>CM060922.1:1052846869-1055246869 GCA_030737875.1 Allium sativum
GAAATGCGCAAATAAGATTATCACTATCGAGAAGATAGCGGAGAAATTGTCGTGGAAATCAGATAGATTTTGTAGCCGATTATAACTGGCTTGAGAGAGTTTATTTTTGCATGCCTTCTTATAGTAGAAAAAACTCACTAAAGTCGGTTTGATTATTATTAGAGTATTGTAGTGTACTTAATAACTAATGCCTTTATTATAAGTATGGTAATACTTAGAAATATATTTACCTGCATTTTAAAAGCAGCTAACTAATGTCGTTAACACTGTTAACTATATGCGCCAGAATCTTTATCAATTAAATTTTAAAAGACTGAACTAAAGCATAACTCACTTTAATGAAGAACATACTTTATACTTCATTACTCACCAAGTATTTGTCAAGCTACCTTCTCAATGAAACCAAATTTACATTAGTATATTATTGATAAACTTGCTATACTTTGACATTTTCATATTTTATCCTTCAACTAATGCCACAATTTGTATGTATTTTTGGCACAACCAATTTTTAACAAAGGAAGTAAAACAATTTGTTTTCCTAGTTCTTGGAGTTAACAGTAAGCAGCAAGAGGACATTTTAACAACTACATCCGAAGGTCAGAGTTGCAAGCCAATGACAGAATTTGGTTTGTTCAGTTCTTCAAATGGATCTCTATCACTAAACAAAGTGATCTATGTGCTTGAAAAAGGTTAGGAAGTGTTTGGTTTGTGTTTACAATTTTCAGTTTTGGTTTTTTTTAGCCATTTTCAAATTTTCGTTTTGACAGTTTTCATTAATTTAGAAAATGCGTTTGGTATGGAGTATTTTGAAAACACATTTTCAAAAATGAAAACCGGAAAATGCGTTTGGTTTGAAGTATGTTTATCATGTTTTGAAGTTTTGAATTTTTCATTTTGTAATCCAAACAACATTTACATTTAAACCATAATACATAATATACATTACTCATTATCCATATTCAATTGAACACACAAGAATAAAATAAAGAGCCAAATGAAAAATACTACCATTATATCAAGTTAACAATCAGTACATGGCGAGGGAAAATACAGTAGTCATAAACATAATAGTTAACAATTAAAGAAAACACAATATTTTTAGTTTATTTATATTTATTTTGTGGTATCATTTCAAATTTATAAACATTTATACTGTAGGAAGTATTGAATGAGAGAGAAAAAGCATTTTTTTTTAAAATAACGTAAATTAGCAACGGTTAAAAGCCG
Source organism: Allium sativum (assembly GCA_030737875.1). Classification (NCBI taxonomy): domain Eukaryota; kingdom Viridiplantae; phylum Streptophyta; class Magnoliopsida; order Asparagales; family Amaryllidaceae; genus Allium; species Allium sativum. The sequence goes on from CM060922.1 coordinate 1,052,848,100, forward strand.
TTGCTAAATATAAAATTGCAACGGACTTCAATCGTTGCAGAGAAATGGACTCAGACCATTGCAAAAAAAGGGAAATTGAAACGGCTCTATGCCATTGCAAAATATTTGCTACTCCATATATCACAACGACTTAGAGCCGTTGCAAAACATCGTTTCTAGTGTAGTGTTATCTCTTGTTTCTGATCCAGTAGGAGTTTCAAACCTTATAGGAGGTTTGGCTCGTTTGTCTTTGATATGTAAGGTTTTGAGACTTTTTATAATAGGCATCATGTTTGATTATGACGCATATATGTTGGGGTTCTTGCGGTATTGTAGCGCCCCGCCTCTATACCCACTATCGTCCGGTTCATTTTAGAGAAATGTCATAGACCATAACGGAGAATGAGGTTTGTGAAGAGCGAATGATTATATGATTACTCCATGTGAGGAATGCACATCGAATTCTGACACCGATTAAAATTTCGACATGACCATTCAGCACATAGGCAACTACACAACGGCTTTATGCAATCCGGAAAATAGTAGAAAATAGACAACAACAATAATATAAATATGGTATATCTCAAAGCCAGACACAGAATAATCATATCACAAAGGCGGAATAGATATGAATAAACCAAGAATGTGTACAACAAGCTAGTGGTCAACAAAGATACACTAATCCCAAAAGAATAGATGCATGCACCATGATATAAATTAAATAATATGTACACAACAATAGATAATGTCGTAGGTACAAAAGTACATAAAGCTACGGAGATAGAGTAGCAAGCTGAAAGCGGAAGATCAATCTTGCGAGGAGTCCCAGAGGAGTACCTAAAATGACTTGGCCTGACCCGAGTATTATTTATAAGAAAATAAACAATAAACAGATTAGTCTAGCTGTACTTATCAAACAAACCGAGATAACAAGAGATATAACACAGGATGACATGAACATGGCATGTCGACACAATAAGGAAATGTGGAATGTTAGCACACAAATATCTCTAAATAATCTCCTAGCTAATATAGAATGCAACATTCAAATAATAGCACATAACAGGAAATGACGGCGGAATGCCAAATACACATCAAATTGATGACCATCGCATCAAAGTAAATCCTGAATCATAAATCGTTTCTCAAATTAACGCGCTTCACGTCAAAGTAATCATAAATCATCAAAGTCATCATAAATCATCAAAGTCATCATAAATCATCAAGACATCATAAATCATCAAGACATCATAAAGGGGCAGACCTGTTAATAGATGAGATACGATCTCTAGGTAGCGAACCCATTTGTTTGAGCCGAAGCTCCCCACGAAGCCGGGTTGTGACCCCGGTAGAGAGAAAACACATAAATTGTGAGATCCCTAGAAAACATCATAAAGAAGGGGCAGGTCTGTTCACAGATGAGATACGATCTCTAGGTAGCGAACCCATAAGTTTGAGCTGAATCTCCCCACGAAGCCAGGTCGTGACCCCGGAAGAGAGAAAACACATAATCATGAAATCCCTAGAAAACATCATAAATCATAGAAAATCATAGAAAGTTGGATCGAAGTCCCCGAGGTGAAATCCAAGAATCGTAAATCCCACTCGGGCGATCGAGGACCACAAAACATAAATCATCAAAGGACCGCATCGGTCCGGTGAGTATAAATTACACCGAGATAGTTAATATAAGAAAATATCTAAATGTCCCATAACCACTCGCTATTCTCAAATATTTACAAACCCGTTGTTGATTCATACTAAAAACAACAAGAATCATCACAACGTGTTCAAACGTATGAGTCCAAGAGTTATTCGCCGAAGTAAACATATAAGGGGTCATAGTCCTCAGTTTTGCTAAGGTAAATAAATAAATTTCTCGTCTGATCGAGTAAAGAGGATCCGTACACACAAATAGATTGGAATCCGTAAAAGGACTCGTAGTCCGTTAATGATATATAAACCCTCGCATAAGTCCGACGTGACAATGTCCACGAGCACGATTGCCGAAGCGAATCTATCAAGGGAATTCACGTTGCAATAACTAAATTTAATTCATAAATCATCAAATATAAATTCGATAAATCGAATAAATATATAGCTCGTTAGTGAATCCAGTGACGTTAAGGAACGATTAGAAATCACTTTGAGCGACAGGAAACAAAGAAACAAAACTGGGTGCCACAGATCAAAGTACGATCACCAAGGTGATCGATCACTCGTAATTCACATTACGACAATCATATAAGAAATCAAAGGGATAACAATTGTAATTTCGATCAACAAACTAATCGAAATCCCAAACTAGCACCCGAAGGTTTTAAACTACATCGGAATAGACTCGAAGGATATCGAGTCGATAATTCACGTTTTAATGACGCGAATTATATTAACAAGAGTATCGAATAAATTCGATATACAAAATAAAGCGCACGAGCTCTAAAATGATCATTTATTCAATTCACATCATAAACAATGTGAATAGACTAAAAGAATCAACATCGGAAGAATCACATGAGAATCAAAGACGACGAATCGAGCTGTTGGAATCTGTGAATTCGTGAAGCTGAAGTTCACAAACGAAGTTCGAACGGCCCGAGCTCCGGCCGAGAAAGCGCCTGGATGGAGGTAGACTATGGGCCGAGGTCCCCTCTGGTCCACAGCAGAAAAAAAGGATTCAGACGTCTGAATTGAAAATTCAGACGTCTGACTTTGTAATTTTGCAAGACAGCAATTTTAAGTTCATTTTAACCCCAATTCAGAATTCTGAATTATTCCGGACAGACGTCTGAATTACAATTCAGACGTTTGAGTAATAATTTTTAGACTTATGAATTCTGTTGCTTGGAACTATAACTATTTGGAGTAGGTCAGACATCTGCCCAAAAATATTCAGAAGTCTGAATCCTATTTCAGAGCACAATTTGCCTTGAAAACATGTTCAAAACGATATCGACGAATGCCCGAAGGCCTATGATGTTATGCACAAGTATATGAGGCTTCAAGGACTTGCCGAAAAAACTTATAACGCCCAAATACACATGCACAAACATACATGCAAGAGATTAGCAATGGTTTTGATCATAAATTCAAAAACGGGCAAATTTTCTAATCAAAGCAATTAACTACGATTCATGCGACTTGTGAAGGCTTAGAACTATGCTAGGGCGGCAACGGAGCTTCACAATATCACCAAATCAACTCATAGCATATGAATTAGATTTTGTGGACAATCCTTATCAAAATTTTCAACTCAATGAAATATCAACACACGAAATCGACTAAGTTACACTTGCTACCAAATTCACTAGCATATGCAAACTCAATGAACACTAAATTACATTTTACAAGCCAATGGCTTATGGCATAGATGAGAGTTCAAAAAGAACTCACCTTTGGCTCTTGAATGTCAAGAACAAGCTCCAACAAGGAAAACAAGCACACAAACGAGCAAAGCTCCTCTCTTTCATCAATTGCTCCTCCGAAATCACCTCATACATTCACATGAAGACACATGAGTGTTAGGGCACACTAAAAATCCGAAATTGAGAGGAGTATAAGGTAGAGAGGGAGAGTAGAGAGGTTTCACATGTCTTAGAATTGGATTTGCACAAGAATTGAGCTCTAGATTGAAGGCCCTAGTTTAGGGAATTTTATTTCCCATTCCCTTCCTCATTTTCTATTTTCTTTGAAGTGAGAATGAATGAACGAGGAGAGAGCTAGGTGGAGCTCTTAAGTGAACGAGCTAGGTTGGCTAACCAAGCCCTAGCCCAAAGTGCCAAAATTCTAAAGCTCGAAATACATCGAAGTTTATACTTTTTGAACTCCTAAACGACATTTTGAACTCAATGGAATTGGTTTCGAGTCAAAATTCGTCCATGTACAAAAAGTGATATTTTGGTCGTACATCAAATGAAAATGACCAAATTAGTCCAACTCAAAAGGTATCGATGCTTATAGTAAAAAAGGTTGCAAACGATGATCCGGACTCAATGGAAGTGGTCCCGAATCCTAATTTTATCGTTGTGAAAAATGACATTTTGAGTGACACATAAGATACAACGATATATTTAGATAAAATATCTAAATCTAAAATCGTCGAATGAGTGGGTTGTTACAGGTATGGTATTATTTTGAGGATGGATTGGCTGACCATGTATGGTGTTATTCTAGAAAGAGGATTGTTTTAGATTTGCAGATCTGCAAGAAAATAGGAAAAATGGAGGGAATCTGAATGGAAGAAAGCCTAATCGCAGCACCATCTTCTTTGCACATAATTCTAATTCTAATCTTTCTTAATCTATGTTTGTTTTGTTTATATATATTTTAGATTTGGATTGGAAGAGGTCTAGAAGCTTTGTTGACTTCAGAATTATGTCCAAAAGGATGGGGTCTAACCCATTACTTATTGCAATTAGAATGGCCCTAAACTGTTAGATTTACTTTAATTAGGATCCGTTTGTTATAAAATTTTATATAATAAAAATAAGCCCACCAACCCTAACCGCCACTAGGCAAATTCACGCATAGGGGGTCGACCGCCCGATCGATCGCCCTGGTCGTTTTCGCCCAGTAAAGGCGGGTTATAATTGTTATACATTTATTACATTATTCTTTTGATCTATTTTCCGTTCGTTTTTGTGTTTCTTCCGCAAATGTGGACTCCGTTCGCAAAGTTCCAAACATAATAGTTGATCAGAATTCTGTCACGATCGCAATAGTGCATGTTTTGTGGTTAAACTCTATTATTTGCGAAAATTCCATTTTCGAAGTCTAAATAAATAGCTAAATTAACAATTGCTAAAATTTCGGGGTCTTAGATTCTTCCCTCCTTAAAAAAAATTGGTCCTGAAATTTTACCAATGGCTAAGTCATGGCGTCGGCGCCTAATTGTTCTAAACTAAACAACCAATTTGTATTCACTTAATTTTGCAACCAAGTGCACATGTGCACGGTGTACATAATGCATCACAACCATAAAACATGTATGCATAATGATTCTAAATCGGATCCTCCTATATGTATGAATTTTATTTTTTTGAAAACACTTTCGAAAAACATGATGCACAACATCCTAAATATATTGGTAGTTCTATATAAATGCAAACTTTGAAGACATTTTCATCCATAACCCTTACATTTCTACGAATAGAAGCACGAAGCATCAAACTTTGCATCCAAATCATATCGTCCAATTAGTTAACGTATCTAAATTTCTTCCTAATTAGTTCTCCTAAGGCGGAAAAAGGAAATCAAAACGGAGGAATTCAACGTTCCTTCTACGCATAAATATTCCAATCTCCATCTTATAGTGAACTGTTCCCTCAACTAGTGTGAACCCGTGCTACGCACACGGGTTGGTTTAGTTTTTTTGTGGTATGTAGAAAGGAAAACGGGAAGTGTATGCAAGAGCAAGCATGTTGTAGTGATGTGTACTTAAAAGGCCGCATACTGATGGCACTGGGGAACAAAATAAAGTCAACAGGGAGGGGAAAAGAACCCCATATATATTTTATATATAAAAAAAAAAGTATGCTGTCCAATTTGTAAACACGGCAAGGCTGTTTTAGAATGCACAGCAGAGGAATGACGCTGGCCTGAATCTGAATTGCATGCATAAATGCCATCAAATATAGTAATGAGAAAATGGTTCAAATGAAGACATTAATGGAAAATAGAAGTTGTATAACAGACACAGGAGTAGGAGAAAAATATCGAATGAATATTGTTTGAATAGTTACTTTGGCAATAGCAAGCAAAGATATTAAACCACAAACATAAGTAAAGCAGGAAGAATTCCATCATGTTAAACCTGATGTTATTATTTCGGCAATACCAGCAATTTCAGGATGTGAAGGACAAATACTGATTAATTTGTCTTATATTTACAGAAAGCAAACAGTAGAAGCTAGCGGACAAATTATAATCTTCATAGGTGTCCAATATTTACTGGAGCACATTTCCAACTATGCTTAATTAACGTCCATGCAAATGTGCACATGAAATTCAGGTTTTCATACCTGCAACGTCAAGCAAGAACATGACATTAACCTACTTGCAATTGTAGAAAATATGACTGAAATGAGATGAGGACTGTTATATATCCATAACTTGGTGATTGCAGAATCATTTGTCAATGTTTTCATATCGTGATAGAAAGCTCTAAGAAAATAAAAATGAGTTCGTAGCTTGTCATAATATAACAACCAAAATCTATTACTTTTATCAATTTGTAAATTAGAATAAGTAACTATAAAGGCAAAAGTGGAAAGTATGTTGAGAATAACAGCTGTATGTAATACCAATTTATTTGAGCCGGTGGAAAGGGAATTATTTTGATGATGTAGTATATGTTTATTTATTGAAGTTTGAAAATAATTATCTTCAGCATTTTCGTAAGAAATTAGTTTCCATAAGCCACAATATAGTTTGATGTAGAAGACACCCCATGAGCTTATGCTCAATTTTATCGCTTGTAGAACATAGTTTGTTTGCTGGATATTTGCAAACCATGTATTTTAGTTTATTATAATCCTAGAAATACGTTAACGACGTTCTTTCTATCATATTGAACAAACAACAAATAAGTACAATAAATTTATATCCAAAACCGATGTCAACGTTACCATTATTAGTCATCACTATTATTTGCAAAGTAATTGATTAAATTAGATTGAATGGAGTAACAATATATTTCTTTTTCTAGGTTCACAGTAATTAAATGAAATTATGGAAAGTTAGAAATTAGTATCATATGTATATGTATTTTCAATGAATTATTAAACTTATTATTTTAATTTTTTTTAAATCGTCACGTAGTAAAGAAAATATTGGTAGGAAAGACAGACTTGTATTCAGTTTAACACCCTGTTGAAATTGGAAGCATTTCCGCTAAAACCTCACAAGTAGTGCATAGGCAAATGATAAATATGAATAATTTAGACATAAATTTAATACCGATTGAACCAGAGTATGCTTGCATATGCACTAAATTTTCCAGCAGTTGCAACAAAGTTAGAAGCCATTTTGAAATTCAACAATGTGTTATAGCAATAACAGAAACGAACACCAGTAATAGCTAAAATGACATTGCAGTGTAACTCAAATTTCAAAGTAACTCATAAATAAGGAGTAAGGTTTAAAGTAAAAATGGTAAAAACAACCGATTGTCTGTATGAATTGAAGTCCAATTAGGAAAACAGTTTAGAACAAAGTTTTATAACCAGTGCCATTCAAAAAGTAGTTATATACAATCAGCAAAACCTGAAAAGCGATGCACTGACATTAAAATGAACAAAACAAAATATTTATCTCAGTCCTTTGTAAAATCATCCTTATATTGTTCATGGTTTCAAAAGTTGAATAGTTCAACAAAAGTCCAATTATTTTGTAAAAGGCAAAGAGATTAGTCAACAAATATTCACCTGCAAGTAATGCTTGCCACTTTATAGGATAATTTTTACTGAGCATATTTGGTTTGGTAAAGTTCAAGCAAAATATAATAATAAATCTATGACAACTATAAAATGAATTGGGAAAGATTAGGTAATATATTTAATTAAATTAAACTATGTTTTATAATTCAGCAGTTTCACCTTTTCAAAACTGCATATATGTTAAGATGGAGAACAAAGGGAATTATAAGCAATTTCTTCCATTACCTGTTTATGATACCAGTATTCAAATTTTTCCTAAATGGCTATAATTAAGTAATCTTATTTAGTAAGTTATTAGATGTTCCTGTTTTTCCTGTTTTGGTGATTATTATGGTAAACCAAAATTTATTTTGTGAATAAATGCTACCATAACGCTCCAAATCAAAAAAGTAGTTTATTACATTATTAAATGTCCATTGGTTTAGATTAATTACGTTGACCATTACTGTCCCTATTGTGATTAATGCATAATATAAGAAGCTTCTTGATCTTTATATAAAATTTGGATATGTACTTCCAACATTGCCTCACATAAACTAATTTTATTGGCTTCCTTTAAATACGTATCCTATTTCATCCTAAATTCTGCAATTAATCCTTGTTATATCTAGTTTTAATGATTTATTGATTTTGTTGATATTGTACTAAATGTAAAGACTCAAACTAAATTGATATTCTTTATATCACACTTCGCATGCCATCCATTTTTTCCAAAATGGTATTTTTCATGTTGACAGATCTTAATATCCACAATGCTAGAAAGATTTGAATTCATTCTTTATCTTGTCTTTCTACATTGCATTTTGAATGTCTTTCCTTACAATATATTATTGATTAAAAAATAAATAAAAAATAAAAATGAAACCTTCAGTTGAACCTTAAATCGTGTAAGTGTTGCATACCTAAGAAACACAATCTGGTATCCTCTTAGGAAAGTGACTATAATTCATTCAAGAACTTTCAGCCACGTGTATTGATTGCTTTCTCAAAACACAGCTAATGAACATTCTTTTTTCCCTCCAAGTAGTTTTCATATTACTTAATTTGGCTGTATACTTTACAACAGTGTTATTGCGATAAATTAAATGAAGAAGCAACAATGTGGAAATTTTCTTATCAATATAAAACATAAAATATCATACAAATTAACTAAAATAAGAATTTTTTCATTGAAGATGATTGCCCATTTTTTAAAATCTTAAGCAATAACTCAGGGTTCATATTCAAGATAAAAGCACATTTAGTGGTAAATTAATATACTCGCTAATTGTGTTTTACTTAACAAAATAGATCATCAAACACAAAGTAATGTCAAAATTGTTTCTATAAATAAATAAACGAAATATAACATATTCAAAGGCCAGGAAAATGAATTGGGAGGCATACAGAAAGCAAGTAAGTCTATCCTAAGATAACCCAAGACAAAGTGTAGATTCAGGTATTTGTGAAATATATTTAAATAAAATCATTTGTTGTCTTTATCGGTCCTAGCTAAACCACTGTCATCCTTCATTTTCTCCTATTCTTCAAAGTTATCAATGCAGATGAAAGGTTGCTAAATGATTGACCTTCAATATATTATTCCATGAATAATTCCATAAGTGAAGGGAAAATAAAAGCATTCCAAACATGCACCATCTTAAATTTGAAAACAATTAACTTAACTTATCCCACACGTTTTAATTAATATCAAACAAGTATTTTAAACTGAATGCATATTGTATATTCATTGCAACCTAAATTACCCAACGAATCGGGACATGAATTTAATGTAAATATCCCCAAATTCATTAGGAATGCTATTGAAAGGCAGTTGACTAATAAACATTAGTGAGAAAATTAAAATTTATAGTATGGCTAGCATGAATTTTTTTGTCATGATCTTTATCAGCATTCATTTTTCCAGAATTGATGCAAATATTTTGGTCATTTAATGCTTCCATTTGTAGCAAATCAAAATCAAAATTTTGTAAGGAAAATATTCCATTTGTAGCAAATCAAAATTTTGTGCAAGGAAAATAAGGCAACCATAAGTTAAAATCAACATACTGAACTCAATCATCGACACAACATGTAAAGAAGATCGAACTTTTACACCTATAATAGAATTTAGTAACAACCACACCAATTATACGACTGTACAATTTAGGATAGCTTACAATGAATCCTTTAGGATAATGAAGGAGAGAACACAGTAACCGGATTCTTCAAGCATTATATCATTCAATCTACATGCCTGCATCGATAAGCACAAAATACTTATAACAATTATTGACTATGGATAAATATCTGAAATTCTTCTAGTTATTCAGTTTTTCTGATCTTGTTTAGTTGAATCAAGTCATAAATGCTATATGATCCAAAGAGTGATACATAATGTATACAAATTCAATGAATCTACAACATTGTTTCCTCTTATGATTTATTTGTTATTGCAAGTGCAACTATTATGTAAATTAATTTTTAAGGATCTGTGTAGCATAATTAGATAATTATCAAACTTGAGTAATGTAGATGTCAAATATATTTATTGATTAATCCATATTATGTTAGTCAAAAACAGAATATATAAGAGCTATTGATGAAACTCTGACTTTTTGAGGATAAAACTGAATCTAGAATTCGTAAAGTAACCATCACAAAAAAGAAGTTTTAATTTTGGAGATTGACAAAATAATAACATCTACGACTAAAACTTCCTTTTCAGTCCACTATAAAAGGTACAATAGTTAAAATCACAATCTGAACATGTTCAGTCTATCATGTTAACTAAGTTCTAAAGCCATCTTATAAATTTCAATAGTCATAGGAAGTGAAATAATTTATGCGCTAAACTAATTAGCCTCATTATGATGTTAAATTTTCTTATTAAACCTTATGGAATTTCAGAGCATCCATCACTGGTATACAGTACTTAAAAGTCTAGTTTAAAAATTAGATCTGTAACTGAATTCAGTCACTTAAAAGTAAATTTTAATTAACATAAGCAATTTGGCAATAAAATTGCTCCAATTCTAAATTTCATTGTTCTAACATAATTCAAAGGAGTCTTTTAAATAATAAAATATTATTATTCAAACCGGAGAAGAGGACTGTAATATTAAGTGAACAGATTCTGCAGTCTTTCGATCCAACATACGTAGTGATAATCCAACGGACAAAGCATGCAAAACTTTATTACCCAAAACAACAAAGAATGACATTATGAAAATTGGGTGTATCGAACACTGTAGTTATCAAATTGCTTAAGTCAACGTTTTTAATTCCAGAGATTGAGAGGAAGAAAGGGGCAGAAGTAGAAGAAATGTGAAAAATAACAGAGTAGCCAACGGTGAGTGGGAAGAAGTAATGTGGGGAGAATTTAGGAGAGAAGCAGGTGGTTACTCAGTAGCATTGATTGAAATCCAAACCATAAGCTACATTCCATAATTATATGCTATGCAAATTCGATTAAGGAACCAACCATCATATGTAGTAAATGAAATACTTCAGTTTCAACAACTATAGCCAGGCGTAAAGTAAGAACTATCTATATCGAATATGTAAAATAAATGTAGATGTATATTTAAATTCATACCAGTAAATGTGTATTATATGGACTCAGCAAAATATATAATCTCAATTCTTACATTGGGTAGAGCTGAAACGTAAATCGAACGATGTAGTCCTCTTATTCCTCTTGATAAAATACCGTATTGGAAGCTTCCGATGTCTGACCTGCATTCAACAAACAAAAAATTGAGTTCAGTATTAGTACATAGGTGTGTGAACATTTCATGCCTCTGGGATAGTTTATAACAACACTAAGTTTATAAAACATACCACCTTTGATCGTTTGCTACAATATTCTAAGTAAAATTGGAAAGCCTTGAATTTGACTGTGCTCACCACCAGCTGCACTGTAACCACATAGATAAACAAAAGTTAGTGAATTATATAACATAAACAACGGAGAAAATTTAGTATAAAGATGGTTATTTTACAAAACAGGGATAAAGCTTACGCAAAAAATTGTAGGATGACGTTGAAATATAAGCTTTATGCAAACTTGAACATAACCAGTAAAGTTAGATGAATATATATTTAAAAAGGGAAAACCTTTAACTTGAGTAATACAGCTACTTCTCTGACCCAATAAGAAATCTCAGATCAAGTAAAATTTGTCATATAATTCATCAGTTTTAACAGACCTTTTCTACTGGATGAAATATGCCTTTGTTTAAAAAGGTACTTAATGTGTTCCATCAGCTTGAAATGAATGAGTAATTGCATTTTGAATTTGACATTTCTTATTGATAATAAATATTGATGAATGTGTTTTATCAAGCCGTTTTGTTTGGTATAGCATTCCATCATGGTCTAAAGATAATTTATGCATTGAAAATATATGACATCTATTGGTAGTAATCCTGAGATAGTACAATATTTTTTTAACTGCCTTGTGAGGCTCCCTCTTCAGCTAGAAATGCATAAGTAATAAGTGGTTCACACAAGTATATACATGAACCATTCAGAAACAGGCGATTTATAATAGGCATTTCCATTAACATGTCCCAAAATAAACAACAAAATAAGTTGACAAAGCTTGTCCAGCTTTCATGTTTATATAGACAGCAGGTTGCACATACTGTAAGATACATCGACAAATCTGTTTATGTAGACAACAAAAAATAGAAATGTTTTTCTGAAATAGGAGAATCAGAATAATATAGAAAATCAGGAAGTAACTAAGTTTACTGATGCATAACGAATCAAAATAAAAAAAATTAAGGATTAGTACCTAAAAACGATGGTTAATCAGGTTAAAAGGCAGAGCGCAAATAGAATCACCGGCCACCACAAATCAGTCTGAGCGAAGGGAAGATAGCCGCCAAAACAGACTGGTAGGGAAAGACGTAGAATAGTCAAGCATAGAGTAAACAACAAACCTGCAGAAATCTGAAGAGGCCGATCGGCTTGCCACAGCAATTTGACTCGGGACGGTAAAGTATAATTAGGGTTAGAGCAATGATAACGGGGAGCGATGGAATTAAAGCATCGGAAGAAGCTGTGACGATTCAGTGTTTAAAATGACGTGGCATATCTTAGATTGAAGCATTCTAAACTGAGCTTTAATAGTATAGTATAGATTTCCCCAAAATACTCCGGAAATTTCCATTTATAGACTACAAAGGAGGCTTGACACGACCTCTAAAATGTGAAATGAGGTAACCAATAACTTGCGCGTATCGTCGACAAGGTATGGAAACAACATTTCCTCGGCTGGAACAGCATTTTCTTTCACTACAAGAAAAAGCTGATTTTTGCAGCGGAATAATCCGCTGGTATTCTGTCGCTATATAGGACTTAGGGATGGATTACCGACGGATTATGGTGGTCGGTAAATATCAAGACGGTATTTGTGTCAAAAATTTGCGATGGATTTTAGTGTAAGTTCTCCGACCATTTTCCGTCTTTTTTCTCAAAATAAAAATTTAATTTTGAATTAAGTAAAATTTATTAACCGACATTTTAGCGACGGATATGTAACTTTTAGAAATTATTATTTATAAATAACTGTGGGTAAACACTTGCTAATTAGCAAGGGACTAGCGACGGATCCATATATTTTAGAAATTATTATTTATAAATAACCGTCACTAAACCCTTGCGAATTTGCAAGGGATTAGCGACAGATACGTATATTTTAGAAATTATTAATTATAAATAACCGTCGGTAAGCTCTTGCTAATTAGCAAAGGACTAGCGACGATTATTAATTTTTAGTCAAAACATTTTTTATTGGCAAATACATCATTAAACTTTTTATAGTTTTATCTCAAATAATGTCATAAAATTGATGAAATATACAAAATTCATCGACCCAAATACATAAAATTCATTGATTCAAACAATACATTTCATATACATTATTTTGTTCATTTTACATATAATATTTAAATAATAATCCCACAATGCCTACTCTATCACATCCATTTCACTTGGAACAACTCCATTTCACATCAAATAAGAAAAATAATACTTTTCAGGTTTTATCTTTGGATATTTCTTCTTCGTTCCATTTTCTTTTAACTTTGAAGATGTCTGCGTGTATTAGAAGAAAGTTCTAAGAACGTCATGCATCAACTGCCATTACGCTTCATTTCAAAGAGAATAGAAGTATTCATCATCCATGTATCTTTAAAATATAGACCACATAAACCAGTGGAACTTCAAACTCTATCGTGCCTAGTTCTTTTCTTATACTGCAAAAACAAAACAAAGACTTGTAACTTATTGCAATTCATGTTTCATTACATTATTACCATATTCAACATTCTATATACGGCTAGTTACCAATATACATGGGTTATATAAAAAAAATACTCATAACACTCTCAAATGACATAGTCGGAATAAAATACAGTATAATTCTCTCTTCTCCCACATCTACTTTGAAATGAAGATAAAATAACATGGTGGCCTATCCATTTTCATATGAGAAAAAAAAATATGGAAGAAACAATATTCTTAACCAGTTGTCCATATGATATTACAATGTACTGCTATCTCTGATTTGCACGCAACTACCAAGAAATCTTGCGTTTCCAAACTAATGCACATTTATATCTTGTATTTCATGGCTCATGCCATCAAAATATGTTGCTATTTTAGTATTTTTATATTTAGCTAATAACCCTTTCATAATTCTCTTAAACTAACACTTTCATATACCTTCACATACTTGAAAGTTCAGTGATTGAAGAGGTCCTAAATCCTAATCAAATATACAAGACCGTTAAATTAATGTACCATCGGAAATCTAGAGAGAAACAATACATAAACCATAATACCTAATGTACCTTTGGAAATTCATAAACCTGCTCTGGAAAATTTTGTATTTTGACATGGATCTGTTACGTATTAGGTATCATGAAATGCCTCCATCCAATACTACATTTTCATACCTTTGACGATTTTCTAATATATTAGGATAAATGAAGAAATTTATGATTAAGAAACGTTGCATGATAGAAGAACACATAATTATTCCATACCTTTGATGGTTATTTAACAGACATGCATGAAGAACTTGTCTATTTTTTAGTCTAATGCAAGACAACGGAACATGTTAAGTCCTGAACAGCAAAACACGTAGGAGTTTCTTGCGAGAAATTAATGCTCTGAATGAGCAGTGTTGTTCAAAAGTCTAGCGTAGGTCCTCCCAGGCCGACCATTCCATTTGTTAGATTACAACAGTGCCTTAGTTTCAGAAAATTACTGGTCATTATAGATCTAAACAAGCAAACCTATGATATAAAACGCAAAGGAAGCAAGAAAATAACTGATCTGTGGAATTCCAGAACTTATAAGTAAAGGCATTTTAGTCTGTTTCGGTAGTTTTCTTACACCTGGTCTAAAAACAAATGCTCATTTCATAAACATTGTTATACCCAAAAAGAATAATAAAACATTCCCTACAATAAAAACAATAAAAAGCATACAGTAAGTCCAAATTGGAATCCAACAACAACATTGTTAGCAGTGTTATAATATCAAAATATAATCCAATATTCGAATACTTTTTATTAATAAATTTTCACTTTCTTATTAATAAAAGGTCATTTTGTTTTCACTCAGTTCAATGATCATGGACATGAAAATAGAAGTAGAAATAATTTCGTTTCTAAAATCTCGGACTGCCTAGTAGATCAAAGTGATGCACCTTTGTAGATAGCAACATGATAGCATGCATACAATGATATTTGTAAACTGAAATTTATTAACTGGATTAAAGTGGATGCACCTTTGTAGACAACAACAACCAACATGCATCCAATGATATCATGAACAACTGACTAATAACTCCACAAACACTTAAAAACACATAATATCTGCATAGAGACATGAAAGTTTGATATGAACACTAACAACAAATATACCTCCTCTTTACCAGAAGGCACACATCCCTCATCAAAATAGTTTCAGGAATTTAGGTTCACCCGTCTTTGCACCAATTCTTTTCTCTTCATAAACTTGCTCCTGCAAACCAGTATTTATCTTGATAAACTCAACTATATCATTATCATCTAGTAAAATCACATGCTTGAACTGCATCAACTAGAGAAATACTAAGTACTCAACCGTACATTGAAATATGCGATACAACGCAGGAAAATGGACACGACTGCAAATTTATTGTTCATTTAAGCTTATTTAAGAGTTCACGCTTGCCTAATGTAAGGATAAACTATTGAAAAATACCTAATAAAACTTGTTAAATCATGATGGTCATGGAGAAAGACGTCCCAAAGTAATAATTAAACCTGCAAAAAATTCATTAGAAGAACAGTAAAAAAAATACCTATAAATACATGAAGATGTTTGAAATACATGGGGAAGAACCTTGACACACCTTCCAGAATTTGCATTTTATACGACCCAGCATTTATACCTGATTAATTTATAATGAGAAAAGGTTATGCTCAAAGGTTATATTCCATTTTATAACTAATATGCTTTTGGGTAATTTCAAATACAATAATTTACATCTACACATGCACGTGTGCAGTATCAAATTTTTGACATGTTCAAATTGAAAAAGAAAATATTTTATATTATCCTGGAAGGACTAAATTTTGGAGCAAATCAGTACACAACATACGCACATGCACACACATATGCTACATATATTAATACATAAGTGCACACGCATGCACATACCGTACCTGTTATTTATACCCTTGAGGTGTAAGTGCTATACGGAAAAAGATGTACATTTTGACTTATCAATTATGTTCGATGAATTACGTATAATTATCATCAATTGTTAAAAAGAATTTCGGCTTTCATGACCGGGAAATTTATTTGCATTACTACCATTATTGGTATACACACTACAAGAAAAAGGAATATTTAAGACAATTTGCAGAGACTAAAATTACTTTTGTCTTTGAATGAGGCCTAATTAAAGACAAAAATAAATTCGTCATTGTTAGCTAATAAAATGATGTTTTTATGAGGTCTCAACAGCCTTTATTAACTACTGCATAAAATACGTATCCACGTCCTCAAATTTCAGAAAAACAAGTCTCACGTTCCTCATTAGTTGTTTAAGATAAAACAGCCATACTCCTCTTTTCATCCCATCCACTTCTCAAGATCTTACGCCTAAAACAAATCCCTAATTCTTTAGACCTAAATTCCACCAACCTGCTGCTCAACTTATGAATCAAGCCCCTTTTCCGGTAGATGGAGAAGCTCCTTTTTTGCGAATAGTTGTAACATCAAAAATAGCGGTTCCGATAGAGATCTTTAAGCTGTTGAGTTAAATACTTGAAAAAAGCAACAGTTCGATTTTTCCATTCTCCTAGTCTTTTTAATTATTTTGCATGAGTTTATATGGTTTTGCTACAAGTGTTGAATGATCAAATTATTATTAGTTAGTGAGAGTTAATTTATTTAACACTTTGATGAATATGGAAGTAATTTTCAATTATTTGCATGCTAGAAGTATCATGCTCATATTTTTTTGTTAAAGGATGATTATTTTCCAATTTCTAGAAAAGGAGTCCAAGTTAGTTGATCACTTCTTGTCCACCATGTTAAGATCACGCCTGAAAGTGGATAGTACTTTGAGATGCAGTGTACTTCCATTTATAGCATATGTGTCTAAATTGGAGTTCATCCTCCTGAGTAGGAGCCTCAAATTTACAGTTTCAGGTTCTTCTGTTAAAATGAAATGAAGATTTCGTTTTTTGGCTGTCATTGTCTGAGCAAAAAACACTGCAATTTTTTTCTTGAATTCTCTTTATTAGTTTTAATCTTTAGACAAACAAATTTAGCTTTATATTTCATCTCTCATTCATCAATTTATTGCATCAAAATGTACGAAAAAATTGGAAAAGTTGAAGACTAAGTAATCCCAGCTACAACTAACTTTGCTAAACCTTCGAATAAAAGAATTTTGTTATGTTTCAATCCAAGCTTGAACTACTTGTCATCATCTAATAATAGCTTTTTTGTGAACAGGTTATAGAAAAAGAAGAAGTCTGGAGCTTAACCAATTTCTAATAGGATAAAGTTCAGAATTATTATCAATGTTAGAACAACAGCTACTTTATGGCTGCTCTACAGATTTCAACTTCCTCTTGGACAACACTTGCAGCATGATTTCTTTTCAAACTTCTAGCCCAGGCTTCATTTTATAGCTATAACTTTAGTTCCTGAACAAGCGTTAGTTTCATCAGTGCAAAAGGGGATCAGTGGAAAGCATGTGGGGTTTATCAAGTTGCATTAGAGTTTATTTACATTAATTTTGTTTTATTAATGTCAAACTAACATTTCATTATCCGAATAAAATAATGTGTAATGAATAGTATTTTTTAAACTAAACATGATAAGCAGCTTCATACTGCAGAAAAAACTTCTTTTTGGAGGCCTTAACTGATGTAGTTTAACAATTTCAGTTTGCTTACAAACTGAAATTAAACCGAGAAGATACACAATGGATCTATACATAACTTAACATTGAGCTTACGAATGGAGAATAGAACCACTGGCTTAGATAGGAGCTTAGACAAACTTGGAAGTCTACACGCATGTTTCTTTAAGTCTCCATGTTTTATTTGAACTTCGATCAAACTTTTCATCCAAATGCTTTGAGATTAAAGAACATTTCAGCCCTGTTTCATTAAAGAACACCAACTTAATCTAAGAATTGTTCTTACTAACTAACGCACATATTAAAATACGACCTTTGATGTGTGCATATGTAAAATATACAGTCAGGCAAAGAAGTTAAAACATATGAAGTTAAACTTAATGAAAGGAACATGAAGATAACAAGAAAATAAAACTAAAAATAGTAATAAATCTTATATTATTGAATACAAATATCAGAACAACCTAGACAATCTAGATTGAAAAGGGGGACTTGTAAACCCCAAAAGCAGGATGGATAGTGGTTAGTTATGTCCATAGAAACTGGTGGTGGGTAATGTCAGTGGTGGTTGTTGTTGGGAAAAGAGCTTGAGTAATTAATGAAACACGTGAAAATACAACAGTATGTCCTCAATTAGCCTGCATTCAAATGGACGGTGCGTTCTTATTGATAAGCCAATGACAGTCGTCCGCCTTTCACACGTGGACCGCACATCTGTGCATTGATCCAACAAGAGATACAATAGTACACGCTGCATGTCTGTAACAACCCGAATTTTTAATAACATGTTAAAACAAGAAATCAGAGCAGAATTAAATCATAAGTTAAGAATCAATGGGAACGGGCTACGCCATTGCGTTCATCTCGAAATTCTGCTTGAAAACGAGTCCGAAATTTCGTAAATCGGAGTCCGTATGACCAAGTTATGGCCCATAGAAGATTTCAGAAAATTCAAAATTCAGCCCGAAATTCAAATTCAGCCAAAAACAGATTGGGCGGGAAATTTTCCCGCCCTACCCCAGGTCGACTGGGGAGTCGACCTTCCCCCCCCACCAGGTCGACTGGGGAGTCGACCTGGGGGTAGGGATGGCAAAAAAATCCGTACCCACGGTTATCCGCGGGTAAAATCCGTCATGGATATGAAACAGATAGTTAAATGGGTATGCATGGGTAAAATAAACGGGTATTTTTAATATCCGTTAATTAATGGGGCGGGTACAGATAGTAAGATATCCATGTCCGCGCGTACCCATGCCCGTATTGAATGTGATTTATTATCAATAGTCAATACAAAAAATATTGTTGTTGGCTGTTTGGTATTTGTGTGCATGCTTTTACTCAACAATTTATAACTGGCTGTTGATATTTTGATGGATACTTCGGCAGTTGTCGCTTCTTTTTTGGATGTTGGTTTAAATATGTATTGGTATTTTGAGGTTAGCATTTAAGAATTGGTCTAATTTGTTTTTTTACCAAATGTACTTTTGAATAATTTCAATAAATGGCTAAAAAATAAATTGAATAAATATAATGGATACCCACGAATACCCGCCATTATCCGCAACCTGTTTAAAACCCGTTTAATGGATACCCGTGTGGGTATGGGGCGGGCACGGGGCAAAAAATCACCCAACGGGGTGGGTGATGGGGTGGTACTACCCGTGCCCGCCCCGCCCATTGCCATCCCTACCTGGGGGTCGACCTCCCTGGTCGGACCCTGTTCGTCTGGTGCACCAGTTTGCTCCTTTGGTCTGTTTACTTGGCCTGTGACGGGATTTGATGGTTCAGATCTAAACTAGGGTTAATCCTATGGCCTAAACTAGTCTCTACACCTATAAAAACACCCTAATACCTAGCCTAAACCATCACAAATCATCCTAACAACTAAATTCTGCCAAAATGCTCCCTAATCATGGCCTCCATCTTCATCTTGAGAGCTTCTAAGGCAAAAAGGTGCAAGCTTTCTTCTTTCTATCAAAGGAGCTACTTATTCTCAAGGCTTCTAGTGTTGCTACATCATTCCTAGAGCTTCTACAACGTCTCTATCTTGTTCTATTTGGTTCTAGTTCTCATAGCCACACTTTGTAAGCCCCATTCTACTCTTAGATTTAAACTATGAAGTTAATATGATCATGTAGCAAGTTGAAATGGGACTTTTGGTATAATACTTGTCTTGGGGCTATATTTGTATGCATAGATCCATTTATGACTCTTTTGATCTATGATTGTGGCACTATCATGAACCTAGTACCATTTACCTTGATTTTTTGGTAGAAAGCTATGAGCTTTATGTGGGTATTATGCATAATGCAACCTAGAACCCCTCATAACCTTGATGTAAACTTGACTATGATGTTGAACTACATGCTACCCACAAGTTTATCACCCTATGTCAACTATTATCATGTTATCAGCTTTGCCTATGATGTTGAACTACATGCTACCCACAAGTTTATTTGCTAAGTTTGATGTCATACATGTTTTGAGGCCAATAATCCTATATGCTCGTTGTGATGAACAACTTTGCCTCAAATATCATCATGTTTAACTTATGACCAACTTTACCACCTTATGCCCATCTTGGTCATATTTTCATGTTTCTTGATCTATTTGTATTGATGCGAATTTACGTGCGAATGGGAATACGTTATGGGTAGTTAGGCAAACTTGAAAATGACATGAAAAACATGACTTGAAATATGACATGAAACTTGATTATGCTTGAGAACTTGAATGTGGTCATGACATGTAGAAAACCATAAAGTGGCCAACTCAAGGTTGGATTGAGTTTGTAGCGTAAATCTGCCCGGAACCGCTCGGCAAATCCAGTGGCTATAAACAATTGGATCCAATGTGAGTAGTTGGTCATATTGCGCTTGAAACCCGAGGTTAGACTAGGTTGTGGTGTAAATCTGTCCGGACCCGCCCGACATATCCAGTAACCACAACAAAGTCTAATGTGAGAGGTTGGGTGCATTAAATTAATTAATGCCACATGTTAGGGTTAAGTCATGAACCACTTGAATACACTTAACCAACTTGATACATGATTGGATGGGGTTAAGTCATGAACCACTTGGGTACACTTAACCAACTTGATACATGATTGGATAGGGCTAACCACACTTAACACGTTAGAAACCCTAGTTACGTGGTCCTTTTCAGTAGTAACCCTCTTGGATGTATCAACGATACCCTAGGGACTAGGCTAGGGTGGGGCACGATTAGTGGGCTGATTGTAAGCGACCAAAATGACGGCAGAGTTTGGTGCGCCATTGTAGGTTCAGGCGGACTATGGTCGTGCACGTAGTCCGGAGTTGAAAAAGCAGGTGTGGGCACTAGTAGTTGTACACTGTGTGTGCTTGGAATGGTGTTAGTGGTTGGCACCCTAGGGCTTGATACACCCTAGGGTGGACCTAGCACAGAGTAGCTACATTCGTGATTGGGCCGTATGACACCGACACTCGACGAGTTAGGCTTATAGGGAGACGATCGACTAGATCGTGTAGTTGGACCTTGACTTGGGTCATCTCATGATATTGGGCCAAGGGATCATTTCTTGTTTATACTTGACATGGGTTGGAATACTAGTACTATTGGTGCAAAACTAAACCTTGTATATGCGATGCCACACTTGATCTACCTTGATTATCTACTTATCATGCCAGTTAGTCACCACCTTTATGTTTCATCTCAGTTTCTCATGTTTAGCTAACTTCATTAGTTTTTATACTAATAGTAGGTAGGACTTACCAATCTTTATGACTGACCCTTTTTCTTTCGCCTCTTTTCTTCCGTTCCCCTCCCCCCCAGGTTCTCAGGGAGGGAACACCAGTGGTTAGCTTGGACATTTGGCTTGCTTTCTTGACAGCTCATGTACGGTTTGGACTTGAGCTTGCTATGGCTTCACCACATCTATCTTGGGGATAGTTTACTTTATGTTATTTTCAGTTAATGTTTTCTAGACTTGTGGTAGTTGGAAAATAATGACTAAGTACTTTGATGTAAGTTGACTATTTGGTTTTGAAATGGTTAATCATGGTTTTTAAATTTCTACCGCTGCTTTACTTATTTATTTATCTATGTTCTGTCTTGTGATATCTCTGTGCATGTTTACCTAGACAACACCCCTCCAAAGCTAGTGCATTCTCTTGTGAATGGCCCTGGCGGAGGTGGGGTGTTACATTTGGTATCAGAGCATGAGGTTTACTAGACTGGACAAAAGTTTTAAAAACCCTTTTTGAAAAACTATTTTCAAAACCAATTAAGTATTTTTCCAAGAAAAGTCTAGTTTATTTTAAAAGGCTATTCCCCAAAAGACGTTAGCACTATCCTTCGTTTCCTCGTTCTGAATCTATCTTTTCCTTTTTCAGCATGGCCGATCTTAACCTTCCTGAGGGAGTACCCATACCCGGATGGTTCCGAAGGTACTTGGAAGCTAGGGCCAACGATGCGGGCCCAGCAAATACTCCAACTCCTCCTCCCGTACCTGAGGTTCCTCCTCCTCCTCCTCCTCAGCGTCCACAAGCGGATTTCGCGAAGATTTTCAAAGACTTTAAGGCGATGGGTGGCAGGAATTTTGTAGGGACAGAGACTTATGTTGAGGCAAGAAACTGGTTAAAGGAAACTGAAGACCTTTTTGCTATCTTTGATGTGGAAGACCGTAGGAAAGTTCTGTTGGCAGTATGGCTATTGAAAGAGGAAGCTGCTTATTGGTGGGAAGTCAACAACACTACTAGGCCTATAGAGACTTGGGCCGAATTTAGGATGAGGTTTGGGCTTAAGTTTCTATCATCTGCTGAAGAGAATCTGCAATTGGAGAGGTTTATATCTTTGAAGCAAGGGGACATGACCGTGAGGGGGTATGTGAATAAGTTTAACCAGCTTTCTCGATTCGGTTTAGACATGGTTAACACACCTCAGAAGAAGGCTCTACGCTTTGCTCAAGGATTGAATGAGCCATTACATAGTTTTTCCATGTCTCATATACCCATGGGGGCCACTTTTGAGAGCTTAGTGGATATGGCCTTGCTTCAAGGAGATGATAAGAATGGCAAGAAAGAAGTTAAGCTTAATGAGACTCAAACCAAGAAGGCGGACTCCAAGTGGGGAGGCAATCAGAACAATCAGAACAATCAGAACAATAAGAACAACAAGAACAACAAGGGTAACAAGGCCAACAACAACAAGGCAAAGGAGAAAAGGAAGTGCAACTTCTGTGGGATCACTGGACACATAGCCAAAGATTGTAGGAAGAAGAAGAGGAAGTTGGGAGAATGCTTTCATTGCGGAGAGTCTGGACACTACAGTAAGGATTGCCTAAAGAAGCAAGGACAAGGGAAAGGACAGGCTCAACGAGCAGGACCTTCTGGAGGGCAGATGCATGCTCTCAACACTACTCCAGCTCCGGACCGAGGTAGTATTTCTGTAGAAAGCCTTGTTTACATTTCTGGTTTTTCTGTTCGAACTTTATTTGATTCTGGCGCATCGCATACCTTTATTTCTTCTGACATTGTTGAAAGTTTGCACCTAAGTACTAGTCTAGTTGAGGATCCCGTTAGTGTTTCAAATCCAATTAGGGGTTCCGCCCATCTATCTATGATTTGTATGGATTTGAGGATCTCTATCTTGACTGTAGAATTCACATGTAATGCTTATGTTCTCGGGTTCATGGGATACGGGTTGATTTTGGGCATGGATTGGTTGTCCAGTTATGGAGCCATTCTCGATTGTGAGCATAGGGTAGTGAGGCTTATGAATCGCCTTGGCAATACCCTAGAGATTTCTTGTGACCCTCTGGATCCCATCATGTTATGTTATCTTGAATCCCTCGACTCGTCTATTGACAATCTTCAATCTGTGAGGGTGGTCCGAGAATATCCTGATGTTTTCGATGAGGTGAAGGGGTTACCCCCTAAACGCGAGATAGACTTCCGTATTTATCTTGTTGATAATGCCAAGCCAGTTTCAATGCCTGTTAGGCACATGGCCCCGCGAGAAAGAAGAGAGCTTAGCAAGCAAATCAAGGAGTTGCTTGAGAAAAATTTCATTAGGCGAAGCATTTCTGAATGGGGTGCTCCTGTGGTATTCGCTACTAAGGCGGATGGTTCGCTTCGTCTATGTGTTGATTATCGTGAGCTAAACAAGCTGACAAAGAAGAATAGGCACCCGTTACTGAGGATTGATGATCTCTTTGACCAGCTTGTAGGTGCTTCTGTTTTCTCTCAACTCGATCTAGCCACCGGATTCCATCAGCTTAGAGTGGCTGAGGATAGTATTGACAAGACTGCGTTTAGGACTCCAGATGGATTCTTTGAATGGCTAGTCATGCCATTCGGTTTGACTAATGCACCCGCATACTTTGTTGATTTGATGAGTAGGGTGTTTAGGGATTTCCTTAACAAGTTTGTGGTTGTCTTCGTGGATGATATTCTGATCTTCTCTAAGGATGAGGAAGAGCATGCTATACATCTCAAGGAGGTCATGGATACGCTTAGAGCTCATTAGTTAAAAGCCAAGTTCTCCAAATGCCATTTCTGGAGAAGGGAAGTTCAGTTCCTTGGGCATATAGTTTCTAAGCAGGGCATAGCTGTGGATCCCGCTAAAGTAGTGGCGGTACAAGACTGGAAAGTTCCGAAGAATGCAACTGAAGTGAGAAGATTTCTCGTTCTGGCAGGATTTTATAGGAAGTTCATTAAGGACTTCGCTAAGATTTCATCCCCTCTTACTAAGTTAACGAAGAAGAACTTAGTCTTTGCATGGGACTTAGAGTGTGAGCTTGCTTTTCAAAGGCTCAAGAAAGCCCTCACCACAGCTCCAGTTCTAGCATTACCCGATGGAGGGAAGTTGTTTACCATGTACACCGATGCATGTAGCACGGGATTAGGTGTTGTCCTGATGCATGAAGGGAGAGTGATATGCTTTGGGGGTAGGCAACTCAAAGCTCGTGAGAAGAATTACCCCACACATGATTTGGAGTTGGCAGCGATCGTCTTTGCACTCAAATCCTGGCGCCATTATCTTCTAGGCGAAAGGTTTGAGTTATACACTGATCACAAGTCGCTCAAGTAACTCTTCTCGCAGAAAGATTTGAATCTAAGGCAGCAGAGGTGGATGGAATTCTTGGCATCATATGACTTCGATATAGCTTATACCCCTAGCAAGGGTAATGTTGTGGCGGATGCGCTAAGTAGAAGAAGGTTGACTTTGAGTCCCTTGTTTGTTGAGATGAAGAGCCTAGAGTTCTTGGCAACCTTTGATTTTACACCTGCTGTTGAGTCGATGACTGGTTCGTTAGCATCCCTTGAGCTTAGACCTACACTTCTTGATCAAGTTGGGACTTCACAGAGGGAAGACCCGCAGATAGTCAAGATCATGGACAAGTTGATTCATGGTGAGACGTCAAGTCACCTCGCTAGATATACTATTGATGACAAGGGATGGCTAAGGCGTGATGGAAGACTATGTGTCCCACAAGTGGGAGACTTAGTAAATAAAGTTCTTGAGGAGGCGCATCACTCGAGGATGACCATACATCCCGGAGGGGATAAGATGTACCGGGATATGAAGCGCATTTTCTTTTGGGATGGGATGAAAAAGGATGTGGCAGAGTTTGTTTCTAGATGCATTGTTTGCCAACAAGTAAAGGCCGAGTCGAAGAAGCCCGGTGGGCTACTGCATCCATTAGAGGTCCCGCTATGGAAGTGGGAAAGTATCTCTATGGATTTTGTGGATGGATTGCCGAGATCAAGGAAGGGGAATACTAGCATCTGGGTCATAGTGGATAGACTCACGAAGAGCGCTCATTTCATTCCAGTGAAGAGCAAGAGGACCACATCAGGGCTAGCATTTGTTTATCTTCGAGAGATAGTGCGATTGCATGGAGTTCCTTCTAGCATAGTTAGCCATCGTGACCCAATCTTCACTAGCCAATTTTGGAATAGTTTGCAAGAAGCGATGGGTACGCGATTGAATCTAAGTACATCCTATCACCCACAGACGGATGGTCAGACTAAAAGGGTGAATAGGGTACTAGAAGATCTGTTGAGGCTATGCATTCTTGACTTTGGTGGCACTTGGGAAGACCACCTTCCTCTCATAGAGTTTCTTATAATAACAGCTACCAAGCAAACATAGGGATGGAACCATTTAAAGCTTTATATGGGAGGCCGTGCAAGTCACCAACATGTTGGTGGGAGACGACGGATAAGCTTATACTTGGGCCCGACATGATAAGGGACACATCCGAGAAAGTCGAGTTGATCCGAAGGCGAATGAAAACGGCCCAAGACAGACAGAAATCCTATGTAGACAAGCGAAGGACAGACTTAGAGTTTGAAGTTGGAGATATGGTCTTTGTGAAGGTTTCTCCTTTGCAAAATGTGGTTCACTTTGGAGCAGTTGGAAAGCTAGCACCAAGGTTCGTAGGACCCTTCCCTATCATCGAGAAGATTGGGCAAATGGCTTATAGGGTGGAATAGTCCGAGAAGCTAGCTGGAGTGCACAATGTCTTTCATGTCTCGCATCTCCGAAAATGCCTACATGAATCAGCCAAAGTAGTTGAGCCTAGCATTCTGGAAGACGTGGAGGTAGAGAAAGAGGCAACCCTGAGGCAAGCTCCGATTCGTATCTTGGGAACGGAGATCAAGAAGCTGAGGAATCGAGAAGTCAAGTTAGTAAAGGTTCAGTGGAGTGAAGCCGATGAAGATGCAACTTGGGAAACCGAGGAGAAGATGCGTGGGCTTTATCCATTTCTTTTTGAGGGTACATTCTCAATCTCCTTTCCTAGTTAGCATATCTTTTGCTATCCATGTTTATATTGTTATTCCGTTAATCTTGTCATGAGAACCTTAGGTAGAAACCCTTTGGATGAAACATCTATTTGAAACATGTTATGCTTGATGGTTGCAAATGGTTGCAAGTGTTTGCAAGTGGTTACTCGTGGATGCATGATACACGTTAGGCACTAAGATCAGCTCACAAACTTTCATATTGCATATGCATGAGTGTTTATGCTTATTCATGGATGAAACTTGTTATATTATCACGTGGATGTTGCATATGGGTGAATGTTATGTAAACACATGTAGAGATTATAAATTATGTTAGGAATTTGCATACATCTGGACTCATTTCACTGACATGTTCTGCATTAAGGAGGTTTACTGAATCAGTAACCGCCTGATTTTCGCATTAGTTAGGTGCATATACACACACTTTTGCATATGTTCATACAGCATTAGAAATCTCTTAAGGACAATGATTTCTCATGGATGATGTTTGAGTAGATGGATGATGGATGGTAGGATACGTTCTTCCTAACTTGGAGATTTCGGGGACGAAATCCTTTAAGGTGGGGAGAATGTAACAACCCGAATTTTTAATAACATGTTAAAACAAGAAATCAGAGCAGAATTAAATCATAAGTTAAGAATCAATGGGAACGGGTTGCGCCATTGCGTTCGTCTCGAAATTATGCTTGAAAACGAGACCGAAATTTCGTAAATCGGAGTCCATATGACCAAGTTATGGCCCATAGAAGATTTCAGAAAATTCAAATTTCAGCCCGAAATTCAAATTCAGCAAGAAACAGATTGGGTGGGAAAATTTTCCGCCCTACCCAAGGTCGACAGGGGGGTCGACTGGGGAGTCGACCTGCCCCCCTCCCCCAGGTCGACTGGGGAGTCGACCTGGGTGTCGACCTGGGGGTCGACCTCCCTGGTCGGACCTTGTTCGTCTGGTGCACCAGTTTGCTCCTTTGGTCTGTTTACTTGGCCTGTGACAGGATTTGATGGTTCAGATCTAAACTAGGGTTAATCCTATGGCCTAAACTAGTGTCCACACCTATAAAAACACCCTAATACCTAGCCTAAACCATCACAAATCATCCTAACAACTAAATTCTGCCAAAATGCTCCCTAATCATGGCCTCCATCTTCATCTTGAGAGCTTCTAAGGCAAAAAGGAGCAAGCTTTCTTCTTTCTATCAAGGGAGCTACTTATTCTCAAGGCTTCTAGTGTTGCTACATCATTCCTAGAGCTTCTACAACATCTCTGTCTTGTTCTATTTGGTTCTAGTTCTCATACCCACGCTTTGTAAGCCCCACTCTACTCTTAGATTTAAACTATGAAGTTAATATGATCATGTAGCAAGTTGAAATGGGACTTTTGGTATAATACTTGTCTTGGGGCTATATTTGTATGCATAGATCCATTTATGACTCTTTTGATATATGATTGTGGCACTATCATGAACCTAGTACCATTTACCTTGATTTTTGGGTAGAAAGCTATGAGCTTTATGTGGGGATTATGCATAATGCAACCTAGAACCCCTCATAACCTTGATGTAAACTTGCCTATGATGTTGAACTACATGCTACCCACAAGTTTATCACCCTATGTCAACTATTATCATGTTATCACCTTTGCCTATGATGTTGAACTACATGCTACCCACAATTTTATTTGCTAAGTTTGATGTCATACATGTTTTGAGGCCAATAATCCTATATGCTAGTTGTGATGAACACCTTTGCCTCAAATATCATCATGTTTGACTTATGACCAACTTTACCACCTTATGCCCATCTTGGTCATATTTTCATGTTTCTTGATCTATTTGTATTGATGCGAATTTACGTGCGAATGGGAATATGTTATGGGTAGTTAGGCAAACTTGAAAATGACATGAAAAACATGACTTGAAATATGACATGAAACTTGATTATGCTTGAGAACTTGAATGTGGTCATGACATGTAGAAAACCATAAAGTGGCCAACTCGAGGTTGGGTTGAGTTTGTAGCGTAAATCTGCCCGGAACCGCCCGGCAAATCCAGTGGCTACAAACAATAGGATCCAATGTGAGTAGTTGGTCATATCGCGCTTGAAACCCGAGGTTAGACTAGGTTGTGGTGTAAATCTGCCCGGACCCGCTCGACATATCCAGTAACCACAACAAAGTCTAATGTGAGAGGTTGGGTGCATTAAATTAATTAATGCCACATGTTAGGGTTAAGTCATGAACCACTTGAATACACTTAACCAACTTGATACATGATTTGATGAGGTTAAGTCATGAACCACTTGTGTACACTTAACCAACTTGATACATGATTGTATAGGGTTAACCACACTTAACATGTTAGAAACCCTAGTTACGTGGTCCTTTTCAGCAGTAACCCTCTTGGATGTATCAACGATACCCTAGGGACTAGGCTAGGGTGGGGCACGCTTACTGGGCTGATTGTAAGCGACCAAAATGATGGCAGAGTTTGGTGCGCCGTTGTAGGTTCAGACGGACTATGGTCATGCACGTAGTCCGGAGTTGAAAAAGCAGGCGTGGGCACCAGTAGTTGTACACTGTGCGTTCTTGGAATGGTGTCAGTGGTTGGCACCCTAGGGCTTGATACACCCTAGGGTGGACCTAGCACAGAGTAGCTACATTCGTGATTGGGCCGTATGACACCGACACTCGACGAGTTAGGCTTATAGGGAGCCGATCGACTAGACCGTGTAGTTGGACCTTGACTTGGGTCATCTCATGATATTGGGACAAGGGATCATTTCTTGTTTATACTTGACATGGGTTGGAATACTAGTACTATTGGTGCAAAACTAAACCTTGTATATGCGATGCCACACTTGATCTACCTTGATTATCTATTTATCATGCCAGTTAGTCACCACCTTTATGTTTCATCTCAGTTTCTCATGTTTAGTTAACTTCATTAGTTTTTATACTAATAGTAGGTAGGACTTACCAGTCTTTATGACTGACCCTTTTTCTTTCGCCTCTTTTCTTCCGTTCCCCCCCAGGTTCTCAGGGAGGGAACACCAGTGCTTAGCTTGGACATTTGGCTCGCTTTCTTGACAGCTCATGTACGGTTTGGACTTGAGCTTGCTATGGCTTCACCACATCTATCTTGGGGATAGTTTACTTTATGTTATTTTCAGTTTATGTTTTCTAGACTTGTGGTAGTTGGAAAATAATGACTATGTACTTTGATGTAAGTTAACTATTTGGTTTTGAAATGGTTAATCATGGTTTTTAAATTTCTACCGCTGCTTTACTTATTTATTTATCTATGTTCTGTCTTGTGATATCTCTGTGCATGTTTACCTAGACAACACCCCTCCAAAGCTAGTGCATTCTCTTGTGAATGGCCCTGGCGGAGGTGGGGTGTTACAATGTCCTACTGTTTTACAAACGGGGTAGCCTACATATGAGTAAGAAAAGGCAGCGGTAATCATAAATAGGAGCTTAGACAAACCTAGAAGTCTATACATATGTTTCTACACATCTGGAATAAGAAAATGAAGCATCGTTGTGATTTCAAAGAAGTTCTAAATTTGATGTTCAAACAAGATGTTAGAAAGAAATATCCTTAAGCGTTCTTGAAATAAGCAATAGAATCTTTTACAGCTATATGTTTACACTGTGCTTGACGGACAAATAAGACTTTCTAGTTTTAGTGACAACAAGACAAGAAACATGCAACGAGAAATAAACCATGTATATCAGAAAGAACAATCGGCACAAGTAACGTAAGCATAAATAACAACTACTCTGTGTTAAAACTATAACAGATTTGAATTTATGAATGTTTTTTCACATAAAAGATGATGCGGCAACACAAGGTTCAAAAGGAGATATAACATGCAACAGTTTTATCTTGGTAGAAACAGGAAACTAAGGACATTATTCCTTGTGACATCAACAAAAATGGTATTGCCTCCTAGGATAATAAATTTTAAAAACAAATAATGATCCAAAAGGGTTAAGCATGCATTTCCCATGTGGTCATTTCATCAAACATCACTAGTTCCCTTATTGACTTTTTAACAAACAACAACAGCCAAAATTCCCAAGCTAAAATTTCTGAATAAAGAAACTGAGACACCTTGAAATGGATACCCAAAAACAACATGACCAGTGCTTTAATTGCGACACTTTGCATGCAAGCTACAACATGTTCCAATCGTATTACCTGGTTATGATGACGAGCAACAATGATTTGAATCAGATCCAACAAAATGATTAATGTTAAACCTCTCATTTCATGGCCTAGTCGTTTCAACCACCTGATAGAAATTCATTTCCCTGCAATTGTAAATAAAAAAGCAATTTTCGTTCACGTCAATACCGATAAGTTTATTTACACCCACGAGTTGCTCCATTTTTCCCTTTAATCAGATCGGAAAATTCCTTTGTCGTTGCCGTTGGTAATGGGAAGAATATGAAGCAAGGAAATTTGCAGAGGGGTTTGGAATTCAGATGTAAAATCATGATTTTCTGTTACTAGGGAAATGATTTTTGTTGTAGCAGAGAACTGAATTTTAGGGTGGAGGATAAAAGAACGAAAAATTACATCGGGGAAGAGGAGGGAAACGAAATGTTAAGCGGGAAAAAGGAAGCGAAGTGGAAGGGAAAATGGAAATTGGAGTGGTAAGCGGAATCTTGGTATATAAAATGTCTTCCTGTTTTTAGTAATAAAAATAAAGTTATGGTAAATATGTATACATTAATACTTTTTAATAATTATAAAATATAAGTATCAACTATAAATATCAACTATAATTATCAATTATGAAATATAAATATGCTACA
This sequence comes from Allium sativum, assembly GCA_030737875.1. Taxonomy (NCBI): domain Eukaryota; kingdom Viridiplantae; phylum Streptophyta; class Magnoliopsida; order Asparagales; family Amaryllidaceae; genus Allium; species Allium sativum. The sequence goes on from CM060922.1 coordinate 1,052,879,549, forward strand.
AGAATTTAGTAATTACATTGGTTATAAGCAAAGATTATTTTGATGATACTAAATAAGCAATGATTATAAGTTATTTATTATAAAACGTAAATTATTATTTATTATTACTTATAAATCACTAATTAGAACAAATTAATAATTAATTATTGAATATCTTAATAATTATTAAAAAATAACACTAAAGTATATCTTAGGAAAATAATATAAACATCTCTTGCAAATCTGTTGGAATTCTGCTGCAAAACAGCTTTGATAAATATTCTTCGGTATTCTGCCTGGATTTACAGAGGAAAATAGCGGCAGAAATTTTCTGTCGGTAATTTGACGCTATTTGTGACGGCTTAGTGAGGGACGGTAGAAGACGACGGTAAAAAATAAAAGAAAAAAGTTGAAAAAAATAAAAAAACTATCCCTCGCCGATCACATGGAAATTCGTCCCAAATTAGCGATGGAAATTTCCGCTTCTAAATATTTGACGCTAAATTAGTGTTTTCTTGTAGTGTTTGTTATCATTAATGTATTTAACGCATCGTCATTCCTAATGTGCCGCTATACATTCTTAAGCTTTGCATATGATTAGAAATTGAAAATTCACCATCAAAACTAATTTCCAATTGAATAATTATTTATGAAAAATTTGAAATTCCTTTTAAATACTGTTTACTTTTCATATCGAATATTATATAAAAATAAAATTTCGGTATTATACGCTTTACTATATTTTAACCATATATTTTTATACAAAACAGATGTTTAAACATACGCAAACTACCGTATCCAAATCTATGTTTATACATAAATCAGATTTTATGGGAAAGTAAGAACAAACAAAAACATGAAATTTTAAAAAGGAAAAAGGTTTTGATCATTTTTTCTCAAACAACATTTGCAAAAAGTTAAAAATATATTTTGTGAAAACTTAAACAATCTAAATCACATGTTGGCATTGAAGGAAATCGGTTGTGCAAAATTGCGAAAACCAAAACCACACAGGCATACTCAAAAATAATTCTTGGCTTAAAAGGAACTGCGACAAACAATAAATATACCCGTAATGAACCAACACAAAAACCCGTCCTTCGCCAAAATTAATCTACTACAGAATTCTATACTTTCCGGCTCCAAAACAAATATTAGTTAGATAAGAAATAAGACTCCATTCATATAGATAAGCGTGAATGACAAAATATTTTGAATGTCGAATCTCAATAATCGTCGTGTGATTTTCAAATACAATAGTAACAGTTACAACACACACTACAATAGCAAAGATAAATGTTGGAAAGGGGAACAAATGATACAAGATACATAAGACAAAAGCTAATACCGCCTAAGCACTACGATATGGTCGGGCTCCGCGATTGGAACTCGACCCATTACCACGTCTATGTCAGGAACGTAGTATGGAAGAAATGCAACAAATCTCATACGCCTGCCTACGCTACTCCTTGTGTACCTCACCAAGCTCGACCTGGATATCGCGGAGAATGGCGAGCTCTAGGCTCTCTTGGCTAGGCTGCTGCTGGACTAAAGCGGGAGGTGTAGGAACTAGAGCTGCGTGAAGCTGAAGGCCCATCTTGTAGAGAGTTGCACGGTTGATGGAAGCTGGAGCTTTATTTACTGACGTCTCTCTACTCAGCCTAACACCAAAGTGTCGAAAGACACGGGTGAGATGATAGCTATATGGGAAGTGGCTCCGCGGCATCCAGAAAGACAAATCATAAGCACGCGGGCCCAAATGACGTCTATACCGCCAATGGTAACATAAGTGCCGCAGTGCACAGGAGGGTAGATCTGCTCTAAGCTTCTCGTTCTAGGAATAATTTTATGTTGGATGTTACACACAATCAAACGGGCGATGGGTCGCAGGTTACCGGTATTCGAAACATCGGAAACTCTAACAAAGATGCAGGATTCTAAATCTGAGGACCACCCATCTCAATGGTATCCAACTGTACTCAGACCGCTGAAATACAAAATTCTCTACCAAATCCAGGACGGTAAGCTCAATAATAGTGCCCTTCACCCCAAACATGATGATGCAAATATCCTTGCCGATGTTAACTTCCATCTGAGCATCAAAGAGGAAGATGCAACGCGGAAAGTACTCACACTTGAAAGTGTTGAACCGCAGGATCAGTGCACGGATGGCGGCAATGGAAAGCTCCTCCAGCTGAATCTAAGAAAAATCAGCGAGTTTCACTAGTCTCCCTTGATGAAACTCGTAGTTGGTCGTTTTCGAGTAGGTCTGAATCTTTTTCTCGCTTCCATCCAGCCATGCAACCTCCTATGGTGTCAAAGCATGATGTTGCGCACGAATATTCAAGGTTCGCGGAGGAGCCATTGGAGGAATCGGCGTAATAGAGAATGAAATTTATAGATCAGGAGTATAGAAGGGCTTAAGTTTGTGCTGGAATAATTTTGGTGGAGATTAGGAGCGAAACGGGGCTAAAAATATTCTGTTTGGAGGTTGGTGATTTTTGGGTTTCGATGGTTTTGACAAAAGAAATGGGGGAGGAGGAGACTAGAACAATAATATATGTTTTTCCAGCAAATCGGGTCGGGCTCAGGCTGTGCCTGGCGATGGGTAGTGGTCGACCCAACCCTAGAAGGGCGGTTGACCGCCTAGTCGACTGATAGCCCATTTTGGGGGCAGTCTAAACCTTGGCCTAATAACCTGGTTTGACTTCCTAAAAAATTAAAATAGAATTAATATGAAATCATATCGACTCCCCGCCTTCACCAAAAATCTCGTGCTGACGTCCACCATCCACCGAGTAGAGAATAATTCGCAAACGCCACTCGTTTACCTCCAAGTTGTTGCCACCAATCAAAGAACGAACGAAATTCCAAATAGAAAATCAATTAGAAATTCATAAATAAATTAAAATGGATTTTCCCCTTAACTAGTTGTCAAACAAATCATACAATTTACGAAATCAAATATCCCAAATCTAAACAGATTTTTCCTTAGTCTTTTCTCAAGAGAACTTTTTTGAAAACTTTCGGAAATAAATTTCTATACTTATAAACTGAGGGTCCCATAATATAGATCTATTTATTAATTTATATTACCATTTATATTATGAATCAGAAAAACCCTTCCACATCTTGAATTTTCAAGAATTTTAATTCTCGAAAATGTTATTTATGTTAATTTTCGTAAACTATCTGAGAAGTGGAATATTAAATATCACAAGGAATATATAATGATAGTTTTAAATTCTGAGGCATATTCTTTATCACTTCCTTCTTTCTATCAAAACGGATTGTTTATTAAAATTTACACAAATCCAATAATCCAAAACATTGTTAGACTTATAGTTCTAAAGATTATTTATTAAACAGTTTCTAAAACCTTAGTTTAAAATTTCTGAAACCACTTTTTATTTAAAACTAGTTTTAAAAACTAAAGTTTCTTCGAATTTTAAAACCAAGAAAGAATAATTTTATCAAAAGATTATCCAAATTCAATTTACGAAGTATCCAATAAGCATAACTCCTAATTATAATTCTAGACTTGACGCCACATTTCTGTTAATCTTCCATTTAAACCAAGACAAGGTTATTGACTGGAATTCCCAAACAAAACCAACACAAGAAATCGCGATTATCTCTGTTTTAGTTAGCTTTTTGTCCAGTCACCAGGCTCAAATCCATGGAATCCACCACATGCCGCCCTCGTGCTCTTCAAAACAAAATCGCCAAGCGCACCATAAGGTAAATATGGTTGATTGAATACTCGAAATATTTCTAACTCCTACTTGTTTTTAAAACCTAGAATTAGGCCCACGACAAACTCACCGTCGAAATAATTTAAAGTCGTTTTAAGAAAGGCGAAAGAGAATAGGAGAGAAAATCGAATACGTTCTCCCACTAGTCCTAATTTATGTATTCCTATGATCGTCTAAACATAGGCCCTGATACTAAATGTAATACCCCATACTTTTCCAAGCCCAAATTTCGATAAAAATCGAAACTCAAACCCATCCAAGCATGGAGTGTATAAATCTGGTGCCTACAATTAATTAGCATGAACATAATTAGAGTAAAACAAAACTAACTCGCAGTGGAAATGAAATAACATAATGAATATCGATTAACCGACTACCTTAGGGAATATCACCACATCGATATCGAGGATGAGAGAACGAGAACCAATAAAAACTTGAACGCTTGCTAAGACTTGTCTTTCCCAAGACAAACCTGAGAGTTGTTATGAGGAGGGGCTCAGAACAACAAGTCTTGGTGAGTACGAAATGTATTACACTGTCTACAATCCGCAAATGTACTCTGTTAATCAAAACCAAAACATATGTCCAAAAAGGTTAGTAATTCTAACCTAACACGTCTAGAATTTACGCATGACGAATAATCACTGAACCCAAGATAATATTTCGTGCCTAGAGGTATCGCAATATTGAGATACATCGTTTACACATAAGTATGAAGCCTTATAACCACCATTAACTAATTAAGAGGAAGACAACTAACTTCTAACTATCACACAAGGAGGATACATTATTTTTATATATATGTATTCACTTAAGACCTCGCTACCTATGAAAGGTAAGGGCAGATACTTATGATCATTTTATACCCAAGGCGGACCTTTTAGTCACTCAATATCTTATATGGTGGTTTATTCTACCCTAATATAAATTAGACGACACTAGCTACTAAGTCTTACTAATCCAAGGCTTCCATCATTCACGCATATAACCATGTCCCACATAAGACGAGAGATAGTACAAAGTCATTTAATAGCTATTCCCAAGGAGGATCCACAACCCAATCACTTACTACCTTGAGGAAGCGGACTAACATGGGAATTACCAAGTTCGTACCCAATAGTCATTAAATGGGGAGGTAAGCTACATGATTACTTAATACTCTTTAAAGGTTGGATCTAACTACTTTATGACCTTTACCCCGAAACTCGCTACGCTATGTATTAGTTCTTTTCCAAGGATTTCTCTTTTAGGATGGGAGGCGAGAACCTCACTCTTGAGATAAATTTTATTTTGGGAAATAACCCTCGTTACGTACTTAACTATCGTTACATAATTAACTACCGTTACGGGTTCCTATGGTTAATGATATCTCACATCAATTGAACATATATCCGACTACTGGAAAGTGCAGAATTATATCGAATAAGGCAACTGACCTCGTATCATTAATCTACTAAGTCCAATTCCTATTTCAAACTATGATAATTTTAGATTTTCTAGGAATTTATAACTTCCTGTCTTAGGATACTTGTTTATTGATTACATATTGGACTTAGCATTTATCACGCTAATCAATTCCCATTAATTCCCCATTTTCTATTTCTTTATTATTATTATAAATTTGGGTATCTTCCATTAATAACCCCAACGGTCCTATTTCCCTAGGCATCAATTAACCTATCAAATGCAATTTATGACACTAATGGTCATATTTTTCTAAGGCGTTTATTATCTTATTTATATTAGTACCATTTTAATTCTACTCTATATCTTGTAACTCTGTTTATTGTTATCATTTCCAATTCACCTTATTTATTGTTTACCTATTCATACATATTTATTATTTATTAGATTCCCTAGTTGAAGTTATAATTCCTATTCCTATTCCTAACATAATTCAAATTGTAAACATTTGGTATGTTTATCATGTTCAATTATTTCCCCAACCAAAGATGGTTACAACATTCCTTATTTATTTATGACCTTATTTATAGCAAATAAAATTCATTTATATCTATAACGGTCATAATACCTATTTTTATTTATTGTGGATTATATTTCCATATACATTTCCATAAAACGGGAACTATTCAAATATACAACAATAAACATTTATTACATTAATATATTTTCATTATTTATTTAGATTCGGGCAGATATGAATATATATATATATATATATACACACACATATTTTTAAGCGCATTTAACTAGTAACTTTATTTTATTATTACTAACCATTTGTGTTTTGGTCTAAACTAACGGCCAAAATAAAACTTTTTATGTTTAACACTTCTTAAGATTCAAAATCTAGTAAAAAGGTTAACACTGTAGTAATTGTAAATACGAACATACTACAGATCACAAGAAATAAGAAATATATATTTTTGGAATGGTTGTTGTGAACAGTACAAATATATGTAAATTTACACATCCTTTCCTAATTGTTTTGTACATATTTCTTTATTTGAAACAATGTCCTTTTTGTTAAAAAAGAACAAAAAGGGCATTTCTACAACAACCTAGTAAAATCCCAATAACATCAAACATAAATACGGATAATCTTTTAATCTAAATTTACGCTAACCTCAAATCAACGCCAAAACTAAGGATCTAGAATAAAACTACAATTTTGACTATGGTTCTGGGACTGATTTTCAGCTCTAAGTGTATACAATAATCACAACATCCTAAATACAATTGTAGGTAATAATATAATAAACTAGATAAGCCTACAAATTTCCAACGTTCAAAACACCACCTATTATTACATATTTGACAAAATAATAAACAAATCAGGTAAACTTTCAGGCATACATTTTAGATCTACTTCAAACAAACTATTCCGATAATTATAAACGATGTATATAAATTTCTGACTCACCTGAAAGCTACCCAAATCTGAATCTGAATAAACCTTTAGGCCTACAATTCCCAAAATCTTACAGGTTTACGATTATTCTAAAAAGGATATTCTTTCAGATTCATAGATCTGCAAGAAAATAGGAAAGATGGAATGGAAGAAATCCTAAGCACAACACCATCTCATTTTCACATAAATCTGATTATAATATTCTTCAATCTATGTTTGTTTTATTTATATATTTTTCGATTTGATTTAGAAGAGGTTTGGAAGAAGGGGAAAATGGTAGAGCTTCGTTGCTGCTTTCAGAATTGTATGTAGAAGGATGGGGTCTAACCCTTTATTTATAGGGAATAGAATGACCCTAGACCGCTAGATTAACTTTAATTAAGATCTGTTCATTTTAAAACTTTATATAATAGAAGTAAATCCACCAACCCTAGCCGCCACTGGGCTAATTCTTGCCCAGGGGGTCAGCAGCCCTGGTCGTTTTCGCCTAGTAAAGGCGTGTTATAAATGGTATATACCTATTATATTATTTTGTTGATTTTTTTCCGACCGTTTCTTTATTTTGTTCTTAACTTTTTCATACAAACTTCGTTCGCGAAGTTACAAACATGAAAGTTGATCAGAATTCCATCTCGAATGCAACGGTCCAAGTTTCATGGAACTGTAAAAAATTCTAAAATAACAACATGCTTATGTACAATCAGAATTAAACATAAACAATATAGATTTGAAAAGTTTAATCAAATTCAAGTGGAAAAGAAAATGGATTGACATTTAGATTCTTCTTCTTTAGATTTCTCTCCTCTTTTCTTATTTTCTAGCAAATGTACAAATTTGAAAACACCCCCTTTTCAGAACAACTTCAGATCTGTAAGATTTTATGAATGTAGACTTAAAAGATTATTCAGATTCAGATTTGGATGCTTTCAGGTGAGTGGAAAATTTATATACAAAGTATGCAATAATATGATTACTTCGTTTGAATTAAATCTGAAATATATGCCTATATGTTCAACAGATCTTTTTTCAACAGATCTTTTGTAGTTTTTGTCAGATATGAAGAATAATTGTGGTTTTGAACAATATTATTATTTTGTAGGCTTATTAGATTGTTTATACCATTGCCTTCAACTATATTTAAGAATATTGTGGTTATTGTAAACAACATAGATCTCGAAATCAGTCCCATAAATCACTGTTTATGTGTAGTTTTATTCTAGATCTGTAGTTTTTATGTTGATTTATAACTTATGTAAATTTTGTTAAAAAGATATAAGCCTGTTTATTTTCAGTATTGTTTGAGTTTTAACTTAGTTGTTGTAAATATGCCTTTTTGTTCTTTTTCAATAAAAATACATTATTTGAAATCAATAAGAAATAAATTCAAAAACAAAAAGGAAAAAGGTTGTGTAAATTCATGCACAAACATATATTTTAATAAGTTTGTGCATATTTTACATCAACCATTCCAAAAACGTAACTATATTATATATTCCTTATGATTTGAAATTTATTTATTCCCTCTTTAAATATTAAGGCATAATTTACAATAATTATAGTTAGTAGCCTTTTTGTAAGATTTATAACCTGATTGCAAAATTGAATGCAAAAAGGAAAGTTTGGTTGTTGGCTTAAACCAAAACACTGAATTTATTAATAATATAAGTAAAAGAATAATAACTACGTTAACTGCACGATAAAAATATATATACATATTATCTGCCCAAATCTATGTAAATAATGATATATACATAGTTGTGTGTTTGAATGGTTTTCATTTTGTGGAATTATACATGAAAATGTAATTCATATTAAATGGAAAAATATATTGTGACCGCTGTAGCAATTAATGTAATTTATTTGCTATAAATAAGGCCATAAAGAAATAATAACTATTGTAACCATCGTTGTTTGGGGAAAACAAATTAAATTAGGTAGTTAGGCCTAATGGTTACAAATTAAAACAATGATTAGGAATAACGTTCATAACTCTAGTAAAGTGAATAAATATCTCTAATAACATATAGCATATATATGTACAAAATGAATCAAATCAAAGTAAAATATACATGCTTAAGGGGTTACAGTAATTATATTAGAAATAAAAAGAGACTGATATAATAAGGACATTTCATTGTTAATTAATGTATTAGGAAAATTATGAACTTTAGGTTCATAAATGACATTAATTGTAATCAATGGCAGTAAATAGAAATTAAGGGATTAATTAGCGCCTTAGGAAAATACGACCATTATGGTGATAAATGGCAATAACCCTATTTAATAGAAATAAATGGAATAAAAGGGGATTAATGGGTATTGGTTGTCGTTTTAAATACCAAGTCCAGCAAGGAAACAATTATTTTAATATCCTAGGGTGAGCGGTCTTAAGAGGCTACTTACTATCACTCTCGCCTTATGCGGAGCATGGGTTTATACGCGTGAATAACGGAAGACTTAATTAGTAGGACCTGTAGCTAGCGTCCTCTAATTTATATTAGCATAGAATAAACCATCGAAAGGGCATTAAGTGACAATATATGCACCTAGGATCTTAAGCGATCAAGAGGATTCGACCTTTTCTATCATTTGATAGTGAGGTATTAAGTGGCTATATATATAATTAACCTTCGTATGATTAGTGAGTAGTTGAGAGCCCACCACTTAGTTCTTGGTAATTGATTAAATGATGGTTTAAAGGCTTCATAAATATATGCGTAAACATTCTATCTCACTATCGTTATTGTTTGGAATGCTACCTTGGGTATGCAGTTATAGTCGTGCATTAATGTTTACAAGGTTAGGTTAGAATTACTAGCCTTGATTGGCATGTGTCTATGTTTGATCCAAACAGGATACATCTGTGTATTATAGGTTGTGTTATACTCTTGCTGTTCACCAGAACTTATTGTTCTGACCACCTCCTCATTATATTCTCCCTGTTGTATCGAGAAGGTCAAGTTCTCATAGGTGTTTAAGTTTGGTTTTCGGTTCTCGTTCTCTCTTATGCTCGGTATTGACATGGTGACTCATTCTTATAAGGTAGTTACCGAGTTGATAGTCTATCCTATTTCATTTCTGCTGTGAGTTATTTTATCGTACATTGATTATGCTCATGATCATTTATTTGCAGGTACCAGATATACACGCTCCATGCTTTGATGGGCTTGAGTTTCGATTTTTGTTGGAATTTGGGCTCAGAAAAGTGCGGGTGTTACACGTGGCCTTGTCCTAATTTGTTCGAAGGTGTTTTTTTTCTTATTTTTTATGTTTGATATGTATGTTGTTGTGATTCCAAAGAGAAATTTGTTAGGGATAGGAGATTTTAACTCCCTTTTTCTTTTAACATGATTAGGATACTTACTTAGGAAAACAAAATAACATAATTTAAGATATAAGGGGAATGATATTTGATAATTAATAGGTCGTTTCTTAGGAAGTGGATAAATCAGAATGCTTATACACTACAATAAAAGTGGATTCCATGAAAAGGACAAAATAGAAAAAGGTTGTGTTTCCTCAATGTGTACTCTTTCATTGTCATCTCATCATTCACTTACATTCGTTAAAACCTAACTATAAAAAGATCAGCAATTACTTGGAGATCTAGAGAAAGAAAAGCTAAGGAATAAGATAAAAGTTTAGAGAAAGCCTATCCAACATGCAAATCTCATTATTCATTATTAAATCAAGGTTAATAATGATAACCATCTCAAGTATGCAATTTCATTTTGTCTTCATGACTTAATCCAAAACTTATATGTGTTATTATGCCATGCCTAAATGGTTATATGATTATATGTTCGTTAATAAATTATTGGATGAGAATTGTGAAAGGATTAAGTAGGAAAACCTATCATATGATGCCTATATGAATGGAATTTTGGTATGCACTAGCTAGTCTTTATTTTAGAAGTAAGTTGTTATCTTACATTTTTTCAATTACTTTGCATATTTTATGAATTTCCTAAGCATAAATGTTAAACATCACTAGAATAAAGTGTCAAAAGTAACAATACCCTGACTTTTTGTAGTGGTATGGGCTGAATTTTCCTACGTCCACTACTCTTTTCATATTTAGTTATTTTTTTGTTTGCCAATAGGCTTATTATTTTGAATATTGACATTTTAGATGTTCATGAGTTTTTGAAAATTTTAATATATGAAAGTACACTATAGTTTGTACTAATTATCTTCATGTTAAAAGATCTCCTTATGCTTTGATATTATTGCTTATATATACTACTCAAGCCATACTGCCATCAGAAAGCCTCTTATTTCGATTAAGGCGTTGGCACGTTGTGTGGATTTAATGGGTGTTGGCACCAAAATGGTTCAACTCCCCAGATTACGAAAGTAGAGAATAAAATATGAAGAAAATAAATGAAAATGAAGTAAACAAATGCAATACACAATTTGGAGAGGTTTAGTTAGAATATACCTATGTCCACTTGATGATTTTCATTAGTTTTTCACTAATGGATGAGTACAATGAATGGAACTGATGCAATCCTAAGTACAGTGAAATATAATAATTTTAGAGTGCCAAAGGTTAAGGAGGATGTTTTCCAATTGTGTTCCAAGGTGATATTTATGAGTATAGTGCAAATCCGGTTCAACCAGGCAAGCAGGCGAGAAAGTAATAGTGGTAGAATGAGCGAGCAAAGTGGGCCACGTCATCCATGTATGCTGGCCTGGTTCGGCATATGCCATGCCGTTCCGGTATTATGCAAAATAAAATAGGGAACGTAGTAGCTCTAAACCATTTGGCCGATCTGAAGATTTCGAGCCAAAGGAATGCTGATCCGTGAGTGTGAATAACCGAGTTGAGATGCTCTGACTTGAACTACAACTCTACCATACCGTGTTGTACTTTATTGGGTCTCTTGGCATATCCAAACATGAGTCTCCTGGCCGATCCGGGATCCCATTGCTCAGATGATTCGGTGTCGGGACAAACCAATATAACTTGCCTTGGATTACTTTTGACTTGAGTTTGCTTGGGCTTGAGTCTTGAATGACTTTGTGGTGAAGAATTTAGAATGTGATGTCCTTGTCGAAAGGAAGGTCCACATTTTTCCTCCTAAAGTAGGTTGCATGATAGATGGGATATTCTTTGAATTAATTAGACTATCTACTTCTTCAAGTGTCGCTCTTTGAGCGATAACAGTCTTTGCTGACATGACAAAAAAGTATGGTCATGTCCATTTGAACAATTGCAATGCTTGAGTCTTTCTTCTCTGTATAAATAACCGAGCATGCTACTAGTTGTTTTTTTTATTGAATATGTCAAACTGAAGTTTTTTGATTGAGAATTGTTGAAGGCTAAAGGTAACTGCTAAAACCTCGCCGAGTCAAGAAGTCGAGCATGTCTTTTCATTCAGTGTTGTATGTCGAGTCATTGGCTCTTATGTGTATTTACACATATATGTAGGCCGCTTCCATACAACATCATACTCCATGTCAGTCGTGTGTGTCATTGAGTCAAGTTCATCTCTACATGTGTATCAATACATGTGTCCTTCATCATGTTCACAAGACATCATAATTTCTCTCCCTTTCTCCCTCTTTCTCCCCACTTTCTCGGTTTCTTTGATTTGGTTTGGATGTCGAACATGATGTGTTTCATCCTGGTTCGACGTCGCCATACCGTGTTCCTATGCTCTCAGATCAGCAGGCCGATCCAGACTGTCAGGCTGTCTTTTCGAGGGGAAGGCAAGAGGTTTTCTCTCCATTGATAAGTATATGGCCTAGTTCCTTCTCCTGTCTTCTTTCTTGCTTTTAATTGTAGTCATCAAACCCAACTTTTGATTTTTAAACTTTACCTCCTTCGTAACCCAACCACAATAACGGCGACCCCCGTAAACTACATCAACGATCTCCATTAATTCATCAACGATCTCCACTAATTCGTAACCCAACCACAATAACGGCGACCCCCGTAAACATAAGTGTCACACTCAAACTCGACGCCTAATATAGAAATTCTCAAACCCCGACATATCATATATTGATGAGTCGTACCTCCTATGGCGTTAGAGACTACTACAGGATCAGAGACAATACTAGCATGTAGGTGTAGAGTATCTACTACAGAATCAGATATAAACGAGTAAGAAGCACCAGAATCAAAGAGAGTCCTAACAGGATAGTCAAAAAGGGAAATCAAACCTTCGACTGTGACTTTCCGACCTCTATCTGGTCCACTAGCCTTGAGAGCGTTCACATGTCCTCCACCTAAAGATCCTGCCCCTTGCCCTTGCCCTTTCTTGCTAGGGAACTGTCTCGTAAAGTATCCCACCTGACCATATGTAAAGCATTCTCCCTTTGTCTTTCTACATTCTCTCGTGAAATGGCCCAAGGCTCCACATCCATGACACTTGACTTCCTTCTTGATCTGGGCCTTGTCAGGCTTTCCCCCTTTCTTTTGTTGCTTTCCTTTTTTGGGCCACCATTTTGTCTTTTCCTCCTTAGCCTTCGTTTCCTCAGTCTTTCCTCTTTCTTTCCGCCCTTGTCTTCCTCATTCATCAGAGCCATGTCAACAAGTCTCTCAAAAGTCGCCCCCATCGGTATATGAGATAATGCTAATCCTTGGAGAGGTTGATTCAACCCTCTCGCAAACCTAAGAGCTTTCTTATGGAGAGTATTCACCAATTCCAAGCCAAATCTCTCCAACTGATTAAACTTGTTAACATATCCATTAACATGCCTCTCCCTTTGCTTTAAAGCCAAGAATTACTCCATTTGCATACCCTTTTCTACCCTCGACGGAAACCTTATCTCAGATCTGTATCTGAAGTCATCTCAAGTAACTACTGGTCACTCCGCCCGTGTCACTTCCCACCAGTAGGAAGCTTTATCCTTAAGCTGCCATGCGACCAACGGATCTTCCTTCTATCATATAGCTCAAAAAGACCAAACACACTCTCAGTATCTCATAGCCAATTATGCGCCTCATCAAGAGTCTCATAACCGTCAAAACTGCTTGCCACCCATTGCATAGAAATCTTTGCAAAGCTTAGAAAAGTCGACTACGCGAGGATGTTGAGCTACGTCGGGTGCAGCTGGGGGTGGAGCATTTTCGGCAGGTACCGTAGCCTCTAGATACCTATGGAACCATGCGGGAATTTGTATGCCCTTAGGAAGATCGGGTGCCCCGGACATGCTGAAAAGAGAAGAAACAAAAATTCGAAAAAAGATAGATAGGATATCGAATATGGCTTTGAGGGGATATGCTTTCCAAAAATAAGTTTTTCTTTAAAAACATTTTGCTTTTGAAAACAATTTTCAAAAAAAAAATCTTTGATCTTGTAACCTTCAGCTCTGATACCAAATGTGACACCCCACATCCGTTAATGTCACTCACAAAAGGAATGCATCAAGTTTCGTGAAGCGCATAAGGTTGACACGAACATAATTACACAAGATAGACATAAAACAAAGCAGCGGAATTAAAAACTTCTAGTTCTCAAATCATAAGCATAATTACAAAAGCAGACTATACAATTAAACTGGTTACATCAAAACCAAAAACCTCGTGGAATACTAACTGTCTCATAACACTGACTAAAAGAATACAGTAGTAAAAAGTCATATCCCCTCAGTAGTAGCCATGAAAGTACAGATAAGAAGTCAAAGCGGTACATCTCAGAAAAACAGGATCCAAAGCTGAACAGAAAGTCCTATCACTACGGTATGTTATCTCCACCTCGAGGGCCTGAGGGGGGAGGAAGACAAAGAGACAAAAAAAAAGGGTCAACATAAAATCTAGCGAGTCCAATGACTTTAACATATGATGAAGTAAAGAGTAACATGGCCGATAAATAAGACTGGATGAAAAAATATGTCATCAGCAACGATAAACAGGTGTAAACAAGGATACATGTAAACAAGTTTTTCTTTCCATTTAAATCCCTAGCTCAAGATTAATACCGGCTCTTCACCAATACTAGTATAACAGGACACCAAGATTAGGTTTTCAATCTAATTACTTAACCACAAGATTAACAGCAGGATTAGGCATACCCTAATTACACAACAAGATTCATAGCAACAAGATTAGGTGTACCCTAATTGCTAACCAAGCGATCAGCTCCTATCACTCGAATACCTTGTGTCAGCCCCGACAGTAGGGTGTATCACTCCTTAACCCAGCGACTTATAGAGCACAACAATATCCGTAGGTGTTTTGGCGTCTTTGGTCCCGTAGCCAGATCCATGTACGCTTATGACTCCGTCGGAAACGCGCCCCTAACACCCCCAAGACTTTTGAACCTCTTACTATCTAGTTTAGTAAAGCGTGTCTGGACTCTACCTAATGTGAGGCCCTTTGACAAATACCAACATGAATACTGACTGATATGGGTTCCACACAGCAAGACTGACACAAGCCAATTCCCCCTAGGCTTGTGCCCCCTAAGTAAACTTGGATTCTAAGAGTCTTAAAAAACCGGATACTACAGCAAGACTTGAGACCTCTTAGCTTATTAATAATCAGATTTAACATAGCAGGTCCAAGTTCATTAATAAGCATGGTTGTCATATGTCATATTACGTGTACAACCTCCATTCCTAAGCACATGCCCAGATGTTTACACACACACAAGTTATTCGGGTTCATATTACATTTGATACTTACAAGTCATAACATGTTCTACTTAATCTTCCAAATTAAGCCTATCAGGTTTAACATGTTCATATTTCCCCCAAGTTACAGTCATAGGTTCTCAACAAGTGATATGCTTCATATTTCCCCCTTTTTCATTAACATGTCAAGTTATCCCCAAAATTACACACACACTCAACTCGTGCATGGCCTTGGCTCTCGTTGGCCTAGGCTCGACATATAGAAAAGGGAAAAGAGAAGGAGAAATAGAAAATTGAATAAACATAGGCGTATAATCAGGACTGTAATTAAACTGAACAACAAGATTGGGGTAACATGTAATACAGGTAATACTTGCATTGATCAGGTATAACAAACATGCATATACTCAGGTTCAAGTTATTTACATGTCAGGTGTATAAATATGAACATACAGGCATAATCTCAGATTTAGGTTTATTCACATGTCAGGTATACTAGTTAAGTTTCATATCTAAAAGTAATTTGGCTCGTAGAGTCTGGATCGGTGTACAAGAAATGTCTCTAATATATGTATATGCAGATGTTGTAGAAGATAGTCTGATTCTATCCAAGTTGAGGCAACATTACATTATCCCCATTGTTTTATTTTAGAATAGAGTTTGGAGGAAGAAGAATGAAGATAATTTTGATGTCGGAAAACGATAAAAATGCTGGCCTTTATATAGACTAACCTCCCAACGAACCTTGCAAATAAACATGTCCACAAACAAAAAAATGAATCACGCCGGATCGGGGATGTGTCGACCCACCTACCCCATGGGTCGACCTATGGGTCGACTCACCTTCCCATGGGTCGACCCAACTTAGGTATGGGCCGTTCCATCTCACCTACTTCTCCCGCCTTCTGTTCTCAACGTATTTTGAATCCTGATTTGATTATATATATATATATAGACACACACATATATATATATATATATTTGGCTTATATGTATACAAACTTCTAAGGTCTATAACTTCTTCATAAATTATCTGTTTTACGCAAACTTCGGGTCTATCTTGAATAGAATTCTGGGACAAATGCAATGGTACAACCAGTTTCACTTAGTTATTAATATCTAATTAAGTCATTCCCACTATAATGTAGTGTAGTTAAGGTGTATAGAAATTGGGGGTATTACACTTAAATCCATTGTGTTTTCCCTGTTCCGAACCGCCAGCCACTACTTTATAGATCACTTGAACCACCAACCTCCGACTCTACTCCAACTCCGTTCAGCGACCTGCCCTTATCCTCTCCCCACTTTAAAAACTTAAGAACCCAAATTATAAAAAAAATTGGACCAATACTGGATCTATAATGGCCAGCAACTGCCACTATGATGACCCATTGCCACCAGGTGCTACAGGCGCTGCTCGACCACACCTAAGCCTCGCTGACGCGCCACAGTTCAACTTGCTTCGTCACCCCTAGCCATTTTTCGACTCACTTCAGTTGTAACTACCCGTATCCACTGTTTCACTACTGCAGGTGAGATATCCCACAATTTTATGGTTTCAAGTACATTGACTTCAATAATAAACTAAGAACAATGTGTGCATGAGTTGCACCTACCTGTTCATGAAATTGTGTACCTTTTTTTGATTTGTTTGCCTTGTTTTGAGTTATTTCACATGGTCCAAATTAGACTGCATGCATTTGCCTATACATTGGACTAATATGTATATATATGGTTTATAATGCTGAATGACTTGCGTATGTACCCTTTGCTACATTACAACCCTGCATGCCATTTTGGCCGTGTATAAAGTGTTGTCCATGAGTGCTTTCATTTAGTGTGTGTGTATATATATATATATATGGGAATTGGGACAGGGATACATATTGGGAAATTTAGTTACCTATATGGGAATTTAGCAACTACACATATTGCTTTATGTGCATGGTAATGGTACCATATATATATGTAGTTATGTATTGGGAAGGTGGTATCATTCTTATGCCTTGTAGCGAAGAGAACCATGTTTGCTTTGTTTTTGTAAACTTGAAAATACCCACTCTTGATCAATTTATATATGCACCAGCTACATGAATTTTTTCTTAGCCCATTTAGTAAAACTAAAACAAGTTACATATATAGTGAGCTTGAAGGGAATTTGGATAATTGTTTTGTGTTTTGCATTTGCATCTCAATAGTTTGTGTTTCGCTATATGTCTTACCTTGTTAGCCTTACCTTATGCTGTGTTATCATCTACCTAAGTTATGGTTTTATTTGCTGGTTTGGAAATTTGGTTGTAATAGTATAAAACTCGGCCTTCACCACCTGAATATTTATGTATTTGTATTTGAGAACATTCTGTACGCACTTGGCTACATTCTTGTACTTTAACCCTGTGATTGCACCCAGTTGTTTTGAGAAATATAATTTGCTTGCTAGTACTTGCATGAGCAAAAAAACGAACTGGATGCATGCAGTATGAAATTAGTTGCATGTGTGATGACCAAAGGTACTATTGTAGATGTTTGGGTGCCTTTTCCTGTAGATGTATGCGAAATAAAAAAATTACATGCGTCCTTGTAGCCCAGTCATGCCTTCTTTTATTGGTAGTTGGACATATGCTGCTTTGCTTGTATCCCTGAATACATGAATTTATGATAACCGTGACTTAATGGAATTTAGACATAGAATCAAAATTTAGTAATGCTTGTTTACTATTTTATTTTAGTGTCTTATTGAAGTTAGTTTACTTCAATACAACCTGACGCGTGTTTTTGTTTTGCTCGGGTTGGGGTCAGACCTGAGTAATTAAAGCTTAGATTTGAAGCTGACGACGATAAAGATTCGTGAAGACACGTTCGCTTTGGTTCGTTCTTCCATTTTTTTTAATTAATGTAAAATCTATGTACATGCACACGAGGCTTCCGCTTAATATATAAATATTGTATTCTGATATTTTTTATAAAAATGTTTTCCGCTGTTAAATATTGTATAAAAATATGTCTGTGATTCTGTGATTTGTTCTTACTAATCCCGTAAGCAATAACGTTTGGCCGTTTTGAGCATCTTAAGTTGGTTTAATTACATAAAGACCCGCATTCTACGTATCAGAGGATCGTAGAACATTTATTTTATTTTCATACGAAGTTTTATAGTTGTATAACTTTGGGAAACGACTAGTGGGGTCATTTCCCATATTCACGATTTTTACCGAATTTTAAACGATCGTTTTGCCCCTAGCGAATCTTGTTTCGCCTATAACTTTTTATTGGTAAGGATTTTTGACTTGGAACCACTTCCATTGGATTCAGATGATGGTTTCCCATTCCATAGAGTGGTCACATTAATCAAACGGACTTACTGTTTGGGACATATGGCTGAAATAAGATTTGAAGATGGAAAAACAACCTAATTGGGCTTAATTAATGATTAGCAGCTAGGCCGATAACCCATTTCAGGATTAAGGTTATGTGAAGGCTGAAAGAAGTTAAAGAATCTTCTCCTTTCATTTTTCTAGCCGCCGCAAACATTTATCTAACCCTAACCATGGCTTCCATCTTCCAAATCTCTCTCTAATCACTAATTGATTAAATCTACATCAAATCAAGTCGGATTGACCTCAAACTAGAGTTAGAGCTGCTGCACCACATTATAATCTGAGCTAAATAAGTAAAAGTTTCAGATCTATCATTTATTATTAGTTAAGGTGAGTGATTAGCATGTTTATTCACTAATTATGGCTAATTATGGGTGATTAGTGATAATTAGCGAATTAATGACTCATAAAAATATGTAAAAATATGTAAAAAATATAGAATATTATTTTATGTCACATATATAAATTTGGGTTAATTTGGATTAAGTTTGCTAATCCCGAAATTTAGGGGATTAATGGGGAAATCACGAATTTGGGTTTATTTGATCTAAAATAACCTATGTGATTGATGTTTTGATCTTTTTGAATGGACCTATGTGTTGTTACTGTTGGTTGGTATGTTTTATGATTGCATAGGTAAGTTATAAAGGTTGAAACGCCATCGTATAGCGAGAATGGACGATACAAGCTCACTGGAAAATGCCAGGATTCCGGTTTGGATCGGATGGGACTAATCAAACCGAACTGGAGTTTGGCATAGGAAAGAGCAGGGAAACAAGGAAGGCCTGAGTGAATCAAGTTGGAGTTGGAATCGAACCGAAGCTTGGCATGAGATTGGATTGGATCAACTGGAGAACAAGAGGACCGAACCGAACTAGGACAAGAGGACCGAACCGAAACCAGACGGATAGGAGAACTGATCCGAACCAAGGACTTAAGCACCATATATACAAACCGAGCTAGAAGTGATGAGCTGAATTGAACCCGATTTGAACTTCTACCACTACCACGCGACGACTCTTCTGAAGACCAACTCCAATTCGACCAAAACCCGATATGTAAAGGAAGTCCAAGTGGGAAGTTATTACTCAAGATCCAGATGGGAACCAACGAGTTAACTTCTAGAGTTGGACTTTGTTGCGGGACGTGTGCAAAGGAGTTATCAATATCTATAACTTTGGTTCACTATTGAGAGAGGGAGCAAGTAGACGAACCAGAGCCAGGGAAGTGTGGACTGGTTGGCCCGTATTCCAGAGCCAAGGCGACGTGGACTGGGTAGGGTTATTTACTATAGACCAGAGAGGTATGGTCGTAGCAATAGCTGTACAGAGTCCAATGCGGTAAGGACCCGTCATGGCCCCAATGGATTTGGTGATCAAAGGGGTGGATATCATATGCTTTAGGCATTGAGTGAGAGATGTGAGGATGATTGCTATGTTTGATGTTTGCTATCACCATGACACACACACACTCCCATTTTGCACTCTATGTTAGTGTTACCTTAGGGTGTTGTACATCTTGTTGTGCTAACTCTTTGGTTGCAGGTCTAGGTCAGGTATGATTATTTATACCTGTTATTGCTTTATTCAGTTGCATAGATTTGCTATCGCTCACACCATAATTTCTTATGACCTAGAGTTTTATGTCTCATCTTATTACTCAGATGCTCCTAAACGAGCAGATTAGAGGTAGGTTAGGTGGATATGCACGAGTAGCCGTCCGGAGACAAGCAGGAGGCTTCCACGCACTATATATACATTCTCCCTCTGTTGTTGATGGTCACTGCTTTGGTCATATTTCCTTTGGAGACAGTATTTTGAAGTTGTAATAATTGGATACGAAGCTGTATTTTGGATTCCGCTACTCTGATGGATATGGTTTAGTTTTCGGCTTATGTACCGTCTCGTCTGTTTAACATCAAGTTATGTTATTATTATATTTTATTCCATGCGCTGCGAGATATACTACAGGTTCTTTGGTAACTCATCATTTCAACCTTTCTGATGATCGTCCCGTGCTAGTCGGGCATTGTCACAACGCATTTCGAGGAAATGTCTGAATGTTATGGGGCGACTGTCACACTTGGTATCAGAGCCTAGGTTGCATAGTTTAACCTAGGGGAAGACATCAGGGAGAGATTATATACATTTATGAGAACGCGTATTTGTGATATTTTGGTTTTCAAAAACTATATATATATATACTATTAGTATATATAAGGATGAAGTCGCATTGCACTGGCACCACTAAGGAGATGGTTAATCGTTTTCTCTTTACAGATTTAGCGATGAGCCGAAATACAAGGAGTACAATGATGAACACCTCATCGGGAGTTGAAAAGGGGGCGGGTTCAGGGGCCAACAATGGGAATGTCCCTGATATAATGACGATGTTTATTGCCTTTATGCGAGAGATGCTTAGGGATGCTCAGGAATAGTTCCTAATGCTGCTAACGGTGGTGGTGCAGTAGTGCAGGCGCCTAGAGCCGATTTCGCCCAGCTTAACAAGGATTATAATAGTCTTGGTGGGAAGCCATACGGAATTAGCTATGGAGGTTCAAGATTGGCTTGATAGTTGTGAGCGCATCTTCAAGGATTTGGGGGTCGATGATGCAATGAAGAGAAAGCTAGCATCGCGTCAGCTTCAAGAACGGGCAATGAATTGGTGGAATGGTATTAAAGCAGCAACTCCCGAGGACCAAGTTACTTGGGATCAGTTTAAGACTCACTTCAGTGATAAGTTTATTCCAGCTGCTCAGAAATCAGAATTGTTCGGGAAATTTTTCGATGTTAAGAAGAATGGTAGGGCAGTCTCGGAATATATTGCTGAATTGGATACCCTATCAAAATATGGATTATCTCTTATCGATACTACTGAGAAGAAGAACGAAAAGTTCATTACTGGCCTAAATGGGTACTTGGGGGAAAGACTTATAAACCATATCGATGAGACATTCGAATCTATTGTGGAAAAGGCATTGAGATCAGAGAGCCATTACCCTAATTCGAAGACCGGGATTGCTATTGCATCTGCAGAGGAACCGAAACTACAGGCAAGTGGTGAAGGCAAAAATAATTCCCTGAATAAGAGGAAATAGAACCAAACCAAGGTTGGTCAGAAAAATAAGAATAAGAAAGGTATCCAATGCTTTGGCCGCGGCAAGAAGTGACACTATATCAGAGATTGTTGAGCAAAGCCAGGGAGAGGAAGTGCTTCAACTGTGACCAAGTGAGACATTTCAAGAATGAATGTCCGCAACCCCCTAAGAAGAAGCAGATTTTGAAAGCATATGCCATCAACGCTGTTCCTTCTTCGTTGAATTCCCCAACTACGGCAGAGAAGGGAAAGTGTGTCGTTATTCAAGGTATGCTTTCTATTTATGATGCTCCTGTACGAGTATTGTTTGATACTGCGGTTTCCCATTCTTTCATATCTAGTGATCTAGTAGATAGGCTGGGATTGGAACCCAAGATTGTCGATAGATCTTTAGTTGTGATGAACCCGATTGGTGGTTCGACTAGCCTTTGTATGATTTGTCGTAATTTGGTCTTATCGAGTCATGGATGTATGTTTGCTTGTGATTGCTTTGTTTTGGGCTTTACTGGGTTTGGCATTATTTTGGGAGTCGATTGGCTCCAAAGATATAGGGTGGTGGTAGACTGTGAGGGGTCTTGGGTGACCATTAGAGCGGATGATGGGCGGAGTTTGGTATTGGGTTGCCTACCTAGTGATGGGGTGATGGTTAGTTTTCTAAATTCCCTCGATATCCCGCATGATGAGTTATCAGATGTGCCTATTGTTGGCGAGTATCCAGACATCTTTGAGGGAGTGATCGGACTTCCACCACACTAATAGATCGAGTTTCGGATTGATTTAGTGAAAGATGCCAGACCTATAGTGATGCCATTTTGTCGTATGGCGCAAAGGGAGCAGCGAGAGCTCGAAGTGCAAGTAGGCAATCTTTTGAAGAAGGGATTCGTACAAAGAAGTGTTTCTGAGTGGGAAGCACCAGTTGTATTTGCTACTAAGGCCGATGGTTCCCTTCGATTTTGTGTGGATTACCGCGAGTTGAACAAGGCGACTAGGAAGAATAAGTATCCTCTTCAATGGATAGAAGATTTGTTTGGTCAACTAAATGGAGCAAGTGTTTTCTCCCATTTGGATCTCGTGACAGGATTTCGTCAGCTTTGAGTAGAGGCTGAGAGTATACCTAAAACGACATTTTGAACGCCGTGTGGATTCTATGAATGGTTGGTCATTCCATTTGGGTTGACCAATGCACCTGCATATTTTGTGGATCTTATGAATATGGTTTCCAGGGATCAATTAAATAAGTTTTTTCTTGTGTTTGTGGATGATACTTGGTTTACTCGAGGACAGAGGAAGAACACAAGCAACATTTGAGGACAGTGATGGAGGTGTTGAGGAGACACCAATTGAAAGTGAAATTTTCTAAGTGTCACTTCTAGAGGAGGGAAGTGAGGTTCTTGGGCCATGTTGTTTCAGAGAATGGCATTGTTGTGGACCTTGTGAAGGTGGCTATAGTGCAAGATTGGTCTACGCCCAAGAATGCAACGGATGTGAGAAGTTTCTTGGGATTAGCGGGATATTATCATAAGTTTATTCAAGACTTCTCCAAGATAGCGGCACCGTTAACTCAGGTGACCAAGATGAATCAAGCTTTCGTATGGCACGAAAGGTGTGAGAATGCATTTAAGAGTCTAAAGGAAAGGTTGATGTGTGCACCGGTGTTAGTTATTCCTAAGGGGAACGAAGAGATGGCGGTATTCACGGATGCGTGTGGTACCAGACTAGGTGTTGTACTTATGTAAGGAGGTAGGGTTGTAGCTTATGCTAGTCGGCAACCGAAACCACATGAGAAAAGATATCCTACCCATGATTTGGAATTGGCAGCGATTGTGTTCGCGATGAAGATGGGGAGACACTATCTCTTGGGAGAAAGATTCGAGTTGTTTACCGATCACAAGTCATTAAAGTAACTTTTCTCTCAAAGGGATTTAAATCTTCATCAACAGAGATGGTTAGAGTTCTTTTCTTCATATTATTTCAATATCGCATATACACCCGGAAAGGGCAATGCGGTTGCTGATGCATTGAGTAGGTGACATGCCAATTTGGGGGCTATGTTTCTAGAATGGAAGCAACTGGAGTATATCGCGGGATATGATTTTAGGCCTAAATGTGAATTAGATCCAGAGGTATTAGCAAGTTTGACGATTAGACCGACTTTGATTGAGCGGATCGGTTCCAGTCAGAGGGACGATCCTAACCTATTGGAAATCATTTCCAAGGTAGAGATGGGTATCGACGGTGAGGAAATGAACAAATATGGACTTGATCGAGAGGGATGGCTTCGAAAGAATAGGAGACTGTATGTACCCAACATTAATGGATTGAGAGATGAAGTGCTTAGAGAGTGTTATCACTCGAAACTGACTATACATCCCGGTGGTAACAAAATGTATTGAGACATGAAGAGATCTACTACTGTGAAAAAATGAAGAGATACGTTGGAAAGTTTATATCCAAGTGCATGAACTTCCAGTTAGTTAAAGCCGAGCAAAAGAAGCTTGGTGGTTTGTTACAACCGTTGAAAATTCCCAAATGGAAATGGGAACAAGTCTCAATGGATTTCATTGATGGTTTACCAAGGACTAGATCGGGTCATATAATATTTGGGTGATTGTGGATCGATTGACCAAAAGTGCAAGATTTATACTGGTCAATCGAATAGAATGGCAACTAAGTTAGCGGAACTGTATATAAATTGGGCAGTGAGATTCATGGAGTACCTAAAGGTATTGTGAGTCACCGAGATCCGTTATTTACTAGTGGATTTTGGAAGAGCTTACAAGAGGCTTTAGGGTCAGAATTACATCTCAGTACCGCGTACTATCCCCAAACCAACGGTCGAACAAAAAGAGTGAATCGTATATTAGAGGATCTCTTGAAAGCTTGTATATTGGATTTTGGAAGGTCATGGGATGACCATTTGCATCTCATTGAGTTCGCATATAATAATAGTTATCAGTCCAGTATTTGTATGGCTCCATTTGAAGCTTTGTACGGAAGACCATGCAACTCACCATCATATCGGTTGGAAAGCGGTGAGAAATTTGTGCTTGGGCCAGTTGTAATAAGAGAAACTTCAGCTAAGATCTAGGTTATTCAACAGCGAATGAAGACTGCCCAAGATAGGCAGAAGAGTTGTGCTGATAAAAGATGAAGAGATTTGAAATTCTCCATTGGTGACTTGGTATTCGTCAAGATCACTCCGTTGAAGAATGTGATTCGGTTTGGTAAGAGAGGTAAACTAGCACCAAGGTTTGTTTGTCCATTTCCGGTTCTCGAACGAGGTGGGAATTTAGCGTATAAAGTTGGATTGCCTCACAAGATGGTGGGAGTTTACGACATATTTCATGTTTCCCAATTAAGGAAGTTCATGCACGATTCTTGTATGACTATCTCACCAAATCAATTGGATGATGTCGAGGTAGAATCCGAGGCATTTGGAGACCATAGATCGGTTCATATTATAGGACACGATACGAAGAACCTTCAGAGGAAGACAGTGAAACTGGTTAAGGTCCTGTGGGGGTGATAATGAGAATGATTGTACTTAGGAAACAGAGGAGAGCATAAGGAAGTCGTATCCAGAGCTCTTTACCTGGTATGATTTTAATCGCGATATAGTAATTCCCTTGTTAGTAAACCGCATGCTAGGGTACGATTTTTTGTTTATTATGTATGTTTAATTGTTTGTTAATGGTTGATAGGCTTGCGGGACACCATTGTATGTTTTCTTGGTTAAGAAATTTCAAGGGCGAAATTTCTTAAAGGGGGAGGGGGGAGTGTAAAGACCCACATTCTACGTATTGGAGGATCGTAGAATATTTATTTTATTTTCATATGAAGTCTTATAGTCGTGTAACTTCGGAAAACGACAATTGGGGTCATTTCCCACATTCACGATTTTTGCCAAATTTTAAATGAGTGTTTTGCCCCTGGTGAATCTTGTTTCACCTATAACTTTTGATCGGTAAGGAGTTTTGACCAAAAACCATTTCCATTGGATTCGGATGATGGTTTCCCATTCCGTAGAGTGGTCACAATAATCAAACAGACTTACCGTTTGGGAGATATGGCTGAAATAAGATTTGAAGATGGAAAAATAGCCTGGGGCTTAATTAAGTGATTAGCAGCTACGCCCATAAACCATATCGGGATTAGGGTTATGGGAGGGCTGAAAGGAGTTAGAGAATCATCTCCTTCATTTTTCTAGCCGCCATAAACATTTCTCTAACCCTAACCTTGACTTCCATCTTCTAAATCTCTCTCTAATCACTTCCTAATCACTAATTGATCAAATCTACAACAAATGAAGTCGGATTAACATCAAACTAGAGTTAGAGCTGCTACACCACATTGGAATCCGAGCCAAATCAGTAGAAGTTTTAGATCTATCATTTATTATTGGCTAAGGTGAGTGATTAGCATGTTTATTCACTAATTATGGCTAATTAGGGGTGATTAGTGATAATTAACGAATTAATGACTCAAAAAATATGGAAAAAATATGTAAAAATTCTAGAATATTATTTTATGTCACATATATAAATTTGGATTAAGTTTGCTAATCTCGAATTTAGAGGATTAATGGGAAAATCATGGATTAAAGTATATTTGATCTAAAATAGCCTATGTGATTGATGTTTTGATCTTTTTGGATGGACCTATATGTTGTTACTGTTGGTTGGTATGTTTTATGATTGCATAGGGAAGTTAGAATGGTTGAAAACGCCGTCGTATGGCGAGAATGGACGATACAAGCTCGCTGGAAAATGCCAGGATTCCAGTTCGGATCGGATGGGACTAGTCGAATCAAACCAGAGTTTGGCATAGGAAAGAGCAGGGCAACAAGGAATGCCTATGTGAATCGAGTTAGAGCTGGGATCAAACTAAAGCTAGGCATGGGATCAGATCGGATCAACTGGAGGACAAGAGGACCGAACTGAACCAGGACAAGAGGACCGAACCCGGACAGGAGGACCGATCCGAACCAGGGAATTAAGCACCATATATCCGAATCGAGCCAAAAGTGATGAGCCGAACCAAACAGGATTTGAACTTCTACCACTACCACTCGATAACTCTTCTAAATACCAACTCCAATTCGACTAAAACCCGATATGCAAAGGGAGTCCAAGTGGGAAGTTATTACTCAAGATCCAGATGGAAACCAACGAGTTAACTTCTAGAGTTGGACTTTGTTGCGGGACGTGTGCAAAGGAGTTATCAATATCTATAACTTTGGTTCACAATTGAGAGAGGGAGCATGTAGACGAACCAGAGCCAGGGAAGTGTGGACTGTTTGGCCTGTATCCCAGAGCCAGGGCGGTGTGGATTGGGTAGGGTTATTGACTATAGACCAGAGCACTATGGCCATAACAATAGCTGTACGGAGTCCAGTGCGGCATGGACCCGTCATGGCCCCAATGGATTTGGTGATCAAAGCGGTGGATATCGTATGCTTTAGGCACTGAGTGAGAGATGTGAGGATGATTGCAATGTTTGATGTTTGGTATCACCATGACACACACGCTCCCATTTTGCACTCTATGTTAGTGTTACCTTAGAGTATTGTACATCTTGTTGTGCTAACTCTTTGGTTGCAGGTCCAGGTTAGGTATGATTATTTATACCTATTATTGCTTTATTCAGTTACGTAGATTTTCTATCGCTCACACCAGAATTTCTTCTGACCTAGAGTTCTATATCTCTTCTTATTACTCAGATGCTCCTAAACGAGCAGACAGAGGCAGGTTAGGTGGTTATGCACGAGTAGCTGTCCGGAGACGAGCAAGAGGATTCCATGTACTATATATACATTCTCCCTGTGTTGTTAATGGTCACTGCTTTGGGCATTAGTAGTGTACCCCTTTTATTTCCTTTAGAGATAGTATTTTAAAGTTGTAATAATTGGTTATGAAGTTGTATTTTGGATTCCGCTACTCTGATGGATATGGTTTAGTTTTCAGCTTATGTTTTGTCTCGCCTGTTTTATATCAAGTTATGTTATTGTTATATTTTATTCCATGCGCTGTGAGATATACTACAGGTTCTTTGGTAATTCATCATTTCAACCTTTTTGAAGATCGTCCCGTGCTAGTCGGGCATTGGCGCAACGCATTTCGGGGAAATGTCTGAATGTTACGGGGCGGCCGTCACAAATTACCGATTCAAGACGTTAAAAATAGCGAGTCGTTGCAGCTATCACCATAACCTTTGAAAGATACGACGAAGCCAGTTGTAGTCCTTCGGGATATGACTGTGAGTGTCCTTTTATTTTAAATTTGCTTACCTTTTACTCATAGCATAACCTTTATCTCAATCAAGATTGATTTCTCCCTTTGAATTTCCTTCTACCTTATCATAGAATGGTAGAATCCCTTCTTTCCACGAACGTTGTTTCCTATAATATTGGACAAAAGGTTCAGAAAGCATCCAAGTTATTATCTTCTAATAAAGAAGTTATTGTTTCAACGAAGCAAAAGATTTCCATATCTTCCTATGTTTGAACTTGGAAGTTCTAAAGAAAAGAACTCAAGTGTGCCTCCAAGAGGATTAAACAAGTCATGGAGTTTAGAAGGGTTCTGTAATAACCCGGAAATCAGAGCTAATTTAAATTTTTTATTTTTGCAATTTTACAAATTTTGAGTATTTAAAATGAATTATTTTAAATAATGACGATGAGAAATTTTATTTAAATAGAATTAGAACGTATATATTTATATAGATAGTCGTTATAATACAAATATTTTATTTTAATTTTAAAAGGAACTGAAAATGGCGCGGTAGTTTCAAAATTCGATTTCAAAATTTAAATGAATGCAAAGGATTCAAAACAAACCGGATTTTAGCGAAACCAAAAATATTAGAATCTAATTGAGAACATCTTTCAAACGAATCTGAAAAATCAAAATTTCATAGCAGGAATCAAAAGTTATGCCCAGTTGAAAATTTAGAATAGTCGCTATGGAATTCTAACCCTTAAAAATGGAAATTATGCAAACAAACTTCGTTTTCGACAAAACGACTTTTGTTGGATCCGGGATGTCAAGTTATTGCTAGATTCTAAAATTCATAATTTTATGAATCAATATATGAGCGTGGCGAAGTTAAACTCATTTGACCAGTTTCAATTGATTTTAATCGACTGGAAAATGACCATTTTTCAAACAGTCTCAGAATTCGATGAAATTAGCTTTGTTAGGACCGTATCGTCAATACGAAGCTAGAAATTATTTCTCAGGAATTTTTAGAGTCCGTATGTGGCCCCGTTAAAGTGAAATGTGCGTTCAAATTCAATATATAGATTTATATTTTGATTTTGATGAAAACTGATCGAAACAACTGAACTGGCTCACGATACATATCCCATTGTGTTCGAAATGGGGGTAATTAGCTAGGGACGACAGTCGGTGGGTTCGATTTCGAGTTCGAAATAAAAGGTTACTTTTTGAAAATTAAATTAATTATATATATATATATATAATTAAACTTGTCAACACCCCCTTTACTCCACTCTCTCCCTTTCCTTTACAGATCGAAAATCGATTTCAAAAAAAAGAAGAACAAGGTGCCGCTCCAGGAGATCATCCACCTCGTCGCGCGACCACCGGAGCCCCCTCCCCATGCTGGCGCCGCCTCCTTCCTTTTCCCCTCCTCCGATGCCCACTCGACGTGAAGAACCATGCCCAAAAATCACGGAGCCCTAAATTCGCACCACCAGAGAACCACGAAACCCTAGAGCCACCGTGGCCGCCCCCGGCACCACCTCGAGTCACGGTGCAGCAGCCCCCTGCTTCCGACGTCTCTATTGATTGAACCTAGCGCAGTGAGTTTTTTCCTCTCTTTTGATTTTGATTTTCAGTATATAAAGAATAAAAATATGATTTTTATATTATAGAAAGAATAAAAATATGATTTTTAATATATGAACATCATATTAAAAATATGATTTTTTACTATGAACAGCGTGAAAAGGAGTGCGATGGAACAGACTGAAATCAAAACAAAATCCGAACCTTTCAGAAATAAAGAACTGGCGGAGTGGAACCCAAAGGTGAGAACTTCTCACTTTTAATTTTTTTTCTAGTTGAAATATTTACTAGGATGCAGACGGTGCTTAGCAGCACCCGACACCCGTCGTCCACAGACCAGGGATGACTTGTTTGTTTGATTGATGTGTTGTGAAAAATGATTATGTGTAGTGGAATGAAATAAATTATTTTATGGTTAAAAACATAATTTTTAACGTGTATATAAAATAAATAGTTATAAACAAATCAGACGATTTGTTTATGTACACACATTTGACTGATATGGATTGGGACGATAAATTTTACACATCGCTCAACTACACAAATAAAACTTGTGTTTGATTGTTTGAAAACCCCACACGGGTGTTAGGATGAAATTGGCCATACACTAGTCCCAATAATTAGCTGTATGTCGATCGATTGACAAACTGTTATAAGCGTTAAATATTTATATTTGATGCTTATGCAGTGTAGAATGCACTTTGGGTGATGGTTGACTGTGTACGATTGTTGTAGTGTACGTGTGTGTATGAAATCCATATCAATCACATTATATGGTAATTGATTGGGCCTCATTCCAAGTTGGAAAATAAAGAAAATTCATGTGTTGAATAAAATATATATTCATGTGTTGAATATAAGAAACTTCATGTGTTGAATAAAAGAAAATTCATATGTCGAATAAAAATATATATTCAAGTGTTGAATAAAAGAAAATTCATATGTTGAAGAAAATATTCATTTGTTGAATAGAATAACGAAGTTATTGAAACATATAAATCCGTGTTGATTAGATTGACGCCATTTTGAAGTGAATGATATTTATATCGATTGTATTCATTTTTATAATGAATATCAAAAAGGAATTGATTTCAAAATCTAATGCTTTGAAAATATAATCATTTATATGTAACAACCCGGAATTTGGGGCCAACTTAAAATTTTCATTTTAGAGATTTTAGGGGTGTTTAAATATTTAAAATAAATTATTTCTAATAAAAATGAACGGAAATTTATTTTGAGCAAAGTTAATACAAATATATTCAATTAAATTACATAAAGAATTGGAAATAGGATGGTAGTTTGAAAAGTCAAACTTGAACTTTGACTGACTACACAGGATGCAGAATAAACCGGATTTTGGTGAAACGAAAAATATTTAAATCTGTTAATGAATATCTCTCTAACGAATCTGAAAAATCAAAGTTTCATATCGGGAATCAAAAGTTATGGCCAAAGGAATTTTCAAAAAGGTCGCTATAGAGATTATATCGCCCTTGAAAATTTACATTTTTCATACGACCTCGGAATTCGACGAAACCACTTTTGTTGGATCCGGAATGTCAAATTATGGCTAGGTTTCAAATTTCATGATTTTTGAAATTAATATGTGACCGTGGCAAAGGAAAATGTGTTTTGTTCAATTATAGTTAAATTGGATCGACCAGAAAATAGCCATTTTTCAATCAGTCTCAGAATTCGACGAAATTAATTTTGTTAGGTCCATATCATCATTAGGAAGCCAAAAATATTTTTTTTTGGAATTTTTTGAGTTCATATGTGGTCCCGGTGAATTTCAGTGTACGTTTGAATTTTTAAATAAATAAATTATATTTAAAATTGAGGAACGGGGGCCAAGACGACCATTTGGGCCTGCGGGACACATTCAGATGAGTCCGGAATAGGGGTAAATAGGTTGGATAGACAGTCGTTGGGCTGAAAAAGAAGGAGTTTGCTAAACAGGCTTAATTTGGGCTAATTAAAAATTTAATAAATAAATAACCCTAATACCTCAATTATAAAATACGGTGTACTGTATACTTCGTTTTCCCCGATTCATTTAGGCCGCCACCCCTTCAATTATTCCTCCTCAAAATCCTCCCAATCCATGGCGAATTGACCTATAACCCTTTGGACTTTTTTGAAGAACTTTGAAAGCTCTTCCATCTCCGACAAGAAGCACTTCCTCGCGCCCTATAGCTCTCGAACCGAGCATCCAAAGCCACGGCCTTTGAACCGCCGCTGGGCCCACACGCCACCGCCGCAACCCCCAGCTCCGACCTGCGTTCAGGCACACCTCCTCCCCGCTCCACCTCCAACAATCCGCTCCTCAATCCGATCATCCAATCTCCCGATTTCTTGATCCAAAGTTTTGAACTTTCTGAAAATATAAGGGTAAAATCAATTTCAGTTTTGCCACGCTTTTAAGCGTTACAACGACAGTTGTTAAAAGACAGTTTCTATTTATTCGTATGAACTTCAAATTGAAATCTTTCAGATCCGAAACCGTCGTGACTTTGAACACGAGATCTGATCGAATCCGAACCTTCATTCCAGTCCCGAGCAAGGTGAGAATTTATTTTTAATTAAATTTAATTAATTTAATTATTATTATTGCGTTATGTGAAATTGAAAGTCAAACACAATTAGATCTGCGATGAATGTTACCATGGGTTATGGATTCAAATTGTTGTGATGTTATGATTTTAGATCCGTTATTTTCAATCATAGATATGTTAATTAAAATTATAGATCGGTAGGAAAAATTATATTTTTGCCTTGTTTAAATTTGTTGAAGTATGCTTTGTGGATATGAATCATGTATAAATCTATCATCTTGTACATCGTTATGAAATTTACATTATTTTAATGTGAATTAAAGTAGGAGTTTACGATGTAAGGAATTTACATTTTTATAATGTTAATATAAAGTAGATTTTGCATAGTGGAAAAATTACATTTTTCTTTGTAATTAAAAGTAAATTTATACCGTATGTCAAAAATTACATTTTTCTTTATAATTAAAAGTAATTTTACACCGTATGTCAAAAATTACATTTTTCTTTGTAATAAAAAGGAAATTATACTGTATGATAAACATTACATTTTTCTATGTAATTAACATATGAATTTACATCGTATGTTAAATATTACATTTTTATATGTAATGTATGTAGGAAATTACACCGTAGGATAAAAATTACATTTTTATATGTAATTAAAACATGAATTTACATCGTATGTTAAAATTTACATTTTTATATGTAAATTATAAAGGAAATTATACCGTATGATAAACATTACATTTTTCTATGTTATTAACATATGAATTTATATCGTATGTTAAATATTACATTTTTATATGTAATGTATGTAGGAAATTACACCGTAGGATAAAAATTACATTTTTCTTTGTAATTAAAACATGAATTTACATCGTATGTTAAAATTTACATTTTTATATGTAAATTATATAGGAAATTATACCGTATGATAAACATTACATTTTTCTATGTAATTAACATATGAATTTACATCGTATGTTAAATATTACATTTTTATATGTAATGTATGTAGGAAATTACACCGTAGGATAAAAATTATATTTTTCTTTGTAATTACAAGATGCATTTACATCGGATGATAGAACTCACATTTTTTTTATATGTAACATAGGATGAGAATGAACATTTGAAATAAAATTCATTTATTTTATATGATATATAAGATGTAAGAATTTGACATGTAAATTAAATTTACATTTTATATGTTAATAAGATGTAGGAATGTAACATGAAATTAAATTTATATTTTTAGGATGTAAATAAAAAGTAGATTTTGCATTGTATAGACAATTTACATTTTTATAAAAATGAGAATTGGCATCGCAAATAAAATTGCATTTTTATATGCAATAAAAGAATGAACTTTTACATTGTGAAATAAAATTTACATTTTCATACGTAAGTAAAAGTTAGGTATGTTCACTTAAAATTTACAGAGTAATTAAAATAATGAATTCAACGTAAAAATGGAATTTACCTTTTTATGTAAATAAAAGGGTTAGGAGAATTATATTTATATATTTATATATAAATATAATTAAAA
This sequence comes from Allium sativum, assembly GCA_030737875.1. Classification (NCBI taxonomy): domain Eukaryota; kingdom Viridiplantae; phylum Streptophyta; class Magnoliopsida; order Asparagales; family Amaryllidaceae; genus Allium; species Allium sativum. The sequence continues at coordinate 1,052,913,129 of CM060922.1, forward strand.
TTTATCAAATCGAGCGCGGCAGTTCACATTTTGAAATCGTATCTTTAAACGATTATACTGGAAGATCCGACCGTCGGATTTTCCCAAAACTGAAAACATTAGGACCGTCTCGGAAAATTCTTTCCAACGATATAAAATACGTTATGATCCAATGGTTAGATTTTGAGGAATGTGAAAATCAAAATTTGTTGAAAGCAGTGCCAGGGTCGTCCATTGACCTGAAGCGTCGTTAATTACAAATTAATTATTTTAAATAATTAAAATAGGAATGAATCGTTAAGAAAAATATTATTAACAAATAAGAAGGATTTTAAATATATAAATATATACGGGGATTATTTGGGAAGTCCGAGTTCTCTCATTCCAAATAATCAAACGACGTCAATGGAAGTTTAAAGATGGCGTATGAAGACCGTAAATCTTCCCTCGAATGGACAACGATCGAGGCCCTAATTTGACTTGCTCCCAACTCAAGGGTCATAGTCATTGCCCAAACGTACGTGTTGATTTCACGGGTTTGGCTTTTGCTCAGACCCAGAGCATAAGCTAATAAATGGATTGTGTGTCTGACATCATACTCTATCAAATATCATGTTATTGATCTTTTGTCGAATGTATGGATGTTTGGTGGCGGGGAATTTATTCTCTTGCTTAGCACCCATTCATATATTTCTTCAAAGGATTGGTAGTGCGATATGGAGTGATGATGTGGCATGCTAAGATGCATAGGATCAAGGTTTTGTTGAAAAGCAGGCCTTGTGGTACGATCAAAGCATAGCCTGTTTAGGCATAGCTTTGTGTATAGCGTGACTTCGCGAGCCTCACACACCGGCGGAGTCTAAAATGGGAGAAGGGAACGCAGGGAGAGCAGCACGTTTATTTCTAGCTAGAAGTGGTGATTGGGCTTTAACACGACCCGACATTTTACTTATGTGGATGATGGAATGAGGCGCCTCGGATGATAGGTCCTATAGGATCAGGAAACGTGTGTTCAGGAATTGCCAATCCATGAAGCTGTATGTGTGGACCGGCCCTGCAGGATCCAAGGGTTCACTGCGGGGGATCCTGAGACATTAGCTAGAGTGTCTCAAATCAGTAAGGAGCTCCTCCCTAGCCTTGACTCATGATGGAAATCCAAAGTTCCAATACGAACCTACGAATTTGATTGTATTACTAGTATGGAAGCATAGTATTATGGTATCTATGTGTCCTAGGATTTATACATTTATTTTGAAATGTTTTCCATATATACTAATAATAATATTAAACTCGTATTTGCCGTATTTAGCATGTTTAATCGCCATAAGGTAAAACCCTATCCTCTGGTTTGCGTTGCATTGTGTGATGGGACCTAGGTCTTATGGTGATTCCATTTTTCTCAAAAGCATAACGTTGTTGTACGATTCACTCATTATTTGTTCTGACACTTTAAATTATGCACGACAATCCATTAAAGTAAACCCGTTACGCGTTAATGGCGTGGCCTTTGGATTTGCCCTATTAATAGTGATTAATTAGTTAAGAATTCTCACACCAGTCCCACGTAGGGCTGGCAATTAGAACCGAGAACCGAAAACCCGAACCGACCCGAACCGAACCCGATGGGTCTCGGGTTGGGTCTAGGTGATGAAAAATACCATCAAGACCAGATCAAACCCGACCCTCATAGACCCGAACCCGAAAGACCCGACCAAAAAACATTAAAATATATGTATTTTTGGTGTTATTATTCAATCGGACCCGAACCGACCCGACCCGACCCGAACTTTAACCCGACCCGACCCGAACCGAAGCTCGGGTCGGGTCGGGTCCAGATTTTTGAAATGTATAGTTTAGACCCGACAAAATCCGACCCGCCTAGAACCGAGACCCGCTGGGTCGGGTCCGGGTCCATTGGGGGGGGTATGATTGCCACCCCTAGTCCCACGACTGACCCGTTGTTTGTTTCGACCTTTTTGCAAACTCGGGTGACCTCCTTTCTACACGGGCAACCAAGTAAACAGGTTCATTCTTTGCTTGGAGTCTTTTCTTTGGAGCTTCTTATTATCTTTCTTGGATTTGCTTTGTGGAGAGGTGATGACTTGGAGCTTAAAGACATCTATCATTTGCTGCTATTGCATTTTCTCTTTTTAATTCCAGACATTAAAGTTGGTTCATTTCACGTTGTTTAAGTTGGAGTTGGAACTTATTTCTCTTTCTGCAAACTTGATGTAATAATTTAGAATTCTGTGACTGTGGACTTTCAGTGGTTGATGACATTATATTTCCGCTGCTATGATGTTGTTACTCTATGGATTTCCTATGCTATGTTGTATCAGTGATATGTATTATTATATTTATGTTGTATTCCAAATGATTATTCCTTACTTTCATCCCTTGGAAGTTTGGGGTCATCACAGTTGGTATCAGAGCTTTGGTTAAACTTAGCTTTGGAATATAACATATTTATGATAATTCGTTTACATAGAATCACAATATTCTATGGCGAACATTTCATGTGAATGCATAATAGTCAGTCATTCTATCATTATCTTTTATCCATCCTTTTATCTTGATCAATTCCTCAAATCACCATTATAGTTGTTCTGACTCTTTCCTTGATCGTACAGAACTAACTAGAAATGAGTACTACTGCCGCTAGAGCCGCTAGAACTAGAGCAAGGAGGCAAAATGCTGCTGGAACTGAGGAGGCTACTATCCAACAACCACCACCACCGCAGCCCTTTGATTTGGATAAGGTGGCAAAGAAATACAAAAACCTGGGAGGAGTGCCATTCAAGGGTACTGAAACTGTGACACAAGCTCAAGCTTGGCTGAGGAACTGTGAAAAGATTTTTGGAGGATTAGAGCTGGAGGATCATAGGAAAAGATTAGTGGCTTCATGGCTGCTACGATAGGAAGCTCAAATCTGGTGGGACACAGTCACGGTTGGAGGGATTGTAGACAATATGACTTGGACAAGGTTTAAGGAGCTTTTTAATGACAAATACATTCCAAGGCAGGAGGTAGAAAGACTACATGACGAGTTCGCCAATCTGAAGCAAGGCGACAAGACCATTTCAGAATATGTACGAAGATTTGAAGACCTCTCCCGCTATGCCCCTGAATTGATTCAAGATGACTTTCAGAAGAACAAGAGGTTCATAAATGGGCTTGCGAGGAAGTATATTGATAGAGCCACAGCCCACATCGACCTTTCTTTCAATAGGCTGGTGGAGTTTGCTTGTCGATATGAGGAGAATGATAGGAAGAATTCCCATCAAGACAGGGAAAGGAGCTTAGCCAACAATAAGAGGAAGCAAACAGAGAAGAAGACTAAAGGAAGCAATTCTGGAGCTGCTAAGGCGCACGATAAGTCAAAGGTGCAATGCTACAACTGCCAGAAGTTTGGACACTACAGCAAGGACTGCAGGAATCCAAAGAAGGCCCGAAGCGACGACACCAAGAATGCTATAATTGCCACAAGAAGGGTCATATCAAGCCAAACTGTCCGCTGTTGAAAGGAGCGCAGATTGCACATGTGTATGAGGGGGCAAGTGCGCCATCTTCTTCCGCTCCTACTTCTTCTGAAGGAGCAAGTAGGCCTAATGTTTTAGATGGTACCGTTTCTGTTAAAAACATCCCTGTTACTGCCTTGTTTGATATGGGTGCATCAAGAAGTTTTATTTCTAGCAACGCGGTCCAGAAATTGAAACTAAAACAAAGAAATCTTAAAGAGCCAATTAATGTTCATAATCCTGTAGGAGGCTCTATCGTCCTTGATTCGTACTGTCGGGTGCCTATTTCCTACTCTTACTTTCAGTTCCCTTTTGACTTGAGCATTATGAATTTTTTTGAATTTGATATCATCCTTGGTCTGGATTGGCTAACAAAATTTGATGCCGAAGTAAGGTGTGCGGATAGAATAGTTGTAATCAAAACAAAGTTTGGAGATATTATTTCCATACCTTGCCATGGTTCAAAATCTGATAGAAAGGCATTTTGGTCTTCCCCGGAGATCACCCCCATTTCTTTAGAAAATATTCCCGTGGTCAAGGATTACGCGGATGTATTTGAAGAAGTAGATAGCCTACCCCCGCGAAGGGAAATCGATTTCAGAATTGATCTCGTTCCAAATGCAAGACCTATAGTTTATGCTATCAGAAGGATGACTCCTAAAGAAAAGGAAGAATTGCAAACCCAAACTAAACAGCTCCTGTGGACGGGACTCATCCGACCTAGCTTTTCTAATTGGGGTGCAGTTGTGGTGTTTGTCCCCAAATCGGATGGTACTCTAAGACTCTGTGTTGATTACCGCGATCTTAACAAACAAACATTGAAGAACAAATACCCCTTGCCCCGCATAGATGATTTGATGGACCAATTGAATGGAGCCAAGGTGTTTTCGAAGAGGGACCCAGCCACAAGTTTCCACCAACTCCGCATAGCTGAAGAATGCATACCTTTGACCGCCTTCAGAGGTCCTGATACATTCTACGAATGGTTAGTGATGTCGTTCGGTTTATGCAATGCTCCATCCTACTTTGTTGACTTGATGAATAGGGTCTTCCGAGAGGTCCTAAATAAATTCGTCCTAGTCTTCATTGATGATATTCTAATCTATTCAAAACTAAGGAGGAGCATGAAGGGCATTTAAGGGAAGTGTTGGAAATTTTGCGACAAAATGTTTTAAAAGCAAAGTTTTCCAAATGCACATTTTGGCAAGAGGAAGTAAAATTCTTGGGCCATGTTGTGTCAAAAGAAGGAATTGCAGTTGACCCAAGTAAAATTGCCGCCATTCGAGATTGGAAGCAGCCCAGTACACCCACTGGAGTAAGAAGCTTCCTAGGATTGGTCGGATATTACAGGAAATTTGTCAAAGATTTCGCCAAGCTGTCTAGCCCATTAACAAAGCTTACCAAGAAGCATGACAAGTTCAATTGGACATCGGATTGTGAGGAGGCATTCCAAAAGCTAAAGGTGAGTTTGACCACTGCTCTCGTATGTACCATCATCGATGGCAACCAAGATTTATAGGTCTACACCGATGCTTCTCAAAGTGGTGGTCTTGGTGCGGTACTGATGCAAAGGGGCAAAGTTGTTGCATATGCAAGTCGTCAATTGAAGCCGCATGAGAAAAATTATCGTGCCTATGACTTAGAGTTGTTGGCCGTAGTCTTTGCTTTAAAATTTTGGAGACATTATCTTTTGGGCGAAAAATTTGAATTATTCTCAGACCATCAATCTTTGAAATATCTCTTCAATCAAAAGGATCTGAATTTAAGGCAGCATCGATGGCTAGAATTTCTGGCGGCATACGATCTTGACATCTTGTATACGCCGGGGAAAGCCAATGTTGTGGCAGACGCGCTTAGTAGAAAGGACGTCATTGTCGCAAGCCTTATCGTTACCCCTTCCTTGATTGATAAAATTTTTGCTCTTCAAAAGGATGATGAATTCATTCAGAGAATGATCAAGAGAATTGAAGCAGGTGAAAACACGAACTTCCAAATAGATGGCAAGGGAATTCTTAGATTTCAAGGGCGGATTTGTGTCCCATATATCAAAGACCTCATAAGGGAAATTTTAGATGAAGGCCACAAATCAAAGCTTTGCATCCACCCCGGTGTGAGCAAAATGTATCAAGACTTAAAGTGCACATTTTGGTGGAGATCTATGAAGAGGGATATATCCATTTATGTGACTAGATGGCCCACATGCCAACAAGTGAAAAGTGATCAACAAAAGCTTGCGGGATTGTTGCAGCCATTGGAAGTTCCAGATTGGAAGTGGGATCAAATCTCCATGGATTTTATAGATGGTCTGCCTCGTACTAGGAAAGGAAATGATAGCATATGGGTGATCGTGGATCGCTTCACAAAGTCCGCTCATTTCATACCTGTCAAATCCACTAGAACTACTCAAAGTCTGGCGCAAATCTATTTCAATGAGATCGTCAGGCTACATGGGTAATAAAACTAAATCTTTCCTTTTCATCATAATCGAAATGAAAATTTTCTTTTTCAAATTAAATAGTAATCTTTTATTTTAAACAGAGTTCCTAGTATCATCGTTAGCGACTGTGATCCTATCTTTGCTAGAAAATTTTGGGAAGCACTCCAAAATGAGTTGGGAACGAAGTTAAATCTCAGTACCGCATATCACCCTCAGACTGACGGCCAGACTGAGCGGGTGAATCGCATTCTTGAAGATCTATTGCGAGCTTGCATACTCGATTTTAGAGGTTCTTGGGAATATCACTTGCATTTAGTTGAATTCTCGTATAACAATAGCTATCAAGCAAGTTTGAAAATGTCTCCATTTGAAGCCTTATATGGTAGGCCGTGTAGATCGCCAGCGTGTTGGGTTGAAAAAGGAAATCGGCTTGTGTTGGGTCCAGACATGATCCGAGAAGCTTCGGACAAAGTTGACTTTATTAAGAAGCGGCTATTGGCTGCCCAAAGTAGACAGAAGAGCTATGCAGATGTAAGAAGGTGAGAGCTAGCTTTTGAAGTGGGTGACTATGTCTATTTGAAAGTCACTCCAATGCGAGGTGTTATCCGTTTTGGAAAGACAGGAAAATTAGCACCTAGATTCATCGACCCCTTCCCTATCCTTGAAAAGATTGGCACCCTAGCCTACAGAAATCAGATGCCAGATTGGTTGCCTGGAGTGCACGATGTATTCCATGTATCTCAACTTCGAAGGCATGTCCATGATCCAGATCTGATTGTGGAAGAAGCAGCACAGCAAGATTTGGAGATTACCCCAAGCCTTGCAGTGAGAAGAGAACCACTGAAAATTATTGGCAAGGAGACTAGGAAGCTTAGAAATAAAAGTATCAACCTAGTCAAGGTGCAATGGAGCGGTGATCCTAGAGACTGCACTTGGGAAACCGAGGAGAGTATCAAACAAGCCTATCCCAAATGCAGAGTGGATATCCCCGATTAGTTTTATTTTGAGGTACGCTTAAAAATATTTCCCATTCTTTATGTTGGTTCCTACCCTTCTATTCTCCCCTTTTTGTTTTCGAGGAGAAAAAGTTCTTAAGCGGGGGAGATTGTAACAACCCGGAATTTGGGGCCAATTTAAAATTTTCATTTTAGATATTTTAGGGGTGTTTAAATATTTAAAATAAATTATCTCAAATAAAAATGAATGGAAATTTATTTTAAGCAAATTTAATACAAATATATTCAATTAAATTACATAAAGAATTGGAAATAGGACGATAGTTTGAAAAGTCAAACTTGAACTTTGACTGACTACACAGGATGCAGAATAAACCGGATTTTGGTGAAATGAAAAATATTTAAATCTGTTAATGAATATCTCTCTAACGAATCTGAAAAATCAAAGTTTCATAGCGGAAATCAAAAGTTATGGCCAAATGAATTTTCAGACAGGTCGCAATAGAGATTATATCGCCCTTGAAAATTTACATTTTTCATACGACTTCGGAATTCGACGAAACCACTTTTGTTGGATCCGGAATGTCAAATTATGGCTAGGTTTCAAATTTCATGATTTTTGAAGTTAATATGTGACCGTGGCAAATGAAAATGTATTTTGGTCAATTACAGTTAAATTGGATCGACCAAAAAATAACCATTTTTCAAACAGTCTCAGAATTCGACGAAATTAATTTTGTTAGGACCGTATCACCATTAGGAAGCCAAAAATAATTTTTTTGGAATTTTCTGAGGTCATATGTGGTCCCGGTGAATTTCAGTGTACGTTTTGAATTTTTAAATAAATAAATTATATTTAAAATTGAGGAACGGGGGCCAAGACGACCATTTGGGCCTGCGGAACACATTCAGATGAGTCCGGAATTGGGGTAAATAGGTAGGATAGATAGTCGTTGGGCTGAAAAAGAAGGAGTTTGCTAAACGGGCTTAATTTGGGCTAATTAAAAATTTAATAATCAAATAACCGTAATACCTCAATTATAAAATACGGTGTACTGTATACTTCATCTTCCCTGATTCATTTAGGCCGCCACCCCTTCAATTATTCCTCCTCAAAATCCTCCCAATCCATGGCGAATTGGCCTATACCCCTTTGGACTTTTTTGAAGAACTTTGAACGCTCTTCCACCTCCGACAAGAAGCACTTCCTCTCGCGCCCTGTAGCTCTCGAACCGAGCATCCAAAGCCGCGGCCTTTGAACCGCCGCTAGGCCCACACGCCGCCGCCGCAACCCCCAGCTCTGTCCGGCGTTCAGGCGCACCTCCTCCTCGCTCCACCGCCAACAATCCGCTCCTTAATACGATCATCCAATCTCCCGATTTCTTGATCCAAAGTTTTGAACTTTCTGAAAATATAAAGGTAAAATCAATTTTAGTTTTGCCATGCTTTTAAGCGTTACAGCGACAGTTTCTAATTTATTTGTATGAACTTCAAATTGAAATCTTTCAGATCCGAAACTGCCGTGACTTTGAACACAAGATCTGATCGAATTCGAACTTTCATTGCAGTCCCGAGCAAGGTGAGAATTTATTTTTAATTAAATTTAATTAATTTAATTATTATTATTGCGTTATGTGAAATTGAAAGTCAAACACAATTAGATCTGCGATGAATGTTACCATGGGTTATGGATTCAAATTGTTGTGATGTTATGATTTTAGTTCCGTTATTTTCAATCATAGATCTATTAATTAAAATTATAGATCGGTAGGAAAAATTAGATTTTTACCTTGTTTAAATTTGTTGAAGTATGCTTTGTGGATATGAATCATGTATAAATCTATCATCTTGTACATCCTTATAAAATTTATATTATTTTAATGTGAATTAAAGTAGGAGTTTACGATGTAAGTAATTTACATTTTTATAATGTTAATATAAAGTAGATTTTGCATAGTGAAAAAATTACATTTTTCTTTGTAATTAAAAGTAAATATACAGCGTATGTCAAAAATTACATTTTTCTTTGTAATTAAAAGTAAATTTACACCGTATGTCAAAAATTACTTTTTTCTTTGTAATAAAAAGGAAATTATACCGTATGATAAACATTACATTTTTCAATGTAATTAACATATGAATTTACATCGTATGTTAAATATTACATTTTTATATGTAATGTATGTAGGAAATTACATCGTAGGATAAAAATTACATTTTTATATGTAATTAAAACTTGAATTTACATCGTATGTTAAAATTTACATTTTTATATGTAAATTATAAAGGAAATTATACCGTATGATAAACATTACATTTTTCTGTGTAATTAACATATGAATTTACATCGTATGTTAAATATTACATTTTTATATGTAATGTATGTAGGAAATTACATCGTTGGATAAAAATTACATTTTTCTTTGTAATTAAAACATGAATTTACATCGTATGTTAAAATTTACATTTTTATATGTAAATTATATAGGAAATTATACCGTATGATAAACATTACATTTTTCTATGTAATTAACATATGAATTTACATCGTATGTTAAATATTACATTTTTATAAGTAATGTATGTAGGAAATTACACCGTAGTATAAAAATTATATTTTTCTTTGTAATTAAAAGATGCATTTACATCGTATGATAGAATTCACATTTTTTTTATATGTAACATAGGATGAGAATGAACATTAGAAATAAAAATCATTTATTTTATATGTAATATAAGATGTAGGAATTTGACATGTAAATTAAATTTACATTTTATATGTAAATAAGATGTAGGAATGTGACATGAAATTAAATTTATATTTTTAGGATGTAAATAAAAAGTAGATTTTGCATTGTATAGACAATTTACATTTTTATAAAAATGAGAATTGGCATCGCAAATAAAATTGCATTTTTATATGCAAGAAAAGAATGAACTTTTACTTGTGAATTAAAATTTACATTTTCATACGTAAGTAAAAGTTAGGTATGTTCATTGAAAATTTACTGAGTAATTAAAATAATGAATTCAACGTAAAAATGGAATTTACCTTTTTATGTAAATAAAAGGGTTAGGAGAATTATATTTATATATTTATATATAAATATAATTAAAATTTATCAAATCGAGCGCGGTAGTTCACATTTTGAAATCGTATCTTTAAACGATTATACTGGAAGATCCGACCGTCAGATTTTCCCAAAACTGAAAACATTAGGACTATCTCGGAGAATTCTTTCCAACGATATAAGATACATTATGATCCAACGGTAAGATTTTGAGGAATGTGAAAATCAAAATATGTTGAAAGCAGCGCCAAGGTCGTCCGTTGACCTGAAGCGTCGTTAATTAAAATTTAATTATTTTAAATAATTAAAATAGGAATGAATCGTTAAGAAAAATATTATTAACGAATAAGAAGGATTTTAAATATATATATATATATATATATATATATATATATATATATATATATATATATATACGAGGATTATTTCGGAAGTCCGAGTTCTCTCATTCCAAATAATCAAACGACGTTAATGGAAGTTTAAAGATGGCGTATGAAGACCGTAAATCTTCCCTTGAATGGACAACGATCGATGCCCTGATTTGACTTGCTCCCAACACAAGGGTCATGGTCATTGCCCAAACGTACGTGTTGATTTCACGTGTTTGGCTTTCGCTCAGACCCAGAGCATAAGCTAATAAATGGATTGTGTGTTTGACATCATACTCTATCAAATATCATGTTATTGATCTTTTGTTGAATGTATGGATGTTTGGTGGCGGGGAGTTTATTCTCTTGCTTAACACCCGTTCATATATTTCTTCGAAGGATTGGTAGTGCGATATGGAGTTATGATGTGGCATGCTAAGATGCATAGGATCAAGGTTTTGTTGAAAAGCAGGCCTTGTGGGACGATCAAAGCATAGCCTGTTTAGGCATAGCTTTGAGTATAGCGTGACTTAGCGAGCCTCACACACCGGTGGAGACTAAAACAGGAGAAGGGAACGCAGGGAGAGCAACACGTTTCTTTCTAGCTAGAAGTGGTGATTGGGCTTTAACACGGCCCGACATTTTACTTATGTGGATAATGGAATGAGGTGCCTCGGATGATAGGTCCTATAGGATCGGGAAACGTGTGTTCAGGAATTGCGAATCCACGAAGCTGTATGTGTGGACCGGCCCTGCAGGATCCAAGGGTTCACTGCGGGGGATCCTGAGACATTAGCTAGAGTGTCTCGAATCTGTAAGGAGCTCCTCCCTAGCCTTGACTCATGATGGAAATCCAAACTTCCAATACGAACCTACGGATTTGATTGTATTACTAGTATGGAAGCATAGTATTATGGTATCTATGTGTCCTAGGATTGATACATTTATTTTGAAATGTTTTCCATATATACTAATAATAATATTAAACTCGTATTTGTTGTATTTAGCATGTTTAATCGCCATAAGGTAAAACCCTATCCTCTGGTTTGTGTTGCATTGTATGATGGGACCTGGGTCTTATGGTGGTTCCATTTTTCTCAAAAGCATAACGTTGTTGTACGATTCACTCATTATTTGTTCTGACACTTTAAATTATGCACGGCAATCCATTAGAGTAAACCCGTTCCGCGATAGCGGCGTGGTCTTTGGATTTGCCCTATTAATAGTGATTAATTAGTTAAGAATTCTCACACCAGTCCCACGACTGACCCGTTGTTTGTTTCCACCTTTTTGCAAACTCGGATGCCCTCCTTTCTACACGGGCATCCAAGTAAATAGGTTCATTCTTTGCTTGAAGTCTTTTCTTTGGAGCTGCTTATTATCTTTCTTGGATTTGCTTTCTGAAGAGGTGATGACTTGGAACTTGAAGACATCTATCATTTGCTGCTATTGCATTTTTCTCTTTTTAATTCCAGACATTAAACTTGGTTCATTTCACGTTGTTTAAGTTGGAGTTGGAACTTATTTCTCTTTCTGCAAACTTGACGTAATAATTTAGAATTCTATGACTGTGGACTTTCTGTGGTTAATGATATTATATTTCCGCTGCTATGATGTTGTTACTCTGTGGATTTCCTATGCTATGTTATATCTGTGATATGTATTTTTGTATTTACGTTGTATTCCAAATGATTATTCCTTACTTTCATCCCATGGAAGTTTGGGGTCATCACATTATATATCTATGATGTGGAATATTCAATTTTGATTAGGAATTGAATATGAAGTTGAAATCATTTTGAAAACGAATTTAAAATGATTTATAAAATACGTTTTAAAAGGAAATCGATGAAATATATATTATATATATAATGGCCTGAAAAGAATGCGCCGCGCTGTGGCAGTTCGCGAATTTCGACCATTGACTTCGAATGGACATTACGGGAGAGATCCCACCGTCGGATTCTCCTAAAACCGGAACCATTGGGTTCGTATCGAAAAGAGCTTTCTAATGAATACAAGAAATTAGAAATCTAATGGTTGGATTTGGAATTATGTCCAAATAAAATTTGGAAAAGGTCGCTGTAAGTGCAGTTCGATGGCCGTTGATGGAAATCGACTGTACGGACCTTGATAAAATTATTAAAAATATCAATAATTAGTGTAAAATCATAAGAAATGATTTAGAAGGAATTGGGATGAAAAATTCCATATTCGAAAAGATAAAAATAGATTTTTATCGAAATGAACTAGTTTTGAACTAGAATTATAATCCATTTATTTTTGAAATAATTAATTGGATTCGAAAGGGTTTTAAAAATAACCAGAATTTCCAATATATAAAGTGGAAATGGATTTGAATTGAAATTGTCTTTGGAATATTTCGATGTTGGATTTCGTGATTATGCATATATTGTTATGGAAATTTGAAAGATACATTTATATCGTTATTTCCAATACGGTATTTGTTGGTCGTAGAATTTGATAATGAATATAAGCCGATATATTTTCTATTCAGAGCCTTGTATTTAATATCAAATGGGGTTTGGGTTTATCATGAATTGTGTCTTCATTAACACTATTCTTAAACCCAGTTGAGAAAAAGATTAAATCTTTTTATTTAAATTTAATGAAGTGTACCAATTAAATGGTATTTAATTAGAATTGAATTTGAATTGATTTTTGGGTTTATCATGAACGGTGTTTTAAATAACACTTGTTCTTTAGCCCGATAATTATTGGAATGTGAATTGGGTTTATCGTGAACTGTGTTTTAACGACATTCGTTCTTTAACCCGATTTACAGTGAAATGTGATTTGGAATATATAAATCTTTTGTTAAGATTTAAAGGAGATTTTCCAAAGTAAAGTTTTCCAATTTAATACTATAAATTGGAATGGAATGGAATTTGATTTGTTAATTATCGAAGTGAATTTCTGTGCAGGAAGACAACTAATATATCTGGAATTTAAAAGGCTTTGTCGTTATTCCATTTATATTATTTGCCGGATATGGAAGTTTATATCGAATATATATATCGATTTGTTTTCCATGAAGATTCGACTGTAAATGGAATGTGAATTGGGTTTATCGTGAACTGTGTTTTAACGACATTCGTTCTTTAACCCGATTTACAATGAAATGTGATTTGGAATTTATAAATCTTTTGTTAAGATTTAAAGGAGATTTTCCAAAGTAAAGTTTTCCAATTTAATAAAATAAATTGGAATGGATTGGAATTCAATTTGGTAATAATCGAAGTGAATTTCTGTGGAGGAAGACATAATATATCTAGAATTTAAAAGGTTTTGCCGTTATTCCATTTATATTATTAGTCGGATATGGAAGTTTATATCGATTATAAATATCGATTTGTTTTCCATGAAGATTCCACTGTAAATGGAATGTGATTTTGGGTTTAACGTGAACCGTGTTTTAAATGACATTGGTTCTTTAACTCAGTTAAAGACAGGATTTGATTTCCCAAGTTAAACAATCATTAATATTGATTTTTGGGAAGATTAAAACCAAGTGGAGTTTTAATGAATCTTTAATTAGATTGAAATGATCGAGAATGGAGTATCACCAGTTTTGCTCCAGGCGATAGTTAAATCTTTAATTAGATTTGAACATGAATTGGTAATTGAATATACCGATAACATCGTGGTGTTAGATATGAAGTATGACCAGTTTTACTTCATGGGATGAATAGGTTGGGATTGGGAAATTAAAACAAATGATTACTTCGGCAAGGTTCGTTAATCCGGACTAGTTTGGATAAACCATAATATGGTTTGAATTGATATTCAAAGGAAGATTAAAGAATAAATTTAAAGAATTTATCTTTGATAAAATTAATGGGAACCTTTCCAAAAGTAAAAGAATATTTGAATAAAAGAATATTCTGAATTGGAATGAGGCGTATGTTGTGTTTGTGTAACACTTGTTGATTATATATGCGAGTTATTCAGAAAGACCGGGTTTATCCCATTCTGAATAACTGATTCGACAATGTGTCGAGGATGAAGACGGTGGTCGAAGACCGGAGGTCTTCACATTATTTGGATAATTATTGATGATCTTGATTGGGCTGTGCACCCAAGAGGAGGGAATCGGTTGGTGATCGTCCAGACGTACTTGGAGATCGATGGATATGCGAGGTATAAGGTGCCTCCGGTTTCGTTCAGACCCAGAACGGACTTGTAAATGGACTGTGTGTCTAACATTGGATATCATTCTGTGTGATTGATGGATATCGGTTGCATGAAGTGGTTTGCCTGTGTGGCATGCTAAGGTGCAAATGATCAAGGCTTCTGTTAAGCAGAGTCTTGTGGTTGATGATCAAAGCACGGCCTTTGTGGCATAGCTTTGTGTAGCGTTAATTCGCGAGCCTCACACCCCGATTGTGAACTAGAAACGGGAGAGGACATCAGGGAGGGCATGCGTTTCCTTCTAGCTAGGGTGGTGTCAGTGACCTACAAGCCCTGACATTTATATTATTTTCAGCTGTGTGGTTGTTGAATTGCGAAGCGCCTCGGATATATCGGTGACTACGTGGAGTCGATGGAGTCATAGGACTCGTTTTCTTCTAGCTAGGGTGGTGTCAGTGACCTACAAGCCCTGACATTTATATTATTTTCACCTGTGTGGTTGTTGAATTGCGAGGCACCTCGGATATATCGGTGACTACGTGGAGTAGATGGAGTCATAGGACGCATTACGCCCCAAAGGACGGGGAAATGCAGTGTTCAGGCATTTTAATCCACATCGGTGGACCGGCCCTGACGATCCAAGGGATGATGCGTTCTGTTCCTGAGACTCGGGCTAGACAGTCTCGAAGCGGTGAGGACGATCCCTTGCCTCGGTTCTTAGATGGAAATCCAACTTCCAATACGACATTTTGCGGTTTTGATTGTGAACCTATATATGGAGACATAGTGGTATGAGGCACTTATGTCGTCTATGATTGATATTTATGATTGAAATTGTTTTGACACTATGCACTTATAATAGTATCAAGTGATTTGTGTTAATGTACCAAGCATGTTTGGCTATTATAAGGGAAAACCCTATCCCCCGGCTTGCGTTGCATTGTGTGATAGGACCTGGGTCTTATAATAGCTTCATTTTTCCAAAAAGCATTGCGTTGTTTTGTTATATGTACTGGTATTCTTGGGAGGAAACCCGTTCCGTGTTATACAGTGTGGTCCCTTGATATATCTGATTTAAAGTAAAGTTTTAAGTAACTATTTTAGTTCTCACACCAGTCACATGACTGACCTAGAGTTTATTGTTTTAACCTTAACTCTGGGTGCCCCTATTTTCCGCACGGGCAGCTAGTAGTTTTGGTTTTGCAGATTTATATTCACAAGATCCTGATTTACAGCTGAAGCGATATTCGGAAAGCTCTGTATCCGTGTATTACTTCTAGTTGTGTATTGTATTATTTTCCGCTGCTATGTAATGTATTGTAATCTCTGATATTTATCAAATGTATTATATTCATTCATACTCTGTAATATTTTTGTATTCTGATGGAATTGTTGTAATTGATAGTGAAATGTTCTTCTGTTTGTGTTCCGATTTGTCGTGTTCTCAAAACAACTAGGGGTTTCGAACGGTCTTGGTCGGTTTAGCAATCGATTTAGATCGAGGAAGTTCCTTGTTGTTACCGCTGTATCAGGGCTTTGGTTTACAGGGCTCGGAGAACAAGATACATTAGAACAGAACGAAAGAATTCATCAGAGATTGGACTAGTAATATCCAATGAGAATGACTCGTTAGAGATGGGATCAGTAGTACCCTAGAATGAGTGTGAAGAGTATATATTTAAATTGAAAACAATTTTTGGTTTTGAGAATTTAAACCAATTATTCATATTTGAATATTATTTTTATATTGATTTGGACAATAAAGTATATAAAGATTTTGCATATACGTCTGATCTGCGTGTATTTGAAGTTTTAATATACTGGATAGATATAGTATCACACTCTAGTCGCCCGGAGATGATTCTGATAATTGACTAGTCATCATCAGCATTCATGTTCGAGTGACGAAGTGGGATTTCTATATATTTCCAATTGACTGGTGCGAGAACCAAAATTGGATAGGGCTTATTGTTGTGATTTGGCATCAAAAATCTGATTTTTGGACTATGTATCGAAGTTATGAATTTGAAAAGATAGTCAACTAATTGATTGCTGGTTGTGTTGTTTAATATTGTTTGATTAGTTAAATGTTGAACCTTTGCCCAAAAGGAACCAAATAGTGAATTGTATTGAAAATTTGTCGCATTTGCATGCATATACATGTACTTACTTTGAACAGGTCATAGCATGGAGGCTAGAGAAGAGGAATAAAATTGTTTTCCCGACAAATAGGTACATGTTTACTAATTTCTTGGGTTTTCGATAATTTTATTAGCCGCTTGGCTGTTTCTTTTTCTTTTTGGATTGGAAAGGCTTGTATGACAATTTCGGGATTTTCCCAGTGCTTCCGTGCAGGGGAGGTTATGGCGAAATTTTTCGATAATTTAGGGTGTTAGCCAAAATTTTGAAGAATTTGAAAAGTTCTTAGAAACTGAAAAATTGAAGAACTTAAGCCATAATGAAAATAATGAAAGTTGAGTTGATTAGTAAAACAACTTTCAGCTTCGTTCCTTTTCGAGGGCGAATAGTTTTAAGTGGGGGAGATTGTAATAACCCGTAAATTAGAGCCAATTTAAAATTTTTATTTTTGCAATTTTAGCGAATTTTGAGTATTTAAAATGAATTATTTTAAATAATGACGATGAGAAATTTAATTTAAATAGAATTAAAACGTACACATTTATATAGATCGTCGTTAGAATATAAATATTTTATTTTAATTTTAAAAGGAATTGAAAATGGCGCGGTAGTTTGAAAATTCGATTTTAAAATTCAAATGAATGCACAGGATTCAAAACAAACCGGATTTTAGCGAAACCAAAAATATTAGAATCTAATTGAGATTATCTTTCCAACGAATCCAAAAAAACCAAATTTCATAGCGGGAATCAAAAGTTACACCCAGTTGAAAATTCCCGCTATGGAATTCTAGCCCTTAAAAAATGGAAATTTTGCAAACAACCTTCGTTTTCGATGAAACCACTTTTGTTGGATCCGGGATGTCAAGTTATTGCTAGATTACAAAATTCATAATTTTATGAATCAATATGCGAGTGTAGGGAAGCTAAACTCGTTTGACTAGTTTCAGTTGATTTTAATCGACTGGAAAATGACCTTTTTTCAAACGGTCTCAGAATTCGACGAAATTAGTTTTGTTAGGGCTGTATCGTCAATACGAAGCTAGAAAATATTTCTCGAGAATTTTTAGAATCCGTATGTGGCCCCGTTAAAGTGAAATGTGCGTTCAAATTCAATATATAGATTTATATTTTGATTTTGACGAAAACTGATAGAAACAGCAGAACTGGCTCACGATACATATCACATTGTGATCGGAATAGGGGTAATTAGCTATGGACAACAGTCGGTGGGTTCGATTTCGAGTTCGAAATAAAAGGTTAATTTTTGAAAATTAAATTAATTAAATATATAATTAAACTAGTCAACAACCCTTTTACTCCACTCTCTCTCTTTCCTTTACAGATCGAAAACCGATTTCAAAAAAAAAAACGGAGCCGCTCCAGGCAATCAACCACCCCATCGCGCGACCACCGGAGCCCCCTCCCCATGCTGGCGCCGCCCCCTTCCTTTTCCCCTTCTCCGATGCCCCCTCGACGTGAAGAACCGCACCCAAAAATCGCCGAGCCCTAAAGTCGCACCACCCGAGAACCACGAAACCTTAGAGCCACCGTGGCCTCCCCCGACGCCACCTCGAGTCGCGGTGCAGCAGCCCCCCTGCTTCTGACGTCTCCGTTGATTGAACCTAGCGCAGTGAGTTTTTTTCCTCTCTTTTGATTTTGATTTTCAGTATATAAGGAATAAAAATATGATTTTTTATATTATAGAAAGAATAAAAAAATGAATTTTACTATGAACAGCGTGAAAAGGAGTGCGATGGAACAGACTGAAATCAAAACAAAATCCGAACCGTTCAGAAATAAAGAACTGGCGGAGTGGAACCCAAAGGTGAGAACTTCTCAATTTTAGTTTGTTTTCTAGTTGAAATATTTACTAGGATGCAGACTGTGCTTAGCAGCACCCGACACCCGTCGTCCACAGACCATGTATGACTTGTTTGTTTGATTGATGTGTTGTGAAAAATGATTGTGTGTAGTGGAATAAAATAAATTATTTTATGGTTAAAAATATAATTTTTAACGTGTATATAAAATAAATAGTTATAAACAAATCGAACGATTTGTTTATGTACACACATTTGACTGATATGGATTGGGACGATAATTTTACACATCGCCTAACTGCACAAATAAAATCTGTGTTTGATTGTTTGAAAACCCACACGGGTGTTGGGATGAAATTGGCCATACACTAGTCCCAATAATTAGTTGTATGTCGATCGATTGATTGACAGGCTGTTATAAGCGTTAAATATTTATATTTGATGCTTATGCAGTGTAGAATGCACTTTGGGTGATGGTTGACTATGTTTGATTGTTGTAGTGTACATGTGTGTATGAAATCCATATCAATCACATTGTATGGTAATTGATTGGGCCTCATTCCAAGTTGGAAAATAAAGAAAATTCATGCGTTGAATAAAATATATATTCATGTGTTGAATATAAGAAAATTCATGTGTTGAATAAAAAAATATTCATGTTTTGAATAAAAGAAAATTCATGTGTTGAATAAAATATATATTCATGTGTGGAATAAAAGAAAATTCATGTGTTGAAGAAAATATTCATTTGTTAAATAGAATAATGAAGTTATTGAAATATATAAAGCCGTGTTGATTAGATTGATGCCATTTTGAAGTGAACGATATTTATATCGATTTTATTCATTTTTATAATGAATATAAAAAAGGAATTGATTTCAAAATCTAATGCTTTGAAAATATTATCGTTTATATATCGATGATATGGAATATTCAACTTTGATTAGGAATTGAATATGAAGTTGAAATCATTTTGAAAACGAATTTAAAACGATTTATAAAATACATTTTAAAAGCAAAATGACGAAATATATATAATATATATTATATATATATATATAATGGCCTGAATAGAACGCGTCGCGCTGCGGCAGTTCGCGAATTTCGATCATTAACTTCGAATGGACATTACGGGAGATCCGACCGTCGGATTCTCCTAAAACTGGAACCGTTGGGTTCGTATCGAAAACAACTTTCTAACGAATACAAGAAATTAGAAATCTAACGGTTGGATTTGGAATTATGTCCAAATAAAATTTGGAAAAGGTCGCTGTAGGTGCAGTTCGATGGCCGTTGATGGAAATCGACTGTACGGGCCTTAATAAAATTATTAAAAATATCAATAATTAGTGTAAAATCATAAGAAATGATTTGGAAAGAACTGGGTTGAAAAATTCCATATTTTAAAAGATAAAAATAGATTTTTATCGAAATGAACTAGTTTTGAACTAGAATTATAATCCATTTATTTTTGAAATAAATAAATTGGATTCGAAAGGGTTCTAAAAATAACCAGAATTTCTAATATATAAAGTGGAAATCGATTTGAATCGAAATTGTATTTGGAATATTTCAATATTGGATTTCGTGATAATGCAGATATTATTATCGAAATTTGAAAGATATATTTATATCGTTATTTCCAATATGATATTTGTTGGTCGTAGAATTTGATATTGAATATAAGTCGATATATTTTCTATTCAGAGCCTTGTATTTAATATCAAATGGGATTTAGGTTTTTCGTGAATGGTGTCTTCATTTACACTGTTCTCAAACCCAGTTAAGAAAAAGATTAAATCTTTTTATTTAGATTTAATGAATTATACCAATTAAATGGTATTTAATTCGAATTGAATTTGAATTGATTTTTGGGTTTATCGTGAACGGTGTTTTAAATAACACTTGTTCTTTAACCCGATAATTAATGGAATGTGAATTGGGTTTATCGCGAACTGTGTTTTAACGACATTCGTTCTTTAACCCAATTTACAGTGAAATGTGATTTGGAATTTATAAATCTTTTGTTAAGATTTAAAGGAGATTTTCCAAAGTAAAGTTTTCCAATTTAATAAAATAAATTGGAATGGAATGGAATTTGATTTGGTAATAATCGAAGTGAATTTCTGTGGAGGACGACAACTAATATATCTGGAATTTAAAAGACTTTGCCGTTATTCCATTTATTTTATTAGCCGGATATGGAAGTTTATGTCGATTATATATATCGATTTGTTTTCCATGAAGATTCCATTGTAAATGGAATGTGAATTGGGTTTATCGTGAACTGTGTTTTAACGTCATTCGTTCTTTAACCTGATTTACAGTGAAATGTGATTTGGAATTTATAAATATTTTGTTAAGATTTAAAGGAGATTTTCCAAAGTAAAATTTTCCAATTTAATAAAATAAATTGGAATGGAATGGAAGTTTATATCGATTATATATATCGATTTGTTTTCCATGAAGATTCCATTGTAAATGGAATGTGATTTTAGGTTTATCATGAACCGTGTTTTAAATGACACTGGTTCTTTAACCCAGTTAAAGACAGGGTATGATTTCCCAAGTTAAACAATAAATAATATTGATTTTTGGGAAGATTAAAACCAAGTGGAGTTTTAATGAATCTTTAATTAGATTGAAATGATCGAGAATGGAGTATCACCAGTTTTGCTCCAGGCGATAGTTAAATTTTTAATTAGATTTGAACGTGAAATGGTAATTGAATTTACCAATAATACTGTGGTGTTAAATATGAAGTATGACCAGTTTTACTTCATGGGATGAATAGGTTGGGATTGGGAAATTAAAACAAATGATTACTTTGGTAAGGTTCGTTAATCCGGACTAGTTTGGATAAACCATAATATGGTTTGAATTGATATTCAAAGGAAGATTAAAGAATAAATTTAAAGAATTTATCTTTGATAAAATTAATGGGAACCTTTCCCAAAGTAAAAGAATATTCTGAATTGGAATGAGGCATATGTCGTGTTTGTGTAACACTTGTTCATTATATACGCGAGTTATTCAGAAAGACCGGGTTTATCCCATTCTGAATAACTGATTCGACGATGTGTCGAGGATGAAGACGGTGGTCGAAGACTGGAGGTCTTCACATCGTTTGGATAATTACTGATAATCTTGATTGGGCTGTACACCCAAGAGGAGGGAATCAATTGGTGATCGTCCAGACGTACTTGGAGATCGATGGATATGCGAGGTACAAGGTGCCTCCGGTTTCGTTCAGACCTAGAACGAACTTGTAAATGGACTGTGTGTCTGACATTGGATATCATTCTGTGTGATTGATGGATATCGGTTGCATGGAGTGGTTTGCCTGTGTGGCATGCTAAGGTGCAAATGATCAAGGCTTCTGTTGAAAAGCAGAATCTTGTGGTTGATGATCAAAGCCCAGCCTTTGTGTAGCGTTAATTCGCGAGCCTCACACCCCGATTGTGAACCTGAAACGTGAGAGGACATCAGGGAGGGCATGCGTTTCCTTCTAGCTAGGGTGGTGTCAGTGACCTACCAGCCCTGACATTTATATTATTTTCACCTGTGTGGTTATTGGATTGCAAGGCGCCTCAGATATATCGGTGACTACGTGGAGCTGATGGAGTCATAGGACTCATTTACGCCCCAAAGGGCGAGGAAACGCAGTGTTCAGGCATTTTAATCCACATCGGTGGACCGGCCCTGACGATCCAAGTGACGATGCGTTCTGTTCCTGAGACTCGGGCTAGACAGTCTCGAAGCGGTGAGGACGATCCCTTGCCTCGGTTCAAAGATGGAAATCCAACTTACAATACGACAATTTGCGGTTTTGATTGTGAACCTATATATGGGACATAGTGGTATGGGGCACTTATGCCATCTATGATTGATACTTATGATTGAAATTATTTTGACACTATGCACTTATAATAGTATCAAGTGATTTGTTTTAACGTACCAAGCATGTTTGGCTATTATAAGGGAAAACCTTATCCCTTGGCTTGCGTTGCATTGTGTGATAGGACCTGGGTCTTATAATAGCTTCATTTTTCCAAAAAGCATTGCGTTGTTTTGTTATATGCATTGGTATTCTTGGGAGGAAACCCATTCCGTGTTATACGGCGTGGTCCCTAGATATATCTGATTTAACGTAAAGTTTTAAGTAACTGTTTTATTTCTCACACCAGTCACATGACTGACCTGGAGTTTATTTTTTAGCCTAAACTCTAGGTGCCCTATTTTCCGCATGGGCAGCTAGTAGTTTTGGTTTTGCAGATTTATATTCACAGGATCCTGATTTACAGCTGAAGCGATATTCGGAAAGCTCGGTATCCGTGTATTACTTCCAGTTGTGTATTGTATTATTTTCCGCTGCTATGTAATGTATTGTAATCTCTGATATTTATCAAATGTATTATATTTATTCATACTCTGCAATATTCTTGTATTCTGATGGATTTGTTGTAATTGACAATGAAATGTTCTTCTGTTTGTGTTCCGATTTGTCGTGTTCTCAAAACAATCAGGGGTTTCTAACGGTCTTGGTCGGTTTAGCGATCGATTTGGATCGAGCGAAATTCCTTGTTGTTGCAGGTTCTTTTGAGAGTGGACTTCCGTCTGCCTTCTAATTTATGTTTTTTGTCTGTGCCAATGGATTGGGTATGGGCATCGTAAGTGCCTTAAGGTTGATGAAAATTCTATAAGTGCCTGCACTTTTTCACACTTGTCCTTATTCCATTTATCTTTCTTCTTGTTTATACAATGAAAGAGTTTATCACCCTTTAGTATAAATGGTTGAAGACGGACGGAGCGATTCCTGTCGTTGAAGTGACATGGAAGGAGTTTGAAGATTTTGGGATAAAAGTGCATAGATCTAATAGCCGTGTGGGTGAAATCATTAATAAAGTAAAATCTCTTGAGTAGACTTTACGAGAAAGAGATGAGAAGCTGAAAAGAATAAGATCCAAAGTAATGGATGAATAGAATTTCATAGGTAGAAAGGTGCAATGAAAGGGAATAACATTTTGATGTAAAAGATAATTTTGATGATATGAGATTGATAGAGTAATCTCTAAATTGCAAGAGGAGCAAATGAATTTATATTATTGATAATTTTATACAAGGAAGCATAATGTATATATACACACTTGCAAAGTAACATTACAAAACAAAGAAAAGAATAAATGAGCCGGCTACAATGTCCAAGCCCAAATACACAACAGAAGAGTAATATTACCCAGGCATCATTTTAATATTACATTTTATACTCCCCTAAAATAAAATTCAGGTTTACTCTTACTTATCGGCATGGTTGGTGATCCTAAAAACTGAGAGAGATATATCACCATGAATAACTATAATTTAGCTTCGACTTGAGAAATTCTTCAAGCTATCTGCAAATCTAAGAGAAATCAAGGGCATCCATGAAATTTGGAGACATCTAATGGAATTGGGTTGAAACATTAGATTCAACTTTGATTTTTAGGATAAAAAATAGAGAAGCTTGATTCGTTATTGCTTTCCTTGAGAAGGACAAATGAGTCACATCAGTCCTATTGAGAGATCAAATATGATTAGTTTAAGTTGCTGGAAAGCTTCGAAATTTATCGATTGGACAATGAAGTAGGCTTTTATATTTGTTGATTTTGATGACAGAGTCTTCATGGACCCTGGCATTTTGACATTGAGGTTGAAGAGGTTTAGCTTCTTCAATTCTTTCTGATATGCTTTTAGTTTGGTAAAAATATTCTTCGATAATGGCTTGCTAAGTATGTCAGCAATTTGAAACGCGGTAGGTACATTATTAACATGAAGTTTTCCTTTCATTACTCATTCACATACAAAGTATAATTCTATTTCCATGTGTTTGGTCCTTGAATGTAACACTGGAATTGGTGTAAGAGGCACTGCACTTTGTTTATCACACCACGGTGTAGCTTTTTTCTTAGATGCAATCTTCATTTCGTTGAGTAGAAAATGTATCTACATAATTTCAACTATTGTATATATTGTGCTTCTGTATTCTGCTTCTACACTTGATTTTGACACCATTGGTTGTTTTATTGAACACCATAAGACCAGACTGTTGCCAAGATAGATGAAATATCTTGATGTAGACCTACTATCATAAGGATTTGTATCCCAATCAACATCACTATGTCATGTTATGTTTAGTTGTTTGTGTGTATTAAAGCTTAGACCATGATCACTTGTCCCTTTCAAGTTCTTGAACTCTTTTCTTTGCCTTCCAGTGCTCCTCGTTTGGTATCTTCATAAATTGAGATAGTTTGTTAACACTATTTATTATTTCTGGTCTAGTGATGGTTGCATATTCTGGTGCACCAATAAGGCTGTTGCATTTTTTATTATTAAGTATATTGTCCCCTTAGTATTTAGATAGTTGGTCACCAGTGATCATTGGTGTCGGTAAAGAATTAGCTTGATCCATGTTTTCTTTAATCAATATTTAATTGATGTACTTCCTTTGACAAAAGAATAATTCTAACCTAGTGTTACACCCTATGTCCGTTAATGTCACTCACAAAGGGAATGCATTAACTTCCATGAAACATTATAAGTAAACAGAACATAATATTACAAGACAAATACGTAAAGTAGTACTTGAAAAATTTATAACTTTATTACAGCAGAAACATAAAT
Source organism: Allium sativum (assembly GCA_030737875.1). Classification (NCBI taxonomy): domain Eukaryota; kingdom Viridiplantae; phylum Streptophyta; class Magnoliopsida; order Asparagales; family Amaryllidaceae; genus Allium; species Allium sativum. The sequence goes on from CM060922.1 coordinate 1,052,938,231, forward strand.
AAGTTTGGTTACATCTTTCAAAATCACGATACCAAAACCCAAGTACACAGGTATCAGCCTTATACAAAATCCTTCAGAATGCATAATTTTAAAGCCATAATCCCCAACATAAACTGCCATGAAAAGATAGAGTCAAAGCCAAGCAATACTTCAAGCACTTCAAGCACTTCAAGCAGAGAGAATCTGAATCAAGCTCCTATATTTTCACCCTGAACACGTGGGGGGGGGGGGAACAGAAAAAAAAGGGGAGAAAACAAACGAGGTCAGACATAAAGTCTGGCAAGTCCAGTGACTTTTAGCATATAAACAGATAACAATATCATGACATGTAGTAAAGCTGGATGAGAGATAACAGCAACAGGAGTAGCAGGTATGCTTAAGTTAAACAAAAGAAACAAAATGATATAGACTAGGTTATGCTTCTTACCTATATCTAACTTCTCTGCACTAATACTAGTGTAACAGGATTAGGTGTTACCCTAATGTCTAAACTGAAACAGAAACGAAAACAGAATAATCTCTACAGAAACAGAATGTTAGTAATGGGCCTTTACCACCCCAACAGAAACAGAAGCTACAGAAATAGAATGCTATTAATGGGCCTTTACCACCCTAACAGACGGTACCATGCATAAACAGACAGGTGTTACCTCCCCCAACAGAAACAGACGGTACCCCAACAGAAATAGACAGAACTAGGTGTTCCTTAAATTCTACCCCAAGCGATCGGCTCCCTAATACATAAATACCCTGTGTCGGCCCCACAATAAGATGTATCACTCCCTAAAGTGGCAACCTGCGGAGAGACACAGACCTATTTACAGATGTCACGGCGTCTTAACTTCCTCAGAGCAGACCGGATCCATGCACGCACATGACCCGGTTGGAATGCGCCATCAACACCCCTCGCCATTATCAGAATGAACCTCTTACAATTAGTTCAGTAAGCGTGCCCGGACCCCTACCTAGTGTTAGGTCATAGTTTTGATACCAGAAAACGGTTACTGACTAATATGGGTCCCACACAACAGATGACACAAGTAATTACCCCTCCTAACCTTGTGTCCCCAGACTAACAGATTTCAGATTAACTTACTTACAGATTTCTGATGTGCACTAACTAGTTCTCAGATCAGACATACATTTTAACAAGTTTTCAGACTAACGGATCAGATGTATAGATTAACAGATTGTTTCACCTAACCTTGTATTGGGCCTACAGATTTACGAAACGGGTTTATTAGATTCATCTGCCATATCCACCTAACACGTTTTAGGCATCATATTTATCTTACATTTGCATTAATTAATTACTAATGCACAGACCTCTCACATTAGGTCGGTAGCTTGTGGCCGCTGGATGTGTCGAGCGGTTCTGGGCAGACTTCTGCCACAAGCCAGACCTAACCTCGTGTCTAAGCATCTTTTAGTTATGCCTACAACCTCTCACATTAGACTGACAGTTTGCGGTTATTGGTTAAGCCGGTTGGGTCCGAGCAGGCTTCTACCGCAAACAGAGTCTAACCTCGTGTCTCAGCATTCTTAAAGTTTCATTCACAGATTTTGCCAATATCAGACTAATTATGCCAATTAAACTTCTTTACAAGTTACAGCGGATTATTCAAAGTTCTATTAACTTGTTTCTCTCATTAGATCGATCCTACAGATTCTCATACCCCAAATTACCGTATTCATTATCAATAGATTTAGCAGATTAGGCAATTTAACAGATTTAATCGTCGCTTAAAGTTCCATTAACATATATCGCCTAATCATAAAATTAAGCCTAATTTGACATGCCCAAATTATGGTCATGATTCACAATATAACATATGCCCCAAATTTTAGTTAAATTTGCATAGTACAGAATATTCTCCAAAAACCCCAAATCATGATATACAATACGAATTATGCCAAATTATAGCCTTTAATTTCAGGTATGCCAAATATCCAAAAATCCCCATTTAGGCGTATTCACATTTAATAGTTATCCTATTATTATATAGATCTTTACGCCTAAGTCATATACACAATAATTCTCCTTCTTCCAAATCACATACTATCATATATAGTATGCCCAGATCTACATCCTAAATTACAATATATGTTCTCTTCTCAAATCAGTCACAAATCAGTCATGTCCAATTATGCATCATTCACTATTTTCCCCAAATTTAGCGTTCATGTGTCAATCTCTTCTGAGATTTGGCTCAGGCTCGTGGTAGCCTGGCTATAGAACAGAAGGAAGGAAGAGATACAGAATAGTTACTATAATATTAATAAGATAGATCTACACAGAAAAATAGATCTGATAACCAAGAACATTCATAATCTCAAATTCAGATTTATAACCATGTCAAGATCATAATTAAATTTCATATCTGAAAATAACTGTACTCACCTTGGTTGGATTCTAAAAGAAAAAGGGTTGTAGTTGTTCTCTTTTAACCCTATTCAGATTGGAAGAAGAAGGAGCACAAGTTCTAGCTTAGGTTTCAGCAGAGTAGCGACGCCATTGATTTATTTTAATTAGAATTGAGGCAGCATAGCGTTATAATGGTTTTGTATGGAGAGAAAGTGAGGTTTGGGGGTGTTTAAATAGCATAGGGATCAACGAATCTGGTCAGAACGGGCGTCCAAATGTAGAAAAACGAACCAGCTCGGATCTGGAAATAGGGGGCAGGTCGACCCACAGGTCGACACCCTGGTCGACCTGGGTCCTGGGCGGGAAATTTCCCGCCCAACCCGGGTGTGTGTTTTGAATTTTGAACTGAGATGTTTTAATTAATTTTAATTTTCTGAAACTTCTGAAGGTCATAACTTCTTCATGCGGAGTCCGATTTACGCAAACTCGGACTCTATCTCAAGAAGAATTCCGAGACAAACGCAATGGAGCAACCCGTTTCCCTTAGTTCTTCTTCTTAAAATTAAGTATACTTTGTTTTTTTACTTTTATGTTCACAGAATATATGGGGTGTTACATTTAGGTACTCTTGTAACCTTAATTCCTAAAAAGTGGTTAATTTCTCCTAGATCTTTAGTTGAAAATTTCTTGTCTAGGAGTTGTATCAGCCCTATTATTTCAGTCCCATTATTATGTATAATAATAAGATCATCAACATATATTAGACCATAAATGATTGTATCACTATTTAGCTTGAAAAATAATGAATAGTCTGAATTGATAGACTGAAACTTCAAATTAATTAAAGTGAGTTTCAATTTTTCAAACCGACCCTTGGGGCTTGCTTGATCTCATATATAGCTTTGTTCTACTTGCACATAGGTCTTTCTTCTTATTAATATCCTTGTATTTGACTCATATATGCTTTTTCCTTTGAATCACCATTAAGGAAAATATTATTGACGCCCAGTTATTTTTTTTTTTAATTTTTATGCAAAGCTATTATTAATATAATCCTGATAGTACTAGGCTTAATAACTAGTGAGAATGTTTCTTCGAAGTCAAATCCAAATTACTGTGTGTACCCTTTAGCCACCAATCGGGCTTTGTATCTTACTATTGACCTATCTGTATTCTTTTTTAACAGGTAAATCCATTTACAGTCAACAATATTTTTATCCTTTGGTACTTGAACTAGCCCAGCCCTACTTCTTATTTTTTATAAGTGCTTGAAATTCATTATTCATAGCCTATTCCAATTTACATTGATGACCTCTTAGTTGTAATTATTTGGTTCTTCATATGCATGCGTGACAGTATAAACTTTAGGCTTTAATATGCTACTCTTTTATCTTGTAATTATAGAATGTCTAGTTTGTGGTTGCAAGCTATCCTGTTTATGACTACTTAAATGGTTTTGATCAGTACTAATTTCACTACTATTATTTCCTTGACTTGAACTCTGTGGTTCACTTGCTGTAGAGGATTGAGTGGGTTGATAATATGGTCCAACTTGTTCATGACCTGGTCCACGCGGCATATTGTGTTGTGGATCTTACATGCCATCAACCCATTCATCATTCTGAATATATGAATATAGACGTATGTTAACAATAGATTTTTTTTCACTGTATGTCTTCTGAGTTGTTGGAATCTCTACACTAGTAAATGGAAATACTCTTTCACTGAATTCAACATTCCTTCTCAGAAACACTCTACCATTTTTATCTAAGCCTTTGTATCCTTTTTATCATTAGTATATCCGTTGAATGTGCATGGTGCATATATGAAACTATTTTTATGTGCATTGTAGTGTCTTAAATAAGGATAACACAAACAAACAAAAACTCTTAGTATTTTGTAGTCTGGTTTACATTGTATAATGCTTCCACAGAAAGTTTGTTTTTAGTACTTTAGTTGGTGATCTATTAAGTAGATATACTGCACTATTGAAAGCATTTGGCTAGAATTTCATTGGAAGTGAACTTTAAGCTAACAAATAAGACCATACCTCAACAATATGCCTATGTTTTCTGTTACCACCAAAATTAACAACGAAGCAGGCTGGCAGTGAAGGGGTATTAAATAACCTGAGAAACTACTTCAACCGAAACCCTCCTGAGGGAAAGGACCGCGAAGGCTACAAGATGTGACCGGTGGGATTCATCTGTCAGGGCCAACCCGGCAAGATCTCTCCGACAGCTTCAACCTGGTGGAAGTTCCTGTAATAAAGAAGCTAACCTAATACGAAATCAAGTAAGCCAGAAACAATTAACCCAACGGACAAAGCCCGAAGGAATCTTCAATAATAGCCTGCCCAAATGCCGATACACCTGAAGACGGAAGCATCGAAGGCCCCAAATTGAAAGGACGGGAAGGCTACCCAAAGTCTATTTTCGGAGCATCTACTGCATGAATGCCGAAAGGCCACCCTCCAAGAATACAGGCTACCATAAAGGCTCGACCGAAGGGCTAGTTGAGACCCGAGTAGGATACAGGTTACCCATACTAGGCTACTTTGTACCGAAACTCGTGGCGGTTTTGATCCGGCAACTACCAGAATACAACACGAGGTCAAGCCCCTCTAATCACTCACGATAAAGCTGGGAGCATACATCCGAAAGCTCATGTCCGCAAGCCTACGTTCGGGAATTTCTTTTGAGGATTAAAGCATCATCCAAGGGTTATAATCGAATACATCAAAAACGGCCGAAGGTCAAGCACCCAAAGCCAAGAATAAAACAACCGACAAAGACCCACGCTAGTCCGATAGCCCTCCGACGGGAGGGGCCCTGAACCACTATAAATAAGACCCTAGAGTTCACATTGAGGGGGCTTCTCTGTTTTCCCTAACTTTTTGTACCATTAGAAACAACTTGAGAACGAAGATCAATGGAGAATTCCTCCTTATAATATTCATGTACTTCCAATAAAAGCTTAATAAAAAAGATCTTCCTATGTGAAAACTGCTCTATAATTGTGTATTATTATTTCTCTAGTCATAGTAGTCGCAGTTTATCATTAATTGTGCAGAGAATCATGCGTTACACCCTTCAATTTCCTAGAATGGCGGTCGAACCTCATTCGCTGAGCTTGGATACAACCTAATAGTTCCCAACGATCCTACACCCATGAGCCCTAGCCTCTTAAGTTCCCACCAGAAACGAGTGGAGAAGTGAGTCAGTCCTCTTGATTTCCCTTTGGGTCTGTCCCTGTTGACCCACTTCCGGTGTTGACAAAAAATATCGTTAACATTTTGGTGCTATAAAGAGGGCATGAACCTCCAACCTTGTGGTTAACAGCCACACATTCACCTGTGTTGTTCCGCCCCGAATCGGACTAGCTTTGAAGAAGCGAAGTTATGAGCAAGAAACCCAAACGAAGGCTTTTAGGATCTTGAGCGGATAAGTCTAGAACCACCAGCTGTAGGGTAATGAAGGAGCAAGAGTTAAGAGAAGAGGCTTTGCGAGTAATAAAGTGGCAGAGGAAAATGGAACTACATGCTTACGAGATAGAGAATAGCAGCTCTTCCCACATAGGACAAACCATGGCATTCCCACAAAATGGATCTACATCAGAAGACATTAGCGTTTTCCCCCGCTTAAAGGATGCTCTCTATCGACAAGTCAAGGGAATGACACTCGAACGCGAAATAATGGACGATTTCAACCACTTTGCTGACAAATGGACTAAAGATATGACAACTCGATTCCGGTATGTTCCAGAAAGAGAGGACGAAAGTATAGGAACCGCAACTGGGATGATTTACAGGAGGATTAGACTCCATCAGCGAAAAGGGAAGTGTACGCCAGAGATACCCCAGGAACGCTACCTCACTGCTTCGAGGGAGAATGTTTACTTCCTAACCAAACACGAACTCGACTATTGGGCCTCCATGAAGAAGAGGCCTAAAAACGAAAGAAAGACAGGATGACCTTACTGCCATTACCACTTGGTGAATGGACATGAGACTAATCATTGCAGAACTGTAACACCCCACGTCCATTAATGTCACTCACAAAGGGAATGCATCAATGTCCATGAAGCGTTATTGTTTGTATAGAAAAGATAAATTATACGAATAAATAAATAAAACAACACAGCGGAAGATAAAACTTATTTTATTTCATCATAACTCAAAACGAGTTTACATAAGTAGTTTCCAAAACCATTACAACAAGATCAGTAGTCTTTTTCAAAAACTTCAAAGTACATAAAGAAGCAAATACTTAAATAACATAAATGCATAAATCCCCACTGAGCATAAGCAAAGCCATAAAGATGAGAGAGTCCCAAGCGATACATCTACTCTCTTCAAGAAACTGAAAGAAATTGGCACTAAGCTGTAGTATTCCCTCCTTGCAAACCTGAGGGGGGGAAAAGAAAGAAAAGAGGTGGAAAGAAAAGGGGGTTAAACATAAAGTTTGGCGAGTGCGATAACTTTAACAATATAATTATCAAAATAACTAGGCTAAGGCATAGGCTGGAAAATATGGAAATGACTGTGAAAAATTATGTATGACAGAACAAAACAAGGAAATAAGATGAACCAAGATAACGTTAAAGGCGCCCCTAATCACTATAAGATAATTGCTACACTACACCACCACTAGTCACCCTTAAAGATTGATCCCGCCTACAGAACTTAATAATGATAATGGTAGTTTAGTGTACCCCTAGCTACCTTCATAGGTGTCGTCTGCCCCTATCTCCACTAGGTGTACCCACTACCCTCATTCGATCGGCTCCCCAACTCGTAGATACCCGTGCTAGCCCCATAGTGGGGTGTATCACTCCCCAAAGTGGCAACCCGATACAACCAAAAATGCACGACTTATATCTACACGATGCAACAACGTCTTACCTACCAGCCCGGCCTACACACGCATATGAACCTGTTGGACTTGCGTGGCCACCGCTGACCCGTTTTGACCTCTTACAATCAAATCCAGTACGCGTGTCCCGTCCTCGACTTGGGTCGAGCCCACAAAGATACTTAATGGGTTACTGGTTTGAAAAGGGCCCCCATGCATGACACAAGCTTTCCACATATGCTTAGTCCCATCTAAGGTTTTTCCCACTTAACCCCATTCCTATTCATGTCTTCTTACATGTTTCAATCTTGGTTAAGTGCATCTAATCGTATTTCAAATGCCACCCAAGACATCCACTAAATTCCACATGCCACCCAAGCCACCCACTTAACCCCCTCATGTCGCACTACATGTTTATCTGGTTAAGTGTTTCTTAATTCATTAAGACCGTAACCTTGTAAAGACCTCCCACATTAGACTGGCATTTGTGGCAGCTGGAATTGTCGGGCGGGCCCGGGCAGTCTTACACCACAAACGAGCCTAACCTCGTGACTTTACAACGGTTACACATTTAATTTATGCCTAAGACCTCCCACCTTAGACTGGCATTTGTGGCAGCTGGATTTGACGGGCGGGTCCGGGCAGTCTTACACCACAAAAGAGTCTAATCTCGTGTCTTAGGCGATTTGTTACGCCTAATTAATTACCCCCAATTTGAATTAATTCTCCTATTCAAATTGCCAATCAATTACAAATTTAACTATGTCCATAATTGACTCAATTATGTCCATTTATTTATGGTATATAAAATTATACCAATTAACATCACATTTAAAGCATTTATGCCAATTTTCAATATTAAATCTTTTAATATTATTCCATTGCCCTGCATTGTATGTTCGTTTAACGTGAAATATACGTTAGACTCGAATAGTCTAACTTATGGAATAAAGAGAAAACATCACAACATGCATATAACAAAACTAGATCTAAACATAAGGGGTGAACTTGCATGTGTGAATAAGGTTTTTCATCCAAAAAACTTGCATAGGCCAAAGTTACAAACTTGCATAAACCATGGATGTCATAGATCTAATCATAAGGTGTAAACTTGCATAGGCAGTAGTCACAAACTTGCATAAACTATGGATGTCATAGATCTAATCATAAGGTGTAAACTTGCATATGTGATTTATACAACATAGACTATGATGTAAACTTGCTTCTAACTCACATATGTCATAGGCTAACTTTAGATCCAGTTTACACATAAAATAGATGTCATGAAACATGTAAGGTTGTATATGATTCTCACTAACTTGCATATGATTCATATCTAAATTAACATCTAAACTTGCATACATACATATGATTTAACATATGAATTAGTTCCAACAACATAACCAAACTAGCATATGAAACATCATTATGAATTGATTGTACATAAGCCAATCATAGATTTACAACATAGATCATAACATCATAGAATTTACAACATAGATGATAACATCATAGAATTTACAACATAGATGATATCATCATAGAATTTACAACATAGAGAATAACATATGGTCAATGATTCACAACATAACCATATAATCCAAATCATAGCTCAATCCAATTAAATTGTTAATTATCTTATTAAAGAGATCGAACTCACAAAAAGAATGTCTTGCGTTCTGAAATCTGAGTTCTGAAATTGATTTAGCTCGCCTTTGTAGTAGATTCGTTATTGTTTAGATTAGAGTTGAATAGAACTGAATTGATTAGCTTTGATTTCCCTCTAGTTGGTGGCTGCTACTCTAGGTTACAAGATGACAACATGATGGCCATGATTCAGATTTTAATTTCATTTTAGGTTTGAGTCTACCCATGTTTATATAGAATTTTAATTTAATTATAGCCGTCGGATTATTTTAGGGTTAATCAAAACCACTCATTCAGGATAGGGTGATACCTCAGCCCTAATGACTCAGCAAGGAGTCAGAAAGGACTCAGCAATGAGTCACAATATGGATCAGGTTGCACCAGAAAGCTGTGCAGGCTTCCTGCTCGGCCTGGGCGCACTTGGCAGGTGCGCCAGTGCAACATTTGTATTGGCGCACTTCCCAAGTGCACCAGTGCAATTTTTTTTTCTGGTTCTTCCGCCTGACTTCGTTCATCCATATCTCCTTCATCCGGTATCCGTTTCCCGCAAACTCGGACTCTATCTCTACCAGAATTCCGAGACGAACACAATGGCACAACCTATTTCCCATAATTCTCACATCTGAGATTAATTATTCTTTAATTTAGTTAATTCGATTATTCAAAAATTCGGGGTGTTACAAGAACTCTCGATGAAGCCATCGTCAAATTCGTCAGTCAAGGCCGATTACAAGAATTTATCAAAAAATCGAGATAAGTTTAAGAAAATCCTTAGGAAAAGGATTAATATACATATGCCAATGTACGGAAGGCCCGTCCCTTGGAATTTTAAAAGGAAAACCCAAAGTGGGTCTAATCATCAACGAATTACATCCCTCGTCATTGCCAAATTGGCCAGGGCGAGGCATCCCCCGGAGGGGGATGGTGTGTTAGTCTTTCTCCATGCCCAAACTAGAAGGGGCGGGGTTAAACCATCAAAAGTGTAAGCCATCGTTTCACACCATAAATGGTTATGGCGATGCATCTAAAATTAGCACGCCCTGCCTCTACTTGTATGCCTCTACTTGTAGAAGAGTACGCCCTACCTCTGCTAGAACTAAGCACGTCCTACCTCTGCTTATGTTCCGCGTTACCCGGAGAAGGGAACATAAACCACTATCATCGCCTACAATGGTCAGGATAGGGCACCTCTTGGAGGGGGTGGCGTATAAGCCTCTATCCGTGCCTATAATGGCCCGTATAGAGCGTCAAAAGAGTAAACTTTAGTTTTGTGCCTACGATGGCACCGTCTAAGTTTCTAAGCCCTTATCATCGCCAACGATGGTCAGGATAAGGCACCTCCTGCAGGGAGGTTGGGTAAGTCCTTGGACCCTGCTTGTGGATAAGCTTGCCAAGCGCTCTGGACGTACAGGCCCAGAGAGTGGCCAACAAAGCACGTACATCCTCTGCTTTGATATCAACAGCCCAAGGGAAGGCTCAAGAAGTACTTACAACCTCTGTTTCCCAAATCAAATCCGAAGGGGATACTCTCTTCATTAATACCGGAAGAGGTTCCGGTCTTTTATGCTAAATTCCCGAATCTGGGTCGATTCGGCACTTCATTAATACCGGAAGAGGTTCCGGCCTCCTATGATAAATTCCCGAATCTAGGTCGATTCGGCGCTTCATTAATACTGGAAGAGGTTCCGGTCTTCTATGCTTAATTCCCGAATCTAGTTCGATTTGGCGTTTCATTAATACCGGAAGAGGTTCCGACCTTCTATGCTAAATTCCAGAATTTGGGTCGATTCGGCGCTTCATTAATACCGGAAGAGGTTTTGGTCTTCTATGCTAAATTCCCAAATCTGGTTCGATTCGGCGCTTCATTAATATCGAAAGAGGTTCCAGTCTTCTATGCTAAATTCTCGAACCTTGGTCGATTTGGCGCTTCATTAATACCGGAAGAGGTTCCGGCCTTCTATGCTAAATTCCCGAATCTGGGTCGATTCGGTGCTTCATTAATACTGGAAGAGGCTCCGGCCTTCTATGCTAAATTCCTGAATATGGATCGATTCAGCGCTTCATTAATACCGGAAGAGATTACGGTCTTCTATGCTAAATTCCCGAATCTGGGATGATTCGGCGTTTCATTAATACCGTAAGAGGTTCCGGCCGTCTATGCTAAATTCCCGAATCTGGGTCGATTCGATGCTTCATTAATACCAAAAGAGGTCCCGGTATTCTATGCTAAATTTCTGAATCTAGGTCGAGTCAGCGCTTCATTAATACCGGAAGAGGTTCCAGTCTTCTATGCTAAATTCCCGAATCTGGGTCGATTTGGCGCTTCATTAATACCGTAAGAGGTTCCGGTTTTCTATGATAAATTCCTGAGTCTGGGTCAATTTGGCGCTTCATTAATACCAGAGGGGGGTTCCGTTCACCTACATATCAATACCCGAATTCGGATCCATTCAGCTCTATACAGAAGCAGGAATGGGTTCCGGTCACCTACATATTAATACCTAAATATGGATCTGCCTGGCTCTTTGCAGAAACTAAAAGGGGTTCCGGTCCCCTACATATTAATGCCCGAATCTAGGTTGAATCAATTTCTCGACAAAGTCCTAAAGAAGGCCGGCAGTCTTACATACCACAACCTGGAACAATCATGAAAAAAATCACCACTAGATGCGAAGCCGCTAAGGCCTCACCAAACTTATGAATAACCCAATTCCTGATTCAAGCAAAAAAGGATCGCCTGCCTTCCTCAGAAATTCAAGTGAGGGTTTAAGGATTACCACCAAAAGAAGGCTCAAAGCCTCTCAATGAAGTACTTCTAACTTATACATCCTTTAGTTTTTTCTTTTTCAAGATATCAATTCCTTACGCAACTCTGAAAAATCACATCATATTGTAACATCGACTCAAAGAGTAATCGGGGGGAAGATTACAAACGGTTTCAATAACATCCTATTGAGTGACTACCCCTTTTATTTGTTCTAGGCGATTTTTCATTAGAAGTATTTTAAGGATATTCGTTTCGAGAAGAAGTTCCCTTATAGACACGTAGTACTGTTTTGCCGGAAGGCATGATCACTTCCAGTCTAATAAAGCTATAGCAAGCTACTACAACATCAAAAGAGAATCAGCAATATCGTACGCTCGCCACAATCACATGATCGAAAAAGTGAATGGTGATGCAAGTGCAACATGGAAGGTACAAATAAAAGTACGACAAAATGGGACGAAAGGCTGTGGTATGACAAAAATAGCACCGTCCCATACTAACGAAACAAAGCACAACGACATCACAAAGTCACAAATCTGTCACGGGGCCACCAAAACACCAATATAAGCCTAAGTTGCCACATAGACTAGCATAAAGTTAAACGCGAGGATCAACACTCTCTTATACAACCGATCTAAATCATAATTCACCAAAAAAAGAGAAGCGATTAGAGGAAAGATAAGAAGACTACAGATCCTTGTTCTTCCTAGGCCTGCCAACCTTCCTTTCAACCTGAGTAGAGCAGGACAGAGATTCACCAGCCAAGGGCCTTTTGCGCTGTGGACCTTCCAACTCAATGTCTCCTTGAGCAAAAGAGGCAACAACACTGTCCCGGGATCTGAGATCCTGGATTAACTTCGCCTTGTCTTTCTCCAGGATGGAGATGCGCTCAAGATTATCCCTGTGTAGCCTTTGGAGATCGCAAGCTACTGTGTGCCAACCACTCATTTGTTTGGCAGTATAATCCTTGAGCATATCCATTTGTTTCCCAAACTGGAAAATGGTGGTTTCAAATCAAGCAAGCATCTGGGTCTTCGCAACGATCAAATCACTAGAAATTGTTCGTTGGTCGTATGGAGATATACCAATGTCAGAAGACACTCCCTGTAGAATCCAGCCTCTGAATCGTTTGGCAAGCTTAGGATTGCAGGGCCTTGGGGAATAACGGGGCCTGCTAATAATTGTTTGAAGCTCCGCATGAGTTGGACTGACGAAGGGAAAATTCACGGATGGCTGGGCAGTCGTTTGAACTTCAGTCGTCTGAACATCTAAATAGAAAAACTTCTCCAGCTCACACCGCTTCTGAGATGTATCCATCATGTACAAATAAGTTAATGAATAGTCATACAATTCGGGGATTTAAGGGTCGGTCAAGATAAAAACAAGTGGTGCGACCGAAGGTAAAACCGCGAACGATCAACCCCTCCAGCCCTGGCCGCACATGATAAGTTCATAACGCTCTCGCATGCTTGACTCAAAACAGTCTCTCATACTTAACCAAAATAGGACCGTTCAGGACCGACTTAAGGTCAAGCAGAAGCGACCCTCTGCCAAATAAGCTTAAGCGACCACAAGAGTCAAACCAAAAAAGATCAATGATAGCAACAATATTAAGCCCAAACAAGGCTGAGCGACTTAAACATTTCATCAAGTATCATATGTGCAAACAAGTTTGTACTCATTCATACACGACAACCGGGATCAAACCATTTTCACATAATCATAAGATTGGAAGTTGTGCAAATATGAGCTAAGAGGTTGTTTAAATCGTTTCAGCAAGCATATCATGTGTACAAAGTTCAAAACCAAAGAAAAAGTGTATGTTGAAGTTGAACTTTCTCAGACAAGTGCATGCAAGAAGCAAGTCGGATCCACTCCAAAATTCTGACTATTATCATCATAAAGGGATCAACAACAATACAAATCATACCCGATGGCCATATGAACTTTAGAAAACAATTCAAGGGAGCATAAAGAAGAGCTTGTCCCTATTAAACCATGCGCTACTAATTCAAAGGAAAACAAGGATTTGCAAAGCTGTGCTCCACAAATTGATGATATGAAAGGGTATGAAGCTTTCTGACCGAAAAATCCAATTGAAAAGAAATCGAAGTTAGGATGGTTGGAATTAGGGTTTCTCAAAAAAAAAAGCGGCTGCCATTAATGTGTTTTCTCTGAAAGATGGAAAAGGAATTAAAAGTGTGCAGCAGTATTACAAGGGAGAAGAATAAAAGACGCACATCCAGGTTATTCTTGCCACGTCAACTCAAAAAGGGAGAAAACCCGCCATGCCAGATATGAACGGCTAAATATGCGAAATATCCTTCTGGAGGATTCTTAAGGGAGTTTCAAGAAGCAGCAATCATGGCATCCACGCCCACTATGCAAAAAATCATCCAATATGGTGTCCACAGACTGTTGGGATATAATCAAGGATGGCTTGGGCACAAATGCCTTCTTAGGACGAGGAACTTTGGAATCCTTGACTTTCTCCTTAGCAGAGCTTCTATGAGACATGATTCTGCCTGGTAACATCGTTTCATAATAATGCGATCAGTATGCGTGTCTCTTACACAAATGCACATACAGCTGACATTATCAAATATTATCAAATACCATTACAACTCGATTATCAGAGATCAAGCAGGCGGAAACCTAAATCAGACCCAGATGAAGGGATACGGGGAAAATCACGCCTTTTATACCTTAACTAACATATGACTGTGCCTAACACGAATGTCCTAAAGACCTAAGCAAAACTGACATAATTACAGGAGGAGACAATCCTGATAACATTATAGTTCTTTCAGGAGTGACGTTAAGATTAGCACCTGGACCTATCTTTATAAACATGCATAACCTTAGCTAACCACCGTGTCAATTTTGATGCATAATTAGGATTGCAATTTATATGAGATGTGAAAATACTCACCAGTAGTCAAGCTCGAGTCTTCAAGAAAAAGGAAGATTTGAGCGTTTTCTTTTATGAGAACAGTAATTTTGTTCAATAATTGGATTTGCAGATAAAAGACGGGATAAGTAAAGAAGAAAGGTTTATGTTCAAATTCCAAGATCAATATGGGCCATTCGTATGAAGGCCAATCAATGCTTCTGATTGAGGGAGACCAAAAGACTCTGACATGACATTCCGAAGAAAAGACATAAGTTTGACTTGTAAAGTCGAAAACACCCCTTCACTAGGGAAGGCAAATGTTACCACAAAACTTAACATCGAAGCAGGATGGAAGTGAAGGGGTATCGAATAACCTAAGAAACTACATCAACCGAAATCCTACAGAGGGAAAGGACCGTGAAGGCTACAAGAAGTGACCGGTGGGATTCATATGTCAGGGTCAACCCAGCAAGATCTCTCCGACAGCCCCAACCTAGTGGAAGTTCCTGTAATAAAGAAGCTAACCTAGTCCGAAATTAAGTAAGCCGGAAACAATTAACCCGACAGACAAAGCCCGAAGGAATCATCAATAATAGCCTGCCCAAATGTCGATACACCCAAAAACTTAAGCATCAAAGGCCCCAAACCGGAAGGATGGGAAGGCTACCCAGAGTCTACTTTCGGAGCATCTACTGCATGAATGCTGAAAGGCCACACTCCAAGAATACAGACTGCCATAAAGTCCCTACCGAAGGGCTAGTTGAGAACCGAGCAGGATACAGGCTACCCGTACTAGGCTACCTAGTATAGAACCCGTGACGGTTTCGATCCGGCAACTATCGGCATACACCACAAGGTCAAGCCCCTTTAAGCACTCACGATAAAGCCGGGAGCCTACATCTAAATGCTCATGTCCGCAAGCCTACGTTTAGGAATTTCTTTTGATGATTCAAGTGTCATCCAAGGGTTATAATCGAATACATCAAAAGCAGCCGAAGGTCAAGCATCCAAAGCAAAGAATAAAACAACCGACAAAGACCCACGTGAGTCTGAAACCCTCCAGCGGGAGGGTCCCTAAACCACTATAAATAAGACCCCAGAGGTCACATTGAGGAGGCTTCTCTGTTTTTCCCTAACTTTTTGTACCATTAGAAACAACTTGAGAAAGAAGATCAATGGAGAATTCCTCCTTATAACATTCATGTACTTCCAATAAAAGCTAAATAAAAAAAGACCTTCCTATGTGAAAACTGCTTTACAATTTTGTATTATTATTTATCTAGTTATAGTAGTCGCAGTTTATCGTTGATTCTACAGAGAATCACGGGTTACACCCTTCAGTTTCCTTGAATGGCAGTCGAACCTCATTCGCTGAGCTTAGATCCGACCTAATAGTTCCCGACGATCCTACACCCCTGATCCCTAGCCTCTTAAGTTCCCGCCAGAATCAAGTGGAGAAGTGAGCCAATCCTCTTGATTTCCCTTTAGGTTTCTCCTTGTTGACCCACTTCCAGTGTTGATGAAAAATATCGTTAACATTTTCATTCCATTAAATCATTTTCCTCAAAAGTATGAGGATAACTTAGTCTATGAGTGAATATTTTCTTTTGAAAGAAATCCCTTAGTGGTTTAAATTCAGTACCTTCATCTATTTGCATTATTTATTATTGTTGTCCAGTTTGCCTCTTAGCTTGATTAGTGAAATGAATAACAACCTTAGTGGTTTAAATTCAGCACCTCCATCTATTTGCATTATTTTTAATTGTTTTCCAGTTTGCCTTGTAGCTTGATTAGTGAAATGAATAGCAACCTTAAAGGTTTCTGACTTGATTTCCAATAAATATACCCAAGTATATCTAGTACATGAATCAACAAAAGATATATAGTAATTAAAATCATAGTCAGAATTTATTGGTGTTGGACCCTATTTATCAACAACCACCAACTCAAGTGGTTTATCATAAATAATTCGAAAATTGAGAAAAGGCAACTTATGGCATTTAGCAATTTGACAGTAATTGCACACATAAGTCATGACTATATTTTCAAAAGAAATCTTATTATCCAGTGGTACTTATTTAACAGCATTGACTTTAGGATGTCCTAATTTTACATGCCACAAATCAAATATATTTGTACTATCATTAATTTCTCGAAAACGGAAGCTCTTGTTCCTTTTTTAGTTTTTATTGAGTCAAAATATTGAATTTGCACAATCCTTTGTCTGCTTTTATGACACCTTATGTCCGTTAATGTCACTCATGAGAGAATGCATTAAGTTCTGTAAAGCGCAACAGGTAAACATCACAGAAAATTTACAAGACAGAAAAAATAAGCAACGGGAAAATTTCAACTTCATTATTTAAGATAAAATATAGTTTCAACAATTTACAACTAAAACTAATTACATCAAATCTGTCTCATAAAACATCTCGTAAACCAGAACATCAGAGTACATAAAATCATATCCTTTGCCATAAGCCATACTAAAGTAGAGAGCAAGTCAAAACGGTACATCTCAAGAAATCCAAGTTGTAAGATAAACCCTAGTCACCATTGAGTGCTTCCACTCTGAGGACCAGAGGGAGGGAGGGAGGGGGAGGAAGAAAGAGGCAAAAGAAAAAGGGTCAGACATAAAGTCTGGAGAGTTCCAGTGATTTACAAATATGCATAAAATAGAATGTTAAGAGAGGTAAATAAGACTGGATGAGAAAGATACAGTGTCGTATAAGGTAACAGATAAACTGAACTTATCAGATAACTAAACAGATCAGGATGATGAACAGGAATAAACTATGGTCGAGTAATGTTTCACATTTATATTCCTAGAACAGGTATGTCTACACCAATACTAGTATAACAAGTTCAAAAAGATCTTTGTCAAATTTCATATCAGCAGGATTAACAGCTGAAACAAACAGTAGGAAATAACATCAGGGTTAGGCACACCCTAATTACTTCCCTTGCGATCAACTACCTATTACGTAAATACTTTATGTTAGTCTTGGCAGTAGAGGGTTATCACTCCCTAACCCAGCGACTGTAACACAAACCTATTTACAGTTGTTATAGCATTTTATCTACCTTAGTCGGACCTATGCACGCACATGAGTCCGTCGGAACATGCTCGTACACACCCCATGCAGACGAACCTCTTAATATCCACTTCAGTAAAGCATGCCCTGAGCTCCTACCTAGTGAGAGGCCCCATCAGATAAGATTCCTACAGAGATAATGACTGATATGGGTTCGGAACAACAGATTGACACAAGCCAAACCCCCTAAGCTTGTACCCCTAAGTTACTAGGATTTAAGAGTTTCCAAAACCCGATACAATAATAGAACAGGGGACTTCTTACCTTACTAATAGTTCATACTTCAACTAATAGGTTTAGGTTTAGTAATAAGCGTGGTTGTAGTTATTACATGTCATTATGTGTATCAACCCTTCCCCAAATCACCTGCCCATATGTATACAATCCCCATAGTATTTCAGTTTATTAATCTACATCTGGTTCTTATACTATTTTAGCATGTTATTTACTTAATGTCTATTTTAAGTCAAATCTAACATGTCTAATCCATATGCATATTAATTATCATCTATGTTCCATATTACATGTATATAGGTGTATGCGTATTATCCATTTATAACAAGTATATACACACTACCCCTTTTTATCAGTTTACATCAAGTCTAAACATGTGTATATTATCCCTTTCCCAAAACATGGTTAAACATGACTAAATTTCTCTTTTCATATCATTCGTTATTTTCCCAAATTATACGCATACTTTAATCGGACATAGCCTAGGTATCCAAAGGCCTAGGCTTGGCGTAAAATAAAAAAAGGAAAACAGAGGAAGGAGAATATAATCAAATCATATAGACATACAGGCAAGATTAAACATAAAACATGAGAATGGGAAAAGGAAGAGAAATACATATAACTTGTTAATTATCCAACATCACAAGCATATATTTGCTTAACGGTATAAGTGACTAACAGTGAAAACATGTATAACTTGTATCTTACTAACACTGTATATCTTAACCCAATTTATATTCCCCCATTTTATATTCCCCCATTTTATATTTTCAGAATAGATTTACATAATAAGTAGGTATGAAGAAATGGTGTAAATCAGAATGGGAGAAGCTAACTAATTATAGATTCACAGAGTCAACCTCAACCTTTAGATTCTAGGTTTTAAAACTGTACAAGTCAGAAATGAACACAGAGCACAAAATAGTGTAGGAACATCACAGAATACAGACAGATTTGAGATTGGCCGACCACCTACCCCATGGATCGACCCTAGGGTCAATCCCACCCACTTGGGTCGACCCGAGCTAGGTGTGGGTCGTCCCACCAGGGTTTGTTTCCCGATCGCTTCTTATTATCGTTTTATGGAATATATATTAAATTATATTTATGCATAAGTCTACTTATATGTATACTAACTTCTGATATTTATAACTTCTTCATACGTTATCCATTTTACGCAAACTTGGGGTCTATCTTAGCTAGAATTCCGAGACAAACGTAATGGTAATGCCAGATTTCACTTAATTCTGAATATATAATTAAGTTATTCTCAATTTATTATCTTCAAGTATGGTTATAGTGTATTAAATCTTGGGGTGTTATATTCTCTCCTACTTAAAGAATTTCGTCCTCGAAATCTCCAACTCTATACTAATGTCATTATTCTAACATCCACCAACAACCATCTACTCATCCATCGTCCACAGGAATCCATTGTCCCTAAGGAAATTTCTAATGCTTGTATGAACATATGCAAAAGTGTTGTGTATATGTCTTTACACTAATGCGAAAATCAGGTCGTCGACTGATTCAATTGACCTCCTTAATGCAATGTATGTTTGTGCCATGAATCCAAAATGTATGCAAATAGTCCTAGTATAACATCTAAACTCTCTATATGTGTGCACAATCATTCATCCAAATGCAACATCCGTATGTTGATACATCCATTTCCATCCATAAAAAATCTAAAATGCACACACATCCATATGCAATATGTAAGTGATTGAGCCGATCTAGTGCCTAGTGTGTGTATATGCATCCACTAGCAAACACTTGCATCCATTTGCAACCATCAATCATAACATATTCCAAACACATGTTTCCAATCATTGGACTCTACCTAAGGATTGAAAGGTTCGAACGATAGGATAAACGAACTCGAATAATAGAAGCAAATACAATATAAAATCTAGGAAAAGAAGTCAAGAACGTACTTACAAAAAGAAAAGGATAAGAAGTGCGAATCTTCTCCTTTAGCTCCCATGTCGCATCTTCGTTGTCTTCTCCTCATTGTACTTTATCCAATCTAATCTCTTTATTACGAAGCTTCTTGATTTTTGATCCAAGGATATGAGTAGGAACTCGTCTCACAGATGCTTCCTTATCAACTTCTACGTCCTCAAGAGTGCTCGACTCTACTACTTCTGTTGTATCATGGAGACATTTCCTTAGATGGAAAACGTGAAATACATCGTGTACGCCCTCCAGTCTATCCGGTAGCTTAATTCTATAAGCCATCTGCCCTATCCTCTCAACTGTAGGGAATGGCCCTACAAACATCGGCGCCAACTTCCCTACTGAGCCAAAGCGAACCACATTCCTTAGCAGTAACACCTTAATGAAGACCATATCACCCACTTCATATTCCAAATCGGTCCTTATTTTATCGGCAAAAGATTCCTATCTATCTTGAGCGGCTTTCATTCTTCGACGGATGAGGTCAATCTTCTCGGAAGTGTCTCGAATCATGTCTGGTATGGTTATAAGTCTGTCTGTAGACTGCCACCAACAAGTCGGAGATCTACAAGATAGTCCATATAATGCTTCGAAGGGTGTCATTACTATGTTGGATTGGTAACTATTGTTGTAGGAAAACTCCACCAATGGAAGATGCTCTTCCCAAGTCCCTCCAAAGTCTGGGATACACAGTCTTAGAAGATCCTCATGAACTCTATTCACCCTCTCAGTCTGTCCATCCATCTGAGGGTGGTATGCCGTGCTCGACCATAGTTGTGTACCTATCGCCTCTTGCAAGCTTTTCCAAAACTAACTAGTAAAGATAGGGTCACGGTCGCTCACTATACTGGAAGGTACACCATGTAGTTGGACTATCCCTTGAAGATATACTGATGCCAGCCAAGCCGCCGTCCTACTACTCTTAACATGAATAAAATGAGCGCTCTTTGTAAGTCTATCTACTATCACCCAAAGGCTCGTATTTCCTTTTCTTGATAGAGGCAACCCATCTATGAAATATATAGAGACGCTCTCCCACTTCCATTGTGGGACATCCAATGGTCGAAGCAGCCCGCCTGGTTTCTTTTGTCCAGACTTTACCCTTTGGCATGTCATGCATTGAGCTACAAATTCTACCACATCTTTCTTCATGCTTGAACAAATGAAAATCCTTTTCATTTCTCGATACATTTTATCGTTGCCTGGATTGATAGTCATCCGAGAAAGATGAGCTTCCTCAAGCATTGTTATAAGAAATTTTCTGATCTTAGGGACACATAGCCTTCCATCTTGTCTTAGCCACCATTTATTATCCAAGATATATCTAGCAAGGTGATTGGAAGTCTCTCCTCTATAAAGTCTGTCCAAAATGTCAGATATCCGCAGGTCCTCCCGCTGCATAGATCCAATACGTTCCAACAAAGTAGGTCGTACCTCTAATGATGCTAATAATCCTGAAGTGAAATCCGAAGATGGCTTAAAATTAAAGGTCGAGATGTACTCCAAGCTCTGCCTCTCTACGAATAGAGGACTCAAGGCCATCCTCTGCCTACTCAGTGCATCTACCACTACGTTACCCTTACCCGGGGTATAAGCTATCTCAAAATCGTTGGATTCTAGGAACTTATCCATCTTATTTCCTAAGGTTGAGATCCTTTTGTGAAAACAAGTATTTGAGCGACTTATGATTCGTGAATAGCTCAAATATTTCTCCAAGTAGATAGTGTCGCCAAGACTTCAATGCAAGCACTATAGCAACCAACTCTAGATGTCGGTAGTGTAGTTCTTCTCGTGAACCCTTAATTGTCTACTACCATAGCATACTACCATTCCCTCTTGCATCACAACGGCACCAAGCCCTGTGCCACAAACATCTGTGTAAACCGTAAACATCTTACTTCCATCTGGGAGAGTCAGAAATGGGGCTGTTGTCAGAGCCCTCTTCAACCTATGAAAGGTATCCTCACAATCAGTGCTATCCCATCCTTGGAGACCACATGCCCTAGGAACCTTACTTTCTTTCCCCAAAAATGTCACTTAGAAAACTTTGCCTTGAGGTGATGTGACCTAAGAGTACGTAGGACCTCTCCTAAATTTTGGGCATGCCCTTCCTCGCTCCTTGAGAAGATCAGAATGTCATCCACAAAGACCACCACGAACTTGTTCAAAAACTTCCTAAACACTCTACTCATTAAGTCCACCAAATAGGCGGGTGCATTAGTTAACCCCAAAGGCAAACCAGCCACTCAAAAAAACCATCTGGAGTTCTTAATGTAGTCTTATCAATGTTGTCATCTTCCACTCTTAACCAATGAAACCCCTTGGAAAAATCCATTTATGAGAAAATGGATGCGCCTACTAGCAACTCAAACAGGTCGTCTATTCTCGGTAGCGGGTACCTATTCTTCTTAGTGAGCTTATGCAGCTCCCTATAATCCACACATAGGCGAAGTGAGCCATCCTCCTTAGTTGCAAAGATTATTGGAGCTCCCCACTCTGAAATACTTCGCCTAATAATACCTTTCTCGAATAGATCCCCTACTCGCTTGCCGAGCTCCCTCCTTTCCCCAGGAGCCATGTGTCGTACTAGTAGAGCAACTGGCTTCGCATTCTCTACAAGTAAATCTAAAAGTCTATCTCATGCTTTGGGGGTAGTCTCTTAACCACCTCAAACAAATCTGGGTAGTCTCTAACTATGGGCATAGATCGCAAGTCGTCAACAGAAGTATCAAGTGATTCTAGAGAACTGAGCATCACCGACCCCCGTGGGTCACAGGAAATATCGAGAGTCCTACCGTGGAAAGTAAGAAGTCTAACTACTTTCTTTTCGCAATTGAGGATGGAACTATACATGGATAACCAAGCCATGCCTAGAATCAAATAGTACCCCATAAAGCCCAGCATGTATGTGTCGCATTCAAATTCGACGCCCAAGATAGAAATTCCCAAACCCCTACACATCATGGATAAATGTGTCGGTCCTCCTATGGGGTTTGAGATTACTACCGGATCAGAGACTATATTAGTATTTAGGTGCAGACTATCAACTAAAGAACTAGATATAAATGAATGTGAAGCGCTAGAATCAAACAAGGTTCGAACAGGATGATCAACAAGGGAAATCAAACCTTCCACCGTGATTTTTCTACCTCGATCAGGTCAATTTACTTCCAAATCATGCATTTTTCCAGAAGTTCCTTCCCTTTGTCCTTGTTTGCTAAGGCAATTCCTATTGAAGTGTCCCATCTGTCCACAGTTAAAACAAGATCTTTTTGTCTTTCTACAGTCCTTCACCATATGAACCATAGCTCTGAACCATGACACTTGATCTCCTTCTTGATCTGAGCCTTGTCAGGTTTATCGCCTTTCTTTTCCTTTCCTTTCTTGGCCACCATTTCTGTTTGTCACCCTTATCTTGAGTATCCTCAGTCTTAGTATCTTTTAGCTCACCCTTACCATTCTCATGCATAAGAGCAATGCAACTAGCCTTTCAAACGTCGCCCTCGTTGGTATATGAGATAAAGCAAGTTCTAAGAGAGGTTGGTTCAAGCCTCTCACAAATCTAAGCGCCTTCTTGTGAGGCGTATTCACCAAGTCTAGTCCAAATCTTGCCAGCTGATTGAACTTATTCACACACTCCTTAAAAGTCATGTCCCCTTATTTCAAAGCCAAGCGTCTCTCTGCATGAAATCCTTGATGCGCTTGAGATAAAAAACTCCTCTTGAATCTCTGCCTGAAGTCATCCCTTGTAGCTACAGGTCGTCCAGCTTGCATTACTTCCTACCAGTAGGATGCTTCATCCTTTAGTAGCCATGCAGCCAACTGTATCTTCCTTTGGTCATAGATCTCAAAGAATTCGAGCACGTAATCTGTCTCTCGTAGCCAATTTCGTGCTTCAACAAAGCTTTCGGTAGCACAGAATGGTTTCCCGCCTATAACACAGAAGTCTTTGCACAATCTAGAAAAGTTATCAACTCACGGGGGTGGAGGAACAACGACTCCAGCTGGGGGAGGAGCATCCCCTTGACCTCCGGGAGGTGCCGTAGACTCAAGATACCTATGGAACCAGGTCGATAACGGAATTCCCTCAGGAAGATTGGGTGCCCCAGACATGCTAAAAAGAAAGAAAAAGGATTGAACAAAAGATTGAGAAAATATTAGATATGTTTTTCAAAAAAAATTCCTTGAAAATACTTTGCTTTTAAAACCATTTTTTTTAAAAATGCTCTGATCTTGTAACCTTCGGCTCTGATACCAAATGTGACACCCTACGTTCCTTAATGTCACTCATGGGAGAATGCATTAAGTTCTATAAAGCGCAACAGGTAAACATCACAGAAAATTTACAAGACAGATAAAATAAGCATTGGGAAAATTTCAACTTCATTACTTAAGATAAAACATAGTTTCAACAAGTTACAACTAAAACCATTTACATCATATGTGTCTGATAAAACATCTCGTAAACCAAAACATCAGAGTACATAAAATTATATCCTTTGCCATAAGCCATACTAAAGTAGAAAGCAAGTCAAAACGATACATCTCAAGAAATCCAAGTTGTAAGAGAAATCCTAGTCACTGTTGAGTGCTTCCACTTTGTGGACATGAGGGGGGGAGGGAAAGGAAGAAAGAGGTGAAAGAAAAAGGGCCAAACATAAAGTCTGGTGAGTTCCAGTGATTTACAAATATGCATAAAATAGAATGTTATGAGAGGTAAATAAGACTGGATGAGACAGGTACAGTGTCATATAAGGTAACAGATAAACTAAACATATTAGATAACTAAACAGATCAGGATGATGAACAAGAATAAACTATGATCGAGTAATGCTTCACATTATATTCCTAAAACAGGTATGTCTGTACCAGTACTAGTATAACAAGTTCAACGGGATCTTTGTCTAATTTCATATCAGCAGGATTAACAACAGAAATAAAGAGCAGGATTAGGCATATCCTAATTACTACCTTGCAATCGGCTCCCTATTATGTAAATATTCTATGTCAGTCCCGGCAGTAGGGGTATCACTCCCTAACCCAGTGACTATAACACAGACCTATTTACAAGTGTTATAGTGTCTTATCTTCCCTAGTTGGACCCATGCATGTACATGACTCCATCGGAACGTGCCCGTACACCCCCTACAGATGAACCTCTCAATATCAAGTTCAGTAAAGTGCGCCCTGACCCCCTACCTAGTGCGAGGCACCATCGGATAAGATACCTACAGAGATACTGATTGATACAGGTTCTGAACAACAGATTGACAAAAGACAAACCCCCTAAGCTGGTGCCCCCAAGTGACTAGGATTTAAGAGTCCCCAAAACCCGATACAGCAGCAGAACGAGGGACCTCTTAGCTTACTTATAGTTCATACTTAACCTAGTAGGTTTAGGTTTATTGATAAGCGTGGTTGTAGTTATTACATGTCATTATGTGTATCAACCCTTCCCCAAATCACCTGCCCATATGTATATAATCCCCATAGTATTTCAGTTTATTAACCTACATTTGGTTCCTATACTATTTTAGCATGTTATTTACTTAATGTCTATTTTAGGTCAAAGCTAACATGTCTAATCCATATGCATATTAATTATCATCTATGTTCCATATTACATGTATATAGGTGTATGCGTATTATCCATTTATAACAAGTATATACACACTACCCCTTTTTATCAGTTTACATCAAGTCTAAACATGTGTATATTATTCCTTTCCCAAAACATGGTTAAACATGACTAAATTTCTCTTTTAATATCATTCGTTATTTTCCCAAATTATACGCATACCTTAATCGGACATAGCCTAGGTATCCAAAGGCCTAGGCTTGGCGTAAAATAAAAAAAGGAAAACAGAGGAAGGAGAATATAATCAAATCATATAGGCATACAAGCAAGACTAAACATAAAACATGAGAATGGGAAAAGGAAGATAGATAGATATAACTTGTTAATTTTCCAACATCACAGGCATATGTTTACTTAATGGAATAAATGAGTAACAGTGAGAACATGTATAACTTGTATCTTACTAACACTGTATATCTTAACCCATTTTTTTAACTGTCATGATATAATCTAAGAAATCAGATCTGTAAATAACATGAAACTAATAGTGGGTCTTGGTGAAGAAAAATATATATAACACTATGCCGTAAAGAAATCCAATCCAAGTTGTTTGTATGCGGGTCCTGATGTTGTCTCTGTTTAATCCAATCTTCAGTTGCATTCCCCCATTTTATTTTTTCAGAATAGATTTATAGAGGAAGAAGGTATGAAGAAATGGTGTAAATCAAAATGGGAGAAGCTACCTATTTACAGATTCATAGAGTCAACCCTATCCTTTATATTCTAGGTTCAAATCAAAACCGTACAAGTCAGAAATGAATACAAAGCACAAAACAGTCCCGGAATGTCACAGAATACAGATAGATCCGGGATGGTTTGACCCACTACCTCATAGGTTGACCCTAGGTTCGACCTGAGCTAGGCTCCCACCTAGGTCTGTTTCCCGATCGCCTCTTATTATCGTTTTCTGGAATATATTTTAAATTGTATTTATACATAAGTCTGTTTATATGTATACTAACTTCTAATGTTTATAACTTCTTCATATGTTATCCATTTTATGCAATCTTGGGGTCTATCTTAGCCAGAATTTCGAGACGGACTTAATGGTAAAGCCGGTTTCACTTAATTCTGAATATATAATTAATTTATTCTCAAATTATTATCTTTAAGTATGATTATAGTGTATTAAATCTTTGGGTGTTACAGCTTCACTCTGCAAAATAATTTCATTAGTCAACAAAATTTTAACAAGATAACGATTAGGATGAAATTCGAAATAAACATTATTGTCTTTAGAAAATTGAGATACACTTAGGAGATCTTTTTTATTTTTGGCACCCTTAATAAGTTGCTAAGATATAATTGTTTTTTACCTCTAATCCTGCCGAAGACAATGTATGTGATATTAATACTCTCACTTTGCATATGTATATGGACTAATTGCCTCTATATTCTTTTGACCAAGATTTAGATTGTCAAGGTTGTTTGTGATATGATTTGTGGCTCTATAATCAGGGTACTAGTTGTAAACACCTATATCATCGGATTTTTTTTGTTGATTATTTCTTGTATTGTCTGTCTGTGTTTTACTATCTGCTTGAGTAACATTTGCACTTAGGTTTGTTTTTCTCGATTTTTTTTTTGGTTTTGCCCTACCATATAGTTAGAATTGAACTTGAAATAACACTTTACTATAGTCTGACCAAATTTCTCACATATCTGATGCATGGGTCTTTCATTGTTGCTTTTCCACCTTTTTCTTGACCTATTTGAATAACAACTTCTTTGAATAGGTTAATCATTTCTTCTGCCTTGGAATTTAATTTTATTTCTGCATACTTGATAAATAATTCTAATAGTTGAGTTTTCTTGGTTAAAAATTCTTTCTTCATATGCAACTAAAATAGCATACACATCTTCCATTGCACAGGCAACCCTTCGAGATGAAATTACAGCAACTGCAGTGTTATACTCACCACTGAGGCCATTTAAATATGTTAAAACTAGTTCACATTCAGGAACTGGTTGACCTGCTGCTTGTAAATGATTAGGAGTATTTTTAACTTTTGTGAGATACTCCCACATTGATAGGTTTTTTTAATTGATCCTTGTAGTTGTCCTCTATAATACATTATCTTTGCTATAGGTTGAGTATTAATGATTTTCCATAGTTGACAAATCTCATTGGCAATCTTATATCCTATCACTTGAGAAAGTATATTTGCACTAATAGAAGAGAGTAACCAAGAACCAGTTAACTATCTTGCCTGCAATACTATATATATTCTTTATTGCTGATTGCTCTACTTTGCATATTGGTGATAAACTTTTGAAGAACTAGTAATGTACTAAGAAGATAGCCTTCTAGACTATATCCTTGAATGTCCTTGAATGGCTGTTTCCACTTTGAATTTCCAAAGAAGATATTTATTTTATTTGATATAAACTGTGATCAGTTGACTTTGTGGGCTGATTACAATTTTCACAAGATTTCCAGCAATGGCACTGGTTTGAACTTGGGTTCCATCCATATTTTCAGAAGTGGCAGAGTTGGTATCTCCAGCCATTATGGGTCAACTGTAACACCCCAACTCCATTAAGGTCACTCACAAAGGGAATGCCTTAACTTTGGTGGGGCGTTTTAGTAGATAGAACAGAAATTTACAAGACAGATAAACAATACTTGAGAATTTATAACTTTATTACAGCAGAAAACAAAAATCAGTTTGGTTACATCTTTACCAAAAAATCAAGTACATAAATATCAGTCTTGTTCAGAAAATCATCAGAGTACAAAACTTTAAAATCATAATCCCCACAGAAGCTACCATAAGGAGTCGAGCCATACTTTAAGCACTCTAAGTACTTCAAGCAGAAGAAATCCGGATCAAGCTAAAGTATTCCGTCCTTGGAAAACCTGGGGGGGAACGGAAGAAAAGGGGCGAAAACAAGCAAGGTCAGACATAAAGTCTGGCAAGTCCAGTGACTTTCAGCATATGAACAGATAATATTAATCATGGCATGCATATAAAACTGGATGAGAGATAATAGTAACAGGAGCAGCAGATGTACTTAGGTTAAACAGAAGGAACAAAATAATATTACTTTTTCATTTCTCTGCACATAACAGGATTAGATGTCACCCTAATGTCTAAACTAAAGCAGAAACAGGAACAGAATAATTTCCACAGAAACAGAAAGCTAATAATGGGCCTTACCACCCGAACAGAAACAGACAGAAGCAGAATGCTAATAATGGGCCTTTACCACCCGAACAGAAACAGACAGAAACAAAATGTTAATAATGGGCCTTTACCACCCGAACAGAAACAGATTAATCCCTACGGAAACAGAATGTAGAATTAGGTGTACACTAGTAAATGGGCCTTTACCACCCGAACAGACGGTACCACGCAGACAGGTGTTGCCACCCAATAGAAACAGACGGTACCAATAGAAACAGACAGAAGTAAGTGTACCCTAAAACCCTACCCCAAGCGATCGGCTCCCTAATACATAAATACCCTGTGTCGGCTCCACAATAGGGTGTATCACTCCCTAAAGTGACAACCAATTGGCACAGACCTATTTACAGATGTCACGGCGTCTTACATCCTCAGAGGCAGACCGGGATCCATGCATGCACATGACCCGGTTGGAACGCACCATCAACACCCCTCGCCATTATCAGAATGAACCACTTATAATTAGTTCAGTAAGCATGCCCGGACCCTACCTACTGTTGGGTCAAAGTTTTGATAATAGAAAGGGTTACTGACTAATATGGGTCCCAAACAACAGATGACACAAGTAATTCCCTCCTAACCTTGTGTCCCTAGACTAACAGATTTCAGGTTAACTTGTTTACAAGTTCAGACATACAGAATTCAGATCAACTAGTTCGCAGATTAGGCATGTTTTCAGACCAACAGATCAGATATACGGACTTAACAGACTTACAGATTAACCGGTTACAGATTAACAGACTTACAGATTTACTGGTTACAGATTAACAGACTTACATATTGTCTAACTTTGTATTGGGCCTACAGATTCATGAAATGGGATTATTAATTTCATCAGTCTAGTTGGTTTAACCCTATCCACCCAACACGTTTTAGACATCATATTTATCTAGATTTTCATTAGTTAAATATTAATGCCCAGACCTCTCACATTAGACTGACCGTTTGCGGCTACTGGTTAGGCCGGTTGGTTCCGGGTAGGTTTCTGCCACAAACTGGGTCTAACCACTGGTTTCAAGCACGTTATGACTAACTTATCACATTAGAACCTATTGTTTGTGGCCACTGGATGTGCCGGGCGGTTCCGGGCAGAATTACGCCGCAAACTCATTCTAACCTCGAGATAGCCATGTTTATCTTTGCGGCCAGTTAATTAATAATTTACCATTTATGCCTATGCCTAATATACATGTCAATTATTCATAATTATAGCCAATTCAGATTATGTCAATAACAGACTAAAATAGCCATTAAAAAGAAAGATAACAAGCTGGACTTTACTTCAGCAGTCCAAGCTTTCCAAGAGATAAGAAATCCAATCAGACTCCACTGGAACTTGGCCCAACCTGAGGACCTGAAGGGAGAAAAGGATGAAAAAGAAGGGGGGTCAGACATAAAGTCTGACAAGTATGATAATTCTACAATACTATTATCAAAATAACTGGACTAAGGCATAAGCTGGAAAACAAGGAAATGTCTATGAAAGAGCAGATTAAGGACATAGACAATCGCTAAAGGAAACGTTATGGGCGCTCCTAAATACTAAAGGATAAACACTATACTGCACCACACCAGTCACCCTAAAGATTGATTCCACTTAGCTTCACTTAGAAACTTTCTTAATGGCTTTACGTACTCCTAGCTGACTACATAGGTGCCGCCTGCCCCTATCTCCACTAGGTGTACCCCACTTTCCATTTTTCGATCGGCTCCCTACTCGTAGATACCCGTACTGGCCCCACAGTGGGGTGTATCATTCCCCTAAAGTGGCAACCCGATATAACGGAGATGCATGGCTTATACCTACACGATGCAACAACGTCTTACCTACCAGCCCGGGTCCACACACGCATATGAAACCCGTTGGACTTGCGTTGCCACCGCTCCCTGTTTTGGCCTCTTATAGTCAAACCCAGTATGCGTGTCCCGTCCTCGACTTGGGTCGAGCCCACAAAGATACGTTTTGGGATACTGGATGAAATGGGCCCCCATTATTTCCAACAAGCATTCCACCTAAGCTTGTCCCATTAGTCCATCCACTTAACCCACTTAGTCATGTTCATTTACATGTGTATTTGGTTAAGTCTAATCGTATTTCAAATGCCTCTAAAGGCAACCACTAGATTCCTCATGCCACCCAAGGCACCTACTTAACCCCCATGTCCCACCTTACATGATTATCTGGCTAAGTATTTCTTAATTCATTAAGGCCATAACCTCATAAAGACCTCTCACATTAGACAGGCATTTATGGCAGCTGGATTTGTCGGGCGGGTCCGGGCAGTCTTACACCACAAAAGAGTCTAACCTCGTGTCTTTACAACTGTTATGCTTTAGTTTGGGCCTAGGACCTCTCACATTGGGCCGACATTTGTGATTACTGGATTTGTCGGGCGGGTCCGGGCAGGTTTACGTCACAAACGGGTCCAACC
Source organism: Allium sativum (assembly GCA_030737875.1). Classification (NCBI taxonomy): domain Eukaryota; kingdom Viridiplantae; phylum Streptophyta; class Magnoliopsida; order Asparagales; family Amaryllidaceae; genus Allium; species Allium sativum. The sequence goes on from CM060922.1 coordinate 1,052,969,302, forward strand.
TCGTGTCCTAAGCATTGATTATTATTAATAATCCACTTTCCCCAATTTTAATAATTCCCTACTTGAATTATTAATTAATTCCAAATTTAACAATGTCCATAATTGACTCAATTATGGACATCCATTTAAGGCATGCAAAATCATATCAATTGCACCCCAATTTATTAATTTCCTAATATTACCCCTACCCCACGTTTGAACGTTTATTCGCAAAATGTATGCTGGACCCTATTAGTCTAACTCATAGCACAAAAGAAAATATTCACAACAACAACATATATACGTGACTAAATAAATCATAACAAGGGGTAAAACTTGCATACATTACAACTTGCATAAGGTTATACATGTCATGGATCTAAGGGTGTCAACTTATTTATAATTCACATAATATGATTTTGATCAAATTTCATAAACTTGTATTGGACATGTGTGAATCAACATCATTAACAATATGGTTTTATATGGGTACACCTAACTCAATAGGCAAATTCCCAAAAATCAAAATTCATTTAATCATAGATTCATGTATATGGGTACACCTAACTTAATAGGCAAATTCCCATATTCAAGATCCAATTAACTTGTAGATTCATGTATATGGGTACACCTAACCCAATAGGCAAATTCCCATAATCAAGATCTATTATAAAAAAAACATAAACTTTAAACATGATCCAATTCGCATAAATACTAACATCATGATTTTACAACTTGTATGATTCAACACAACTTAACATGACATCATTATCATATAACATAAGTATTTCAACATATGTGATAATATGAGATCTACAACATATATAAGATTTACAACATAGCATATCATAATTTGCAACATAGCATGATATGATTTACAACATAGCATAGCATGATTAATCACATATGACATAGCATAGGATTATTTACAACATAATCACTACAACATAACAACATATATATGATAACATAATAGCATAACAAGAGATCCACAACATAATTTACAAATACATAACAATTCATATCACTTTCTTGTGATCCATTCATAACTTAATCAAATTATTTTATAATAATATTGTGAGATTCATCATACTCACAATTTTAAAGAAGAGAAATAGAAAGAGAGAGAGCTTTTGATTTGATTTGAGTAGATTTAGTTTGTAGATTAGGCCTTCTTCTTCTTTAGTTTGTGACGGCTATGCTGAACTCCATGGCAACGGCATGTCGGTAGCTCTCCAATTTTTCAAGTGATTTAGGGTTAGAGTCTAACCACTTATTTATAGATGTTAGGATTCATTTAGGCCATTAGATTTAACCTGGAAATAACCGCAGCCATTCAGACCAGATGGGGTTTATCTTATTGACTCAGCAATGAGTCAGAAGTGACTCAGCAAACACTCAGCAAATTAATAAACTTCTATTCATGTTTACATTAACTGCCCATATATATATATATATATATATATATATATATAAATATATATATATGTACACACACACCTATTCATGAATTCAAATTAATCCATAATTAACTTATGACCATTTCTACACATTAATTTTCCAATTAATGTCTTAATTCCATTTTTCGCCTTTTAAGGCAATTCACATATCTCAAATTTGTTATATGCCTTTTTAAGGCTATTTCGTGCAAATTCTCAATATTAATTCTTTTAATTTGTGAATATTAGTATTAACAGAAATACGGGGTGTTACAAGCAGATTTGGCAATATAGCAGAACTAGCAAATATAACAGAACTAGCAGATTAGGCAATATAACAGAACTAACAGATTAGGCAGTATAACAGAACTAGCAGATTAGGCAATATAACATATTTAATCATTCCTTAAAGTTTCATCAACATATCTTGCCTAATTGTAAATTTGGCCTAAGTTTGCATGCCTAAATAGTTGTCATGATTCACAATATGATCATAAACCCCACGTTTGCATTGATTTTACATGGCATAGATTATGGTCATAATTCACCATATAACACATGTCCCAAATTCAGTTAAACTTGCCTAGTACAAAAGATTCACATATAAATTATACCAAATATAGCCATCGATTTCAATGCACGTCATATATTCAAAAATCTCCCACTTAGGTGTTATTCACATTTAATAGTTATCAAATCTTAATATAAACCTTCACACCTAAGTCATATTCTCTTTTTATCTCAAGTCATGAATTGTTATATAAACAATATGCCCAACAATCTAGAACTTTAAATTATAACAGATCTTAATTCAAAATATGCGTTATGTCAAAGTCTCAAGTCATATGTTAACATACAACGATTCTTCTTCCAATTCACAGAATATGCATAGATCTAAATCTAGTTTACAACCTATGTCCTTTTTCTTAAATCAGTCACAGATTAGCCATATCCCATTTATGCCATCATTCATTATTTGTCTCGAAGTTTAATGTTCATGCGTTAATCTCTTATGAGATTTGGCGTAGGCTCGTGGTAGCCTGGCTATAGAACAGAAAGAAGAAAGAGATACAGAATAAAATAGATCAGAACAGAACAGAACAGACATAACCTCAAATTCAGATTTACAGTTCATGTCATAATCATAATTAACGTTTATAGCGGAAAATAACTGTACTTGCCTTGATTGGATTAAAGAAGAAGAAGAGTTGCAGTTGTTCTCTTTTAATTTTAATCAGTTTGGAAGAAGATGCTTTAGTCCTAGTTCCAGTTCATATTTCAGCAGAGTAGCGACGCCATTATTATTTTAATTAGAACAGAGGCAGAGCATAGGTAGGATGAAATGGTGTGGAGAGAAAGTGAGGTCTGGCGGTGTTTAAATAGGATTAGGCGGACGAATCTAGACAGAAAACGAGTCTAAATACATCAGAATGCATCAGGTTCAGAAAGTGGGTTTCGGGAGGCAGTTCGACACTATGGTCGACCTGGTCTGGGGGAGGTCGACTACCCAGTCGACCTGGTCAGCGGTAGGTCGACTACCCAGTCGACCTGGGTCCTGGGCGGGAAATTTCCCGCCCAGCCCGCTTCTGGGTTTGAATTCGAATTTGAATTCGAATTTTCGAGCTGTTTTCGATTCTGAAATTTTCTAAAACTTCGGAGGGCCATATCTCCCTCATACGGGCTCCATTTCTCGAAAACTCGGACTCATTTCCAAGCAGAATTTCGAGACGAACGCAATGGCACAACCCGTTTCTCTTGATTCTTATTTTAAAATTTAATTATTCTCTGATTTTCTTCTTATATGATCACAGAAAATATGGGGTGTTACATTCTCCCCTCCTTAAAGGATTTCGTCCCCGAAATCTTCAAGTTGAGAAGAATGTGTCCTACCATCCAGTCATCCATCTACTCAACCACCATCAACAAGTATCCATTGTCCTTAGAAAACTTCTAATGTTGTATGAACATGTGCAAAAATGTGTGTATATGTTCCTTATCTAATGCAAAGATCAGGCGGTCTACTGATTCAGTTGACCTCCTTAATGCGAATTATGCCAGTGCCATGAGTCCAACATGTATGCAATTTTCCTATATGATACATATCATTCTTATATGAGCGACAACCATTCATTCATATGCAACATCCATGTGATGAGTCAATCATTTTGCATCCATAGAAATTGAAAATGCTCACACATCCATATGCAGTATGAGAGTGTTTTCGAGATGATCTAGTGCCTAGTGTGTGTATATGCATCCATGAGCAACCACTTGCATCCATTTGCAACCATCAAACATAACATGTCTCGAACACATGTTTACACCCATTAGTTTCTACCTAAAGTTTGAAGATTCGATCGATAGGATACAGTTGAGTGATGGAAGCGAGTACAGATGAAACAAAAACTTGGTTTCCATTAGACATTGGTTGAGAGAATAATTCCCCTAAGTATCGGCCCCGAAGACCGAAATCAACATCAGATTGATACCCATAGGATTACCGTCTTTAGACAATGTCAAAACTGGAAATTTTAATCTTATCAGAAATATTCAGATATTTACAGATTACTGGTACAAATAAGATTACCGAACTAAGCATGATAAAAACCAGAATGTATGTGTCCTACTTGACGCCTAACACAAATATCTCTCAATCCCCAATCTATCACAAACAGATGAGTCCTAACCCTTAGGGGTTTGAGTCTACAGCGGAATCAGAAACAATACTGGTATTAAAGTGCAGAGTATCGATTACAGAATCAAAATGCCAGAATCAGAAAGAGTTTTAACTCAAAAATCAGATAAGAAAATTAAACCTCCTACAGAAAGTTTTCCTATTTCTATCCTATCCACTAGCCTCGAGAGTGTTCGCCTGCCTTCCAGAAGTCGGTCCTGCCCTCTGCCCTTGCCCTCGTTTCTTCGGACAGTCCCTAGTGAAGTGTCCCATCTCACCACAGTTGAAGCAAGTGCCCTTTCTTTTTCTGCAATCCTTGTTCAGATAAGTCGAGCTTCCACAAGTAAAGCACTTTTTCTCCTTCTTATCTTCAGACTTTTCACCCTTCTTTTGTGTTTCCTTTTTGGGCCATGCTTTCTTGTTCTGTGGTTCTTCCTTCTTTGCCTCTTCCTTGCCCTTGTCTTCCTCATGCAGTAGTGCCATGTCCACCAACCTCTCGTAAGTTGCTCCCATGGGTACATGGGTCATGGCTAGACTGTGCAGTGGCTCGTTCAATCCTTTAACAAAGTGGAGAGCCTTTATATGCTGAGTGTTGACTAAATCCAGTCCGAACCTAGCCAGTTGGTTGAATTGGTTGATGTATTCCTTGACCGTCATACTTCCTTGCTTGAAAGATAAGAACTTTTCTAGTTGTAGACTTCGTTCAGCTTGCGAGAGGAATTTCGTCTCAAACCTTGCTCTGAAATCCATCCTTGTTTCAACTGGCCTCTCGGCGTTAGTGACTTCCCACCAATAGGAAGCTTCGTCCTTGAGTAACCATACCGCCAATTGTACTTTCTGCCTATCGTCCACCTCGAAAATAACGAACAGATCCTCAGTTTCTTTGAGCCAGTTCCTCGCTTCAATGAATGATTCAGTTCCCTTGAAATCTTTTCCACCCATGGCCCTAAAATCTTTACAGATCTTTGAGAAAGCAATTGCACGAGGAGGGGGCGGAGGAGGGGGATCATTTGCTGGACCTGCGGCGGCAGTCCTAGCCTCAAGATATTGACGAAACCAACCGGGTACATGAACTCCCTCTGGTATCTCAGATGCTTCAGACATGCTGAAACGAAAAAGGAAAGATTCAATACAAAAAGGACCGAAGGAAAGATATATGGCTCTTGGGGATTATGTTTTTCAAAATAAGCTTTAATTTTGAAAATACTTCCTTTTAAAACCTTTTTGAAAATAGTTTTCAAAAACTTTACCCAATCTGGTAACCTTTAGCTCTTATACCAAGTGTAACACCCCAACTCCATTAAGGTCACTCACAAAGGGAATGCCTTAACTTTGGTGGGGCGTTTTAGTAGACAGAACAGAAGTCTACAAGACAGATAAACAATACTTGAGAAATTATAACTTTATTACAGCGGAAAACAGAAATCAGTTTGGTTACATCTTTACCAAAAACTCAAGTACATAAATTTCAGTCTTGTTCAGAAAATCATCAGAGTACAAAACTTTAAAATCATAATCCCCACAGAAGCTGCCATAAGGAGTCGAGTCATACTTTAAGCACTCTAAATACTTCAAGCAGAAGAAATCTGGATCAAGCTAAATGTAACAGCCCGCATTTTTCGTATCGGAAGATCGTAAAATATTTTTATTTTATTCCCTGAGGGTTGGATCATTCTCATCTTTTGATATGTTGCTTATGGGGATGTGTGACATGTCCATAATTTTTACCAATTTTGTTTGTGACCATTTTGCCCCTGTCAGTCTTGTACTGGGCATAACTTTTGAATCAGGTCGAATTAGAGGGTGAGACCTGTGCCATTGGAAAGGAATTGATGATTCCCTTTCCGTAGAGTGGTTACATTAAGGATTTGGTTCAGCGGTTTGGGAGAAATCGTTGTTTTAAGGTTTTTCAGTTGGTTGTTCAGGTTTTGGAAGGCTAATGGGCTGATTTGGAGAAGACCCATTAGAGGGTGGGTGGAGACTATAAATAGGGGGTAAGGGGTATGGAGAAAGGTTGGCATTTTCCATTCTCTTAGGGGAAGGCTTTGATCTCCTTCTTCCTCTAACATCTTTCCACCATTAAAATTCCAAAATCCAAGGAGGGAAATCGAAGATCTACACCATAAGAGGCTAGATCTACATCGTCTCAAGGGCGAATTCATCGGATTGAAGAGTTTGATTCGAAGTGTTCGCTGTCCAGATTGCGTTTTCATTACTTTTGCTTAGATTTGGATAATTGGTGAGTGATTTGCATCTCTCATTCGGATTCATGCAAGTATATGGGTTTTAGGATGTTAATTTCATCATTTTCATGTTATTTTCCTTAGATCCACACCACGCTAAGTCCATTTTATATATGAATCACCTTAGGATCTGATCTAGATAATTTAAATGGTTAATTTTATGATTTTTCTCAGGATTATGCAAGTTAGATCCGTTTTTATGTTCATATGATTCACTTATCATGTTTTGGGAAATTTATGTGTTTTGATGGAAATTGTTGAATTGATGATAGTGTTGGTTGCATAACATGTTTGTGGTTGCGTTTGGATGAATCGGATAAGCTGGTTTCGTCGGATTCGTTTTTTGGCAAAGTTTTGGTCGAAATCGAAGTTGAAACGGAGCTATGCAGGAATGGGGTCGGTCTAGGAGGGTCGGTTCTATACTGGTCGACCAATTTGATGTCTTGGAGAACAAGTCAGATTCTGGTCAGTTCAGATGGTGGCATTTTGGTCGGTTCAGATGGTGGCATTCTGGTCGGTCGTGCAGGGCTGGTCGGCTTTGATGGAGCAGGTCGGTCATAACCTGGACAGTCCAGAAGTTGAAGTGTGAAGGTTGAGTCGGTCGGTCCACTCTGGTCGGGTCGGTCTGAAGCGGGTCGGTCGTGTGGAAACTGTTCTGGAGTTCTGGTTCTGGAGCAGGCGGGTCGGTCCATCCCTGGTCGGTCTTTTGGATGGGTCGGTCGATCTCCACATTGAAGGAGGGTCGGTCGAGTAAGTTGATTGATCCGGTATGTATGTGGGTCGGGTCGAGCAAGGTGTGGGTCGAGCTTTGCATATGGGTCGGTCGTGAAGACTGGGTGGCAGAGCGGTTTGGTCGGTCGATCCATACTGGTTGGGTCGAGTAGATCTGGAGTGCTAATTTGGAGCAGGCGGTCGGTCATGTTCCAGGGAGGGGTGATCAGGTCGGGTCGGTTTCAAAAGACAAAGGTGGTCGGCCTGGAGTCTTGAGAGGAAGATCCTGTTCTGGTCGGTTTTGAAGGGTTGGTCAGATGGTGGCATATCTGGTCGGTTTTGAAGGGTCGGGTCGGTCGGATGGTGGCATATCTGGTCGGTCAGTCGGATGATTGGTGTGGCTTCGAAGTGGTTCAAGTAGGAAGGCTCGAAGTGATGGATGTGTTCGTTGATCAAGGTGGAACAACGAATGCGGTGACAACTCTAAAGTGTCCTGAGTGGGTGGATAATGGTTGCTCGAGAAGGTTGCTTGAGCTATGAAACATCGTCAAGGTTGGACGATGAGAGATGCGAGGGCCGAGAAGTTATCATTGTCGTAAGTTCTAGCAGGCTCAAAGCAGGGGTACGATGGGGGCACTCAAAAGACCGGTTGTAGGTCGCACCCAAAAAAGACCGGTTGTAGGTCAAGTACCCTGGGTCTCGGGGAGAGGCCTAGTGTCAAGGTTGGACATTGCCACGGTCGGGCATATGGAGTTCATGCTAGAACTGGGGTTACCATTAGCCCTTGACATATGGCAAGGTTGGCCGTCATACGATAATGATGGTTTCGAAGCTGGATTGGCGGTGATAGCCGGAGTCTGTCATGTATGCTGGATGTTTTTCTTGTGCCATCTCACGTGGGTTATCTAACATCGAAGTAGATGTTCCTTGAGTGCTTGTCTGATATTGGTTTCGGCCTCTGGGGCTCGTACTCGAGGGATGTTGAATTCGACTAGGATGATTTACGTGAGATCTATATAATCTCGATGTCATGATTGCTATTGCTGGTTGTTTCTGTTTTCCATGGATAATTGGTTTTTCTGGTTTCTATGGATTAATGATTGAAATTCTTGGTGTAAAGGCTATCACTGTCCGATGTGGGGGAAGATAAGGTTGAGTTCTTCTCTGGTGTCGTGGGTAGATAAGTTGTTCATTCACCCATTCTCATATACTTCCTTGTTGAAGTTTGTTAGCTGTATTATCGCTCACTAAGACTATTGTCTGTCTCAAGGTTTTATGTCTCCTCTTATTACCTTGGGCTGTTCATCCGGTTGTGGATGGGCAGACTAAGTAGCAGGTTACAGGTAATGGAGCTTAGTGATACGAGGAAGCTGAGCGATGACGAGCAGGAGGCTGGCGTACCAGTTTTATTCTATCTAGTATTTCTGTTTCCGCTGTTTGAGTTGCTTGAGAGTTGTAGTGAGGCCTTATGTACAAACTTGGATATCAGTTGGATAATCTTTCAGGATGTTTGAAAGAGTTTCAAAAGTTTGCTATATGATACCTCATTACTATCACCTGTTGTATATGTTCTATTATATTTTATCCTTGCGCTGTGAGTTCTACGACAGGTTTCAATGTGTTCACTTACTATGATGATCGTCCATAGCAGCCTGGCACGCCTTTCAGCGCATTATTCCTCTTGCTTAGTGCGGGGGTTATGGGCGGTCGTCACATTTGGTATCAGAGCTCTGGTCAACGATTTTGGCCAAAGTTCGAAGGCGTAATTACGTATGAGAGACGTATTTGTAGATTTCAGTTGGATGTTTACTATATATATTAGTATATATAGTAGTAGCGGTTGAATCTCTTTAGCAGTTTTTTTGGAAGTGGCTAATTATTCTAAATTGCAGATTTAGAATGAGTAGACGACCATCAAGACACGCTGCTAGGGAGCTAATACTGGAGGGGGAAATGGTGATGAACCAGATTACCCGGCCATGTTTGAAGCCATGGCAGAAGCAATTATGCGAAGGGTACCCGCTCCAGTGGCGGCTACGGTAGATGTAGGTGTGCGAGTTCCTAGGGTAGATTTTGCAAAGATGTGCAAGGACTTTACATCTCTAGGAGGGAAACCATTAAGGGGGACTGAGCCAGCTGAAGAGGTTCAAAGGTGGATGGATTCATGTGTTCGAATCTTTGGAGACTTGGGTATTGAAGATGCAATGAAGAGAAAGCTTGCATCAAGGCAGCTTCAGAGCAGGGCCATGGAATGGTGGAATTCTGTCATACTCGAGACTCCGGAAGAGGAGATTTCATGGGAGCAATTCCAAGCAGATTGTGAAGGCATATGCTTTGGACGCCGTGCCATCTTCTTCAAGAGCTCCTACTGCGGAAGAGAAGGGAAAGGGTGTTGTGGTGCAAGGTACTTTTTCCGTTAATGGTGTTTCAGTTCGAGTTTTGTTTGATACTGGAGCATCACATTCATTCATCTGCAATGAGCTTGTGTGTCGCTTGGGTTTGGAACCCGAGATTTGTGATAGACCATTGATCGTGACTAATCCAGTTGGGGGTTCGTCCAGTTTGTGCATGATTTGCCGAGGTCTAGTATTATCGAGTCATGGTTGCTCTTTTATGTGTGATTGCTTTGTTCTTAACTTCGCTGGGTATGGGATCATCTTGGGCATGGATTGGCTCAAGAGATATGCGGCAAGGGTGAATTGCGAGAAGCTAGAGGTGAGGGTCGGGGATGTGGAAGGGCGAAAGGTGTTGATTAGATGTAAGCGCGAAGACGGGGTCTTCGTGAGATATTTATATTCGCTTAGGATTCCACATGAAGACCTATCATCAGTGCTGATCGCTAATGAGTATGTGGATGTCTTTGACGAGGTCAAAGGTTTGCCGCCGCATCGTGAGATCGAGTTTAGGATCGATTTGGTCGAAGGTGCTAGACCACTTGTTATGCCCCTCAGGCGGATGGCGCCTAGGGAACAGCGAGAGTTAGAGGTGCAAGTTCGTGACCTTTTGGGTAAAGGATTCATTCGGAGGAGTGTTTCCGAGTGGGGTGCACCAGTCGTGTTTGCAACTAAGGCAGATGGCTCGTTAAGGTTGTGTGTGGACTATCGTGAGCTGAACAAGGTGACTAAGAAGAACAAGTATCCGTTGCCAAGGATTGATGACTTGTTCGATCAGCTTCATGAAGGCAAAGTGTTTTCTCAGATGGATTTGGCAATGGGATTTCACCAGTTGAGAGTAGCTAAGGATAGTGTGCCAAAGACTGCTTTTAGGACACCGTCCGGATTTTTCGAGTGGTTGGTGATGCCATTCGGGTTGACTAACGCGCCCGCGTATTTTGTGGATCTTATGAATAGAGTGTTCAGAGATCAGTTGAATAAGTTCGTGCTTGTGTTCGTGGATGATATACTGGTTTACTCTAGAAATGTGGAAGAACATAAGACGCACTTGAGAGTTGTGTTAGAGATCTTGCGAAAGCATCAGCTTAAAGCTAAGTTCTCAAAGTGTCACTTCTGGAAGGATGAAGTGAGGTTCTTGGGTCATGTTGTTTCTGGGAAAGGTATAGCGGTTGACCCCGCTAAAGTGGCAGCAATCCAGGACTGGGATAGACCTAAGAATGCGACGGATGTTCGGAGTTTCCTTGGGTTGGCTGGTTATTACCGAAGGTTTATCAAGGATTTCTCCAAGATAGCTGCACCATTAACAGGATTGACGAAAAAGAACCAAGTGTTCACATGGGATGTGAAGTGTGAACAAGCGTTCGGAATCTTGAAGGAGAGATTGACAAGTGCACCTGTGTTGACCATCCCAAGTGGGAATGAAGAGATGGTGGTGTACACGGATGCATGTGGTACTGGACTTGGAGCGGTACTAATGCAGAAGGATAAGGTAGTGGCTTACGCAAGTCGACAGCTAAAGGCGCATGAGAGAAAATATCCAACTCATGATTTGGAGTTGGCAGCGATTGTGTTTGCTCTGAAGATGTGGAGACATTACCTGTTGGTAGTACGATTCGAGTTGTTTACGGATCACAAGTCGTTGAAGTATCTTTTCTCCCAAAAGGATTTGAATCTTCGGCAGTAATGATGGTTAGAGTTTCTGGCATCATATGACTTTGGGATAGCCTATACTCCTGGCAAAGGCAATGCAGTTGCAGATGCATTGAGTCGAAGACACGCAAGTTTGGGAGCGATGTTTTCGGAATGGAAGGGCCTCGTGTACTTGGCAAGGTTCGATTTCAGGCCAAGGTGTGAGTTGGAACCTGAAATGTTGGCAAGCTTGTCGATAAGACCTACTCTTATCGAAAGGATTGGCGAGGGCCAAAAGAAAGATGCGAAGCTTGTCGAGTCCATTCAGAAACTGAAACTAGAGGATAAGGAGTTCGAGGTCGACCGAGAAGGCTGGCTTAGAAAGCAAGGACGATTAGTTGTTCCTGATGTTGACGGATTGAGGGATGAGGTTCTGAGAGAATGTCATCACTCGAAGCTAACGATTCATCCCGGTGGTAATAAAATGTATCAGGACATGAAGCGAGTCTACTACTGGGAAGGGATGAAAAGAGATATTGGAAAATTCATTTTCAAGTGTATGAACTGTCAGTTAGTGAAAGCTGAACAGAAGAAGCCGAGTGGTTTACTTCAGCTATTAGAGGTTCCTACGCGGAAGTGGGAGCAGATATCGATGGATTTTATCGATGGACTACCTAGAACTAGGGCAGGGAATGAAGGGATTTGGGTCATTGTGGATCATTTGACCAAAAGTGCGAGATTTATTCCTGTCAAGACGACTAGGACAGCGTCAAAATTGGCTGAGCTTTATGTGAAATGGATAGTTCGATTCCATGGTGTCCCAAAGAGTATAGTAAGTGACCGGGATCCATTGTTCACGAGTGGATTTTGGAAAAGTTTGCAAGAAGCTTTGGGAACCGAATTGTGCTTAAGTACGGCATATCATCCCCAAACTGATGGTCAGACCGAGAGAGTCAACTGAGTTTTAGAAGATCTCCTGAGGGCTTGTGTGATAGACTTCGGAGGATCATGGGAAGACCATCTGCATCTGGTTGAGTTTGCGTATAATAATAGCTACCAGTCGAGTATTGGGATGGCACCATACGAGGCGTTGAATGGAAGGCCGTGCAATTCTCCAGCTTGTTGGTTAAAAACTGGAGATAGGTTGGTACTTGGGTCCGAGATGATTAGAGAAACCTCGGGTTGTATCAAAATTGTTCGGCAACGAATGAAAGCGGCCCAAGATCGTCAAAAGAGTTACGCCGATAAGCGTCGTAAGGATTTAGAATTCGACGTAGGTGATATGGTTTTTGTGAAGATTTCACCGTTAAAGCATATGGTTCGATTCGGAAGTAAAGGGAAGTTGGCTCCTAGGTTTGTTGGACCATTTCCGATAGTCGAGCGAATAGGAAAGCTCACATATAGGTTGGAGTTACCCGAGAAGATGTCGAGTATGCATAATGTTTCCATGTGTCGTTTCTACGAAAGTTTTTGCACGACTCGAATGTGGTGGTATCTCCAGAACAGTATGAAGATTTAGAAGTCGGGACCGCAGTTGTGAAACCTCATAGGCCACTTCGTGTTGTGGGAAATGATACGAAACAGCTTAGGAGGAAGACGGTTAAGCTAGTCAAGGTACAATGGAGTGAAGATGGCGACGATTGTACATGGGAGACGGAAGAGAGCATGAGGGCGACTCATCCAGAACTTTTCATCGGTAGGACCCTTTGATTGTATCATCGTTATATCGTTGTATCTTGTTGTTGTTTGATAGAATTCCGCGTGCTAGGATAAGGCTATGAATGTATGGCTTGATGGTTGCTAGTTTGGATGATAGAATTGGCTTCTCATGGATGTTAGGCATGCGGAATTGTTGTGGTTGCTTGTGTTTGCTTGGAATTTCGGGGGCGAAATTCTTAAGGGGGGAGAATGTAACAGCCCGCATTTTTCGTATCGGAAGATCGTAAAATATTTTTATTTTATTCCCTGAGGGTTGGATCATTCTCATCTTTTGATATGTTGCTTATGGGGATGTGTGACATGTCCATAATTTTTACCGATTTTGTTTGTGACCATTTTGCCCCTGTCAGTCTTGTACTGGGCATAACTTTTGACTCAGGTCGAATCAGATGGTGAGACCTGTGCCATTGGAAAGGAATTGATGATTCCCTTTCCGTAGAGTGGTTACATTAAGGATTTGGTTCAGCGGTTTGGGAGAAATCGCTGTTTTAAGGTTTTTCAGTTGGTTGTTCAGGTTTTGGAAAGCTAATGGGCTGATTTGGAGAAGGCCCATTAGAGGGTGGGTGGAGACTATAAATAGGGGGTAAGGGGTATGGAGAAAGGTTGGCATTTTCCATTCTCTTAGGGGAAGGCTTTGATCTCCTTCTTCCTCTAACATCTTTCCACCATTAAAATTCCAAAATCCAAGGAGGGAAATCGAAGATCTACACCATAAGAGGCTAGATCTACATCGTCTCAAGGGCGAATTCATCGGATTGAAGAGTTTGATTCGAAGTGTTCGCTGTCCGGATTGCGTTTTCATTGCTTTTGCTTAGATTTGGATAATTGGTGAGTGATTTACATCTCTCATTCGGATTCATGCAAGTATATGGGTTTTAGGATGTTAATTTCATCATTTCCATGTTATTTTCCTTAGATCCACACCACGCTAAGTCCATTTTATATATGAATCACCTTAGGATCTGATCTAGATAATTTAAATGGTTAATTTTATGATTTTTCTCAAGATTATGCAAGTTAGATCCGTTTTTATGTTCATATGATTCACTTATCATGTTTTGGGAAATTTATGTGTTTTGATGGAAATTGTTGGATTGATGATAGTGTTGGTTGCATAACATGTTTGTGGTTGCGTTTGGATGAATCGGATAAGCTGGTTTCGTCGGATTCGTCGTTTGGCGAAGTTTTGGTCGAAATCGAAGTTGAAACGGAGCTATGCAGGAATGGGGTCGGTCTAGGAGGGGTCGGTTCTATACTGGTCGGCCAATTTGATGTCTTGGAGAACAAGTCAGATTCTGGTCAGTTCAGATGGTGGCATTTTGGTTGGTTCAGATGGTGGCATTCTGGTCGGTCGTGCAGGGCTGGTCGGCTTTGATGGAGCAGGTCGGTCATAACCTGGACAGTCCAGAAGTTGAAGTGTGAAGGTTGAGTCGGTCGGTCCACTCTGGTCGGGTCGGTCTGAAGCGGGTCGGTCGTGTGGAAATTGTTCTGGAGTTCTGGTTCTGGAGCAGGCGGGTCGGTCCATCCCTGGTCGGTCTTTTGGATGGGTCGGTCGATCTCCAAATTGAAGGAGGGTCGGTCGAGTAAGTTGATTGATCCGGTATGTATGTGGGTCGGGTCGAGCAAGGTGTGGGTCGAGCTTTGCATATGGGTCGGTCGTGAAGACTGGGTGGCGGAGCGGTTTGGTCGGTCGATCCATACTGGTTGGGTCGAGTAGATCTGGAGTGCTAATTTGGAGCAGGCGGTCGGTCATGTTCCAGGGAGGGGTGATCAGGTCGGGTCGGTTTCAAAAGACAAAGGTGGTCGGCCTGGAGTCTTGAGAGGAAGATCCTGTTCTGGTCGGTTTTGAAGGGTCGGTCAGATGGTGGCATATCTGGTCGGTTTTGAAGGGTCGGGTCGGTCGGATGGTGGCATATCTGGTCGGTCGGTCGGATGATTGGTGTGACTTCGAAGTGGTTCAAGTAGGAAGGCACGAAGTGATGGATGTGTTCGTTGATCAAGGTGGAACAACGAATGCGGTGACAACTCTAAAGTGTCCTGAGTTGGTGGATAATGGTTGCTCGAGAAGGTTGCTTGAGCTATGAAACATCGTCAAGGTTGGACGATGAGAGATGCGAGGGCCGAGAAGTTATCATTGTCGTAAGTTCTAGCAGGCTCAAAGCAGGGGTACGATGGGGGCACTCAAAAGACCGGTTGTAGGTCGCACCCAAAAAAGACCGGTTGTAGGTCAAGTACCCTGGGTCTCGGGGACAGGCCTAGTGTCAAGGTTGGACATTGCCAAGGTCGGGCATATGGAGTTCATGCTAGAACTGGGGTTACCATTAGCCTTTGACATATGGCAAGGTTGGCCGTCATACGATAATGATGGTTTCGAAGCTGGATTGGCGGTGATAGCCGGAGTCTGTCATGTATGCTGGATGTTTTGCTTGTGCCATCTCACGTGGGTTATCTAACATCGAAGTAGATGTTCCTTGAGTGCTTGTCTGATATTGGTTTCGGCCTCTGGGGCTCGTACTCGAGGGATGTTGAATTCGACTAGGATGATTTACGTGAGATCTATATAATCTCGATGTCATGATTGCTATTGCTGGTTGTTTCTGTTTTCCATGGATAATTGGTTGTTTTGGTTTCTATGGATTAATGATTGAAATGCTTGGTGTAAAGGCTATCACTGTCCGATGTGGGGGAAGATAAGGTTGAGTTCTTCTCTGGTGTTCTGGGTAGATAAGTTGTTCATTCACCCATTCTCATATACTTCCTTGTTGAAGTTTGTTAGCTGTATTATCGCTCACTAAGACTATTGTCTGACTCAAGGTTTTATGTCTCCTCTTATTACCTTGGGTTGTTCATCCGGTTGTGGATGGGCAGACTAAGTAGCAGGTTACAGGTAATGGAGCTTAGTGATACGAGGAAGCTGAGCGATGACGAGCAGGAGGCTGGCGTACCAGTTTTATTCTATCTAGTATTTCTGTTTCCGCTGTTTGAGTTGCTTGAGAGTTGTAGTGAGGCCTTATGTACAAACTTGGATATCAGTTGGATAACCTTTCGGGATGTTTGAAAGAGTTTCAAAATTTTGCTATATGATACCTCATTACTATCACCTGTTGTATATGTTCTATTATATTTTATACTTGCGCTGTGAGTTCTACGACAGGTTTCGATGTGTTCACTTACTATGATGATCGTCCATAGCAGCCTGGCACGCCTTTCAGCGCATTATTCTTCTTGTTTAGTGCGGGGGTTATGGGCGGTCGTCACACTAAAGTATTCCCTCCTTGGAAAACCTGGGGGGGAACGGAAGAAAAGGGGCGAAAACAAGCAAGGTCAGACATAAAGTCTGGCAAGTCTAGTGACTTTCAGCATATGAACAGATAATAATAACCATGGCACGCAGATAAAACTGAATGAGAGATAATAGTAACAGGAGCAGCAGATGTACTTAGGTTAAACAGAAGGAACAGAATAATATTACTTTTTCATTTCTCTGCACTAATACTAGTGTAACAGGATTAGGTGTCACCCTAATGTCTAAGTTGAAGCAGAAACAGGAACAGAATAATTTCCATAGAAACAGAAAGCTAATAATGGGCCTTACCACCCGAACAGAAACAGACAGAAGCAGAATGCTAATAATGGGCCTTTACCACCCGAACAGAAACAGACAGAAACGAAATGTTAATAATGGGCCTTTACAACCCGAACAGAAACAGATTAATCCCTACGGGAACAGAATGTAGAATTAGGTGTACACTTGTAAATGGGCCTTTACCACCCGAACAGACGGTACCACGCAGATAGGTGTTGCCACCCAACAGAAACAGACGGTACAAACAGAAACAGACAGAACTAAGTGTACCCTAAAACCCTACCCCAATCGATCGGCTCCCTAATACAAAAATACCCTGTATCGGCTCCGCAATAGGGTGTATCACTCCCTAAAGGGACAACCAATTGGCACAGGCCTATTTACAGATGTCACGGCGTCTTACATCCTCAAAGACAGACCGGGATCCATGCACGCACATGACCCGGTTGGAATGCACCATCAACACCCCTCACCATTATCAGAATGAACCACTTATAATTAGTTCAGTAAGCGTTCCCGGACCCTACCTACTGTTGGGTCAAAGTTTTGATACCAGAAAGGGTTACTGACTAATATGGGTCCCAAACAATAGATGACACAAGTAATTTCCCTCCTAACCCTGTGTCCCTAGACTAACAGATTTCAGATTAACTTGTTTACAAGTTCAGACATACAGAATTCAGATCAACCAGTTCACATATTAAACAAGTTTTCAGACCAACGGATCAGATATACGGACTTAACAGACTTACAGATTAATCGGTTACAGATTAACAGACTTACAGATTTACTGGTTACAGATTAACAGACTTACAGATTGTCTAACTTTGTATTGGGCCTACAGATTAATGAAATGGGTTTATTAATTTCATCAGTCTAGTTGGTTTAACCCTATCCACCCAACACGTTTTAGACATCATATTTATCTAGATTTTCATTAATTAAATATTAATGCCCAGACCTCTCACATTAGACTGACCGTTTGCGGCTACTGGTTAGGCCGGTTGGTTCCGAGCAGGTTTCTGCCACAAACTGAGTCTAACCTCGGGTTCCAAGCATGTTATGACTAACTTATCACATTAGAACCTATTGTTTGCGGCCACTGGATGTGCCGGGCGGTTCCGGGCAGAATTACGCCGCAAACTCATTCTAACCTCGAGTTAGCCACGTTTATCTTTGCGGCCAATTAATTAATAATTTACCATTTATGCCCACGCCTAATATACATGTCAATTATTCATAACTATAGCCAATTCAGATTATGTCAATAACAGACTAAATATGTCTACTCAACAGATATAACAGATAACAAATTTTGCAGATTAGGCGACTTAACGGATTTAGCAGATTAAGCAATTTAGCAGATTTTATATATAACAGATTAGGCATTTTCAGCAGACTTAGCAGATGACAGATTTAGCAGATGGACAGATCTAGCAGATTTGGCAATATAGCAGAACTAGCAAATATAACAGAACTAGCAGATTAGGCAATATAACAGAACTAACAGATTAGGCAGTATAACAGAACTAGCAGATTAGGCAATATAACAGAACTAGCAGATTAGGCAATATAACAGATTTAATCATTCCTTAAAGTTTCATCAACATATCTTGCCTAATTGTAAATTTGGCCTAAGTTTGCATGCCTAAATAGTTGTCATGATTCACAATATGATCATAAACCCCACGTTTGCATTGATTTTACATGGCATAGATTATGGTCATAATTCACCATATAACACATGTCCCAAATTCAGTTAAACTTGCCTAGTACAAAAGATTCACATATAAATTATACCAAATATAGCCATCGATTTCAATGCACGTCATATATTCAAAAATCTCCCACTTAGGTGTTATTCACATTTAATAGTTATCAAATCTTAATATAAACCTTCACACCTAAGTCATATTCTCTTTTTATCTCAAGTCATGAATTGTTATATAAACAATATGCCCAACAATCTAGAACTTTAAATTATAACAGATCTTAATTCAAAATATGCGTTATGTCAAAGTCTCAAGTCATATGTTAACATACAATGATTCTTCTTCCAATTCACAGAATATGCATAGATCTAAATCTAGTTTACAACCTATGTCCTTTTTCTTAAATCAGTCACAGATTAGCCATATCCCATTTATGCCATCATTTGTCCCAAAGTTTAACGTTTGTACGTTAATCTCTTATGAGATTTGGCGCAGGCTCGTGGTAGCCTGGCTATAGAACAGAAAGAAGAAAGAGATACATAATAAAATAGATCAGAACAGAACAGAACAGACATAACCTCAAATTCAGATTTACAGTTCATGTCATAATCATAATTAAGGTTTATAGCGGAAAATAACTGTACTTGCCTTGATTGGATTAAAGAAGAAGAAGAGTTGCAGTTGTTCTCTTTTAATTTTAATCAGTTTGGAAGAAGATGCTTTAGTCCTAGTTCTAGTTCATATTTCAGCAGAGTAGCGACGCCATTATTATTTTAATTAGAACAGAGGCAGAGTATAGGTAGAATGAAATGGAGTATAGAGAAAGTGAGGTCTGGCAGTGTTTAAATAGGATTAGGCGGACGAATCTAGACAGAAAACGAGTCTAAATACATCAGAATGCATCAGGTTCAGAAAGTGGGTTTCGGGAGGCAGGTCGACACCCAGGTCGACATTATGGTCGATCTGGTCTGGGGGAGGTCGACTACCCAGTCGACCTGGTCAGGGGTAGGTCGACTACCCAGTCGACCATCCAGTCGACCTGGGTCCTGGGCGGCAAATTTCCCGCCCAGCCCGCTTCTGGGTTTGAATTCGAATTTGAATTCGAATTTTCGAGCTGTTTTCGATTCTGAAATTTTCTAAAACTTTGGAGGGCCATATCTCCCTCATATGAACTCTGTTTCTCGAAAACTCGGACTCATTTCCAAGCAGAATTTTGATACGAACGCAATGGCCCAACCCGTTTCCCTTGATTCTTATTTTAATATTTAATTATTTTCTGATTTGCTTCTTATACGATCACAAAAAATACGGGGTGTTACATCAACATTGATGAAAATTCAATAACCTTCAAAAGAAATATTCAAAATTGACCAAGGTAAGTAATCTGGACTTTTAAACTTTGAATCGGGATTTTAGAAGATAATTCAGAAGAGTTTATGCAATTCTAAAGGATTTGATGATGATTTCTCTATTTGAGAAGATTTTCTTTCCAAAATTTTCTGGTCTAGATCTCTTGAATGGCACACTCTTCACTAAGTGCCTCTAGATAAAGTTTTAGGCCCCTTTTCTTTGAATCTAATTGAGATGTACTGATGTAGCCACACAAACTGGCAAGGCATAGTGATTCTCGGTAGAAAAAAACTTTTAGGTGAAGAGATTTTAAATCTTTGATAAGAGGAATCCAAATGGTGATTATTCTCAGATGGATTGACCACTAATATCATAAAACTGAAATTGAAATGTTTGCCGTTAGGCTTTAAGCTCGGATCCATGTAAGATTTCGATATAAAAGTTGATTCTGATGATTTGAGATTGATAAAGTAATTTTTGAATTACACGAGGAGCAAACGAATTTTTATTATTGATAATTTGATACAAGGCAACATATTGTGTATATATACACACACACATTTGCAAAGTTACAAAACATAGAAAAGAATAAATGGGTTGGCTACAATGCCTAGGCTCTAATACACAAAAAAAAAGTAAATATAACCCATGTATCATTTTAATATTACATTTTATATAGGGAAAAACTAAGCGATCTTTCGAAGTATTATGTGACTCTAATACCCATCATGAGATCAAGACATCCCTTTCTCGTTTTCTTATCTTCAGAAGAACAACAATACAATTTCAACTAGTCTGGCAATAAAAAATAAAAAAAATTGCC
Source organism: Allium sativum (assembly GCA_030737875.1). Classification (NCBI taxonomy): domain Eukaryota; kingdom Viridiplantae; phylum Streptophyta; class Magnoliopsida; order Asparagales; family Amaryllidaceae; genus Allium; species Allium sativum. Next base: position 1,052,989,560 of record CM060922.1, read on the forward strand.
AGAAGAAGATGGCAAACGATGTTGTTGTAAAGGATGGAATCCAAAACTTGAACGAGGGAGAAAGAATATAAACCAGATTCCCAATATAGGGAGGTAAGAAGAGGAAGAAGAGAAAAACGAAGGTGGAGTCGAAATCTAGATAAAGGAAGAGTGAGGTATTACTATTATTGACAAGGACATATAGGAAGACTTTTTTGGAAGCAGCATCAATAGTATAGATCAATTACTTCTGGCATCTGTGATAATATGATTCTTGTAATTCTAAACTCTATCCTAAATGAAAATTTCCAATGACAATTAAACTGTTATCTTATCTTTATGTAATGGTAATGTAATTTCCTGTATGGCTGTAACAAATATGAAAATTCCTTTTAATTCTCTATTTCATCCTTATTTCTAATCTCAAGTTAATATACCTTTCTTTAGGATGTCTCTTACTTGAACCGCCCTAGGTTTCGATGGACTTATGCTTCTATCTATTGATCTTATAAAGACCAGATATACGAAACCCAAATGGTAAAAGTGACCTTTAAGGCCTTTGATGTCAAGACTAGCTTTCTTGAGTCAAAAATCAACACCATAATTGGTTGTTATTTTGCTTCAAAGTGGAGGAGGTCTTGACTTTGTTCTTAAATTTAAGAGAGATGCAATAATTTCCTATGTGTGATAAATCATTTTTCTTTGTTTCTATAAGAGAGGAGTACTTTTTTCAGTAGTTTGGTTTTTGTGATATTTCTCTTTTTCTATATCGGATGCTTATTTTAGCATTTTGCTATGTTTTGTAAACTAAATTATGGGTATGGGAGCTTCTTAGCTTTTTGACTTTGTTTCTTATGCCATTACCTTAAGTATATTTAAAATAATTTTATTAGTGGAGTATTATTTGCCCAAGCATCTAGTTGCCAAAAATATGTTTTAGATTTGATTTGGTCTTATAGTAGAATTTCTATGTAGGGCCAAACTATTGGCGCAATCGGAAAAATTTCACCAAGAATCTTGACTTCATACATAATATTTTAACTTTTTATCTTACCCATAAATATACCCATTTCCAACTCAATATAGAAACTGCCCACTTTTATTCTATTAGGGAATCTTCCTAATTCTAATCTATTAGAGAATCCACTTACTTCAAATCTTTGAGGGAATATACTTACTTCAAATTTGTTAAGGAATTTGCCTTACATATGATACTAGTAGAGCATGACTCATTATAATTCGGAATCCCTACCCGCTGCATGACATATTTAGATTGTGACTCACTATAACTTGGAATTTACTCACTGCACAGCACCTCCAAACTATGATTCGCTATCACTGAAAATCTGTATAATGCATGACACCTTTAGACCTTGACTCATTTTTAGCATAAATTAAACTTTGCATTGCTATTTAGATCTAAGTGATATTTGTTAGGGACTGAGATGATGGCAATGATGGTTTTATATTTCAAGTTAAAAATTTCTCATATTTATATTTATAATTATATGTTAAGTTTTAATATAATTTTTATAGATTATAAATATATGTTTTTAATTTATATTTGTACTTTATTATACTACTTTAGTATATAAGAAAATAGTTTGTTTAAACTCTAGAATCTCCTTGTTTTGTTTAAGAATCATTTGCATTGTTTTTAGAATCTTAAATTTCAAAATTCTCTAAGGCATATCGACATCCCCTGCCCACCATGTCGACATGCTAACTGTTATTTTCGAATTCAAATTTCAAAAGATGTGTCTATTTGGTTAAAACTTTTGCGGAAGAGACATGACTATTTATTCTATATAAATGCCTATCTAAATTCGAATTTTTTTAAGAAATTTCATTATCCTCTTCTTTCTTTTTCTCCTCTCCATTTATACTCTTAAAATTCAAGTTTCTATAATTAAATTCTGTCGAAATTCAAAAGAGAATCAAACCAGATCTTTTCTAGTTCGATTCTTTGCCATACTGTCTCAAAGATTCAAGTGCTATTCAGATTTAAAGGAGTATTTATAATCAAATATCGCAAGATCAAAGTTCTATTGAGTCTTTCTTCCAAACTGATAGTGAAAAGGTGTGGTTATAGCCCGCTCAAATCAGCTGGGTGCGACTGTACCCCATAAATTAATTATGTGAACCTGCAACCTGGTTAAATCAAGAGAGCGCCCTACTCTCGAAAGCAAGTGGCGATGGACCTCATGGCCATTGAAATCGAGGATTGTAATAAGATTATGACATGAAAAAATATATACACAACCCAGAGTTGTATAGGACTGGATATAGGGTAAACCAATATAATATCCCGACATATTCTTTCTTTTACTGCTTTTAATTATTGTTTGCATCTATGATTGATTCTGTGTTTGATTTATACCTATGATTCACATTTGATTCTGTTAAAATCAAATATATTTTAATGAATTCATGAATTCATACCATTCATCACCCTTTAGTGTTAAGTTAGTTGTTGTAACAACTCGAATTCCAGCAGACCAATTTTTTTTTCTTCAAAATTCCAGTCTATCGAAACTCAAGTTGTTGTGCCCTGGTATCCTATAGAAAACACAGAGACATAAAATATGTCAGAGCTCAGAAAGTATCTCATAGCGGAATGAATAAAATATAATATAATCAAAATATAGCCTTACCGTATTAATAATACTGCCTAACCAATATCCAAAGCTATAATGTCTCTGCCACAAATATAACATGCGAGTATGTTATGAGGAGGGGGTCAGAACACAAGTTCTGGTGACTGGATTTATATTATACACTTTGGATTCTCCTACATATATCGTTCAATCATATTTTCTTATTTATTAGGTTACTTGGGTTAACAACACTCAAGGCTTACACACATGTCATACCCATTTACTTCCCAACGGATTAACCTAATATAGTATATATGTAGCTACCCCTCAATACTGAGGTACACCCTATGGTACCCCACTCGCACGGTCTCCACCATAATGCCATAGAAATGAATGCAGTCCCTCATCCTACGGCGGAGTGATGTACAGATCTCTACATAACAATGTTACGTTCCGCATATATCTGTCATTACTACGCTACGTAAGTGTACGGACTGCCATCGTCGATCGAATCAGATTTCATATCGGAGTAATGCCCTCAAGTCTACGATACACCACCCAGAGCCGACATGCATGTATCTAGAGTGTCCCACATACGTATCGTCAATTGTAGCTCGATACCTTAAATGCACGTCCTATAATGTGCATCGAGTTCCGTGGCAGGGCGATACAAAAAATACGGAACTCGGTTGGGAGCTTTTCCATATCTGTACAGGCCCGTCTTTAAGAGCCTCTATATACAGATATTCCTAGGATCTGTTTTCACGGTGGCCATGGCCCCACCTCGGCCCCTCCCTCAATTAGTAAAGACTACAATATCTAAACGACTGACCCTAAAAAAAACAATCTAAACATCCATTTGGCGTCTTCCCTCAACTACCATGCCCCGATAGTGAAAGGTGAATGGTCTATTGGTTTTAACTCTAGTCTTTCCGCATCCTACTGGCTGCCGATGATGAGTATCCGATGACCTACTATGCTTGTTGGTCGCGACCCTTCACCTCCCCGTTGTGGCGGCCGAATCACCCTGGTGTCACCGCGTCACGTCATTCTAAGTGAAAAGCTACATTTGCATTCAAGGCCCACCCACCTAGTAGTTACGTGCAGACCCAACCTCTGCTAGCACAGCCTAAACATCTGCCACTGCATAGAGGACTACCAGGAGCACCTTACGTATCTCAGGAAGCCGCGTGCTTCCCCTTCTAGTCCTTCGGAGCCGACAGAATAATCAGTTGAATGTGCGCTCCCCTCGTGCCTTATAACACCACGATGATCTACCTCGTTGGATTATTCACATTCAAACGTGTGGACTGGTCCAAGTGCATCACTTTAATATGTTGTTAGACCCTATGTCTAAACATTCTTTTACGTGTTTGCCTTACCTCATCAGGTTTCCATTTAACTTGATTATTCCCATTCATATTGAATTCTTAATCAAGTTACCAAGTTCCTCTTGCTTATTAATTTCAGTTATATAACTTAACCTACTTAAGTTTATTAATAAGCCCACAACATGTTATTATGTAGATTGTCGTCCAAGGTCTATAATCCACATTCCCTTTATATTCTTGTTTGATTTTATCGTTAGAGTAACATGTTTTACTTAATACGTAATTAAGTATATCCCAATTCACATGTTTTCTAATTAACATGTCACTTACCATTTATAATTAAATATAACTTATTTCATTTCATAACTTTTCCTCATTCTTTCTCATTTAATCATAAATTCAATTTACACCGTCACTGTAACTTAACGTTGTTTACTTATTAACTTAGTTCTCTTAAATAAGGTCCATTAATAAGTTTCTCTACCCATTTATTATAACCTATGTTATAATTTCCTCCTGTCCCTAGGACAAGTCTAAACATGTTATTCTTATCAGCAGGTTTCAGACTTCCAAGTTTACAGATTACTTAATTTATAATTAAGTACAACTTCTTATATTTCACAAAATTTCCCCCTTTTATCAACTGGTTTCAGGTTTTCCCCATTTACTGATTACTTAATTTACAATTAAGTGTCCCTTATCTCATTTCACCAGTTATCTCATTTCCTTACTAGTTTATTATAAACTAAGTTATAATATTCACTTGTCCCTAGGACAAGTCTACCTATTATACAACATTATCCTTAATGTAATATATTTATAATAGGTGTTTATCATTCCCCTTTTATTCCAAAACATTTACTATTGTAATCCATTATTCTTCATTCACTGCAATATATGTTCCTTATTTTATTAAGGAATACACCTCATGGACCTTATTAGTTTGATTTATAGAAGGGATCAGTGATTTATTTTCATAACGTATTCCCATCTAAATCCGTGGTGGCAAGTAATTTCTTTCCTTTTTCTTACTTGATTCACTGTGGCTTACTTGCAACCACGTTCTCAGAAATAGGTCATTTAGGGAAACACATCACTTTTCCTTCGCATCGCACTAACTCAGTCCATTACATCCCTTCCTTCCTTATTTTCTAAGTTAGACAATTAATTACCATCATTGCCATTTATTCGTATCTTGTTATATACATATATTTAAATATATATGCATTAGACCTATCACATTAAGCTTACACTTGTGGACGCTGGAATTGTCGGGCGGGTCCGGGCAGACTTCTACCACAAGTTGACTTAACCTCGTGTCTTAGTACTATTGCATGTTTTAATTATGCACTTAGACCCCTTACATTAGATTTACCACTTGTGAATGTTGGATATGTCGAGCAGGTTCCGGGCAGACTTCTATCACAAGTGCAATTTAACCTCATGCCTAAGAGCGTTACAGTGTCAAATTACTGTGAATCTAGACATGTTCGTTCTTTAAAAATTATTCCTATTTCCTGTAAATTTTAGGCATGTTGTCCTTTTCATATGTTTACTGTAATCCAATTTACATGTCATCAAATTATGCCTATATTTTGTCGCATGTCCTTTTTAACATGTGTTTAATTCTAATTTGAAATGTAAATATTTAATCGGGTAATTGCTCAAATCCAACAAGTTAAACATGTCATTTACTCAATAATATACCACAAGTGAATTATGTGAATATAAGAACAGTAGTCATTACCCATTTTCTAACAAGTTTGTTTTCAACTTGTAATCATTCCAACACTTTAACTGATTCAACATATGAATTATTCAAATTAACATCTCAACTTATTCTAACAGTAATTCCTAATTATTCATGCAAATTCAATTATACAAAATGGGGAATGTAAACGATGACATATTATTATTTAAAATGCTATAGCTTAAACCTACTCACCTCATACGCTTTCCCAATTCTGGATCTGATCCAGTTTTAGCATCCATGGTTTTTCCCTTAATTGGATTCAAAACCTAACGACCATGGATTGATTATTTTCATTAAAAGAAAAAAGAGAAGAAAGAGAAGAGAATTGAAATAGACCAAGACCAGATAATTACCATACTATTATAAGAGATCTGAACACCCATTTACTTCAGATCTGGATTCAGAATTCTTCCTAAACTAACAATCTTAATTTTATGAATAGATTTGAGGAGGGAGAGGAATGGCAGAGCTTCTACGTTGTCTCAAAAATATGAGACTTAGGGTAGGCTCTATAGGCTTATTTATAGGTGTTTAGCAACGTATTTGGTTAAGAAACGAGTCCACATTCACAAAACTGAATTCTGCCCAGATCTGTATGGGGGTCGACCCCCTCTTGGGGTGTCAACCCAACGAACCTCGGGTCGACCCCCAAAATGGGGAGATTCGGCTATAAGGGGTTCTGTTCGCTGGTTTTTATTTTTTTTATTTTTTTTTATATATTTATTTGTTTGTATATACATAACTCTCTTGCGAGTATACAAACTTCTAGGCTTAATAACTTCTTCATACGGTGTCCATTTTACCCAAACCAGGTGTCTATTTTAACCAGAATTCCGAGATGAACACAATGAAGCAGTCCGTTTCACTTAATTAGGAATATTTAAGTGGCAACCAACACTGGTAATGTCAAAACTGGTAATTCTAGTTCATTTATAGAGGTTCAATCCACTTCCAAACCACCGCAATTTAATGGCAGTAATTATGCATATTGGGCTTGTAGGATGAAAAAAATATTTACAATCAATAGGATTAGATACTTGGAACATCACTCAAACTGGCTATATTGAACCCACAACTAATATTGCACAATGGACTTTTGAGAAAAAGGATACCACACAAAGTAACTCAAAAGTCATGAATATTCTATTTTGTTCACTTTGATAGAAATGAATTCAATAGTATGCTGGTTTGTAAGTCTACATACGAAATCTGGAAAACTTTGCATGTGACTCAAGAAGGAACAAACAAAGTTAAATATGACTAAGATAAACATGTTAACTAATCAGTTTCAATTATTTAAAAAGAATTCAAATGATTTTATCTTTGATATGTACTATAGGTTTTAGGATGTCTTGCATTTATTGATTGCCTTGGGAAAGATATTCTCTGAAGAAGACCAAGTCAAAATATTTTGAATTCGTTAACTCCAAAATGAAATCAAAAGACTCTGAAGCTAATGATATCAGTGCACTAAAAACTGAGGAGTTGATAGAAAATATAATGTTGTTTGAAGCTCAGATGAAAGAAAGAAGAGAAAATAAGTCATCAGAAAAGAAGTTAATGGCATTCAATGCAATAATCGAGGAGTGAGATTCAGACAACGACAGTGATGAAGAAATGGCATTGATATCAACGAATTTAAGAAAATTTCTAAAATATAGAAAGATGAATAACTTTAGAAGGAATAAGCAAAAAATTCTATGAAAAATAATGAGATTCCAAACAACAATAGATGTGATAACTGTGATGAACCAAGCCATTAGGAAAGAGACTATCCATATCCAGATAGATAGAATCAACCTTTAAACAATAATATTTCAAAGAAAAAGGAAGTGCATATTCTGCAACACTAGATGATTTTGATTCATCCTCCAGTGATGAAGAACAAGAGACGAATAGTTAAATTATGTACTTTATGCCTGCTGAAACTTTTGAATTCGGATTTTAAATTCAAACTTTTGAATTTTCCTCTACCTTTTCACCAACTCCAAAATACTGAAAAGGTGTCTCTTGACCACCTTTATTTCAAAATTTAAACTTATCTTGAATTTCTCCTACTCAAACTCAAAAATGGGCTTTTCAAGCACACCAAGCACCATGAGGCTATCAAATGCAATCAAAGTTTTTCTTTTTAACAACCTAGAAGCTATCAAATATTACATCAACTATATAAACTTTGGAAAATTCGATAGGGGAAAATTTTCTATATTCAATAATCTTCGATCTTATGAACTTGATACTCTCTTTAAACTTAATGGTGTTCTTAGTTTGATTGACTCTCAAGAAAATGATTTGATTGTTATCCAAATATTATAAAGATGTTTTATGCTAATTTGAATCGAGACTTTTACGAAGGAATTGAAAAGGAAACTTGGAGTAGTGTAAAAGGTACACAATGAATAGTGAAATTTAAGAAAATATTTTAGGTTCTAAGAGTACGTGAATGGATCTCTCAGATTTCAAAATTAATGAATAGAAATGAGAGACTTCTCACCACATTTTTGAAGAGGATGACAATTTAGAAGTCAAAAAACGTTATTTTTTTACCAAGGGGAAGAATCATAAACCTACTTCTTTAATACACCATTACACCTCGTTCGGGAAATTTCAATAACCCAATTATGTAAGTTTGCAAAGATATTTTTGCTATTTGTGGAAATAATAATATTAATTGGGCTCAAGTGATTTTGGATGAATCCCGACCCAAAGATTTTTCAGTAGGTGAAAATATTCTTTATCACGGAATTTACCTCACATGTATTTTCAAAGTTTTTGGAGCGGATTTAAACGAGAAGAGTTTATGTCCAAAGGGGTCTTTAATTCCAGAAACATATCTCTTATGAAGATCCGCAAGTGTCTCAACCATGTGAAACATTTTTGGAAAAAGAAGAAAGGTTGGCTCGAGAAGAAGAAGAAAAAATGGGAATCGAAGAAAACGAGAATGCTTTTATAGAAAGTATAGAATACCCCGCTAGTATCTCCAATCCATGTAATAAAATTCTTCTTAATAATTGAAAATTAATAGCGGAAAATCAAATGGTTTTGAAGATATCATTTAGTAAGAAAATTGAAAAGATCTATACAAAGATGAATAGGTTCTTTGGAAAGTGAGTCGCAAGCTTGGATCATTGTAACACCCCACCTCCGCCAGGGTAACTCTTGCAAGCACTCTGACTTTGGAGGGGCGTTTGAATCAGGTAAACATGCGTAATGATATATCAAGGCAGAACAAGAACATATGTATATATGTAAACAGAGTAAATAACATAGATAAAACAGCGGAAGATTTTATACCATTTCAAAACAAGTCTGGTACAACATAATATCAACTTTCTAAATAAACAAGTCTAGATAAAACAACATCATCTGAAAACTGAAATACATAAGTGCTATCCCCAAAATAAATGATAACCATAGCTAGCCTCATGTCAGGACTGTACATGAGCTAATCGCACAAGCAAGCGATCAGAAATCCAGCTAAGCTCCAATATTCCCTCCCTGAGAACCTGGGGGGGGGGGAAACGGAAGAAAAGAGGCGAAAGAAAACAGGTCAGTCAAAAAGACTGAGTAAGCCCTACTACAATCAATGTAAACTGATAAAGTTAACTGGCATGAGCAGCAGGGATGAACATAAGGATAACAACATACTAGCATGATGATTAACTAACAAGGTAGATAAAGGTGTCATCGCATAATCAGGTTTAAGGTTTTGCACCACAGGTGTATCAGCATTCTAACATGTCATGTATAATCAAGAATTTATCCCTTGGCCTAAACTTGGCCCAGTATCAGGTGTTTGACTCAAATCAAGATCCAACTTCTTGGTACCAATCCTAGTATAACAGGATTAGGTGTTACCCCAATGTTCACATCGAAACAGACAGAACGGGATGGTCCATAGAGTTTGGGCAAAATGGGCTTTTACCATCCTAACAGATAAAGTACAAAAACGGAATGCTAACAACAATGGGCCTTCACCACCCCAGCGGATAAAGTACAGAAACGGAATGCTAACAATAATGGGCCTTTACCACCCCAGCGGATAAAGTACAGAAACGGAATGCTAACAATAATGGGCCTTTACCACCCCAGCGGATAAAGTACAGAAACGGAATGCTAACAATAATGGGCCTTTACCACCCTAACAGAACGGTACCACGCAGAAACAGACGGGTGTTGCCACCCAACAAAACAGACGGTACCAACAGAATCAGACAGAGCTAAGTGTACCCTAAATCCTACCCAAGCGATCGGCTCCCTAATACATAAATACCCTGTGTCGGCCCCACGATAGGATGTATCACTCCCTAAAGTGGCAACCAATTGGCACAGGCATATTCACAGATGTCACGGCGTCTTACATCCTCAGAGGCAGACCGGGATCCATGCACGCACATGACCCGGCTGGAACGCACCATCAACACCCATCGCCATTATCAGAATGAACCACTTATAATTAGTTCAGTAAGCGTGCCCGGACCCTACTTACAGTTGGGTCAAAGTTTTGATACCAGAAAGGGTTACTGACTAATATGGGTCCCAAACAACAAATGACACAAGTATCCCCCCTTGTGTCCCCAGAATATCAGATTCAGATTAACTTATTAACAGAGTTCAGACATACAAAGTTCAGATGATCAGTTTTCAGACTAACGGATCAGATAACAGATTTACAAACTTGCCTAACTTGATGTGGGTCCTACAGATCTGCAAAACAGGTTCGTTTAATTTATCAATCAAGTTAGTTTATCCAGACCAGGTATCAAATCGGTTCTCAGCCTTATCTATTTTCTGAGTCGGATTGGTTAAGTATAGTTCAACTTAACCCCGTTAAATTACCGAGTTCAGATTGGTTAAGTGTAGGCTAACTTAACCCCGTTAATCCCCCATGTCCAAATTGGTTAAGTATTAAGTGGACCATGACTTAACCCTAATCATGAGGCATTAATTAATTAATGTGCCTTAACCTCTCACATTAGACTTTGTTGCGGTCACTAGTTAAGCCGGTCGGTTCCGGGTAGCTTTACACCACAACTTGGTCTAACCTCGGGTTCAAGGTACAACATGACCAACTTCTCACATTGGGTCCTATTATTTGTAGCAACTAGTTAAGCCGGTCGGTTCCGGGTAGGTTTACGCTACAACTCAACCCAACCTCGAGTTGGCCACACTTATCTTTTCTAAGTGTCATGTCCATCATGTTTCCAAAACATGTTACAAATTTTCAAGCAATTGGGTAGACCTAACTTAATAGGTAAATTCCCAATGGGTAGACCTAACTTAATAGGTAAATTCCCAAGCTTACGTTTTTATGTCTTTTAAGTTTACCCAACCCCAACGCAATCCCATCGCTTACATATCGCAATAGCTCATAAAGGATAGAAAGAGGGAACTTGGCATAATCATGACATAAAAGTGTTGAAGCCACAAGTTCAACATGGTGGCATATGAAATATACATATGTTCATATACTTGCATTAGGCCTCAAAAAGCATGCATAACTTGCATATCATATGACAACTTGCATATCAAACTTGCATAGCATAACTTGCATATCATATGACAACTTGCATATCAAACTTGCATAACAAAACTTGCATAACATATGTCAACTTGCATATCAAACTTGCATAACAAAACTTGCATAACATATGACAACTTGCATATCAAACTTGCATAACAAAACTTGCATAACATATGACAACTTGCATATCAAACTTGCATAACCAAACTTGCATAACATATGACAACTTGCATATCAAACTTGCATAACAAAACTTGCATAGCATATGACAACTTGCATATCAAACTTGCATAACAAAACTTGCATAACATATGACAACTTGCATATCAAACTTGCATAACCAAACTTGCATAACATATAACAACTTGCATACAAATCTTGCATAACAAAACTTGCATAACATATGATAACTTGCATATCTTAGCATAGCTAACTTGCATATTAACTTGCATATTACAACATGATAACTTGCATAACTCATCATAATAACCTTGCATATCATACATTTAACTTTAGAGTTTAAGTATGAAAGGAATAGGGCTTACAATGCTTATGCGGACTCAAATGAGTATAGCAAATACAAGAAAGCCCTTATGCAACCCAATAACCCAAATGCAAGCAAAACCCTTGCCAAAAATCACCCAAAAACTCTAGTCTTGAAAATAAAGCTTGCAACTTGGTGATGAATGCAAGCTAGTGATCACTCATACAACTTAAAAATGCTTGTATGAACATAAAAGCCTTCATAGAAATGACTTAGAAATTTTATGAAGAGAGTGGAGGCCATGAGAGGTAAAATTTTGCCATAGTTTAGTTGCTTGAGTGAATAATGATGATTTAGGGTTAGGTTAGGGGCTTATTTATAGGATTAGGATGTGTTTTAGACCCTTAGATTAACCCTAGGTTAGATTAGGACCATCAGATCTCGGAAGCTTCCAGAAAACAGCCCTAAAACACAACCAAACTCAAAAATGGTGCATCAGACCAAACTGGCCGAGCACCCCCTGTCGACAGCCAAGTCGACAGGGCTGTCGACTTGGGTTCAACCAAGTCGACTCCCAAGTCGACAGGGCTGTCGACTTGGGTGCCCTGGCGGGAATTTCCCCCCTGGCCCAACTGGCCCAATTTTCCAAATTCAAGTTTGAATTTGAAATCTGTTTTTACTTAGAAATTTTCTGAAAACTTCGTTGGGCCTTAATCGGGTCATACGGACTCCTATTTTCGAAAACTCGAACTCTATTTCGCGTATTTTTCCGAGACAAACGCAATGGCATAGCCCGTTTCCCTTGATTCAGATTTTTCAGTTTAATTCTGCCTCCATTTATGTTATAACATGTTATTCAAAAATACGGGTTGTTACATTCTTCCCTCCTTAAAGGATTTCGTCCCCGAAATCTCCAAGTTAGGAAGAACGTATCCTACCATCCAACATCCATCTACTCAAAACACCATCCACGAGCAATCATTGTCCTTACTAGATTCTAAATGTTGTATGAACATATGCAAAGGTGTGTGTATATGTACTTATCTAATGCAAATATCATCAATGCAAATTATGTTAGTGAAATGAATCCATATGTATGCAATTCCTAACATAATGTATAGCATCTATATGTGTGCACATAACATACATCCATATGCAACATCCATGTGCCGAATCAACCATCTTGCAACCATAAGAATTGAAAATGTACACATGTCCATATGCAATATGAGAGTGTATTTCAAGCCGATCTAGTGCCTAGTGTGTGTTTATGCATCCACGAGCAACCACTAGCAACCACTTGCATCCACTTGCAACCATCAAACATAACATGTCTCAAACACATGTTTACATCCATAGGATTCCTATCTCAACAAGATACAGTCGAGTGATGGAAGCGAGTACAGATAAAACAAAAACTTGGTATATATACTTACAGACTACTAGTACAGATCAGATCTTCCCAAATGATTCTTAGGAAACTAAGCATGGTAAAAACCCAGAATGTATTCGTCATAGTCACCCTCATGCCCAACACAGATACTCTCAAATCCCAATTTATCACAAACAGATGAGTCATAACTCTCAGGGAGTTTGAGACTATTACCAGATCAGAAACAAGATTATCATTAAAATACCAAGTTTCCATTACAGAATCAAAATACCAGAAAAAGAGTTTCAAACTGAAAATCAGACAAGGAAAATTAAACATCCTACAGACAAATCATTCTAGCCCTAATCTATTCACCCGCCATGCGAGTATTCACCACTCCTTCCGATGTAGTCCCTTTCTTCTTCGGGCAGTCCCTAGTGAAGTGTCCCATCTCTCCACAGTTAAAGCAAGTGCCCTTCCTCTTTCTGCAATCCTTGTTTAGATGAGTTGAGCTTCCACAAGTAAAGCACTTCTTTTCCTTCTTATCTTCAGACTTCTCCTCCTTCTTTTGCATTTCCTTTTTGGGCCCCGTTTTCTTGTTTTGAGACTCATTCACCTTGACCTCCTTCTTTGCACTCTTGTTCTCTTCATTGAGTAGGGCCATATCTACCAAACTCTCAAACGTGGCCCCCATGGGCACATGAGACATAGCTAACTCCTGTAACGGCTCATTCAATCCTCTAGCAAAACGAAGAGCCTTCTTCTGAGTAGTACTCACCATATCCAAGCCAGAACGAGCTAACTGATTGAACTTGTTCACATATTCTTTAACAGACATGTCTCCTTGCTTCAAAGCAATAAACCTTTCCATTTGCAAATTCTCTTCAGTCGAAGACAGAAACTTAAGCCCAAATCTTGTTCTGAAATCGGCCCAAGTCTCAACGGGCCTAGTCGCGGTGGTGATCTCCCACCAATAAGCGGCTTCATCCTTCATAAGCCAAACCGCCAACAGGATCTTCCTCTGATCATCTAATCCAAAGATAGCGAATAAATCCTCGGTCTCTTTCAACCAATTCCGGGCCTCTACAAAAGTCTCAGTACCTAAAAAGTTCTTGCCACCCATTGCTTTGAAGTCCTTGCAAATCTTCGTGAACTCTACTGGAGGATGCTGAGGGGGAGGAGGAGGAGGAACCTCAGCGACAGGAGGAGGAGGAACATTAACTACCGAAGGAGGAGTAACATTTGCGGGGCCGGCTTCGGTCGCCCTAGCCTCCATAAGTCTCCTATACCAAACAGGAACTTGCACTCCCTCTGGGATAACAAAGTTATCTGCCATGCTGAAATGAAGGAAAAGATAGATTTAGGGCGAGGAAACTAAGAATAGATAACTAAGGATTGTGCTAATGGCTTTTGGGGAATAGCCTTTAAAATAAACTAGACTTTTCTTTGGAAAATACTTTATACTTGGTTTTGAAAATAGTTTTCCAAAAGTTTTAAAAACCTTTTTGTCCCTTCTCGTAAACCATATGCTCTGATACCAAATGTAACACCCCACCTCCGCCAGGGTAACTCTTGCAAGCACTCTGACTTTGGAGGGGCGTTTGAATCAGGTAAACATGCATAATGATATATCAAGGCAGAACAAGAACATATGTATATATGTAAACAGAGTAAATAACATAGATAAAACAGCGGAAGATTTTAAACCATTTCAAAACAAGTCTGGTACAACATAATATCAACTTTCCAAATAAACAAGTCTAGATAAAACAACATCATCTGAAAACTGAAATACATAAGTGCTATCCCCAAAATAAATGATAACCATAGCTAGCTTCATGTCAGGACTGTACATGAGCTAATCCCACAAGCAAGCGATCAGAAATCCAACTAAGCTCCAATATTCCCTCCCTGAGAACCTGGAGGGGGGGGGGAAACGGAAGAAAAGAGGCGAAAGAAAACAGGTCAGTCAAAAAGATTGAGTAAGCCCTACTACAATCAATGTAAACTGATAAAGTTAACTGGCATGAGCAGCAGGGATGAACATAAGGATAACAACATACTAGCATGATGATTAACTAACAAGGTAGATAAAGGTGTCATCGCATAATCAGGTTTAAGGTTTTGCACCACAGGTGTATCAGCATTCTAACATGTCATGTATAATCAAGAATTTATCCCTTGGCCTAAACTTGGCCCAGTATCAGGTGTTTGACTCAAATCAAGATCCAACTTCTTGGTACCAATCCTAGTATAACAGGATTAGGTGTTACCCCAATGTTCACATCGAAACAGACAGAACGGGATGGTCCATAGAGTTTGGGCAAAATGGGCTTTTACCATCCTAACAGATAAAGTACAGAAACGGAATGCTAACAACAATGGGCCTTCACCACCCCAGCGAATAAAGTACAGAAACGGAATGCTAACAATAATGGGCCTTTACCACCCCAACGGATAAAGTACAGAAACGGAATGCTAACAATAATGGGCCTTTACCACCCTAACAGAACGGTACCACGCAGAAACAGACGGGTGTTGCCACCCAACAAAACAGACGGTACCAACAGAATCAGACAGAGCTAAGTGTACCCTAAATCCTACCCAAGCGATCGGCTCCCTAATACATAAATACCCTGTGTCGGCCCCACGATAGGATGTATCACTCCCTAAAGTGGCAACCAATTGGCACAGGCATATTTACAGATGTCACGGCGTCTTACATCCTCAGAGGCAGACCGGGATCCATGCACGCACATGACCCGGCTGGAACGCACCATCAACACCCATCGCCATTATCAGAATGAACCACTTATAATTAGTTCAGTAAGCGTGCCCGGACCCTACTTACAGTTGGGTCAAAGTTTTGATACCAGAAAGGGTTACTGACTAATATGGGTCCCAAACAACAAATGACACAAGTATCCCCCCTTGTGTCCCCAGACTATCAGATTCAGATTAACTTATTAATAGAGTTCAGACATACAAAGTTCAGATGATCAGTTTTCAGACTAACGGATCAGATAACAGATTTACAAACTTGCCTAACTTGATGTGGGTCCTACAGATCCGCAAAACAGGTTCGTTTAATTTATCAATCAAGTTAGTTTATCCAGACCAGGTATCAAATCGGTTCTCAGCCTTATCAATTTTTTGAGTCGGATTGGTTAAGTATAGTTCAACTTAACCCCGTTAAATTACCGACTTCAGATTGGTTAAGTGTAGGCTAACTTAACCCCGTTAATCCCCCATGTCCAAATTGGTTAAGTATTAAGTGGACCATGACTTAACCCTAATCATGAGGCATTAATTAATTAATGTGCCTTAACCTCTCACATTAGACTTTGTTGCGGTCACTAGTTAAGCCGGTCGGTTCCGGGTAGCTTTACACCACAACTTGGTCTAACCTCGGGTTCAAGGTACAACATGACCAACTTCTCACATTGGGTCCTATTGTTTGTAGCAACTAGTTAAGCCGGTCGGTTCCAGGTAGGTTTACGCTACAACTCAACCCAACCTCGAGTTGGCCACACTTATCTTTTCTAAGTGTCATGTCCATCATGTTTCCAAAACATGTTACAAATTTTCAAGCAATTGGGTAGACCTAACTTAATAGGTAAATTCCCAATGGGTAGACCTAACTTAATAGGTAAATTCCCAAGCTTACGTTTTTATGTCTTTTAAGTTTACCCAACCCCAACGCAATCCCATCGCTTACATATCGCAATAGCTCATAAAGGATAGAAAGAGGGAACTTGGCATAATCATGACATAAAAGTGTTGAAGCCACAAGTTCAACATGGTGGCATATGAAATATACATATGTTCATATACTTGCATTAGGCCTCAAAAAGCATGCATAACTTGCATATCATATGACAACTTGCATATCAAACTTGCATAGCATAACTTGCATATCATATGACAACTTGCATATCAAACTTGCATAACAAAACTTGCATAACATATGTCAACTTGCATATCAAACTTGCATAACAAAACTTGCATAACATATGACAACTTGCATATCAAACTTGCATAACAAAACTTGCATAACATATGACAACTTGCATAACCAAACTTGCATAACATATGACAACTTGCATATTTTGATAACAAAACTTGCATAGCATATGACAACTTGCATATCAAACTTGCATAACAAAACTTGCATAACATATGACAACTTGCATATCAAACTTGCATAACCAAACTTGCATAACATATAACAACTTGCATACAAATCTTGCATAACAAAACTTGCATAACATATGATAACTTGCATATCTTAGCATAGCTAACTTGCATATTACAACATGATAACTTGCATAACTCATCATAATAACCTTGCATATCATACATTTAACTTTAGAGTTTAAGTATGAAAGGAATAGGGCTTACAATGCTTATGCGGACTCAAATGAGTATAGCAAATACAAGAAAGCCCTTATGCAACCCAATAACCCAAATGCAAGCAAAACCCTTGCCAAAAATCACCCAAAAACTCTAGTCTTGAAAATAAAGCTTGCAACTTGGTGATGAATGCAAGCTAATGATCACTCATACAACTTAAAAATGCTTGTATGAACATAAAAGCCTTCATAGAAATGACTTAGAAATTTTATGAAGAGAGTGGAGGCCATGAGAGGTAAAATTTTGCCATAGTTTAGTTGCTTGAGTGAATAATGATGATTTAGGGTTAGGTTAGGGGCTTATTTATAGGATTAGGATGTGTTTTAGACCCTTAGATTAACCCTAGGTTAGATTAGGACCATCAGATCTCGGAAGCTTCCAGAAAACAGCCCTAAAACACAACCAAACTCAAAAATGGTGCATCAGACCAAACTGGCCGAGCACCCCCTGTCGACAGCCAAGTCGACAGGGCTGTCGACTTGGGTTCAACCAAGTCGACAGGGCTGTCGACTTGGGTGCCCTGGCGGGAATTTTCCCACCTGGCCCAACTGGCCCAATTTTCCAAATTCAAGTTTGAATTTGAAATCTGTTTTTACTTAGAAATTTTCTGAAAACTTCGTTGGGCCTTAATCGGGTCATACGGACTCCGATTTTCGAAAACTCGGACTCTATTTCGCGTATTTTTCCGAGACGAACGCAATGGCATAGCCCGTTTCCCTTGATTCAGATTTTTCAGTTTAATTCTGCCTCCATTTATGTTATAACATGTTATTCAAAAATACGGGTTGTTACAATCATCTTCATCATCCTCCATCGAATTCTAGTTTTATTTTCATGTTATAATAGTTTTTATTTCTATTGTATCTCAATTTCATGTTATGTATCATCTCTATGTATCGTTTTTAATATTATCAATTATGTTCTTATATTTCTGTTATTATCTCTAAAACATCTCTAAATGATCATTATTGTGTTAAAAGCAAGCAAATATAAACCGATACACAACACAACACAAAAAAAGTAAAATTTCAAAAATTTAAATTGTACATGTCGACATGTACTACCCCCCCATGTCGACATATAACTGTAAAATTTTAAAATTTGTTTGAATTTAATAATTGTCTTAAAAAACTTATGTCCATTCATTTTTAAATGAATTCCAGAGCCTATAAATACCTATTTCTTATAGAAAAATTTATACTTTCGGTATTAGCCATATAAAAACATAATGGCGACCTCACTAATGGTGATTAATGGTGTTTCCCTCTTATGGTTCTTCCTTAGCCCTCGATTCCGCCTCTTTTCCTCCTCTTCCATCCTCCAAACCATCACCACTTCCAGATGCACCTCCTCCTCTATCTCTTCTCAAGCAAGTATTTCTGATGTTATTCAATCTGCTGAATCAAATGGTCCTCCAAAACAAGCTAGATCGGCTTCAAATTCACCGAGATTCCACCTTTAGCTAATAGAATTAAAGCCAAGATCGATTATGCTTCTCTTTACTGCTCTCTTCCAAGTAATGGTGGATTTTTGCAACCGATTAAGTTTGACATAATCAGAGATGGAATACCTAAGGAGCCTCCAGTTCTTGAAAGGGAAGAAGGTAAGAAATTCTGGAATAATCACCTGTTAGGCTTCTTCCTGGATGGTACTCTCTCGTATCTCATTATTGTCAATTTTCTTTAACGTTTCTAGAAATTACATGGTGAGTTTAGCACTAGGTTCGATGGAATTTTCTTTCAGTTTTCAAACGATCTTGATAGAGATAAGATTTTACATTCTGATTTGATTTTTATTAAGGGGAGAATGTTTATAATCACACCGTGGGATCTTACAATTTGTAGTTCTCAAATGCAAATTAAAGAAGTTCCTATCTGGATTTACCTTTATAAAATCTCTATGATTATTTGGACTTTAACTGGTATATACTAGCTTTCATGCGAAGTTGGAAAACTTATTTGTTTCGATAGTAGTACTGAAAAATTACAAAGATTTCGTTATGTCAAAGCTTTGGCTGAAGTTTCTCCAGATTTTGAATTGCCAGAATATATTGAATTAGTAGGGTAAGGCGATTGTCCCCTTGTTAAACTATCATATGATTAGAAACAAAACATTTGAACTATTTGCAAATGTTTTGGGCATAAAACTATCAAATGTGATCATTATGCAGGGGATGATTTGTTTAAGGAAATTCAATATGATGGGGGTTTTCTGGGGGAATGTAACAAAGAAAAGATGAATGATAATCAGAACAGGAACAAGAAATATTTTGCTGATAATGAAAATGATTGGTCGAAGGTTATACCTAAAAAAGAAAATGACATGGAGAAAGGAAGAATTTAGAAACAAAGAACCAGCAGTTCAAAATGAAAAATAGTCGATGGTTGTACTTTGGATGTTCAAGTTGAAAAATCAAATGGTAATATATTTGATCTGCTTGCTGGGGGTAGTACTGTGGCCGATAATAGTTTTAAAGAGGTTCAAGGCAATAAACAAGTTAATGAAGGGTGTATCGAGAATGATGGGTTGGATTTTGGTTTAGGTAGTTTGTTTGATGACGAGACTACTGCATTGAAATCCATTGGGAAATGAATTCAGTTACAACCTATGAATGGTCATTATCCTACTTCTATTCCTCCTGTGGTTACCATGTCATATGCATCTACATCAACCTCTAAATTGCATGTTTCCTCTTCTTCTCTCAAGGCACCCTCCTCTGCACCTTCTAAGATTTCACCTTATGCACATATCAAAGTAACCTCTCAAATTCAGTTACCACCACCTTCTAATATTGCATCTTCAGTTCTAGTTCTACATCCTTATCCAAATCAAAAAGTATTAAGATTCATGGGAAATTTTGGGATGACTTGGATGATGGTGTTGATTACAGACCTGAAGATATTCTTCCTTTCAATAGTAATGTGAAATCTTCTAAAAGACACATGAGGAAGAACCCATTTCCACTCTTTGATCCACTAAAGTTTTGATAATGGATGAATGCTTCAGTATTTTTATTTTTAACAGGTTAACTCTGCAGTATTGTTACAAGCTGTCGGGTTACAAATTTTTTTTTTTGATACATGGTGAGGTTTGCATAAGCTTCTGTTTGGTTTTTGAATTCATGCTACTATCATCTGAAGCTACTATCATCTGAAGCTAGTGAGTTCTTGTGGAGTTATTATGGAATTCATGCTGTTGTGTATTGGAGTTATAGTGGTAGTTGTATTACATATTCAGTGGTTTTTGACTTAGCTTGGAAAAGTGTGTGTTTGTAATTGCAGTAAAGCGATGCTGTTAAGAGAGTGATTGGTTTTAGTTAATTTGTTGTGTTTGGGTTTTGTGTTCGTAGTGTATATATCTGATTTGATGTAAATATTGTAATTTTTAATGTTGAGTAATAAAAAAATTTGAGCTTACCTTTCAAAAAATTTGTCTTTTAATTTCTTCTTAATATTCATTGTTTATCTTCTAGTTTTATCAATTCCACGGCTTCTTCAATTCATAATTTAAGTGAAAACCTTGATGAAACACTTGATTCTTTTAGAAATATCTTCTCTATCATTCTCCATAATCAGCAACACATAGAATTGAGTCAAATGTAGATGATTGCAAACCAAGAGAGGCATTTCGATAACATTCATTGGATGATCTTTACATTCAACAAAGAAGAAGAAAATAACGACCTGAAAGAAACTTCTATTAAAGAAAATGAAGAATTGGAAGCATTAAAGGCTGATCCAAACTTTGGAGAAGAAGGATGAGTAGAAATTCTAAGAAATGTTTCAATTTATGTTTGAATTTGGTATGTTTAATTTGATTTGAATTTGAATAAATTATGTATGTAAATTTGAATTTGAACTAATCGTGTGAAAACTTAAATGATTTAACTAATTGTATAAACACGATAGTTTGGTTTTAATCTCTTAAATATTAACTTTATAAATTGCTAATTACTTGAATCATAATATTTCTTGCTTTATAATATATGATGTATTAAGCCATACCAAAAATATATGATGAATTAATTATATTATTAGTAATACTATTGTCTTAAGAGGAGTATTAGATCCATGTTTAGTATAGGATTATAGGTTAGACATAGAAATATAGTTTTTGTTTGATGACAAAGGGGGAGAATTATAAAATAGGTCTTAGATTACGGGGGAGTTTGTAGTTTTAGAAGGTGTCATTGGAGTTAGAGGGAGTAACTAAAGAATCA
This sequence comes from Allium sativum, assembly GCA_030737875.1. Taxonomy (NCBI): domain Eukaryota; kingdom Viridiplantae; phylum Streptophyta; class Magnoliopsida; order Asparagales; family Amaryllidaceae; genus Allium; species Allium sativum. The sequence continues at coordinate 1,053,011,232 of CM060922.1, forward strand.
TGATACTAGGTAAGTATATTTTATAAACAAAAGTTGTCATCATCAAAAAGGGGAAATGGGACTGAGATGCGGTAATGATGGTTTTGATGACAATAACCTTGTTTTAATGATTACTATTATAATACATATACTAACATTATCATAAAGAAACACATATGCAGGATGTATATACAGGTATTGATATTGAAGACTGTACAGTTTAAAGATTAAAGACTACAAAGAAGGATTGTTCAAGATTGAAGACTCATGAGTAACAAGAGTTCAATAGTTCAAGAAATCAGGATAAGTACTAGAGTCTAGAATTTTTGATAAAACTCTGTAATAGCACTTCAATCCTTATTTGTGACAGCTTGCCCTACACCAGCCGACATTTCCCTCGAAATGCATTGCAAATGTCCAACTAGCACGGAACGGTCATCAAAAGAAAAGGATTTGAAACTATGAATCACCAAAGAACCGGTAGTATACCTCACAACGCATGGAATAAAATATAATAATAACACAACTTGACATAAAACAGGCGAGACAGTGCATAAGCTGAAAACTAAACCATCATAGCAGCGGAATCCAAAATACAGCTTATGATCCAAACCATCATTATTACAACTTCAAAATACAGTCTCTAAAGCAAAATAGAAAAGGTACACTACTAACGCCCAAAGCAGTGACCAACAACAACGCAGGGAGAATATATGTATATACTATGTGGAAGCCTCCTGCTCGTCTCCGGACAGCTATTCACGCATAACCACCTAACCTGTCTCTTGTTTGCTCGTTTAGGAGCACCCAGAGTAATAAGAAGAGACATAAAACTCGGGGTCAGACAAAAGTCTTGTATGAGCGATAGCAGCAAAATAAAACAATAACAGTTATAAATAATCATACCTGGACCTGCAACAAAAGAGTTAGCACAACAAGATGTACATTACTCTAAGGTAACACTAGCATATAGTGTAAAAATGGGAGTGTGTGTGTCATGGTGATAGAAAACATCAAACGTAGCAATCATCCTCACGTCTCTTACTCAGTGCGTAAAGCATATGATATCCACCGCTTTGATCACCAAATCTATTGGGGTCATGACGGAAACTCCGTACAACTACTGCTATGACCGTACTTCCTTGGTCTATAGTCAATAACCCTACCCAGTCCACACATCCCTGGCTCTAGTTTAAGTGCCAACCAGTCCACACTTCCTTGGCTCGGGTTCGTCAACATGCCCCCTCTCTTCAATGGTGAACCAAAGTTATAGATATCGATAACACCTTTGCACTCGTCCCGAAGCAAAGCCCAACTCTAGAAGTTAGCTCGTCGGTTCCCATATGGATCCTGAGTAATAACTTCTCATTTGGACTTCCTTTACATATCGGGTTTTGGTTGAATTGTAGTTAATCTTCATAAGAATTCACAATTGTCGTCGCATGGCAGAAGCTTGAATCTGGTTTGGTTTGGATTCATCATCTTGGTTCAGTTCGTGGTCGTGGTCCTTGTCAGGGTTGGTTCGTGACCCTACTTGGCTCGTGACCCCCCCCCGGTTCGTGACCACCCCTCGGGCTTGTGACCACCCCCCCGGCTCGTGACCAAACCCAACTCGTGACTACCCCCGACTTTTGACCACCCCCCGGCTTGTGACCACCCATCTAAATTCGAATTTTTTAACTAATTTCATTATCATTTTCTCTCTTTTTCTCCTCTTTATTTGTACTCTTGAAATTAAAGTTTCTATAATCATATTCTACCTAAGTTCAAATAGAATCAAATCAAATCTTTTGTAGATTGATTCTTTACCACACCCTTTTAAATATTTAAGTGTTATTCAATGTTATAGGAGTATTTGTAATCAAAGATCGCAAGATCAAAGTTCTATGGAGTCTTTCTTTCAAACTGATGCTGAAAAGGTGTGGTTGGAACCCATTCAAATCAAGTAGGTGTGATTGTAGCCCATAAATCAATTAGCTGATCTCACAACCTAGTTAAATTAAGAAAGCGCCTCATGCTCGGAAGAAGTGGTGGTGGACCTCATGGACATTGAAATCGAGGATTTAAGAAGATTATTATTTGAAAAGAAATCTACACAATCCATAGTTGCATGGAATTAGATGTTGGATAAATTCAAACCAATATAATATCTCGGTGTTTTATTTCCTTTATTGCTTTTACTTATTATTTGCATCTGTGATTGATTATGTATTTGATTTTGTTAAATTCAAAAAAAATTAAAAAGTTAACTCCATTAAACACTATTCACTTCGTCTCCAGTAATAAGTTAGCCTTAAGATCTGTAATCCTGCATTTTCCAAAAATAGATATCAGAGCATGGTTTACAAAGTTTTCATAATGAGAGTCTTTGAAACGTTTAAATGGCAAGAAACACTAGTAATGTCATCGTTGGTTATTCTAATTCATTTATATAGTGTCAGTTCATTACCAGACCACCACTAATTAATGGTAGTAATTATACATATTGAGCTTGTAGGAACAAAATATATTTACAACCAATAGGATTGGACACTTGGAACATCGCTCAAAGAGAGTACGTTGAATCCATAACTAATTTTGCACAATGGACTATTGAGAAAAATGTCATTGCACAAAATAATTCAAGAACCATGGATATTTTATTTTGTTCATTTGATAGAAATGAATTCAAGAGGGTGTCTGTTTGTAAGTCTGCATATGAAATCGGGAAAACTTTGCAAGTGACTCATAAAGGAACATGCAAAGTTAGACAAAACTAAGATACACATATTAACTAATTAGTTTCAATTATCTAAAATGATCTGAATGATTCTATTTTGATATACACTGTAGGTTTCAGGATATCATGCATTAATTAATTGCCTTGGGAAAGATATTCTCTAAAGAAGGCCAAGTCAAAAAAATCATAAATTCATAAACTCCAGAATGAGATTAAAGGATTTTGGGGATTGAAGAAGCTAAGGATATCGATAAAAAAAATTGAGGAGTTAATCCAAAATATAATGTCATTTGAAGTTCAAATGAAAGAAAGAAGAGAAAATAAGCCATCAGAAAACAATTTAATAACATTCAATGCAATAATCAAAGAGTCGGATTCATACAGTGGCAATGTTGAAGAAATAACACCGATGATAAGGAATTTAAAAAAAAAAAATAGAAAGATGAATAACTTCATAAGGAACGGGCAAAAGAATTCTGTGAAAAATAACAAGATTCCTAACAACATCAAATGTTACAACTGTGATGAACATGGCTACTTGAAAAGTGACTGTCCATATCAGATAAATATAAATAAACCTCCAAATAATAATATTTCAAAGAAAAGGAAAAGAGCTTATACTGCCACGCTGGACGATTCTGATTCATACTCAGTGACGAAGAACACAAGACGAACAGTTCAAATATGTGTTTTATGGTTGTTCACAATTCAGAAAATATTGGAAATTGGGTCTAAAATTAGGTACGTGTTTATATTAATTTGGTTGAAATTGCTTGACTGAATGGTTGTTTAATTGCTTGCTTTGTTTGAAATTCCTTAAGTTTCAAATTCCAAATTCATCATTTTAAATTTGAACTTTAAAATTTAAATAAGTAATAATAATATTTTAATAAAATACTAATAACATTTTAATGTAAATGTATCATCTCATGCATTATTTAAATAAGAATGTAAGATATATATATATATATATATATATATAAACAATTCAAAATGTAAATACACATGTGTTTTGATAAATAGAACACATGCCGACGTGCCCTAACACACATGTCAACGGGACTCCTGACACTTTTAAATTCTGACTTTTGAATTTCCGTCAACCTTTACATCAATTCCAATGTACTTAAAAGGTATCTCTTAACCCGAGAACATGTCAGTGGATTCTCTATTTATCTCCTTATTCTTATCATCTCTTTCCGCCTTTATTTCAAAATTTACAATTATCTTTCTTTTTCTCTGAACATAAGCTCAAAAATGGCTTCTTCAAGTACTCCTAGCACTATGAGGTTATCAAATAACACCAAAGGTTTTACTTTCGACAACCTAGAATCGATCGAGATTAGATGAACTATGTCAACTTTGGTAAAGTCAATAAGGGAAATTTAGCCATTTTCAGTGATTTTCAGTTTTATGAACATGACACTTTCTTTGACCAAAATAGTGTTCTTAGTTTGATTGATTCTCGGGAAGATGATTATATTTGTTATCCAAATCTTGTAAAGATGTTTTATGCTAATTTGAATTGAGGCTTTTATGAAGGAAATGAAAATGAACTTCGAAGTAGTGTAAAAGGTACTCAAATCGTATTGGATTATGAAATTTAAAAAAATATTTTGGGTTGTAAGAGTATGGAATGGATCTCACCGATTTCTAAGTTAATGAACAAGACCGATAGACCTTTCACGACATTTTTGAAGGGGATGAGAATTTGGAATTCAAAAATCGATATTTTCTACCAAAGGCAAGAATTGTAACCTTACTTCCTCAACACATCATTACACCTCGTTCGGGAAATTTCAATAACCCAACAATGAAAGTTTGCAAATCTCTTTTAGTTACTTATGGAAATCATAATTGTAACAACCCAGATTTTTGATCGATTTATTTTAAATATTTAATATTGTTGATACCAAAAACTGGTTCAACACCCAAAGAAAAGAGATTTGTAGAGAATAAATGAAGATTAATAATAATAAACAATGCACAGAAAATCGAAAAAGATCACACACAGAGTTTTTATAGTGGTTCGGCGAAGATGGTGCCTACGTCCACTTTATATATTATTTCTCTTTTTAATTTGCCAGAATGATTACAATACCCTTTTCTGAATTGAAACACAGTTATTTATAGATGGTACAATGCTTGGCCGTTATCTACACGTGTCATCGGATCTAACAGAATAATTGCGGCTGAATGAATCGGTATTTGCTGAAGAATCGGCCTTTCTTCCAAAAATCCAGTGCGGATTCGATGCTTGATCCGCCTGCCGTGGGCGATTTGAATGCAAAAAATCTGGGATGAACTATTCTTTAGACTGACCCTTAGACGAGCGCTTCGCAGCTGATTGGACCGGGCCTCATCATACTCCTTTGGGACCGCTTCTGATGGATAATCGTGGAATAGGATGATGGGCTTCTTTAATCAATTTATTTCAAGGGCTTCGAAGGCGAATCTTCGACACTACCATGCCTTGATGGGCAGTCCAAAAAGGCCCATCAACACTTTGCCCCCCAAAGTATGATTCACTTAATGGGAAGCATGCTTTACTGCTACATTTCATGAACCAAAGTCTATGCATCACTTGCTCTATTGGTTACCCCGACTTTCATTTAATGGGCACCGCATACCGTGTCAAGTCCCATCAATTGCTTCGAGATTGTAAATGAATTCAGATAATGATGGCATCTTTCTATCTTCCCGTCTTATCAACTGACTTCTGATTTTCCAACTTCTTTACATGTCCGCCTGGTCCAATCAGATTGATCGAATCTGAATAGCCACATTTATTTACTGCTATAAAAGTAAAATTTCATTTACCCTTTACCTTTTACTTTTTCGTCATCGTGGGGGTTAATCTACTGCTTCCAAAGAAAAACAATCAGCGATCATCATCTTCTCCAAAAATCATCTTTTTCAGGTATGAATTGATCTCCATTTCGAAATATAATTTTTGCACAATTGTTCCCCCTTTTATTACTGTGACCTAGGGTTTAATTTGACTCCATCGACGAGGTTTCTCCGCGTTAAACCTGTCGATATCAAATTTCTAATCTTGATGGCAAAAGATTTTGTCATTTACCCCAAACTAAATCACCCATTAATCGTTTTTTCCTCTTTTTAATAGGTTAATGGCTAAGTTGAAGTCTAGTAGAGAGATACCTTTTTCCTTTAGAATGGACAGTTCCTCGGAATCTACAAGTCAGTCAGAATCCGCTCCTAGCAACGATCCTCAAAGTCGGTCAATGGATCCGCAACCCATCCCCCCGATATCGGTCGAGCTATCCAAGGCGATACCTATCCCTCTGGCACCCGATATGCTTCCTGGTGCGGAGATCCTAAGGAGCCCTCCAGAAGAAGAAAAATCCAACATTACTCTCAAGCGATTAAAACATTTAACAGCGAAACATAACATTCCTTTTGATGACGTTCGAGTCCCCGTGGAGACCGACAGACCTCATAACCCCCCGGACGGTTATATGGCAATTTCTCTTCCGATGTGCAACGTGGGAGCCATTCCCCCTTTTCCTCCTTTCATCATTGATTTTTTATGTTGAATGAACTTGGATCCAATGCAGTTTCATCTGATAGCTTATGGCAATCTGTTGTCGACCTGTTACCTATTTCTAAAATTTCTGGGACATCTTCCGACCTATGATGACATAGCCTTCTTTTTCAACCTTAGACACAATGATAAGTCTCCTTCTTTATTTTTCTTTGAATCTGTTCGCGGTTCGAAGATTAATGAGGAGGTTCAAAGCATGGCAGGCGATCCCAGGAGAGACTGGTTTTGGATTAAACAACAGCCGGGGTGCGCTCGATACTGGTTAAAATGTGGTAAGTTATCCTTTATTGTTGGAGTCTCTCTCCCCAACTGATCTCTCTTTCAATATACAGAAGGCGAGCTAAAAAGACCTAATGGGGAGGTCTTTAAAGAATGCCACAGACGGCTGATCGAGATAGAAAAGAAGCAGCGGGAGTTCTGGGACTGCCTAACCGATGAAAACTTGCACCGATATGTCCCCTCGACCAACACAGGTCGAGGGGCTCAACGAAAGAAGGGCCTGACCCGGCAGTGCCGGCTCGAGATGACGTGCCCCCAGTTACAAAAAAGTCGGGTGATAAATAGGCGATTCCACAGGTCGGAGGGTCCTCTGTTCGTCCTTTACCTGAGAAGAAAAGGAAATCCGGTTCAAAGAAGCCTATTTTCAAAAGGCAGGTTCAGAAGGTCAAGTTTCAGGAAGTTGCTCGCGATGGGGTCGGACATCAATCAAAAAATAAGGTTTCTGCTACGAGGTCTCCCAAAGTGGCACCAAGGAATATAAACGAAGAAGAATCCATTGAGGTCCATCCGAAAAATTTGGGAGTTGAAGATGATTTTCCCTCGACTCATGACTTGCAGGCGGAGCCCGACGCAGTCCCTCTTCCAGGGCTGGAAAATCTCCAAATGCCCGATGTTATTCTCTCACCTCAAAGCTTAAATCCAGATCGATTCTTTGCCAACCAATCTGAGGGAATGTCCTTTCCAGACAAACAGAGCGGCATTGGAGGTATAATTTCGTCATAGCTATAAGGTTTTATTGCACGTTAAAACACCAAATGCTTATATGAAAATTGAAGGCTGCTCACTTCATTTTGCTTCCCTTACAGGTGTTGATGAAGAGTTTTATGGAGATTTGTTCGCTTCCTTCTCAAGGGACGTTGGGCCAAGGAAAGCTACTTCGCCCCATACTGAAAAGATGTTAGCAAAAAAGATAATGATAACAGGAGGAGGGGAGCAGAAGCCGTGAAGAGAGACAGGGAGGAATAAGAAAGAGAAGAATCAAGAGAAGAAAGAGGAGATCAACTGCCCAAGGACCAGGATGGGCAGAAAAAGAGATGCTTTAAAAGACACGATCGATCGTCGAAAGATACGGACGAGTTGAGTTACACGCCCAAGAAGAGGAAAGTGGATAAATTTCCCAAGTCCAGGGAGAAAAAGGAAGCCGAGTCTTCTTGGGTAGTGACCCATCGCTCTAGTCCTATGGCTGGCACTTCTTCCGTCGACCGATTCCAACAATTGGAACGAAATTTCTTCGGTCTTGTTTTTTCTGAGATCGGAGCACTTCCCGAAATACAACCATTATCCCACAGCTTTCGCCACCTTATGCGCAATAATTTGGAATATGCCTTGTCTCAATATGACGCTATGCTGGAATATGCCAAGCAGGTGAGTGGGGCATTAAAGGGAAAACTAGTCGAGCTCGCTAGTTTAAAAAGGGATGTCGACAGTGGCAAGAGGACCTTCGGGTTCCTTGAAAAGAGAATTAAAGACCAAGAGTTACAGGTGGCGGCGGACAGAGAAAAGCACCGAAAAGAGATCGAGGAGTTGAAGATTCAGGCCCAACAGAAAGGCCAGGAATGCGCCTCCATGAGGGAGGAAATTGTAGCTTTGAAGAGAGATAGAGCTCAGCTTGACCTCGAAATTCAGAATTTAAAGGGTGCCCTTCATTCATCAGAGCTAGCTAAGGATCAGGCTGAAAAGAACACTGCTGCAGCGGTTGAGTCCGCTGGTAATTTGAAGCTCCAGCATGATATTGAAGTCGAGACTCTTAAGGCCGAGCATGCCCGGGAGAAGGTTGAGATGAAGTAGGGGCATGCTCGCCAGGTTCTTCTATTTTGCGCGGATGTTCTTCGCCGCAGGGATTTATCCTGGATGCCTGGATATCCCAAGTCGTTAGTTGACGTGTTGAAGGTACTCTTATGGGAGGAAGAGAAGAAGGCAACACTGGGTCATCCAGTGAATGAGACGTCACCGATGACCCATATCTTGAATGTCAAAGAGCGTGCCATTGTGGTGGAGGCACGAAAACAAGAAAAGAAAATGGCAGAGGCGGAGCGTCTTAAGGTGAAGGGAAAATCGGTCCTTCAGACTGAAGCTAGTGATAGTCATCCTTATGCTCTCGTGCCTTCTGCGCACATGGTTACAGAGAGGGGTTCGCTTTCTACCTTTCCATCCGACAAAGTCAAGGCCACGGAAGGACAGGTGGCTGGTTCGAATATGAAAGGTGAGCTTCTCCTCTCTCCTTTTTCTTTTTCAAACCCTTATCCTCCAACTTACATGTATCTTTTCTCTTTTTCAGGGATTTCCATTGCCTCTGAAATGGCGAACGAAGGACCTGTCGCCGAGAAAAAGGGCGCTACTGAAGAGGTGATCAAGCTGCAGAAGTAGAAACGGTCGACTTAGAATCTCCTGAAGTCGAGATTATTGAGGAATCCAAAAAAGAGGGTCGCCCATCTATGGCCGAGACCAAGGATCAGGAAGACAAGGAAATTTCCTCTTTGAAGCCCGAGCCCATTGAAGATCCTGAAAACACTGGACTTCCTCAATTCAATCCCGCAACCATTATATCTGCAGCTCCATTCCCTGCTATTTTGGCGAATACACAGGCTTCTACCCCGACTCCTCGCTCCTTTGGTAGCACGCTTAGAGGGTCAAGACGCGTGATGACCACTGAGGAGATGCTAGAGATGATCAGACAGAAGGAGTTGGCTGAGATGGTGGAACGAGGATTGATGCCGCCTCCCTTTTAAACTTTCCATTTTTGTGTAATTTTTTGATGATGTAGCGCTATCCGGATAGCACCTGTCATGCAGTAATATTTTGTAATGATGTCAGGGTACTTTAAATGAAAATCAACTTATCTTGTGAATGATGATAACATGTATATAAATGTCGTATGAATTTCATGGCTGTGTTTTTTTTAAAACATTAAGGGTAAGTCGCCCTTCATCCTAATCGGGGGCGATGGCTACATCTTTTGCCCCCAATGTCGGGTAGACCTTTGAGTGGCGAACTCCCCCATCGAGTTTAAGTTGTCTCATCCTTAATCAAAACCTGGATGTAACTAAACAGGGGTACCTTGAGGCTTTTATACTTATCCTTTGGTCAGTAAAGGGTAAAGTTCTATTATTCGAGCGGTCTTTTGTCAAGGTGCACAATTCACGCTCGGGTGTCGTTTATGCTCTTCCTCAAATCAATGAGGTCAAGAGTCGAGGTCTGATGGTCGATTAGTATGCCTGGATAGGTGTCAGTATTATCCTTGATTCATCCAAGGTAAAGGTTATAAGGTCAATCGTTCAATCACAATCACTGGCTCTTCTATAATTACAACAAATTAAAGCAGGAACAGAGACACTTATTAATACGCTAATGCGACCGATGATGGTCGCTTATTACAACGCCAGAAACAAATAAATCAATAATCTAAATGCAAAAAGAAGGTCAAAACATCGAAATACAAATTCTAAGAAAGATAATGTCGTAAATGCTCCGTGTTCCATGCTCTTTGAAACAACTCGCCATCAACAGTCACTAATCTGAAACTTCCATTATCGAGCTTTCTCTGAATGACGTAAGGTCCTTCCCATTTCGGACCCATATGCACAGGAACTGGAAAGATTCGTTTCAAGACCAAATCGCCTACTTAGAAGGTTTTTGGTCGGACCTTCTTGTTATAATATCGAGCGACCCTTTGCCTGTGAGCCTGAGCACGAAGATTTGCTTCTTCTCCTTTTTCGTCGATCATGTCCAAAGACGTCAAGAGAAGTGCCTTATTAGTCAGGGAATCATAGTATGTTGTCCGATGAGTCGGGACTTCAAGCTCGATCGGAAGGACTGTTTCGGTCCGCATGACAAAGCAAAGGGGGTATGGCCCGTAGCGGTCTTATGGGTAGTACGATATGCCTATAGTGCCAAGGGTAATTCATCGACCCATTTTCCTTTAGCGTGTTCCAGTCGTTTCTTCAAAATGGTCTTAATGATCTTATTGACCGCTTCGACTTGACCATTGGATTGGGGGTGTGCGACTGCAGTGTACTTCTTTTCAATATGATATTTCTCACAAAAATCTCGAAATTATAAACTGTCGAACTGAGTTCCGTTATCTGTGACAATAGTTCGAGGAACTCCATATCGGCATATGATATTCCTGATGACGAAGTTGATAACTTTTTTCGTTGTGATTGTAGTCATCTGCTCAGCTTCTGCCCATTTTGTGAAGTAGTTTACCGCCACAATTGCATACCTTGCAACCCCTTTTGAAATAGGCAATGTTCCTATGATGTCAATTCCCCACACAGCAAACGGCCAAGGACTAGGCACCGGGGTAATATTCGCCGGGGGTGCCCGTGGGATTTGCGCGAATCTCTGGCACTTATCACATTTTTTGGCATAGTTGAAGCATCCTTGCTGATGGTCGGCCAGAAATACCCATAGCGCAGTATTTTTTGGGCAAGGGCTTGCCCCCCGGTATGTGCTCCGCAATCCCCCTCATGTACTTCCTTCAGTATCCTTTTAATGTCGCTGTTGGCTATACACCGGAACATAGGAAAAGAAAATCCTCTTCTATAGAGTTGGCGTTGCTGAATAAGGTACCTAGAGGCTCGTCGTACCAAGGTTCGTTTTTCGTTTTTCTTTTCAGGTAATTGCCCGTGGAGAACGAAATTTTTAATTGGAGCCATCTATGATTCTTCTTCGGATTCGACGCCTGTCTGATCGACATCCATTTGGTCGATGCTTGGCATCTTTAAGATTTCTACGGGAACTAACTCTGTTTCGCTCGGATGGTCCGAACTAGCCATTTTAGCTAGCATATCCGCTTTCTGGTTTTCTATTCGAGGGACATGGGAAATGCTGTATCGGTCGAAGCTCCGTAACATCTTCTCGACTTCTTTGAGGTAAGAGGTCAGTCGCTCTCCTCGGGTTACGAATTCTTTTCTGACTTGGCAGACTACAAGCTGTGAGTCACAATAGATGTCGAGCGATGTTATCTTCAGGTCTTTCGCCAGTTTGAGTCCAGCAATCAGGGCTTCGTATTCAGAGTCATTATTGGTTGCTAAAAATTCTAATCTCAGAGCATAATAGATCGAGCGCCCCTCAAGGGACAAAAGTACAATGCCGACTCCCGAACGTTGTTTATTTCGGGCCCCATTCGTGTAGAGCTTCCAATTGACTGGCTTTTGCTCGATCTTCATGGGCTTAGGGTCCTCGTCTTGACATTCTTCCTCCGGGGTTGTGAACTCTGCTATGAAATCAGCCAAAGCTTGTCCTCGGATCGATTTCCGAGGAATAAATGTTAAATCGAACTGGCTTAATTCAATATTCCATTTTAGCAGTCTCCCACTTGCTTTTGTCCTTTCTAAGATTTGTCGAAGAGGCTGATCAGTGAATATCTTAATTGGATGGGCTTGGAAGTAGTGTCGAAGCTTCCTCGATGTGATTAACAGACTATAGGCCAATTTTTCAATTTTAGGATAATTGCGTTCGGCCCCGGTTAATTTCTTACTCACATAGTAGACTGGTCGTTGTACTCGATCCTCTTCTCGGACAGGAACTGAGCTGAGTGCATGTGCTGATACTGCTAAGTAAATGAACAAGTCCTCATGATCGACAGGTTTGGAGAGAATATGAGGCTTTTCGAGATGGTCGAGTAGATTGCGAAAAGCTTCGACACAGTCAGGTGTCCAAGCGAAGTTTCGCTTTCCTCTTTTTATTAATTCAAAGAACGGCAGGCATTTATCAGTGGCTTTCGAGATGAATCGCCCCATAGCTGCCACCTTTCCTGCTAAACTCTGAACATCCTTTATCCGGCGAGGTTCCTGGATCCTTTTAAGGGCTGTAATCTAATCGAGGTTGATCTCGATTCCATGGGAACTTACAATGAAATCGAGGAATTTGCCCGATGTTACTCCAAAGAACACTTCAGCGGATTTAGCTTCATTCCATATATTCGGAGGATGTTAAACATCCTTGACAGGTCGTCCACATGCTCAGACGATTGTTTTGATTTTACCAACATGTCATCTACATATACTTCCATTGTTTTCCCAATTTGATCATGAAACATTCGATTGACTAACCTTTGATAGGTAGCTCCTGCGTTCTTTAGACCAAAAGGCATCACCACATAACAGTATAGCCCGAGATCGGTAATGAAGCTGGTGTGTTCTTGGTCAAGGACATGCAGGGCAATATGATTATATCCAGAATATGCATCCATGAATGAGAGTAGCTCGTGCCCGGCGGTCGAGTCGACCCTTGGTAATGGGAAGCTGTCTTTGGGGCACGCTTTGTTTAGGTCAGAGAAATCGATACAAGTTCTCCATTTCCCATTAGCCTTCTTCACAAGTACTGGGTTAGCTATCCAGTCAGGATAGGTTGAATCCCGGATGAACCCATTGGCCTGTAACTTCCCGATTTCCTCCTTCAAAGCTCTCGACCTTTCGGGGCCTAGCATTCGCCTTTTTTGCTTTACTGGAGTATATTTTGGGTTGATGCTGAGGGAGTGGGTTATAATAGATGGAGATATCCCACACATGTCAGCATGGGTCCAGGCGAACACATCCAAATTTGCCCGAAGGAATTCACTTAACTCCCTCGTCCGAAGGGGATCAAGGTGAGATCCAATTTTTAGGACCTTGGTGGGATCATTATCATCGATGGGTATTTCTATGGTGGCCTCATTTGGGGCCGCCTTTCTGCACCCCGACTCATTGTCATCTCGTGGGTCGATGTCTTCGACCTCACAGGCTGACGGGCCTGGTAGGGGTGTTTTCTGTAATTGCTATGTTTTCTTACTCTCCCCCAAGGGGGAAGATTTCTCGGACTCCTTGTCACCGCCATTCCGTAGCTCCTTCCATTTTGCCATATAGCACGCTCGACCTGTTACCTGGTCTCCTCGCATAGTTCCGATTCCGCTATCCATAGGGAACTTCAAAAGTAAACACCAAGGGGCGATACATGCTCGAAACACAGACAGGGCAGGCCGCCCCAGGAAAGCATTACAATGCAAGTTGATATTCATTACAAAAAATGGCAGAATCCTGACTGTTCGTCGATCCCCATCTCCTAATTCCACTGATAGCTTGACCTGGCCGATGGGTTCGGTGGTCGACCCATTGAAACCACGTATCTGACCCTCATACATCTCCAAGTCCTTTGCATCTAATTTCATTTGGTCGTAGGTCTGCTTAAATAGGATGTTTACTAAACTCCCGTTGTCAATCAAAACCTTTCGGATAGTAGCTAGGCCAATAACAACTATTATTACCAATGGATCGACCATAGGAATTTCTATACCAGATGATTCTCGCTCACGGAAGATGATATCCTCGCCCGTCGTTCTTCTTTGTTTGATAGGACTTGCGGCTTCACAGGGATCTACTTCTGCAACATCAAGAAGCTTTGTAGCATTGACGTATCGTTCCATGGCTCTGATGTTATGACCTGCGGGATGCGGTCCTCCCACGATGGTATTAATAACAATCCCCTTTCCTTTTTCTTGAGGGGTAGCACGAGTCGTGGCTTGGTTTTGCTTAGGCATTGAAGTTCCTTGCCCCCTCTCCCTTGGAGCTGTTTTATATTCGTCGAGGTTTCCTTCTTGAATCAGTTTTTCCACGATGTCCCTAAGATGTCGACACTCATTGGTTGTATGCCCATAAATTGCATGGAATAAACAGTATTTCCCGGTTGCACGCTCCTTCTCTATAGGTTCTCGTGGGGGCGGCTTCTTATATTGCATCGTATTACAGGTATCGAGGTATATGTTATCTAATGTGTTGTTTAACGCCGTATATGTTTCAAATACCTGGAAGCGGGGGCGCTTCCGGGAATTCCCTTGCTTCGAGCTACCGTTGTTCGATCCTTCACCATTTCGCTTGCCACGATTTTCCACATTCGCTTCGATTTTCCCCGAGTTATCCCCAGATTGTTTAACCGCAACGTTGTTTTGAGTTGACGGATTGAAGGCATCCCTCTGACCGTCTTCTTCCAGATGCGCATCTTCTTGGCTTAATCGGACGTTGGCTTTTTCATAGAAAGCTTCAATCGTGGTCGGTGGTTTTCCGATCAAATATTTCCCGAACTCGGTTCGTTTGTCGATGCCATCGACCATGGCCATCAAAACGGTCTCGTGGTTGGGGTTGCTAACTTCGATTGCCGCCCGATTAAACCGATTGAGATAATTTCTTAGGGATTCGCCTCTCCCCTGCTTAACTGCTGACAGGGCCATGACATGTTTTGATTTGGTGGCATGAAGACGGAACTGAGTTAGGAACTTTTCACTCAGGTCTTTAAAGCTAGATACAGATTTTGCGGGTAAACGGACAAACCACATAAGAGCTATACTACTTAGAAAGATTGGAAAAGCCTTGCATTTGATTGTGTCAGGTGCAACCGCTACTTCCATGTGCCAAGAATATCTCATTAGATGCTGCTGTGGGTCTGAAGTCCCATCGTACTGGTCCATTTGGGGGCATATTGAATCTCTTGGGAAATTCCGCTTGCAAAATGTCATCAGTGAACGGTGTATGGCTTCGGTCGATTCCCTAATCCTCATTTCTATGCCCGCGACTATCGTTCATAATTTGTCGTACCATTGCGGCTAGGTTTGGTGGAACCACTGTATCTGGATCGACCTCTTCTACCAACGGACTTCTTCCACCCCTTCTATCAGGAAATACTGTCTAGGCATTTCTTCTCCCTTGGTTTTCTTGGTCCCTCAGAAGATTCCAGGGAGGGCGTATAGGAGACCGATTTCTTCGAACAGCGTTTCGGTTTACTGGTGGGGAAGGCTCCCGGTTGTGTGGGGCTACAGGGTCGACTACTTCTAACTCGACCAGTTCAGCATGCCCTCGAGCACGTTCATCGGGCAGATTCTGATGTTCTTCCATCCGCGGTAGTCGGACAATTTCAATTCTCTCTAACGGACATCGGGGTTGGTGTGGATCCCTGTCTTCTTCCGATGAAGACGAGCTTCCTGATACTCGGTCCAGCGGCGGAGAAGGGGGTCGATAGCCCAGGAGCTCCTGAGCTTGATTTCTGAATTCTTCCCATTGCCTTGCCATGCGAGTCATGTCTTCACACATAGCGACATTCTCCTGAGAGTGTATCCTTAGGGCATCAGTAGTTTCCCTAAGTCGATCTACTATAGCCATGAATTCGTCTCGAGTTGCAAAGGCAGAGGATGGAGATAAATCCCCTCCAGCGGGTAATACAGGCTGATCCGAAGTAGTTTCGGGGGCGGTCGACCCACCAGCTGCTCCCGTAGAGGACCCCACCTGCGGATTTTTTCCTGTACTGCGTGCCGTTTTCCCTGTCATTGTTAAACCAATGCAATAATAAGAAATGGGATTTTTGTCTCGGACTTGGTGATCCAAAAGTAGAGCAAAAAATCCGAAATGATCTGAGAAAGTCAGGTTCTCAGTGAAAGCACCAAAATGTTGATACCAAAAACTGGTTCAACACCCAAAGAAAAGAGATTTGTAGAGAATAAATGAAGATTAATAATAATAAACAATGCACAGAAAATCGAAAAAGATCACACATAGAGTTTTTATAGTGGTTCGGAGAAGATGGTGCCTACGTCCACTTTATATATTATTTCTCTTTTTAATTTGCCCGAATGATTACAATACCCTTTACTGAATTGAAACACAGTTATTTATAGGTGGTACAATGCTTGGCCATTATCTACACGTGTCATCGGATCCAACAGAATAGCTACGGCTGAATGAATCAGTATCTGTTGAAGAATCGGCCTTTCTTCCAAAAATCCAGTGCGGATTCGATGCTTGATCCACCCGCCGTGGGCGATTTGAATGGAAAAAATCTGGGATGAACTATTCTTTAGACTGACCCTTAGACGAGCGCTTCGCAGCTGACTGGACCGGGCCTCATCATACTCCTTTGGGACCGCTTCTGATGGATAATCGTGGAATAGGATGATGGGCTTCTTTAATCGATTTATTTCAAGGGCTTCGAAGGCGAATCTTCGACACTACCATGCCTTGATGGGCAGTCCAAAAAGGCCCATCAACAAATATTGTTTTAAATATTTATTTTATAATATAAATGGATTTTTATATTTAGTTATCGATTTCGATTTAATATCGAATGTATTAAATTATCGTAATATGAAATATAATTGATAACGAAGTTAAAAACTGAATCAAAATGATTCAGATGATAAGTAGGAATTTTATTTGACTATAAACGATAATAATAATTTATTATCGAGAAAATGTTTAGTTCTGAATTTAAATTATATTATATTAATTTAGTATGGTATATACGATCAAATTAAATTTCAAAATATATACTTTTCAATTCAGAGTAGCATTATAACATTTAAACGCCTATCGTTATGTTAAAATAGTGGTTCATGAATTTATGTAATGGACCCTGAGATATTTTAACGGATAAGATCGAAGTCGAATCAACATCAAATCAGAATCCATTTAAAAAGAATGAAAATCTCTTTAATCAAATCAGTATCTGTTTAAAAGAAATAAAAAAATCTTTTTATTTCAAATCGTATTATATTAAAAATCAAATAAATATCTTTTTAAATTCCTTAAATGGATTTGCCATGTACGTTACCGACCAAACCATTTATTTGCAGCGTACTTTGCGTTCCCCTTTCTTCTATAAATCGAATGGCCGATGCATTTTAATACAGGGAGAATCTCGTTCTGTGTTTCTACTTCTACTTCATTCATTTGCTCTCTGATTCCACCCTCTCATTTTAATTTCTAAATCCCAAAATCGAAACCTTCCAAAGGCCACTAATTTCTTCTTAAATCAATTCCAAGAAAAATCTGAAACAATTCACGATAAAAGATTATATGTTGTATGCTTCGATTAGAGATAAACTGGTGCTTGTGATCGGGTTTAGTGAGTTCGACATCAAGACAACATGATAAGGGGGTTCAACTCAATTTAGGGGAAAGTAGGTCAAACTGAGGGTGGCGCTGCTATCGTGATGTGGAGGAGCTCAGGTGGAAGGAAAATTGCGAGACCTAGTGTTGATAAAGATCGCACCTATACGGTAATATTGGACTGTTGCGAGTTGCCAGAAAACCGAAATGGGGTTGAGCAAAGTCGCGATTTTGGATCTGGAAAGTTCGAAGATGTCGATGAACTCTCTGTAGAACAACTTGGGTAGCGATTCCCTATTGGTGAGAAAACGAGAAAAATCTGGGTACTGAATGACTGCGTTCGCTAAAGTGAAGATGAAGGCGAAGTAGCTGGCGTGAAAGAGGGAGGTGTGATCTTATTTGGAGGGTGCGACAGTTTTACAAATGGGACTGTACATTTGGAAATGTTTGACTGGAAATGGATTTGCAATAATTAGAAGACGAGGAGTCAGAAGTTGGACAACTAAAGGAGAACGAGGATGACTAGGAAAGATGAGGCCAGGATTTTGCTGTTCGCGGATTTGGTTAGGCTAAACGTTTAACTGGAAGGAAGCTGGTGTTTAAAATAATTAAGGTAACTATTTTTATTTTTTAGTAATAAATTTTTAATTAGCTAAAATAATGAATATCATATAAACGTTGTAATTTTCCCATTTTAGATCCAGTCGAGACAACGTCAATTATGTGGGACTTATATTGATGTCGAATTCGAATGATAAGGTCTAGAGCTATCGGGGATTTTTTTTAAATTCAAGCGCATATTGGAATTAGATTGAAATGGCGCAGAATCATCAAATAAAACCACGGTGAGTAATTCTCACTCAAGAAGTTTCTTTAAATTATTTTTATCATTAAAAATAATTGTTGGTTGCTTGGATGCGTTTAAATATTTTTGTGGTTATTATATATTAGTTATTCAGGCTTGGTGGTTGCTATTATATATATATTGGTGGTTGGATTCCCCGCAGTATCACTAGCGAATGCCCGCGGTACCATTAGCGGATGATTACCCTATGCGCCCCACGCTATGATAGTGGATGACCTTCTATACCGCGATATCCTACCTCAAAGCAGGATAGGTATTATTTATGTTGGCTAACATCTGTGGATGCAGGAAAACAGGTTGGAGGGATCCAACTGGATTCCTCAAAACTATTATTGTTTGTTTGTATTCTTATATATTATCGTAAATGATGTGTTATAAAACCCGTGATTTGATAATTGAGTGTTTTGGATGTTTAAATATCGCTGGGCAAAAATGATTAATTTATAAAAATATTGTGAAAAGGGATTTTTAGATTTAAAAGGAAAATTCTATTTTTCTAAAATAGAATTTGAATTTCGAATGGGCTAAGGAATATTTACTTGTTTTGAATAAATAAAACAAGTATTTAATTTATAAATGATATTTATAAATTGAATAACGTAGGAAACTGAAGTAAATTTATAAACGGTGCTTATAAATGAAATGGAATGATTTTCAGTGGAAATCAGACAATTGAAGTAAATTTATAAATAGTGATTGTAAATAAAGTGGAAAAAAATTATCATTGGATAATTCGAATATTTAAATTCAAATGTGAATTTAAAAATAGAAATGGGGAAATTGTTTTAAAGAAATAAACGATGGAATTTATTCTGATGTTCAGAATATAAATTAAACTAAAATAAATCCGTCAGGATTTATGATTTGAATTCGATTAATTCGAATTTATTTAAATAGAAGTCAAATTGAATATGAAAATAAGTTAGGTGTTATATATATAAGTTATTATAAGTAGAAATTTCCAAAATAAGATTTTTGTTTTTAAATAGATTTTGAAATAGACTTATTTAAATATATGAAACAAGGAAATTTATAAAATGGTGTTTATAAATATAATGAATTAATTATCAAGAGATAATTTGAATATTCAAATTCAAGTATGAATTTGAATATTCAAATTCAAGCATGAATTTGAATATAAAATTTGAAATGGAATCGAAATAAAAACTTGTTTTTATACAAGAAGGAAGTTAAATTTATAAACAACGTTTATAAATTAAGGAAAATGAATTATCATTTGATAATTTAGAAATTTAAATTCAAATATGAATTTATCTGTGAATAGGAAATCGTTTCAGAAAGGGAATAACGGGTTTTATTTCGATATTCGGAATATAAAAATGAATTGAGATTAGTTTAAGAAATTATATTTGGAATTCGATTTCATCGGATTTTATAACGTAGTTTATTCCTAACGGAATTGGAAATGAATATAGCAGATCAAGTTATAAATAAATTTACAACCGAGAAATGAAAAATGGACAAGTAGAGAAAATCAAAAATTTTAAGCTGAGTTGGAAAAATTGGGTTAATATATATTAAAATATATTAGAATGGAGTTGAATTTATTTTAAACGAAGTTTAAAATGTTTATATATATAAATAAAATTAAAACAAACTCGCAGCAGCGCTGAAGTTCGTAAATTGGCGTTTCGAACTTCAATTGAGCATATAGGACTCAATTTAAGTCGGAATTCTTTGAAACAAGAACCGTCAGGACCGATTGAATAATAGTTTACTAATGGAAGAGAAAATTCTGGATTTCGTCGTATAGATTTTGAGTTATGTCAAAATCAAATTTTTAAAAAAGCAGCGCCAAAATCGTTTAAAAACCATAATGGTTTATTTAATTAAATAAAAAGGATTTTTAGGAAATAAAATCCGAATTGCCATTAGAAAAATCCAGACTGGAGATATAAAATAAGTATGAACTCCAGTGAAGTAAGTGAAATGATTTTTGAAACAAAAATCAGATTTTTAGTTATTGAATGAAATTAACTAATTAGAAGAAAAATTAGTTAATGGACTTTTGGGTTGAATTGGACGTTGAATATGTAGATGGGGTTTGTAAATCATATTCGAAATCAAATATGGTAATCGAGTGGAAAATGGAATTCAATTGATTTATAAGCAAGATTAAAATTTTATTTGAATGCGTTATGTTCAAATAAAAAGTGAAATAGGCAGAATAACTAATTAGAAAATTAATTAGCAAATTGAGTTTAAAATGACGAATTGAGTTAGAATAAATTGGGAATGGACGTATATGTGTTAAACAGGTATGGAATGAAGAGAACGAAGTTTATAAATTTAGTGCATGACAAAAAGGTACATGTTTAAATTCCATATGAGGTTTCATGCGCCGAATCGGCAAGCCACTTGGCTTTTTGATTTTCTTTTTGAGTGGAAAGGGCCTAGAGAGGCGAGTTGAGGTTTGAACTATTTGCCGATACAAAGGAGGTTATGGCGAATTTTTCCGAAAATTTAAGGAGTTAGAATATTTTTAAGAAAATTTGTTAGTTAGAAGTCAATGTATCGATATATATAGAATTCGATAAGGAAACAAACTTAAAAATAGAATATTATATAAAAAAAAGAAAATCGAAAATCTGGAGTAGAAAGAGAAATATATATATATACGTTTTTAAAAACGAATAAGTGGTTTTTATGGTGTTGGTGATTTGAGATAAGTGATCTTGTCTGTTTTGAAGTTAAAGATGTTATTCAGTCAAGATCTGAGAGGTAGTTATACCCCAACTTGATTGATTTCATTTTTAATTGATAAATAGCAAGATCCAGTTTCGAAGAGAATTGTTTGAATAAGAGTTAGTTGAATAAAATATTTTGGGATGTTGTAACTGTAATGACCCGGATTCTTATGGGTAAATTTTAAATATTTAATATGGATTTAAATATTGGGTGGATAAATATAAATTGAATTTTTATATTAAGTTATCAATTTAATAATCAATTTCGATTTAATATCGAATATATTAAATTATTGTAATACGTCAGTTCGAGAAGTTGAAACTGAACTAGAAACAGTTCAGAAAATCAATTCAAACTCCTGTTTGAATTAGATGAATAATATTAATTTATTATCGAAGAATAAATTGTATGAAATAAATTTATATAGGTTTAAGTTAATATCAACTACGGATGATCAAATTGGACTTCGTGACCTATCCCAGTGTGTCCGGAATAGGGGTATTACCCTAGAATTGACAGTTGTTGGGTTCAGAAAGGAGTTCGAAATCAAGAGCTATTGAAGTTTTAAGGATACAGTTTTTAATTTAATTAAAATAAAATAAAATATCATCGCTTGTGGCTAGAAACAAGGCAACAAGGCAGAAAAAATAGGTCTCGCTGTCAAATGTTAAAACCGCACCCCTTATATCTCCTTCTTTATATTTTCCGTTCAGTTAAACTAATCAAAATCAAAGCTCTAGTAAATAAAAAAGGAAAATGGTCGCGCTCCACTTTAAAATCCCCAATCGATCGAATTCTTATCCGTGAGTCCCAACGGTGGGATCGATACTTCAACCTATTTTCCTTTCTATGCGATGCGATATTCCTCAGAAATGGTGACAGCGAGATTTGGACTCGCGATTAAGGGAGCTGTCGATTTAGGGTAGCCAGTCGATAAAACATGGGGATCACGATCTCGATTTAGGCACTGGAAATGGCTCACAACGTAGGGATGGTTTCACGTTTTGGTTCGAATGGAGTGTCGGGGTCACTGCTGTGGTGTGCGCGTCTTCTGGATGTTGACTCTGGGTTTTGGAGCTACTACGAATTCAACAATTGGAAGAAGGGTGATGTTGAAGACACTTTATTGGTGGTTTTAGGCTTTTCAGTGAGCAGTAAAATGGAGGAGCGGAACAGTTTAAACAATAGAGAGGAAGAACGAGCAGTGGAGCTCCAGGTCGTCATGAGCACTGTAGAGTACTGTGTTGAGGCTTACGGTGTTGTGTTGAGGCTGAGGGCGCGAGTGAATGAAGGGATTCGAGTTGATGTAGTCTAGGTTAGATGGAAGTTGTTTTAAAGGTGGGTAAGACAACTATGATGGAGATCAAACCATATGTGAAGGGGTCCATGAAGACATTTTTAGGAAGTCATCTTGATGGATTTGAGTGTGAGTGTTCTAAGTCTTAACAGGAAGTGAAAGAGAGGTCACGACAAATTTTGAATGATGAAGGAAGATGAGTTAAAGCTTAATTAAGGTAAAAAGTTAATTAAATTTATTAATTATGTCGAATTATATATATATAGTATAACTTGTAAAGTTAACCATACGGTCATATGATTTCAGACTCAATCGAACTCAAGCACGTTAAAGGAGTATTGACAATAATTAAAAGTAAATGGAAAAGGCGTAATCTGTTCGAGAAGAATTAAGTTGAAATAATTCAAGTCAATACTAGACGAGACTGAATGGAATCAGAAGGGATATTCAACAAGTAAAATAAAAGGTGAGTAAATTCTCACTCATTTAATTTATTTTAGCATTACAATAAATTGTTGGTTGTTTTGTTGATTGTTGGATGCTTTAAATTTTTATTTATTGCTGTAAAAATATATATTAGTTATCTAGGATTTGGTTGACTATTATATATATATTCGGTTGATGATTGGTTGGATTCCCGCAGTTTCATTAGCGGATGCCCGCGGTTTCATTAGCGGATGATTACCCTATACGTCCCACGCTATGATTAGTGGATGACCTTTATACCGCGATATTCTGCCACGAAGCAGAATGGGTATTATTTATGTGCTAACGTCTGTGGATGTAGGAAAACAGGTTGGAGGAATCCCACTGGATTCCTCAAAAATATATTGTCTGTTTGTTTGTTTGTTTGTTTTCATATATACTGTGATATATGGTGTGTTAGAAACAAGGAATAAATAATGGTCGTGAAAGAGATTTCAAAGATGATATTTGAATTAAAAGAGAATAAAATATGGTATTTGAATTCAAAGAGATTTAAAAAATGGTATTTGAATCCAAAGGGAATTAAATTAGAATTTGAATCCAAAGAAATTCAAATGGTTTTTGAATAAAGAAAATTCAAATAAAGTTTGAATATAAAAATTCAAATGTTATTTGAATAAAGAAAATTCAAAGAGAAAATTGAAATGGAGTTTGAATATTTAAATTCAAGTATGAATTTCAAATATAGAAATTGAAAAGGGATTTGAATATAGAAATTAAAGTGGAATTTAAAACATAGGTTTTAAATAAAGGAATTCAAATGGAATTTACACTATGTAATTCGAATAAAGGAATTCAAATGGAATTTACACTATGTAATTCGAATAAAGGAATTCAAATGGAATTTACACTATGTAATTCGAATAAAGGAATCCAAATGGAATTTACACTATGTAATTCGAATAAGGGAATTCAAAATGGAATTTACACTATGTAATTTGAATAAGGGAATTCAAATGGAATTTACACTATGTAATTTGGATAAAGGGAATTCAAAAGATTTGAATATAGAAATTCAAATGGAATTCAAATATAGAATTTGAATAAAGAGAATTCAAATAGAATTCAAAAATAGAATTTGATTAGTTATAAGTAAGTAAAAAGATAGTTGAATATGTTATATTAAAATGTGAAAGAGAAATAGGCGAGAGAGTTGATTAACGAATTTATTTAACGAGTTGAGTAAAACGAGTGTATTAAGTTGAAATGAATTAGAAATGTATGGATATACATGAGACAGGTTTGGAATGAAGTGTTGGAATAAATATAAATAGAATGCCCGACAAAAAGGTATGTATTCAATTCACATATGAGATTTTATGCGCCGTATCGGCAAGCCGCTTGGCTTTTTCTTTTTCTTTTTGAATAGAGAGGCCTGCGTGGCAGTTTGGGGATTTTCCCGATGCTGCCGGTACAAAGGAGGTTATGGCGAATTTTTCCGGGAATTTAAGGAGTTAGAATATTTTTAAGAAAATCTGATAACTAGAATGCTGTATATCAATATATATAGAAGTCGATAAGGAAAACGAACTTAAAAATAGAATAATATAATCAAAAAGGGGATCTAGGAATAAAGCTCGTAAGAGTAGGAAGAGAAAATGTATATGTGGTTAAAAGTGAATAATCAGTTGAATGGTATTGATTATTTGAGTAAGTGGTCTTATCTGTTTTGACGTTATAAATGTTATTCAGTCAAGGTCTGAGAGGTAGTTATACCCCAACTTGATTGATTTCATTATTAACAAATAAATAGTAAGATTTCAGGCTCGAAGATCAATGTTGAATAAGAGTTAGTTGAATATAGTATTTGGGTTGTCGTAACGATGTTTTACACAACATCTGTTTTAACCCAAATAAGTGTAAGTTGGAAACAAGATGTTAAATATTTCCTAAGTATAGAAATAAACGAGATCGGAAAAGAGATAAGTAATTGGAATATTTTCCAATTATAAATGGCATATATTTTCTAAGTATAGAAAATAAAAGAAGGCGGTATATGGAAATGTTTTCCAAATAACGTATAAGGCCAATATGGTTATTGAAAATATTTGGTTAACAAATATTGATAAAGAAATGGAGAAGTGATTTAATTAATGGAATATTAATTAAGGGCGCAGTGATTGTTTGATAATTGGATGAACACTTGTTTTCTTCGATAGTTAAATCATCGACTATCGAAACACTTGTTTTTATTCGATAGTTAAATCACAGACTATCGAAATTTTGACCATTTTAACGTTGTTAATATGGAGAGACCGGTTGGATTATTATCCAAAGAACCACTCTGTATTGGCATAAGCGTTGCGAATCATATATGCCAAAGGTAATTGAAGACAGAGTAAAGTGCAAGGGCTGTTGTATAAATCTTAAATAACAGTACCTAAGATGGATATACAGAATAGTACCTTCGGTTCATCCTGTTCCTGGGTGACTTGTATGGATGAATGTCTGACAGAGTATTTCCAGAAAAGTCACGTACATTGATTTATTCAACCGTACCAAGAGTGAAAGCGGAGAAGGAAACTTCTTTAGCTAACACGTAATGTACTGTTGTAGACGTCAATTAGTGATTTTCGATGGATCTGACAATGTGGCATTCGAAGTGAATCTGATGTAATGATAAAGCGTAGCCTCTGGCCTCAACAACCGGGAAATGACAAAAATCGGGCAGGCAGCATGGCTATGTGGTTAGCTCCCATTAGGGTGTATTATCACCTATCTAGAGAATATTCATTTGCTTCTTTAATCTATATCAATGCTGTCCCTTATCGGGAAATGGTTGCTGATCCCGATCGTTGGTGATATACATTCGATACACTCAAGCGAAATGTGTGGTCGATCATGTGTGGTTGAGTTGCAAGATGTTCTTGTTGAACTCCACTGTATCGTTCCTAGAGTACACTGATCGGAAGGTGGTTCCATACCTTGTCATAGTTGGAAATCAATACGTGCTTGCGGTTTTGATTGTATACTATATATGTGGAATGTGAGATGAAAGCGTTTCTGCTAGATGGTTATTATATTGTGGTTGATAGACATTATTATAATATCAAAAGGTTTTTGATATAAAGATATTTTGGATTCTCATAAGGGAAAAACCCGTTCCGTTATACGGCGTGGTCTTATGAGATATCGTTTACTTGTTCAAGTTGTTTTAAACTGTTTACTCATACCAGTCCCATGGCTGACCCAGAGTTTATTTGTTTTGTTCTACCTAAACTCTTGGGTGCCTAAATTTGTACGGGCAGTCAAGTAGTTCAGGATTTTACAGATCTATCTAAAGGAGCTTGGAGCAGGAGGCTTCGACGTTAGTTATATAGAGTTTTGTTCCGCTGTATTGTAAGTGTTGTACACTGATAAGTGTATGTTATACAGTTGAAATTTTGTATTTCAAAAAGTTATGATATATTATATTTTGTTCCGCTGCGATGTGAGATTCTGTGTTGTTATTTCTGTTCTTCTTCTACCTTTTTCTTCTAAAAAAAATGATCCGTATTTTCGTGATATTTGGGTTGGATGTATGGTGTATGTACTCAACTCCGATGTTACGGATTTGCGGGTTGTTACAGTTGGTATCAGAGCTTAGGTTGAGCGAATACCTAGGCTTGTTGGAATGTGCTCATTTGAGATAGGGTCAGTAGCACCCTAGAATGAGTTGAGTGTATATATATAAGAGAGAGCGTATTTGTTAGTTGATATAAAAACTGTTTTATATTGTGTTGACTAGTATGTTGAGTGGATTATGAATTCTGATCGAATCGTGGGACGCCACGATGTCGATAGGAGTTTATAAACACTTGAACAGAAGATTGGACACGATATTGTTTAAAGTGGATAAATGAAATAACTTTATCCAAAACTATATATTGATATGAAATAATAATTTTTCTGAAATTATTATATATATGGATGTGTTGGATGTTAATATTATAATCAGATAATATTATAAATTTGGAATGGTTATATAGATAACCAAGTAAAATGTGTATATGAATGAAATATACAAATAAGTTGAACTAAAATTTAAATTCAAACCAGAATTCAGAATTTAAAATCCTGGGAGTTTGGAAAAATATTTTTCTAAATGAATATCAAGTAATATAGCACTGAACTCATTCAGTAGCTAGGAAATAATTCTGATAATGAGTCGACCATCATCAGTGTTCATTTTCGAGTTCCTA
Organism: Allium sativum; assembly: GCA_030737875.1. Classification (NCBI taxonomy): domain Eukaryota; kingdom Viridiplantae; phylum Streptophyta; class Magnoliopsida; order Asparagales; family Amaryllidaceae; genus Allium; species Allium sativum. The sequence goes on from CM060922.1 coordinate 1,053,038,165, forward strand.
AGTGATGAATTGCTGCCTTAGAAAAGTTTTGATGGAAATTTGTTTGAAAGAAAACAAGTTTAGTTGGAAAATTCAAATGTTTTGAATTTAAAAGGATTATAAATATATGTATACATTTATGTGGTTTCGAAAGAAAATTCAAAAGGTATTTGAATATATGAAATTTGAAATGAGGAGTTCATATAGAAAATGCAGAGATATTTAAATAAGGTATTTGAATTCAAAGGAATTAAATTAGACTATGAATTCAAAGGAATTCAAATAGAAATTGAATAAGAGGAATTCAAATAGAAATTGAATAAGAGGAATTAGTTAATCGAGTTTGAATTGAAGTTAAACTTTGAAAGGTAAATTGGATTTGTAAACCATTCGAAATCGAATATATAACTTAAATTGAGATTTGAATTCAATTAGTAAATAAGCAAGTTAAAATATATTTGAATATGTCATGTTCAAATATAAAAGTGAAATAGACTAAAGAGTTAATTAACAAGTTAATTAACGAATTAAGTTAAAAAACGACCGGGTATAGTTGAAATAAATAATTGGTTGTTTGGTGTTTAAATATCACCGGGTCTAAGTGTTGATATTTAAAAATATCCTGAAAGGAATATTTGAAATTTTTAAGGAAAATTCTATTTTTAAATAGAATTTGAATAATTCAAACAGAATTCGAATATAAAAGATTCAAATAGAATTTGAATTCAAAGTGAAATTAAAATATGGTATTTGAATTCAAAGTGAAGTTAAATAGAATTTGAATCAAAGAGAAATTAAATATGGTATTTAAATTCAAAGGGGTTAAATAGAATTTGAATTCAAAGTGAAGTTAAATAAAATTTGAATCAAAGAGAAATTAAATATGGTATTTAAATTCAAAGGGAATAAATAGAAATTGAATAAGAGGAATTCAAAAAGAAATTGAATATAAGGAGTTAAATAGAATTTGAATTTAAAGGGGTTAAATAGAATTTGAATATAAGGAGTTAAATAGAATTTGAAATATATAAGTTCAAATAGTATTTTGAACATAGAAATTCAAAAGGGGTTTGAATATAAAATTCAAAGAAAAATTCAAAAGGGGTTTGAATATAAAATTCAAAGAGAAATTCAAAAAGGGTTTGAATATAGAATTCAAAGAGAGTAGAATGTGGAATTTGAATTCAAATAGAATAAAAATAGACTTTGAATATTTGAATTCAAATAGAATATAAAAAGGAGTTGAATATTTTAATTCAAACAGAATTAAAGTGGACTTTGAATATTTGAATTCAAATAGGATATAAAGAGGAGTTTGAATATTTGAATTCAAAGAGAATTAAAGTGGAATTCGAATATTTGAAATCCAATAGAGTTAAAATGGAGTTGAATTCATTTTAATGAAGTTTATATATAAATATAATTAAAACGAACTCGCCGCAGCACTGTAGTTCGTAAATTGGCGACTCGAACTTCAATTGAGTATACAGGACTCAAATTAAGTCGGAATTCCTTGAAATAAGAACCGTCAGGACCAGTTAGATAATATTTTCTAATAAAAGAAGAAAAATCTGGATTTCATCGAATAGATTTTGAGATATGTCAAAAGCAAATCTCGAAAAATGCAGCGCCAGAAACCATTAAAAACCATAATGGTTTATATGTATAAGTAAAAAGGATTTTATTTTTTTGTAAATAAAAAATCCGAATGGCCATGAGAAAAATCTAGACTTGGTTATTAAATATATATGAACTCAAGTGAAGTAGATAAAATGATTTGGAAAACAATAATCATATTTCTGATTATTGAATAGAATTAACTAAGTAAAAGAGAAATTAGTTAATCACAGTTGAACCGAAATAAGACCTTGGAAAGTGAATTGAAATTGTAAGTGTATATTCGAATCGAATATGGAATTTCAATGGAAAATAGAATTCAACTAGGGTATAAACAAGTTAAATGGACCAAAGTGAATAAATTGATCAGAATCAATTTAAATAAAATCGGAATACATATGAAGGGAATATGAATTGAATGCAAATAACTTGATTGTAAATCATTCGGAATAAATGAATGTGAACATATATGATATGCAATATGAGTGAAACCAAAAAGTTTTATTGGAACTAAAATTGTATAAGTATGGAATGTTGAGTTCAACATAAGTAAGTTTTTGAAAGGATAATAGGTTGGTAGCACTTTTTCTACCTTAGCAATTTCGAGGGCAAAATTATTTTTAAGTGGGGAAGAATGTAATGACCTGGATTCTTATGGGTTAATTTTAAATATTTAATATGGATTTAAATATTGGGTGGATAAATATAAATGGAATTTTTATATTAAGTTATCAATTTTGATTTAATATCGAATATATTAAATTATCGTAATACGTCAGTTCGAGAAGTTGAAACTGAATTAGAAACAGTTTAGAAAATCAATTCAAACTCCTATTTGAATTAGATGAATAATATTAATTTATTATCGAAGAATAAATTGTCTGAAATAAATTTATATAGGTTTAAGTTAATATCAACTACGGATGATCAAATTGGACTTCGTGACCTATCCCAGTGTGTCCGGAATAGAGGTATTACCCTAGAATTGACAGTTGTTGGGTTCAGAAAGGAGTTCGAAATCAAGTGCTATTGAAGTTTTAAGGATACAGTTTTTAATTTAATTAAATTAAAATAAAATATCATCGCTTGTGGCTAGAAACAAGGCAACAAGGCGAAAAAAATAGGTCTCGCTGTCAAATGTTAAAACCGCACCCCTTATATCTCCTTCTTTATATTTTCCGTTCAGTTAAACTAATCAAAATCAAAGCTCTAGTAAATAAAAAAGGAAAATGGTCGCGCTCCTCTTTAAAATCCCCAATCGATCGAATTCTTATCCGTGAGTCCCAACTGTGGGATCGATACTTCAACCTATTTTCCTTTCTATGCGATGCGATATTCCTCAGAAATGGTGACAACGAGATTTGGACTCGCGATTAGGGGAGCTGTCGATTTAGGGTAGCCAGTCGATAAAACATGGGGATAACGATCTCGATTTAGGCACTTGAAATGGCTCACAACGCAGGGATGGTTTCACGTTTTGGTTCGAATGGAGTGTCGGGGTCACTGCTGTGGTGTACGCATCTTCCGGATGTTGACTCTGGGTTTTGGAGCTACTACGAATTCAACAATTGGAAGAGGGGTGATGTTGAAGACACTTTATTGGTGGTTTTAGGCTTTTCAGTGAGCAGTAAAAGGGAGGAGTAGAACAGTTTAAACAATAGAGACGAAGAACGAGCAGTGGAGCTCCAGGTCGTCATGAGCACTGTAGAGTACTGTGTTGAGGCGTACGGTGCTGTGTTGAGGCTGAGGGCACGAGTGAATGAAGGGATTCGAGTTGATGTAGTCTAGGTTAGATGGAAGTTGTTTTGAAGGTGGGTAAGACAACTGTGATGGAGATCAAACCATATGTGAAGGGGTCCATGAAGACATTTTTAGGAAGTCATCTTGATGGATCTGAGTGTGAGTGTTCGAAGTCTTAACAGGAAGTGAAAGAGAGGTCACGACAAATTTTGAATGATGAAGGAAGATGAGTTAAAGCTTAATTAAGGTAAAAAGTTAATTAAATTTATTAATTATGTCGAATTATATATATATATAGTATAACTTGTAAAAATAACCATACAGTCATATGATTTCAGACTCAACTGAACTCAAGCACGTTAAAGGAGTATTGACAATAATTAAAAGTAAATGGAAAAGGCATAATCTGTTCGAGAAGAATTAAGTTGAAACAATTCAAGTCAATACTAGACGAGACTGAATGGAATCAGAAGGGATATTCGACAAGTAAAATAAACGGTGAGTAAATTCTCACTCATTTAATTTATTTTAGCATTACAATAAATTGTTGGTTGTTCGTTGATTGTTGGATGCTTTAAATATTTATTTATTGCTGTAAAAATATATATTAGTTATCTAGGATTTGGTTGACTATTATATATATATATATATATATATATATTGGGTTGATGATTGGTTGGATTCCCGCAGTTTCATTAGCGGATGCCCGCGGTTTCATTAGCGGATGATTACCCTATACGTCCCACGCTATGATTAGTGGATGACCTTTATACCGCGATATTCTGCCACGAAGCAGAATGGGTATTATTTATGTGCTAACGTCTGTGGATGCAGGAAAACAGGTTGGAGGAATCCGACTGGATTCCTCAAAAATATATTGTTTGTCTATTTGTTTGTTTTCATATATACTGTGATATATGGTGTGTTAGAAACCAGGAATAAATAATGGTCTTGAAAGAGATTTCAAAGATGATATTTGAATTCAAAGAGAATAAAATATGGTATTTGACTTCAAAGAGATTTAAAATATGGTATTTGAATCCAAAGAGAATTAAATTAGAATTTGAATCCAAAGAAATTCAAATGGTTTTTGAATAAATAAAATTCAAATAAAGTTTGAATATAAAAATTCAAATGTTATTTGAATAAAGAAAATTCAAAGAGAAAATTGAAATGGAGTTTGAATATTTAAATTCAAGTATGAATTTCAAATATAGAAATTGAAAAGGGATTTGAATATAGAAATTAAAGTGGAATTTAAAACATAGGTTTTAAATAAAGGAATTCAAATGGAATTTACAATATGTAATTCGAATAAAGGAATTCAAATGGAATTTACACTATGTAATTCGAATAAAGGAATTCAAATGGAATTTACACTATGTAATTCGAATAAGGGAATTCAAAATGGAATTTACACTATGTAATTTGAATAAGGGGATTCAAATGGAATTTACACTATGTAATTTGGATAAAGGGAATTCAAAAGATTTGAATATAGAATTTGAATATAGAAATTCAAATATAGAATTTGAATAAAGAGAATTCAAATAGAATTGAAAAATAGAATTTGATTAGTTATAAGTAAGTAAAAAGATAGTTGAACACGTTATATTAAAATGTGAAAGAGAAATAGGCGAGAGAGTTGATTAACGAATTTATTTAACGAGTTGAGTAAAACGAGTGTATTAAGTTGAAATGAATTAGAAATGTATGGATATACATGAGACGTGTTTGGAATGAAGTGTTGGAATAAATATAAATAGAATGCCCGACAAAAAGGTATGTATTTAATTCACATATGAGATTTTATGCGCCGTATCGGCAAGCCGCTTGGCTTTTTCTTTTTCTTTTTGAATAGAGAGGCCTACGTGGCAGTTTGGGGATTTTCCCGATGCTGCCGGTACAAAGGAGGTTATGGCGAATTTTTCCGGGAATTTAAGGAGTTAGAATATTTTTAAGAAAATCTGATAACTAGAATGCTGTATATCAATATATATAGAAGTCGATAAGGAAAACGAACTTAAAAATAGAATAATATAATCAAAAAGGGGATCTAGGAATAAAGCTCGTAAGAGTAGGAAGAGAAAATGTATATGTGGTTAAAAGTGAATAATCAGTTGAATGGTATTGATTATTTGAGTAAGTGGTCTTATCTGTTTTGACGTTCTAAATGTTATTCAGTCAAGGTCTGAGAGGTAGTTATACCCCAACTTGATTGATTTCATTATTAACAAATAAATAGTAAGATTTCAGGCTCGAAGATCAATGTTGAATAAGAGTTAGTTGAATATAGTATTTGGGTTGTCGTAACGATGTTTTACACAACATCTGTTTTAACCCAAATAAGTGTAAGTTGGAAATAAGATGTTAAATATTTCCTAAGTATAGAAATAAACGAGATCGGAAAAGAGATAAGTAATTGGAATATTTTCCAATTATAAATGGCATATATTTTCTAAGTATAGAAAATAAAAGAAGGCAATATATGGAAATGTTTTCCAAATAACGTATAAGGCCAATATGGTTATTGAAAATATTTGGTTAACAAATATTGATAAAGAAATGGAGAAGTGATTTAATTAATGGAATATTAATTAAGGGCGCAGTGATTGTTTGATAATTGGATGAACACTTGTTTTCTTCGATAGTTAAATCATCGACTATCGAAACACTTGTTTTTATTCGATAGTTAAATCACAGACTATCGAAATTTTGAACAGTTTAACATTGTTAATATGGAGAGTCCGTTTGGATTATTATCCAAAGAACCACTCTGTATTGGCATAAGCGTTGCGAATCATATATGCCAAAGATAATTGAAGACAGAGTAAAGTGCAAGGGCTGTTGTATAAATCTTAGATAACAGTGCCTAAGATGGATATACTGAATAGTACCTTCGGTTCATCCTGTTCCTGGGTGACTTGTATGGATGAATGTCTGACAGAGTATTTCCAGAAAAGTCACGTACATTGATTTCTTCAACCGTACCAAGAGTGAAAGCGAAGAAGGAAACTTCTTTAGCTAACACGTAATGTACTGTTGTAGACGTCAATTAGTGATTTACGATGGATCTGACAATGTGGCATTCGAAGTGAATCTGATGTAATGATAAAGCGTAGCCTCTGGCCTCAACAACCGGGAAATGACAAAAATCGGGCAGGCAGCATGGCTATGTAGTTAGCTCCCATTAGGGTGTATTATCACCTATCTAGAGAATATTCATTTGCTTCTTTAATCTATATCAATGCTGTCCCTTATCGGGAAATGGTTTTTGATCCCAATCGTTGGTGATATACATTCGATACACTCAAGCGAAATGAGTGGTCGGTCATGTGTGGCTGAGTTGCAAGATGTTCTTGTTGAACTCCAGTGTATCGTTCCTAGAGTACACTGATCGGAAGGTGGTTCCATACCTTGTCATAGTTGGAAATCCATACGTGCTTGCGGTTTTGATTGTATACTATATATGTGGAACGTGAGATGAAAGCGTTTCTGCTAGATGGTTATTATATTGTGGTTGATAGACATTATTATAATATCAAAAGGTTTTTGATATAAAGATATTTTGGATTCTCATAAGGGAAAAACCCGTTCCGTTATACGGCGTGATCTTATGAGATATCGTTTACTTGTTCAAGCTGTTTTAAACTGTTTACTCATACCAGTCCCATGACTGACCCGGATTGGGTGCCTAAATTTGTACGGGCAGTCAAGTAGTTCAGGATTTTACAGATCTATCTAAAGGAGCTTGGAGCAGGAGGCTTCGGCATTAGTTATATAGAGTTTTGTTCCGTTGTATTGTAAGTGTTGTACTATGATAAGTGTATGTTATACAGTTGAAATTTTGAATTTCAAAAAGTTATGATATATTATATTTTGTTCCGCTGCGATGTGAGATTCTGTGTTGTTATTTCTGTTCTTCTTCTACCTTTTTCTTCTAAAAAAAATGATTCGTATTTTCGTGATATTTGGGTTGGATGTACGGTGTATGTACTCAACTCCGATGTTACGGATTTGCGGGTTGTTACAGTAACGATGTTTTACCCAGCATTCATTTTAACCCAAGTGGTGGAATTTTGGAAATATAAAAGTAAATATTTCCCGAGTATAGAATTAAACGAGTCGGGATTATAAATAGAAAATATTTTCTAAGTGTAGAAAATAAAAGAAGGCGAGATATGGAAATGTTTTCCAAACAGCGTTAGTGACCAAGATGATATTGAAAATATTGTGTTAACGAATATTGATAAATAAATGGATAAGTGTTTTAATTTATGAAATATTGATTAAAAGGCCCAGTGATTGGTTTGATGCTTTGAATGAATGTTTGTTTTTCTTCGATAGTTAAATAACTGACTATCGAAGTATTAGCCAATGTCGTTGTCAATATGGAGAGACCGGTTGGATTATTATCCGTGAACCACTCCGTATTGGCAGAAGCATAGAAAACCAGATTATATGTAGATAATCGAAGATGGAGTAAAGTGCAAGGACTTTTCTATTAATGGAAATTGTGCCTTCGGTTTCGTTCAATCCCAAAACGAACTTAAATGGACGAATGTCTGACAGAGTATTTCCAATGATCGAATATGTTGGTCTATATAAATATATATGGTTGCAAAGAATTTACTCTCTTAGCATAATATCCAGAATATATTTGTGCAAATCAATTAGTGATTAACGGATCTAACAATGTGGCATTCAAAGTGATTGTGCTATTAATGAATGGAAAGTAATCGTAGCCTCATGCCTCAACAACCAGGAAATGAAAAAAATCGGGCATACAGCATGGCTAGTGGGTCACTCCCATTAGGGTGTATAATCACCTATCTAGAGAAATTCATTTAATTCCTTATTCTATTCGATGCTTTCCCATTCGGGAAACGAATGCTGATCCCAATCGTTGGTGATATACATTCGATACACTTAAGCGAAATGAGTGGTCGGTCATGTGCGGGCCGGGTTGCAAGACATTCTTGTTGAACCCTGTGTATTACCCTCTAGAGATGCACTATCGGAAGGTGGTTCCATACCTTGTCATGTTGGAAATCCAATCTCCAATAAGCGCCCTACGGTTTTTGATTTTATATTATATATGGAGCGTGAGATGCAAGCGTTTCGCTAGATTGTTATTTATTTGATTTAGACACTATTATAATATCACTGGATTTTTGTATCAAAGTGTTTTGGGTTATAATAAGGTAAAAACCGTCCATGTTTATGTGTGGGCTGGTCTTACTATTATCCTTTCTTTCGAAAGGATTTTGAAATTTAAACAAATGGTTGGAGTTTACTCACATCAGTCCCATGACTGACCCAGAGTTTATTTTGTTTGTTTTCCCTAAACTCTTGGGTGCCCAAATTTGTGCGGGCAATCAAGTAGTCGGGATTTTTCAGATTCACTTGGAAGGGCTTGAAGAAGGAGGCTTCAACAGTTAGCTATAGACTATCATATATTCCATTATGTACCCTGTTGTATCTGGAAACATGTGTTTATAACTGTTGTGCTCTGATAATGGTATGTATAAAAAGTTACTGATTTGTATTTCAAAAGTTATGTTATTTAATATATTTTATTCGTTACGCTGTGAGATTTGTGTTCTTTGTTTTCTTCTATTCTAACCTTTCTTTCTTTCTATTCCTCATCCTCTAACTTCTTTCTAATAATGATTCATATTTCTGTGTCATTTGGGTTGGACGTGTGGTGTTATTCGTCAACTCAAAGGGTACGGATTTGTGGACCGTTACAGTTGGTATCAGAGCTTAGAATGAGCGAATACCTAGGCTTTGGTGCGATGTGCTCATTAGAGATAGGGTCAGTAGTACTTTAGAATGAGTTGAGTGTATATATACGAGAGAGCGTATTTGTTAATTGATATAAAAATTGTTTTATATTGTGTTGGCTAGTCTCTTAAGTGGTTTATGAATTCTGATCGAATCTTGTGACGCCACGGAGTCAATAGGAATTTCTATACACTGGAATAGAGAAATTTGACACAATACTATTTTAAGTGGGTAAGTGGAATAATTTTACCCAAAATTATATTTTGATATAAAAGAAATATTTTTCTGAAATTATTATAATATATGGATGTGTTGGATGTTAATATTATAATCAAATGAGATTATAAAAATTGAAATGGCTATATGTAACCAAATAGAATCTGTATATGAATGAAATATATACAAATGAGATGAATTAAAATTGAATTCAAACTAGAATTTGGAATTTAAATCCTAGGAAGTTTGAAAATATTTTGTAAAGTATATTAAAATAATATGGCTTTTTTTGCAAGGGTTTTGAATCAAAATCATATTTGAGTGGATTTTGAAAGTGATAAAGCACTGAACTCACTTCAGTGGCTGGAAAATAATTCTGATGATGATTGCAGCTTCATCAGTATTCATTTTCGAGTTTCTAAGCGATAAATTGCTACCTTAGAAAAGTGTTTGAAGACAATTTGTTTAAAAGAAAACAAGTTGGTTGAAAAATTCAAATGTTTTGAATTTGTGATGTAAATAAATATGTGTATATATTTATGGGGTTCTAAAGAATTTGAAATGAAAACCCGGGAATTTAAATTTTGGAATTAAATTTAACTTAAGCAAGTTAAAAGGGATCAAAGTGAATAAATGGAATTGAATGAAATATAAACTGGATGTGAACATATTAATTGTAAATCATTCGAATAAAATAAATGTAAGCATATATGGTGTTCTAGGTAAATCAAAAGTTTGTTGGAACTAAAGTTGTAGAAGCATGAAATGTTGAGTTTCAACATAAGTGAATTTTTGAAAAGTTAATGGATTTGTACCATTTTTCCTATTTTAGTAATTTCGGGGACGAAATTCTTTTAAGGGGGAAAGATTGTAACGACCTGGATTTTTGATCGATTTATTTTAAATATTTAATATTGTTTTAAATATTAATTTTATAATATAAATGGATTTTTATATTTAGTTATCGATTTAAAAATCGATTTCGATTTAATTTTGAATGTATTAAATTATTGTAATTTGAAATATAATTGATATCGAAGTTAAAAACTGAATCAAAATGATTCAGATGATAAATAGGAATTTTATTTGACTATAAACGATAATAATAATTTATTATCGAGAAAATGTTTAGTTCTGAATTTAATTTATATTATATTAATTTAATATGGTATATACGATCAAATTAAATTTCAAAATATATGCTATTCAATTCAAAATAGCGTTATAACACTTAAATGTCAGTCGTTATGTTAAAATAGTGGTTCATGAATTTATGTAATGGACCATGAGATATTTTAACGGATAAGATCGAAGTCGAATCAACATTAAATCAAAATCCATTTAAAAAGAATGAAAATCTCTTTAATCAAATCAAAATCTGTTTAAAAGAAATAAAAAATCTTTTTATTTCAAATCGTATTATATTAAAAATCAAATCAAAATCTTTTTAAATTCCTTAAATGGATTTGCCATGTACGTTACCGACCAAACCATTTATTTGCAACGTACTTTGTGTTCACCTTTCTTCTATAAATCAAACGGCCGATGCATTTTAATATAGGGAAAATCTCGTTCCGTGTTTCTACTTCTACTTCATTCGTTTGCTCTTAGATTCCACCCTCTCATTTTAATTTCCAAATCCCAAAATCGAAAGCTTCCAAAGGCCACTCATTTCTTCTTAAATCAATTCCAAGAAAAATCTGAAACAATTCACGATAAAAGATTGTATGTCGTATGCTTCAATTAGAGATAAACTAGTGCTTGCGATCTGGTGTAGTGAGTTCGACATCAAGACAACGCGACAAGGGGGTTCAACTCGATTTAGGTGAAAGTAGGTCAAACTGAGGGTGGCGCTGCTATCGTGATGTGGAGGAGCTCAGGTGGAAGGAAAATTGCGAGAACTGGTGTTGATAAAGATCGCACCTGTACGGTAATAGGATTGTCGCGAGTTGCCAGAAAACCGAAATGGGGTTGAGCAAAGTCGCGATTTTGGATCTGGAAAGTTCGAAGATGTCGATCAACTCTCTATAGCACTACTTGGGTCACGATTCCCTACTGATGAGAAAACGAGAAAAATCTGGGTACTGAATGACGGCGTTCTCTAAAGTGAAGATGAAGGTGAAGTAACTGGCGTGAAAGAGGGTGGTATGATCCTATTTGGAGGGTGCGGCAGTTTTACAAATGGGACTGTACATTTGGAAATGTTTGACTGAAAATGGATTTGCAATAATTAGAGGATGAGGATTGTAACGACCCGGAAAATCTGAACCAATTTAAAATTTTTAAATTGGCTAAAATAATGGATTTTAAATATTTGAAATAAATATTTTAAACAATGGCGATGAAAACTGAGTTGAAATCGACATTTGAAAACCAATATAATTAATTATAATTATATATAGAATTGAAAATGGCGCGGTAGTTCGATAATTTGATTTCAAACTTCAATTGAATATACCGAGTGCAAAACAATCCGGATTTTAGTGAAACCAAAAATATTTAAATCTGTTAGTGAATATCTTTCTAACGAATATGACCAATCGAAATTTGATAGCGGAAATCAAAAGGTATGTCCAATTGAAGATTCTGAATAGTCGCTATGGAATTCAGGCCCTTAAAAATGGACATTTTGCAAATGACCTCGGATTGCGACGAAACCACTTTTGTTGGGTCCGCAGTGTCAAGTTATTGCTAGGTTTCAAATTTCATAATTTTTCGAATCAATATGTGAGCGTGGCAAAAGAAAACGCGTTTGACCAGTTTCTGTTGATTTTAATCGAATGGAAATTGGCCATTTTTCAAACGGTCTCAGAATTCGACGAAACTAGTTTTGTTAGGACCGTATCGTCAATACGAAGCTAGAAAATATTTTTCTGGAATTTTTCTAGTTAGTATGTGGCCCCGGTAATTTGAAATGTGCGTTTAAAATTCAATATAGTGATTTAAATGAAAATTCAAAAGGAAACTGATTGTAACAATCGAATCAGCTTGCGATACATATCCCATTGTGTTCGGAATGGGGGTAAAACGCTATGGGCGACAGGCGGTGGGCCTCGTTTCGAGGTCGTATGTGAAAGTCAACTTTTTGAATAATTAAATAAAAAAAAATATATATATATATATTTTTTTATTCCCTCCCTCCCTCTTATCTTCTGCTTGCCCCCCCCCCCCCCGTTCGTTATAATTCATAACAAAAAAAAAAAAAAAAAAAAAACCAAGCCCTAAAACTATCGAGCCGCCGCCCCCCCAACCCTCGTCTCGACGCCTGCGAAGAAGCCGCACCACCGATCGAAGACCCAAGCCCCGCCTCCAGCGATCGACCCCGAAGCCCCCCGTTCAAAGCCCTAGCGAACGCCCACTTCGAGGAGCCGCCGACGTCTGCGAAGACCTCCCCCCCCCCTCTCTGTAAGAATTTCGGTTTATTTTATTGTTTTATTTTTATTTTACAAAAACCGAATTTAATAATGATTTTGTTTTAAAAATAAAAACTGAAAATGTTTAAAAGTTAAAATCTGAATTTTTTAAAAGGTAAAACTGAATATTTTTAACAGGATTTTTTTTTAAAGTATTAAAACTGGAATTTTTAAAAGCATTTTAAAAAAACCTGAATTTTAAAACAGATAAAAGAAAAAAAAAAAACTGATTTGGTTTTTTTTAAGAAAGTAGAAACAGGTTTTTATAAAAGTATTTTAAACTGATTTTTTTTAAAAGATTTAAAAACTGTTTTGAAAAGCATTTTTAAAACTGATGAAAAAAAATAATAAAAAAAACTGATTTGGTTTTTAAATTAAAAACTGAATTTCTTTTAAAAAGTAAAAATCATATTTTTATATGTGAAAGCAAAAGTAAAAATCATATTTTTATATATTGAATAGCGAAGTCAAAATTCGATTTTTATATATTGAATAGCATAGTAAAAATTCTATTTTTACATGTGTAGAGAATACGGGCGAAAGCAACAAAAGGCGAGGATTTCTATTAGGAAGAGTCGTGCAGTTGGATAGCTATTGGTGAGATTTCTGATTTAAAATTTATATATATACGTGTGAAATGAAAGTGAATAGCTATATATAAATTGCTATATATAAATATATATATATATATATATACGCCCCCTCGTCCACAAACCATGGACGATATTTATTGGTTGAAATTGTTGTGAAAATTGAATGGTTGTTTGGGATTGTTTTGTGATTGATATTGGTTGTATGTGGTTGAAAAATACCCGTTTGTGGTTGTGAAATATTTGGTTGAAACCACTTAGGTTTAGTTTGTGGAAATGAAATAAATATATACATGCCGCCTGCGTGCGAACTAGATGCATGTTTCCCATTGTCAAAAACCGCGAGGTTTTAAGGTAGAGCGAGGAGCCGTACTAGGGACGGTGCCGGTGTAACTACCCTGCCGTTATGCTGCCGAAATTTTGAATAATATTTGTGTGTTTGAATTATTTTCATATGCTTAAACTATATTTATCCCTTATATAGAAAACATTCATGTGTTGAATTGATATTCATTCGTTGTTTAGAAATTCATGTGTTGAATGTTATTCATATTTTGAAATAAATTGTTCGATAATAAAAATCACATTTTTATCGATATCTAAAAACTATTGAAAACATTCATGTGTTGAATTGATATTCATTCGTTGTTTAGAAATTCATGTGTTGAATGTTATTCATATTTTGAAATAAATTGTTCGATAATAAAAATCACATTCTTATCGATATCTAAAAACTATAGAAAACATTCATGTGTTGAATTGATATTCATTCGTTGTTTAGAAATTCATGTGTTGAATGTTATTCATATTTTGAAATAAATTGTTCGATAATAAAAATCACATTCTTATCGATATCTAAAAACTATAGAAAACATTCATGTGTTGAATTGATATTCATTCGTTGTTTAGAAATTCATGTGTTGAATGTTATTCATATTTTGAAATAAATTGTTTGATAATAAAAATCACATTTTTATCGATATCTAAAAACTATTGAAAACATTCATGTGTTGAATTGATATTCATTCGTTGTTTAGAAATTCATGTGTTGAATGTTATTCATATTTTGAAATAAATTGTTTGATAATAAAAATCACCTTTTATCGACTATATGAACTATATAGAAAAATAGTGTTTTGAAATGAATCGTTTTACAATAAAAATCACCTTTTTTATTGTATGCATAAATCGTTAAAATGTGAAGTGTTAAAAATAACCACTTGTTCAAAATAAACATATATGAGTTGAAATATTCATTAATTAGCTAATGAAATGAATTGCACCTATTTATGTAACATTAGAATGAGTGGAGTTTTTAAACCAAATAGAAATCAAATATGAAGTTGAATAGAAAATGAAAAATGATATGAACTGTATATATATGTACATGCATATTCATTGTACAGGTTATAGCAAAGGGGCTAGAGAAGAGGAATAAAATTTTGTGCCCGACAAATAGGTACACATTTACTGATTTGTTTGGGTGATGATTTTGAGCCTGATTGGCTAGCCGCTTGGCTTTTTCTTTTTCTTTTTGAGATTAGAAGGACCGGGACGCTATTTGCGATTTCCCGACGCTCCCGGTGCAGGGGAGGTTATGGCGAAATTTTTCCAAAATTTAAGGTGTAAGAAAATTTTTTGAAGTGAAAACGATATAGAAATCATTGAATGAACTATATTTATATAACTATATAAATATAAATAAAATTAAAACGAAACGAGGCCGTGCAGTTCGTATTTTGAAACCGTGATTTCAAACGACTAGTACGGGAAATCCGACCATTGGATTTTCCCGAAACCTCAACCGTCGGGTTCGCCTTGGAATAATCTTTCCAACGGTACCAACCTTGTAAAAATCCAACGGTTGGATTGTCTGGAATGTTTAATTCAAATCTGAAGAAAAACAGCGCCAGAATCGATTTTATTTATATATAAATATAAATAGAATTATATTTAATCGAATAACGACGCTGCAGTTCGTATTTTGAAATCGAAACTTCAAACGATCGTACCGGGAGATCCGACCGTCGGATTTTCCCGAAACTGGAACCGTTGGATTCGTTTCGAAAAGACCTTTCTAATGATGTAAATTTTGTGGGGATCCAACGGTTAGATTTTCAGATAAGTGTAAATCAAATCTGAAGAAAAACAGCGCCACGGCCGCCTTATGGCCCGAAGCGTCGTTTTGAATAAAATAGCTATTTTAAAATAAATAAAAATAGCGATAAATAATTATAAAATACCATAAGCGATATGGAATGGAAATAAACTGAATTTGCTTGATTTATGTGATGTTTGATGGTTGAATGCGTTTGGTGTGAAAATTACATTAAAGAACAGAATTGGTGTTGTCGAATAATTTAACCATTGAAATAAATCGAATAGAAATTCTAAATATGCGTGAATTATTTGAGAAGGCCGAGTTAATTCTCATTTCAAATAATTGACCGACGATTGAAAGTCGAAGATAAAGGCGATGGTCGAAGACCGGAGATCTTCACCTCGTTTGGATGGTAACCGAGGTCCTGATTGGGAGGCATCCCGAAATATGGATAATGAGTGGTGATCGTCCAGACGTACGTGTTGGTCGAAGGGTTTGCGAGGTATTTAGTGCCTCCGGTTTCGTTCAGACCCAGAACGGACTTGTAAATGGATTGTGTGTCCGACATTGGAATTTGTTCTGTGTGATTGATAGCCATCAGTTGCACGGTATGAATTGCCTGTGTGGCATGCTAAGATACAGTGAACATGGCTTCTGTTGAAAAGCAAAGTCTTGTGGTGATGATCAAAGCATCGCCTGTGTGGCGTAGCTTTGTGTATAACGTAAATTCGCGAGCCTCACACCCCGGTATGAACCTAAAACGGGAGAAGGACATCAGGGAGGGCCTGCGTTTCTTTCTAGCTAGGGTGGTGTCAGTGACCTACCAGCCCTGACATTTATATACTTTTCACCTATGTGGTTGTTGCTGTTGCGAGGCGCCTCGGTTTGATCGGACGATCCGGGTCCGATGGAGTCATTCGTTGGCTCGTTTACACCCCAAAGGGTGGGGAAACGCAGTGTTCAGGAATTTTAATCCACATCGGTGGACCGGCCCTGACGATCCAAGGGTCACTCGAGCTCTGATCCTGAGGGGCGGGCTAGAGCGTCTCGAATTCGGTAAGGACTATCTTTTGCCTTGGTTCATGACGGAAATCCAATTTCCAACTACGTGATCATGCGGTTTCGATTGTATATATACATTTGGCGACATAGTGGCATGGGACGCTCATGTCGTCTATGATTGATAGTTATGATTTGAAATTGTTTTCGAAACATATAAACACTAGCAATAATATCAAATGCCTTTGTTTTATTCGTATCAAGCATATCTTGGCCGTTATAAGGTAAAAACTCTATCCTCCGGTTTGCGTTGCATTGTGTGATGGGAACTGAGTCTTATAACGGCTTCATTTTTATAAAAAGCATAGCGATGTTTATAAGAAAGATTTGTTTTAAAGCACTGGCAATCCAATGGAGTAAACCCGTTCCACGAAAGTGGCGTGGTCCTGTGATTAGCCAATTAAGTATGTGTTGAGTAGATTTCTCATACCAGTCCCATGACTGACTCGTAGTTTGTTTCACTCTCAAACTCGGGTGCCCCTTTTTCTACACGGGCAGCCTTGTATTCAGGTTTAGCTGGTTCTTTCTGGATAGCTGGAGCTGAAGATGGATTCTATCATTTATTTCTTTTTATGCTGTTCAGCTCCTATTGTACATATTTTGTTTATTTCCGCTGTAGACATTTATGTATAGCTGAACTGTATTTGTACTAAGTAAGATCCTGTATACTGTGTAACTCTGATGATTACTTTTATCCAGTATATTCTGTTGTTCATTCTGGTGTATTTATTTAATTCTGTTCTGCTATTATATGTTTCTGTGTTATATTCCAAAAGATAACCTTGTTTCCGTGAGAACGGGAAATCGGGTCGTCTCAACGTGGTATCAGAGCTTTGGTTAAGCTTAGTTCTGGAATATAACATTTGAACGAACTCGTCAGAAATAGAACCAGTAGTGTTCTAGGACGGGTAACTCTATACAGATAGGATCAGCAATATCCTAGTATGAGTAGCAGAATAAAATTACACCTCGATAGACACATTTACCCTTCAAGTATTTGTCTCTATATTTTAAAATACCTTTTCTGTGACCTGACACTTGATCTGCTATTTGCAGAAGAACTAGAAAATGAGTGCCAGAAACAGAAGAAGTAATACTGACCCGGATATAGAAGCTCTATTCAAGAAGTATAGAAATCTGGGTGGAAAGCCGTTCTCGGGCGAAGAATCTATTATGAGAACACAAGCTTGGATTCGTTCGGCTGAGAAAATCTTCGAAGCCTTAAAACTTAGGGATGACCAGAAAAGATTACTGGCCTCCTGGGCACTCGAAGATGAAGCTTTGTTCTGGTGGGATTCAGTTATTGAAAATAATCCAGAAGGTGATATCACCTGGGACAGATTCAAAGTAATTTTCTTAGAAAGATTTACTCCTCCCGAAGTGACCGAACGGCTATGCGACGAATTTTCTTATCTAATACAAGGGGACATGACAATTCCCGAATATCATAAGAAATTCAATGAACTTTCTCACTTTGCTCCTCATTTAATTCAAAATCCGAAGAGGAAAAATATGAGATTTATTCATGGCCTTCAAAGGAAATACCGGAATAAAGTATTGGGGCATGTGAAGCTTCCTTTCTCAGAAATGATTTATATGGCTTATCAATACGAAGATCTAGACAAGAAAGGAATGTTGCGCGACGAAGAAGAAGTTTGTTGTAGTGACATAGCAGAGTCTGAAACTGATCGTCCTGAGGCCAGTACAACGCCTGAGGTCAGTAAGAAGCCCAGCGCCAAAAGAAAAAGGGCGGAACCTGGGAACGAACGAATAATGACCGCCACGTGCTCAAGTTGCAATAGAAAAGGACATTTGGCGATAAGTTGCAAATCTTGGAACCAACAAAGAAAGAATAAGTTCCCACCCAAGGAGGGATTTCAAGAGAATAGAAAGTGCAGTCAGTGCCATCAGTCCGGTCATCTTTCAAAGGCCTGCCCGCTATTCAGAAAACCTAAAATAGTTCAAGTAAATGAAGTAGCAGAAACTTCTGAGCCCTCAGCTAGTCAAGAAAGGGCCGACGTTTTAGAAGGCACGCTTACTGTCAAAAACATTCCAGTCAAAGTACTGTTTGACACAGGCGCGTCACGAAGTTTCATTGCCAAAGGTGTAGTCAAGAAGTTGGATTTGAATTTGAAGAAGCTCAAAGAGCCAATGACTGTCCGAAATCCAGTTGGAGGGTCCATCAATCTCAGTTGGGTTTGTGCAGTACCCGTCTCTTTTTCTTGCTATAAATTCCCTATTATCTCTGTCGTCATGAATTTTGATGAATTCGATCTTATTTTGGGATTGGATTGGCTAACCAAATATGAAGCAGAGGTTAGATGCGCCGAGAGAGTTGTTAGAGCTAAGATTAAATCAGGGGGTTATATAACCATACCGTGTGAAGGTCAGAATGCAAATAGAAAAGACTTCTGGGCAGCTTTGAATGTTTCTCCAGCCCAAATTGAAAATGTTCCCGAAGTCACAGAGAATATTCCTGACCTCATCAAAGACATCCCTGTCGTCAAGAACTATGCGGATGTGTTCGAAGAAGTTGTTCGCTTACCTCCGCAAAGAGAAATAGATTTCAAGATTGCTTTGATTCCCAATGCAAGGCCGGTAGTTCACGCTATTCGAAGAATGTCCTTGAAAGAGAAGGAAGAATTAGACAATCAAACACGACAGCTAGTATGGAAAGGTCTGATCAGGCCTAGTTTCTCTGATTGGGGTGCAGCAGTTGTATTTGTCCCAAAATCTGATGGTACTCTACGGCTATGCGTGGATTATCGAGATCTGAACAAACAGACAATAAAGAACAAATATCCATTGCCGCGAATAGATGATTTGTTGGATCGATTAAATGGAGCACAAGTATTCTCACGAATGGACCTAGCTACAGGATTCCATCAACTTCGAATTGCCGAAGAGTGTGTTCCAATGACAGCGTTCAGAGGCCCCGACTTATTCTACGAGTGGTTAGTAATGCCGTTCGGCTTATGTAACGCTCCAGCTTACTTCGTCGATCTGATGAACAGAGTGTTCAGAGGGGTTTTGAATAAATTTGTTCTGGTTTTTATTGACGATATTCTAATCTTCTCTAAATCAAAGGCCGAACATGAAAAGCATCTGGAACAAGTGTTAGAAATTCTCAGACGGAATGTATTAAAAGCCAAGTTTTCCAAATGTATATTCTGGCAAGATGAAGTGAAATTTCTGGGCCATGTCGTATCGAAAGATGGAATCGCTGTGGATCCAAGCAAAATCACAGCTATTCAGAATTGGAAACAGCCCAGTACTCCCACTGAAGTCCGCAGTTTTCTCGGATTGGCTAGCTATTACCGAAAGTTCGTTAAAGACTTTTCGAAGATATCTGGTCACTTAACGAAGCTTACAAAGAAGCATTCTAAATTCAAATGGACTCAAGAGAGTGAGGAGGCTTTCGAAGAGCTGAAGTTGAGATTGACGACAGCTCCAGTGTTAACCATCATTGATGGCAACCAAGATTTAAAAGTATGGACTGATGCTTCTAGAGAAGGCCTTGGGGCAGTGTTGATGCAAAGAGGCCAAGTAATTGCTTATGCTAGCCGTCAACTGAAGCCACATGAAAAGAACTACGTAACTCATGATCTTGAGTTATTGGCCATCATATTCTCTTTGAAAATCTAGAGACACTATCTTCTGGGAGAGAGATTTGAACTGTTTACAGATCACCAGTCGTTAAAGTATCTGTTCACTCAGAAGGACTTGAATCTGAGGCAACAGCGTTGGCTGGAGTTTCTTGCAGCATATGACTTTGAAATTATATATACTCCAGGAAAAGCCAATGTCGTGGCCGATGCGTTAAGCCGAAAGAATGTAATGATCGCCAGTTTCATCATTGCGACTTCATTGATTGATAAGATATCGGCTCTCCAAAAGGACGACCAATTTATCAAAGGAATAAGTCAGCGAATTCGTGAAGGCAATGCTTCGGATTTCCAATTAGACAGCGAAGGGATTCTGAGGTTAGAAGGACGAATTTGCGTTCCAGAAATTCCTGAACTCAGAAGAGAGGTGCTTGATGAATGCCACAAATCTAAGCTCAGTATCCATCCAGGTGTGAATAAAATGTATAACGATATCAAACGCACATTCTGGTGGAAGTCGCTAAAAAGAGACATCTCGATATATGTGAGTCGATGCCCTACTTGCCAGCTAGTTAAAAGTGACCAACAGAAATTGGCTGGATTATTACAACCGCTAGAAGTTCCTGGCTGGAAGTGGGAGCATATTTCCATGGATTTCATCGATGGTTTGCCCAGAACCAGGAAAGGAAATGACAGTATTTGGGTGATCGTAGATCGTTTCACGAAGACCGCCCATTTCATACCTGTCAAATCAAATAGAACCGCTCAGAGTCTGGCGCAGATATACTTCAGGGAAATAGTTAGACTACATGGAGTGCCGCTCAGTATAGTCAGTGATAGAGATACAATATTCACTAGTAAATTCTGGGAAGCATTTCAAGTCGAGCTAGGAACGAAGTTAAACTTGAGCACCGCTTATCATCCTCAGACAGACGGTCAGACTGAGAGGGTGAATCGTATTTTAGAAGATCTATTGCGGGCTTGTATTATAGATTTCGGTGGATCATGGGAAGACCATCTGCATTTGGCTGAATTCTCTTATAACAACAGCTACCAGGCGAGTCTGACAATGTCGCCATTCGAAGCATTGTATGGTAGACCGTGTCGATCTCCTGCTTGTTGGGTCGAGCCTGGAAATAGACTTGTGTTGGGTCCCGATATGATTCGAGAAGCTGCCGACAAAGTCGATTTTATTAAGAAGCGATTACTCGCCGCTCAAAGCCGACAAAAGAGCTACGCCGATAAAAGAAGAAGAGATATATCCTTTGAAGTTGGCGACTATGTATATTTGAAAGTATCGCCGATGAGAGGAGTTATCAGGTTCGGTAAAACTGGAAAGTTAGCGCCCAAATTTATTGGTCCGTTTCCTATTCTGGAACGGATTGGAACTCTCGCTTATAGGGTCAAACTTCCTGATTGGTTGCCTGGAGTGCATGATGTATTTCATATATCTCAGCTTCGAAAGCACGTTCATGATCCAGACTTGATCGTGGAAGAAGCAGCTCAGCAGGATATTGAAATTACTCCAGAACTAGCTGTGAGGCGTGAGCCGCTAAAGATCATCGGCAAAGAAACCAAAGAGCTGAGGAACAAGAAGGTTCGCTTAGTCAAAGTGCAATGGAGTGGAGATCCCCGAGATTGTACTTGGGAAACTGAGGAGAGCATTCAGAAAGCTTATCCTAGATGCCGAGTAGATATCTCTGATTGACTCTGGTGCAAGGTACATTTAACCTACTTTGCATTACCTTTTAATTCTCTATTCTGTTGCTATTTTCTTCCCATGGATGTGCATTGTTTATTCTATACTCTGAATATTAGAAACAAATTGGTTGTTGTATTGTGGGATTGTAGATTTATCAAACCGCTTTCGACTTTATTCCTTTTCGGGGACGAAAAGTTTTAAGTGGGGGAGATTGTAACGACCCGGAAAATCTGAACCAATTTAAAATTTTTAAATTGGCTAAAATAATGGATTTTAAATATTTGAAATAAATATTTTAAACAATGGCGATGAAAACTGAGTTGAAATCGACATTTGAAAACCAATATAATTAATTATAATTATATATAGAATTGAAAATGGCGCGGTAGTTCGATAATTTGATTTCAAACTTCAATTGAATATACCGAGTGCAAAACAATCCGGATTTTAGTGAAACCAAAAATATTTAAATCTGTTAGTGAATATCTTTCTAACGAATATGACCAATCGAAATTTGATAGCGGAAATCAAAAGGTATGTCCAATTGAAGATTCTGAATAGTCGCTATGGAATTCAGGCCCTTAAAAATGGACATTTTGCAAATGACCTCGGATTGCGACGAAACCACTTTTGTTGGGTCCGCAGTGTCAAGTTATTGCTAGGTTTCAAATTTCATAATTTTTCGAATCAATATGTGAGCGTGGCAAAAGAAAACGCGTTTGACCAGTTTCTGTTGATTTTAATCGAATGGAAATTGGCCATTTTTCAAACGGTCTCAGAATTCGACGAAACTAGTTTTGTTAGGACCGTATCGTCAATACGAAGCTAGAAAATATTTTTCTGGAATTTTTCTAGTTAGTATGTGGCCCGGGTAATTTGAAATGTGCGTTTAAAATTCAATATAGTGATTTAAATGAAAATTCAAAAGGAAACTGATTGTAACAATCGAATCAGCTTGCGATACATATCCCATTGTGTTCGGAATGGGGGTAAAACGCTATGGGCGACAGGCGGTGGGCCTCGTTTCGAGGTCGTATGTGAAAGTCAACTTTTTGAATAATTAAATAAAAAAAAAATATATATATATATATATTTTTATTCCCTCCCTCCCTCTTATCTTCTGCTTGCCCCCCCCCCCCCCCGTTCGTTATAATTCATAACAAAAAAAAAAAAAAAAAAAAAAAAACCAAGCCCTAAAACTATCGAGCCGCCGCCCCCCCAACCCTCGTCTCGACGCCTGCGAAGAAGCCGCACCACCGATCGAAGACCCAAGCCCCGCCTCCAGCGATCGACCCCGAAGCCCCCCGTTCAAAGCCCTAGCGAACGCCCACTTCGAGGAGCCGCCGACGTCTGCGAAGACCTCCCCCCCCCTCTCTGTAAGAATTTCGGTTTATTTTATTGTTTTATTTTTATTTTACAAAAACCGAATTTAATAATGATTTTGTTTTAAAAATAAAAACTGAAAATGTTTAAAAGTTAAAATCTGAATTTTTTAAAAGGTAAAACTGAATATTTTTAACAGGATTTTTTTTTAAAGTATTAAAACTGGAATTTTTAAAAGCATTTTAAAAAAACCTGAATTTTAAAACAGATAAAAGAAAAAAAAAACTGATTTGGTTTTTTTTAAGAAAGTAGAAACAGGTTTTTATAAAAGTATTTTAAACTGATTTTTTTTAAAAGATTTAAAAACTGTTTTGAAAAGCATTTTTAAAACTTATGAAAAAAAATAATAAAAAAAACTGATTTGGTTTTTAAATTAAAAACTGAATTTCTTTTAAAAAGTAAAAATCATATTTTTATATGTGAAAGCAAAAGTAAAAATCATATTTTTATATATTGAATAGCGAAGTCAAAATTCGATTTTTATATATTGAATAGCATAGTAAAAATTCTATTTTTACATGTGTAGAGAATACGGGCGAAAGCAACAAAAGGCGAGGATTTCTATTAGGAAGAGTCGTGCAGTTGGATAGCTATTGGTGAGATTTCTGATTTAAAATTTATATATATACGTGTGAAATGAAAGTGAATAGCTATATATAAATTGCTATATATAAATATATATATATATATATATACGCCCCCTCGTCCACAAACCATGGACGATATTTATTGGTTGAAATTGTTGTGAAAATTGAATGGTTGTTTGGGATTGTTTTGTGATTGATATTGGTTGTATGTGGTTGAAAAATACCCGTTTGTGGTTGTGAAATATTTGGTTGAAACCACTTAGGTTTAGTTTGTGGAAATGAAATAAATATATACATGCCGCCTGCGTGCGAACTAGATGCATGTTTCCCATTGTCAAAAACCGCGAGGTTTTAAGGTAGAGCGAGGAGCCGTACTAGGGACGGTGCCGGTGTAACTACCCTGCCGTTATGCTGCCGAAATTTTGAATAATATTTGTGTGTTTGAATTATTTTCATATGCTTAAACTATATTTATCCCTTATATAGAAAACATTCATGTGTTGAATTGATATTCATTCGTTGTTTAGAAATTCATGTGTTGAATGTTATTCATATTTTGAAATAAATTGTTCGATAATAAAAATCACATTTTTATCGATATCTAAAAACTATTGAAAACATTCATGTGTTGAATTGATATTCATTCGTTGTTTAGAAATTCATGTGTTGAATGTTATTCATATTTTGAAATAAATTGTTCGATAATAAAAATCACATTCTTATCGATATCTAAAAACTATAGAAAACATTCATGTGTTGAATTGATATTCATTCGTTGTTTAGAAATTCATGTGTTGAATGTTATTCATATTTTGAAATAAATTGTTCGATAATAAAAATCACATTCTTATCGATATCTAAAAACTATAGAAAACATTCATGTGTTGAATTGATATTCATTCGTTGTTTAGAAATTCATGTGTTGAATGTTATTCATATTTTGAAATAAATTGTTTGATAATAAAAATCACATTTTTATCGATATCTAAAAACTATTGAAAACATTCATGTGTTGAATTGATATTCATTCGTTGTTTAGAAATTCATGTGTTGAATGTTATTCATATTTTGAAATAAATTGTTTGATAATAAAAATCACCTTTTATCGACTATATGAACTATATAGAAAAATAGTGTTTTGAAATGAATCGTTTTACAATAAAAATCACCTTTTTTATTGTATGCATAAATCGTTAAAATGTGAAGTGTTAAAAATAACCACTTGTTCAAAATAAACATATATGAGTTGAAATATTCATTAATTAGCTAATGAAATGAATTGCACCTATTTATGTAACATTAGAATGAGTGGAGTTTTTAAACCAAATAGAAATCAAATATGAAGTTGAATAGAAAATGAAAAATGATATGAACTGTATATATATGTACATGCATATTCATTGTACAGGTTATAGCAAAGGGGCTAGAGAAGAGGAATAAAATTTTGTGCCCGACAAATAGGTACACATTTACTGATTTGTTTGGGTGATGATTTTGAGCCTGATTGGCTAGCCGCTTGGCTTTTTCTTTTTCTTTTTGAGATTAGAAGGACCGGGACGCTATTTGCGATTTCCCGACGCTCCCGGTGCAGGGGAGGTTATGGCGAAATTTTTCCAAAATTTAAGGTGTTAGAAAAATTTTTGAAGTGAAAACGATATAGAAATCATTGAATGAACTATATTTATATAACTATATAAATATAAATAAAATTAAAACGAAACGAGGCCGTGCAGTTCGTATTTTGAAACCGTGATTTCAAACGACTAGTACGGGAAATCCGACCATTGGATTTTCCCGAAACCTCAACCGTCGGGTTCGCCTTGGAATAATCTTTCCAACGGCACCAACCTTGTAAAAATCCAACGGTTGGATTGTCTGGAATGTTTAATTCAAATCTGAAGAAAAACAGCGCCAGAATCGATTTTATTTATATATAAATATAAATAGAATTATATTTAATCGAATAACGACGCTGCAGTTCGTATTTTGAAATCGAAACTTCAAACGATCGTACCGGGAGATCCGACCGTCGGATTTTCCCGAAACTGGAACCGTTGGATTCGTTTCGAAAAGACCTTTCTAATGATGTAAATTTTGTGGGGATCCAACGGTTAGATTTTCAGATAAGTGTAAATCAAATCTGAAGAAAAACAGCGCCACGGCCGCCTTATGGCCCGAAGCGTCGTTTTGAATAAAATAGCTATTTTAAAATAAATAAAAATAGCGATAAATAATTATAAAATACCATAAGCGATATGGAATGGAAATAAACTGAATTTGCTTGATTTATGTGATGTTTGATGGTTGAATGCGTTTGGTGTGAAAATTACATTAAAGAACAGAATTGGTGTTGTCGAATAATTTAACCATTGAAATAAATCGAATAGAAATTCTAAATATGCGTGAATTATTTGAGAAGGCCGAGTTAATTCTCATTTCAAATAATTGACCGACGATTGAAAGTCGAAGATAAAGGCGATGGTCGAAGACCGGAGATCTTCACCTCGTTTGGATGGTAACCGAGGTCCTGATTGGGAGGCATCCCGAAATATGGATAATGAGTGGTGATCGTCCAGACGTACGTGTTGGTCGAAGGGTTTGCGAGGTATTTAGTGCCTCCGGTTTCGTTCAGACCCAGAACGGACTTGTAAATGGATTGTGTGTCCGACATTGGAATTTGTTCTGTGTGATTGATAGCCATCAGTTGCACGGTATGAATTGCCTGTGTGGCATGCTAAGATACAGTGAACAGGGCTTCTGTTGAAAAGCAAAGTCTTGTGGTGATGATCAAAGCATCGCCTGTGTGGCGTAGCTTTGTGTATAACGTAAATTCGCGAGCCTCACACCCCGGTATGAACCTAAAACGGGAGAAGGACATCAGGGAGGGCCTGCGTTTCTTTCTAGCTAGGGTGGTGTCAGTGACCTACCAGCCCTGACATTTATATACTTTTCACCTATGTGGTTGTTGCTGTTGCGAGGCGCCTCGGTTTGATCGGACGATCCGGGTCCGATGGAGTCATTCGTTGGCTCGTTTACACCCCAAAGGGTGGGGAAACGCAGTGTTCAGGAATTTTAATCCACATCGGTGGACCGGCCCTGACGATCCAAGGGTCACTCGAGCTCTGATCCTGAGGGGCGGGCTAGAGCGTCTCGAATTCGGTAAGGACTATCTTTTGCCTTGGTTCATGACGGAAATCCAATTTCCAACTACGTGATCATGCGGTTTCGATTGTATATATACATTTGGCGACATAGTGGCATGAGACGCTCATGTCGTCTATGATTGATAGTTATGATTTGAAATTGTTTTCGAAACATATAAACACTAGCAATAATATCAAATGCCTTTGTTTTATTCGTATCAAGCATATCTTGGCCGTTATAAGGTAAAAACTCTATCCTCCGGTTTGCGTTGCATTGTGTGATGGGAACTGAGTCTTATAACGGCTTCATTTTTATAAAAAGCATAGCGATGTTTATAAGAAAGATTTGTTTTAAAGCACTGGCAATCCAATGGAGTAAACCCGTTCCACGAAAGTGGCGTGGTCCTGTGATTAGCCAATTAAGTATGTGTTGAGTAGATTTCTCATACCAGTCCCATGACTGACTCGTAGTTTGTTTCACTCTCAAACTCGGGTGCCCCTTTTTCTACACGGGCAGCCTTGTATTCAGGTTTAGCTGGTTCTTTCTGGATAGCTGGAGCTGAAGATGGATTCTATCATTTATTTCTTTTTATGCTGTTCAGCTCCTATTGTACATATTTTGTTTATTTCCGCTGTAGACATTTATGTATAGCTGAACTGTATTTGTACTAAGTAAGATCCTGTATACTGTGTAACTCTGATGATTACTTTTATCCAGTATATTCTGTTGTTCATTCTGGTGTATTTATTTAATTATGTTCTGCTATTATATGTTTCTGTGTTATATTCCAAAAGATAACCTTGTTTCCGTGAGAACGGGAAATCGGGTCGTCTCAAGGATGTCGAAAGTTGGACAACTAGAGGAAAACGAGGATGATTAGGAAAGATGAGGCCCGGATTTTGCTGTTCGCAGATTTGGTTAGGCTAAAGGTATAAGTTGAAGGAAGCTGGTGTTTAAAATAATTAAGGTAACTATTTTTATTTTTTAGTAATAAATTTTTAATTAGCTAAAAAAAATGAATATCATATAAATGTTGTAATTTTCCCGTTTTAGATCCAGTCAAAACAACGTCAATTATGTTGGACTTATATTGATGTCGAATCCGAATGATAAGGTCTAGAGCTATCAGGGATTTATTTAAATTCAAGCGCATATTGGAATTAGATTAAAATGGCGCGGAATCCTCAAATAAAAACCACGGTGAGTAATTCTCACTCAAGAATTTTCTTTAAATTATTTTTATTGTTAAAAATAATTGTTGGTTGCTTGGATGCGTTTAAATATTTTTGTGGTTATTATATATTAGTTATTCAGGCTTGGTGGTTGCTATTATATATATATATTGGTGGTTGGATTTCCCACAGTATCATTAGCGGATGCCCGCGGTACCATTAGCGGATGATTACCCTATGCGCCCCACGCTATGATAGTGGATGACCTTCTATAGCGCGATATCCGGCCTCAAAGCAGGAAAGGTATTATTTATGTTGGCTAACATCTGTGGATGCAAGAAAATAGGTTGGAGGGATCCAATTGGATTCCTCAAAACTATTATTGTTTGCTTGTATTCCTATATATTATCGTATATGATGTGTTATAAAACCCGTGATTTGATAATTGAGTGTTTTCGATGTTTAAATATCACTAAGCAAAAATGATTAATTTATAAAAATATTGTGAAAAGGGATTTTTAGATTTAAAAGGAAAATTATATTTTTCTAAAATAGAATTTGAATTTCGAATGGGCTAAGGAACATTCACTTGTTTTGAATAAATAAAACAAGTATTTAATTTATAAATGATATTTATAAATTAAATAACGTAGGAAATTGAAGTAAATTTATAAACGGTGTTTAAAAATGAAATGGAATGATTTACAGTGGAATCAGGGAATTGAAGTAAATTTATAAATAGTGTTTATAAATAAAGTGGAAAAAAATTATCATTGGATAATTTGAATATTTAAATTCAAATGTGAATTTAAAAATAGAAATGGGGAAATCATTTTATAGAAATAAACGATGGAATTTATTCTAATGTTCAGAATATAAATTGAACTAAAATAAACCCGTAAGGATTTATGATTTGAATTCGATTAATTCGAATTTATTTAAATAGAAGTTAAATTGAATATGAAAATAAATTGGGTGTTATATATATAAGTTATTATAAGTAGAAATTTCCAAAATAAGATTTTGGTTTTTAAATAGATTTTGAAATAGACTTGTTTAAATATATGAAACAAGGAAACTTATAAAATGGTGTTTATAAATATAATGAATTAATTATCAAGAGATAATTTGAATATTTAAATTCAAGTATGAATTTGAAAATAGAATTTGAAATGGAATCGAAATGGAAACTTGTTTTTATAAAACAAGGAAGTTAAATTTATAAACAACGTTTATAAATTAAGGAAAATAAATTATCATTTGATAATTTAGAAATTTAAATTCAAATATGAATTTATCCGTGAATAGGAAATCGTTTCAGAAAGGGAATGACGGGTTTTATTTCGATATTCGGAATATAAAAATGAATTAAGATTAGTCTAAGAAATTATATTTGGAATTCGATTTCATCAGATTTTATAAAGTAGTTTATTCCTAATGGAATTGGAAATGAATATAGCAGATCGAGTTATAAATAAATTTATAACCGAGAAGTGAAAAAAGGACAAGTAGAGATTCTCAGAAATTTTAAGCTGAGTTGGGAAAATTGGGTTAATATATATTAAAATATATTAGAATGGAGTTGAATTTATTTTAAATGAAGTTTAAAACGTTTATATATATAAATATAATTAAAACGAACTCGCCGCAGCGCTGCAATTCGTAAATTGGCGTTTCGAACTTCAATTAAGTATATAAAACTCAATTTAAGTCAGAATTCTTTGAAACTAGAACCATCAGGACCGATTGAATAGTAGTTTTCTAATGGAAGAGAAAAATCTGGATTTCGTCATATAGATTTTGAGTTATGTCAAAATCAAATTTTCAGAAAAGCAGCGCTAAAATCGTTTAAAAACCATAACGGTTTATTTAATTAAATAAAAAGGATTTTTAGGAAATAAAATCCGAATTGCCATTAGAAAAATCTAGACTGGAGATATAAAATAAGTATGAACTCCAGTGAAGTAAGTGAAATGATTTTTGAAACAAAAATCAGATTTTTAGTTATTGAATAAAATTAACTAATTAGAAGAAAAATTGGTTAATGGACTTTTGGGTTGAATTGGACATTGAATAGGTAGATGGGGTTTGTAATTCATATTCGAAATCGAATATGGAAATTGAATGGAAAGTGGAATTCAATTGATTTATAAGCAAGATTAAAATTTTATTTGAATGTGTTATGTTCAAATAAAAATTGAAATAGGTAGAATTGCTAGTTAGGAAATTAATTAGCAAATTGAGTTTAAAATGACGAAATGAGTTAGAATAAATTGGGAATGGACGTATATGTGTTAAACAGGTATGGAATGAAGAGAACGAAGTTTATAAATTTAGTGCTCGACAAAATGGTACATGTTTAATTTCCATATGAGGTTTTATGCACAAAATCAGCAAGCCACTTGGATTTTTGTTTTTCTTTTTGAATGGAAAGGGCCTAGAGGGGCGAGCTGAGTTTTGAACTATTTGCCGGTACAAAGGAGGTTATGGCGAATTTTTCCGAAAATTTAAGAAGTTAGAATATTTTTAAGAAAATTTGTTAGTTAGAAATCAATGTATCGATATATATATACATAGAATTCGATAAGGAAACGAACTTAGAAATAGAATATTATAAACAAAAAGGAAATTGAAAATATGGAATAGAAAGAGAAATATATATATACGTTTTTAAAAACGAATAAGTGGTTTTTATGGTGTTGGTGATTTGAGATAAGTGGTCTTGTCTGTTTTGAATTTAAAGGTTTTATTCAGTCAAGGTCTGAGAGGTAATTATACCCCAACTTGATTGATTTCATTTTTAATTGATAAATAGCAAGATCTAGTCTCGAAGAGAAGTGTTTGAATAAGAGTTAGCTGAATAAAATATGTTGGGTTGTTGTAACGATGTTTTACCCAGCATTCGTTTTAACCCAAGTGGTGGAATTTTGGAAAAATAAAAGTAAATATTTCCCGAGTATAGAATTAAATGAGTCGGGATTATAAATAGAAAATATTTTCTAAGTGTAGAAAATAAAAGAAGGCGAGATATGGAAACGATTTCCAAACAGCGTAAGAGACCAAGATGATATTGAAAATATTGTGTTAATGAATATTGATAAAGAAATGGATAAGTGTTTTAATTAATGAAATATTGATTAAAAGGCCCAGTGATTTGTTTGATGCTTTGAATGAATGTTTGTTTTTCTTCGATAGCTAAATAACTGACTATCGAATTATTTGCCAATATCGTTGTCAATATGGAGAGAACAATTGGATTATTATCCGTGAACCACTCCGTATTGGCAGTAGCGTTGCGAATCAGATTATATGAAGATAATCAAAGGTGGGGTAAAGTGCAAGGACTTTTTCTATGAATGGAAATTGTGCCTTCTGTTTCGTTCAATCCCAGAACGAACTTAAATGGACGAATGTCTGACAGAGTATTTCCAATGATCGAATATGTTGGTCTGTATAAATATATATGGTGGCGGAGAATTTATTCTCTTAGCATAATATCCAAAATATATTTGTGCAAATTAGTTAGTGATTGACGGATCTGACAATGTGGCATTCAAAGTAATTGGGTTATTAAAAAATGGAAAGTAATCGTAGCCTCAGGCCTCAACAACCAGGAAATGACAAAAATCGGGCAGGCAGCATGGCTATGCGGGTCGCTCCCATTAGGGTGTATAATCACCTATCTAGAGAAATTCATTTAATTCCTTATTCTATTTGATGTTGTCCCATTCGGGAAACGGTTGCTGATCCCAACCGTTGGTGATATACATTCGATACACTTAAGCGAAATGAGTGGTCGGTCATGTGTGGGCCGGGTTGCAAGACGTTCTTGATGAACCCAGTGTATTCCCCTCTAGAGATACACTATCGGAAGGTGGTTCCATACCTTGTCATGTTGGAAATCCAATCTCCAATAAGCACCCTGCGGTTTTTGATTTTATATTATATATAGAGCGTGAGATGCAAGCTTTCCGCTAGATTGTTATTTATTTGATTTAGACACTATTATAATATCATTGGATTTTTGTATCAAAGTGTTTTGGGTTATAGCAAGGTAAAAACCATCCATGTTTATGTGTGGGCTGGTCTTACTATTATCCTTTCTTTCGAAGGGATTTTGAAAGTTAAACAAATGGTTGGAGTTTACTCACCCAGTCCCTTGACTGACCCCGAGTTTATTTTGTTTGTTTTCCCTAAACTCTTGGGTGCCCAAATTTGTGCGGCCAGTCAAGTAGTCGAGATTTTTCAGATTCACCTGGAAGAGTTGGAAGCAGGAGGCTTCACCAGTTAGCTATAGACTATCATATATTCCGCTGTCTACCCTGTTGTATCTGGAAACAGTTGTTTATAACTGTTCCAGGAATAACTGTTGTGCTCTGATAATGGTATGTATATAAAGTTACTGATTTGTATTTCAAAAGTTAAGTTATTTAATATATTTTATTCGTTCTGCTGTGAGACTTGTGTTCTTCGTTTTCTTCTATTCTAACCTTTCTTTCTTCCTATTCTTCATCCTCTAACTTCTTTCTAATAATGATTCGTATTTCTGTGTCATTTGGGTTGGACGTGTGGTGTTATTAGTCAACTCAAAGGGTACGGATTTGTAGGCCATTACAATAATATTGATTAGGCTAAAGTTATTTTGGATGAATTCCGATCTAAATATTTTTCAATGGGTTCTAATTTTTTGCAGTGGATTTCAAAGGAGAAGAGTTTGTTTCCAAAATAGTATTTATTTCCGAAAACGTATCTCTTATGAAGAAGAAATGCTTTTGGAAAAAAGAGGAGAGATAGGCTCCAGGAGAAGAAAAAAAACAGAAATTGAAGAAGATGAGAATACTTAGAAAGCATAGAATATCCCGCTAGTACCTCCACTCCATCAAATAAAATTCTTCTTAAGAATTATAAGACAATAGCAGAAAATCTAAAGAATTTAAAGTGATAATTTAGTAAAAGATTTTAAAGAGATAATGTAGTAAAAGATTAAAAAGATTTCTACAAAGATGAATAAGTTATCTGAAAAGTGGGTCTCAAGCTTAGATCATCTTCATCTTCCTCCACCGAATTCTAGTTTTATTTTTACGTTGTAGTAGTTTCTATTTCTATTGTATTTCAATTTCATGTTATGTATCGTCTTTATGTATCGTTATTTAAAATTATCAATGAAGTTCTTATATTTCTGTTTGTTATCTCTAGTACATCTCTGGAATGATCATTATTGTGTTAAAAATTAGCACATCTAAACCATAACACAACACAACACAAAAATTTGAAGTATACATGTCGACATGTACTACCCCCATGTGGACATATATCTGTCAAATTATCAAATTTGTTTGAATTCAAAAATTGTCTTAACCAACTTGTGTCCATTCATTTTTAAAAAAAATTCAGAGCCTACAAATACCTATTTCTTCCAAAAAAACTTACCTTTTCATTTCTCCTTAATATTCATTCGTTATCTTCCAGTTTTATCAATTCCATGGCTTCTTCAATTCATAGTTTAAGTGAAAACTTTAAAGAAACGCTTAATTCTTTCAAAAATGTCCTCTATCATTCTCTGTAATCATGGACACTTAGAATCGTGTCAAATGCAGATGATTAAAAACCAAGAGAGGCATTTCAATGATATTTTTTGAATGATCTATGCACTCAACAAAGAAGAAGAAAATAACGATCCAAAATGAACTATTATCAAAGAAAATGAAGAATGGGAAGCAATAAAGGATGATCCAGTCTTTGGGGAAGAAGGATGGGTAAAAGTTCGAAGAAATGTTTAAATTTAAGTTTGAATTGGTATGTTTGATCTGATTTGAATTTGAATAAATTATGTATATAGACTTGAATTTGAATTTATTATGTGAAAACTAGAATGGTTTGATTGATTGCATAAACATGATAGCTTGGTTTTGATTGCTTACACTACTACAAAACAGGTCAGTTGCTTTGGTTGTTTACCCCCTATTGCTTCAGTTCTACAACCGAAGCAACTGCAGCAGACGCAACAAACTAATTTATTTTTGCTTCAGACAAGCAACCGAAGCAAATAACCTTTTTTGCTTCGGTTGTTTTTCCTTTTTGCTTCGGTTTAACATCTGAAGCAAATGCAGAAGACGCTAAAAAATATAATTTGTTTATTCGAATAAACAACCGAAGCAAAAAATAATTTCTTGCTTCTGTTTTAGTAACAACGGAAGCAAAAAGTGGAACCTTTGGCTCAAAAAAATTCCCCTTTACAAATAGAATTGCATTAGAATTATTCACACAAGACTAGTACAATACACTACTCAATTGGGACAATGAATTATACATACAACACATAATTATTATCATGAAGTAGACAATGTGCCATAAATGTAATTATAAAGTCAAATAAATATAGAAAAGTTGAACTACACAATGTGTTAGAAATACAATGACTAAGATAACCTATACAAACATTTCAACAAATAACATGAAGTAGACAATGTTCCATAAATGTAATTATAAAGTCAAATATATATAGAAAAGTTAAACTACACAATGTGTTAGAAATACAATGACTAAGATAACCTATACAAACATTTCAACAAATAATGAATATTTTCTACAACCATCTCATAAGCAATCCGCAGAATATTTTCTAAATTAATTAGATTACAATGGAATTTCTAAGTAGAAAATTTGAAGAAACAACTCGTGCATTCAACTCAGTACATGCATTCACTTCTATTAGAGGTCATATAGATGACTTTATGACTATGAATGATGGACATAGACCATATATTACAAGATAAACGATGAGAATTACCGTACAATGGTACCATTTTTAAAATAAAAAAGAAATGGTTCAGTCTTCTATGATCTATCCCTCCACAGCTCACACAGCCAACTAAAAACCCCACATAAAATCAAATAAAAAACCAAAATTACAAAAATAATAATATTAACCCGTCTTCCTTCAGCGTAGATGCATTTTATTGCTATAACCAAAATTACCAAAATAATAATATTGGTCCTGATACATCCTTTGAAATCGAAGTTCCTGAAGCAATGAAAGCGGCCGCTGTTGTAGAGCCGACCGACGTTCGTCGATATAACGACCAGAACTAGGATAGCTGCGACCACTTCTATTGCCGGACCAAACGAGCCTTTAATGTCCTGCAAATGCTGGAACAAAGATGAGGAAGGTAGCTGAAATGACATTTTTAGCCTTTAGATGTGAGAGAGAAATGGCTTCTGAGAAACCCAAATGAAGGAATTTCTAAAAATGGGGAAAACAAGATTGGATCTTTAGTGTGGGTTTAAGAGGACTAGAAAGGGAAGAAGGTTAGTTTTGTCTTTATATTGTGGGGTTGGCTTGTTTTGATAGAGCGCGCTGCTACTTATGCTTGAATGGGGCGAGGATGAAGACGGTGGGCCGGAACATTTCAGCAACGGCAGCAGCTGCTCTATGAATGTCAGCCGCACTCGAGCTCTCGTCCATGGGAAGCACGTGCGGCGAGACAACAAAGTTAAGGCAGGCGGCCTTGTCACGGAGGGCAAGAGCAGGGACATCATGGGCTCTGGCAGCGATTTCGGGGTTGGGGAAAGTGCCCACCTGTTGTTGTTGCAGCGCCAGACTCCATTGTATGTTAGCTTTGCTTTTAGGTTTCAGTTGACACCAACATTCTTTCCTTTGAGAATTTATTTTGATAATTTTTTGGCAGCTGATTTTGGGAGAGGAGAAGACAAAGAGGAGAGGAAACATCAAAAGAAGAGTTGTTGTTTATAAGCAGAAATGCGTACCGTACTACATTGTTTAGCGGGAAACGAAAATAAATGGAGGGAAAAACGAAAATTAATGGAGGGAAATAAGATAGTTGAGCGGCAAAGAAAAAAGAACAACGTGTTTGACTGATGTCGTGAAAGATTGTATAATAACAATTATATTTGACTAACCTTTTATGCCAACAGTTTAATGTGTACCATATTTACCTGTTAATACTATTAATTTTATGTTGAATGCTAAATATTAATAGTTTAACGTTTGACATTAATATTAATTATTTAGTAAATTATTTATTATTTATTAATTATTAATAATTAAACCATGTTAACTGTAATTTACTAATTATTTATATTTAATTATATTAAATAATTAAGTGTAAAAAAATAATTTTAGATAATAATTCATGACCACAAATTATTGATTGATAATCATTAGTGGTAAATTAAAGTTAAGTACGTATATAAGTTTCCATTTTTTAATTATTAATCTTTAAATTGTCATTATTTAATTAATTATTGGTTAAAATTAATTACTGCATACTAAATATCACTTCATAAGCATTAAATTTTAGTAGTAGCTAGTATTAATTATTGAAAATTAATTCTTTGATAATAATTATTAACATAATTTTTTAGAATTAATTAATAATTATTATTATAAATTGATAATGACTAAATATTGATTATTGAACCCTGAACATTAATTGCTAATTAATAAATATTAATTTTTGATTCAATATTAAATGTCAAGCATTATTTATTAATTAGTACTAATTGTTAATTATTTAACAATAATTATTAATAATTATTTAATATTGATTATTAATTATGAAATGTAATTAATAAGTGTTAATATTAATTATAATATACTATTAAATGAAAATAATAGTTATTGATTAATTACAATATTTAGTAATTTTAAATTACTTGTTGCTACTCATTAATTAGAATAAACTGTTTATTGCTATAATGCATTTGCTTCTGTTCTTAGGGAACGAAGCAAATAACATTATTTGTTTCCGCGCATTTGCTTCGGTTCATAAGGAACTAATACAAATAACATTATTTGCTTCGGTGCATTTGCTTCAGATTTTTAACACAACAGAAGCAAACAATACTATTTGCTTCCATTGTGAGCACAACAAAAGCAATTAACACTATTTGCTTCAGTTGTGTGAAAACCGAAGCCAATGATAGTATTTGCTTCAGTTGCGAACACAACCGAAGCAAATGAGGCGAAGCAACAGACATGTTTTGTAGTAGTGTTAAATATAGACTTGATTAATTTCTAGTTACTTGAATAATAATATTGCTTGCTTTATAATATATGATGAATTGATTCTATTATTAGTAATACATAGTTTTAGGAGAAGTATTAGAGTCATTTTTAGTATAGGATTTCAAAAGAGTCCGAGTAGGATCGAGTAATATGCTAATACGTGTATATGCAGAAGTGTTAAGATGTAGTATACTATTATGCAAGTAAAAATTTAATGAAATGAATACTTAGATAATATATCACAAATAATATATATATAAATGCGGTAAATAAAGTAAAGATCACCAGGAATTTTTATACTGGTTCGGAGTGCTGTCCTACGTCCAGTCCTAGGCTCCTTCTGGAATTTCACTATTCAGCATCTTCACTTAACCCAGAGGAACATGTATTACGACACCTGAGCAGCAGAATAGGGACCTGAATAGCAAAACAAGATTTCACCACAACAGCCAAAGAGTACTTCTTGCCTGAGTAGCAGAACAGGACTTCAACAAATACAAAATATAGTTTTGACTATATATTTGCTCTTAATAACATGGATAAGTCACTGTTTGAGTACACCCTTCATGTAATCTTCCTATTTGTATATATGTTTGAAAGAAAGTAAAAAATAGAGAAGGAAAGTGATTTATAATCACGAATTATTGAATATTTAAGAGTACAAGTGAGTATAAAATAGAAATTAGTTCATAATCAGAGAATGTATAATTCAAGAAAGTTCGGTAGTTGAAACAAATGATTTCGAAGTGTATCTATAATAAATAAAAGGTTGCAATTGTTTGTGAAAATATTTGATCATAAGTAACTCTTAGATTAAAGAGTCGTGACTCTTCAAAAAACCTCGACCTTTCAGTTATGCCTTCAGAATTTATAATTCAAAAGTCTAAAAACTGGCTAGTTTTTAAAATGAATGTACATGTGCATAATTTTTCCCATTCAGACGTCTGAATTGAAATTTTAGATGTCTGAATATTCAAACTCGAATATTTAAATACTCAGCATTCAGATGTCTGAAATTCCAATTCAGACGTCTGATGCGCAAAAACTGCAGATTTTCAGCCTATTTAAAAATAGAATTTTGTAATTATATATATATATATATATATACATATACTTATCGGAGAGATTTTAATAATAATTACCATCTAAATACTGGCTCAGTTTCATACTAAATATATCAACATATCTTCTTGTCAAATCTTCATGTATTTAGACTATATTCT
Organism: Allium sativum; assembly: GCA_030737875.1. Classification (NCBI taxonomy): domain Eukaryota; kingdom Viridiplantae; phylum Streptophyta; class Magnoliopsida; order Asparagales; family Amaryllidaceae; genus Allium; species Allium sativum. Next base: position 1,053,076,511 of record CM060922.1, read on the forward strand.
TCTTCTTTTTCCTATAAAAGATGTTAGTGAATAATATCATCGATATATAGTTGTCGTAATCAAAATCTAATCCAAAAGTGGAGGTTTTAATTATCTCCCCCTTTTGATGATGACAACTATATACGAATTATGACATATGTGTGTGTGTGTGTGTGTGTGTATATATATAAAGTAATGTATTTTACCTGTGCTCCCCTTAAAAATATTGCTCCCCCGGTATATATGCTATATATTTTTCCCTACCTTTGTCGTCAACAAAAAGGAGTAACAACTTATAGGGAGCTAATATACGTGTATAGTTCATGAATAAATTATAGAAAGATAACACATAAATGAACTATTATTAAAACATACATAGTTTTCAATAATGATGAACTTAATAAAACATTCAACTATAGTGCATGATTTGTGATTATAACAATATAATAGATGATAAATAACATTATGAAAGACATCACAGGTTCAATATCAACAAGATCATGGCATAAGTTGTATCATAATGAAGTGCATAGATTAACAACATTACTTCAATTATTAAATTGTGATTTTTATCAGAAATACTACATTTATTTTCTGAAAATGATATTTTAAAACCTTATCACATAATTGACTAATACTAAGCGGATTATGTTTTAGATTTTTAACTAATAAAACATCAGTAATAAGAGGTAAATTAGATGTACCATAATTGCTCATATCACCTTTGCTGATAACATAGCCTTTGGAGTTATCTCCAAATGTGACAGTTCCTCCTTTCTAGTAGAGAATATTTGTCAGCATCTCATTGTCTCATGTCAAAAGTTTTGAGCAATCACTGTTGAGTATCTATTTTCCTCTTTTGTTGAGTGGGACCTACGAAAAAAATATGTAATGACGCTAGTACCCACTTCCTCCGTTACAGTCCTAAGAGTTAGGTCTTAGGAAACCAAAGCCAAGAGGGTTTAGTGCCCCTTTTGTAAATATGATTCTTATTTTTATGCACAGTTTCTAAGAATTTTTATATATTTATTCCTAATCAAAAAATTATTTGTTTTAGGAACCCATATACTAACAATTTTAGAAACTTTCTTCTTTGTGGAAGGTATTAATGTATTGCTAGGTTTAAACTTTTTTCTTCGTGGAAGGTATTGATGTATTGCTAGGTTTAAAATTCTTTTTATTTGATTTCTTTCTAGTTGATATATCAGTCTTTTGTTTATATCTTAGCCCCTTCTTGTTAGATGTGAGTTGATAATTTTCAATAACTTTAGATAAATTCTCTCTTCCTTTATTAAAATTAGTGACATTTTTGGTGATATCATCTAACTTACTTTTAAAACTAGAATTATCTAATTCTATTATTTTAATCTTAGTTTTCAACTCATGATTTTTAGAAATAAGCACATTATTCTTTTGTTTTTGAGTTTCAATTTGTTGATTCAATAAAAAAAGTTGAGAATTAGCATCAGACAGAGATTCTTGAAGTTTTCTAATTTCTTCTTCTAATATCTCTATTTCATCTTTTAACATATCTCTTTCGAATTCCACCTTTTTCTGATCCTCATTTGCTTGTTTATATTTTTGTTTAAAATTATTTCTAGATTCTAATAATTATGTGTTTAATTCCACCATGTTTTCAAAAGTAAAATTACTATACTTGTTATCTTTTGTCATGAAACACATGTTAGCTTGTTCGACATCACTTTCTCTGTCGCTTTCATAAGATGAGGTATCTGAGTCATCCGATATTACTGCAAAATACTCTTCTTTTGAGTATCTTCTTCTTATTTTTGTTGCGATATTCTTTCTTCTGTTCTGGACAATCTTTTTGAAAATCTCCTTTCTTATGGCAACCGAAGCACTTAATTATCGTTGAAGATGATTTGTTGTTGTTTAGATTTTTCTTTCCATTGTTTCTACTTCTTTTCTTATATTTCAAAAACTTTCTAAAGCTTTTGGCAATGTAAGCTAGGTCTTCTCCATCTGAATTGGATTCTTCTTTTTCTGCATGGAAAGCTAGATTCTTTTTATCCTCTACAGAACTCTTTTTTCCTACAAATTTACTTCGTACGAAATTAGTTTTCCTATTAACTCTTCTGATTTCATGGCTGAAAGATCATTAGCTTCTTCAATTGCCAATACCTTTCTTTTCCAATCTTCCGTTAAAGTGTTTATGATTTTCGATACAATATCAAAATCAGAGTATTTTTCTCCTAAGCCTAGTAATAAATGATAAATGTCTTGAAATCTAGAGTAGATGTCATTAATAGCTTCATTTTCATTCATCCTAAAATTCCGGAGTTGACTTTGAGCATGGATATCTTGCTTTGTTTAACCTTGTTTTTTCCTTCGTGGGTTACTTTGAGTGTTCTCCATATTTAGTATGCAGTTGCACATACAAATGCGGTTAAACTCATTTCTATCTAAGGCACAATGCAACATATTCATAGCTTAGCATTTGCATCTATTTTTTCAGCGGCTGGCCATTTAGAGCAATTAGTTGTGGGGGGTGTATATTTTTTTTGAGTAATATTCCATGAATCAAAACCATATGTATGTATATAAATTCTCATTCTTGTAGCCCAATAATTATAGTTCATGCCATTAAATAGTGGAGGCTGTGCAGTAGACTGACCTTCTGTGAAACAAGTGTTGGTTTTAGTGTTATTTTCCATATTATCGAGATATCGAATAACTGTTTTACGGTTATATGATGTCCTAATCTGTTACCAATTTAAAAGAGTCCAAGTAGGACTAAGTAATATGGAAATACGTATATATGCGGAAGTGTTGATATGGTGATATACTATTATTGATGTATGCAAGTAAAAAAATTTAATGAGATTAATAAATAGTGAATATATCACAAATAATAAATATAGATGCAGTTAGTAAAGCAAAGAACCCAGAATTTTTATATTGGTTTGGAGCACCGTCCTACGTCCAGTCCCAAACTCCTTTTGGAATTTCACTATTCAACATCCTCACTTAACCCGGAGGAACGTGTATTACAACACTTGAGCAGTAGTACACGGACATGACCAGCAGAATAAGATTTTGCCTCAACAGCCAAAGAAGACTTCTTTTTGAGCAGCAAAAAAGGACTTCAACAAATACAAAAAATAGTTTTGACTGTATATGCGTCCTTGATAACACGGATAAGTCACAGTTTGAGTACACCCTTCCTATAATCTTCTCCTTTATATATATATATATATATATATTTGAAAGCAAGTGAATAATATCACTAATATACAATTGTCGTAATATCATCAATATATTTTTCTCCTTTTTTCTATAAAAGATGTTAGTGAATAATATCATCAATATACAGTTGTCGTGATCAAAATCTAGTCCAAAAGTGGAGGTTTTAACAATTGTTTCCCTATCCGAGGGATACGAATTAGTATCCGGCTCCTTGGGAAGCAAAGTCGCCCTGGACACACGGGATACGAAATTCCGCTACTGCTCACTACAACTCATCTACTCCACATCCAACCCACTCCTATAAATACCCCCTCATTTTCAATGTGAGGAGGGTTGGTTCTTACTTACCTTCAAGCTCTAATGGCTGCCTAAGAAGGGAATAGCCTTCCCAAAGCCTCCTAGCACCTTCCATCGTCCATGGAAGAAGAAGGAGAAGCATAATCTTGATATATGAACATGTTCTTGGATATTTGAGTACATTTTTGGACATAAAACCATTTTGGGTTATGTTAGCATCTGGGACGAAGATAAAGGAATCTTCTTTGGAGCTCCTTGCCACCGTGGTCATGCTTGTAACATGAAAGCTCCATAATCACGTCATCCATACCTGACTAAGCTTGGGATTCTTGGACATTCAAAGCTTCCTCCTTCCACTTCCAAACATTCGGATCAGAAGAAGGGACTTCCTCCTCCACCAAGCACAACACTCGGAAATCACTCAATTATGTATAAGAAATCACTGAAACTCATGTATACTCGGAAATATACTGACCCAATGTTGTAACTTGTACAAAGAGCACAATAAAAGAAAAAAACCATTCAAAGTGGACATAGGCTCTGACGAGCCGAACCACTATAAATTATGTGTGATCGTTTAGTATTTCCCGTGTAGATTACATCGTTACTTGCTCGCTTTCCACCATTGGACATTTATTTTCACTCATGTGGAAATCATGAGCGTTGACGACCATATTTCAGCATCAACAAGCCTAATGGATCTATATTATGCTTTCAAGGAAGTCCAGTGTAGATTTTCCCCTGCAACAATTCAAGGAGCCACTGCCAAATAGCATCAACAATATCGCAAGAATACTATGTTTATGGAAACAATTCTCTTTCGAGTTTGCAGTTAAATTTTGCATCAGGAAAGACTCCATCATTCATTATATAAAGGTTGCTAACATCAAGCAACAGCCGAAGAGCCTTTAGAAGTGTACCTAAAGAGATTTAATGTCGAAGCTATAAGACCAAAAGGAATGAATGATTTCGCTTAATATATAGCTATCACTCAAAACTTAAAGAGAATACACTTTTTGGAAAGATCTCATTACATGTGAGTGTGAAGAATTGCAGGAATTTCACTTCTAGGTCGACAAGTTTATATGCGTGGATGAGATTTATCACGTAAGGTGGAAAGGATCCATTTGAAAAGAGGTATTAAAACCTGGCTTCGACTGGATCTCAAAAGGAACATGACGAAGGGATGCCGACAATAACTTAGTAGCCTTGAATAAGCCTATATCCTTCAGTTACTCAACAATGAATAGCTAAAATAAACTTCACCATCCCATTGAAAGCTCAGACAAATATGAAGACCAAAAAGGGTGATACCCACTACATATATCACAAAACGAATGGACATAAAACTAAAGAGTGCAAGGTATCAGCCAGTATCATTCAAAGACTCGTACGAGATGGCAATAGCAAGAACTTGTTCAAAATGCTCTAAATATTTCATAGGACAAAAGAGGATAATAAGAGCCCTCTGAGGGAGCTACAATGAATGCTGTTGAGGAGGAGGACATCTTGGAAATTGGCCCACCTCTCAACCACATTAATGTAATCCACAGAGGCCCACATATTACTTAAAGCATCAAAGGAGAAAAATTTCGTTATATCAAATAAGTAAGGGCGTAGTGTTTAAATCTGGTAGAGGTCATCGGATAATCCTTCGAGGGATAACTACATGCATATATTGATGGTAATCCCATAAGAGCTTCAGATCATCCTTCGAGTGTTCTTAATCTTGGTCGACATTGGAAGAGTTGTCAACGTTATCTTCAAACACGCCTCGATCTAATGAATATTCCGAAAGGAAACTAGACCTAGTATATGGAACCAATCTTTGACTTCAATAACAAAAGCTCTACACCTGTGGGGAAAGTCAAGATAGGAGTGCAAATAAGACTCCCTGTTGTCGTACCTTTGAAGCTCTTTTTTGATCATTGATCAATGATCTTTCTGTAACGATTTCTTTGGATGGCTAGCAATGGATGAAGTAGATGTATTTGTCTCCTTTATATATTTGATGGTCAGAATCCTTATGAAGAAAGGATGGGAATCATTAAAGGAGAGCAATTCAACTATAGAGAAACGTATTTTGCTACACTTGACTAGTATAAAAAGAATACTTTGCTTATTTGGATGCCTCCACCGAATTTCATCATTCGAATGATGGGTTCCTAAACCCAACGTTCGAAGTAAAGGTAAGAAATAATTAATCTATTAATAATGAAAAAGATAGTTGTAGGTCAAAAGAGGAAAAAACAAGTGGTCAATAACATTGATGAAGAAGAAATTGTAATTGACTTAGATTGTCGGTGAGAGGTAGAAAGGATTGAGTCTTCTGAGGAAGTTGATAAAGAGGGCATGGACCCTATTAATCTGGGAAAGACTGTTAAGTGGGAAAACCTTTAGAATAAAAGGTAATGACTGGTTTAATCCACTTCGTCAAGGAACTTAAAGATATCTTCGCATGGACATATTCTGATATGATAGGAATTGACCCTTCGTTCATGTGTCATTCACTCAATATTAACCCAAGAATGGCCACTGTTCGATAAAAGAAAAAGCAATTCGACAAGGTATGATCTGAAGCCTTAAAAGAGGAAGTAAACAAATTGCTTGAGAATAGATTGATCTGCAGAGGGTTACCAAACCCCGTTTTGGTAAAAATTCCAATGGAAAGTGGAGGACTCACTACGCCATAGATGGCCTATCGCAACGAAAATCCATGGTGTTGCTAGCTACAATGTTGCCATTGCTATGCTGTTTTTTGTCTATTGCAACGCACACTTCAATGTGTTAACATAGATATGAACATGTGTTGCTGTAGCTGCGTGAATAGCTCTGGATATATTTTAATTAAAAAAATTAAAAAAGAAATTACACCTCAGCGATCCACACCATTTTTAAAACCAAATCTCAACCATTCATGCATTATCTATTGCGCTTCCTCTTTTTCCCGCTAACATTTTCATTTCCGCGCTTGCTTTTCATTTGGTTATCTCCCAAATCACCGATTCTAGATCTAGACTTCCAATTTTAGGGTTCTTTAGAAAATCAAAAATGGATCCGCAGCCCTCTCCTTTCAATTCTCGGTTTCCTCATGTTCCCATTCTTATGGTCCAATGAGTCTCTGATTTGGTACAATGTCAGCAACGAAGCGATGGCGGTGGAGTATGAATCTCATACCCTCAATTCGCTAGGTCTTCATCAAGTTCATTGAAATCCGCACTAACATGTCGCAATCTCCCGCAATTATAGTTTCTTTTCTTGAAGGTTCTTTTCAGAGAAAGAGGTGACTACTACACCACCTAAAGCTGAGGGAAGATAGATGAATCAAAGGCACTTACTGTAGTAGAGAGTAAGATTATTTATCATTATTACTTTTTATTCCAACTCTGTATTTCGTTTATATGAATTCGGTGATTATTATGTGAAGAAGTTTGAGGTTTTTTTTTCATGAATCATGATGGCTCGTGTTGTTCTTTGTTTATTTAGTAATTATTACTATATACTGTCCCTTCAGGGACACCCGGTATGATGACTACCATGCTGTTGAATCTCCCTAAGTAAATAATTTTGAAATTGAAAGATACCTGTCTTATTTACTTACCTTATTAATAACTTTGCTCTCTGGAAAACTTATTTTCTAAGAAAAAAAATGAGAAAAGAAGAAGAAGAAGAAGAATCATATTCGTTTTGCTCGTATGTTTAACACATAATTGTATGAGTTAGTAATTTTATAGATCTGTAATTAGACTTATCATTGCACATATTTCTATTGAATTATCTAGAATTACTCTATGGAACTTATCCCGTCTTGATGAGATATGTTCACAAGAACAATTTAGTCATTGAAACTGCAGAAAATATTATTGACCGTGTGGTCATACATGATGTTTTCTATTAGGTATCATGCTATTCTAGTGGATTCTCTTTTCAGTTATTTTGAACCATTTTTTTATTCTTCTTATTTATTTAATTTTTTTTCTGTTCCACACATATAGATCTTTATAAGATAAACAACCAACTCAAAATTGGATTACATCAGTTCCAATTATAAATTACTGGAAAGATATCAATAGCAATAATTAATTTAGAAGTTTGTTTTAATTACCCTTAATTAGTAGTTGCCAGACATGCTCGTTAGAAGACGAAAATAAGATTATAGCTTGTGAAATAAAGATAATTAAAAAAGGATGGGTGAATTTGGATTTGTAACTTTAAAAACAAAAAAGGTCTTCAGGCAGTATGGTATGTTAAGGGAAAATATCAGTTTAATGGAGAGTGTTAACAAATTTTTCATAGGTTTGTTACATTATTCTTACTAAAGTTTATTTATAAACAGAGGTTGAAACTCCTGCTCCGGTTGAGAAAAATGCTTCCGCTGATGGAGGTATGTCTGCTGCGAATTTCATATTTCAAATTCAACTGAAAGTTTAATTTTGTCATTTTTGACTTACTAATGTGTTTTTATTGCACTTGCAGATGCTGTAATTGTTAGGGTTGTAACTGAGAAGATAATGTCCATGTTATTGTCCTCTAAATTGCAATGGCACCCTGATTAGTATGTTGGGGTATTGTATAATGTGTATAGCAGATTTTCGTAGTCCATACTTTAACAGTGTTTAGGGATATAACCTGTAACAGTTTTTTGTCCTTTGATTAGAAACACGGAGCACGTGTGCTTTACTTTGGAGCTGCGTCAGGAACCACAATGTCCCATGTATCTGATGTTGTTGGACCGGTAGGTTTATACTGTTGGCATCTCTTAATAGCACTATGCTCTGTGCCTTTTTGCTCAAAGCCTGCCCGTTAAATTTGGCAGACATGAATGGTTTATGCTGTTGAGTACCTTGATGGAGATCTAGTTTATACTATAGGCGAAAGCGATTACACAAAAGATTGGTTCTTCGCTCGGGTTACCAGGTACAAATTAGTCGACTTTGCTTTATATATGAAGTGGTCGGTTGCTTATATGATGTTCTAGGTTGATTGACTAACTTATTCTTTGGTTGCCCAATCAGATGTATAGAATTTTTGAATTTGTATCTCATCCCGCATTTCTTATATATTTTTTTCAGTTTCTTATTTGATTTCGTGTTCTAATATTTCTATGTATAATTTTTCTCATTTAATCGTTATTTGATTCAGTTTCTAATGGTTGTAATAGCTTGGAGATTGGGGAGAGTAGAAGTGTATAGCAGAAGAATGTAACTGAACCCAGGTGACATTAAATCATGCTGCTGAAAAGTTGTTACTGAACTGAATTTAACTTAGCCTTGAAAATCAGTGATTCATATGGTTGTACGTGTGATTCTGCATATGAGTGAATCGAGTGACAATGTAGCGAGGAATGCATGTATACATGAATGATTTTGTAATATACGAGTGAATATACAATAGTGAAGTCAAAATATTTGTACCATTTGAAATATTAAAATAAAATATTTATTTGAATTGAATACTGCGTTATAATAATAATAATATATTATGAAATCTTTGATTAATAGTAGTTGGGGTGTAATTACTTTTAGTAGTTGTAAAACAAATTTTAACAACTGTTAGAAACAGTTGTAAAAAAGGTTGACTTAATTACAATTGCCAGCTGTACTAGACATATTACAACTGTTTTTGGCAGTTGCGAAAGGGAATTTTTTTTGTTGTATTGGTACCTGTGGCAACACCTGTACAGATATTGCCATAGAGTCGCAAAGGCGTTGCCTTTGACTCTAAGGCAACGCGGCAAAAGGCAACCCCAAAAAAGTGTTGCAACATATCATTTTTTGCCTATAGCAACAATTTTTGGCACCTACTGCATCACTTCTCTGGGGTTGCTGTAGGCCATCTATGGCGTAGTGACTTGTGTTACCGGATGAAGAGCGCACAAGCTTCATTACTGATAATGGGACATATTGTTACAAGGCTATCCCTTTTAATCTAAAGAATGCCGAAATGACATATAGGAGGTTGGTCAATAGGATGTTCAATAGGCAAATCGAAAGGAACATGGAGGTTTACGTAGATGATATGTTGATCAAATCACAAAACGAAGAGGGCCACTTTAAAGATCTTGAAGAGATGTCTGAAATGTGGAGGTATAAAATGTAGTTGAACCCTCAAAAGTACCACTTTGGAGTTCACTCTGGGATGTTCTTAGGTTACGAAAGAGAAACAGAAGCTAGTATCACACAAGTAAAGGCAATAAGAGAAATGTTCGAACCCAAAACAAGTAAGGACATAATGAGTCTAAATGGAAAGGTGGCAGCCTTAAGCAGGTTTGTTTCAAAGGTCACTGATAAGTGCGTGTTATTCTTCGATTTAATTAAAAATAAAAAGAATTTTGAGTGGGGAGAAGAATGCCAAAGGGCATTCAAAGAAATAAAGGATCTTTTAGAAAGCTTGCTTATAATGTTAACTCTAAAAGATGGAGAAATCGTATATCTTTATATGCCAGTTTCGGGAGATGCTATTAGCACAATGTTAATAAGATAACAAAACACAGCTCCTTATCTATTATGTAAGCCAAAGGCAAAAAGATGTTGAAACCCAATACTCGGTGATTGAGAAGTTAGCCTATGGATTAATCCTGGCTGACTGAAAGCTACGGTCATAATTTCAAGCATATCGAGTTAAGGTCTTAACCAACTTACCATTAAATAAGTTTTTAGAAACCTAAAGACCTCTAGAAGGCTTATAAAATGGGTAATTGACCTATGCCGACACGGTATTGAACATAAACCTCGGACGACAATCAAAGGCCAAGCCTTAGATAATTTTGAGAATGAATGCACGTGATTCATTGAACAACGACCTGAAAGGTAAAAAAAATTAGAGTCGAGATGGTAACTATTTATTGATAAAACATCTAGCGGGGAAAGCATGGGAATGAAATACATTATCATGACACCTGATGGACATCACATACATTACGCCATGAAATTAGGTTCCCCGCAACAAGTAATGCGGCGGAATATGAGTCTATGGTTGCCAGATTAACCCTAGTGAAGCAGGTTAAAATTTCATGGATCTAAATTTTTAGTTTCTCCCAACTAATGGTAAATCATCTCAAGAAAACGTATCAGACAAAGAATCTGAAAATATCTCACTATGTTAAGAAAATATCTGGAATGCTGGTAGTTTTCAAATATTTATCAATACATCAGATTCAGAGAGGAGAGAATCCCCGAGCAGATTCCTCGGCTAAATCAGCTAGCTCGGAAAGAGCTATGGAAACTCAAATAGTCCTTGTCAGATATCAGGCAACACAAAGTATTGAGGAAAAATAAATTTAAAAAGGAAAAGAGTCCTTGGTACTGACCAGATTTCAGGCGAAGGCCTAAATGGAAATAGAGAAAGAGATAAGTTAAGAAGTTCCATCTGAAACAGGAAACCCTTCAGAAATTATAATGGAAGCAAATGGATGATGCAAGCTATTGAGTATTTGAATGACATCAGATTACCTACAGATAAAATGGAAGGCATAAAAATTAAGAGACACGCTTCAAATTTTATCATTTTGGATGGGATCATATATAAAAAAGGATATACTTTATATATTTGAGGTGTGTAAATCCTAAGAAAGGACTAAGATTTCTGAAAGAGCCGCACAATGGGTTCTGCAACGACTACTCTAATGGAATAAAATTGCTTATGAGAACAGTGTGATAGGGGTTTTTTAGGCCATAGATGCCTAAGTAGGTAATAGACCTAGTTAAAAGATGTTATAAGTGTTAAAGATACACTAAGATCCCTCACCAATTGCCAACCAATTTAACTCCCGTAACGAGCCCATGGCTGTTTGATGTATGGGAAATATACCTTATCGGCCTATTATAATATTCAAAGAAGGCGCTAATTGTACAGTACTAGCAATTGAATATTTTACCAAATTAGTAGAAGCGGAACTGCTTCTGAAAATCACTTTTAGAAAATTTCAAAGATTTGTCATCAGGAATATAATTACTAGATTTGGAATACTTCACAAGATCATATCTAATAATGGAACACAGTTCGAAAGTGTGGAGATTTCGCAATTCTGCTTTAGCTTGAAGTTTTCTCAATTCTCCTTTAATAATAGTATCATTAAGAGTTTCTCTTCCGTAGTGCATCCAAAGGAAAATGGTATCGTAAATACCGCAAACAAGACCATAAATACCATATTACAGAAATGATTAAACGGAGCAAAAGGAAAATGGATAGAAGATCTACCCTTAGTACTTTAGGCTTAACAAATGTAACACCCCAAAATTTAATGCACTATAACCATAGTTGTAGATAATAAATTGAGAATAACTTAATTATACATTTAGAATTAAGTGAAACCGGTTTTACCCTTACGTTCATCTCAGAATTTTGGTTAAGATAAACCCTAAGATTGCGTAAAATGGATAATGTATGAAAAAGTTATAAGCATACGAAGTTAGTATACATATAATAAGACTTGTATGTAAATATAATTTGAAAACATATTCCAGAAAATAGTAAACAAGGTGAGCAAACCCAAGTGAGTCGACCCACGCCTAGCCTGGGTCGACCCATGGGGGTTAGGTCGACCCTGGGGTCGACCCATCCTGGATCTGCCGGAATTCTACGACGTACATGGACTGTTTTGAGCACTATATTCATTTATGACTTGTACGGTTTTGATTTAAAACCTAGAATCTAAAGGCTGAGGTTGACTTTGTGAATCTATAAATAGGTGGCTTCTCCATTCTTATTTACACCATTTCTTCATACCTTCTTCCTCTGTAAATCTATTCTCAAAATATAAACATATAATGGGGGAATGCTGCTAAAGATTGGATCAAACGGAGACAACATCAGGACTTGCATACATACAACTTGGATTGGATTTCTTTACGGCATAGTGTTATATATATTTTTCTACGCCAAGACCCACTGTTAGTTTCATGTTATTTACAGATCTGATTTCCTAGACTATATCATGATAGATAAATAAGATTGGGTTAGGATATACAATGTTAGTAAGATAAAAGTTATACATGTTTTCACTGTTAATTACTTATGTCGTTAAGTAAACATATGCCTGTGATGTTGGATAATTAACAAGTTGTATGTATCTATCTTCCTTTTCCCATTTTCATGTTTTATGCTTATTTCCAGTCTTGCCTGTATGCCTATATGATTTGATTCTATTCTGCTTCCCCTGTTTCCTTTTTATTTTACACCAAGCCTAGGCCTTTGGATACCAAAGCTATGTCTGATTTAAGTATGCGTATAATTTGGGGCAATAATGAATGATATAAAAAGAGGAACTTAGGCATGTTTAACCATGTTTTGGAAAAGGGATAATATACACATGTTTAGACTTGCTGTAAACTGATAAAAAGGGTTAATGTGTATATACTTGTTATAAATGGATAATATGCATAGCATGTATACATGTAACTTGGGACATAGATGATAATTAATATGCATATGGATTAGGCATGTTAGGTTTGACTTAAAATAGGCATTAAGTAAATGACATGCTAAAATATGATAAGAACCAGATGTAGGTTAATAAACTGAAATACTATGGGGATTGTATACATCTGGGCAGATGATTTGGGGGAAAAGTATGTACACACACAATACATGTAATAGCTACAACCATGCTTATTAGTAAGCCTAAACCTGCTAGGTTAAATATAAACTATTAGTAAGCTAAGAGGACCCTCGTTTTGCTGTTGTATCGGTTTTGGGGACTCTTAAATCCTATTACTTGGCAGCCCAAGCTTGGGGGTTTGGCTTGTGTCAATCTGCTGTTTGGAACCCGTATCATTCAGTATCCCTATAGATATCTTATCTGATAGGACCACGCACTAGGTAGGGTCCTAGGCACGCTTTACTAAACTGGATAGTAAGTGGTTCACATAGGGGTGGGTACGGGCTCGTTCCGGCGGGGTCATGTGCGTGCATGGATTCAATTAGGGAAGATAAGATGCTATAACACCTGTAAATAGGTCTTTGTTATAGTAGGTGGGTTAGGGAGCGATACCCCCTACCGTTAGGGCTGACACAGGGTAATTACGTAGTAGGAGGCTGATCGTATAAGTAGTAATTAGGGTGCACCTAATCCTACTGTTATATAATTAGGGTAACACGTAACCCTGTTACTTAATTAGGGTACGCCTAATCCTCCTATTTATTTCTTGTTGTTTATTTCTACTATTAATCCTGCTGATATGAAATTAGACAAAGAACCAAATCTTGTTGAACTTGTTATACTAGTAGTGGTCCAGACATACCAGTTTTATGATATAAATATGAAGCATTACCAGATCATAGCTTGTTTCTGTTATTCCTGTTCATTACCTTGATCTGTTTTGTTTATCAGTTACCTTATATGACACTATACATTTCTCATCCAGTCTTATTTACCTTTCTTGGCATTCTATTTTATGCGTATTTGTAAATCACTGGAACTCGCCATACTTTATGTTTGACCCTTTTTCTTTCGCCTCTTTCTTCCTCCCCCCCCCCCAGGTCCTCAGAATGGAAGCACTCAACAGTGACTAGGATTTCTCTTACATCTTGGATTTCTTGAGATGTACCATTTTGACTTGCTCTCTACTTTTATATGGCTTATTGCAAAAGATATGATTTTATGTTGTAATGACCCGGGTTTTTGGCGACTTTGGTTATCACCATAAACTCACTGATGACTAACCAAACATTGAAAAATACCATTCATTAATGAAAGAAATTAGAGGGTGAGGAAAGATAGGATAGAAACTTAGAATAGAAGAAGAAGAAGAACACAATATCAGAGTAACACGAATCTCACAGCGGAAAGAATAAATATATTTCGTAACAAAACTTTGAAATATAAATCTGTACTTGAATATACATATCATTATCAAAGTACAACACTTACAACACAGCGGAAATAACTAAAGCTATATAATCCTGAAGCCTTCGGCTCCAAGCTCTTCCAGTATCTGTAAAATCCCGACTACTTGACTGCCCGTACAAATTTAGGCACCCAAGAGTTTAGGGAAAACAAAACAAAATAAACTCCGGGTCAGTCATGGGACTGGTATGAGTAAAACAGTTTAAAACAGTTCGAACAAGTAAACGATATCTCATAAGACCACGCAGTATAACGGAACGGGTTTTTCCTTTTGATATTATAATAATGTCTATCAACACAATATAATAATCATCTAGCAGAAACGCTTTCACCTCACGTTCTACGTATATAGTATACAATCAAAACCGCAAGCACGTATCGGGTAATGGATTTCCAAAAATGACAAGGTATGGAACCACCTTTCGCTCGTGTACTCTAGAGAGGAATACACTGGGTTCAACAAGAACATCTTGCAACCCGGCCACACATGACCGACCACTCATTTCGCTTGAGTGTATCGAATGTATATCACCAACGGTTGGGATCAGCAACCATTTCCCGAATGGGACAACATTAACAATAGATTTTTAGAAGTAAATGAAACTCTAGATCAAGTGATTATACACCCTACTTCGGTGCGACCGACTTAGCCATGCTGCCTGCCCGATTTCTGTCATTTACCGGATGTGAGGCTAGAAGCTACGCTTTATCATCACACCAGATTCACTTTGAATGCCACATCGTCAAATCCATCAAATCACTGATTGATGTCCTCAACCATACATTATGTGTTAGCTAAAAGAAGTTTCCTTCTCCACTTCCACTCTTGGTACGGTTGGAGAAATCAATATACGTGATCGTCTGGAAATACTCTGTCAGACATCCGTCCATACAAGTCATCGAGGAACAGGATGAACTGAAGGCACTATTTAATACATCCATCTTAGACACTGTTATCTAAGACTTATACAATAGCCCTTGCACTTTACTCCATCTTCAATTACCTTTGGCATATATGATTCGCAACGCTTATGCCAATACAGAGTGGTTCTTTGGATAATAATCCAACCGGTCTCTCCATATTGACAACGTTAAAATGGTCAAAACCTCGATAGTCTGTGATTTAACAATCGAAGAAAAATAAGTGTGCAAACAACGATATTATTTCCAAATGGAAATTTATATCGATCAAACATCACTCAACATTTATCTCTTTATTTCATTAATTTACTTATCTCCTGTTTCCCTATATTCAATATTTCTTATTTTCTAAATTTGGAAAATATACGTTATTAACAATGGAAAACATTTCCATTTCTTGTTTTCTTTATTAGAAAACATTTCTGGTTTCTTCTTTCGAAAACATTTCCAAAGCTTCTTCATTGGACTTAGACAGATGTTTAAATAAACCATCGCGATGCCAACTCAAACCATTTCCTTTAATTACTAAATTCACTTAACCATCCTTTACTATCGAACCTTAACCATTCCTTAGTTAAAAATGAAGTCAATCAAGTTGGGGTATTACTACCTCTTAGACCTTAACTGAACAACATTTCTAACTTTGAAATAGGCAAAGTTCACTTTATATTTCTTTAACCAGCTTCCTTACTTAACCCTTCTTCGAATCATCTCTTATTCGATAATTATTTCCTTCGAATAAGGTGTATTCGATAACACTATTCAATTTACTCTATTCGATTAACTCTAACTGGTTAACTCTTATTCGAATAACAAATATTCGATTAACTCTATTCAGTTAACTCGACTCGACTAACCCCTTTTCGAATAACATATTCGATTTACTAACTTTCGAATACCTTATTCGATTGACTCCCTTCAAATACCATATTCGATTTAACTCCTTTCGAATACAATATTTAATTTAACTCCTTTCGGATAACGAATTCCATAACTTCTTTCGAATACCATATTCGATTTAACTCCTTTCGAATACCATATTCGATTTAACTCCTTCGAATACCATATTCGATTTAACTCCTTCGAATACCATATTCGATTTAACTCCTTTATTCACTTTATAAAGATTTCCTTTTTAACGACGTTTATTCATTTTTAAAGATTTACTTTTAGTAACGGTTCTTCACTTTAAAATGATTTCCTCCTTATAACAGTTTCCTTTTTATAACGTTTTCCATTTTTCTAAATATCTCCTATTTATAAATATTCCAATTTATAAATATTCCTTATTTATAAATATTCCATTTATAAATATTTTATTTTCAAATATCACTTTGAAAATATTCTCTTATCAACATTTTGGTATGTTATGGTATCCCACATATCAAATCACGATGATCAGTATCGTCCAAACACATATAATCGACAACATATTATATATCACATCATATATTACATTATATGAAAAACAGTAAAATAAATGTTGAGAAATCCAGTTGGATTCCTCCAACCTCTTTCCTTGCATCATAGATGTTAAACAATATAGATAACATCACTTTCAGTTCCATATGATATATCCTGTTAAACAGAATCAATATAGAAATTCAACTAATTGACTAGCAGTTCAATCAAACAGTCAACACACAGTCAATCAGCCAATATTTAACAGTTCTAAAAATACAACATGAATTTATAAACTGTTCAGAGTTAGTGAGATTTACTCTCATTGGACGATCATCGTTAATAACGATAACCATCTCTCAGTTTGATTCAGACGAACAATTTATTTTGCAATAAATTGTAACGAGCTTCGATTCACTCCCAGTCAGTCTCATGGTGTAGCTCCCGTCCATACGATCCCAACGTGACCAGTTTCGCTGAATTTCATTTTCGTATGATCAAGTTATGACTTAAACAAGTTAATACTTTCAATTCAAATTAAAAACATGGATTTAAATTAAACATTGGGCTTTAACCTTTCAACACCGGCCCATTCCCCATTCATGACCACCAAGCCCACCCACTCCCCAACTCTTCTTCCACGCTACAGAGAACCCGCTGTTTACAATGGCCATTGCCATTCTTTTTTCCAATCCAATCCTTCTTGTTTCTCAACTGAAAAACGCAACACCCATGCCATCATTCTCCTCTTCGCGACCACTTCCATTTCATCACCGAAAGGGCACACTCGCACCCCTCTTCCCCTAAGCGACTTCGTGGTGTAACCTCGCTGCCACGGTGGAAAATGCGTCATCCATTTTGACGAGTTCACATCAAAGTAGCTCCAAATGAACCTCCTACACAACACAAACCCAAATACGATACTCGCATCTCGAATTGATGCTCCAACCACTGGAAACCGCGAACCCTAGTCTACTGTGCTCGAACTCGAACCCAAAAACATCCGTCGCACCCTCCAAAAGTAGTACCAAACTGAAGAGATTCTCTTCACTAACTAAAATATATATATATATATCATACGATTTATAGCATTTGATTTTATTTTCTTTTATTTCTTTTGAAATGTACGTATTCCATTTCCAAAGAAATAACATGACGGCGGAATTTGTTGACCGCTGGAATGAAGGGTTTAGGTTTAGGGAGTGAAAATGGCTATTTATAGGATGCTTAGATATTTTTTTATTAGTTTATAATATTTTATTCCAATCATTTTCTAATTTATCCATCTTTAAAAATTCCTATGTCCTCATACAGTATCCAAAAATCATGAAAATTGGCATACAACTAGAGTTTGACAATGCGGACCCAACGGAACTTGTTTCGTCGAATTCTGACTCCGTTTGCTCACACAGCGTATTTTTAACCGTCAAAATACTGAATGTTTTTCACTCTAAAAATCCATACGGCCACACACTGACTTCAAAAATCATGAAACTGGAAATCTAACAACTATTTGACATTGCGGATCCAACAAAATTAGTTTCGTCGAATTCCGACTTCGTTTGCAAAAGTGGCTTATTTTTACAGCTTTGAATGACCCATTTAAATATATAAATATATTTAAATATAATTAAATTTAATATAAATAAATTTATATTATCGTCTATATTCACAGTGGAATATCATACAACTCTAGAATATTCCTATAAGAATTTCTAACTTGATATTTCAACTCCCGATTAATTCGATATTCGATTTAAAATGAATTCCCTTTTAAAAATATAATTAATTCCTTTATAAATTATAACGGAATTCCATAGCGACTTTTCTAAAATCTGATTTGGACATAAATCAAAATCTACACGACGAAATCCCAATTTTTCTCTTCCACTAGAAAGATATACTCCACCAGCTCCACACGTTTCTTATTTCACAGAAATCCGATTTAAAACGAACTCTGTACATTCAGTTGAAGTTCAAATCGCCAATTTACGAACTGCAGCGCCATTTTAAGCTCGTTTATAATTATATTATAAACTATACGTTTAACTATCGACGATTGAATATATTCGTTATTCAAATTCAATTCCAAGCTGAATTAAATATCACAGATGATCCGGTTCACACCATATCGCCATTTCAGCCAATTCTGGTTATTTCAGAATTATATATATTATTTTAATTTATTATTTTAAATTAAATATTCATCATTATTTAATTAAACCACCATTTAATTCACTATACCACCATTTATATAATTAAATAAATTTATTATAATACCTCTGCTAATGTGGGTCATTACAATCTTCCCCACTTAAAATAATTTCGTCCTCGAAATTGCTAAGGTAGAGAACGACCCTATCGACTGGTTAGAACATATTTGTTCACCTCCCAACTTCAGTTTCAACTGAACCAATTTAATTTCAATTAATTTATTAATTACTTCTTATCAACGAAAATTTCCTAAAATCCTGAAAATTTTCTAACTCATTAACTTTTCGAAAAATTTCGCCAGCACCTCCTTTGTACTGGTCAATCGTTCCAACTCCAACTCGCCTCTATGGGCCATCTCCAACCCAAAAGAAAATCAAACAGCCAAGCGGCTTGCCAATTCGGCTCATAAATCTTATATCCAATAGAAATATAAACTTGTACCTTTTGTCGACATATCATTATATCCTTTCCACCTGTTATCAATTCAGTGGATACAAGGGTCATCCCAATCAAATCCCAATCTGCTTTTATCCACGACACAACCATTCGCTTATAGCCGAGTCAAATATCATTTCAACTCGAGTTTCTTCTCGATTCCCAAATCTTAACTTGATTATCACATTACACATCAAATTTGAATCTCACTATCCAATTTGTTTTGATATCATTCTAATTCAATCCCAGTTACCACTTTACTGGCTTTACTTTAATTCAAATTTGCTTTCACAAATTTCTGTTAAATTTGTTTTTAATTCAAATAGTCTTTCCCTGGGAGTTTTCAAACAGTTTACTCTTTTCAAAAATCAAATTTTCCTTTTGAACATATCACAGAACTCTTGATTAATATTCCATTAGTTAAATCACTTCTCTATTTCTTTATCAATATTTGTTAACCAAATATTTTCAATAACCATATTGGCCTTTTACGTTATTTGGAAAACATTTCCGAATATCGCCTTCCTTTATTTTCTAAACTTTCAAAAATATATGCTATTTATAATTGGAAAATATTCCAATTAATTATCTCTTTTCCGATCTCATTTATTTCTATACTCATGAAATATTCTTTATTATATTTCCAAGCTTACACTTATTTGGGTTAAAACGGATGTTGTGTAAAACATCGTTATGACAACCCAAATACTATATTCAACTAACTCTTATTCAACATTGATCTTCGAGCCTGAAATCTTACTATTTATTTGTTAATAATGAAATCAATCAAGTTGGGGTATAACTACCTCTCAGACCTTGACTGAATAACATTTATAACGTCAAAACAGATATGACTACTTACTCGAATAATCAATACCATACAACTACTTATTCACTTTTAAACACGCATACGCTTCCTCTTTCTATTCTTACTAGATTTTATTCTTAGTCTTCCTTTTTGATTTTACTATTCTATTCCTAAGTTCGTTTCCTTACCGACTTATATATATATATATCGATAGGTTGATTTCTAACTATCAAATTATCTTAAAAATATTCTAACTCCTTAAATTCCCGGAAAAATTCGCCATAACCTCCTTTGTACCAGGAGCATCGGGATATTTCAAATAGCCTCCCATGGCCCTCACCAATCCAAAAGAAAAAGAAAAAGCCAAGCGGTTTGCCGATACGGCGCATAAAATATCATATATGAATTAAATACATACCTTTTCGTCGAGCATTCTATTTTATATACCTTCATACCTTATCCATACCTATCTCATGTATATTTATACCTGCCCAATCTATTTTAACTATACCTGATCGTTTTAACCCAATTCGTTAATTAACTCTTTAGTCTATTTCCCTTTTATATTTGAACATGACATGTTCAAATATATTTTAACTTGCTTATTAACTAATTTGAATCAAAATTTCAAATTTAAGTTCTATATTCGATTTCGAATATCCATTTACAAATCCAATTCACCTTTCAAAGTTCAACTTCAAATTCAAAACTTGATTAACTAATTCCTCTTCGACTTAGTTAATTCTATTCAATTTCTATTCAAATTTTATATCACTTCTATTATTCAAATTCTATAGTATAAATTCCATTTGAATTCTATATTCAGATTCTATATATTCAAATCCTATATTTGAATTCCTTTATATTTTCTATATTCAAATTCTATATTTGAATTCCATTTTGAAATTCAACACAACTTGTCTTTCCCAAAACAAATTCAAAACAGTATCTCTAGTAGTAATTCGTCACATACAACTCGAAAATAAATACTGATGATGCTCTCTGTCATCATCAGAACCTATTTTCCAGCGATCGAAGTGAGTTCAATACTATAAAACCATTTCCAAACATTTCCACTTTGAAATTCATTTCAAAATATAATTCACACTGCTTGTAAAACAATTTAAAATCTCCTAGGATATTAAATTTTTCTTACTTTTAATCAAAATCCATTTACAAACACTTATCCAATTCTCCAGAGTTTTAACTCAGTTTCTGGTTTAAATTTCAGATTTAACTCATCTAATTTGACGTATTTCACTTGTATGAATTCTGATTAGTTATTTATATAACCATTTAATTTATAATCTTACTCGATTATAGTAACAACCAATATATCCACTATATTATAATTTTGATATATATATATATATATTCTCTATATCAAGATATACCTTGGGTAAACTTATTTTAATTTACCATAATTTCAAAACATACCGTTTTGACCCATCGTATTCGAGTGTTTAGTAACTCCTACCGATACAGTGGATCAAACTGATAGACCAGAACACATAAACAACTCAACCAACAAATCTCCACAATATAAAACAAATTTTTATATCAATAACAAATACGTTCACTCGTATATATACACTCAACTCAATCTAGGGTATTACTAACCCTATCTCTACCGAGTCACGCCACAGAGCCAAGGTAATTCACTTAACTTAAGCTCTGATACCAACTGTAATGACCCGATTTTTGACGACTTTGGTTATCACCATAAACTCACTGATGACTAAAAAACATCGAAAAATACCGGTCATTAATGAAAGAAATTAGAGGGTGAGGAAAGATAGGATAGAAACTTAGAATAGAAGAAGAAGAAGAACACAATATCAGAGTAACACGAATCTCACAGCGGAACGAATAAATATATTTCATAACATAACTTTGAAATACAAATCTGTACTTGAATATACATATCATTATCAAAGTACAACACTTACAACACAGCGGAAATAACTATAGCTATATAATCCGGAAGCCTCCTGCTCCAAGCTCTTCCAGTATCTGTAAAATCCCGACTATTTGACTGCCCGTACAAATTTAGGCACCCAAGAGTTTAGGGAAAACAAAACAAAATAAACTCCGGGTCAGTCATGGGACTGGTATGAGTAAAACAGTTTAAAACAGTTCGAACAAGTAAACGATATCTCATAAGACCACACCGTATAACGGAACGGGTTTTTCCCTTATGAGAATCCAAATTATATCTATATCAACAACCTTTTGATATTATAATAATGTCTATCAACACAATATAATAATCATCTAGCAGAAACGCTTTCACCTCACTTTCTACATATACAGTATACAATCAAAACCGCAAGCACGTATTGGTTAATGGATTTCCAAAAATGACAAGGTGTGGAACCACCTTTTGCTAGTGTACCTCTAAAGAGGAATACACTGGGTTCAACAAGAAAATCTTGCAACCCGGCCACACATGACCGACCACTCATTTCGCTTGAGTGTATCGAATGTATATCACCAACGGTTGGGATCAGCAACCGTTTCCCGAATGGGACAGCATTAACAATAGATTTTTAGAAGTAAATGAAACTCCAGATCAGGTGATTATACACCCTACTTCGGTGCGACCGACTTAGCCATGCTGCCTGTCCGATTTCTGTCATTTACCGAATGTGAGGCTAGAAGCTACGCTTTATCATCACACCAGATTCACTTTGAATGCCACATCGTCAAATCCATCAAATCATCGATTGACGTCCTCAATCATACATTATGTGTTAGCTAAAAGAAGTTTCCTTCTCCGCTTCCACTCTTGGTACGGTTGGAGAAATCAATATACGTGATCGTCTGGAAATACTTTGTCAGACATCCGTCCATACAAGTCATCCAGGAACAGGATGAACCGAAGGAATTATTCAATACTTCCATCTTAGACACTATTATCTAAGACTTATACAATAGCCCTTGCACTTTACTCCGTCTTCAATTACCTTTGGCATATATGATTCGCAACGCTTATGCCAATACAGAGTGGTTCTTTGGATAATAATCCAACCAGTCTCTCCATATTAACAACGTTAAAATGGTCAAAACCTCGATAGTCTGTGATTTAACTATCGAAGAAAAACAGGTGTGCAAACAACGATATTATTTCCAAATGGAAATTTATATCGATCAAACATCACTCAACATTTATCTCTTTATTTAATTAATTTACTTATCTCATGTTTCCCAATATTCAATATTTCTTATTTTCTAAATTTGGAAAATATACGTTATTAACAATGGAAAACATTTCCATTTCTTGTTTTCTTTATTAGAAAACATTTCTGGTTTCTTCTTTCGAAAACATTTCCAAAGCTTCTTCATTGGACTTAGACAGATGTTTAAACAAACCATCACGATGCCAGCTGAAACCATTTCCTTTAATTACTAAATTCACTTAACCATCCTTTACTATCGGACCTTAACCATTCCTTAGTTAAAAATGAGGTCAATCAAGTTGGGGTAATACTACCTCTCAGACCTTAACTGAACAACATTTCAATATTTGAAATAGGCAAAGTTCACTTTATATTTCTTTAACTAACTTCCTTACTTAACCCTCCTTCGAATCATCTCTTATTCGATAATTATTTCCTTCGAATAAGGTGTATTCGATAACTCTATTCAATTTACTCTATTCGATTAATTCTAACTGGTTAACTCTTATTCGAATAACAAATATTCGATTAACTCTATTCAGTTAACTCGACTCGACTAACCCCTTTTCGAATAACATATTCGATTTACTAACTTTCGAATACCTTATTCGATTGACTCCCTTCAAATACCATATTCGATTTAACTCCTTTCGAATACCATATTCGATTTAACTCCTTTCGAATAACGAATTCGATAACTTCTTTCGAATACCATATTCGATTTAACTCCTTTCGAATACCATATTTAACTCCCTCGAATACCATATTCGATTTAACTCCTTTATTCACTTTATAAAGATTTCCTTTTTAACAACGTTTATTCATTTTTAAAGATTTACTTTTAGTAACGGTTCTCCATTTTAAAATGATTTCCTCCTTATAACAGTTTCCTTTTTATAACGTTTTCCCTTTTTCTAAATATCTCCTATTTATAAATATTACAATTTATAAATATTCCTTATTTATAAATATTCCATTTATAAATATTTTATTTTCAAATATCACTTTGAAAATATTCTCTTATCAACATTTCGGTACGTTATGGTATCCTACATATCAAATCACGATGATCAGTATCGTCCAAACACATATAATCGACAACAGATTATATATCACATCATATATTACAATATATGAAAAACAGTAAAATAAAAGTTGAGGAATCCAGTTGGATTCCTCCAACCTGTTTCCCTGCATCACAGATGTTAAACAATATAGATAACATCACTTTCAGTTCCATATGATATATCCTGTTAAACAGAATCAATATAGAAATTCAACTAACTGACTAGCAGTTCAATCAAACAGTCAACACACAGTCAATCAGCCAATATTTAACAGTTCTAAAAATACAACATGAACTTATAAACTGTTCAAAATTAGTGAGATTTACTCACATTGGACGATCATCGTTAATAACGATAACCATCTCTCGGTTTGATTCAGACGGACAATTTATTTTGCAATAAATTGTAACGAGCTTCGATTCACTCCCAGTCAGTCTCATGGTGTAGCTCCCGTCCATACGATCCCAACGTGACCAGTTTCGCTGAATTTCGTTTTTGTATGATCAAGTTATGACTTAAACAAGTTAATACTTTCAATTCAAATTAAAAACATGGATTTAAATTAAACATTGGGCTTTAACCTTTCAACACCGGCCCATTCCCCATTCATGACCACCAAGCCCACCCTCTCCCCAACTCTTCTTCCACGCTACAGAGAACCCGCTGTTTACAATGGCCATTGCCATTCTTTTTTCCAATCCAATCCTTCTTGTTTCTCAACTGAAAAACGCATCTCAACTGAAAAACGCAACACCCATGCCATCGTTCTCCTCTTCGCGACCACTTCCATTTCATCACCGAAAGGGCACACTCGCACCCCTCTTCCCCTAAGCGACTTCGTGGTGTAACCTCGCTGCCACGGTGGAAAACGCGTTACCCATTTTGACGAGCTCACATCAAAGTAGCTCCAAATGAACCTCCTACACACCACAAACCCAAATACGATACTTGCATCTCGAATTGATGCTCCAAACTGGAAATCGCGAACCATAGTCTACTGTGCTCGAACTCGAACCCAGAAACATCCGTCGCACCCTCCAAAAGTTGTACCAAACGGAAGAGATTCTCTTCACTAACTCAAATATATATCATACGATTTATAGCATTTGATTTTATTTTCTTTTATTTCTTTTGAAATGTATGTATTCCATTTCCAAAGAAATAACATGACGGCGGAATTTGTTGACCGCTGGAATGAAGGGTTTAGGTTTAGGGAGTGAAAATGGCTATTTATAGGATGCTTAGATATATTTTTATTAGTTTATAATATTTTGTTCCAATCATTTTCTAGTTTATCCATCTTTAAAAATTCCTATGTCCTCATACAGTATCCAAAAATCATGAAAATTGGCATACAACTAGAGTTTGACAATGCGGACACAACGGAACTTGTTTCGTCGAATTCCGACTCCGTTTGCTCACACAGCGTATTTTTAACCATCAAAATAGTGAATGTTTTTCACTCTAAAAACCCGTACGGCCACACACTGACTTCAAAAATCATGAAACTGGAAATCTAACAACTATTTGACATTGTGGATCCAACAAAATTAGTTTCATCGAATTCCGACTTCGTTTGCAAAAGTGGCTTATTTTTACAGCTCTGAATGACCCATTTAAATATATAAATATATTTAAATATAATTAAATTTGATATAAATAAATTTATATTATCGTCTATATTCACAGTGGAATATCATACAGCTCTAGAATATTCCTATATGAATTTCTAACTTGATATTTCAATTCCCGATTAATTCGATATTCGATTTAAAATGAATTCCCTTTTAAAAATATAATTAATTCCTTTATAAATTATAACGGAATTCCATATCGACTTTTCTAAAATTTGATTTGGACATAAATCAAAATCTACATGACGAAATCCCGATTTTTCTCTTCCACTAGAAATATATACTCCACTAGCTCCAAACGATTCTTGTTTCACAGAAATCCGATTAAAAATGAACTCTGTACATTCAGTTGAAGTTCAAATCGCCAATTTACGAACTGCAGCGCCATTTCAAGATCGTTTATAATTATATTATAAACTATACGTTCAACTGTCGACGATTGAATATATTCGTTATTCAAATTCAATTCCAAGCTGAATTAAAAATCACAGATGATCCGGTTCACACCATATCGCCATTTCAGCCAATTCTGATTATTTCAGAATTAAATATATTATTTTAATTTATTATTTTAAATTAAATATTCACCATTATTTAATTAAACCACCATTTAATTCACTATACCACCATTTATATAATTAAATAAATTTATTATAATACCTCTGCCAGTGCGGGTCATTACAATCTTCCCCACTTAAAATAATTTCGTCCTCGAAATTGCTAAGGTAGAGAACGACCCTATCGACTGGTTAGAACATATTTGTTCACCTCTCAACTTCAGTTTCAACTGAACAAATTTAATTTCAATTAAATTATTAATTATTTCTTATCAACGAAAATTTCCTAAAATCATGAAAATTTTCTAACTCCTTAACTTTTCGAAAAATTTCGCTAGCACCTCCTTTGTACTAGTCAATCGTTCCAACTCTAACTCGCCTCTCTGGGCCATCTCCAACCCAAAAGAAAATCAAACAGCCAAGCGGCTTGCCAATTCGGCTCATAAATCTTATATCCAATAGAAATATAAACTTGTACCTTTTGTCGACATATCATTATATCCTTTCCACCTGTTATCAATTCAGCGGATACAAGGGTTATCCCAATCAAATCCTAATCTGCTTTTATCCACGACACAACCATTCGCTTATAGCCGAGCCAAATATCATTTCAACTCGAGTTTCTTCACGATTCCCAAATCCTAACTTGATTATCACATTACACTTCAAATTTGAATCTCACTATCCAATTTGTTTTGATATCATTCTAATTCAATCCCAGTTACCACTTTATTGGCTTTACTTTAATTCAAATTTGCTTTCACAAATTTCTGTTAAATTTGTTTTTAATTCAAACAGTCTTTCCCTGGGAGTTTTCAAACAGTTTACTCTTTTCAAAAATCAAATTTTCCTTTTGAACATGTCACTGAACTCTTGATTAATATTCCATTAGTTAAATCACTTCTCTATTTCTTTATCAATATTTGTTAACTAAATATTTTCAATAACCATATTGGCCTTTTACGTTATTTGGAAAACATTTCCGAATATCGCCTTCCTTTATTTTCTAAACTTTAGAAAATATATGCTATTTATAATTGGAAAATATTCCAATTACTTATCTCTTCCGATCTCATTTATTTCTATACTCAGGAAATATTCTTTATTACATTTCCAAGCTTACACTTATTTGGGTTAAAACGTATGTTGTGTAAAACATCGTTATGACAACCCAAATACTATATTCAACTAACCCTTATTCAACATTGACCTTAGAGCCTGAAATCTTAATATATTTGTTAATAATGAAATCAATCAAGTTGGGGTATTACTACCTCTCAGACCTTGACTGAATAACATTATAACGTCAAAACAGATATGACTACTTACTCGAATAATCAATACCATACAACTACTTATTCACTTTTAAACACGTATACGCTTAATCTTTCTATTCTTACTAGATTTTATTCTTAGTCTTCCTTTTTGATGTTACTATTCTATTCCTAAGTTCGTTTCCTTATCGACTTATATATATATATATCGATACGTTGATTTCTAACTATCAAATTATCTTAAAAAATTCTAACTCCTTAAATTCCGGGAAAAATTCGCCATAACCTCCTTTGTACCAGGAGCATCGGGATATTTCAAATAGCCTCCTATGGCCCTCACCAATCCAAAAAAAAAGAAAAAGCCAAGCGGCTTGCCAATACGGCGCATAAAATCTCATATATGAATTAAATACATACCTTTTCGTCGAGCATTATATTTATATACCTTCATACCTTATCCATACCTATCTCATGTATATTTATACCTGCCCAATCTATTTTAACTATACCTGATCGTTTTAACCCAATTCGTTAATTAATTTGTTAATTAACCCTTTAGTCTATTTCACTTTTATATTCGAACATGACATGTTCAAATATATTTTAACTTGCTTATTAACTAATTTGAGTCCAAATTTCAAATTTAAGTTCTATATTCGATTTCGAATATCCATTTACAATTCCAATTCACCTTTCAAAGTTCAACTTCAAATTCAAAACTCGATTAACTAATTCCTCTTCGACTTAGTTAATTCTATTCAATTTCTATTCATATTTTATATCACTTCTATTATTCAAATTCTACAGTTTAAATTCCATTTGAATTCTATATTCAGATTCTATATATTCAAATCCTATATTTGAATTCCTTTATATTTTCTATATTCAAATTCTATATTTGAATTCCATTTTGAAATTCAACACAACTTGTCTTTCCCAAAACAAATTCAAAACAATATCTTTGGTAGTAATTCGTCACTTACAACTCGAAAATGAATACTGATGATGCAGCTGTCATCATCAGAACCTATTTTCCAGCGATCGAAGTGAGTTTAATACTATAAAACCATTTCCAAACATTTCCACTTTGAAATTCATTTCAAAATATAATTCACACTGCTTGTAAAACAATTTAAAATCTCCCAGGGTCTTAAATTTTCCTTACTTTTAATCCAAATCCATTTATAAACACTTATCTAATTCTCCAGAGTTTTAACTCAGTTTCTGGTTTAAATTTCAGATTTAACTCATCTGATTTCACGTATTTCACTTATATGAATTCTGATTGGTTATTTACATAACCATTTAATTTATAATCTTACTCGATTATAATAACAACCTATATATCCACTATATTATAATTTTGATATACATATCTTCTCAATATCAAGATATACCTTGGGTAAACTTATTTTAATTTACCATCTTTTCAAAACATACCGTGTCAACCCATCGTATTCGAGTGTTTAGTAACTCCTACCGATACAGTGGATCAAACTGATCGACCAGAACACATAAACAACTCAACCAACAAATCTCCACAATATAAAACAAATTTTTATATCAATAACAAATACGTTCACTAGTATATATACACTCAACTCAATCTAGGGTATTACTAACCCTATCTCTACCAAGTCACGCCACAGAGCCAAGGTAATTCACTTAACTTAAGCTCTGATACCAACTGTAATGACCCGGGTTTTTGACGACTTTGGTTATCACCATAAACTCACTGATGACTAACCAAACATCGAAAAATACCGGTCATTAATGAAAGAAATTAGAGGGTGAGGAAAGATAGGATAGAAACTTAGAATAGAAGAAGAAGAAGAAGAAGAAGAACACAATATCAGAGTAACACGAATCTCACAGCGGAACGAATAAATATATTTCATAACATAACTTTGAAATACAAATCTGTACTTGAATATACATATCATTATCAAAGTACAACACCTACAACACAGCGGAAATAACTATAGTTATATAATCCTGAAGCCTCCTGCTCTAAGCTCTTCCAGTATCTGTAAAATCCCGACACTTGACTGCCCATACAAATTTAGGCACCCAAGAGTTTAGGGAAAACAAAACAAAATAAACTCCAGGTTATTCATGGGATTGGTATGAGTAAAACAATTTAAAACAGTTCGAACAAGTAAACGATATCTCATAAGACCACGCCGTATAACGGAATGGGTTTTTCCCTTATGAGAATCCAAATTATCTTTCTATCAAAAACCTTTTGATATTATAATAATGTATATCAACACAATATAATAATCATCTAGTAGAAACGCTTTCGTCTCACGTTCTACATGTATAGTATACAATCAAAACCGCAAGCACGTATTGGGTAATGGATTTCCAAAAATGACAAGGTATGGAACCACCTTTCGCTCGTGTACCTCTAGAGAGGAATACACTGGGTTCAACAAGAACATCTTGCAACCCGACCACACATGACCGACCACTCATTTCGCTTGAGTGTATCGAATGAATATCACCAACGGTTGGGATCAGCAACCGTTTCCCGAGTGGGACAACATTAACAATAGATTTTTAGAAGTAAATGAAACTCTAGATCATGTGATTATACACCCTACTTTGGTGCGATCGACTTAGCCATGCTGCCTGCCCGATTTCTGTCATTTACCGGATGTGAGGCTAGAAGCTACGCTTTATCTTCACACCAGATTCACTTTGAATGCCACATCGTCAAATCCATCAAATCACCGATTGACGTCCTCAACCATACATTATGTGTTAGCTAAAAGAAGTTTCCTTCTCCGCTTCCACTCTTGGTACGGTTGGAGAAATCAATATACATGATCGTCTGGAAATACTCGGTCAGACATCCGTCCATACAAGTCATCCAGGAACAGGATGAACCGAAGGCACTATTCAATACATCCATCTTAGACACTGTTATCTAAGACTTATACAATAGCCCTTGCACTTTACTCCGTCTTCAATTACCTTTGGAATATATGATTCGCAACGCTTATGCCAATACAGAGTGGTTCTTTGGATAATAATCCAACCGGTCTCTCCATATTAACAACGTTAAAATGGTCAAAACCTCGATAGTCTGTGATTTAACTATCGAAGAAAAACAGGTGTGCAAACAACGATATTATTTCCAAATGGAAATTTATATCGATCAAACATCACTCAACATTTATCTCTTTAATTCATTAATTTACTTATCTCCTATTTCCCTATATTCAATATTTCTTATTTTCTAAATTTGGAAAATATATGTTATTAACAATGGAAAACATTTCCATTTCTTGTTTTCTTTATTAGAAAACATTTCTGGTTTCTTCTTTGGAAAACATTTCCAAAGCTTCTTCATTGGACTTAGACAGATGTTTGAACAAACCATCGCGATGCCAACTCAAACCATTTCCTTTAATTACTAAATTCACTTAACCATCCTTTACTATCGAACCTTAACCATTCCTTAGTTAAAAATGAAGTCAATCAAGTTGGGGTAATACTACCTCTCAGACCTTAACTGAACAACATTTCTAACTTTGAAATAGGCAAAGTTCACTTTATATTTCTTTAATTAACTTCCTTACTTAACCTCCTTCGAATCATCTCTTATTCGATAATTCTTTCCTTCGAATAAGGTGTATTCGATAACTCTATTCAATTTACTCTATTCGATTAATTCTAACTGGTTAACTCTTATTCGAATAACAAATATTCGATTAACTCTATTCAGTTAACTCGACTCGACTAACCCCTTTTCGAATAACATATTCGATTTACTAACTTTCGAATACCTCATTCGATTGACTCCCTTCAAATGCCATATTCGATTTAACTCCTTTCGAATACCATATTCAATTTAACTCCTTTCGGATAACGAATTCGATAACTTATTTCGAATACCATATTCGATTTAACTCCTTTCGAATACCATATTCGATTTAACTCCTTTGAATGCCCTATTCGATTTAACTCCTTTATTAGCTTTATAAAGATTTCCTTTTTAGCAATGTTTATTCATTTTTAAATATTTACTTTTAGTAACGGTTCTCCACCTTAAAATGATTTCCTCCTTATAACAGTTTCCTTTTTATAATGTTTTCCCTTTTTCTAAATATCTCCTATTTATAAATATTCCAATTTATAAATATTCCTTATTTATAAATATTCCATTTATAAATATTTTATTTTCAAATAACACTTTGAAAATATTCTCTTATCAACATTTCGGTATGTTATGGTATCCCACATATCAAATCACGATGATCAGTATCGTCCAAACACATATAATTGACAACATATTATATATCACATCATATATTACAATATATGAAAAACAGTAAAATAAATGTTGAGAAATCCAGTTGGATTCCTCCAACCTGTTTCCCTGCATCACAGATTTTAAACAATAT
This sequence comes from Allium sativum, assembly GCA_030737875.1. Taxonomy (NCBI): domain Eukaryota; kingdom Viridiplantae; phylum Streptophyta; class Magnoliopsida; order Asparagales; family Amaryllidaceae; genus Allium; species Allium sativum. Next base: position 1,053,108,742 of record CM060922.1, read on the forward strand.
AGATAACATCACTTTTAGTTCCATATGATATATCCTGTTAAACAGAATCAATATAGAAATTCAACTAACTGACTAGCAGTTCAATCAAACAGTCAACACCCAGTCAATCAGCCAATATTTAACAGTTCTAAAAATACAACATGAATTTATAAACTGTTCAAAGTTAGTGAGATTTACTCACATTGGACGATCATCGTTAATAACGATAACCATCTCTCGGTTTGATTCAGACGGACAATTTATTTTGCAATATATTGTAACAAGCTTCGATTCACTCCCAGTCAGTCTTATGGTGTAGCTCCCATCCATACGATCCCAACGTGACCAGTTTCACTGAATTTCGTTTTCGTATGATCAAGTTATGACTTAAACAAGTTAATACTTTCAATTCAAATTAAAAACATGGATTTAAATTAAACATTGGGCTTTAACCTTTCAACACCGGCCCATTCCCCATTCACGACCACCAAGCCCACCCGCTCCCCAACTCTTCTTCCACGCTACAGAGAACCCGCTGTTTACAATAGCCATTGTTATTCTTTTTTCCAATCCAATCCTTCTTGTTTCTCAACTGAAAAACGCAACACCCATGCCATCGTTCTCCTCTTCGCGACCACTTCCATTTCATCACCGAAAGGGCACACTCGCACCCCTCTTCCCCTAAGCGACTTCATGGTGTAACCTCGCTGCCACGGTGGAAAACGCGTCACCCATTTTGACGAGCTCACATCAAAGTAGCTCCAAATGAACCTCCTACACGCCACAAACCCAAATACGATACTCGCATCTCGAATTGATGCTCCAACTACTGGAAATCGCGAACCCTAGTCTACTGTGCTCGAACTCGAACCCGGAAACATCCGTCGCACCCTCCAAAAGTAGTACCAACTGAAGAGATTCTCTTCACTAACTCAAATATATATATCAAACGATTTATAGCATTTGATTTTATTTTCTTTTATTTCATTTGAAATGTACGTATTCCATTTCCAAAGAAATAACATGACGGCGGAATTTGTTGACCGCTGGAATGAAGGGTTTAGGTTTAGGGAGTGAAAATAGCTATTTATAGGATGCTTAGATATTTTTTTATTAGTTTATAATATTTTATTCCAATCATTTTCTAATTTATCCATCTTTAAAAATTCCTATGTCCTCATGCAGTATCCAAAAATCATGAAAATTGGCATACAACTAGAGTTTGACAATGCGGACCCAACGGAACTTGTCTCGTCGAATTCCGACTCCGTTTGCTTACACAGCGTATTTTTAATCGTCAAAATACTGAATGTTTTTCACTCAAAAAATCCGCACGGCCACACACTGACTTCAAAAATCACGAAATTGGAAATCTAACAACTATTTGACATTGTGGATCCAACAAAATTAGTTTCGTCGAATTCCGACTTTGTTTGCAAATGTGGCTCATTTTTACTGCTCTAAATGACCCATTTAAATATATAAATATATTTAAATATAATTAAATTTAATATAAATAAATTTATATTATCGTCTATATTCACAGTGGAATATCATACAGCTCTAGAATATTCCTATATGAATTTCTAACTTGATATTTCAATTCCCGATTAATTCGATATTCGATTTAAAATGAATTCCCTTTTAAACATATAATTAATTCCTTTATAAATTATAACGGAATTCCATAGCGACTTTTCTAAATTTTGATTTGGACATAAATCAAAATCTACACAATGAAATCCCGATTTTTCTTTTCCACTATAAAGATATACTCCGCCAGCTCCACACGTTTCTTGTTTCACAGAAATCCGATTTAAAGCGAACTCTGTACTTTCAGTTGAAGTTCAAATCGCCAATTTACGAACTGCAGCGCCATTTCAAGCTCGTTTATAATTATATTATAAACTATACGTTCAACTGCCGACGATTGAATATATTCGTTATTCAAATTCAATTCCAAGCTGAATTAAATATCACAGATGATCTGGTTCACACCATATCGCCATTTTAGCCAATTCTGATTATTTCAGAATTAAATATATTATTTTAATTTATTATTTTAAATTAAATATTCACCATTATTTAATTAAACCACCATTTAATTCACTATACCACCATTTATGTAATTAAATAAATTTATTATAATACTTCTGCCAATGCGGATCATTACATATGTACTCTGATATTTTGGTTTACGAGATGTTTTATGAGACAAATTTGATGTAACTGGTTTTAGTTGTAACTTGTTGAAACTATGCTTTATATTTAATAATGAAGTTGAAATTTTCCACTACTTATTTTATCTGTCTTGTAAATTTTCTTTGATGTTTACCTGTTGCGCTTTACGGGACTTAATGCATTCTGTTAAGAGTGACATTGACGGGCGTAGGGTGTCACACCAGATTTCTTCTAAAATGAAGACATGCATACTTCCCATTCTACAACCTTCGCATGTAAAGCAATGCTTCCAGTTGAGACATAAATTCCATCCCACCAAAGAGTTTCTTATTCTTCCGATAAGAATCAAGAATTAAAGAAGGAATATTTAGACCCGGCACCCGGACTCAGAGACGAGTCTGCTATTCAAACGGAAGAATATCAAAGGAGAATGATCCGTTATATAACAGGAAAGTAAAATCAAGGGTATTTAGGGAAGGAGACTAAGTGCTCCGAAGGGTAATGGTTAATACTAAGAATTCGGTAGACTGACCATTAGAGCCAAATTAGAAGGTCCCCTGACTATTCATACAATAATATCACCAGCGACTTACCGCTTGTGTCATCTCGTGGCAACATGGAATAAGGAACACCAGAGACCATATTTTCCTTCCGTAAGTGAGTGAAGTGAATTCATCAAAGAAAACATTTCCATTAAAGATTAAGGAAATTAAAACTCAGAAAAGTTTTGTCAATTTTATTTACATGAACAAGAACGATGGATAATAGCTTCCAATGAAAAATCCAAATAAGAAGTGTTAATTGGTTAGGGGTAAAAAACCCTTCATATGGATTAACCTTAAAAAGTACTTGACGTAGTCAAGGCCCTTCCCGAAAGGGGGGAAGGGTAAGCCCGGGTATGCGCTCGACACCTATTGAATTCCTTGGTATACCAAGGTCTTTCCCCAAAGAGGAAGGAGGTAAGCCTAAGGAAAATACGTCAGGATCCAAGCCATAGTTATACCTAGGAACCTCCTGGACGGAGAAGGGTAAGATCGCGGGATGGGCTCAACACCGACAAGTCCTTGAGTAGGGATGTGTAATACATGGTACATGCACCCGAATCCGAATGACACACACTCTGCTTTTGGTTCGGCATAAGCACACCCTACCTCTTCTCTAAATGTTTTTTCTTCTGCTTATGTCTCATCCCGTAGAAGGTAATGAAAGCTCAAATAGAGCACTTAAAACATGCTAAACCTCTACTTTAGAAAAAGCACAAAACGGGCAAAGGATCCGTCAAAATCGGAAGCACTTTTGTATCTATTATTTCCGAAATAAGATTTCCGGACTTATATTTTCTTATTACCTGAATAGGGTTTTTGGGATTTTTATGAGCCGAAAGTGACTTCGTTCATATTAATTGTTTCGAGAAGAGGGTTTCTGGACTCCAATTATTTTAATACTTGAAATTGGGTTTTGTAACGACCCAGAAAATCTGAACCAATTTAAAAATTTTAAATTGGCTAAAATAATGGATTTTAAATATTTAAAATAAATATTTTAAGTAATGGCGATGAAAACTGAGTTGAATCGACATTTGAAAACGAATATAATTAATTATAATTATATATAGAATTGAAAATAGCGCGGTAGTTCGAAAATTCGATTTCTAATTTCAAATGAATATACAGAATTCAATATAAGTCAGAATTGAACGAAACAAGAAATATTTGAATCTGTATAACTATATCTTTATAACGAAGTTAACAAACTGGGATTTCATCTTAGAAATGATAAGATATGTCCAGTTTAAAATTAGAAATAGTCGCTGTGGAATTTGTATATATTTTTATATATATAAGGCCCTTAAAAATAGCAATTTTGCAAATGACCTCGGATTTCGACGAAACCACTTTTGTTAGATCCGCAGTGTCAGGTTATTGCTAGGTTTCAAATTTCATAATTTTTCGAATCAATATGTGAGCGTGGCTAAGGAAAACGCGTTTGACCGATTTCAGTTGATTTTAATCGACTGGAAATTGGCCATTTTGCAAACGGTCTCAGAATTCGACGAAACTAGTTTTGTTAGGACCGTATCGTCAATACGAAGCTAGAAAATATTTTTCTGGAATTTTTCTAGTCCGTATGTGACCCCGGTAATTTGAAATGTGCATTTAAAATTCAAAATAGTGATTTAAAAGTAAATTCAAAAGGAAACCGATTGTAACGATCAAACCAGCTTGCGATACATATCCCATTGTGTTCGGAATGGGGGTAAAACGCTATGGACGACAGGCGGTGGGCCTCGTTTCGAGGTCGTATGTAAAAGTCAACCCTTTTGCAAATTTAAATAATAAAATAAAAAAAAAAAAAAAAATAATTTTTAATTCTCCCCCCCCTTTTTCTCTTCTGCTTGCCCCCCCCCCCCCCCCCCCGTTCATATAATTTCAGAAAAAAAAAAAAAAAAAGGAGACCTAAACCTAATCGACCGCCGATCCACCACCGAACCACCAACCTCCCACCGCTCCGCCGCACTGGGCCTCCACCTGTTTCCCTCCTCCCTTGAAGCCCTCGACGCCGCCGAAGGAAGCCGCGCCCCCCCCCCCTCGTCGCGACATCTGCGAAGAAGCCCCCCCCCCCCCGATCGCTCGAGCCCCCCCTTGAAGCGCCTCCCCCGTTCGCAGCCACAACGCCACCCTCGAGAACCCCCGCCTCCGATCTCCTTTCGCCCCCGCTCCTCTGTAAGTTTTAATTTTATTTTATTTTTATTTTTTTTTATATATAAACTGATTTTGTTTTGTTTAGTTAAAACTGAAATTTATTTATAAAGTAAAACTGAGATTTTTTTTTTTTTTTAAAAAAGAATTTTTAAACCTGATTTTCAAAGTTAAAAACTGTTTTTAAAGAAAGATTTAAAACTGAAACTGAATTTCTTTTAAAAAAATAAAAATCATATTTTTATATGTTGAAAGTCGAAAATAAAAATCATATTTTTATATGTGGAAGCAAAAGTAAAAATCATATTTTTATATATTGAATAGCATCGTAAAAATTCGATTTTTACATATGTAGAGAATACGGGCGAAAGCAACAAAAGGCGAGGATTTCTATTAGGAAGAGTCGTGCAGTTGGATAGCTATTGGTGAGATTTCTGATTTAAAATTTATATATATACGTGTGAAATGAAAGTGAATAACTATATATGAATTGCTATATATAAATATCTATATATATATATATATATATATACGCCCCTCGTCCACAAACCATGGACGATATTTATTGGTTGAAATTGTTGTGATAATTGGTTGATAACGAATGGTTGTTTGGGATTGTTTGTGATTGATATTGGTTGATTGTGGTTGAAAAATACCCATTTGTGGTTGTGAAATATTTGGTTGAAACCACATAGGATTAGTTTGTGGTAGTGAAATAAATATATACATGCCGCCTGCGTGCGAACTAGATGCATGTTTCCCATTGTCAAAAACCGCGAGGTTTTAAGGTAGAGCGAGGAGCCGTACTAGGGACGGTGCCGGTGTAACTACCCTGCCGTTATGCTGCCGAAATTTTGAATAATATTTGTGTGTTTGAATTATTTTCATATGCTTAAACTATATTTATTCCTTATATAGAAAACATTCATGTGTTGAATTGATATTCATTCGTTGTTTAGAAATTCATGTGTTGAATGGAATTCATATTTTGAAATAAATAGTTCGATAATAAAAATCACATTTTTATCGATATATAAAAACTATAGAAACATTCATGTGTTGAATTGATATTCATTCGTTGTTTAGAAATTCATGTGTTGAATGGTATTCATATTTTGAAATAAATTGTTTGATAATAAAAAAAAACACCTTTTATAGACTATATGAACTATATAGAAAAATAGTGTTTTGAAATAAATTATTTTACAATAAAAATCACATTTTTATTGTATGTATAAATCGTTGAAATGTGAAGTGTTAAAAATAGCCACTTGTTCAAAATAAACATATATGAGTTGAAATATTCATTAATTAGCTAATGAAATGATTTGCACCTATTTATGTAACATTAGAATGAATGGAGTTTTTAAACCAAATAGAAATCAAATATGAAGTTGAATAGAAAATGAAAAATGATATGAACTGTATATATATGTACATGCATATTCATTGAACAGGTTATAGCAAAGGGGCTAGAGAAGAGGAATAAAATTTTGTGCCCGACAAATAGGTACACATTTACTGATTTGTTTGGGTGATGATTTTGAGCCTGATTGGCTAGCCGCTTGGCTTTTTCTTTTTCTTTTTGAGATTAGAAGGACCGGGACGCTATTTGCGATTTCCCGACGCTCCCGGTGCAGGGGAGGTTATGGCGAAATTTTTCCAAAATTTAAGGTGTTAGAAAAATTTTTGAAGTGAAAACGATATTGAAATAGTTGAATGAACTATATTTATATAACTATATAAATATAAATAAAATTAAAACGAAACGAGGCCGTGCAGTTCGTATTTTGAAACCGTGATTTCAAACGACTAGTACGGGAAATCCGACCATTGGATTTTCCCGAAACCTCAACCGTCGGGTTCGCCTTAGAATAATCTTTCCAACGGCACCAACCTTGTAAAAATCCAACGGTTGGATCGTCCGGAATGTTTAATTCAAATTTGAAGAAAAACAGCGCCAGAATCGATTATATTTATTTATATATATAAATAAAATTATATTTAATCGAATAACGACGCTGCAGTTCGTATTTTGAAATCGAAATTTCAAACGATTGTACCGGGAGATCCGACCGTCGGATTTTCCCGAAACTGGGACCGTTGGGTTCGTTTTGAAAAGACCTTTCTAATGATGTAAATTTTGTGAAGATCCAACGGTTAGATTTTCAGATATGTGTAAATCAAATCTGAAGAAAAACAGCGCCACGGCCGCCTTATGGCCCGAAGCGTCGTTTTGAATAAAATGGCTATTTTAAAATAAATAAAAATAGCGATAAATAGTTATAAAATATCATAAGCGATATGGAATGGAAATAAACTGAATTTGCTTGATTTATGTGATGTTTGATGGTTGAATGTGTTTGGTGTGAAAATTACATTAAAGAACAAACGTGATGTTGTCAAATAATTTAACCATTGAAATAAATCGATTTGAAATTCTAAATATACGTGAATTATTTGAAAAGGCCGAGTTAATTCTCATTTCGAATAATCGACCGACGATTGAAATTCGAAGATGAAGACGATGGTCGAAGACCGGAGATCTTCACCTCGTTTGGATGGTAACCGAGGTCCTGATTGGGAGGCATCCCGAAATATGGATAATGAGTGGTGATCGTTCAGACGTACGTGTTGATCGAAGGGTTTGCGAGGTATTTAGTGCCTCCGGTTTCGTTCAGACCCAGAACGGACTTGTAAATGGACTGTGTGTCCGACATTGGAATTTGTTCTGTGTGATTGATAGCCATCAGTTGCACGGTGTGAATTGCCTGTGTGGCATGCTAAGATGCAGTGATCAGGGCTTCTGTTGAAAAGCAAAGTCTTGTGGTGATGATCAAAGCACCGCCTGTGTGGCGTAGCTTTGTGTATAACGTGAATTCGCGAGCCTCACATCCCGGTATGAACCTAAAACGGGAGAAGGACCTCAGGGAGGGCATGCGTTTCTTTCTAGCTAGGGTGGTGTCAGTGACCTACCAGCCCTGACATTTATATACTTTTCACCTATGTGGTTGTTGCTGTTGCGAGGCGCCTCGGTTTGATCGGACGATCCGGGTCCGATGGAGTCATTCGTTGGCTCGTTGACGCCCCAAAGGGCGGGGAAACGTATTGTTCAGGTATAATAATCCACATCGGTGGACCGGCCCTGTCGCTCCAAGGCTTGCCTGCGCGCTTGCCTGAGACACGGGCTAGAGCGTCTCGAATTCGGTAAGGACTATCTTTTGCCTTGGTTCATGACGGAAATCCAATTTCCAAATACGTGATCGTGCGGTTTTGATTGTATATATATATGGCGACATGATATATGGTACCCATGCCGTCTATGATTGATAGTTATGATTTGAAATAAGTTTTCAAAACATATAAACACTAGTAATAGTATCAAATGCCTTTGTTTTATTCGTATCAAGCATATTTTGGCCGTTATAAGGTAAAAACTCTATCCTCCGGTTTGCGTTGCATTGTGTGATGGGAACTGAGTCTTATAACGGCTTCATTTTATAAAAAAAAGCATAGCGATGTTTTTAAAAGAAAGATCTGTTTTAAAGCACTGGCAATCCAATGGAGTAAACCCGTTCCACGAAAGTGGCGTGGTCCTGTGATTAGCCAATTATATATGTGTTGAGTAGATTTCTCATACCAGTCCCATGACTGACTCGTAGTTTGTTTCACTCTCAAACTCGGGTGCCCCTTTTCCTACACGGGCAGCCCTGTATTCAGGTTTAGCTGGTTCTTTCTGGATAGCTGGAGCTGAAGATGGATTCTATCATTTATTTCTTTTTATGCTGTTCAGCTCCTATTGTACATATTTTGTTTATTTCCGCTGTAGACATTTATGTATAGCTGAACTGTATTTGTACTAAGTAAGATCCTGTATACTGTGTAACTCTGATGATTACTTTTATCCAGTATATTTTGTTGTTCATTCTGGTGTATTTATTTAATTCTGTTCTGCTATTATATGTTTCTGTGTTATATTCCAAAAGATAACCTTGTTTCCGTGAGAACGGGAAATCGGGTCGTCTCAACGTGGTATCAGAGCTTTGGTTAAGCTTAGTTCTGGAATATAACATTTGAACGAACTCGTCAGAAATAGAACCAGTAGTGTTCTAGGACGGGTAACTCTATACAGATAGGATCAGTAATATCCTAGTATGAGTAAAGCAGAATGAAGTTACACCTCGATAGACACATTTACACTTGAAGTATGTGTTTCTATGTTTTAAAATACCTTTTCTGTGACCTGACACTTGATCTGCTAATTGCAGAAGTACTAGAAAAATGAGTGCCAGAAACAGAAGGAATACAGAACCCGATCTAGAGGCTCTATTCAAGAGATATCGAAATCTGGGTGGAGAAAAATTCTCGGGCAATGAATCTATTATTCAAACTCAAGCTTGGTTGAGTTCTGTCGAAAAAATCTTTGAGCATATCCAGCTGAGAGATGACCAGAAACGGTTAGTAGCATCTTGGGCGCTTAAAGAAGAAGCTTTAATCTGGTGGGAATCAATCATCAGAAGTAATCCAGAAGGTGATATCACCTGGGACAGATTCAAATTGATTTTCTTAGAAAGATTTACTCCTCCCGAAGTAACCGAGAGATTATGTGATGAATTTTCTTATCTAATACAAGGTGATATGACCATTCCCGAATATCATAAGAAATTCAATGAACTTGCTCACTTTGCTCCTCATCTAATTCAAAATCCGAAGAGGAAGAATATGAGATTTATTCACGGACTTCAAAGGAAATACCAGAATAAAGTATTGGGGCATGTGAAGCTTCCTTTCTCAGAAATGATTTATATGGCTTATCAGTATGAAGATCTCCATAAGAAAGGAATGTTACGCGACGAAGATGAAGTCTGTTGCAGTGACAAAGCAGAGTCTGAAACTGATCGTCCAGAGGCCAGTACAAAGTCAGATGTGGGTAAGAAGCCCAGTGCCAAGAGAAAAAGGGCTAAATCTGAAAAAGAGCGGGCAACGACTGCCACATGCTCTAACTGCAATAAACAGGGGCATCTGACCAGGAAGTGTAAATCCTCGAAGAAACATAAGGAGGATCGGTTTAAATCCGGCAAGAAGCTCCATGGAAGTAAAAGATGTAATCAATGCCATCAGTTTGGTCATGTAAAGCAAGATTGCCGGCTGTTAAAAATGGCCAAAGAAGTTCAGGTGAATGAATTGGCAGAAACTTCTGAGCCCTCAGCTAGCCAAGAAAGGGCTGATGTTTTAGAAGGAACGCTTACTGTCAAAAACATTCCAGTTAAAGTACTGTTTGACACAGGTGCGTCGCGAAGCTTTATTTCAAAGAGTGCCGCTAAGAAACTTGATTTAAACTTGAGGAAGCTTAAAGAGCCAATGACTATCCGAAATCCAGTTGGAGGATCCATCAATCTCAGTTGGGTTTGTGCAGTACCCGTCTCTTTTTCTTGCTATAAATTCCCTATTATCTCTGTAGTCATGAATTTTGATGAATTCGATCTTATTCTGGGATTGGATTGGCTAACCAAATATGAAGCAGAGGTTAGATGCGCCGAGAGAGTTGTTAGAGCTAAGATTAAGTCCGGGAGTTATATAACCATACCGTGTGAAGGTCAGAATGCTAATAGAAAAGACTTCTGGGCAGCTCTGAATGTTTCTCCAGCCCAAATAGAAAATATTCCTGAAATCACTGAGAATATTCCTGACCTCATTAAAGATATTCCTGTCGTCAAGAACTATGCGGATGTGTTCGAGGAAGTTGTTCGCTTACCTCCGCAAAGAGAAATAGATTTCAAGATTGCTTTAATTCCCAATGCAAGGCCGGTAGTTCACGCTATTCGAAGAATGTCCTTGAAAGAGAAGGAGGAATTAGACAATCAAACACGACAGCTAGTATGGAAAGGTCTGATCAGGCCTAGTTTCTCTGATTGGGGTGCAGCAGTGGTGTTTGTCCCAAAATCTGACGGTACTCTACGTCTATGTGTGGATTATCGTGATCTGAACAAACAGACAATAAAGAACAAATATCCATTGCCGCGAATAGATGATTTGTTGGATCGATTAAATGGAGCACAAGTATTCTCACGAATGGACCTAGCTACAGGTTTCCATCAACTTCGAATTGCCGAAGAGTGTGTTCCAATGACAGCGTTCAGAGGTCCCGACTTATTCTATGAGTGGTTAGTAATGCCGTTCGGCTTATGTAACGCTCCAGCCTACTTCGTCGATCTGATGAACCGAGTATTCAGAGGAGTATTGAATAAATTTGTTCTGGTTTTTATTGACGATATTCTAATCTTCTCTAAATCAAAGGCCGAACATGAGAAACATTTGGAACAAGTGTTAGAAATTCTCAGAAGGAATGTATTGAAAGCCAAGTTTTCCAAATGTATATTCTGGCAAGATGAAGTGAAATTTCTGGGCCATGTCGTATCGAAAGATGGAATCGCTGTGGATCCAAGCAAAATCACAGCTATTCAGAATTGGAAACAGCCCAGTACTCCCACTGAAGTCCGCAGTTTTCTTGGATTGGCTAGCTATTACCGAAAGTTCGTTAAAGACTTTTCGAAGATATCTGGCCACTTAACGAAGCTTACAAAGAAGCATTCTAAGTTCAAATGGACTGAAGAGAGTGAGGAGGCTTTTGAAGAGCTAAAGTTAAGATTAACAACAGCTCCAGTGTTAACCATCATTGATGGCAACCAGGATCTAAAAGTCTGGACTGATGCTTCTAGAGAAGGCCTTGGAGCAGTGTTAATGCAAAGAGGCCAAGTAATTGCTTATGCTAGCCGTCAACTGAAGCCACACGAGAAAAACTACGTAACTCATGATCTTGAGTTATTGGCTATCATATTCTCTTTGAAAATCTGGAGACACTATCTTCTGGGCGAGAGGTTTGAACTGTTTACAGACCACCAGTCGTTAAAGTATCTGTTCACTCAGAAGGACTTGAATCTGAGGCAACAGCGTTGGCTGGAGTTTCTTGCAGCATATGACTTCGAAATTATATATACTCCAGGAAAAGCCAATGTCGTGGCCGATGCGTTAAGCAGAAAGAATGTAATGATCGCCAGTTTTATTATCACGACTTCATTGCTAGATAAGATATCTGCTCTTCAGGAGGATGATCACTTCATTCAGAAGATCAGAAGGATAATTCAACAAGGCGAACCCTCGAGTTTTCAAGTTGATAATGAGGGGATTTTAAGGCTCAAAGGTCGAATCTGTGTCCCCAACATTCCTGAACTTCGAAAGGAAGTATTGGATGAATGCCACAAGTCAAAACTCAGTATCCATCCGGGAGTAAACAAAATGTATAATGACATTAAACGCACTTTCTGGTGGAAGTCGATGAAAAGGGACATTTCTTTATATGTCAGCCGATGCCCTACTTGCCAGCTAGTCAAAAGCGACCAACAGAAATTGGCTGGATTATTGCAACCGCTAGAAGTTCCTGGCTGGAAGTGGGAACATATTTCTATGGATTTCATTGATGGTTTGCCCAGAACCAGAAAAGGGAATGACAGTATTTGGGTGATCGTAGATCGTTTCACGAAGACCGCCCATTTCATACCTGTCAAGTCAAACAGAACCGCTCAGAGTCTGGCGCAGATATACTTCAGGGAAATAGTTAGACTACATGGAGTGCCAATCAGTATAGTAAGTGATAGAGATACAATATTCACTAGCAAATTCTGGGAAGCATTTCAAGTCGAGCTAGGAACGAAGTTAAACTTGAGCACCGCTTATCATCCTCAGACAGACGGTCAGACTGAGAGGGTGAATCGCATTTTAGAAGATCTATTGCGGGCTTGTGTTATAGATTTCGGTGGATCATGGGAAGACCATCTTCATTTGGCTGAATTCTCTTATAACAACAGCTACCAGGCGAGTCTGACAATGTCGCCATTCGAAGCATTGTATGGTAGGCCGTGCCGATCTCCTGCTTGTTGGGTCGAGCCTGGAAATAAACTTGTGTTGGGCCCTGATATGATTCGAGAAGCGGCCGACAAAGTTGATTTTATTAAGAAGCGATTACTCGCCGCTCAAAGCCGACAAAAGAGCTACGCCGATAAAAGAAGAAGAGATATATCCTTTGAAGTTGGCGACTATGTATATTTGAAAGTATCGCCGATGAGAGGAGTTATCCGGTTCGGTAAAACTGGAAAGTTAGCACCCAAATTCATTGGTCCGTTTCCTATTCTGGAACGGATTGGAACGGATTGGAACTCTCGCTTATAGGGTCAAACTGCCTGACTGGTTGCCTGGAGTTCATGATGTATTTCACATATCTCAACTTCGAAAGCACGTTCATGATCCAGACTTGATCGTGGAAGAAGCAGCTCAGCAGGATATTGAAATTACTCCAGAACTAGCTGTGAGGCGTGAGCCGCTAAAGATCATCGGCAAAGAAACCAAAGAGCTGAGGAACAAGAAGGTTCGCTTAGTCAAAGTGCAATGGAGTGGAGATCCGCGCGATTGTACTTGGGAAACTGAGGAGAGCATTCAGAAAGCTTATCCTAGATGCCGAGTAGACATCTCTGATTGACTCTGGTGCAAGGTACATTTACCTTACCTTGCATTACCAAATAATTCTCTATTCTGTTGCTATTTTCTTCTCATGGATGTGCATTGTTTATTCTATACTCTGAATATTAAAAACAAATTGGTTGTTGTATTGTGGGATTGTAGATTTATCAAACCACTTTCGACTTTATTCCTTTTCGGGGACGAAAAGTTTTAAGTGGGGGAGATTGTAACGACCCAGAAAATCTGAACCAATTTAAAAATTTTAAATTGGCTAAAATAATGGATTTTAAATATTTAAAATAAATATTTTAAGTAATGGCGATGAAAACTGAGTTGAATCGACATTTGAAAACGAATATAATTAATTATAATTATATATAGAATTGAAAATAGCGCGGTAGTTCGAAAATTCGATTTCTAATTTCAAATGAATATACAGAATTCAATATAAGTCAGAATTGAACGAAACAAGAAATATTTGAATCTGTATAACTATATCTTTATAACGAAGTTAACAAACTGGGATTTCATCTTAGAAATGATAAGATATGTCCAGTTTAAAATTAGAAATAGTCGCTGTGGAATTTGTATATATTTTTATATATATAAGGCCCTTAAAAATAGCAATTTTGCAAATGACCTCGGATTTCGACGAAACCACTTTTGTTAGATCCGCAGTGTCAGGTTATTGCTAGGTTTCAAATTTCATAATTTTTCGAATCAATATGTGAGCGTGGCTAAGGAAAACGCGTTTGACCGATTTCAGTTGATTTTAATCGACTGGAAATTGACCATTTTGCAAACGGTCTCAGAATTCGACGAAACTAGTTTTGTTAGGACCGTATCGTCAATACGAAGCTAGAAAATATTTTTCTGGAATTTTTCTAGTCCGTATGTGACCCCGGTAATTTGAAATGTGCATTTAAAATTCAAAATAGTGATTTAAAAGTAAATTCAAAAGGAAACCGATTGTAACGATCAAACCAGCTTGCGATACATATCCCATTGTGTTCGGAATGGGGGTAAAACGCTATGGACGACAGGCGGTGGGCCTCGTTTCGAGGTCGTATGTAAAAGTCAACCCTTTTGCAAATTTAAATAATAAAATAAAAAAAAAAGAAAAAAAAATAATTTTTAATTCTCCCCCCCCTTTTTCTCTTCTGCTTGGCCCCCCCCCCCCCCCCCGTTCATATAATTTCAGAAAAAAAAAAAAAAAGGAGACCTAAACCTAATCGACCGCCGATCCACCACCGAACCACCAACCTCCCACCGCTTCGCCGCACTGGGCCTCCACCTGTTTCCCTCCTCCCTTGAAGCCCTCGACGCCGCCGAAGGAAGCCGCGCCCCCCCCCCCCCTCGTCGCGACATCTGCGAAGAAGCCCCCCCCCCCCCCCGATCGCTCGAGCCCCCCCTTGAAGCGCCTCCCCCGTTCGCAGCCACAACGCCACCCTCGAGAACCCCCGCCTCCGATCTCCTTTCGCCCCCGCTCCTCTGTAAGTTTTAATTTTATTTTATTTTTATTTTTTTTTATATATAAACTGATTTTGTTTTGTTTAGTTAAAACTGAAATTTATTTATAAAGTAAAACTGAGATTTTTTTTTTTTTTTTTTTTAAAAAAGAATTTTTAAACCTGATTTTCAAAGTTAAAAACTGTTTTTAAAGAAAGATTTAAAACTGAAACTGAATTTCTTTTAAAAAAATAAAAATCATATTTTTATATGTTGAAAGTCGAAAATAAAAATCATATTTTTATATGTGGAAGCAAAAGTAAAAATCATATTTTTATATATTGAATAGCATCGTAAAAATTCGATTTTTACATATGTAGAGAATACGGGCGAAAGCAACAAAAGGCGAGGATTTCTATTAGGAAGAGTCGTGCAGTTGGATAGCTATTGGTGAGATTTCTGATTTAAAATTTATATATATACGTGTGAAATGAAAGTGAATAACTATATATGAATTGCTATATATAAATATCTATATATATATATATATATATACGCCCCTCGTCCACAAACCATGGACGATATTTATTGGTTGAAATTGTTGTGATAATTGGTTGATAACGAATGGTTGTTTGGGATTGTTTGTGATTGATATTGGTTGATTGTGGTTGAAAAATACCCATTTGTGGTTGTGAAATATTTGGTTGAAACCACATAGGATTAGTTTGTGGTAGTGAAATAAATATATACATGCCGCCTGCGTGCGAACTAGATGCATGTTTCCCATTGTCAAAAACCGCGAGGTTTTAAGGTAGAGCGAGGAGCCGTACTAGGGACGGTGCCGGTGTAACTACCCTGCCGTTATGCTGCCGAAATTTTGAATAATATTTGTGTGTTTGAATTATTTTCATATGCTTAAACTATATTTATTCCTTATATAGAAAACATTCATGTGTTGAATTGATATTCATTCGTTGTTTAGAAATTCATGTGTTGAATGGAATTCATATTTTGAAATAAATAGTTCGATAATAAAAATCACATTTTTATCGATATATAAAAACTATAGAAACATTCATGTGTTGAATTGATATTCATTCGTTGTTTAGAAATTCATGTGTTGAATGGTATTCATATTTTGAAATAAATTGTTTGATAATAAAAAAAAACACCTTTTATAGACTATATGAACTATATAGAAAAATAGTGTTTTGAAATAAATTATTTTACAATAAAAATCACATTTTTATTGTATGTATAAATCGTTGAAATGTGAAGTGTTAAAAATAGCCACTTGTTCAAAATAAACATATATGAGTTGAAATATTCATTAATTAGCTAATGAAATGATTTGCACCTATTTATGTAACATTAGAATGAATGGAGTTTTTAAACCAAATAGAAATCAAATATGAAGTTGAATAGAAAATGAAAAATGATATGAACTGTATATATATGTACATGCATATTCATTGAACAGGTTATAGCAAAGGGGCTAGAGAAGAGGAATAAAATTTTGTGCCCGACAAATAGGTACACATTTACTGATTTGTTTGGGTGATGATTTTGAGCCTGATTGGCTAGCCGCTTGGCTTTTTCTTTTTCTTTTTGAGATTAGAAGGACCGGGACGCTATTTGCGATTTCCCGACGCTCCCGGTGCAGGGGAGGTTATGGCGAAATTTTTCCAAAATTTAAGGTGTTAGAAAAATTTTTGAAGTGAAAACGATATTGAAATAGTTGAATGAACTATATTTATATAACTATATAAATATAAATAAAATTAAAACGAAACGAGGCCGTGCAGTTCGTATTTTGAAACCGTGATTTCAAACGACTAGTACGGGAAATCCGACCATTGGATTTTCCCGAAACCTCAACCGTCGGGTTCGCCTTAGAATAATCTTTCCAACGGCACCAACCTTGTAAAAATCCAACGGTTGGATCGTCCGGAATGTTTAATTCAAATTTGAAGAAAAACAGCGCCAGAATCGATTATATTTATTTATATATATAAATAAAATTATATTTAATCGAATAACGACGCTGCAGTTCGTATTTTGAAATCGAAATTTCAAACGATTGTACCGGGAGATCCGACCGTCGGATTTTCCCGAAACTGGGACCGTTGGGTTCGTTTTGAAAAGACCTTTCTAATGATGTAAATTTTGTGAAGATCCAACGGTTAGATTTTCAGATATGTGTAAATCAAATCTGAAGAAAAACAGCGCCACGGCCGCCTTATGGCCCGAAGCGTCGTTTTGAATAAAATGGCTATTTTAAAATAAATAAAAATAGCGATAAATAGTTATAAAATATCATAAGCGATATGGAATGGAAATAAACTGAATTTGCTTGATTTATGTGATGTTTGATGGTTGAATGTGTTTGGTGTGAAAATTACATTAAAGAACAAACGTGATGTTGTCAAATAATTTAACCATTGAAATAAATCGATTTGAAATTCTAAATATACGTGAATTATTTGAAAAGGCCGAGTTAATTCTCATTTCGAATAATCGACCGACGATTGAAATTCGAAGATGAAGACGATGGTCGAAGACCGGAGATCTTCACCTCGTTTGGATGGTAACCGAGGTCCTGATTGGGAGGCATCCCGAAATATGGATAATGAGTGGTGATCGTTCAGACGTACGTGTTGATCGAAGGGTTTGCGAGGTATTTAGTGCCTCCGGTTTCGTTCAGACCCAGAACGGACTTGTAAATGGACTGTGTGTCCGACATTGGAATTTGTTCTGTGTGATTGATAGCCATCAGTTGCACGGTGTGAATTGCCTGTGTGGCATGCTAAGATGCAGTGATCAGGGCTTCTGTTGAAAAGCAAAGTCTTGTGGTGATGATCAAAGCACCGCCTGTGTGGCGTAGCTTTGTGTATAACGTGAATTCGCGAGCCTCACATCCCGGTATGAACCTAAAACGGGAGAAGGACCTCAGGGAGGGCATGCGTTTCTTTCTAGCTAGGGTGGTGTCAGTGACCTACCAGCCCTGACATTTATATACTTTTCACCTATGTGGTTGTTGCTGTTGCGAGGCGCCTCGGTTTGATCGGACGATCCGGGTCCGATGGAGTCATTCGTTGGCTCGTTGACGCCCCAAAGGGCGGGGAAACGTATTGTTCAGGTATAATAATCCACATCGGTGGACCGGCCCTGTCGCTCCAAGGCTTGCCTGCGCGCTTGCCTGAGACACGGGCTAGAGCGTCTCGAATTCGGTAAGGACTATCTTTTGCCTTGGTTCATGACGGAAATCCAATTTCCAAATACGTGATCGTGCGGTTTTGATTGTATATATATATGGCGACATGATATATGGTACCCATGCCGTCTATGATTGATAGTTATGATTTGAAATAAGTTTTCAAAACATATAAACACTAGTAATAGTATCAAATGCCTTTGTTTTATTCGTATCAAGCATATTTTGGCCGTTATAAGGTAAAAACTCTATCCTCCGGTTTGCGTTGCATTGTGTGATGGGAACTGAGTCTTATAACGGCTTCATTTTATAAAAAAAAGCATAGCGATGTTTTTAAAAGAAAGATCTGTTTTAAAGCACTGGCAATCCAATGGAGTAAACCCGTTCCACGAAAGTGGCGTGGTCCTGTGATTAGCCAATTATATATGTGTTGAGTAGATTTCTCATACCAGTCCCATGACTGACTCGTAGTTTGTTTCACTCTCAAACTCGGGTGCCCCTTTTCCTACACGGGCAGCCCTGTATTCAGGTTTAGCTGGTTCTTTCTGGATAGCTGGAGCTGAAGATGGATTCTATCATTTATTTCTTTTTATGCTGTTCAGCTCCTATTGTACATATTTTGTTTATTTCCGCTGTAGACATTTATGTATAGCTGAACTGTATTTGTACTAAGTAAGATCCTGTATACTGTGTAACTCTGATGATTACTTTTATCCAGTATATTTTGTTGTTCATTCTGGTGTATTTATTTAATTCTGTTCTGCTATTATATGTTTCTGTGTTATATTCCAAAAGATAACCTTGTTTCCGTGAGAACGGGAAATCGGGTCGTCTCAGGTTTTGGGCCTTATATTAAGCTAAAAGTGGCTTTTATACCTATTATTTTGGGTTAAAAATTCTGGACTTCTATTATCTTATTACCCGAATAGGGGTCTCAAAATTTCCATGAGCCGAAAGAGGTTTCGTTCATATTAATCGTTTCTAGAAGAAGGATTTTGGACTTCTGTTATTATAATACCCAAATTTGGGTTGAGCGTCTTCAATTAAGCCGAAGGAGGCTTCAAATAAGTTATTTCCAGAAGAAGGTTTCTGGATTTCTTTTACTACTTGAATATGGTTTTCAAGCCTTAAATTAAGCTAAAAGCAACTTTGTATTTGTTAGTTCTGAAAGAAGATTTCTAGATCTTTATTGCTTGATTACCCAAATTTCTGTTTTGAGTCTTATTTTATGCCAAAACTTTCTCGGTATCTATTATTTCTAGAAAAATATTTTTGGGTCTGTATTACCTTATTTACTGAATCTGGGCTTCAGGACTACTATTAAGCCGAAAGCGGTTTCGTGTCTATTATCTCTAGAAAAAGATCAGTGGATTTCCATTATTGTCAAAACATTGGCTTTAAGGTAATCTATAAGCCAAAGGTAGATCATATATATTAATTGTTTCCAGAAAAGGTCTGCGGACTTTTATTACTCCCAGTATAAAAATCAGGGTTTTAGATCTTCTTGAAAGGGGGCCAACCGCTCCTATAAATATGACCTTAGGGCAATCGACACAAGTGATTCATTTCAAAACCTGTAATCACAAATGGCGGAGTGTAGCCATAATTTCAAAATCAAATTGGGGATTTCTCTTTTTCTGTAATCCTGTTTGGCAGTTTATAATAAACAAAGGAAAATTGAGGATCTCAACGCGTGGAGTTTAATTCTAAGAGAAGGGGCTTAATCATTTTAGCCAAAGGTAGATTTCTTATTCTTATCCAAAGCCAAGTTACGAAACACATGTGCATGGGTATTGGATCTAGGGCTGACGGTGGTAAAACATTGTCCGAAATGTGTAGGAAGAAATACCATGGACGGAGCCTGATTACCCTACGAAGATATTATTAAATTCCTCCTCTATTTAATGGGTATTGCAATGTAAAATTCTTTATTGACTAAGTGTTAACATAGGGCATTCCCAATAGAATTATCGATCCTTCAAAAGGAGAATGGGTTTTAATGTGGTATGAGGTTTTAGTCAGACTCGACATACGAAACCTTAGCCTCATATGTCTTCGATATCTCCGATATCCACTTATCTTGAATAAAGGCTTCCTCGGATATCGAAGGCAGAAGATACGACTCTTAATCATTGACCAATAATAATGAAATCAATTCGAAAGCATCTTCTTTTTAAATTTGGCTTTCATAACCAATCTGGGATGTTAATGATTTTTATGGCTAACTCAAACAATTAAGCTTGAAGTCTAGATTTACCTTATCTTTTATCATGCATTCCCTGTCAGTAATTTATTTTATCATGTATTTCCATATTTTAAAAAACAATAAAATAACGATAGCAAATTCATTCATACACCATCCTCCCGTCCTTCTGTCCTCTCCGCCTTCGGTCTGTCACCTCCATTATACATGAACCTTTGCATGTTTTATAATTAACGTTAAAAGTTAAAAACTCAAAATAAAAAATAAACCAAACACTATCTAAGATGTTTAAGGTTTTATTGCCCTCTTTATTCACGATTGATAATAAATGATGAGCCTTTTTATGCAATTATTCATGTTTCAACCACCAACGTCTGTGCATGTAAAGAAACTAATTTAAGAGAAAGACTTAATTTGAGTATAGATCAAAGCACCATTAATTGTTTCCTTAATTCTTGTTCAAACAAATATATATATCTTATATTTAGAAACAGACGGAGTTAAACTTAAAGTAATTATTGGTGTAGTGGCTACAAATAAGTTTCTATAAGATCCATGGTTACATTTTGACACGTAAAACGGATGGGTTGGATCAAAGTGTGTTGGGTCGATATTAACCCAATCCAGGATCCATTTCCTTCGACTCATTTAGTGCACTGTCTAGTCTAATCCGATTCATTTAATAAGTGGATAACCAAATTTGACGTATCTAAATATTTACACTGCATTTTATCTAAAATGAAAAAAATAGAGAATTTATTTTAGTTTTTACTTCTTTCATTTCTCAGATAATTCAAATTTAGTATTCAAAAATTCGTACCCCGCCAATCTTACATTGTTGGTACAAAACTGTAATCACTTTTCCTCAAACCTGTTGAAAGCTTCATGAACCATGCATGCAAACTAATAAAAGTCCATTTTTTTTCCAAAATGTATTAAAACTATTACCAAAAAAAATTTATGGACAAACAGAAAAAGGTGCAAAATCTCTTTGTTTTCACAACCACTTGCCGTCTAGAATATCACCATCCAACTTTACAAAAACCGAAAGTTGATGGAAATCGTTGTATTTGTTTCAGTGCAAGAGTGTGTTTGAGTGAAATGGTAGCGGATTATTTTAACGGGGAATTTTAGTTTACATTTGGGACTTTAAACGGACCATTTTAGATCATTTTAATTTTGTTTTTAGATTTTAATTAATTTGTGTTTAAAACAGAACAATATCATCAAAACATAATATTATCTTTAAAGCAAAATAATACAGTAAACCAAACAGAACATAAATATATAGAATCACAACAAAAATAGAAAAAATAGTGGAAATCCTATCTGTTGCCTCCTCCTTGGTAGATAAAATATGATTTGTAGTCACCTGAAAGACGATCGCGGTTTGTCTCATGCAACAACCATGGTTTTGCGTCGTCATCGTTTAAGATGTTGAATATATCTGTGTTGTTGGGTTGTGTAACTATGTGTAAAACTTCATTGAAACTGAAATCCGCTTCTTCACTCAAGCGTTTTGGAACCCCGAACGGCACCTAAATACATAATTTAGAGTTCATAGACGATAAGTGTGTTAAATTAGAATGAAGGTTCAATTTCGCGACAGACTGAAGTTAAGGTATTTGCTTATTTATTTTCTAATCTATTTGAATGTTCTTTGTAATTGCATCATTTTAGCTTCCCTTCCGTTGTATCTATTTAGCTTCATGTGCAGGGCTAAATTTTGTTCTGTAATATTATTTCAAATCCTAGTTAATTTCAAATAGTGAAATAGTATACACCATGCAAAAACGTTAATCTATGAATAAATATCATTTTGAATTTTTGATAAATGGATAAACGATTTACTTATTTATGTCACTTTAAATAATGGATGAAACAGGGCTAAATTTTGATTAGAGATATAAACTGGAGATCCACCTTTTAATATTAGATGTTGGAAAGGCTTTTGGTTGATTTAAAGAAGAAATGGGCGCCGATCTTGTCTTCTCATCACTTATTCATTATATGTTCCATTAGGGGACGACCTGGGCAATACGAAGCTTATGTTTACCCCAATGGGCTACCATAATTTCTTTTAGGCTTATTGGACTTCTTTTTTCTGGGCTGAATGGTAGTGCTTCTCCAAAAGTATAACTAAGGGATTTCTGCTTAAAATTTGTTATATCATGATGCATTTTGACCCCAAATATCTTCAGTTTCATCAAGCCCACAAAGTTGTTTGTTCTCTTTACCTATAATATATTCAAATATTTAAGAATTAGCTCTGTGCAGCTAATAAATCAATTTTTTTCACTAAAACAGAAAATAAGATTATTATTTTTCCACTAAAACAAAGAATTGGGGTCACTTGCAAAAGTAGTTTAGTTTTGGGTTTATATTCAAATAGAAAACAAAAAAATTTGAAAAATTTGAAAATCTCATGCAAAAAGTGAAGGTACACAAAAATATGGAGAGCAATTCATCATCTCCCCTTTTCTGTGCAATTCGCGGATAGATGGACCTTAATTTTATAATATTTAAAATTTGTTACTTACATGCATTGTATTAGTCGCATATATGTAGTATACTGGTTCTTTGATATAATAACAAAGAACAATGTGCAAACATCACTATTTAAATCGGAGGATAGAAATCAAAGTGACCTCTATTCTAGAAACATGACTCCTCATGTATCCAACATCGTATTCTATTTTTTTCTCAATCTACGCATATGTATCTTGTGGATAATTATTGATTTATTTAATATTTGTTTTAGAATAGTCTCCTTTTTCATTTTTTACCATGTTAATTTTGGATCTATTTAAATATAGCAGCTCATTTAGCTTTCGAAAATTCGATTATTGTTGGATCAATCTCAAGTGGTCTCGGTATTGCAATCGGATCAACTGTTGAAAATAGGAATATGACGACAATCACATGTGCATCAACAAGTATGGTTTCCCCATAAATCTTTTAGTTTCTATATACTTTTGTAGCTGGCAGTAAATCAACCAATTTTCAATTTGGGAGCTGTCAGTTTTCTTGTTCTTATTGGTGTTGTGTCGATGCATATTATAGTTTGTTGGCCTGCTTACCAATGGGTTCATTAAGTAATCAGTCGTTTTATGTCTCGCAGATGCAACTTTTTGCTTATCAGCCTACCTCTAGGACTAGGCCTAGACCTAAGAAAAAAGGACCTTTTCATATTTAGACTAATTGCAATAATTAGACTTTTAATGACACAATCTTCATGCTGATAGAAAACTTCTCATCTCTGGTGCCACCACCGTTAGGTTCCCAAGAGATAATTACATTAGCACGGGTTACCTAATAAGCTATGAGCGAAATTGCTGACAAAGAAGATGAGCCCAGAGGCGCGATTAGCATGCCAAAATCGATTTGATAGGATAATTCAAAATTGCATCCCACGGACAAAGAGATGTTATTCATGTTATAGTCATTTATAATTGCTGGTCGTGGTACCTCTATCATTCTCACACGGTTGGCATGAACTCTTCATGACTTGTTATATATTACTCACCTAAATATCATGAAATGTGATATCACTACAACAAAAACATCATATTACAACGCTCTTTTTACAACGGGCACTAGCTGCCCGTTGTGATAGAAAGCTATTACAACGGCCATTTCTGGACCGTTGTAATAAATATCTTGTAAAACGCCCTTTTTACAACAGGTGAGGTCTGTCCGTTGTAATAGAGGTCTATTACAACTGTCATTTCAGGACCGTTGTAATAGATATCAATTTTACAACATTTACAAAATGTCCGTTCTAATAGACGCCTATTTTACAACGGTCACAAAATGCCCCTTGTAAAATGTGCCAATTTTACAACAGGTAATGCCCGTTGTAATAGATGACAAATTTACAACGATCATAAAAATACTCATTTTAACCGAAACCAATTTTACAATGATCATAAAATGGCCATTGTAATAAATATCTATTACCAATTTTTGACAATCAATAATTAATAATTACAATACTTTCTTAAAATTAATATTAATTATTTTTTATTATTCAATAATTAATCATTAATAAAATTATATTAGTCAATGTTAGTAATTACTAACTATAATATTATATTACTAATTACTAATCATTGATAATATTATATTATTTATTAATATTTAATAATTAATCTTTAATAATATTGTACTAATCATTTATAACTTATAATAATTAATGATTATAAATAAATAACCACTAACTACTAATTATTATATATAATCAGTATTCCTACAGGCTTAATTTTACTTTTGAACTATTAGTAAGTAATATCGAGTAATTAATATTAAATATATAATAATCTATGATTAACAATAAATATTAATAATTTTTTATTAATAATATTACCATTAAAAATTAAAAATTAATGTTGAAAATTTAAATTCAATAATGCATACATATTAATTGTTAACAGTTAATAATTAACATTAAATTATAATTGATAAATATTAATTAACATTTAATAATTAATTTTTACTAATTAATAATTACGATTAAATAATTAATTTTCACGATTTGAGTTTTAACCTAGTGAGTGTCGGTTTGAGCTTTAAGCGAGTGATGTGTAAGAGTTATAGCGATCGTTTGCGTCATTGGTAGAAATTATGCAAGTGATATTACTGACTATAAATTAGTTTTCACTATTAGATGTTTTAACGGTTTTTCTATGAAACAACACTTCTGCAGAACGAATAATTATGCGTGTGGTTATTGTGAAGAAAATTTGTGTACATTTTATTAGCTTTCCGAATTTGTTCTAAAAATTTTAAAGGTCATTTTAGAAAGAAGGGTAATAGCAAATGCTTGAAGACACAATGAGGCCCAACTAGAAAATTAGGTCAAAAGAACGTTGCAGGGCTTAATTAATGCCCAAATCCTATTAGTTAAATTTGAGAAGCCTGCTAACCCTAGCTTTCCTTTCACCAGCCGCCACCAACTATTATCCAACTAACATTAGCCGTGCCTGCTGAACATCAGAGAAATCCGTATAGAAAAACAGTGCTCTCTCCTAATCTAAAATGATAAGCAATGGCTCCCAAATTGATTTTAGGGAGCTTTTCCTAACAAGGAACGGTTGAGAGGGGTGGCGCCCAAATCAATTTTAGCGTGCGCTTCCCAGGAAGCCATGGCTGTGGGGGGAGCAATGGGAAGGGACAGCGTCGTTTGTGTATGTTGGAGATCTAGCGGAACGCGCCCGATGAGGGTTTGGGGGAAGTCATGGTCGCAAGTCGGATTTCGGTCAGTTTTCCCTTTTCTTAGTATCTAATTTTAAATTAAGATTAGACACATGTGAAACCTTCTTGCTTAAATCGGCTAAGTCTGATTCTAGTATGCCACAAAACACACATCTAAATAGATCAAACTTTTAGGAAATATCACTAAAATAAAATAGAATATTATTACCTGAATGTTTCATTATAAGTCGAAATACCAGCTTTATCCGTTAACAAGCATACATATTCTGTATTTTGAACATTGTTATATTTGCAAGTTATATATCACACTAAACATAATCCCATTTGTAGCAGTCTCTGATTGAGTTTGTCATCCAATTTGGAAATGATTGATGAAAAGGATTATTCGCGAATGAGTACTTGAATGCAACAAATGACGGTCGGTCTTCCTCATTGCATGTTAGGGCGTTTATGGGAACCAATTTTTTTTTACTAATGTGATTATAACGATAACGTAGTTGCCCATTTTAAGGATTAATGGTGAATTACATCCTTGGTTGTAGATTGGCCCAACTTTTATAAGCAACTATGTGGGTGGGGGTACATATAATTTAATGAGCATGCATAGTTTATGAATGGAAATGGCTGCCTTCTTTGATCATTTCTCCGTCGATGAGTTGTTTTGTTATTCTATCAACTATCTGGGTGAGGGTACATTATATTTTCTTATATAAATGGAATACGCTATTTCAAGAAACATTATATACTCTATCAACTGAAACGATTTTGTAACTAGTCCTAGATATTTCCTAGATATTTGACCTTGAATGGAGTAATTCACATAGGCTTGAAATCTCATAGTTTACTACTTAATAATGAAATGTGAGTCAAAGTTGCTGACTTTTGGCAATTATTGCCTTAAAACTTTGTGTCAGGCTTTGAAAGGAAACATGGGAACTTATATATGAGTGGCCTGATATCAATTGAATAGATGTATATAGTTTTATAGTTGAATTCATTAATGCTTCTATTGCTTTTCAGGGAATGACAAACTGCTTGTGCTTCTTCTGAGAAGGTGCGGTTTATGTTTCTTCATTTATTTAGTAAGTGTTTACTCTTGGTAACTATATTTGGCAACCACAAGAAAAGGTTTTCTTTCTTCTATAGTTCTATTCAAACTGGTTGTTGATTTAGAAACTGGTTGTTAATGACACAATGTTAATATGAATAGTGAAGCATTAAAATACAACAATACAATCACACAATACAACGTTTACTAGGATGACATTGATATACAACTGTAGTGAAAGCATACATAAGACAATAATTGACATGCTAAGGTACTACATCCATAAGTTTGATCAACTTCTTTATTAATTTGATAGCTATGTGACCAGTACTTGAGCTTCCTATGGGATGGATCGTTCATTGAAAGCATTAAAATATTGAGGAAGAAAATTGTTGTTTTCATTGATGTCATGTGCAAATTTTTGCTCAGCCTCGATAAATTTAGCATAATAATCTTCATTGCTAGACGAAATAGAAAACAAAGACGATTTTTAAGATGAACCAGCTCCACAATTCATTGCAGAAAGCTACACAATATTTTGAATATACAAATTAAAATAAATAAGTTAAAGACAACATAAAATTATTTCCGTTCGTAGATATTTTTAGGAAGTTAAAACAACATAAAATCATTTTAATGCAAGTCATAATTTCTGTTGTTGGTTTCTAAAAAGCTCCGCTCAGGTAAATAAATAGACAATTGAATTGGTAAATAAATATTTAATAAATTAATAACAAATAAATGAAATAGTAGGTAAATCATTATTACTTGCAGTGCGTATTATATATTAAGGTAACAACGTTGTATATTCCTGGTAACCCATTCATATCCCTAGCAGACAATGTGATATAGAACAAAGTTAGTACATCATTTTGTGATAATCCACGATTAACTAACATGAATATGGTAATATAAATCATGTTAATGCCACCCCCCCTTTTTGTATTTAGGCATCACTATAGCTGAGTACGGACATGGGATATAATGTAAGCATGATGGCTGATTCTACCTCATATTGGGCAGAGGCACTGCGTGAAATATCAGGATGATTGGTGAGTCCTTTATTACAATGTATTTTTGTTCATTTACTTAATTGGAGTATTACATGAAATACTTATTTAGTAGCACGTAATATGCTGTTTGCAAATATGTTTCATTTACACATTACAATTTCGGTACTGCATCTATACTATCGATAAGACCCTTTGTAGCCTTTTTACATGAAACCGTTGGATTTGTCAAATCCGAGGTTAGATTTAATTTAATTATTCAATATACTCTGTCATCCTTTGTTGTTTTTCCTCTCTTACATCACATTGTAATTCAGTCATTTATTCAATAAATCTGATGGTCCATATGAACAACCTACAAAAGGGACAAATTTATGTAATTTTTGGAATGGATTATGATTCTAAGTTCAAGTTACTTGTCAAAGACTAATCTAACAGAAAAATAAATGTTAAAACTCTTTAAATTAGTCAATACCATGTCTTCTTTCATGTGTAATTTCTGCACATTCTGTTTAAATACTCATGCTATACTAATTTTTGCAGAATATCTAAACAATAGATGATCATTATTATTTTAACTTGCAACCTTAGTCACTTCAAGTTCGAAACTTGTGCTTTTATGTTTGAGCAATCAATGGGCATAAATAATAATAACATATAGCACCTGTTTACTTATTTTTTGATTCACTATCCTAGGCTGAAATGCCAGCACACAGTGGCTACCCTGCATATCTTGCTGCACGTCTAGCTTCCTTTTATGAACGTGCAGGTAAAGTAAAATGCCTTGGTGGACCGGATCATACTAGTAATGCTACTATTGTTGGTATTTATTAGTTTTGCAGTCGTGTTACAATAACAAAACAATCTGCATTTCAATGTTAATCCTCAACTGCGTACGTTTACATTGCTTTAACCCAATATTACTACATATAGACTGAGTTTGATACACACACGCATAGGTGAACTTGAATTTAAGTGACAAAGTACAAAGTGGAGGCATCATATACTATAATTTCTGAATGTATCAAAACTGCAATGTATTTATTGAAAATAAGTAGTTTTTGTAGATTATTTTCATACTTAAAACATGTTGTCATCAAAGGAACGTTGCGGCGTTGAAGCATACGTTTCATTCGACCTTTGATAGCTAAAAATATGTATATGTGGTTGTTAATGGTGATTGGAAAAGCATACATAAACCGATCATCTCTCATAAATACATAAACTTATCATCTCTCATACTTTCCAACTCTCTGCAGTAGCCACTTTGGCATCAAAACCTGCACTGTAATTTCCACAAACACTCGGCAAAGACTGCTTACCCACCAGCTTATTGCTTTTATTTTATTCTTGATAGGTACGACTGGACAAAATCAAGAGCAAGAAGTCAAATATTTAAACTGAGTGAAGAATCTTGTTTATTAGCTATTTGTGTATTTAACTAAGGTGAATTTGGAGAAGGTTTATTGAGGTTTCAGGTATTTCATGTTTCTATTTCTCAGAACATTCACTTATACAAACTTTATTCCAAGTTTTAATGTATGTTGCCTTGCTCAATGCACATTTTTTAATCTGTTTGTTCTTCTTCATCCAGTTCTTTTAATGCACATTTTGGATCAATCACCGAAGACGAAGACATTGAGCATGAGAGGGTGTGAGTGAGTGTAATCAAGTGTATGTAGTGAAATATTATTTGTACAAATGAGTATTTTCATATTTTGTATAGTAATTGTGTAATAGAAAGAAATAAAACTATGTATTGTTCAAGTGTGTAATAAAATATTTATATTAAAATAAGAAATTTTGAGTTCAATATTTAATTTATGCAATATTTTTATATTACTACGTTTCGGAATATTTTTTAAAACAAAACAGATTTTGTACAACGGGCAATGCCCATTGTAATATAATGTATTACAACGGGTTTATAGCCATTGTCATAGAGTTGTCGCACGTGACGGAGCATGTTATTACAACAGTCTTTTACAACAGTCACAGCCCGTTGTAATTTAATAAGGATCTATTACGACAACGCATATTAGGACGGGCTTTTTCCCGTTGTGAAAAGCATATAACAACGGTTTTTGCCCGTTGTAAAAGCACTGTTTTGTTGTAGTGTATGGTTGTTATATTCATTTTAAATCAAGTGTATGTGAATTCATTAAAGACCATATGATTATTAATTATGCAAGTTTCTTTCTGTTCCACTCAACCTTGATTTTAATGAATATCAACACAAGTATTCATACTTTATTCAAATGAATGAAACTAAATCATCAAATATTTGAGAAAACTAAAAACTATGGTGTTAAACTTAAAATACTATAGACGTTAGTTTTCAAAATATGTTAAGATCCTCCTTATATTCAATTTGATTTGATGTTGTGTTTGACTTGGAACCTAAAACCAAAAAAAGGACCTCGCCCAACTTTAAAGTAGTTAGAAAATTTGGACTTTTTTCCCTGTTGCATCAGCATTTTATGTCTTTGCAATTTGAAACTTAACAAACATAGCAATTTTGTTTCCACAAAAAGTTATACATGTGCAATTTCAAATTGGGCAAGAAAACACTGGGGATTTTGGAGGTGCATATATTAAAATTGTGCATATATGGAAGCCAACTTCATCTATTAAAAATTTTTGACTATGGACTAAAATAATCGTTTTCCTTGGTCTATACATAAAATTTGCTCTTTATATTTTTCAGAGGATTAAATTTTAATGCAAGCATACATGGTAAAAACATCATAATAGGCAATGATAAGCCAAATTTATAAAGTAAATGGCAATCAATCTTTGCAAATAACAGAAAGTTAGCCTTAAGGCTATGCTAACACAACCAATAATACTTTGTTTAAACTCATTAATCAAACACATGAATTGCTTGTTCAGCTATTCAAGGAAATGAAAGGCTGACAGCAGAGATGGTGAGAGCAGTAGTGGATGAAATAAGTGATCAGACAATGAAGGTAGCTCAATATGTGTTAATAGAGCCGTTGATCGAGGAGGAGGACAAGAGGATGTGTAACAACCTCAACTTTTAGAGTATTTTAATTAATGATTTAATTTAAATTTTTGGTTTATTTATTTTATTTATTTGCATTTTTATGTAAATAATTTTATTTTGATTATTTAAAACTAAATTTGTCTGTATTTTATAAAATAGGTGAATTTTGTTTTTAATATGAATACAATTTAATAATTCAAATCAGTATTTGCTATGTTAGAACCTTATTTATGGTAAAGTTTAATTGAGTTATTTATTTGAGTATAAATCCATTCTTGGATTTTATTTAATATTTAAAACTCGTATAATTACACAATCCGTTTCAATATTAATGGAATCATATTTATTTATTGTATCCTATTGAGTATTGTTGATGCAACATTGCCAAATTTATTTGTCAG
The DNA here is from genome assembly GCA_030737875.1 of Allium sativum. NCBI lineage: Eukaryota > Viridiplantae > Streptophyta > Magnoliopsida > Asparagales > Amaryllidaceae > Allium > Allium sativum. The sequence continues at coordinate 1,053,139,661 of CM060922.1, forward strand.
ATTCATTTTCCTTCGATATCACCTATCATTTATTTGATTGGAATATTTTTTTTTGTTAATATATGTTGCTAAAACCGTTTATTTATCTTAATTAATAAATTTATATCGTTTCCTTTTATTTATGAACAATGTTTACATCTTTAAAATTCAACGTTCATTTATTACTATTATTTCCTTCCTTACACCTTTGTTGATTCCAAAATTAATCCGTTTGTTCCGTTTGAAATGAAAACAAAACTTCCAGTTAAATTTCATATTTCCATTTGTTTTTTTTATGACCATTAATTGTGCTTTGCATTGACAGTGCTTTGCAATTTTAAATTTAATTTGTTTCCATCCATTCAAACTTTGTAAACCATTCATGTTGTTTCAATTATGATCCGGAATTAATGCCTACTTTTTAGGAGTCATTTAATCCCTCAACGCACTACCATGTTTCTATCCCATCATCTTGCCACGTTTATATAGCATTCTTTCCTCTCAAAAAGAAAACTGCTTCTATCCTCTCTTTTTATACTGATCTGCCATTTCTTCTTTATCCCCACCGCCTTTCTCTTCTACATAAATGAAATGACCTTTCTGAAACTCGCGCTAGCTTCTCACCTCACTAGACCACCGCGCTGTGAAAACCCGTAACTTCCCCGTAAAGGAAAGCATCGGATAGTTCGAGAACAAGCCACAACAGAACGCAGACGGAAGAACATTTCATTGTATATTACAACAATGCATCAGATTACAAGAATATACCGAGTATGAATAAATATTACACAGAAATATCAGAGATTTAAATTACATTTAAATACATAGCAGCAGAAAATAATACAATGAGAAACTGAAGGAGATATACGGATACAAAGCTTTCCGGATATCGTTCCAGCTGTAAACCAGGATCTTGTGAATATAAATCTGCAAAACCAAAACTACTAGCTGCCCGTGTCGAAAATAGGGGCACCCAGAGTTTAGGTTAAAACAATAAACTCCAGGTCAGTCATGTGACTGGTGTGAGAACTAAAACAGTTATTAATCTTTATTTTAAAGTTAGGTAAATCAAGGGATCACGCCGTATAACACAGAACGGATTTCCTCCCAAGAATACCGGTGCATAAAACAACAGCGCAATGCTAAATAAAGAAAATGAAGCTGTTATAAGACCCAGGTCCTATCACACAATGCAACGCAAGCCGGGGGATAGGGTTTTCCCTTATAACAGCCAAAGAATGCTTGATACGTCTAAAACAAATCATTTGATACTACAATAAGTGCATAGTGTATAAAACAACTTCAAATCATAAGTATCAATCATAGGCGGCATGGGTACCATATATCGTGTCGCCATATATAGGTTATACAATCAAAATCGCAAAGTCACGTATTTGGAAATTGGATTTCCATCTATGAACCGAGGCAAAAGATAGTCCTCAATCGATTCGAGATGCACTAGCCCTCCCCTCAGGCAAGCGCGCAGGCAAGCCTTGGATCGTCAGGGCCGGTCCACCGATGTGGATTATTATGCCTGAACACTACGTTTCCCCACCCTATGGGGTGTAAGTCTGGTCCGTCTGTCGACCAGAATGCATCGGCCGAAACCGATATAACCGAGGCGCCTCGCAACAGCAACAACCACATAAGTCAAACTCGTCAGGGCATGTAAAACCACTGACGCCACTTCTAGCTAGAAAGAAACGCAAGTCCTCCCTGAGGTCCGTCTCCCGTTTTTGGTTCATACCGGGTGTGAAACTTGCGAAGTAAACGTTACACAAAGCTACGCCATGAAGGCCGTGCTTTGATCATCACCACAAGACTTTGCTTTTCAACAGAAGCCTCGATCAATTGCCACTTAGGCATGCCACACCGGCAATTCACTCCATGCGTTTGATATCCATCAGTATATAACCCCTGAGCTCGTACGTCTCAGAGAAGGGCGTTATGCAAGAGAATAAATTCTCCGCCGCCAAACAGATATATATTTAATAGAAATCAATCACACAGACTAAAATCCAATGTCAGACACACAGTCCATTTACAAGTCCGTTCTGGGGCTGAACGAAACCGGAGGCACCTTGTACCTCGCATATCCATCGATCTCCAAGTACATCTGGACGATAACCAACTATTTCCATCTTCTTGGGTGTAAAGCCCAATCAAGATCATCAGTAATCACCCAAACGACGTGAAGACTTCCGGTCTTCGACCACCGTCTTCATCTTCGACTTATCGTCGTATCAATTATTCAGAATGGGATAAACCCGGTCTTTCCGAATAACTCGCGTATATTTTAAATAAGTGTTACACAAACACAACATACACCTCATTCCAATTCATTAGTTGTAACGACCCAGAAAATCTGAACCAATTTAAAAATTTTAAATTGGCTAAAATAATGGATTTTAAATATTTAAAATAAATATTTTAAATAATGGCGATGAAAACTGAGTTTGAATCGACAATTGAAAACGAATATAATTAATTATAATTATAAACAAGGCCTAAAATGGCGTGGCAGTTTCAAAATTTGAATTCAAACTTTGTCGGACTGTATCGGGTGCAAAACAATCCGGATTTTAGTGAAACCAAAAATAATGGAATCTAATTGATAATGTCTTTCCAACGAATCTGACCAATCGAAATTTGATAGCGGGAATCAAAAGATATGTCCAGTTGAAAATTCTGAATAGTCGCTATGGAATTCAGGCCCTTAAAAATGGACATTTTGCAGATGACCTCGGATTTCGACGAAACCACTTTTGTTGGATCCGCAGTGTCAAGTTATTACTAGGTTTCAAATTTCATAACTTTTCGAATAAATATGTGAGCGTGGCAAAGGAAAATGCGTTTGACCGGTTTCAGTTGATTTTAATCGACTGGAAATTGGCCATTTTTCAAACGGCCTCAGAATTCGACGAAACTAGTTTTGTTAGGACCGTATCGTCAATACGAAGCTAGAAAATTTTTTTTCTGGAATTTTTCTAGTTAGTATGTGACCCCGGTAATTTGAAATGTGCGTTTAAAATTCAATATAGTGATTTAAATGTAAATTCAACGGAAACCGATTGTAACGATCAAATCAGCTTGCGATACATATCCCATTGTGTTCGGAATGGGGGTTAAACGCTATGGACGACAGGCGGTGGGCCTCGTTTCGAGGTCGTGGGTAAAAGTCAACTTTATGCAATTAATTTAATTAATAAAAAAAATATAAAATAATATTTCCCTCCCTTTACTTTCTTTCTGCCCCCCCCCCCCCCCCCGATTTCATAAAACTGAAAAAAAAAGAAAAGGAAAAGAAGAGGAACGGAGCAGCAGAGCCGCCGCCATCTCCGTCCACCGCGCCTGTCGATCGCCACCCTCCGACCTCGCCAAGCCGCCACCAACGCCCACCATCTCCTCCTCCAACTGGAAGACCCCATCGCCACGAGAAAACCCCCAAGCCCCAAATCCGCGAGCCCTAACCCTAGCCCCGCCTGCCGCCGCCCCTTCGAAGCCAGCTTCGCCTGTCCCTCCTCCAACCGCGACCTCCCCGACGCCGCCAAGAGCAGCAGTAGTTTCCCCCCCCCCTTTTTTCCCATTTAAATACAGTAAGTATTTTATTTTTATTTTTATTTTAATTCTGAAATACTTATTGATTTATTTTAATTAGGTTTAAAACTGGTTTTAAAAATGATTTAAAAACTGATTTTAAAAAAAGTTTTAAAACTGAATTGATTTTAAACTTTAAAAAGAAAGAATACTGTTTTTTTTTAGGATTTAAAAACTGATTTTTTATAAAGGGTTAAAACAGATTTTTTATAAAAGTAAAAATTGTTTTTTTATAAAGAATAAAACTGATTTTTTATAAAGGATAAAACTGATTTTTTATAAAGGATAAAACTGATTTTTTATAAAGGATAAAACTGATTTTTTATAAAGGATAAAACTGATTTTTTTTTATAAAGGATAAAACTGATTTTTTATAAAGGATAAAACTGATTTTTTATAAAGGATAAAACTGATTTTTTTTTATAAAGGATAAAACTGATTTTGATGAAAAGGTTTAAACTTTAAATAGAAAAAGATTAGAACTTTAAATAGAAAAAGATTAGAACTTTAAATAGAAAGAGATTAGAACTTTAAAAAGAAAAGATTAGATTTTTTAGAATAGAAAAGATCAGATTTTTAGAATGGAAAAGATCATATTTTTAAAATAGAAAAGACGGAATTTTTATTAAGTAAAAGAAGTAAGATATGAAAATTTATATTTTTAAAGCAATAAAAATATAATCTTTACATCATGGGAATATTAAAAATATAATCTTTATTTTTGAAAAGGCGGAATCTATATTTTTGAAATTCGAGTTTTATATATTGAATAACATAGTAAAAAATTCGATTTTTACATATGTAGAGAATACGGGCAACAAAGCGACAAAAGGCGAGATTGGCGAAGATTTCTCTAAAGTGAAGTGTCGTGAAGTTGGATAGCTATTGGTGAGATTTCTGATTTAAAAATATTATATATGTGTTGAAGTAAAAGTGAATTGCTATATATAAATATAAATATATATATATATACGCCCCTCGTCCACAAACCATGGACGATATTTATTGATTGAAATTGTTGTGATAATTGATTGATAGCGAATGATTGTTTGGGATTGTTTGTGATTGATATTGGTTGATTGTGGTTGAAAAATACCCGTTTGTGGTTAAGAAATATTTGGTTGAAACCACATAGGATTAGTTTGTGGAAATGAAATAAATATATACATGCCGCCTGCGTGCGAACTAGATGCATGATCCCCATTGTCAAAAACCGCGAGGTTTTAAGGTAGAGCGAGGAGCCGTACTAGGGACGGTCCCGGTTTAACTACCCTGCCGTTATGTTGCCGAAATTTTGAATAATATTCGTGTGTTTGAATAATTTTCATATGCTTAAACTATATTTATTCATTGAATAGAAAACCTTCATGTGTTGAATTGATATTCATTCGTTGATTAGAAATTCATGTGTTGAATGGTATTCATATTTTGAAATAAATTGTTCGATAATAAAAATCACATTTTTATCTATATATAGAAACTATAGAAAACATTCATGTGTTGAATTGATATTCATTCGTTGATTAGAAATTCATGTGTTGAATGGTATTCATATTTTAAAATAAATTGTTCGATAATAAAAATCACATTTTTATCTATATATAGAAACTATAGAAAACATTCATGTGTTGAATTGATATTCATTCGTTGATTAGAAATTCATGTGTTGAATGGTATTCATATTTTGAAATAAATTGTTCGATAATAAAAATCACATTTTTATCTATATATAGAAACTATAGAAAACATTCATGTGTTGAATTGATATTCATTCGTTGATTAGAAATTCATGTGTTGAATGGTATTCATATTTTGAAATAAATTGTTCGATAATAATAATCACATTTTTATCTATATATAGAAACTATAGAAAACATTCATGTGTTGAATTGATATTCATTCGTTGATTAGAAATTCATGTGTTGAATGGTACTCATATTTTGAAATAAATTGTTTTATGATAAAAATCCCATTTTTATCACCAACTTGAACTATATAGAAGAATAGTGTTTTGAAAGGAATTGTTTTACAATAAAAATCACATTTTTATTGTGTGCATAAATCGTTGAAATGTGAAGTGTTAAAAATAGCCACTTGTTCAAAATAAACATATATGAGTTGAAATATTCATTAATTAGCTAATGAAATGATTTGCACCTATTTATGTAACATTAGAATGAATGGTGTTTTTAAACCAAATAGAAATCAAATATGAAGTGGAATAGAAAATGATAAATGATAAGAACTGTATATATATGTACATGCATATTCATTGAACAGGTTATAGCAAAGGGGCTAGAGAAGAGGAATAAAATTTTGTGCCCGACAAATAGGTACACATTTACTGCTTTGTTTGGGTGATGATTTTATGAGCCTGTTGGCTAGCCGCTTGGCTTTTTCTTTTTCTTTTGAGATTAGAAGGACCGGGAAAGCTATTTGCGATTTCCCGATGCTCCCGGTGCAGGGGAGGTTATGGCGAAATTTTCCAAAATTTTAAGGTGTTAGTAAATTTTTTGAAGTGAAAACGTTATGGAAATCATTGAATGAACTATATTTATATAAATGTATAAATATAAATAAAATTAAAACGAAACGAAGCCGTGCAGTTCGTATTTTGAAACCATGATTTCAAACAACTAGTACGGGAAATCCGACCATTGGATTTTCCCGAAACCTCAACCGTCGGGTTCGCCTTGGAATAATCTTCCCAACGGCACCAACCTTGTAAAAATCCAACGGTTGGATTGTCTGGAATGTTTAATTCAAATCTGAAGAAAAACAGCGCCAGAAACGATTATATTTATATATAAATATAAATATAATTTTAATTAATCGAATAACGACGCTGCAGTTCGTATTTTAAAATCGAAACTTCAAACGATTGTACCGGGAGATCCGACCGTCAGATTTTCCCGAAACTGGAACCGTTGGATTCGTTTTGAAAAGACCTTTCTAATGATGTAAATTTTGTGAAGATCCAACGGTTAGATTTTCAGATATGTGTAAATCAAATCTGAAGAAAAACAGCGCCACGGCTGCCTTATGGCCCGAATCGTCGTTTTGAATGAATTAGCTATTTTAAAATAAATAAAAATAGCGATAAATAGTTATAAAATATCATAAGCGATATGGAATGGAAATAAACTGAATTTGCTCGATTTAGGTTGTATTTGATGGTTGAATGTGTTTGGTGTGAAAATTATATTAAAGAACAATATTGGTGTTGTCGAATAATTTAACCATTGAAATAAACTGATTTGAAATTCTAAATATACGTAAATTATTCGAAAAGGCCGAGTTAATTCACATTTCAAATAATTGACCGACGATTGAAATTCGAAGATGAAGACGATGGTCGAAGACCGGAGATCTTCACCTTGTTTGGATGGTAACCGAGGTCCTGATTGGGAGGCATCCCGAAATATGGATAATGAGTGGTGATCGTCCAGACGTTCGTGGTGATTGAAGGGTTTGCGAGGTATTTAGTGCCTCCGGTTTCGTTCAGACCCAGAACGGACTTGTAAATGGACTGTGTGTCTGACATTGGAGTTTTTTCTGTGTTGATTGATTTCTGTTAAATATACATCTGTTTGGCGCCGGAGAATTTATTCTTTTGCTTAACGCCCTTCTCTGAGACGCACGAGCTCAGAGGTTGTATATCGATGGACATCAGTCGCATGGCATGAATTGCCTGTGTGGCATGCTAAGATGCAGTGATCAGGGCTTCTGTTGAAAAGCAAAGTCTTGTGGTGATGATCAAAGCACCGCCTGTGTGGCGTAGCTTTGTGTATAACGGGAAATCGCGAGCCTCACACCCCGGTATGAACTAGAAACGGGAGAAAGGACCTCAGGGAGGGCCTACGTTTCCTCCTAGCTAAAAGTAGCGTCAGTGGTTTTACACGCCCTGACGAGTTTGACTTATGTGGTTGTTGCTGTTGCGAGGCGCCTCGGTTAGATCGGACGATCCGGGTCCGATGGAGTCATTCGTTGGCTCGCTTACGCCCCAAAGGGCGGCGAAACGTAGTGCTCAGGCATTTTAATCCACTCCGTGTGGACCGGCCCTGACGATCCAAGGCTTGCCTGCGCGCTTGCCTGAGACTCGGGCTAGGCAGTCTCAAATTCGGTAAGGACTATCTTTTGCCTTGGTTCATGACGGAAATCCAATTTCCAAATACGTGACGATGCGGTTTCGATTGTATATATACATTTGGTGACATAGTGGCATGGGACGCTCATGTCGTCTATGATTGATAGTTATGATTTGAAATTGTTTTCAAAACACATAGACACTAGCAATAATATCAAATGCCTTTGTTTTATTCGTATCAAGCATATTTTGGCCGTTATAAGGTAAAACTCTATCCTCCGGTTTGCGTTGCATTGTGTGATGGGAACTGAGTCTTATAACGGCTTCATTTTTATAAAAAGCATAGCGATGTTTAAAAGAAAGATTTGTTGTAAAGCACTGGCAATCCAATGGAGTAAACCCGTTCCACGAAAGTGGCGTGGTCCTGTGATTAGCCAAATTATATATGTGTTGAGTAGATTTCTCATACCAGTCCCATGACTGACTCGTAGTTTGTTTCACTCTCAAACTCGGGTGCCCCTTTTTCTACATGGGCAGCCTTGTATTCAGGTTTAGCTGGTTCTTTCTGGATAGCTGGAGCTGAAGATGGATTCTATCATTTATTTCTTTTTATGCTGTTCAGCTCCTATTGTACATATTTTGTTTATTTCCGCTGTTGACATTTATGTATAGCTGAACTGTATTTGTACTAAGTAAGATCCTGTATACTGTGTAACTCTGATGATTACTTTTATCCAGTATATTCTATTGTTCATTATCTGGTGTATTTATTTAATTCTGTTCTGCTATTATCTGCTTCTGTGTTATATTCCAAAGATAACCCTGTTTCCGTGAGAACGGGATTTCGGGTCGTCTCAACGTGGTATCAGAGCTTTGGTTAAGCTTAGTTCTGGAATATAACATTTGAAAGAACTTGTCAGAAATAGAACCAGTAGTGTTCTAGGATGGGTAACTCAATACAGATAGGATCAGCAATATCCTAGTATGAGTAAAGCAGAATGAAATTACACCTCGATAGACACATTTACATTGAAGTATGTGTTTCTATATTTTAATTTTTCTTTTCATTGACCTGACACTTGATCTGCTAATTGCAGAAGTACTAGAAAAATGAGTGCCAGAAACAGAAGGAATACAGAACCCGATCTAGAGGCTCTATTAAAGAAATATCGAAATCTGAACGGAGCGCAGTTCTCGGGCAATGAATCTATAATTCAGACTCAAGCTTGGGTGAGCTCTGCAGAAAGAATTTTTGAGCGTATACAGCTGAGGGATGACCAGAAACGGTTAGTAGCATCTTGGGCGCTCAAAGAAGAAGCTTTAATCTGGTGGGAATCAATCATCAAAGATAATCCAGAAAGTGATATCACCTGGGACAGATTCAAAGTGATTTTCTTAGAAAGATTTACTCCTCCCGAAGCAACCGAGCGATTATGTGATGAATTTTCTTATCTAATACAAGGTGATATGACCATCCCAGAATATCATAAGAAATTCAATGAACTTTCTCACTTTGCTCCTCATCTAATTCAAAATCCGAAGAGGAAAAATATGAGATTTATTCACGGACTTCAAAGGAAATACCAGAATAAAGTATTGGGGCATGTGAAGCTTCCTTTTTATGAAATGATATATATGGCCTATCAGTATGAAGATCTCCATAAGAAAGGAATGTTACGTGACGAAGAAGAAGTCAGTTCTAGTGACAAAGCAGAGTCGGAAACTGATATCCATGAGTCTAGTATAAAGTCTGATGTCAGTAAGAAGCCCAGTGCCAAGAGAAAAAGGGCAAGATCTGAAAAAGAACCTGCCACGACTGCCACATGCTCTAACTGCAATAAACAGGGGCATCTGACTAGGAAGTGTAAAACCTCGAAGAAGCGAAAAGAGGGTGGGTCTAAATCCAAGGGCGAGTATCTTGTGACTCGAGAGTGCAATCTTTGTCATCAGGCCGGTCATATAAAGCGAGATTGCCGGCTGTTAAAAACGACCAAAATAGTTCAAGTAAATGAAGTAGCAGAAACGTCTGAGCCCTCAGCTAGTCAAGAAAGGCCAGATGTTTTAGAAGGCACGCTAACTGTCAAAAACATTCCAGTCAAAGTACTGTTTGACACAGGCGCGTCACGAAGTTTCATTGCCAAGGATGCAGCTAAGAAACTGGATTTGAATTTGAAAAAGCTGAAGGAACCAATGACTGTCCAGAATCCGGTTGGGGGTTCCATTGATCTAAGTTGGGTTTGTGGAGTGCCAGTTTGTTTCTCTCGCTATCGGTTCCCTACCATTGCAGCCGTCATGAATTTTAAAGAGTTTGATCTTATCTTGGGGTTAGACTGGTTGACCAAATATGAAGCTGAAGTTAAATGCGCCGACAGAGTCGTAAAGGCGAAGATTAAATCAGGTGATTATATAACCATTCCCTGTGAAGGTCAGAATGCTAATAGAAAAGACTTCTGGGCAGCTTTGGATGTTTCTCCAGCCCAAATTGAAAATATCCCTGAAGTTACTGAGGATATTCCTGACCTCATCAAAGATATTCCTGTCGTCAAGAATTATGCGGATGTGTTCGAAGAAGTTGTTCGCTTACCTCCGCAAAGGGAAATAGATTTCAAGATTGCTTTGATTCCCAATGCAAGGCCGGTAGTTCACGCTATTCGAAGAATGTCCTTGAAAGAGAAGGAGGAATTAGACAATCAAACAAGACAGCTAGTATGGAAGGGTCTGATCAGGCCTAGTTTCTCTGATTGGGGTGCAGCAGTGGTGTTTGTCCCAAAATCCGACGGTACCCTACGACTATGCGTGGATTATCGTGATCTGAACAAGCAGACAATAAAGAACAAACATCCATTGCCGCGGATTGATGATTTGTTGGATCGATTAAATGGCGCACAAGTATTTTCACGAATGGACCTAGCTACAGGATTCCATCAACTTCGAATTGCCGAAGAGTGTGTTCCAATGACAGCGTTCAGAGGCCCCGACCTATTCTACGAGTGGTTAGTAATGCCGTTCGGCTTATGTAACGCTCCCGCTTACTTCGTCGATCTAATGAACAGAGTATTCAGAGGAGTATTGAATAAATTTGTTCTGGTTTTTATTGATGATATTCTAATCTTCTCTAAATCAAAGGCCGAACATGAAAAGCATCTGGAACAGGTGTTAGAAATTCTAAGACGGAATGTATTAAAAGCCAAATTTTCCAAATGTATATTCTGGAAAGATAAAGTAAAATTTCTGGGCCACGTCGTATCGAAGGAAGGAATCGCTGTGGATCCAAGCAAAATCACAGCTATTCAGAATTGGAAACAGCCCAGTACTCCCACTGAAGTCCGCAGTTTTCTCGGATTGGCTAGCTATTACCGGAAGTTCGTTAAAGACTTTTTGAAGATATCTGGTCACTTAACGAAGCTTACAAAGAAGCATTCTAAATTCAAATGGACTCAAGAGAGTGAGGAGGCTTTCGAAGAGCTAAAGTTGAGATTAACCACAGCTCCAGTGTTAACCATCATCGATGGCAACCAAGATTTAAAAGTCTGGACTGATGCTTCTAGAGAAGGCCTTGGCGCAGTGTTAATGCAAAGAGGTCAAGTGATTGCTTATGCTAGCCGTCAACTGAAGCCGCACGAGAAAAACTACGTAACTCATGATCTTGAGTTATTGGCTATCATATTCTCTTTGAAAATCTGGAGACACTATCTTCTGGGCGAGAGATTTGAACTGTTTACAGATCACCAGTCGTTAAAGTATCTGTTCACTCAGAAGGACTTAAATTTGAGGCAGCAGCGTTGGCTGGAGTTTCTTGCAGCATATGACTTTGAAATTATATATACTCCAGGGAAAGCCAATGTCGTGGCCGATGCGTTAAGCCGAAAGAATGAGATGATCGCCAGTTTCATCATTGCGACTTCGTTGATTGATAAGATATCGGCTCTCCAAGAAGAGGACCAATTTATCAAAGGAATAAGTCAGCGAATTCGTGAAGGCAATGCTTCGGATTTCCAGTTAGACAGCGAAGGGATTCTGAGGTTAGAAGGGCGAATTTGCGTTCCAGATATTCCTGAACTCAGAAGGGATGTACTGGATGAATGTCACAAATCTAAGCTCAGTATCCATCCGGGTGTGAATAAAATGTATAACGATATCAAACGCACATTCTGGTGGAAGTCGTTAAAAAGAGACATCTCGATATATGTGAGTCGATGCCCTACTTGCCAGCTAGTCAAAAGCGACCAGCAGAAATTGGCTGGATTATTACAACCACTGGAAGTTCCTGGTTGGAAGTGGGAACATATTTCTATGGATTTCATTGATGGTCTGCCCAGAACCAGAAAAGGAAATGACAGTATTTGGGTGATCGTAGATCGCTTCACGAAGACCGCCCATTTCATACCTGTCAGATCAAATAGAACTGCTCAGAGTCTGGCGCAGATTTACGTCAGGGAAATAGTTAGACTACATGGAGTGCCGCTCAGTATAGTCAGTGATAGAGACATAATATTCACTAGCAAATTCTGGGAAGTATTTCAAGTAGAACTCGGAACGAAGTTAAACCTGAGCACCGCTTATCATCCTCAGACAGACGGTCAGACTGAGAGGGTGAATCGCATTTTAGAAGATCTATTGCGGGCTTGTGTTCTAGATTTCGGTGGATCATGGGAAGACCATCTGCATTTGGCTGAATTCTCTTATAACAACAGCTACCAGGCAAGTCTGACAATGTCGCCATTCGAAGCATTGTACGGTAGACCGTGCCGATCTCCTGCTTGTTGGGTCGAACCAGGAAATAGACTTGTGTTGGGTCCTGATATGATTCGCGAAGCTGCCGACAAAGTCGATTTTATTAAGAAGCGATTACTCGCCGCTCAAAGCCGACAAAAGAGGTATGCCGATAAAAGAAGAAGGGATATATCCTTTGAAGTTGACGACTATGTATATTTGAAAGTATCGCCGATGAGAGGAGTTATCCGGTTCGGTAAAACTGGAAAGTTAGCGCCCAAATTTATTGGTCTGTTTCCTATTCTGGAACGGATTGGAACTCTCGCTTATAGGGTCAAATTGCCTGATTGGTTGCCTGGAGTGCATGATGTATTTCACATATCTCAACTTCGAAAGCACGTTCATGATCCAGACTTGATCGTGGAAGAAGCAGCTCAGCAGGATATTGAAATTACTCCAGAATTAGCTGTGAGGCGAGAGCCGCTAAAGATCATCGGCAAAGAAACCAAAGAGCTGAGAAACAAGAAGGTTCACTTAGTCAAAGTGCAATGGAGTGGAGATCCGCGAGATTGTACTTGGGAAACTGAGGAGAGCATTCAGAAAGCTTATCCCAGATGCCGAGTAGATATCTCTGATTGACTCCGGTGCAAGGTACATTTAACCTACTTTGCATTACCAATTAATTCTCTATTCTGTTGCTATTTTCTTCCCATGGATGTGCACTATTTATTCTATACTCTGAAGGATTTATAAAAGAATATAGAAGTTGATAAGAATATTTTTGAAAGGTTAGAAACAAATTGGTTTTTGTGTTGTATGATTGTAGATTTATCAAACCACTTTCGACTTTATTCCTTTTCGGGGACGAAAAGTTTTAAGTGGGGGAGATTGTAACGACCCAGAAAATCTGAACCAATTTAAAATTTTTAAATTGGCTAAAATAATGGATTTTAAATATTTAAAATAAATATTTTAAATAATGGCGATGAAAACTGAGTTTGAATCGACAATTGAAAACGAATATAATTAATTATAATTATAAACAAGGCCTAAAATGGCGTGGCAGTTTCAAAATTTGAATTCAAACTTTGTCGGACTGTATCGGGTGCAAAACAATCCGGATTTTAGTGAAACCAAAAATAATGGAATCTAATTGATAATGTCTTTCCAACGAATCTGACCAATCGAAATTTGATAGCGGGAATCAAAAGATATGTCCAGTTGAAAATTCTGAATAGTCGCTATGGAATTCAGGCCCTTAAAAATGGACATTTTGCAGATAACCTCGGATTTCGACGAAACCACTTTTGTTGGACCCGCAGTGTCAAGTTATTACTAGGTTTCAAATTTCATAATTTTTCGAATCAATATGTGAGCGTGGCAAAGGAAAATGCGTTTGACCGGTTTCAGTTGATTTTAATCGACTGGAAATTGGCCATTTTTCAAACGGCCTCAGAATTCGACGAAACTAGTTTTGTTAGGACCGTATCGTCAATACGAAGCTAGAAAATTTTTTTTCTGGAATTTTTCTAGTTAGTATGTGACCCCGGTAATTTGAAATGTGCGTTTAAAATTCAATATAATGATTTAAATGTAAATTCAACGGAAACCGATTGTAACGATCAAATCAGCTTGCGATACATATCCCATTGTGTTCGGAATGGGGGTTAAACGCTATGGACGACAGGCGGTGGGCCTCGTTTCGAGGTCGTGGGTAAAAGTCAACTTTATGCAATTAATTTAATTAATAAAAAAAAAATATTTCCCTCCCTTTACTTTCTTTCTGCCCCCCCCCCCCCCCCCGGATTTCATAAAACTGAAAAAAAAAGGAAAAGAAGAGGAACGGAGCAGCAGAGCCGCCGCCATCTCCGTCCACCGCGCCTGTCGATCGCCACCCTCCGACCTCGCCAAGCCGCCACCAACGCCCACCATCTCCTCCTCCAACTGGAAGACCCCATCGCCACGAGAAAACCCCCAAGCCCCAAATCCGCGAGCCCTAACCCTAGCCCCGCCTGCCGCCGCCCCTTCGAAGCCAGCTCCGCCTGTCCCTCCTCCAACCGCGACCTCCCCGACGCCGCCAAGAGCAGCAGCAGTTTCCCCCCTTTTTTCCCATTTAAATACAATAAGTATTTTATTTTTATTTTTATTTTAATTCTGAAATACTTATTGATTTATTTTAATTAGGTTTAAAACTGGTTTTAAAAATGATTTAAAAACTGATTTTAAAAAAAGTTTTAAAACTGAATTGATTTTAAACTTTAAAAAGAAAGAATACTGTTTTTTTTTTAGGATTTAAAAACTGATTTTTTATAAAGGGTTAAAACAGATTTTTTATAAAAGTAAAAACTGATTTTTTATAAAGGATAAAACTGATTTTTTATAAAGGATAAAACTGATTTTTTATAAAGGATAAAACTGAATTTTTATAAAGGATAAAACTGATTTTTTATAAAGGATAAAACTGATTTTTTATAAAGGATAAAACTGATTTTTTTTATAAAGGATAAAACTGATTTTTTATAAAGGATAAAACTGATTTTTTTTTTATAAAGGATAAAACTGATTTTGATGAAAAGGTTTAAACTTTAAATAGAAAAAGATTAGAACTTTAAATAGAAAAAGATTAGAACTTTAAATAGAAAGAGATTAGAACTTTAAAAAGAAAAGATCAGATTTTTTAGAATAGAAAAGATCAGATTTTTAGAATGGAAAAGATCATATTTTTAAAATAGAAAAGACGGAATTTTTATTAAGTAAAAGAAGTAAGATATGAAAATTTATATTTTTAAAGCAATACAAATATAATCTTTACATCATGGGAATATTAAAAATATAATCTTTATTTTTGAAAAGGCGGAATCTATATTTTTGAAATTCGAGTTTTATATATTGAATAACATAGTAAAAAATTCGATTTTTACATATGTAGAGAATACGGGCAACAAAGCGACAAAAGGCGAGATTGGCGAAGATTTCTCTAAAGTGAAGTGTCGTGAAGTTGGATAGCTATTGGTGAGATTTCTGATTTAAAAATATTATATATGTGTTGAAGTAAAAGTGAATTGCTATATATAAATATAAATATATATATATATATATACGCCCCTCGTCCACAAACCATGGACGATATTTATTGATTGAAATTGTTGTGATAATTGATTGATAGCGAATGATTGTTTGGAATTGTTTGTGATTGATATTGGTTGATTGTGGTTGAAAAATACCCGTTTGTGGTTAAGAAATATTTGGTTGAAACCACATAGGATTAGTTTGTGGAAATGAAATAAATATATACATGCCGCCTGCGTGCGAACTTGATGCATGATCCCCATTGTCAAAAACCGCGAGGTTTTAAGGTAGAGCGAGGAGCCGTACTAGGGACGGTCCCGGTTTAACTACCCTGCCGTTATGCTGCCGAAATTTTGAATAATATTCGTGTGTTTGAATTATTTTCATATGCTTAAACTATATTTATTCATTGAATAGAAAACCTTCATGTGTTGAATTGATATTCATTCGTTGATTAGAAATTCATGTGTTGAATGGTATTCATATTTTGAAATAAATTGTTCGATAATAAAAATCACATTTTTATCTATATATAGAAACTATAGAAAACATTCATGTGTTGAATTGATATTCATTCGTTGATTAGAAATTCATGTGTTGAATGGTATTCATATTTTGAAATAAATTGTTCGATAATAAAAATCACATTTTTATCTATATATAGAAACTATAGAAAACATTCATGTGTTGAATTGATATTCATTCGTTGATTAGAAATTCATGTGTTGAATGGTATTCATATTTTGAAATAAATTGTTCGATAATAAAAATCACATTTTATCTATATATAGAAACTATAGAAAACATTCATGTGTTGAATTGATATTCATTCGTTGATTAGAAATTCATGTGTTGAATGGTATTCATATTTTGAAATAAATTGTTCGATAATAAAAATCACATTTTTATCTATATATAGAAACTATAGAAAACATTCATGTGTTGAATTGATATTCATTCGTTGATTAGAAATTCATGTGTTGAATGGTATTCATATTTTGAAATAAATTGTTCGATAATAATAATCACATTTTTATCTATATATTGAAACTATAGAAAACATTCATGTGTTGAATTGATATTCATTCGTTGATTAGAAATTCATGTGTTGAATGGTATTCATATTTTGAAATAAATTGTTTTATGATAAAAATCCCATTTTTATCACCAACTTGAACTATATAGAAGAATAGTGTTTTGAAAGGAATTGTTTTACAATAAAAATCACATTTTTATTGTGTGCATAAATCGTTGAAATGTGAAGTGTTAAAAATAGCCACTTGTTCAAAATAACATATATGAGTTGAAATATTCATTAATTAGCTAATGAAATGATTTGCACCTATTTATGTAACATTAGAATGAATGGTGTTTTTAAATCAAATAGAAATCAAATATGAAGTGGAATAGAAAATGATAAATGATAAGAACTGTATATATATGTACATGCATATTCATTGAACAGGTTATAGCAAAGGGGCTAGAGAAGAGGAATAAAATTTTGTGCCCGACAAATAGGTACACATTTACTGCTTTATTTGGGTGATGATTTTATGAGCCTGTTGGCTAGCCGCTTGGCTTTTTCTTTTTCTTTTGAGATTAGAAGGACCGGGAAAGCTATTTGCGATTTCCCGATGCTCCCGGTGCAGGGGAGGTTATGGCGAAATTTTCCAAAATTTTAAGGTGTTAGTAAATTTTTTGAAGTGAAAACGTTATGGAAATCATTGAATGAACTATATTTATATAAATATATAAATATAAATAAAATTAAAACGAAACGAAGCCGTGCAGTTCGTATTTTGAAACCATGATTTCAAACAACTAGTACGGGAAATCCGACCATTGGATTTTCCCGAAACTTCAACCGTCGGGTTCGCCTTGGAATAATCTTCCCAACGGCACCAACCTTGTAAAAATCCAACGGTTGGATTGTCTGGAATGTTTAATTCAAATCTGAAGAAAAAAAGCACCAGAAACGATTATATTTATATATAAATATAAATATAATTTTAATTAATCGAATAACGACGCTGCAGTTCGTATTTTAAAATCGAAACTTCAAACGATTGTACCGGGAGATTCGACCGTCAGATTTTCCCGAAACTGGAACCGTTGGATTCGTTTTGAAAAGAACTTTCTAATGATGTAAATTTTGTGAAGATCCAACGGTTAGATTTTCAGATATGTGTAAATCAAATCTGAAGAAAAACAGCGCCACGGCCGCCTTATGGCCCGAAGCGTCGTTTTGAATGAATTAGCTATTTTAAAATAAATAAAAATAGCGATAAATAGTTATAAAATATCATAAACGATATGGAATGGAAATAAACTGAATTTGCTCGATTTAGGTTGTATTTGATGGTTGAATGTGTTTGGTGTGAAAATTATATTAAAGAACAATATTGGTGTTGTCGAATAATTTAACCATTGAAATAAACTGATTTGAAATTCTAAATATACGTAAATTATTTGAAAAGGCCGAGTTAATTCACATTTCAAATAATTGACCGACGATTGAAAGTCGAAGATGAAGACGATGGTCGAAGACCGGAGATCTTCACCTCGTTTGGATGGTAACCGAGGTCCTGATTGGGAGGCATCCCGAAATATGGATAATGAGTGGTGATCGTCCAGACGTTCGTGGTGATCGAAGGGTTTGCGAGGTATTTAGTGCCTCCGGTTTCGTTCAGACCCAGAACGGACTTGTAAATGGACTGTGTGTCTGACATTGGAGTTTTTTCTGTGTTGATTGATTTCTGTTAAATATACATCTGTTTGGCGCCGGAGAATTTATTCTTTTGCTTAACGCCCTTCTCTGAGACGCACGAGCTCAGAGGTTGTATATCGATGGACATCAGTCGCATGGCATGAATTGCCTGTGTGGCATGCTAAGATGCAGTGATCAGGGCTTCTGTTGAAAAGCAAAGTCTTGTGGTGATGATCAAAGCACCGCCTGTGTGGCGTAGCTTTGTGTATAACGGGAAATCGCGAGCCTCACACCCCGGTATGAATCAGAAACGGGAGAAAGGACCTCAGGGAGGGCCTACGTTTCCTCCTAGCTAAAAGTGGCGTCAGTGGTTTTACACGCCCTGACGAGTTTGACTTATGTGGTTGTTGCTGTTGCGAGGCGCCTCGGTTAGATCGGACGATCCGGGTCCGATGGAGTCATTCGTTGGCTCGCTTACGCCCCAAAGGGCGGCGAAACGTAGTGCTCAGGCATTTTAATCCACTCCGTGTGGACCGGCCCTGACGATCCAAGGCTTGCCTGCGCGCTTGCCTGAGACTCGGGCTAGGCAGTCTCAAATTCGGTAAGGACTATCTTTTGCCTTGGTTCATGACGGAAATCCAATTTCCAAATACGTGACGATGCGGTTTCGATTGTATATATACATTTGGCGACATAGTGGCATGGGACGCTCATGTCGTCTATGATTGATAGTTATGATTTGAAATTGTTTTCAAAACATATAGACACTAGCAATAATATCAAATGCCTTTGTTTTATTCGTATCAAGCATATTTTGGCCGTTATAAGGTAAAACTCTATCCTCCGGTTTGCGTTGCATTGTGTGATGGGAACTGAGTCTTATAACGGCTTCATTTTTATAAAAAGCATAGCGATGTTTAAAAGAAAGATTTGTTGTAAAGCACTAGCAATCCAATGGAGTAAACCCGTTCCACGAAAGTGGCGTGGTCCTGTGATTAGCCAAATTATATATGTGTTGAGTAGATTTCTCATACCAGTCCCATGACTGACTCGTAGTTTGTTTCACTCTCAAACTCGGGTGCCCCTTTTTCTACACGGGCAGCCTTGTATTCAGGTTTAGCTGGTTCTTTCTGGATAGCTGGAGCTGAAGATGGATTCTATCATTTATTTCTTTTTATGCTGTTCAGCTCCTATTGTACATATTTTGTTTATTTCCGCTGTAGACATTTCTGTATAGCTGAACTGTATTTGTACAAAGTATGATCATGTATACTGTGTAACTCTGATGATTACTTTTATCCAGTATATTCTATTGTTCATTATCTGGTGTATTTATTTAATTCTGTTCTGCTATTATCTGCTTCTGTGTTATATTCCAAAGATAACCCTGTTTCCATGAGAACGGGATTTCGGGTCGTCTCATTAGTCACTAACCGTAAATAAATCAAGAGAATAATTCCCTAAATATTGACCCCGAAGGCCGAAACCAACATCAGATCAATATCCAGAAAACCATTCTGCTTAGCTAACCGACAGTTAGTTTCTAAATTTCACATTCATAGGGAAAGGTTCCCATTAATTTTATCCAAGATAAATTCCTGAATTTATTCTCTAATCTCCTTTGAATATCAATTCAAACTAGTCGGGATTAGCGAACCACACCGAAGTAATCATTTATTTTATTTCCCAATCCCAACCTATTAATCTCATGAAGTAAAACTGGTCCTACTTCATATCTAACACCACGGTGTTATTGGTAAATTCAATTACCATTTCACGTTCAAATCTAATTAAAGATTTAACTATCGCCTGGAGCAAAACTGGTGATACTCCATTCTCGATCATTTCAATCTAATTAAAGATTCATTAAAACTTCACTTAGTTTTAATCTTTGACTGGGTTAAAGAATCAGTGTCATTTAAAACACGGTTCACGGTAAACCCAAAATCACCTTCCATTAATTATCGGGTTAAAGAACAAGTGTTATTTAAAACATCGTCCACGATAAACCCAAAATCAATATCGATTCAATCCCAATTAAATATTATTTAATTGGTACACTTTATTAAATCTAAATAAAAGATTTAATCTTTTCTCAACTGGGTTCAAGAACAGTGTTAATGAAGACACCATTCACGACAAACCCAAATCACATTTGATATTCAATACAAGGCTCTGAATAGAAAATATATCGGCTTATATTCAATATCAAATTCTACGATTAACAAATGTCGTATTGGAAATAACGATATAAATATATATCTTTCAAATTTCCATAACAACATCCGTATAATCACGAATTCCAACATCGAAATATTCCGAAGACAATTTCGATTCAAATCCACTCCAATGCAATCATTGGAAATTCTGGTTATTTTCAAAACCATTTCAAATTCAATTTATTTATTTAAAAATAAATAGAATTGTAATTCTAGTTCAAAACTAGTTCATTTCGATAAAAATCTATTTTTATCTTTTCAAATATGGAGATTTTCATCCCAATTCTTTCTAAATCATTTCTTATGATTTTACATAAATTATTACTATTTTTAATAATTTTATCAAGGCCTGTACAGTCGATTTCCATCAATGGCCATCGAACTGCACTTATAGCGACCTTTTTCAAATTTGATTTGGACATAATTCCAAATCCAACCATTAGATTTCAAATTTCTAATATTCGTTAGAAAGCTCTTTTCGATACGAACCCAACGGTTCCGGTTTTAGGAGAATCCGGCGGTCGGATCTCCCGCAATATCCATTCGAAGTCAATGGTCGAAATTCGCGAACTGCCGCGGCGCAGCGCGTTCTATTCAGGCCGTTATATTATATATATATAATATATACTTCGTCGATTTCAATTCAAAAAGTGCCTTATAAATCGTTTTAAATTCATTTTCAAAACGGTTTCAACTTCATATTCAATTTCAAATCAAAATTGAATATTCCAATATAAATTCGTTTTAAATTCATTTCAAATCGATTTCAATTCAAATTGATTTCTAATTCAATTTCAGTTCGTTTTCAATTCAATTTCAATTCGAATTCATTTATATTCAATTTCAATTCGAATTCATTTATATTCCATTTCAATTCGAATTCATTTATATTCAATTTCAATTCGAATTCATTTATACTCAATTTCAATTCGAATTCATTTATACTCAATTTCAATTCGAATTCATTTATATTCAATTTCAATTCGAATTCATTTATATTCCATTTCAATTCGAATTCATTTATATTCAATTTCAATTCGAATTCATTTATACTCAATTTCAATTCGAATTCATTTATACTCAATTTCAATTCGAATTCATTTATATTCAATTTCAATTCGAATTCATTTATACTCAATTTCAATTCGAATTTCAATTCTTTTCAAAATACCAGATTTTGAAATCACTTTTGATATTCATTATACAATGAATAAAATCGATATAAATATCGTTCACGTCAAAATGGCGTCAATCTAATCAACACGGCTTCATATATTTCTATTTCAAATATTCTATTTCAATTATTTCTATTTCAAAACTTTCTTTTTTCAAAACTGGAATGAGGCCCAATCAATTACCATATAATGTTAATTATATGGATTTTCTACAACACATGTATATATCAACAACGATGAATAATCAACCATCATCCAAAGTGCATTCTACACTGTATAAGTATCAAATATAAATATTCAACGCTTATAACAGTCTGCCAATCAATCGATCGACATACAACTAAACAATCGGGATTAGTGTACGTCAAATATCATCCCAATACCCGTGTGGGGTTTCAAACAATCAAACACAGATTTTATTTGTGCAGTTGGGCAATGTGTAAAATTTATCGTCCCAATCAATGTCCTTCAAATAGGTGTACATAAACAAACCGTCTGGTTTGTAAATGAATATTTATTTATTCACATTCACGTTAAAAATTATATTTTTAACGATCAAACTATTTTATTCAACCTATGAATATTCTATTTGGTTCATTTATTAAATAAAATGTTATCTTTATTTTTCTAACTTATTTTTAGAAAATTTCGGCGGCATAACGGCACGATACTTGAAACGGGACAAGGCCTAGCCTTATCCCCGGACTAGTGAAGGCCCACGCCATTCACACATCAATCAAATCAATTTCATTTCACCACACAATTCAATTTCAATCAAATAATCTAACTAATTTTTGCAATCAAACAAACAAGTCCATGGTCTGTGGACGATTGTGTCGGGTGTTACTAAGCACCGTCTGCATCCTAGTATATATATATAACTAGAAAAAGAAATTGAAAGGTGAGAAATTCTCACTAATAGCTATCCTAGCTCCACGGCACTTCTAATGCAGGAAATCTTCACTGTTCTCGTCTCTTTGTCACCTTCGTTATCCGTATTCTCTACATATGTAAAAATCGAATTTTTACCTCGCTATAATATAGATAAAAATGGAATTTTTACTTTGTTGTTCAATATATAAAAATCACATTTTTACTTCGTTATTCAATATATAAAAATCATATTTTTACTTCAACTGCATAAAGATGATATCTTTAGCCCTTCTATAATATAAAAATATCGTCTTTGTTATAAATAAAAATCCGACTTTTCCTCAAAATAAAGACTTATCTTTATAAATTAAAAATCCTACCTTTTATAAATTAAAAACTGAAAATAACCCCGATAAATCCTATGAAATAAAATAAAATAAATAAATCTCACCTAGAACCGAATGAAGGAGGGCTAAGGCGGCGCGTCAGAGGCGGCAGGAGGTGCTGCTACTGCCCTGGTGGCGGGTCAACGGGTGGATGGTGACGGGATTCCGGCTTGGGAGCGATTTTCAATCGAAGGAGGGGGGTTTGAAAGGGAGGGGCCGCGGTTTCTGACGATGGGTGGCCGGAGGGGGGTAGTGGCGTCGCTGGTGAGGTGGGGGTGGGCTAGCAGTCGCCGGCGGCGGTCATAGGGCCTGGTAGGTCACTTCGGCTAGAAAAGAGAGGTGGAGAGAGGGTAGGGCGACGGAGAAGGAGGACAGGGGTCTGGGGGTGGTCGGCTCCGCCTGGGGAGGTGGCGCCAGAGGCGCAACGCCTCTGATGGGCGGCGACAGCGAATCGCGCCCCCCCTGTGTCGTTGTTGTTTTTTTTCTTTCTTCTCTGTTGAAATCGAAAATGAGAGGGGGGGTTTATAAAATTTATATTATTTAATTTATTATTTTATTCAAAAAGTTGACTTTTACATACGACCTCAAAACGAGGCCCACCGCCTGTCGTCCATAGCGTTTTACCCCCATTCCGAACACAATAGGATATGTATCGCAGGCTGATTCGGCTGTTTCGATCAGTTCCCGTTAAAATCAACATATAACTCTATATATTGATTTTGAACGCGCATTTCAATTTACCGGGGTCACATACTAACTAGAAAAATTCCAGAAAAATATTTTCTAGCTTCATATTGACGATACGGTCCTAATAAAACTAGTTTCGTCGAATTCTGAGACCGTTTGAAAAATGGCCAATTTCCAGTCGATTAAAATCAACTGAAACTGGTCAAACGCGTTTTCCTATGCCACGCTCACATATTGATTTGAAAAATTATGAATTTTGGAATCTAGCAATTACTTGACACCACGGACCCAACGAAACTGGTTTCGTCGAAATCTGAGGTCGTTTGCAAAATGTCCATTTTTAAGGGCCTGAATTCCATAGCGACTATTCAGAATTTTCAACTGGACATATCTTTTGATTCCCGCTATGAAATTTCGATTTGTTGGATTCATTGGAAAGATATTCTCAATTAGATCCCTATGTTTTTAGTTTCACTAAAATCCGGATTGTTTTGCACCCGGTACATTCAATTGAAGTTTGAAATCGAATTATCGAACTACCGCGCCATTTTCAATTCCTTTTATAATTATATATATAATTATTTATATTCTAACGACGACGTATATGATATATACGTTCGAATTCTATTCAAAATAAATTTCTCGTCGATATTATTTAAAATAATTCATTTTAAATAATCAAAATTCGCTAAAATTGCCAAAATAAAAATTTTAAACTGGCCCAGATTTTCGGGTTATTACAATCTCCCCCACTTAAAACTTTTCGTCCCCGAAAAGGAACAAAGTCGAAAGTGGTTTGATTAATCAACTCTACGTTCAATCTGGCTTCCATTCTCCAACTTTTCAGTTTCTGAGAATTTTCATATTTTCAAAAATTTGGCTAACACCCTAAATTTTCGAAAAATTTCGCCATAACCTCCCCTGCACCGGGAGCATCGGGAAATCTCAAATAGCTTCCCCGGTCCTTCAGATCTCAAAAAGAAAAAGAAAAAGCCAAGCGGCTAGCCAATAGGCTCATAAAATCATCATCACCCAAATAAAACAGTAAATCATGTAGTAAACATGTACCTATTTGTCGGGCAAACAAATTTTATTCTCTGCTCTAGCCTCCTTGCTATGACCTGTTCAATGTAAGTACAAGTATATGCAAGCAAACGCAACCAATTTTCAATATAATTCAATATTTGGTTCAATTAGGCTAAATGGTTCAAAATTATCAACCAAATAAACAAACAACACAATCATCAATCAATTAGTTGATTAGCTTTTCAAATTCATAACTTTGATACATAGTCTAAAAATCAGATTTTTGATGCCAAATCACAACAATAAGCCTTATCTAGTTTTTGGTCCTCACACCAGTCAATAGGAAATATATAGATATTACACGTACGTCACTCGGATATAAACTCTGATGATGATATATCAATCATAAGAATCACCCCCGGGCGACTAGAGTATAATTCTATATCTATCCAGTATATTAAAACTTCAAATACACGTTTGCAAGGCGTATATGCAAAATCTTTATATACTGGACTGTCCTAATCAATATAAATTAATAATCAAATACGTATAATTGATTTTAAATTTTCAAAACAAAATTGGTTTTCATTTTAAAAATATACCCTTCACACTCGTTCTAGGATACTACTGATCCCATCTCTAACGAGTCATTCCCATTGGATATTACTAACCCAATATCTGATGAATTCTTTCGTATGGTTCTAATGTTCCTTGTTCTCTAAGCTTTGTAAACCAAAGCTCTGATACCAACTGTGAAAACCCGTAACTTCCCCGTAAAGGAAAGCGTCGGATAGTTCGAGAACAAGCCACAACAGAACGCAGACGGAAGAACATTTCATTGTATATTACAACAATGCATCAGATTACAAGAATATACAGAGTATGAATAAATATTACACAGAAATATCAGAGATTTAAATTACATTTAAATACATAGCAGCGGAAAATAATACAATGCACAACTGAAGGAGATATACGGATACAAAGCTTTCCGGATATCGTTCCAGCTGTAAACCAGGATCCTGTGAATATAAATCTGCAAAACCAAAACTACTAGCTGCCCGTGTCGAAAATAGGGGCACCCAGAGTTTAGGTTAAAACGATAAACTCCAGGTCAGTCATGTGACTGGTGTGAGAACTAAAACAGTTATTAATCTTTATTTTAAAGTTAGGTAAATCAAGGGACCACGCCGTATAACACGGAACGGATTTCCTCCCAAGAATACCGGTGCATAAAACAACAGCGCAATGCTAAATAAAGAAAATGAAGCTGTTATAAGACCCAGGTCCTATCACACAATGCAACGCAAGCCGGGGGATAGGGTTTTCCCTTATAACAGCCAAAGAATGCTTGATACGTCTAAAACAAATCATTTGATACCACAATAAGTGCATAGTGTATAAAACAACTTCAAATCATAAGTATCAATCATAGGCGGCATGGGTACCATATATCATGTCGCCATATATAGGTTATACAATCAAAATCGCAAAGTCATGTATTTGGAAATTGGATTTCCATCTATGAACCGAGGCAAAAGATAGTCCTCAATCGATTCGAGACGCTCTAGCCCGCCCCTCAGGCAAGCGCGCAGGCAAGCCTTGGATCGTCAGGGCCGGTCCACCGATGTGGATTATTATGCCTGAACACTACGTTTCCCCACCCTATGGGGTGTAAGTCTGGTCCGTCTGCCGACCAGAATGCATCGGCCGAAACCGATATAACCGAGGCGCCTCGCAATAGCAACAACCACATAAGTCAAACTCGTCAGGGCGTGTTAAACCACTGACGCCACTTCTAGCTAGAAAGAAACGCAAGTCCTCCCTGAGGTCCGTCTCCCGTTTTTGGTTCATACCGGGTGTGAAACTTGCGAAGTAAACGTTACACAAAGCTACGCCACGAAGGTCGTGCTTTGGTCATCACCACAAGACTTTTCTTTTCAACAGAAGCCTCGATCAATTGCCACTTAGGCATGCTACACCGGCAATTCACTCCATGCGTTTGATATCCATCAGTATATAACCCCTGAGCTCGTACGTCTCAGAGAAGGGCGTTAAGCAAGAGAATAAATTCTCCGTCGCCAAACAGATATATATTTAATAGAAATCAATCACACAGACTAAAATCCAATGTCAGACACACAGTCCATTTACAAGTCCGTTCTGGGGCTGAACGAAACCGGAGGCACCTTGTACCTCGCATATCCATCGATCTCCAAGTACGTCTGGACGATCACCAACTGTTTCCATCTTCTTGGGTGTATAGCCCAATCAAGATCATCAGTAATCACCCAAACGACGTGAAGACTTCCGGTCTTCGACCACCGTCTTCATCTTCGACTTATCGTCGTATCAGTTATTCAGAATGGGATAAACCCGGTCTTTCCGAATAACTCGCGTATATTTTAAATAAGTGTTACACAAACACAACATACGCCTCATTCCAATTCATTAGTCACTAACCGTAAATAAATCAAGAAATAATTCCCCAAATATTGACCCCGAAGGCCGAAACCAACATCAGATCAATATCCAGAAAACCATTCTGCTTAGCTAACCGACAGTTAGTTTCTAAATTTCACATTCATAGGGAAAGGTTCCCATTAATTTTATCCAAGATAAATTCCTGAATTTATTCTCTAATCTCCTTTGAATATCAATTCAAACTAGTCGGGATTAGCGAACCACGCCGAAGTAATCATTTATTTTATTTCCCAATCCCAACCTATTAATCCCATGAAGTAAAACTGGTCCTACTTCATATCTAACACCACGGTGTTATTGGTAAATTCAATTACCATTTCACGTTCAAATCTAATTAAAGATTTAACTATCGCCTGGAGCAAAACTGGTGATACTCCATTCTCGATCATTTCAATCTAATTAAAGATTCATTAAAACTCCACTTAGTTTTAATCTTTGACTGGGTTAAAGAATCAGTGTCATTTAAAACACGGTTCACGGTAAACCCAAAATCACCTTCCATTAATTATCGGGTTAAAGAACAAGTGTTATTTAAAACACCGTCCACGATAAACCCAAAATCAATATCGATTCAGTCCCAATTAAATATTATTTAATTGGTACACTTTATTAAATCTAAATAAAAGATTTAATCTTTTCTCAACTGGGTTCAAGAACGGTGTTAATGAAGACACCATTCACGACAAACCCAAATCACATTTGATATTCAATACAAGGCTCTGAATAGAAAATATATCGGCTTATATTCAATATCAAATTCTACGATTAACAAATGTCGTATTGGAAATAACGATATAAATATATATCTTTCAAATTTCCATAACAACATTCGTATAATCACGAATTCCAACATCGAAATATTCCGAAGATAATTTCGATTCAAATCCACTCCAATGCAATCATTGGAAATTCTGGTTATTTTCAAAACCATTTCAAATTCAATTTATTTATTTAAAAATAAATAGAATAGTAATTCTAGTTCAAAACTAGTTCATTTCGATAAAAATCTATTTTTATCTTTTCAAATATGGAGTTTTTCATCCCAATTCTTTCTAAATCATTTCTTATGATTTTACACAAATTATTACTATTTTTAATAATTTTATCAAGGCCTGTACAGTCGATTTCCATCAATGGCCATCGAACTGCACTTACATCGACCTTTTTCAAATTTGATTTGGACATAATTCCAAATCCAACCATTAGATTTCAAATTTCTAATATTCGTTAGAAAGCTCTTTTCGATACAAACCCAACGGTTCCGGTTTTAGGAGAATCCGGCGGTCGGATCTCCCGCAATATCCATTCGAAGTCAATGGTCGAAATTCGCGAACTGCCGCGGCGCGACGCGTTCTATTCAGGCCGTTATATTATATTTATATATATAATATATATAATATATACTTCGTCGAATTCAATTCAAAACGTGCCTTATAAATCGTTTTAAATTCATTTTCAAAATGGTTTCAACTTCATATTCAATTTCAAATCAAAATTGAATATTCCAATATAAATTCGTTTTAAATTCATTTCAAATCGATTTCAATTCAAATTGATTTCTAATTCAATTTCAGTTCGTTTTCAATTCAATTTCAATTCGAATTCATTTATATTCAATTTCAATTTGAATTCATTTATATTCCATTTCAATTCGAATTCATTTATATTCAATTTCAATTCGAATTCATTTATACTCAATTTCAATTCGAATTCATTTATACTCAATTTCAATTCGAATTCATTTATATTCGATTTCAATTCGAATTCATTTATATTCCATTTCAATTCGAATTCATTTATATTCAATTTCAATTCGAATTCATTTATACTCAATTTCAATTCGAATTCATTTATACTCAATTTCAATTCGAATTCATTTATATTCAATTTCAATTCGAATTCATTTATACTCAATTTCAATTCGAATTTCAATTCTTTTCAAAATACCAGATTTTGAAATCACTTTTGATATTCATTATACAATGAATAAAATCGATATAAATATCGTTCACGTCAAAATGGCGTCAATCTAATCAACATGGCTTCATATATTTCTATTTCAAATATTCTATTTCAATTATTTCTATTTTAAAACTTTCTTTTTTCAAAACTGGAATGAGGCCCAATCAATTACCATATAATGTTAATTATATGGATTTTCTACAACACATGTATATATCAACAACGATGAATAATCAACCATCATCCAAAGTGCATTCTACACTGTATAAGTATCAAATATAAATATTCAACGCTTATAATAGTCTGTCAATCAATCGATCGACATACAACTAAACAATCGGGATTAGTGTACGTCAAATATCATCCCAATACCCGTGTGGGGTTTCAAACAATCAAACACAGATTTTATTTGTGCAGTTGGGCAATGTGTAAAATTTATCGTCCCAATTAATGTCCTTCAAATAGGTGTACATAAACAAACCGTCCGGTTTGTAAATGAATATTTATTTATTCACATTCACGTTAAAAATTATATTTTTAACGATCAAACTATTTTATTCAACCTATGAATATTCTATTTGGTTCATTTATTAAATAAAATGTTATCTTTATTTTTCTAACTTATTTTTAGAAAATTTCGGCGGCATAACGGAACGATACTAGAAACGGGACAAGGCCTAGCCTTATCCCCGGACTAGTGAAGGCCCACGCCATTCACACATCAATCAAATCAATTTCATTTCACCACACAATTCAATTTCAATCAAATAATCTAACTAATTTTTGCAATCAAACAAACAAGTCCATGGTCTGTGGACGATTGTGTCGGGTGCTACTAAGCACCGTCTGCATCCTAGTATATATATAACTAGAAAAAGAAATTGAAAGGTGAGAAATTCTCACTAATAGCTATCCTAGCTCCACGGCACTTCTAATGTAGGAAATCTTCACTGTTCTCGTCTCTTTGTCACCTTCGTTATCCGTATTCTCTACATATGTAAAAATCGAATTTTTACCTCGCTAGCATATAGATAAAAATGGAATTTTTACTTTGTTGTTCAATATATAAAAATCACATTTTTACTTCGCTATTCAATATATAAAAATCATATTTTTACTTCAACTGCATAAAGATGATATCTTTAGCCCTTTTATAATATAAAAATATCGTCTTTGTTATAAATAAAAATCCGACTTTTCCTCAAAATAAAGACTTATCTTTATAAATTAAAAATCCTACCTTTTATAAAATAAAAACTGAAAATAACCCCGATAAATCCTATGAAATAAAATAAAATAAATAAATCTCACCTAGAACCGAATGAAGGAGGGCTAAGGCGGCGCGTCAGAGGCGGCAGGAGGTGCTGCTACTGCCCTGGTGGCGGGTCAACGGGTGGATGGTGACGGGATTCCGGCTTGGGAGCGATTTTCAATCGAAGGAGGGGGGGTTTGAAAGGGAGGGGCCGCGGTTTCTGACGATGGGTGGCCGGAGGGGGGTAGTGGCGTCGCTGGTGAGGTGGGGGTGGGCTAGCAGTCGCCGGCGGCGGTCATAGGGCCTGGTAGGTCACTTCGGCTAGAAAAGAGAGGTGGAGAGAGGGTAGGGCGACGGAGAAGGAGGACAGGGGTCTGGGGGTGGTCGGCTCCGCCTGGGGAGGTGGCGCCAGAGGCGCAACGCCTCTGATGGGCGGCGACGGCGAATCGCGCCCCCCCTGTGTCGTTGTTGTTTTTTTTTCTTTCTTCTCTGTTGAAATCGAAAATGAGAGGGGGGGTTTATAAAATTTATATTATTTAATTTATTATTTAATTCAAAAAGTTGACTTTTACATACGACCTCAAAACGAGGCCCACCGCCTGTCGTCCATAGCGTTTTACCCCCATTCCGAACACAATAGGATATGTATCGCAGGCTGATTCGGCTGTTTCGATCAGTTCCCGTTAAAATCAACATATAATTCTATATATTGATTTTGAACGCGCATTTCAATTTACCGGGGTCACATACTAACTAGAAAAATTCCAGAAAAATATTTTCTAGCTTTATATTGACGATACGGTCCTAATAAAACTAGTTTCGTCGAATTCTGAGACCGTTTGAAAAATGGCCAATTTCCAGTCGATTAAAATCAACTGAAACTGGTCAAACGCGTTTTCCTATGCCACGCTCACATATTGATTTGAAAAATTATGAAATTTGGAATCTAGCAATTACTTGACACCACAGACCCAACAAAACTGGTTTCGTCGAAATCCGAGGTCGTTTGCAAAATGTCCATTTTTAAGGGCCTGAATTCCATAGCGACTATTCAGAATTTTCAACTGGACATATCTTTTGATTCCCGCTATGAAATTTCGATTTGTTGGATTCGTTGGAAAGATATTCTCAATTAGATCCCTTTGTTTTTGGTTTCACTAAAATCCGGATTGTTTTGCACCCGGTACATTCAATTGAAGTTTGAAATCGAATTATCGAACTACCGCGCCATTTTCAATTCCTTTTATAATTATATATATAATTATTTATATTCTAACGACGACGTATATAATATATACGTTCGAATTCTATTCAAAATAAATTTCTCGTCGATATTATTTAAAATAATTCATTTTAAATAATCAAAATTCGCTAAAATTGCCAAAATAAAAATTTTAAGCTGGCCCAGATTTTCGGGTTATTACACGCGCCTCCCTTCGATAGCCGCCTCTGACAGATCTCCGTCCACTACAAATGACCGTAACCCTTCCTTTAAGCCTCCCCTTTAGATCCCAAGCCCAGCGCCTCTGACCTTGCCTCCGCCTTCTCCTAGACCGGAGTGCCACCACCCGACCAATATAAACCCATGCCCAATACGCCAGTTGCACAGCCTCCTGCCACCCCTATGCTACAGCTCCTAGCCCAAAAAGCTGAAGTTCACAAAGTACTCCTCTCTGCCTGAACCAGACCAACCGATGCTGACTCCTCCGCCCTCCCTGAAGCCCATCGAACCCAAGACTTCCCCCTTATCTTTTACTAAATGTATATAAATACTTATTTATTTTGGTTGTTGTGTTAGACTTTAAAGTTACCTATTTCCTTTGGTTTTGTCATGCGGATGTGTGTGGTGTGTGTTTGCGTGCGTTGGTTTATTGTTTATGTGTTGTTTTGTGTATTAGGCGTGAGTTCATGTTTTTAAATATTTTGGGTATGTATTAATTTTTGGGTATGATATTTTGTTTTGGAGTGATTGGCTATGTGTGTTAAGTTGTGTTTTATAATATGTATTTATACATGTAATTGTGTTTGTGTATGCTGTGTGTGTAATGCCAGTTCCATTCGTGTGTATATATTGGTTTTGTGGTGTCTGGGGTGATGTTTGTATGTGTATTTTAAATTTTATAATATATATAATAATTTTGTGTGTGTTGATTTATGTATATATTGGATTTTGAAACAGTAGTGCGTGTGTGTTGCTTTTTAAATAAATAAATAAATATTTTTTTCAGTGGGTGTGTATATATATATATATATGAATATATATTTTTGTTTGAATTTTTATTTTATTATTAATATGCATGTATATATATTTTAAAAGATTGTCTATATATATAATATATAGTTTGCGATGGTATATATATTTAATTGATTTTGTGTATTATTTTGTGTGTGTGGCGTAGTGTATTGTGTATGTGTATTCCTGTTTGTGTGCATGTGTGGGTTCTGTGTAGTGTTTTTTTTTTCTAGTGTGTGGTGCGTGATTCATACCGTATGCGTATAGTTATTGTAGTGAGTGTGTATTTTATAATACTGTGTGTAACTGCATTGTATTTGTGTGTATGTAATAAAATTTATATTTTATAATAATAAATGTATTGTTTTGAATCTATTTGTTTTGAAGGAAAATTCATATGAGTATATATGTTATATATAATCTATAATATAAAAGCTTGTTTTCTCGCGTGTGAAATGGTGTGGGTACAACATTGTGTGTGTATATTTGTGTTGAGTTTGTTTTGAAAATTTATTTGTTAAAAAAAATGTATATATATATTTCTTTCAATGTTTATATATGCATACAATGATTTTAATGTATTTTGTGTGTGAGTTTGCATTGTACGTTTATTTTATACATATAGTTTTTGGTGTGTTGTATAATATATAAATTTATAAAATATATTGGTGTGTGTTGAATTTGAATTATATATATATATGTTATGATTTTACCATTCGTATCTATACATATATAAATATATATAATATTTGTAAAAGTAAATGTTGTGTTTATATTTTAAGTCGGTTTGATGTTGAGTTTAAAGACCGTTCTGAAACCTAGTAGCCTTACCGATCCTTTGAGACATTCCCTATCCTCCTCTTATGAAAAAATAATAATGAGCAAGCATCGAGCTGAAATTATTCTGAATCTTGCATGGGAGCCGTCGTTTCAATTCTGCATTCATATGTTTGTCTTTAATCTGCGCCACGAAAGGTGAGTTTATCTCACATTACTTCATAGATGTTAGATCAACTAAATGAACTGTTATGAAATGTATAGGATTGTCAGTATAAATTGTTTGTTTAAATATACACTTTTATATGTGACACGATATTCATATGACATGTATGTACACTGAATATATATGACTATGATGTGCTTGACTATATGTGATGGTTTGTTATGTTGTATATACCCCTACTTTAGGAAAATCACTAAGGGTTGAAATGATATATACCCGAACAGACATTAGATTAGGGAAAATCGTTATGGGTTGAAATGATAGACCTGAATGATTTTTACTGAATTTGGGATTGCGAGTTGAAATGATAAACCCGTAGAAATTTTATAAATTGCGGGTTGAAATGATAAATACCCGTATCACTTGATCATAGGGTAGAAAACTATATACGGACACCGTTGGTCATGTTTTCGAATTAAAATGATTTGGAAAGTTTGATTGTAATAATATTAATTTAAGATCTTATATTTTATATATATATTTTAGAGGTTTATACTTAAATTTTGTAAATTCTAAATTATATGTTTTGAAATGATTTTATGAGTAAAAATGTATTTAAATGCTTATTTAAGATTTTACTTATAATTTATTTATTTTAAACCATATAATTTAATCATATATGTACTTTTAACTTTAAATTAATATATTATAATAAATTATTCTTTCTAAACCTATTTCTGAATTAATTTAAACCTATATATGTTTATAAAGTTATTTTCTATATAAATTTATAACTTATAAACAATATTTTCAATGCTTATTTTATATATATTTTATAAATTTTAATAATAAACTCAAAAGGTGGATAAGTTTTGATTTTGCGATTTAAATACGAGGTTTAAAGAATTAAATTTATATAACGATACTTGATTCAATGAATTTGATTTTTAATCAACTAAATGCTAATTTTGAATTGACTTAAATATCGAACCGTATAGGAAATGAACGTGAACTACGTAGTTAATTGGAATTTGAATTTATAATTGATATGAGTATATAATTTCGATTATAACTTGGCTGAATATGAATTGAAATAACTTTATATATGGAACTGATTCATAAACTGTTTGGTTTGAATTAAAGAAATTTCTTAAATCAATTTATTTCAAGATATGATTTTATTAAAATGGCCACGGTGTGAAAAATGTAAACGTTTGGTTGTTAAAGAGACCGGGATCAGATATTGTCATACTCTCTGCCAATACCGAAAACCACTTTAACAACTGTGTACGCGGTGGAGTTCCAGAATGAAGTAGGATGGTTTGGTGGCGATTACTGGATTGAAGAAAGAGAACGTTGATGGATAGCCTTGACCTTCGGGTCATAATTAAAATGACTAAAACAGGTGCTATACCGTGATTAAGTGAGGTCGCACCTCCATCGGACACACTTCTTCGAACTATATCTATTACTTTGTGATTTGATTGGTGGCCACCCTTGATTATGGGAGTGTTGTTCGAGGTGGGCGGTAGTTGCGGCTATGCGTTACCACCGGTCCGGGCGTGCATCGGTAGAATCCTACCGTGGGTATTCCTCGTGTGCCTTGTCATATTATCCTGATCGAGCCCCCTACGATTTTGATTTAGCGTTGTCGTATCACGGCGCATCCCTATCCGCCGACATACTGGTGTGTTATATGCAAACTGTACGATAACGATATAAACGGTGTAAGGGTAATAATGGTTATCCCGCTTACACTATTTTCAATAGTATATTTAAACATAGACACTATTATAATATCGTATTATATTATATGATATTAGTGTAACGGATCCTTAGAGGATGGTGATCCCAAACATCCTTTAAGTTACTGATGCATTTCATTGAATATTTCATTTAAGTTGATTTACTTCCATGAGAATGTTAGTCCTGATCCGAGTTGTTTTATTTTGCATTATTGCTCGGGTCAGATCGAGTATTGCAGTGTCGATATTTCACCTCTTGAAGCTGGAGACTATTGAAGATATCACTCTACCTGTTGATTCTGGCTATTTCTCCTTTGTATTAGAAATTCTTGTATTTAGACTTCCGCTGTATTAAATTTTGTAACTCTGATATTATGTATAAGTTTTGAAATTTTTTAGTAGCTTCATGAACTACTATTGTATAATTTATTTATTCCGCTGCGAGATATTCTGGTTTTCTGTGTCTGTGATTCTGTGATTTATTCTATTTACCTCAGAAGCTAATAACATTCTATCATTTCGAACGGTTTGAGTTGGTTTAGTTACCAACTTGAAGTGGACGAAAGACGGTCTGTTACAGGATGATAGATCAAGAGGTGGTGGTGTTGTCAAGGCTAAGCGGATGTGCAAAAGAAAGGGAGAAGATTGTCGGCAAATGGGGTTGAGACTGCCATTAAATTTCAGTGGTAGTTTCATTTACTTAAAATACGTGTCTGATACAATCCTGATGATGGTTTCATTTACTAAAAATACATAAGACAACCTTTGTATTTACAGAGTTGTGTATCCATAGTAAGTGCATCAGTTACTACTATATTTATAGGGTATGTCTATTAACACCCCGCTATTTTCTCTTCACACCCTATTGATTAGAAAATAAAATGCACACTCCATCATTTTCTTTTCCCACCCCGTTTTCTCCCAAAAATGTCCTTATTTTATTTTCCTTCTTACTGGTTTTTTTTTTTATTTTATGCTTTTCTCCAGCTTGCAAATTATTATTGCTGCTCTCTTTAAAATCTTGATCAAATTAATTAATGTTCGTATGCGACGTAATTGATTGTCTGGCGTTGGTTATGAAAATTAACATTGCATACTTGTTATTCAAGTCTTTTCTATTCTTGTACACTATTAGCTTACTCGGTCCTAAAATACATATTCATTATAAACTGCTGACTTTACAATTTTCAAATTTTTAATCATTACTTGTAATTTTAATGGTTGTTTTAATCATTGTTTGCAATTGTTGTCTTAATTTTTTAATAAAAAAAATCACCTATATATACTGTTTTTTATTTTAATTATTGTATGCAATTTAACCTCAAACATCTATAGATGTATAGTTGATTTTATTATTATTTTTAATCGTTATATAACATTAGACAAGTTATTGAATCAATTATTAAAGGGAATAACTGGAAATAAAATTTTAAAACTTTAGTCGAGGTGTGAAGAGCAAAATAACGGGATGCCAATAGCGGACCCATATTTATATTACCACTGGTTGTTGATTGATTTCACAGCTTCCCAAAAATAGCTTAATCAGATCAACCCCAGGTACTACTAACTCATGTGTAGCAGTTACAGAAACAATTTTGAATTTCTGCAAGTTATACTATGGTTAAGTGCTTGTACCAATCTTGTAATTCAGAAACACATCATAAGTTTATTAAACAACTGAATTGGTATAACGATCACTTAAAGTTTACCGCATAGTAGCGCCGCTGGCTGCTTTGTTTTGATTTTCAGTTGCGAGTCCAAGTAGCGGTAAATTGTCAAATACAGGAAAATCATGTGTTTGATTAATGAGTTTAAACATGCATGTATAAATGTGTGTTTTTTCTTTTTTGCAACATAAAGACAGTTTTTCGCCTTTTTTATCTTCCCCTGAATTGCTTGCTCATCTATTCCATTAGTTTCTACTTCTACTCACAAAAATTGTTCGTTCAATACAAAAGTAATAAACAAATGGTACACCGAATAGGTATGATGTTTATTACCGTCTAATGCGAGTTAAGTGATTGAGACTTTAGAAAAAGTAAGTTATATTCATTTTGCCATATTTGTTTGAAGATTGTATATGTCTGACTACCTTTAGAACAATATTAAATAAAACTAGCCCTGCATTCTAGCTTTTATGTGCTTAGTACGGTTACAAGCTTGGAATTTAGAAGTTAGTATTGAAAAAAGAAAAGCTAACCAACGGATATCTAGAAAATAGAGAGCATATTTCTTGAAAGTTGCGTAGTTGTAATGAAAAAAAAATATTCATAACTATTGGTAATTTTCTTATGGAAAAAGCTGTACAAGCCGAGTATATTAACTGTTGGATATTTTCACTTAAAATTGTTAAAGAATGAACTCAAACCAAAAGATAAAATTCACGTCGATTGAAATGAAAAGTGGCGTCTATTTAAATGAAGAGTACCTATTGAAGTGAAAAGACATGTCTATTGAAATGAAGATTCATATTTGTTGAAATGAAGAGTCGTGTCTATTGAAATGAATAGTCGTGTCTATT
This sequence comes from Allium sativum, assembly GCA_030737875.1. Taxonomy (NCBI): domain Eukaryota; kingdom Viridiplantae; phylum Streptophyta; class Magnoliopsida; order Asparagales; family Amaryllidaceae; genus Allium; species Allium sativum. The sequence continues at coordinate 1,053,177,319 of CM060922.1, forward strand.
GAAATGAAAAGTCATATCTATTCAGTAAATGTCGTGTTCATTAAAGTGAAGAGTCGTGTCTATTTTGTAAAGGTCGTGTCTATTAAAGTGAAAAGTCGTGTATATTTAGTAAAAGTCGTATCTATTGCAATAAAAAAAATTATCCAAAGGGTTGTGTCTATTAGTAAGTGTATGTAGTCCGCTATAAACATGTGGTCATTTTGTTGTGTTGTAAGAAAGCAAGAAAAGAAAACAAGTATGAATGATAAATGAAGAATGAAGTTGAATTACAAAGAAATAAAAATTATTTGTCCATCCTCCTTAAAATTCCTATTCTCTGTTCAACAAATTGGTATCAGAACTATGGCGAATTCCGAATCGTTGGGGCATATTCCGCTTCCACAATTTACCAAGTTGAATTACAACAATTGGAGCATTCAAATGTGTGCACTGCTAGGTGCACAAGATGCATGGGAATTGTCAAAAATGGCTACACGGAAATAGAACCAAAGAAAATGAAGGAGTCGAAAGGAATATCTGACTACATCAAGCATGTGCATACAGTGGTGAATCAACTTAATCACAATGAAGAAAACATAAATGATGCAAGGGTTGTGGAGAAGATTATGTGGTCGATTGACCAACAATTTCGAAAACGTTATATGCGCGCAATTGAAGAATCAAATAATTTGGTAGAAATGACCATCGATGATCTTACGGGTTCTCTTGAAGCACATGAACAACGTAAAATGAAACAAGAGCTACTCGAAGAGGCATCACATGCTAAAGCAAGTCTGAAGGAAGACAAGGTGATGTACGCATAGCAAAATCGAGGAAGGGGACATGGTCATGGAGGTCGTGGTTTTGGTCGTAGTGGAGGTCATGGATTTGGAAATAATCTCCCAAAAAATAGTCAGTCTAACCAATAGAATTGGCATGGCACAGGATATAGTTGTGGATGAGGTGGTCGATCAAATGTTAAGTGCTACAACTATGGCAAATACGGACATTATGCGAAAGAAATCTATTCTAAGAAAAAGGTGGAAGAAAACGCAAACCTGTTTGCGTAAGAAGAAACAAGAGACGATGATGTTGTCTTGATGGCCCACAAGGAAAATGCTCCTGACAACGATACTGGTGCAAGTAATAATATGTGAGGGCAAAAACTCTTTTTTGTGAAGATGTAAAAGGTCAAGGATGGACTTGAGCCATTTGGAAATGTGTCAAAAGTTCAAGTCAAAGGCCAAGGAAAAATCTGTTTTTCTCAGAAGGATGGTAAAGAATGGTTGATTAATGATGTATGTTATGTGCCTGAATCGTAGAATAACATTCTTAGCATGGGGGCAACTACTAGAGAAGGTGTATTCAGTTTTCAAGAAACATCGAATGTTACCTTTAAAGAAAAAAATCATCATTTACTTGCACATGTAGAGATGACCAAGAATCGAATGTTCAAACTCAATATGTGAAACATCTGAGAAAGGTGTTTGCAAGTCAACGTGGAGGTTGGGCTGGCAATTAGAATCGAGGACCGAAACCCGAACCGAACCGACTCGAAAACTCCTGAGCTCATATCGAATTCGATGGGTCTCGGATCGGGTCTAGGTGATGAAAAATACAATTAAGACCCGATCAAACCCGACCCAAATTGACCCGACCCGAAAAACCCATCCAAAAGCATTGAAATATATGTATTTTTAGTTTTAAAATCCAACCCAACTAGAATCGAAGCTTGGGTCAGGTCGGGTCCATATTTTTGAAATGTATAGTTCATACCCGACAAAACCCGACCTTCATAGAACTGAGACCCACTGGTTCAGGGGTGGGTCTATCGGGTCGGGTCTAATTGCCACCCTTACGTAGAGGATAAGGCCTCATTCTGTTGAGGTAATGTATCATCAACGTCTTCTTCTTTGCAAAGGAGAAACCTAGGATTGATCCTGAATCTTCTTTAGATGATAGTCATGTTCACGAAAATCTTAACAAAGAGTCACAAAAAAAATCTGATATGCCAGAATCCAATCATGATGAAGATAGCAAGATGCATAATTCCAGGGATAGTGTTTTCCAAGATGACGACCCACATAGTGACATAAATTCTTACCATTCACATAGGCAAGGTTTCGAATCTTAATAAGTGGATGATGCTAACGAAAAGATATCATCAATCATTTCAAATTTATAGTTGTTAAATCTACATGAAGGAGGTGTCAAGGCAGCATTTGCAAAGAATAATCCTACAGTAATAATCTGTAGCCACATATAGGTCATTGATGCAGGCTTATCACTTTTGAGCCTTGGTAGTTTTGGCTTTACATGAATAATACAACACCTTCTGGATCATTTCCATCAACAACTTCTGGATCATTTCCATCAACACCTTCTGAATAATAACACACCTATATGTCATTGATGAAGACAACACTTGATGAGAATGTGACGAAAACAAGAAGTTATAATATGCATTAAGTTTCCTAACCCGATGGTATAAATGAGACACATGATGTTCAAGGAAATTATCTATCTGCCTTGTATTATATTTTTCGTTCATAAGTTGACCTACTGCTACATATAGTTATCTAGAGCTAAATTCATAAATACAAAATCATTCTCCATTTTCAACATTAATGCAGCCGTCGCTCCCATTTGGCCATTTTGCAAGTAATATTGGTTATCCATTTATGCCTCAAATCTATGCATATTTGCCATATGTGACAAGCAATTCGACTTTCTTGCCATCCCAAGCTGCAACTATGAAGTTTAATAGTATGCTACCACAATACAATTATGGAATTATTAGAACAATTGTAATGTCCCGTATTTTTAGTATTTAATATTTAATTTAATTTATTATTTTAAATATTATATTTGGAATATTTATGGGTTTTTAGTATTTAATTCGTTTATTAAAACCAAATTTTAACGTTAATTTATATATAATTAAAATCGAGCTCGAAATGACACGGTAGTTTGTAATATTGATTTTTTAACGTTAATTGAATATACAGGATCCAAGATAAGTCGGATTTCTGTTAAATAAGAAATGCTGTAATCTTATTGATTATAATTTTCATATGAAAGAGAAAAATCCAGATTTCATGTTATAGATTGTTAGTTATGTCCAATTCAAATTTTAAAATAGTCGCCATGGAATTCGTTAATAAACGATAACGTTTATTTAATAAATTTAAAAGGGTTTTAATATAATTTGAATACAGTGATCACGAGGTTACACAGCAACCATCGTTACCGGCCGACTAGAGGATCATCATATGAAATCCAAATGGCTCACCGTCGTTTTACAGATGCTTGTGATCAATACCATAACATTATCTAGACAGTTGAAGTCAAAGACATATTTAAAACAACTAAAGCAACTTATGATTCTCCTTACCTATTCGAGTACATATAGGAATTTGTTTGCCACATAGCGTATAAACTACGCTACAGTTGGCTAACCCGATATGGAACCGAATAGGCTTACGGTATTATGATTTTATTGTTGTTTGAAGTAGTCTTTTATTTGCCGGTTGTATGGAAAATATGGAGTAATATGTCAACTATGTGTACATTGTTATGTTTACGTGCTACGTAATAACGGGGATAACCTAATATTTTAGCCATTAAGTTAACATTTTGCATTCTATATATGAGACGAATACAACAAAGACAATTACAACATTAAGAAATGCCAAACTACAATCGAACGTATTAGAGCAACATAACATACAAACATCAAATTCCAAGTAAAATAAACTTACAAAGGATTTCTGAGAAATCCAGCACTAGTTGACTCAGCAACAATCTTTTCAAGCACCTTATTTCGGCTTGCGCTTCTAGTGCATATTGAAGTCGATGTTCGCACATAGGAGGGTCAATCCACTACATAAAATTACAGCATTGAACTATGTTAGGGTAAAACCTATGGTCCTCGTAGTATGCACAACCAAAAATCGACGACCAACATTTTTTTCTGTTTTGGCAACAACAACGACTGATTCTTCTCTACAAAGGCAACTAGGGTAGGTTCCTCCCGGTAGTGTATTACCAATAGGATGTAGGGGCTCAAGTACTTGGTCTTCATATATGATCTCTTTCCTAGTCTTTGATTTGCTACAGCTGCGCGTAAACGAGCATTCAAAGATATTTTTTTTGGCATTGCCGATTTAAAATTATCTTCATTATCAGGAACAAATTATTCCTTGCCTTTGTTATGTGATAGACATTGTCGTGACTATTCATATGCATGCTAACATTTGTTCATCGCTTCATCGTCAATCTCCCAGTTTTCCATAGCTGAAGTAGATTACAGTTACTACTATAAAAGATTCTATTGAAAATTGTATGTAGTATTGGTTTGGTTAGGAGAAAAAAAAATAAGGGCATATATATAGTTGGGTATGGAACACAAACAACGGTTATCTTTGAACACTTGTGATACATAATTGATGCCACTAGATTCCCTAACATTAATGTATAGTCCTATCAGGGATGAAGTTTTAAAGTGCAGTATAGTGTTTGCAGTGGAATCACTGAAATAATGCTACAGCATAAAGTAATAAAGTGAAGGAATCAACATACTACAGTGGAATCACTGACATAATGCTACAGCATGATGTATACACTTCGAACGGTCACATTTTCTTGGACAAGAAATAAAGCAGTCAATCCCTAATAAAGTGAGGGAACCGACATAAATTTATGGCATTGAGCAAAAAAGGAATCAATCTGCTCATTTCAACGTGGGATGATGTACATATAGTGACCATAGCCTTTCCATAAACCTATTAATCCATTTAAAAAAGCACAATGTAGGACAAAAATTCAAATAAAGGAGAGTGTCATTATTTGTACTACTAACATATTCCATGTTCACATAAAGAGAATCAGGAGCTAAAGGACGAATGGTGTATAGGAAATTATGTCCATGTTTACATGTAATTTGCTTTAAATTGGACTGTTCTGCTCTTCTTTCTACCAACAAAAAACCTTGCGAATCAATTAGAATATAAATGAGTTAGTTAAAAAATATGTGGTGTTGTGCTTTAAGCTCTTCCTCCTCATCAATGTCGGACGAGTATATTGAACAGCGTAACAAACAACAACAGTCATTTCAAGAAGAAATAAGATACGCGATAGAACGAGTTATTGCTGAAAGTTCGGCTTCAACGTAAGATGGAAGCACTGATGGTAGAAAAGAAATGCGATATGGACGCAACTATCCCAGTGGTCACAATCAACTAGTCAAGGATTACTTTGTGGAAAACCCAGTATATGAAGATGTATATTTCCGTCGAAGATTTCGTATGTCAAAAACGGTATTTACTCGAGTACTGAACAAACTTTCCGAAACCAACATACTTTTCACACATAGAAGAAATGCCATCAACGAACTGGGCATTTAACCCCTTCAGAAGGTTACGGCCATACTACGTATGATTTCTTATGGAAGTTCTGTTGATTCACTGGACGACAAAATAAGAATTGGGGAGTTAACGTCAGTAGAATGTATGAAACAATTTTGCAAAACCGTCGTACGTGAGATCAGTGAAGAGTACCTTAGATCTTTAACACCTCATGACACTGCTAGATTATTAGCAATGGGAGCTCAACGTGGATTTTCAGGTATGATGGGTAGCTTGGATTGTATACACTTGACATGGAAAAACTATCCTGTGGAATTGCAAGGACAATACAGGGGTCATTGCAAAAAGGCTTCGATGGTGTTAGAAGCTGTTGCTTCGTTTGACCTTTACATATAACATGCATTTTTTTGCGTTCCTGGATCTCTAAACGATATTAATGTATTACGCCAGTCATATTTATTTAATGATTTTTACAATGACCTTTCACCTCCTTGCAACTATAAAATTGGAGACAAGGATCATTATGTTGGTTATTATCTTGTGGATGGAATTTATCCAAAATGGAAGACGCTCGTGCAAGCGTAAAATACCAAATAACGCAAAAGAAGCTTTTTTCACAAAACAACAAGTGAGTTTGAGGAAAGATGTTGAATGGGCATTTGGAGTACTCCAAGGTAGGTTTCATATACTTCGGAAGGAATATACTACCACGATAAATCAGTTATAGCTGACATCATGTACTATTGTATTATTTTACATATATGATTGTTGAAGAAGGATGAGGATATGAATTCCAGCTTCGAAACTACCCAGACATTGCAGTGGAATTTAGGGAATAACCATATAAGGACCCAAATACATTTGCAGGATACTTGGAACGATTGGAAGAGGTCCGAGATCCACAAGCTCATCTAGAATTACGAGAAAACCTAGTAGAGCACTATTGGGAACATGCAGGAAACCAATAGTTAATTAAGAACTTAATGTTTAGAGTTAAAGCCTTATTATCTAAGTTTAAGTGTCCGTACGTACGGATAGTTTCTATTTTATTTTAAATTAATGATTGTATGCTTCGTTTTAATGTAAACTCTACTTCTAAATCTTGGTTTTATGACAGTTTTTAATATGGCTACAACTGAATTTTCATTCAAATTTAAGCAATACAACTGCTGATACAACTTAATTAAAAACATGAATTAAAACAACTGAATTAAAAAACTAAACCAACAACAACATCTACAACTCAACTAAAATGAAACTGCAACATACTCAAATAATGAAACGGCCTAATCTGCGTTACATCTCTCGAACTCTTCTTCCATATACCTCCTTTGTATTGGATTCAGATCATCTAGCTTGGTACTCATAAGAGCAAAATCATCTGCACGTTGTTGTCGAGCTAACTCCGCTTTACGTAACTCCAATTCGTTGATTCTCGTTTGCTGAAGCTCTTCATGTCGTCGTTGTCTTTCATCTACTCTCTCTCTCTTCTCTCTATTCTAGATGCTTTCTTTATTTCCATGTACTGGTTATTTGATTCCTGCGCAGCTGCCATACGTCCTTCAAGTTGCTCGTATTACTGGTTGTAATCTTTCGTGGTCTTTTTATTCCATTTGTACTTTCCAGGTGGCCTTCCGCCTAAACTGGTTGTAAAAGGGGTGTCTTCTTGTGAATTTAAGCTTCTTGGGCTGACTTCTTCGGTCGATCTGAGTGGCATAAATCGTTGTGTTTTATGATCTTGTCGCACATTGCTCCATTTTTCTTCTCGATAAAGTATGTCATAGCAATTGTGCAAATTAAAAGGTTGGTTGTTATGTTCGGACATATACACTTCATTTACTTTACTAAGCTGCATAACATAAATTAACGTAAACAAAAATATCGTAAAACAAGAGAAATAGAAAAGGCTTATTATAATTTTGTACCAAATCCATGTCGTTTGCTCCACTTTGTTGTCTACTTTCCAACGCGACCATTATCTCTTTCCAATGTTGGCAACTAGAATTGATTCTCTTCCATGACTGCTTCAGAGAGTCAACCGATCTAGGAGGCTTATATGGACTTCGGCCATTGAATAATTTACAAAACGAATTCCAAAACGAACTTTCAGTTTGACTTGTGCCTTTCCGGTTATCTTTCGAACACTCAATCTAACAAAAGGCTAATTCAGTTTGTTCATCAAGTGACCATTTTACCATTTTTGCAACCTTTACAGGCGGGCGAGTGGTAAATGACTCGGGAATCTCATTGATACCAATTCGCATTCTGTCGTTTTCAGCGCTATTATCACCATATAACAAGTTTAAATTCTGGAAATATTAGGAGAAGTATTTGGAAAGGTCGATTGATGTTGGCTGTTAGGAGATGAATAAGGTTGATTGTTATGGAATTGTTGAAAAGTGGGGTTTTGGACGTAGGCAGAAACTTGAGCGTTTTGAAAATGATTTGAATTTTGTCGTGACTGGTAGAAGTTTTGATTCTGCTGTGGAAGATAACAATTTGAAGTGTTTTGCATTGTACCTGAATTAAAATGTTCGTTGCACTGGCACGAACTTTGCGTTGGAAACTCTTGCTGCTCTTGAACAAAATTGTACGGATTTGGATTGCTTTGTGACAACATCTTCGTTTTTCCTTTGATATTCTTGCTGCTCATATTTTTCTACATTGCACTTTGATGATGTGTATTATAGTGGTTTAAAGGTTGAGAAAGATATGAGATAATGGTGTGTTATAAAAGTAGAAAAAATGCTGTATATATAGAGAAAGGTAGGGGAAGAGAGAATGGAGCAGGGAGGGAGCAACGGCTCTAAAAATAGTTGTTGCTCCTAGCCGGCTTATTTAAAGCCGGCTAAGGGGCCAACGGAAATGGTGTTGTCCCCTTAGTTGGCTTTAAATAAGCCGGTTAAGGAGGAAAATTCCTCCTCCTTAACCGGTGTATTTAAAGTCGGATTTAAATACACCAGCTAAGGGTATTTGTAAAAGCAACTAATAGGGTTGCTTTGGCAACCTTCAGGATTGCCAAAGCAGCCCTAAAGAGACGTAACGACCCCCCATTGGGGGTCGGTTCATCCCCAACCAATACTTCTTTGGGGATGCTCTAACAATCGAGATCAGTTAGAGGTGGTTGTACTGAAGTCAAGAAAAGGGAAGACTGTAGTGGAGCCCATCTTTCTTGACGTGCTGCTTACTGAGGTAGGATTTAAAAAGTTATTGATCGTTAATTGAAGTGACACACGATGGATGGATTGATGTGGAGTTAGGTTGGAAGAAGGTTAACATAAGAAGGTTGAATATTACCAAGTCAAGCGTGAATGGAGATGGAGGGATCAGGCTTGGATCTTGTATAAATATGACAGGTATGAAGGAACAAAGCAACCAGACCAACCATGATCCCTTGTTAAATATGACAGGTACGAAGGGCCAGCCATGCTCGCTAGTTATAGAGTGGTTAGCTGGATTCGATTGGATCAAATTGCGAATAATTACTTACAAAAACATGAATAACAACATCATTTTTAGAAGCAGATTTATTATATATGTATTTGTATCCATCACTGTTTTTCGAATATCGAATTATTACTTCTAAGTATTGAGCTACAACCCTGTATACTCCTTTGAATCTAATTACATGACTCTCACTTATTATTTTGTTGTAAAAATAATAGTGATTTGAAATTTGACATTGGAATTAGGCTCACTTTCGGGGTTAAGCTAGTAAGACGTTCGCTTAAGGCAACCACGAGTGAAGACAATTATTCAGGGAAGACAAATGGATAAAAGAGTTTAAAGGTTAAGTGTGTTATTATATTATACTCCGTCTGTTTCTAAATACAGTATATTCTAAGAAGTTTGATGTGTTTCGAAATATAAGGATGTGTTCGGTTTACATTTTTTAATTTTCGTTCTTCCCATGTACAAAAATACGAGCGGCGCACGCATATCGCAAAAAACGATCGTTTTACAAAACGAAGTTAACACACAAAACACAAAATAACTTTTTATTATTTTTTGTATTTTAAAAGACAACGGAAGAATGATAGCAAATTCATGCATACAACGTCCTTCCGTCAAAACACAAAATAAACTAAACACTACCTATGATGTTTAAGGTTTCAGTGCCCTCTTTATCTATGATTCATAATAAACGATGATATTTTTTATGCATTTATTCATGTTCAAACCACTAGCTGCACATGAGAAGCTAATTTAAGAGAAAGACTTAATTTGAGTATAGATCAAAGCACCATTAATTGTTTTCTTAATTCTTGGGCAAACAAATAAAACATATTACGTTTAGAAACAGACAGAGTATGACATAAATTAATTATTGGTGTAGTGGCTGGGAATAAGTTTCTTCACGATCCTTGGTTCATTTTGACCCGTAAAACGGATGGGTTAGGTCGATTTTAACCCAATCCATGATCCATTTCCTTCGACTCATTTAGTGTACCGTCTAGTCTAATCCAATTAATTTAATAAGTGGATAACCAAATTTGACGTATTTAAATATTTTCACTACATTTATCTTTAAAAAATAAAAAATAAAATAGAGAATTTATTTTAGTTTTTATTTTTTTTCATTTCTTAGATAACTCAAATTTAGTATTTAAAAATTCGTAAACCCACCAATCTTATGTTGTTGATCCAAAATTGAAATCAATTTTCCTCAAACCTGTTGAAAGCTTTATGAACCATGCATGCAATGTGACGACCTCCCACAACCCCCGCACCATATAAGAGGAATAATGCGCTGAAGGGTGTGCCAAGTAGCTATGGACGATCATCAAGGTGTGATATAAAAGGGGGACCTGTCATAAACTCACAGCGTAAGGATAAAATATAGTAGAACATATACAATAGGTAGTGATAGTGAAGCAGAAAACACTAAACTTTCATGACCACTAGAAAGTAATTCCCATACACGTGGATAACAACAATAGTGTTTGTACAATTTGCCTCACTACAACACTCAGAGAAATAACAAACAGCGGGAACAAATACTAGATAGTAATAAAACGGTATGTGAGCCTCCTGTTCGCCATCGATCAGCATCATCGTCCTCACTAATGCATAACCTGTCACCTGCTACTCAATCTACCTATCCACAACCGGATGAACAACCCAAGGTTATAAGAGGAAACATTAAACCTTGAGTCAGACAACAGTCTTAGTAAGAGGTAAAACAACTAACAAACATCATCAATAAAGTATATGAGAATGGGTAAATAAACAGCTAATCTACCCAGCTCCAAAGAAGAACTTACACCTGCCTTCCCCACACTTGACAGTGATGGCCTTCACGATCCATACATCCAAACGAATAACAATTTATCCATGGCAACCAAAACAATCGATCACACATAGCAATAGCAACTTAGCCATTAGTACAACAAGCATTCAAACATCCATGACAGACCTGGCTATCACTGCCAACCTTGCTTTGGAATTCTGGTTATCGTATAACTGGCTAACAACTTGCCGTCAATTGTCAAGGACCACACACGACGCCCCGGTTCTAACAAAACCCCATACGCTATACACAACACATGGTACATGCTATCCTCAACACGTGTCTAGGCCATACACGACGCCCAGGGCACTCGACCTACAATTGGTTTTCAATTGTACCCCTGCTTTGAGTCCGCTAGAACCTACGACAATGGAACTTCCTTGGCCTTCTCATCCCTAGTCGTTATCAATTATGACTATTTATTGGCTCAGAACACTTTAGAGAAATCGCTTCGCACGAACTCAATACATCCTTGAGTCGTTTCCACATTCATCACATCCAATGAACAAATCACCTCACTTCGAAGTTACCGCACCACTGCGGCATGGGTATGGAGGCATCGCCCCCGAATTTTTTTCAGAGACATTCCCGCTCAAATCCAAGTCATACCCGAAAAACGTACTTTTTCAGAAAATAACCCTGTGCAACCGACCCCGTCTTGCTCGATCGACTGACCCAACATGGTGCGACCGACCCGTACTTCTTGTTGGACCATTCTAGCTTTAAAACATGTACGACCAACCAGGTCATCCATGTACGACCAGTAGATGACCGACCGACCAGATTAATTCACCCATAGGCTCGCTCGAACCCGTCACCCAAGCTCGCTCGAACCAAACAACCATCTCGGAATGCATGATCGACCCAAAACCAGTAGCGATCGACCACCTGCTTCCTAAAGGCAAAACCCCAGGCCGTTTTCCACTTGCACGATCGACCCTGATCGCTTCTACTACGTGCAACCGACTCCAGAGCCTGTCTTGTTCTATAAGAAAACTCATCATGGGCGAACGACCCACCCCCATATGCGACCCAAAACCTGCTCTTCACCATTCCTACTCCGATTTCCACCAAAACTTCGCCAAACGATAGATTCGACGAAACCAACTTGTCCAATCCATCAAATATGATCAAAAATACGGTGTGAATCAGCTAACAACATGAAAACAATATTTTTCAACCAAATCATGCACAATCACTCCAAAAACCATCATGAATGAACATAAGAACAAAACTAAAGATCTAACTTGCATAATCATAAGGAATAACATGGAATCAATGATTAGACATGTTAAATGAGATCATAGGGTGATTCATATGAAAATGGACTAAATATGGCATTTAAATATTTAAACTTGATGAAAAACATGATCAAGAACTCATACACTTCATTGAATCCATGTAACAGATGTAAACCACACACCGATTCTCTAAAAGAAGCTAAAATTGATGAAATAAGAGTCCGGACAGCAAGCACCTCGCACCAAACACCTTGATCCAATAAATCCTTGCCTCAATTGATGTAGATCTAGCCTCCAATGGTGTAGATCTTTGGTTTCCCTCCTTGGATTATGATTTCTAATGGTGGAAAGGTGTTAGAGGAAGAAGGAGCATGTAACACCCCACCTCCGTTAAGGTCACTCACAAAGGGAATGCCTTAACTTTGGTGGAGCATTTTAGTAAACAGAACAGAAACTTACAAGACAGATAAAATAGTACTTGAAAAAAATTTATAACTTTATTTCAACACAAACCAAAATAAACTTGGTTACATCCTTTTAAATCACATTATCAGAATTCATGTACAAAATATCAGGCTTGTACAAAAGCCTTCAAAATGCATAGTTTAAAATCATTATCCCCATAGAACGGAAGCTATACAGAGCCAAGCCATATCTAAGCACTTCAAGCAGAAGAAATCCGGATCAAGCTAAAGTATTCCCTCCTTGGATAACCTGGGGGGAAACGGAAGAAAGGAGGTGAAACAACAAGGGTCAGACAAAAAGTCTGGCAAGTCCAGTGATTTTCAGTTATGAACAGATAATAATAACATGACATGAAAATAAAACTGGATGAGAGATAACTGTAACAGATATAACAGAAGAACAGAATGATATAAGCTATTGTTTTACACTTCTCTGCACTAATACTAGTATAACAGAATTAGGTGTCATCCTAATGTCTCAACTGAAACAGAAACAGGTACAGAATAATTTAACAGAAACAGAATGCTAATAATGGGCCTTTACTACCCGATCAGAAACAGACAGAAGCAGAAACAGATTAATCCCTACGGAAATAGAATGTAGAATTAGGTGTACACTAGTAATGGGCCTTTACCACCCGAACAGACGGTACCACGCAGAAACAGACAGGTGTTACCACCCAACAGAAACAGACGGTACCAATAGAAACAGACAGAACGAAGTGTACTCTAAAACTCTACCCCAAGCAATCGGCTCCCTAATACATAAATATCCTGTGTCGGCCCCACAGTAGGGTGTATCACTCCCTAAAGTGACAACCAATTGGCACAGACATATTTATAGATGTCACGGGGTCTTACATCCTCAGAGGCAGACCGGGATCCATGCACACACATGACCCGGTTGGAACGCACCATCAATACCCCTCGCCATTATCAGAATGAACCGCTTATAATTAGTTCAGTAAGCGTGCCCGGACCCTACTTACTGTTGGGTCAAAGTTTTGATACCAGAAAGGGTTACTGACTAATATGGGTCCCAAACAACAGATGACACAAGTAATTCCCCTCCTAACCTTGTGTCCCCAGACTAACAGATTTCAGCTTAACTTGCCTACAAGTTTCAGACATACAAAATTTAGATTAACTAGTTCACAGATCAGATAATCAAGTTAACAGATTTTCAGACTAACGGATCAGATGTTTGGATTAACAGGCTTACAGATTAACTGGTTACAGATTAACTGGTTACAGATTATCTGACTTTGTATTGGGCCTACGGATTCACGAAACGGGTTTATCAGATTCATTGGTCCAATTGGTTTAACCTTACCCAACACGTTTTAGACATCATAATTATCTCAGATTTTCATTAATTAAATATTAATACCCAAACCACTCACATTAGACTAACAGTTTGCGGCTACTGGTTAGGCCGGTTGGTTCAGGGCAGGTTTCTGTCGCAAACTGAGTCTAACCTCGGGTTTCAAGCACGTTATGACTAACTTCTCACATTAGAACCTATTGTTTGCGACCACTGGAATATGTCGGGCGGTTCCTGGCAGAATTACATCGCAAACTAATTCTAACCTCGAGTTAGCCATGTTTATCTTTGCGGCCAATTAATTAATGATACCCACGCCTAATGTACATGTCAATTATTTATAACTATAGCCAATTCAGATTATGTCAATAGCGGGCTAATTATACCAACTCAACAGACATAGCAAATAACAGATTTTTCAGATTAGGCGACTTAACGGATTTAGCAGATTAAGCAAACTAGCAGATTTAGCATTTTCAACAGACTTAGCAGATGACAGATTTGGCAGATGAACAGATCTAGCAGACTAGGCAGTAGAGCAGAACTAGCAGATTAAGCAATATAACAGAACTAGCAGATTAGGCAATGTAACAAACCTAGAAAATTGGGCAAATATAACAGCTTTAATCATTTCTTAAAGTTTCACAAACATATCTTGACTAATTGTAAATCTTGCCTAAGTTCACATGCATAAATACTAGTCTTGATTCACAATATTATCATATACCCCATGTTTGTATTAAATTTACATAGCACAGATTATGGTCATAAATTTACCATATATCATATGTTTCAATTTTTATTAAACTTGCATAGTGCAGAAGATCCCTATATAAATTATACCAAATATAGCCATCAATTACTATGCATATCATATATCCCAAAGATCCCTTACTTAGGTGTTTGTTTACATTAATAGGTACCCTACTCTCATGTAAATCTTTATTCCTAAGCCATATTCTCTTTATCTCAAATCATATGTTCAATACAATTTATATTATAAATATAACATGTCCAGTCATATGTCACAGATTTTGTTTTAGCTACAGTCCATGTTCTTTCCTCAAATCGGTCACCTATTGGTCATGCCCAATTTATGCATCATTCATTTTACTGTCCCAAACATTTTAGCGTAGGTAAATCTCTTATGAGATTGGCTCAGGCTCGTGGTAGCCTGGCTATAGAACAGAAAGAGGAAAGAGATACAAAATAAGATAGATCTAAACAGAACAGAACAGATACAACCTCAGATTCAGATTTACAATTCATGTCACAATTAGAATTAATGTTTATATCGGAAAATAACTGTACTTGCCTTGATTGGATTAAAGAAAGAACTTTAGTTGTTGCAGAATTATTGCAGAAGCTTTAATCTCTAATTTGAATTGAGTTGCTTAGGTTCCAAGTTATCATTCCAGCAGAGTTGCGACGCCATTTTTATTTTTATTTAGAACAGAGGCAGAGAAGAAGAAGAATAGAATTGTGTGTAGAGGAGGCTAGGTCTTAGGGTGTATTTATAGGTGTAGGAACACATTTCAGCCATCAGATTAACCCTAAAACCAATCCGGACCATCAAAAATCGTCCCAGGGCTTCAAAAACGTGTTCTGGACCGAAACAGGCTGACCATGTCTACCTGCAGGGGGGTCGACACTATAGTCGACCCCCATGGGGGAGGTCGACTCCCAGGTCGACCCCCTGGTCGACCTGGGCCCCAGGTCGACCCCCAGGTCGACCTGCCCAGTTCTGTGCTGACCGAAACCTTCTGAATCCTCTACAGGCCATAACTTCTTCATCCGGACTCTGATTTTCGAAAACTCGGACTCTGTTTCATGTAAAATTTCGAGAGGAATGCAATGGTGATGTCCATTTTACCTAATTCCTGATTCTTAAAGTAATTATCCTCATTTTATTATCTTTTCCGTTACACACACCGTTATCGAACTAATTTTTCTTCTTTTTCATGTATTAATTAATTCTTCTTATGCATCACCATTATTTACCTATCATAAGCATATCTTCATATATTTTATTTCATTTTTAATTATACTTAAAATGCGGGGTGTTACATTCTCCCCTCCTTAAAGGATTTCGTCCCCTAAATCTTCAAGTTAAGAAGTATGTGTCCTACCATCCAATCATCCATCTACTCAATCACCAATCACAGGCATTCATTGTCCTTAAGAGATTTCTAATGCTGTATGAACATATGCAAGAAGTGTGTGTATATGTTCCTTGTCTAATGCAAAGATCAGGCGGTCCACTGATTCAGTTGACCTCCTTAATGCAAATTATGTCAGTGCCATGAGTCCAACATGTATGCAATTTTCCTACTCGATACATATCATTTCTGTATGAGTGCACAACCATTCAGTCATATGCAACATCCATGTGCTGAGTTAATCATTTTGCATTCACAAAGATTAAAAATGATCACACATCCATATGCAGTATGAGAGTGTTTTCGAGCCGATCTAGTGCCTAGTGTGTGTATATGCATCCACGGGCAACCACTAGCAACCACTTGAATCCACTTGCAACCATCAAACATAACAGGTCTCAAACACATGTTTACACCCATTAGTTTCTACCTAAAGTTCGAAGATTCGATCGATAGGATACAGTTGAATGATGGAAGCGAGTACAGATAGAACAAAAACTTGGTTCCCATTAGACATGGGTCCTAAGTATCGGCCTCGAAGATCGAAACCAACATCAAATTGACACCTAGAGGATTACCCTCTTTAGACAATGTCAAAACTGGAAATCTTATCAGAAGTATTCAGATAGTTACAGACTACTGGTACAGATCAGGTCCCCTAATGATTCTTAGGAAGTTAAGCATGATAAAATCATACCCCATAAAAACTCAGAATGTATGCGTCATACTTGACGCCTAACACAGATATCCCTCAAACCCCAATCTCAAACGGATGAGCCATAACCCTTATGGGTCTGAGTCTTTAGCGGAATTCAGAAATAATACTAGTATTAAAGTGCAGAGTATCGATTACAAAACCAAAGTACCAGAATCAGAAAAAGTCTTAACTCCATAATCAGATAAAGAAATTAAACCTACTATAGAAATTTTCCTATTTCTATCCTAGCCACTAGCCTCAAGAGTGTTCGCCTGCCCTCCTTGCCCTCGTCTCTTCGGGCAGTCCCTAGTGAAGTGTCCCATCTCTCCACAGTTGAAGCAAGTGCCTTTCCTTTTTCTGCAATCCTTGTTCAGATGAGTCGAGCTCCCACAAGTAAAGCACTTTTTCCCTTTCTTATCTTCAGACTTCTCATCCTTCTTTTGTGTTTCCTTTTTGGGCCATGCTTTCTTATTCTGTGGTTCTTCCTTCTTTGTCTCTTTCGGGCCCTTGTCTTCCTCGTGCAGTAGTGCTATGTCCACCAATTTCTCGTAAGTCGCTCCCATGGGTACATGGGTCATGGCTAGGCAGTGTAGTGGCTCGTTCAATCCTTTAACAAAGAGGAGATCCTTTTTATGCTGAGTGTTGACTAAATCCAATCCGAACCTAGATAGTTGGTTGAACTGGTTGACGTATTCCTTGTCCGTCATACTTCCTTGCTTAAGAGATAAGAACTTTTCCAGTTGTAAACTCCGTTCAGCATGCGAGAGAAATTTTGTCTCAAACCTTGTTCTGAAATCCATCCATGTCTCAAATGGCCTCTCGGCGTTAGTGACTTCCCACCAGTAGGAAGCTTCGTCTCTGAGCAGCCATACCGCCAACTGTACCTTCTGCCTATCGTCCACCTTGAAGATAACGAATAGATCCTCGGTTTCTTTGAGCCAGTTCCTCGCCTCTACGAATGATTCAGTTCCCTTGAAATCCTTTCCACCCATGGCCCTAAAATCTCTACAGATCTTTGAGAAAGCAATTGCACGAGGAGGGGGCGGAGGAGGAGGGGGATCATTTGCTGGACTTGCGGCGGCGGTCCTAGCTTCAAGATATTGACGAAACCAACCGGGTACATGAACACCCGCTGGTATCTCAGATGCTTCAGACATGCTGAAACGAAAAAGGAAAGATTCAATACAAAAAGGACTGAATGAAAGGCATATGGCTCTTGGGGATCATGTTTTTCAAAATAAGCTTTATTTTTTTGAAAATACTTCCTTTCAAAACCATTTTGAAAATCGTTTTCAAAAAAAAACTTTACCCAATCTGGTAACCTCGCTCTGATACCAAGTGTAACACCCCACCTCCGTTAAGGTCACTCACAAAGGGAATGCCTTAACTTTGGTGGAGCATTTTAGTAAACAGAACAGAAACTTACAAGACAGATAAAATAGTACTTGAAAAAAATTTATAACTTTATTTCAATAGAAACCGAAATAAACTTGGTTACATCCTTTCAAATCACATTATCAGAATTCAAGTACAAAATATCAGTCTTGTACAAAAGCCTTCAGAATGCATAGTTTAAAATCATTATCCCCATAGAACGGAAGCTATACAGAGCCAAGCCATACTTTAAGAACTTCAAGCAGAAGAAATCCGGATCAAGCTAAAGTATTCCCTCCTTAGATAACCTGGGGGGGAAACGGAAGAAAGGAAGCAAAACAACAAGGGTCAGACAAAAAGTCTGGCAAGTCCAGTGATTTTCAGTTATGAACAGATAATAATAACATGACATGAAAATAAAAATGGATGAGAGATAACTGTAACAGATATAACAGAAGAACAGAATGATATAAGCTATTGTTTTACACTTCTCTGCACTAATACTAGTATAACAGAATTAGGTGTCACCTTAATGTCTCAACTGAAACAGAAACGGGTACAGAATAATTTAACAGAAACAGAATGCTAATAATGGGCCTTTACTACCCGATCAGAAACAGACAGAAGCAGAAACAGATTAATCCCTATGGAAACAGAATGTAGAATTAGGTGTACACTAGTAATGGGCCTTTACCACCCGAATAAACGGTACCACGCAGAAACAGACAGGTGTTACCACCCAATAGAAACAGATGGTACCAACAGAAACAGACAGAACTAAGTGTACCCTAAAACCCTACCCCAAGCGATCGGCTCCCTAATACATAAATATCCTGTGTCGGCCCCACAGTAGGGTGTATCACTCCCTAAAGTGACAACCAATTGGCACAGACCTATTTACAGATGTCACGGCGTCTTACATCCTCAGAGGCAGACCGGGATCCATGCACGCACATGACCCGGTTGGAACGCACCATCAACACCCCTCGCCATTATCAGAATGAACCACTTATAATTAGTTCAGTAAGCGTGCCCGGACCCTACTTACTGTTGGGTCAAAGTTTTGATACCAGAAAGGGTTACTGACTAATATGAGTCCCAAACAACAGACGACATAAGTAATTCCCCTCCTAACCTTGTGTCCCCAGACTAACAGATTTCAGCTTAACTTGCCTACAAGTTTCAGACATACAAAATTTAGATTAACTAGTTCACAGATCAGATAATCAAGTTAACAGGTTTTCAGACTAACGGATCAGATGTTCGGATTAACAGGCTTACAGATTAACTGGTTACAGATTAACTGGTTACAGATTATCTGACTTTGTATTGGGCCTACGGATTCACGAAACGAGTTTATCAGATTCATTGGTCCAATTGGTTTAACCTTACCCAACACGTTTTAGACATCATAATTATCTTAGATTTTCATTAATTAAATATTAATGCCCAAACCACTCACATTAGACTGACAGTTTGCGGCTACTGGTTAGGCCGGTTGGTTCCGGGCAGGTTTCTGTCGCAAACTGAGTCTAACCTCGGGTTTCAAGCACGTTATGACTAACTTCTCACATTAGAACCTATTGTTTGCGACCACTGGAATATGCCGGGCGGTTCCGGGCAGAATTACGTCGTAAACTCATTCTAACCTCGAGTTAGCCATGTTTATCTTTGCGGCCAATTAATTAATGATACCCACGCCTAATGTACATGTCAATTATTCATAACTATAGCCAATTCAGATTATGTCAATAGCGGACTAATTATACCAACTCAACAGATATAGCAGATAACAGATTTTTCAGATTAGGCGACTTAACGGATTTAGCAGATTAAGCAAACTAGCAGATTTAGCATTTTCAACAGACTTAGCAGATGACAGATTTGGCAGATGAACAGATCTAGCAAACTAGGCAGTAGAGCAGAACTAGCAGATTAAGCAATATAACAGAACTAGCAGATTAGGCAATGTAACAAAACTAGCAAATTAGGCAAACATAACAGCTTTAATCATTTCTTAAAGTTTCACAAACATATCTTGCCTAATTATAAATCTTGCCTAAGTTCACATGCATAAATACTAGTCTTGATTCACAATATTATCATATACCCCATGTTTGTATTAAATTTACATAGCACAGATTATGGTCATAAATTTACCATACATCATATGTTTCAATTTTTATTAAACTTGCATAGTACAGAAGATCCCTATATAAATTATACCAAATATAGCCATCGATTACTATGCATATCATATATCCCAAAGATCCCTTAGGTGTTTGTTTACATTAATAGGTACCCTACTCTCATGTAAATCTTTATGCCTAAGCCATATTCTCTTTATATCAAATCATATGTTCAATACAATTTATATTATAAATATAACATGTCCGGTCACATGTCTCAGATTTTGTTCTAGCTACAGTCCATGTTCTTTCCTCAAATCGGTCACCTATTGGTCATGCCCAATTTATGCATCATTCATTTTACTGTCCCAAACATTTTAGCGTAGGTAAATCTCTTATGAGATTGGCTCAGGCTCGTGGTAGCCTGGCTATAGAACAGAAAGAGGAAAGAGATACAAAATAAGATAGATCTAAACAGAACAGAACAGATACAACCTCAGATTCAGATTTACAATTCATGTCACAATTAGAATTAATGTTTATATCGGAAAATAACTGTACTTGCCTTGATTGGATTAAAGAAAGAACTTTATTTGTTGCAGAATTGTTGCAGAAGCTTTAATCTCTAATTTGAATTGAGTTGCTTAGGTTTCTAGTTTTGATTCCAGCAGAGTAGCGACGCCATTTTTATTTTTATTTAGAACAGAGGCAGAGAAGAAGAAGAATAGAATTGTGTGTAGAGGAGGCTAGGTCTTAGGGTGTATTTATAGGTGTAGGAACTCATTTCAGCCATCAAATTAACCCTAAAACCAATCCGGACCATCAAAAATCGTCCCAGGGCTTCAAAAACGTGTTCTGGACCGAAACAGGCTGACCAGGTCGACCTGCAGGGGGGTCGACACTATAGTCGACACCCATGGGGGAGGTCGACTCCCAGGTCGACCCCCTGGTCGACCTGGGCCCCAGGTCGACCCCCGGGTCGACCTGTCCAGTTCTGTGCTGACCGAAACCTTCTAAATCTTCTACAGGCCATAACTTCTTCATCCGGACTCCGATTTTCGAAAACTCGGACTCTATTTCATGTAAAATTTCGAGAGGAACGCAATGGTGATGTCCATTTTACCTAATTCCTTATTCTTAAATTATTTATCCTCATTTTACTATCTTTTCCGTTACACACACCGTTATCGAACTAATTTTTCTTCTTTTTCATGTATTAATTAATTCTTCTTATGCATCACCATTATTTACCTATCATAAGCATATCTTCATATATTTTATTTCATTTTTAATTATACTTAAAAATGCGGGGTGTTACAGAGCACAAGGCATTAAATGGGAGAATGAGAAACTAAACTATTTCCCATATCCCTCACCCCATATTTATACCCTTCCATCAGCCCACTAATGAGCCTTCCCCAAATCAGCCCATTAGACTCCAAAAACCAGGGCAGCCAACTGAAAAACCTTAAAACGGTGATTTCTCCCAAACTGCTAAGCCAAATCTTTAGTGTAACCACTCTACGGAAAAGCAATCATCAATTCCTTTCCAATGGCACAGGTCTCACCCTCTAATTCGACATGAGTCAAAAGTTAGGCCTTATGCAAGACTGACAGGAGAAAAATGGTCACAAACAAAATTGGTAAAAATTATGGGCATGTCTCACATCCCCATAAGCAACATATTGAAAGATGAGAATGATCCAACCCTCAGGGAATAAAATAAAAATATTTTATGATCTCCTGATACGTAAAATGCGGGTTGTTACATGCAAACTAATAAAAGTCCATTTTTTCCCCAAAATATATTAAAACTGTTACGAAAAGAAATTTATGGACAAACAGAAAAAAGCGCAAATCTCTTGATTTTCACAACCACCAACCGACAAGAATATCACTGTTGAACTTTACAAAAACCAAAAGTTGATGGAAATCACTGTATTTGTTTCAGTGTAAATAGGTAATTAGGAGTTCATAGACAATAAGGGTGCGTTCTTGACGAATAGAAACGGGGTATTTGAGCGTGGTATTTGAGAGTGGTACTGTAGCGAACGGAGAATGTGTTTTTTTCTACAAATGAGGTATTTGAGCGGGGTATTTAATTGTTAAATTAATTGTTATGAGTTAATTAAATACTTAAGTGGACAAAACAAAACGACTAAATTTCATTGCACAAAGGAAATACAAATAGAAATACAACAGAAATACAATAATATGATTACATGAACATCCTACTTGTTGGCACCACCTTGATTTATCAAATAAGTTTGGTATTCTTTTGTGTGGCATTTGTCTGCAAGCCCTGATATCATCCAATTTTTCGCAAGATCGTCGGTAATAAGAGTGAACATCTCACTCTTGTCGGTTTTCATAACAAATATTAAAGCATTTGCAACATTAAATTTGTCTCCTACTCCAAGACGTTGAATTCGAGTAACTACATTCGTAAAAGTTGTAAAATTTCTCGTTGATTCCACACTAGTACCCATATTCGAAATATTAGAATGCATGCGAGACTTTTTCATCTGTCTTTCATGCATTAGGTCAATGAGCGCAGTCATCTTGTCTTCATTTTCACCCCGTCGCCTTATAGAACCTCGGCGTGAAGTTGGTAGAGAAGGGGGTTCACTGGATTTTGGGTTGAAGGATGGATTAGTGGAGCTTCGTAAATTGGTGCATTCATCGACGGTTGTTGCAACAGGGGATTTATTGGCGAATTCAAATTTGGAATATGATCATTTTGTGTTGCATCCAATGGATTAAAAAAACCCATCAAAAACCTATGTTCTATCAAATGTGCTCTGTCTTGAAGGCGACGTACTAGTCTACGACGGTTGTACGGTGGCTGCAGACGCGTAGGACGATTGACCAGTAGGATTAGTCCCGCGAAATAATTGTTGCATCATCTCCAAGTTTTCTAGTGGACGTTTCTTATATTTCATAACAAATGGTCCAAATTCCTAAAAGAAAAACAACACATTTGTAAGAATCTATCTTCAAATAAACGGGTAAAAGTAAAGTTCACGAACCTTAACACGATCTTCCTACCATTCCTCGCTTCCAGAAATTGTTCGTTTACAAGCATCCCAACCAGCACCAGTCTTGTTCATCAGTGCATCCCATTTCATCCACTCTCATCTAAGACTATCATATTTATGTCTGATCTTGGTTTCGTCTATCGGTTTGATGTCTGCATGGTTTGTTGTACTTTTCTGCAATGGCTTTGTGAACACCTTTTTTGTTGCTGCCACAAGCGGTATATGCCTTAACAGCACATTGCAACATAATCTGAGTTGCGGTAAACGACCAGTGACATGCACTTTTCTGTTGGCCATGCTGGAAAATGGAAAAACAATATTTATCATAAATAAATAAATAAACGAAAAAAACTATGTTGAGTAATGGTATATAACATAAACAACAAACTGGAAAAAACCTGATTTTTGCTCGGATTAAGTTTAGTTGAATGAAGAATATAAAGAGTGGATGGGTTAAAGAGAGTGGAGTGAAGAGTTAGGAGGGAGAAAGGATGAACGTTGAAAATCAAGACATCGGGGTCCGACGCGTCGGACGCCAACGGCTTGATTTCCAACTTTCGGCAAGCGCTCCTTTTGAACGAATTATATTTCATTGGCATCCGACGCATTGTTGGACGCGTCGGACGCCAACACTTTGCCCAGGGTGCCAAATTAAGGCTGTAAACGGGGCCTAAGTGTGTTAAATCAGGAAGAAGGTTCAATTTGCGACAGACTACAAATTTAAGGCATTCGCTTATTTATTTTCTAGTCTGTTTGCATCATTGTATACTCTTTGTAATTGCATCATTTTAGCTTCCCTTGCGTTGTGCCTATTTAGCTTCATGTGCAGGGATAAAAAAATTCCATTATAATATTTCAAATCCTAGTTAGTTTCAAATAGTGAAATGGTGTACACAATGCGAAAACGTGAATCTATAAATAAATATCATTTTGTTTTTAATAAATGGATACATTATTTCCTTATTTATGTCACTTTTAATAATGGATGAAACGGTGCTAAATTTTGATTCCTCACTGAAGCTTTTTTTTCCTAAAACATTTCTATTAAATTTTGAGTTGCCTAGACAAACCAAGTACCTAAGGTTGACCTTACTAGAATGGCATGCAAAAAACATAAATTATAAATTTCGATATTATGACTTGGTGAGGTTACCATGACACCAAATAGGATGACCATTGAAATTTCTTTCAATCGGCCTTTTATGACATATTTAATTTCTTTTTCTTAACTGCAAGCACTACAGCACCATCAATAGAGATGGAAATTTAATCCGTGGGGATGGGTACCCACGGAGACCCGCCTCTAATTGAACGGGGATTCCTCGACTTAGCGGTTAATGGGACAGTGGCGTAGAATGATTTCAGTACCCGAAACAGATATGGGGCGAGTACGGAGTTGATACCATTCGCCCCATATCCGACACAAAACATATAGTTTTTTATGCAAGGCGTATATAATATATATAGTTTCTTTTTATATGTATAATGTGTATATACATACTAAGAAAAAAATATTAATTAGTGTATTAAGTATTGATTAAATTGACCATTCATCTTTCTTTATTACGTTCGATTAGAAAATATAACTAATATTATTGATGTGTTGGGTATTGCTTTGTTGAATATTGATTATGAAGTATAATTAATATTTGTTTAATTTAAATTTAAATTTATTGTTTTACCTTTTATTTTTATTTATTATCTTTTTTTCTTCATCTTGCCTTAATGGGTACCCAATGGATTTCTCATAACCGAGGGGTATTCCCCTACCCGAATTTGATGGGTATTAAACGGGGAAAGAGGCGGAGGAAGCGTTTTCTACATATTACCCGCCCCATTTCCATCCCTAACCATCAAGCATGAATTGTTTATTCACAAGCTAAATATGTTTAGCACTTAAAAAAAACGGTTTGCATAAATATTTATCAACACTTTTGCGTTGAAATCAAGTGTAGCTACTTTTAATTTTCTTTTCCAAATTATGACAATAATTTTTTTATTACTTTAAACATTTATTTTTATTATTAGATAACAAAGATTGAATTTGTAAGGAAAGTCTATTGATTGAATTCCATTTTTTATCATATTTAGATTTAGTAATGTTTGTTGCTGATATTTGAGTCAGTGAAGGTAGTTTATTTATTTGACCATATTTCTAAGCGATGTAAAGGCTTATTTGGTAACAACCGTAGATGGATATTTTAAATAGTCCGCGTGGACACACAAAAATTGCAATAATAACTTGTATTAGACTTTCTAGACAAATCATAATTGTTGTAGATATGGTACTGAGATGCTTTTATTAGCAACACGAGCGAGGTACAGAACGGATTAAGCATGGTACTTAGGCAAAAAAGTTCCGCATTTAATTTATGATATTTGATTTAATATGTAATATGCATTTAATGATATCATTGATAAAATCGCTAATTACAAGGTTTTCCATTACACATTTTGATCGTTGGATTTTCATATATAAGAAAGTAAACTAACTATGACTATAGAATATAGTCAAATGATATATATAAGGACAAATTTTCATTTGGAACTTGTTTTCGAAACAGTTTCGCGTTTGGGACTGATTTTGAAACTTATTACCAAACAGGGCTGTTTATGCCCAGTCAGCATTTCTGTAACTGCCTCGTCTAGGCGTAACTCATAGTTGCACCCAGATTTTTTTTATAAGAGTGTGGCTAAGCCACATATTTTCATAAGACAAAAAAAGCAACTATGCAGTGGCGCAACTCATAGTTGTGCCACATGAGACATGCATGGTTAAGGAAAAAAGTCCACATGCCTTTTTTTATAAGTATGAGCAACTATCAGTTGCGCCCACCCATTTTTTTTAATCTAATTTGGCCGCAACTATAAGTTGCTCCCACGGAATTCGGTTTCAAAAATGCTGACTGGACTGCTGACCGGACTACTGACTGGGCATAAACCAACCTTATTTGGTAATAAGTTTCCAAACTAGCTTCAAACGCAAAATTGTTTCGAAAACAATCTCCGAATGAAAATTTGTCCTATATATAATGACACCCCAAAAATAGAGCACCCCTTTAGCCTACAATTTTCCCACCACATATTTCCTCCATTTCTCTTTTCACTAACTCTCTCATCTCCCAATAACTTTAATTAATATAATTGAGAGGTTGAAAATAGGAGGCCAAAGGGGTACTCCATTTTTGGATGCCATCGAACGCTCGCCTATACATACATATATATATATACATATATATATATGTATATATATACACGAGCGTTAAATGGCACCCAAAAATGGAGCACCCCTTTAGCCTACCACTTTCACACCACACATTTCCTCCCTCTCTCCTTCCACTAACTCTCTCACCTTCCACTTATAACTTTAATTAATATAAATGATACATATTGTTAGAAAATAAAATAGAAGAAACAAGATTCAAGAGAAGTTTTATTATTGATGAATTGCAATTGTAAGATGATATAAACTATATATAGAAGACCTCTATTTATAATACAAGAAATAAATACAAATAGGCTTGAATAATGGGAATGTGACCGTTATATTATTATAATAGGCATGTGACCGTTGCATTGTTATAATAGGCATGTGACTGTTGCATTGTTATAATAGGCATGTGACTGTTGCTATGTTATAATGGAAATGTGACCGTTGCAGTATTATAATAGGCATGTGACCGTTGCTTTCCCATTATTTCATTACTCTCCCTCAAGCCGAACTTGGGTTCCCATTTCTATCTCCTCCTCCATCAACGACTTTTACATCCTCCCTCAATCTCATAAAATTCTTGGTAGACAAAGCTTTTGTAAGTGCATCAGCTAACTGATAATACGCGGGGACATGACAAGCCGTCAGATTTCTTGTCTGAGCTTTTTCTCTAGCAAAATGAAGGTCAATTTCAAGATGCTTCATCCTCGAATGTTGAATCGGGTTGAGTAATAAAGAAACTGTGCTCTTGTTATCACATCAAATGACGGGTCTTTGATTTAGAGCAAACCCTAATTCTTGCAACAACGATTCAATCCAAGTAACTTATGCTGTCGCACTTGTTAACGCTCGGTACTCAGCCTCTGTGCTAGATCTGGAAGTGGTCTGCTGCTTTTTAGTACACCTAGAAATAATATTGGAGCCAAGGTAGACACAATACCCTGAAATAGATTTTCGATCATCAATATCATTGGCCCAATCTACATCACTAAAACACTGTAAGTTGAGCTCTTTTTCAGGCTTTATAATTATGCCATGATTCTTTGTGCCTTGCAAGTAACCGTCTCCTTCGATACTGATAAGTGGTTATCAAGGAATGGATAAGTTCTACCCCAAGGTCCTTACGGAATGGTTAATTAATTCCTGGGGTTCCCGGAGTGCCGTCTCCTTAGGTACTGATAAGTCAAATACACCTGGTAGTGTCGTGTCCTGCTCCCCTTAATTCACTCCCCATGAGAAAAAGTGATCATGAGGAGCTTCAGGAGTACTTCGGAGTTTCTCAAAGAGGGAAATAGGTGGGTTAGCACCAACGGACAAAATGACGAGTGCAGGCTTGGCCGCAGCCTTAGCACCCTAGACTTTTGAGAGGATAGTCGAAGCAGCATCTATTATGATGCATTCCCTCAGGCCAAAAAGCAGCACGGTACACAAAGGAATAGAAACATGAAAGAAGGTGCTTGTGTAATGAGTAAGTATGAAAAAACAGCTGATAGATTCGAATCAAGGGCCTCATATGCAGGAAGATCTCTCATATTTATAGAGCTGGTGCTGGAAGTGCTTCTGGCCTTACCAGTATATCAGTAGAGAATCAAACACATTATCAATGTAGAGTATCAGTATTGTTAATAGTATGGTATCGAATCTTCCTTTGATGGTATCGCATCAATACCAAGAGACTTAAAGGCTTGAAATTCAAGAAACTGCACTTGTGAAATCAATACCTCACTAAACAAAAGAAAACTACCTTGCTGACCACTCTTATTTCAAAAATGTTGGACAAACAGTCAATTGAACCAGATGATCAACCCAATGAAACAGATGAACCGGATGTTGTCAAAGGTGCGTAGCAGCCGATAATTGATAATAATTCCCGGCCATCATTTTCTCCATTTTGTAGAATCCTTTTTAGTGCATTCCAGTGTTCTGATAGGGGGTCTGCATGTATTGACTTAGCTTGTTAACACTATAGCATATGTCAGGTCTTGTAATCGTTGCGTATTGCAGTGCTCCAATTATGCTTTTGTATTGTTTGGCATTGTCGATAGCTTCACCTTTATATTTTGACAGTCTTAGGTTGCTAATCATAGGTGTCGGCAAGGAATCAGCCTGATGCATTTTTGCCCTTTGAAAAATTTCTGAAATGTAATTTTGTTGAGATAAAATTAATTCTCTATCTTTTTTCTTAGTAGCTTGTATTCCAAGGAAAATTTTTAGTTCCCCCATGTCTTTTATGGAAAAGTTTTGATCAAGTCTTCTTATGATGTTATCTATTTCTTGATTATTATCTCCTATGATCAACACATCATCAACATATACCAAGATATAGATATTTCCATATGTGTCTCTCTTCATATATAGTGAATTATCTGATTTGGCTTGTGTGAAGTTCATCTTGGACAAAGTTAACTTAAGTTTCTCATACCAAGCTCTTGAAGCTTGCTTTAAACCATATATAGACTTAAGTAACTTGCATATTTTATTGCCATAGCTATAGCCTTCAGGATGATACATGTAAACCTCTTCAGTCAACTCCCCATTTAAGAAAGCATTGTTGACGTCTAGCTGCCTTATATTCTATCCTTTACTTGTAGCAATGGTTAATATGACTCTAACCATTGTGGGCTTTATGACTGGAGAGAAAGTTTCGTTAAAATCAAATCCAAACTGCTGTGCATAACCTTTAGCGATCAATCTAGCTTTGTATTTGTCAATAGATCCATCCACTTTTTTTTTAATCTTGATTATCCATCTACATCCAATAATGTTTTTGTGTTTTTGTGGTGTTACCAAACTCCATGTATTATTTTTCATGTGTGCCTGATATTCAATATTCATTGCCACTTTCCATTTTTCTGATTTTATTGCTTGCTCAAATTTGGTTGGTTCTGCTTCAATAACTGAGGTATTGTACACTTTAGGTTTAAAAATCCCACTTTTCGACCTTGTTGTCATGTGATGTCCTGTGTGCATTTGTTGTGGCTGCTGATGTCTTTCAGTATTGTTGTTTGTTCCTGTGTTTGCATTGCTGTTGATTTCTACGTCATTGCTTCTCGGCATGTCTTTATTGATCTGACTGTGTCCATACTTTCTGAATTATCATTTGTCTCTGTTTTTTGTGCACTTGTTTCTTCCATGTAGTCATTTTGTAAGTTTTTGTTAATAATGTCTTGATGATCTTCACTAATGTTATCAGTAAATGATTTTGCAAAAGCTTGCTTGAGTTGCTCCCCCCTGACAAGATTTTCTGCATGATTCTCCCTGATTTCCTGTTTACCTGCAAGGGGAAATGTATTTTCATCAAAAACAACGTGTCTGGAAATGTAAATTATACCATTTTTGTCTAAGCATTTATATCCTTTTTGGTTCTGTGCATACCTAATGAAAGTGCATGGGCTTGATCTCATGCTTAGTTTGTGCCTATTGTAATCTCTTAGGCATGGAAAACACAGACAACCGTATGTTTTCAAAAAATTATAGTCTGGTCTAACATTATATATCATCTCATATGGAGTTTTGTTATCTAGAACTTTAGTTGGTAATTTATTAATGAGAAAAATTGAAGTGTAAAAAGCTTCATTCCAATATTTCATTGGTACTGAGCCTTGAGATATTAATGTTAGACCTATCTCAACTATGTGTCTGTTTTTTCTTTCTACCAAACCATTTTTTTTAGATGTGTGAGGGCAAGTTAATCTATGTTTTGTTCCTCTTTTAGAAAAATAATTAGTTAAAGGTTTAAACTCTCCCCCACCATCGGCTTGAAAATTTTTAACACTACAATTGGTTTGTTTTTCAACGTGAGTTATTGTATGACAGTATTACATGTTCTGATTTATTCTTTAGCATATATATCCAAGTATATCTCGAATAGGCATCCAAAAAGGAAAGATATTACATGTGTCCTTGATATGAATTCAATGGTGCTGGTCCCCACAAATCAGCAGCTATCAGCTCGAGAGGTTTGTTGTATCTATTTTCAGAATCTCTGAAAGGAAGATTATGACTTTTGCCAATTTGGCAGTGTGTGCATGTGTGTTTGGCAGATACACTATTATTAAAAGAAATATTATTATTGCATAAAATAGTTTTAACAACTTCAATACTAGGATGTCCTAATTTCCTATGCCATAAATCAAGATTACATTGTTTGCCATCTTCATTACATTCATTATTACTGCTGCCAACATTAATAATCCTATTACAATCATTATTACTTGGCTCAGCATTATTACACCAGAATTTTCCACTAGTATCCCCAGTCTTCAAGTTGTCAAATTTGTAAAGTCCATCATGTAGATTACCCCATAATAATATTTCGTGGTTCAGTAAATCCTTAACTATGCAAAATTTTGGGTGAAATTCAAAAAACAGATGATTGTCATTAGCAAATTTTGATACACTTAGCAAGTTTTTATTAATAGAGGGTACTCTAAGAAGTGTGTTTAGACTAAGTTGCATTTTCCTAAGATAGTCCCCTTGTCAATGTGTGTTATATGTGTAGTTTTACCGTCCCCCATATGTAAAGATTTCGTACCTGAGTAGTTTCTGCTTCCAATGTTGAGATTTTTGAGATTGCTGGTTATGTGATGTGACGGCAAGGAATTTCGCTCGGTCCGAACCAATCGCTAAACCGACCCAGACCGTTCGAAACACCCTATCGTTTGAGAACACGACAAAATAGAACGCATACAGAAGAACATTTCATTGTATATTACAACAATGCATCAGATTACAAGAATATACAGAGTATAAACAAATAAATATTACACAGAAATATCAGAGATTTAAGTTACATTTAAATACATAGCAGCGGAAAAATAATACAATACACAACTAGAAGTAGATATACGGATACAAAGCTTTCCGGATATCGTTCCAGCTGTAAACCAGGATCCTGTGAATATAAATCTGCAAAACCAAAACTACTAGCTGCCCGTGTCAAAATAAGGGCACCCAGAGTTTAGGTTAAAACAATAAACTCCAGGTCAGTCATGTGACTGGTGTGAGAACTAAAACAGTTATTAATCTTTATTTTAAAGTTAGGTAAATCAAGGGACCACGCCGCTAACGCGGAACGGGTTTCCTCCCAAGAATACCAGTGCATAAAACAAACAGCGCAATGCTAAATAAAGAAAGATGAAGCTGTTATAAGACCCAGGTCCCATCACACAATGCAACGCAGCCGAGGATAGAGTTTTCCCTTATAACAGCCAAAGAATGCTTGATACGTTTTAAACAAATCATTTGATACCACTATAAGTGCATAGTGTATAAAACAACTTCAAATCATAAGTATCAATCATAGGCGACATGAGCGTCCCATGCCACTATGTCGCCATATATAGGTTTACAAATAAAACCGCAAAGTCACGTATTTGGAAATTGGATTTCCGTCTATGAACCGAGGCCAGGGATCGTCCTCCACCGATTCGAGACAATCTAGCCTACCATGTCTCAGGAACAGCCGCAACTGCCCCCTGGATCGTCAGGGCCGGTCCACCGATGTGGATTATTATGCCTGAACAATACGTCTCCCCGCCCTTTGGGGCGCAAACGAGCCAACGAATGACTCCATCGGACCCGGATCGTCCGATCAAACCGAGGCGCCTCGCAACAGCAACAACCACATGAGTCAAACTCGTCAGGGCGTGTAAAACCACTGACGCCACTTTTAGCTAGAAAGAAACGCAAGCCCTCCCTGAGGTCCGTCTCCCGTTTTTGGTTCATACCGGGTGTGAAACACGCGAGGTAAACGTTACACAAAGCCACGCCACAAAGGCCGTGCTTTGATCATCACCACAAGACTTTGCTTTTCAACAGAAGCCTCGATCAATTGCCACTTAGCATGCCACACAGGCAAACCATCCTATGCAACCGATATCAGTCACACAGAATGAAATCCGATGTCAGACACACAGTTCATTTACAAGTCCGTTCTGGGTCTGAACGAAACCGGAGGCACCTAGTACCCCGCATATCCATCGATCTCCAAGTACGTCTGGACGATCACTAACTGTTTCCATCTTCTTGGGTGTACAGCCCAATCAAGATCATCAGTAATTACCCAAACGACGTGAAGACCTCCGGTCTTCGACCATCGTCTTCATCTTCGACTTATCGTCGTATCAGTTATTCAGAATGGGATAAACCCGGTCTTCCCGAATAACTCGCGTATATTTTAAATAAGTGTTACACAAACACAACATACGCCTCATTCCAATCCATCAGTCACTAACCGTAAATTAATCAAGAGAATAATTCCCCAAATATTAACCCCGAAGGCCGAAACCAACATCAGATCAATATCCAGAAAACCATTCTACTTAGCTAACCGACAGTTAGTTTCTAATTTCACATTCATAGGGAAAGGTTCCCATTAATTTTATCAAAGATAAATTCTTGAATTTATTCTTTAATCAACTTTTGAATATCAATTCAAACTAGTCGGGATTAGCGAACCTTACCGAAGTAATCATTTGTTATAATTTCCCAATCCCAACCTATTCATCCCATGAAGTAAAACTGTGAATACTTCATATCTAACACCACAGTGTTATCGGTAAATTCAATTACCATTTCACGTTCAAATCTAATTAAAGATTTAACTATCGCCTGGAGCAAAACTGGTGATACTCCATTTTCGATCATTTCAATCTAATTAAAGATTCATTAAAACTCCACTTAGTTTTAATCTTCGACTGGGTTAAAGAATCCGTGTCATTTAAAAACACAGTTCACGATAAACCCAAAATCACATTCATTAATTATCAGGTTAAAGAACGAGTGTTGTTTAAAACACTGTTCACGATAAACCCAAAAATCAATATCAATTCAATTCCAATTAAATATTATTTAATTGGTACCCTTCATTAAATCTAAATAAAAAGATTTAATCATTTCTCAACTGGGTTCAAGAACAGTGCTAGTGAAGACACCATTCACGACAAACCCAAATCACATTTGATATTCAATATAAGGCTCTGAATAGAAAATATACCGGCTTATATTCAATACCAAATTCTACGATTAACAAATGTCGTATTGGAAATAACGATATAAATATATATCTTTCAAATTTCCATAACAACACCTGTATAATCACGAATTCCAACATCGAAATATTCCGAAGACAATTTCGATTCAATTCCACTCCAATACAATCATTGGAAATTCTGGTTATTTTTAAAACCATTTCAAATTCAATTTATTTATTTAAAAATAAATAGAATTATCTTTCTAGTTCAAAACTAGTTCATTTCGATAAAAATCTATTTTTATCTTTTCAAATATGGAGTTTTTCATCCCAATTTTTCCCAAATCATTTCTTATGATTTTACACCAATTATTACTATTTTTAATAATTTTATCAAGGTCCGTACAGTCGATTTCCATCAATGGCCATCGAACTGCACTTACAGCGACCTTTTTCGAATTTGATTTGGACATAATTCCAAATCCAACCGTTAGATTTCAAATTTCTAATATTCGTCAGAAAGCTCTTTTCGATACGAACCCAACGGTTCCGGTTTTAGGAGGATCCGACGGTCGGATCTCCCGTAATGTCCGTTTGAAATAAATGGTCGAAATTCGCGAACCGCCGCGGCGCGGCGCGTTCTATTCAGGCCATTATATTATATATATTATATATATAATATATATTTCGTCGATTTCTATTTAAAACGAATTATATAAATAGTTTTAAAATCGTTTTCAAAAGCAATTTCAACTTTCTTTTCAATTCAATTCAAAATTGAATTCTCCTTTATAAATTCGTTTTAAAATTCATTTCTATTCAATTCAAATTTCAATTCAATTTGAATTCATTTCAATTCGCTTTCAATTCAATTTGAATTCGTTTTCAATTCCTTTCGAAATCGTTTTCAATTCAATCCATTTCGAAATCGTTTTCAATTCAATTTATTTCGAAATCGTTTTCAATTCTATTCATTTCGAAATCGTTTTCAATTCTATTCATTTCGAAATCGTTTTCAATTCAATTCATTTCGAAATCGTTTTCAATTCAATTCATTTCGAAATCGTTTTCAATTCTATTCATTTCGAAATCGTTTTCAATTCAATTTATTTCGAAATCGTTTTCAATTCTATTCATTTCGAAATCGTTTTCAATTCTATTCATTTCGAAATCGTTTTCAATTCAATCCATTTCGAAATCGTTTTCAATTCAATTTATTTCGAAATCGTTTTCAATTCTATTCATTTCGAAATCGTTTTCAATTCTATTCATTTCGAAATCGTTTTCAATTCAATTCATTTCGAAATCGATTTCAATTCAATTCATTTCGAAATCGTTTTCAATTCTATTCATTTCGAAATCGTTTTCAATTCAATTTATTTCGAAATCGTTTTCAATTCTATTCATTTCGAAATCGTTTTCAATTCTATTCATTTCGAAATCGTTTTAAAATCGATATAAATATCGTTCACGTCAAAATGGCGTCAATCTAATCAACACGGCTTCATAAATTTCTATTTTCAAACATTCTATTTCAAATATTTCTTTTTCAAAATAGTTGTTATTATCAAAATATTTCGTTCAACACATGACCAATCTCAATGAATGAGTACTGTCAACACATGAACTTTTATTTTATAATATTCTTTATTTTTCAAATTGGAATGAGACCCAATCAATTACCATATAAGGTTAATTATATGGATTTTCATACAACACATGTATAACATAGCATTGAAAAATAATCAACCATCAACCAAAGTGCACTACACTGTATAAGCATCAAATATAGATATTCAACGCTTATAACAGCCTGTCAATCAATCGATCGACATATTTAATCAATCAGGATGAGTGAAATTCATATTTCATCCCAACACCCGTGTGGGGTTTTCAAACAATCAAACACGGATTTTATTTGTGCAGTTGGGCGATGTGTAAAATTTATCGACCCAATCAATATCAGTCAAATAGGTGTACATAAACAAACCGTCCGGTTTATAAATGAATATTTTATTTTATTCACTTCACGTTAAAAATTATATTTTTAACGATAAAACATTTTATTTCAACCTATGAATTTCTATTCAATTCATTTACACAATAAAATGATATTTTTATTTTTCTAACATATTTTAGAAAATTTCGGCGGCATAACGGCACGATACTAGAAACGGGACGAGGCCTAGCCTTATCCCCGGTCTAGTGAAGGCCCACGCCATTCACACATCAATCAAATCAATTTCATTATGCAAACCACAAAATTTGGAGTAAGAGTCTAACCTAGCCTTACTCCTTCGCCTTATAACGGCGCACGTCTAATCCTAACCAATTTATCGATTCGATTTTTCACACCACAAACCACATTTAAACCAATATCGCAATCAATCACCAAACAGCCAAACAAACAAGTCCATGGTCTGTGGACGATTGTGTCGGGTGCTACTAAGCACCGTCTGCATCCTAGTATATATATATAACTAGAAAAGAAATTGAAAGGTGAGAAATTCTCACCGAATTGCTATTCTAGCTCCACGGCACTTCATTGATATAAATCTTCTTCGTTCTCGCCCTTTTTGTCATCTTCGCCCGTATTCACTACATATGTAAAAATCGAATTTTTACTTCGCTATTCGATATATAAAAATCATATTTTTATTTCGAAGTTCAATATATAAAAAAACGAATTTTTATTTCAAAGTTCAATATATAAAAATCGAATTTTTATTTCAAAGTTCAATATATAAAAATCGAATTTTTTTTTCTACTAAAAAATCTTATCATTATATTTTGCTTTCTAAAACAAAATATAATTTTCTTTCAAAACACATGTATATTTTCTCCTTTCAAAACAATGTATATCCATATATAATTTCTGATCTTCGTGATTCAAAATGTCATCT
This sequence comes from Allium sativum, assembly GCA_030737875.1. Lineage (NCBI taxonomy): Eukaryota > Viridiplantae > Streptophyta > Magnoliopsida > Asparagales > Amaryllidaceae > Allium > Allium sativum. Next base: position 1,053,213,467 of record CM060922.1, read on the forward strand.
TTATATGATAAAAATATCATTTTTATCATATTATAAAAATATAATCTTTTAACCTATAAAGTTTAAATCTTCTCAAAAATTAGTTTTTAAATTTTTCAAAAACCAGTTTTAAAATCAAATCAGTTTTCATCTTTTTTTAAAAATGCAGTTTTCATCTTTTTAAAAAATGCAGTTTTTATCTCTTTTTAAAAAAAAATCAGTATTCTTATCTTTAAAAAATGCAGTTTTCATCTTTTTAAAAAATGCAGTATTCTTATCATCTTAAAAATCAATTCAGTTTTCATCTTAAAAAAATCGAAATACGTTTTTAAACTTTAAAATAAAAATAAATAAATAAAAGTAAGATAGAATACTTACTGTATGCGAAGAGGGGGGGGGCGTCGTCTTCGTCAGCGGCAGGTGGTTGCGGTGGTGGGGGCTTTGCCGATGGCGATGGCGGCGGACGAAGTCGCGTGTGGGGGGTCGGGTTCGCAGAGGAGGAGTGGGGCAGATGACGCGAGGGAGGGGGGAAGAGAAAGTGGATTCGGCGGAGAGGACCTGGGCGGCGGTGGCCAGGCGATGGCCGCCATCGATTTGATGAACTCGATTCTTTTTTTTTTCCTTCTTTTTGTTTCTGAGGAATGAACGGGGGGGCCAGAGATAAGGGGAAAAGTTTTTTTTTTTAATTATTTAATTATTTTATTCCTTAAAAGTTGACTTTTACATATGACCTCGAAACGAGGCCCACCGCCTGTCGTCCATAGCGTATTACCCCCATTCTGAACACAATGGGATATGTATCGCAAGCTGATTCGATTGTTACAATCAGTTTCCTTTTGAACTTACATTTAAATCGCTATATTGAATTTTAAACGTACATTTCAAATTACCGGGGTCGCATACTAACTAGAAAAATTCCAGAAAAATATTTTCTAGCTTCGTATTGACGATACGGTCCTAACAAAACTAGTTTCGTCGAATTCTGAGACCGTTGGAAAAATGGCCAATTTCCAGTCGATTAAAATCAACTAAAACTGGTCAAACGCGTTTTCCTTTGCCACACTCACATATCGATTCGAAAAATTATGAAATTTGGAATCTAGCAATAACTTAACATCACGGACCCAACAAAACTGGTTTCGTCGAAATCCGAGGTCGTTTGCAAAATTGCTATTTTTAAGGGCCTTATATATATAAAAATATATATAAATTCCACAGCGACTATTTCTAATTTTAAACTGGACATATCTTTTTATTCCCGCTACGAACTTTGGATTTTTCGGATTCGTTGGAAAGATATTCACTATTAGATTCCATTATTTTTGGTTTCACTAAAATCCGGATTGTTTTGCACCCGGTACATTCAATTAAAGTTTGAAATCGAATTATCGAACTACCGCGCCATTTTCAATTCTATTTATAATTATATATAATTATTTATATTCTAACGACGACGCGTATAATATATACGTTTGATTTATATTCAGAATAAATTTATCGTCGATATTATTTAAAATAATTCATTTTAAATAATCAAAATTCGCTAAAATCGCCAAAATAAAAATTTTAAACTGGCCCAGATTTTACGGGTTGTTACAATCTCCCCCACTTAAAACTTTTCGTCCCCGAAAAGGAACAAAGTCGAAAGTGGTTTGATTATTCAACTCTACGACCGATCAGGCTTCCATTCTCCAACTCTTTAGTTTCTGAGAATTTTCAAAATTTCAAAAATTTGGCTAACACCCTAAATTTTTGAAAAATTTCGCCATAACCTCCCCTGCACCGGGAGCATCGGGGAATTTCAAATAGCTTCCCCGGTCCTTCAGATCTCAAAAAGAAAAAGAAAAAGCCAAGCGGCTAGCCAATAGGCTCACAAAATCATCATCACCCAAACAGAACAGGAAATTATGTAGTAAACATGTACCTATTTGTCGGGCAAACAAATTTTATTCTCTGGCTCTAGCCTCCTTGCTATGACCTGTTCAATGTAAGTATATGTATATGCAAGTAAATGCGACCAATTTTCAATATAATTCAATATTTGATGCAATTAGGCATAATGGTTCAAAATTATCAACCAAATAAACAAACAACACAAACTTCAATCAATTAGTTGAATTAGAGTTTCAAATTCATAAATTTGATACATATACAGAAAATCATGTTTTTGATGCCAATTCACAACAATGTGTTCTAACTATATTAGGTTTGGTTCTCACACCAGTCTAATGGAAATATATAGATATCACACCTTCGTCACTCGAATATAAACACTGATGATGAGGCCTCATCATCTGAATAATCTCCGGGCGACTAGAGTGTGATTCTATATCTATCCAATATATTAAAACTTTGAATACACGCGGATCAGACGTATACGCAAAATCTATATATACTGGATTGTCCACATCAATATAAATAAATAATCAAATACGAATGATTGATTTAAATTTTCAAGACAAAAATGTTTTCATTTCAAAAAATATACTCTTCACACCCGTTCTAGGATACTACTGATCCTATCTCTAACGAGTCATTCTAATTGGATATTACTAATCCAATATCTGATGAATTCTTTCGTAAGGTTCTAATGTGCCTTGTTCTCTGCTTTGTAAACCAAAGCTCTGATACCAACTGTGACGGCAAGGAATTTCGCTCGGTCCGAACCAATCGCTAAACCGACCCAGACCGTTCGAAACACCCTATCGTTTGAGAACACGACAAAATAGAACGCATACAGAAGAACATTTCATTGTATATTACAACAATGCATCAGATTACAAGAATATACAGAGTATAAACAAATAAATATTACACAGAAATATCAGAGATTTAAGTTACATTTAAATACATAGCAGCGGAAAAATAATACAATACACAACTAGAAGTAGATATACGGATACAAAGCTTTCCGGATATCGTTCCAGCTGTAAACCAGGATCCTGTGAATATAAATCTGCAAAACCAAAACTACTAGCTGCCCGTGTCAAAATAAGGGCACCCAGAGTTTAGGTTAAAACAATAAACTCCAGGTCAGTCATGTGACTGGTGTGAGAACTAAAACAGTTATTAATCTTTATTTTAAAGTTAGGTAAATCAAAGGACCACGCCGCTAACGCGGAACGGGTTTCCTCCCAAGAATACCAGTGCATAAAACAAACAGCGCAATGCTAAATAAAGAAAGATGAAGCTGTTATAAGACCCAGGTCCCATCACACAATGCAACGCAGCCGAGGATAGAGTTTTCCCTTATAACAGCCAAAGAATGCTTGATACGTTTTAAACAAATCATTTGATACCACTATAAGTGCATAGTGTATAAAACAACTTCAAATCATAAGTATCAATCATAGGCGACATGAGCGTCCCATGCCACTATGTCGCCATATATAGGTTTACAAATAAAACCGCAAAGTCACGTATTTGGAAATTGGATTTCCGTCTATGAACCGAGGCCAGGGATCGTCCTCCACCGATTCGAGACAATCTAGCCTACCATGTCTCAGGAACAGCCGCAACTGCCCCCTGGATCGTCAGGGCCGGTCCACCGATGTGGATTATTATGTCTGAACAATACGTCTCCCCGCCCTTTGGGGCGCAAACGAGCCAACGAATGACTCCATCGGACCCGGATCGTCCGATCAAACCGAGGCGCCTCGCAACAGCAACAACCACATGAGTCAAACTCGTCAGGGCGTGTAAAACCACTGACGCCACTTTTAGCTAGAAAGAAACGCAAGCCCTCCCTGAGGTCCGTCTCCCGTTTTTGGTTCATACCGGGTGTGAAACACGCGAGGTAAACGTTACACAAAGCCACGCCACAAAGGCCGTGCTTTGATCATCACCACAAGACTTTGCTTTTCAACAGAAGCCTCGATCAATTGCCACTTAGCATGCCACACAGGCAAACCATCCTATGCAACCGATATCAGTCACACAGAATGAAATCCGATGTCAGACACACAGTCCATTTACAAGTCCGTTCTGGGTCTGAACGAAACCGGAGGCACCTAGTACCCCGCATATCCATCGATCTCCAAGTACGTCTGGACGATCACTAACTGTTTCCATCTTCTTGGGTGTACAGCCCAATCAAGATCATCAGTAATTACCCAAACGACGTGAAGACCTCCGGTCTTCGACCATCGTCTTCATCTTCGACTTATCGTCGTATCAGTTATTCAGAATGGGATAAACCCGGTCTTCCCGAATAACTCGCGTATATTTTAAATAAGTGTTACACAAACACAACATACGCCTCATTCCAATCCATCAGTCACTAACCGTAAATTAATCAAGAGAATAATTCCCCAAATATTAACCCCGAAGGCCGAAACCAACATCAGATCAATATCCAGAAAACCATTCTACTTAGCTAACCGACAGTTAGTTTCTAATTTCACATTCATAGGGAAAGGTTCCCATTAATTTTATCAAAGATAAATTCTTGAATTTATTCTTTAATCAACTTTTGAATATCAATTCAAACTAGTCGGGATTAGCGAACCTTACCGAAGTAATCATTTGTTATAATTTCCCAATCCCAACCTATTCATCCCATGAAGTAAAACTGTGAATACTTCATATCTAACACCACAGTGTTATCGGTAAATTCAATTACCATTTCACGTTCAAATCTAATTAAAGATTTAACTATCGCTTGGAGCAAAACTGGTGATACTCCATTTTCGATCATTTCAATCTAATTAAAGATTCATTAAAACTCCACTTAGTTTTAATCTTCGACTGGGTTAAAGAATCCGTGTCATTTAAAAACACAGTTCACGATAAACCCAAAATCACATTCATTAATTATCAGGTTAAAGAACGAGTGTTGTTTAAAACACTGTTCACGATAAACCCAAAAATCAATATCAATTCAATTCCAATTAAATATTATTTAATTGGTACCCTTCATTAAATCTAAATAAAAAGATTTAATCATTTCTCAACTGGGTTCAAGAACAGTGCTAGTGAAGACACCATTCACGACAAACCCAAATCACATTTGATATTCAATATAAGGCTCTGAATAGAAAATATACCGGCTTATATTCAATACCAAATTCTACGATTAACAAATGTCGTATTGGAAATAACGATATAAATATATATCTTTCAAATTTCCATAACAACACCTGTATAATCACGAATTCCAACATCGAAATATTCCGAAGACAATTTCGATTCAATTCCACTCCAATACAATCATTGGAAATTCTGGTTATTTTTAAAACCATTTCAAATTCAATTTATTTATTTAAAAATAAATAGAATTATCTTTCTAGTTCAAAACTAGTTCATTTCGATAAAAATCTATTTTTATCTTTTCAAATATGGAGTTTTTCATCCCAATTTTTCCCAAATCATTTCTTATGATTTTACACCAATTATTACTATTTTTAATAATTTTATCAAGGTCCGTACAGTCGATTTCCATCAATGGCCATCGAACTGCACTTACAGCGACCTTTTTCGAATTTGATTTGGACATAATTCCAAATCCAACCGTTAGATTTCAAATTTCTAATATTCGTCAGAAAGCTCTTTTCGATACGAACCCAACGGTTCCGGTTTTAGGAGGATCCGACGGTCGGATCTCCCGTAATGTCCGTTTGAAATAAATGGTCGAAATTCGCGAACCGCCGCGGCGCGGCGCGTTCTATTCAGGCCATTATATTATATATATTATATATATAATATATATTTCGTCGATTTCTATTTAAAACGAATTATATAAATAGTTTTAAAATCGTTTTCAAAAGCAATTTCAACTTTCTTTTCAATTCAATTCAAAATTGAATTCTCCTTTATAAATTCGTTTTAAAATTCATTTCTATTCAATTCAAATTTCAATTCAATTTGAATTCATTTCAATTCGCTTTCAATTCAATTTGAATTCGTTTTCAATTCCTTTCGAAATCGTTTTCAATTCAATCCATTTCGAAATCGTTTTCAATTCAATTTATTTCGAAATCGTTTTCAATTCTATTCATTTCGAAATCGTTTTCAATTCTATTCATTTCGAAATCGTTTTCAATTCAATTCATTTCGAAATCGTTTTCAATTCAATTCATTTCGAAATCGTTTTCAATTCTATTCATTTCGAAATCGTTTTCAATTCAATTTATTTCGAAATCGTTTTCAATTCTATTCATTTCGAAATCGTTTTCAATTCTATTCATTTCGAAATCGTTTTCAATTCAATCCATTTCGAAATCGTTTTCAATTCAATTTATTTCGAAATCGTTTTCAATTCTATTCATTTCGAAATCGTTTTCAATTCTATTCATTTCGAAATCGTTTTCAATTCAATTCATTTCGAAATCGATTTCAATTCAATTCATTTCGAAATCGTTTTCAATTCTATTCATTTCGAAATCGTTTTCAATTCAATTTATTTCGAAATCGTTTTCAATTCTATTCATTTCGAAATCGTTTTCAATTCTATTCATTTCGAAATCGTTTTAAAATCGATATAAATATCGTTCACGTCAAAATGGCGTCAATCTAATCAACACGGCTTCATAAATTTCTATTTTCAAACATTCTATTTCAAATATTTCTTTTTCAAAATAGTTGTTATTATCAAAATATTTCGTTCAACACATGACCAATCTCAATGAATGAGTACTGTCAACACATGAACTTTTATTTTATAATATTCTTTATTTTTCAAATTGGAATGAGACCCAATCAATTACCATATAAGGTTAATTATATGGATTTTCATACAACACATGTATAACATAGCATTGAAAAATAATCAACCATCAACCAAAGTGCACTACACTGTATAAGCATCAAATATAGATATTCAACGCTTATAACAGCCTGTCAATCAATCGATCGACATATTTAATCAATCAGGATGAGTGAAATTCATATTTCATCCCAACACCCGTGTGGGGTTTTCAAACAATCAAACACGGATTTTATTTGTGCAGTTGGGCGATGTGTAAAATTTATCGACCCAATCAATATCAGTCAAATAGGTGTACATAAACAAACCGTCCGGTTTATAAATGAATATTTTATTTTATTCACTTCACGTTAAAAATTATATTTTTAACGATAAAACATTTTATTTCAACCTATGAATTTCTATTCAATTCATTTACACAATAAAATGATATTTTTATTTTTCTAACATATTTTAGAAAATTTCGGCGGCATAACGGCACGATACTAGAAACGGGACGAGGCCTAGCCTTATCCCCGGTCTAGTGAAGGCCCACGCCATTCACACATCAATCAAATCAATTTCATTATGCAAACCACAAAATTTGGAGTAAGAGTCTAACCTAGCCTTACTCCTTCGCCTTATAACGGCGCACGTCTAATCCTAACCAATTTATCGATTCGATTTTTCACACCACAAACCACATTTAAACCAATATCGCAATCAATCACCAAACAGCCAAACAAACAAGTCCATGGTCTGTGGACGATTGTGTCGGGTGCTACTAAGCACCGTCTGCATCCTAGTATATATATATAACTAGAAAAGAAATTGAAAGGTGAGAAATTCTCACCGAATTGCTATCCTAGCTCCACGGCACTTCATTGATATAAATCTTCTTCGTTCTCGCCCTTTTTGTCATCTTCGCCCGTATTCACTACATATGTAAAAATCGAATTTTTACTTCGCTATTCGATATATAAAAATCATATTTTTATTTCGAAGTTCAATATATAAAAAAACGAATTTTTATTTCAAAGTTCAATATATAAAAATCGAATTTTTATTTCAAAGTTCAATATATAAAAATCGAATTTTTTTTTCTACTAAAAAATCTTATCATTATATTTTGCTTTCTAAAACAAAATATAATTTTCTTTCAAAACACATGTATATTTTCTCCTTTCAAAACAATGTATATCCATATATAATTTCTGATCTTCGTGATTCAAAATGTCATCTTTATATGATAAAAATATCATTTTTATCATATTATAAAAATATAATCTTTTAACCTATAAAGTTTAAATCTTCTCAAAAATTAGTTTTTAAATTTTTCAAAAACCAGTTTTAAAATCAAATCAGTTTTCATCTTTTTTTAAAAATGCAGTTTTCATCTTTTTAAAAAATGCAGTTTTTATCTCTTTTTTAAAAAAAATCAGTATTCTTATCTTTAAAAAATGCAGTTTTCATCTTTTTAAAAAATGCAGTATTCATCTTTTTAAAAAATGCAGTATTCTTATCATCTTAAAAATCAATTCAGTTTTCATCTTAAAAAAATCGAAATACGTTTTTAAACTTTAAAATAAAAATAAATAAATAAAAGTAAGATAGAATACTTACTGTATGCGAAGAGGGGGGGGCGTCGTCTTCGTCAGCGGCAGGTGGTTGCGGTGGTGGGGGCTTTGCCGATGGCGATGGCGGCGGACGAAGTCGCGTGTGGGGGGTCGGGTTCGCAAAGGAGGAGTGGGGCAGATGACGCGAGGGAGGGGGGAAGAGAAAGTGGATTCGGCGGAGAGGACCTGGGCGGCGGTGGCCAGGCGATGGCCGCCATCGATTTGATGAACTCGATTTTTTTTTTTTTTCTTTTTCCTTCTTTTTGTTTCTGAGGAATGAACGGGGGGGCCAGAGAAAAGGGGAAAAGTTTTTTTTTTTAATTATTTAATTATTTTATTCCTTAAAAGTTGACTTTTACATATGACCTCGAAACGAGGCCCACCGCCTGTCGTCCATAGCGTATTACCCCCATTCTGAACACAATGGGATATGTATCGCAAGCTGATTCGATTGTTACAATCAGTTTCCTTTTGAACTTACATTTAAATCGCTATATTGAATTTTAAACGTACATTTCAAATTACCGGGGTCGCATACTAACTAGAAAAATTCCAAAAAAATATTTTCTAGCTTCGTATTGACGATACGGTCCTAACAAAACTAGTTTCGTCGAATTCTGAGACCGTTGGAAAAATGGCCAATTTCCAGTCGATTAAAATCAACTGAAACTGGTCAAACGCGTTTTCCTTTGCCACGCTCACATATCGATTCGAAAAATTATGAAATTTGGAATCTAGCAATAACTTAACATCACGGACCCAACAAAACTGGTTTCGTCGAAATCCGAGGTCGTTTGCAAAATTGCTATTTTTAAGGGCCTTATATATATAAAAATATATATAAATTCCACAGCGACTATTTCTAATTTTAAACTGGACATATCTTTTTATTCCCGCTACGAACTTTGGATTTTTCGGATTCGTTGGAAAGATATTCACTATTAGATTCCATTATTTTTGGTTTCACTAAAATCCGGATTGTTTTGCACCCGGTACATTCAATTGAAGTTTGAAATCGAATTATCGAACTACCGCGCCATTTTCAATTCTATTTATAATTATATATAATTATTTATATTCTAACGACGACGCGTATAATATATACGTTTGATTTATATTCAGAATAAATTTATCGTTGATATTATTTAAAATAATTCATTTTAAATAATCAAAATTCGCTAAAATCGCCGAAATAAAAATTTTAAACTGGCCCAGATTTTACGGGTTGTTACATGTGATGAGTGGCACCCGAATCTGGGTGCCATTCTTCAAAATTATTGTCTTCACCTTTGTTAGTATCATCATTGCCAATATTTTATTTTTATTAGCATCATTGTTGTTTCTATTTGAGTTCATCAAGGCCATATTGACTTGTGGTGCCTTCTGTGTTGAATTAGCATGATTATATTGTTGTCCACTGTTATTATTATATCTGAAATAGCACTTGTTTGCCATGTGACCAAATTTTTGACATATTTGGCACTTTACTCGATTTTTTTTGTTCCATCTTCCTCGTCCTCAACCTATTTGTGGTTGAAAATCTCCTTTTGTTGTTGAAGACCCCTTGGATACTGATTTTCTTGTATATTTGCATTAATGTTGTTGTTGCTTCCCTGTGATTGCTTATTTGTAGCTACAGCATAATTTGTAGAAAACTCACCCTGTGTTGTTTTTCTTTGATCAATTCTTCCTTCATGAGCAAGGAGTGCAGATCAAATGAACTGCAGATCAGGTAAAGTTTGTTGCGTAGCCAGGACCATTACTATAGATTCATATTCTTCATTAAGCCCTCTGGTAATAAAAAGTATTTGTACACATTTTATGCCCAACAACACATAGTTTGTCACATATGTTTTAATTTTTCCCAAATAATCTTTCATGCTAGTATCTTCTTTTCTGCAATTTTGAAATTTCCTTTTTCTTGCATGATTCTGGCTGCGGATTGCGAGATGAAAATTTGTTCGGCAATAGTCCAAATTTCATACGACGAGTTGCGCCCAACGATCTGTGACAAAATATTAGGATTTATAAAAGATAAAAGACATGATGATAATAAGTTATCTTATCTTTGGTATTTGGTGTATTCTGGATTTTGTACAGTATTTATTTCTTCATCAGTGATCATTATAAGTGGAATAATTAACGTCCCTTTGATGTAATCTAGCAGTCTGTAACCTTTGAGAGCAATCTCCACTTGATATTTCCATAAAATATAATTATCTTCATCTAACGAAGTGGTACACTACAACAAATATACCATATAACAACGGTACAAAAAATTTATAAAAAGTTTTTACAACAGTGGAGCCACCGTCGTGTATTAAGAAGTTGTAATATACTTATATCTTTTACAACATTTCTGCACCGTTGCAGTACCGTTGTGAAATAGGATATTTAACAACTTTTAATCACCATTGTAATAAATTTTATTACAACTTTTACTCCCAGTTGTTGTAGACATTTAAATATCATAAAGTCATAGGTATGACAACTGGTGATTACCGTTGTGACTTGCAGAATATTACTACTCTTTCACACCATTGTAAAATGGTGTATTACAAATTTTTTTTTGCTGTTGTAACTTATATACACCTTACTAATATAAAAAATTCATATATATATATATATATATATATATATATATATATATATTAATAATAATATGATTCATATTTCAATGCAACAAATATAACTATACGGAATCATTCATATATATTAATTAACATAATATTCGACCAATATACTCATAGTACATCACCAACCAATCCCATCACAAAAAAACATACATCGATCTAACACAAAAGGTACATAAGATAGCTAGAAGTTTTGTCCATAAAAGATAAATAAGCATACCATATGAAAGCACTCTAGCCGAAGGCAACGTAATTTTTATTCCAAGCCACAGTTGATCCAACGGCTTCTCCAGTGGTAGTCATTTCGGAATTCGACTTCCACAAGAAAGCTTCTAGATCTACCCCCACATCAATCCAAACTTTCCAACCTTGCAGTCCACGGTGGGACTACAAGAAAAAATATGAAATTTTAGTAAGTTTAGTAGAACAAGAAACTGATGCTTGGAATAAAAAAATTCAGAACAGTACAGGAACATAGACCCAAAAAATTGAAAAATGAGTTTGCATCAAAAAACTCAGTACATGAACATAGACCCAAAAAAAGGAATATTTTCAGAACCTATTTTGCAAACATGGACAAGAAAGAACAAGAAGCTTAGCATATAGCATAGGCGTATATGGAATAATAGCTGCTTAAGGTCTACCTGAACCTATTTTGCACGAGATGGGCACTTCCCAATTTAGAGGAGGAAACAGGTAAAGTACATGTTATGAACAGAAATCAAATAAATTATTGATATACCATCAACATGCGCAATTTGACACTTGACAAGAATGAAATGTGTTTCAGTTGCGTTCAGTTTTCTTTTCTGTTATTAATTAAGTGTCTACTGGACACAACCATTTTATTAAATGTTTCCTTGGTATAGCTTGCAAAAAAATTTAATAGAACATACATTCAAGAGGAGATACTTGCAGCAAGAATAGAGTCCAATATTAGGTAGAAATAGAAGAGATGAACCGTATTTGATTTAATTGGACTCTACTCTTGCTGCAAAAAAGAGATACAATAAAACAGAACCTGACATTGCAACATTTTGATGAAAGAAAATTAAAAGAGATGAACCGTACTTGATTTAATTGGACTCTACTCTTGCTGCAAACATCAGCAAAGTGCAAATAAATGTGAAGAAAAGTCCAAAAGAGATACAAGAAAACAGAACCTGACATTGCAACATTTTGATGAACCATGCAGCAAAGTGCGAAGTCCAATATTAGGTAGTCTAATATTTTTGAATTTCCATATTCAAGAGGAGATACTTACAGCAAAATTTAAAATAGAACCTGACATTGCAACATTTTGATTCAAGAAAACAGTGGGAGGTCATGACATCAATACAAAAAGCTTAAAAAAGAGATGGAAAAATGCAACCTCTATAACAGATTTCCATAAATAAAAATTTAGTCAGCTAACTGGGAAAAATAAATTAAGTTATCGTTTATAATAGGTAATTATTACATCCTCAGGATAGAAAAAATTTAAGTTCCTGGGTAATAAAATCTGACAGTCCCATGCATACCCAGTCTTGGTGTTAAGCAAAAGGTCATGGTGAAATATGGAACAATATGTGGCAAATCTCAAATATGCAGGAAGCCTAAATTGACAGCACACGCATGCAAAAAAAAAAAAAAAAAAAAAAAAAAAGAAGAAGAAGAAAAAAGAAAAAGAAAAAAAAACAAGAAGATCAAAATAATGAAGTAAGAAAAATACACAATGACAAGCTAATATGGTACCAAATATATTGCATAATTCTTGAGCAATGAATTAAACACAGGCCCAAGCATATAAATCAATGAATTGCCTAAGAATAAGGGGGTAAAAATTATGCAATATCCACATGAAAATTTCTGGTGGCCGGGTATACAACAAAGTAGTCAACATTTTTTTTTTGCTTGCAAAAAGTAGTACTATATTGGCATGTAAGCTTCTGAGCATATAAAATGATACAAAGGTCACTGCATGTTAATGCTAACATATATGCAAACTAGAAAAACATGGGGTTTCATTTTTAGTAAATAAGAGAGAATTTCCAAGATCTCCCATATCAAATGCAAAGTGTTTAAGACTTTAAGACTTCCTACTCATATAAACCTGCCACTGATCCATACCATATTCGATGTAATGGAATTTAAACTCAAAATTCAACTTATCAAAGTGTTAAATAAGGACTATAAAAAAATGTTCTTTATGATACCTAAAAAACAAATATTGCTTATACATGGAATGATGAACAACAAAATAAAGTCGGACTCACTAATTTAAATAACTATCACCTAAAAAATGTTTAAACAGTGGATGGTCCTTTTAAATGACCACGGAAAAAATTGACAACAATGTCAACTTGACTATAGGAATCTACAGAAGTTGATAAGCTAAAGGCTGTGATTATTTTTTTAGAAACCCAATTATTATTAATGACCGCGCACCAAGATTAACATAAAAGATTCTGTACTCGGACAACTGCATTATATTCACTATGGTAAAAGGAACCTTCGACTTGTTCAGTACCTGTTTCGGTACTTTCATCACCAATTTTCTAGAACCTCCTCCCTAGTACGTTGGGTCTTCTATTGGCGTTGTCTCGTTGTAGCAGTTTCCATGTTGATCTCCTCCCCACTCTTTGCTTCTGCATTTATTTCAGAACATATATCAGATTCATAGTATTGAGGTATCATCATTATGCAGAGGTTTAAGGTAAATGTACTCACTTCTCATGTGTAGGGGACATGGTAGTAAAGAAAACTCTTGTAGTGTTCGGGTCCATGTTCTTTTCTACCCATCTTACCATTCTGGTCATGGCGAGTCTATATGCATCGTTTGTTTCCATGAGGTCGATGTTGGTCATGTCCCCTGAAAATGGTCCTGCGTTGCATTGTTTCAAGTATTAGGGTACATTAGTAATATGTTTGTTAATGAAAACTGAACAAGTGCTAATCAGTTTTACACATGTTTATCTACTGTAAAATCAATAAAAGTAATTTGATGAACCCAACTGAATTTTGGGGAAAAAATATTGTTTTTTACTATTGTCGTTTTTTAATGCATGCATTCGTACACATTTTAAAAGAAATCCCAAACTGAATATTTAGATAGATCAATTTGTGAATATATTTATTGACATAAATCAATTCCTTTATATTACTTTTGAAACATAATGCAGTGTATAAATGTTTTTCTTTTGTTCTTTTCGTAAAGATATAGTCAAAGTGACATTTAACCATATTCTTTTACAATTTGTATTACCATTCTTCTCGTGTATTTTTTTTCTTCCCATGATTAACTTTTATTACGTTTTAACAGGTATATTACACAGCACAAGTCAATTAGAATCAGTTTTCTTACTTTCTGGATCAAAAAGATTAAACCATTTATCCTGAAAAAAAAACAAATAAAAGTATTTTAAACTCTGAAGGGTTCCCCTATTTTAATTTTGTTGAGTTCATGAATCTGAGTGTATAATAAGATTTCATACTGAATGACTCGCCATGATTGCAAATCATAAGCCTCTATGAAAGCAGCATCTCATTCTATAACTGTTCTTATACAAACATGCTTAACTTCTAAGTTACAATGATAGGAAATGCTTGTGTAGATGTACTAGCCTTACATCTCATATGGAAGCAGGAGATATTACACTTAATATTGTGTATACAATGGAAGTAACACGCCGCATCATTCAAGAGAAGAATAAAAGGATTATGAACTTAACCAATATGAAATACTGTATTTTCTGTAACCTTGTCCAAAGATGAGTGTGAACTTAGCACTTTTGTTACCTACAATTGTGGGTACATGATCATGCAATGCAAACCTCCTTCTACGTGCAAACTGAATTACAAAACATAAAATAGAATTACCTTGGAAATTTGCATCCATGAGGCTGCCATCTCCAATGCTGATAACCAGTAACAACAACCCAAACAACTATACTTGGTGAGGAAACTTACCATTGGTGTAGGCCATGGTTACGGGTTCGATTCGGGTTCGTCAGCGTCTAGGCTCGGAATTGAGGCGGCGCGGCTTCACAGCGCTTCAGGGTTGCAGCGGTTGGTGATGGACGCGCGCAAGGATTAAGGCGACGCTGAAAGGCTCGAGCACAGTACGCAGCTTGGTCGCGGGTTAGAGGCGGTGGCGATGGGAAACACGGAGGAGAAGGCAGCGCGAGGAAGTGCGGAGGTCGGTGGTTGGTTGCGGCTTCGCTTGGTGGCGGCTCAAGCAATAGTTGCAATGGTTCCGTTGGTCGCACTGCACAGGTTGAGGGTGAAGCGGCTTTGATCGGAGGAAGCCATGGATTGAATTTTTGGGGATGAATTTTGATTTTGAGGAGGCCATAGATTTTTCGATTTGGGGACAAATAAAATCCCGTTTGGCTGAAATGAATAAAGGGGGACGGAGGAAAACTAATGAAAGGGGACAGATGCGTGGTAGCAATCTCAGACAATATTGAACACATGTTGGATATAAATTAAATTATTGGGTATATATTTGAAAACCTTAAATACATTTGTATGGGTTTTATAGTGTATAATATGTGCATTTAGATAATTTAAATAATTTATATTCCTTAAATATTTGTTGCCACTTGTTTTTAATTTGCTGCATATGGGTGCACACTTGTCCATTTTCTCCTGTTTGGGTTAACGCCTACCCCTTCCATTCGTTAGTAACGTGTCACTTTTATCACCATGTTTAATTTTTCCATCCTCTCTCCTTTCTTTTTATTCCGGTTCCCTTTCTCCTTCATTTTATTATTCTTCCTGTCAAATAACGATTCGTCGTTTTGAGCGTTCCGAGTCGGTTTAATTACCAGTTCGAGACGTTAAAAATAACGGAATGTTACATCTAGTTTTCCTGATGAACGACGGAGAGACAAGGGTAACAGTACGTGGTTTAGTTGCTGGTGGAGAGCGACAGAGAGATAGAGACAAGAGTAGCGGGATGAAGTTAGGATTTGAGATTAAAAAATTTTGGGGCTAGTTTTTTTAATTTGGTAAGATGAGCAGCCAAAGGAATGAATCGAGGGAAATCGAAAAAAAAAAATTTAGCTGAAAAGTCATGTTAAAGACCACTATTGAAAATTGTTGTTACATATTAAATATCTAGAAGGTGAAAATAAAAATTATATGGCTTTCGAAAAAGTAACACAAATACGGATATGGTCATACTCGCATCCGATGATTGTTTGTTTGAGTGCAACTAGAATTATACTTAGTTTTTTAAGTAATTTAATAGATAAATTTATTCTCTTTTATTATTTTATATAAGTAAAATATCTTAGTACGTATTATCATTTTTAATATTAAAATTTAATTTTAACTATTATTATTTAATTATCGTTCAATTAATCAACATTGTTTATAAAATTTTATAATTAATTATAAATTATAACATTCAATAGTAAGTTATTTATAAACTGTAGATTATAAATTAATAATTAAATATTTACTACTAGTTTATTTATTATTAATAATAATTTAATACCTAATTATTGACTATTAATTATTAATTAACTAAATTTACTAGTACTAATTACCAAATATTAAATATTAACTACTTATTAAATAATAAATATTAATTACTTGTTAAACATTAAATATTAATTACCAGTTATTAATTTCTCATTAAATATATTAATTACTAATGCTAGTTATTACTAAGTAGTTAACATACATTAACTATTAAAAATAAATTACTACTTATTAACTATTAATTATTTTATAATAATTGATAAATATTACCGGGTTTCTAAGTTTATTGTTAATTATTATTATTAAATATTAATATAATTAGTTATCAAAAATAGATATTATAAACATGAAGTTTGTAACAACATCTATTACAATTAATAAAATGAAAAGTTGTTAAAAGTATGTTTATTACAACTTTAGAGAGGTGACAGTTGTAAAAAAACATTTATTACAACTGTGTTTTTCCCACAGTTGTAAAATTAAAGTTATAATATGGTGTTTTTGTTGTAGTGGTAATAACTTGCCTTTTGGGTTTGATCAGGTTCATGATGTTTGGAGAGAAGCCATTAACATTGCTACCAGATACAACATAAGTTTCTTCATTACCGTTGGCCATGGCAAGGCAATATTAGATTGCAGCTTTGTGAGGAACAATAAAGATAAAAAAGAATGTGGCTCAGGATTTTTTTAATGCCTTTTGGCAATTTGGTGCTCTGATACCATATTAGAAAATAAAATAGAAGAAACAAGATTGAAGAGAAGTTTTATTATTGATGAATTGCAATTGTAAGATGATACAAACTATATATAGAAGACCCCTATCTATAATACAAGAAATAAATACAAACAGGCTTGAATAATGGGAACGTGACCGTTGTATTGTTGTAATAGGCATGTGACCGTTGCTATGCTATAATAGGCATGTGACTGTTGCATTATTATAATAGGCATGTGATCGTTGCTACGTTATAATGGGAATGTGACCGTTGCAGTGCTATAATAGGCATGTGACCGTTGCTTTCCCATTATTTCGTTACATATCCTGCTATCGCTTCATCGTCTAGCGCCACCAGTAAATCAAAAATAACAGAATAGTCGAGAAAAAAATTAAAATTCCCATAGTTTCGTACATCTCAACTTGAATAACGTCCAATGCTAATGAACCACTCACTCTGAACAAGTTGCCCGCTCATGTTGCCATGCTCGGTATGTCGGCTACGAACGGGTGAGTCAACCTCAATCATTCAGTCATCGTGCAAAGCTGCATTGGCAATAGACAAAGGATGAGCAGGTGGAGCTAGGGGTGGGTTGGACCGGACCGGATGGAGGTGTGTTCAAGCTCTGTCCTATAAAAGACACGGACGGACACGGACAAGCATTAAGTTCAAACACTGTTCGTACGAGCCGAACAACGGACGGATAACGTTCGAACAATAGAAAAACATCGAACATTTTGAATCGGACTGGACTCTGGTGTGTCCAAGCTCTGTCCTAAAAGAGAATCGGACAGACATAGACCGGACACCTTATAGCTTCAGACTGAGCCGGACAACAGACTGTTCCATCCGATATACAGTCCTAGGTGGAGCTTAAGAAAGTTGGTGGTATATGATACGTGGAATTGTGTTTCATATTATGCAATCTCAAAATAACTGATTGGACTCTCTGAACTTCTTCAGAGGACGCGTCTATGTTTTATGTAACTGTATGTTGGCCCCGGCCATCATTCGTCAGAGCCGTCCGAGAGATCATGCTCTATTTTCCACTGTTTTCCTTCAGTCGTTAGCCATTTATTTCAGTTGTTGCAGTTGTCCATTGAATTGTATCACTTGTTATTTATTTGAGTCTGAGACTAGTCTAAGCCAAACTGCACACTAAAATCTATAGCTACGATTGTGTAAAAGATGTCGTTGGAATGGACTATGTCAGAAAAATACAGTGTGCAAACATCAATGAATTTTGTCATATATCTATTTGCTAAAATGCTATAAATAGTTAAATTAGTAGCGGAACATCGAGCTATTACAGTAAAGAAATTAAACTAAAAAATAGGTAGGCTATAAAGGGCTGCTCCGGTATTTTAAGATCTATATGAAACTACCAGGCAGAGATGGGAAATATGAAGCTTATGTTTACCCCAGTGGGCTACCTTAATTTCTTTTAGGCCTATTGTACTTCTTTCTTCTGGGCTGAATGGTAGTGCTTCTCTAAAAGTATGGCCAAAGGCTTTCTGCTTAAAGTTTGTTATGTAAAGTATGTTAATGATCGTGATGCATTTTGACCCAAATATATTCAATTTCATAAAACCCACAAGTTGTTTGTTCTCTTTAACCATAATATATTCAAATATTTAAGAAGTAGCTCTATGCAGCTAATAAATCAGATTTTTTTTTACTAAAACAGAAAATAAGAATCTTTTTTCCCACTAAAACAAAGAATTAGGATTACTTGCAAAAGTAGTTTAGTTTTAGGTTTATATTCAAATAGAAAACAAAAAATTTGAAAAATTTGAAAATAGCATGAAAAAGTGAAGGTAAACAAAAATGTGGAGAGCAATTCATCATCTCCCCTGTTCTGTGTAATTTGTGGACAGTGGACCTTAATTTTATAATATTTATAATTTGTTACTTACATGTAGGGCTGTCCACAGATGCTTATGAATACGGATAGTGTCATAACTGTATCCATTTCTGAAATTATTTTCGAATATCGAATATCCGTATCCGTTTAATTTTCGGATATTGGATATCCTTATCCGCTTTATTTTCGAATATGGATGGATATCGGATATTTATCCGCTCCGCCTGTAATGAATAAATTTAAGAGTATAAATAAAAATGTTTGGATCAATATAAAATAATTTTTATAAGAATGTTTGTAAAAAATCAGAAAATGAAGAAACGTGATGATGAAACATTGTTCTAGACTAATATCCACAAGCATATCCAAAAATATTCCAAAATTAAACACTAAAACTATCAATTTTTCACTAAAAATGGACAAAAAATTATATCATAATAAAATCCAATAGTTACAAAATAATTATTAACTCTATTTTTCTGTTTTGAGTTATATATATTACATCAATTAGTCGAACAGATATTTTTCGGATACGGATACTTATATAACCATATCGCTATCCGAAAAGCTTTTCGGATATCGGATATCTGTATCCTCTTTTCGGATAATGCTGAATAACGGATATTTTTCATATTTTCGGATATGGATTCAGACAGATATCGGATATTTCGAGTATTCGTTGACAGCCCTGCTTACATGCATTGTATTAGTCGCTGGTTCTTTGATATAATAACAAAGAACAATATGAACATCAGTATTTAAATCGGAGGATAGAAATCAACATGACTTTAGTTCTAGAAACATGACTCCTCATGTATCCAACATCGTATTCTATTTTTTTCTCTACCTACGCATATGGATCTTGTGGATAATAATTGATTTATTTAATATTTGTTTTAGAATATTCTTCTTTTTCATTTTTTACCAGGTTAATTTTGGGTCTATTTAAATACAGCAATTCATTTAGCTTTCAAAAATTCGATTATTGTTGGATCAATCTCAAATGGTTTCGATATTGCAATCGAATCAATTGTCGAAAATAGGAACAAGGCGACAACCACATGTGCATTAATATGTATAGTTTCCCCATAAATCTTTTAGCTTTCTATATACTTTTGTCGGTGGTAGTAAATGGTTTCACCTTTTTATTAGCAGTTTATTTTTTCCATTTTATTGAAAAAATTGGATTAAAGCAACTAAGCATCTGCATTTTATTTATTTTTGCAACATAAAGACCAAATTTTTCACCTTTTTTATCTTCCCCTGAATTGCTTATTCGACTATTCCAATAGTTTCCTACTTCGGCTCATATTAGTTGTTTGTTCAATATAAAAGTAATAGACAAATGGTAAAAAAAAAATAGGTATGATGTTTATAACGGTATAATGCTAGTTAAGTGATCGAATCTTTAGACAAAAGTAAGTTATATTCATTTCACCATATTTGTTTGAAGATTGTATATGTCTGAATACCTTTAGAACAATATTAAAAAAACTAGCCTTGCATTCTAGCTTTTATGAGCTTAGTACGATTACAAGCTTCGAATTTAGAAGTTAGAATTGAAAAAAGAAAAGCTAACCGATGGATATATGTAGAAAATGGAGAGCATATTTCTTGAAAATTACGTAGTTATAATGAAGAAAAATATTTATAACTAGTGGTAATTTTCTTATGGAAAAAGCTGTACAAGCCGACTATATTAACTACTGGAATTGTTAAAGAATAAACTCAAACCAAAAGATAAAATTTGTGTCTTTTGAAATGAAAAGTTGTGACTATTTAAGTGAAGAGTGCCTATTAAAGTGAAAAGACACGTTCGTCTGTTGAAATGAAAAGTCATGTCTATTGAAGTGAAGAATCGTGTTTATTGAAATGAAGAGTCGTGTCTGTTGAAATGAAGAGTGGTGTCTATTCGGTAAGATTTGTGACCATTAAAGTGAATAATTATGCATATTCAGTAAAGGTCGTATTTATTGAAGTGAAAAAGTCGTGTCTATTTAGTATAGGTCGTGTCAATTGGAATAAAAAGGTGTCTATCCATAAAGTTGTGTCTATTTGTAAGGGTATATAGTCCAATATAAACATGTGGTCATTTTGTTGTGTTGTAAGCAAGCAAGAAAAGAAAACAAGTATGAATGACAAATGAAGTTGAATTACAAATAATAAAAATTATTTGTCCATCCGCCTTAGAAATTCCTCTTCTCTATTCAACAAATTTGTATCGGAACTATGCCGAATTCTAGATCGTTGGGGCATATGATAATTGGAGCATTCAAATGCATGCACTGCTAGGTGCACAAGATGCATATGAAGTAATCAAAAATAGCTACATGGAAATAGAAAATACCACGAACTTGTTGGCAAATCAGTTAAAAACATTGAAAGAAATGCATATAAAAGACAAGATCGCCCTCTACCTCTAGTTTCGAGTAGTGAATGAATCGGGATTCAAAAAAACTACTGCTGCAACAAATTCGAAAGAAGCGTGGGACACTTCGTAAAAGGTCTAGAAGGGTGTCGATAAAGTTGTCTTACGTTTGTTGGTTCTACCTCAATGGATGTTGTTGTTGGTTGGTCTGCTTACCAACGGGTTTTATTCATATCAACAGGATCAGCCCAATACTATTGGTTGCTCTAGACAAACCTGAAGTGAAAAAAGAGCTTGTAAAAAGGAGAAACTCTAATCATTCGTAAGAACAGTCATCAGTGAATATATTAACTTTCATAAACTCAGCTGACATTCTATTGGACAGAAATAACGAATGCACACCTGAAATTTATTTTCTCATCCAATGTTGAAAGTCGTCCGAAATAACATTATGATACTTCGTTTCTCTTTTTGGCTCGACTCCTCACATATCCAACATCGTATTCTCTTCCTTTTTTTTTTGAATTTCAACCAATGCATATGGATCTCATGGATAATTTTTCATCTATTTAGACACAGCAGTTGATTTAGACATAACAGTTGATTTAAACTCTAGCTACTCGTATATAAGCCAATGCAAACAACCACTTGAACACTGTGTCATTTAACGTGTTGTTGTAATAATATAAAGTTAAACATATCCGAATTCTTCAAATGTTCCCCTTTCTATCTTGCTTCCCTAGGTGGTCGGCATGTGAGCCTAACCCTAGGTCGGGCCTAATCCTAAGGAAAAAAATGACCTTTTTCAGCTTCAGACTAATTACAATAATTAAACTTTTAATGACACAATCTTCATGTTGATAGCAAACTTCCCATCTCTATTGCCACTACTATTAGGTTTCCAAAAGATAATTATGTAACAATGAATTACATAACAAGCTACGAGCAAAACTACAGACAAAGAAGATAAACCAAAGGACTGGTTAGCGTACTAAAATCGATTTGATAGGATATCAAAATTGCACCCTACAGACAGAGAGATGTTATTCACACTACAAGAGGAATAGTGGATACAAACGGCCAAGGGGCATTGGCGGTCGTTGGAAAGTCATTGGAAGCCGTTGGTATCCGGATCAACGGTTTCCAACGACTTCCAATGCCATCAACAACTATTTTCTAATGGCTTCCAAATCTAAAACTTGGTCACGTGTATTTCATGTCTAGCCAGCTAGTCGTTGGAAACTGTTGAAGACCTTTGAAAACAAGCCTTTGCTAATAGTTGGAAGCCGTTGAAATACATGGACCTATTAGTCGTTGCCAACCGTTGGAAGCCGTTGTTTTTTTACATATTTCAAATTGCTCACTTCCAGCCACACACAATCTTATATTCATCAAAACCTTTTCATTTCGAGCATATACATCACAGTCCCAACTACATATATACCAAAACATTATATTATACCAAAATCAAACACAAAACAAGCAAAGCACATAACATAAACCAATATTTACAAAATACCTCAACTCAATGCCATGAACACAACATATATGTACATACATCCCAACGGCATCAACTCAACATCAAAATAAATAGTCATTCAACACCATGTCCAAACCATCATCATCAATATCCCAACGCGCCTTGGCATCGTGGTTCCAAGAGTAGGAAACTGAGGCTTGTGTCGTCGATCTAACTCAATGCATGTTTATGCTAAAAAACATCCCAATATTACGCAAGAACACCACGTCATCTCTCCTAAAATAAGCATATATATATATATATATATATATATGTATATATATATATATATATATTAGAACTTAAAATTAAATCAACTATAACTTTTAACAACTTATAAATTAAAATCTTTAACTACGTAATTAATAAATATACTAGGTCCTCGCGATGGTGCTGGAATGACTTGGAACCACCGCGATGTGTAATCAGGTCCTTTCTCCTATTTGTCGCATTTCTCACGGACGCTGCCTATACATTTAAATTTTAAAAAAAATTATTCTAATTTATATATTAATTGAGTAGAACAATTTAAATTAAAATGAAGTAAATTTATCTGAAACTTCTCATTATTCCGCCAAGTATGCAGATCGTCCCGCACCTTAGCGCTCATTCAATATGTTTTTTCCCACATGATTTTATGTTATTCGTTGTTTCTCTGTAATTTTTAGCTACTATATTGTTCTAGTGGCACTTGAGAAGGTCCATATCTGTCTCCTGGAGATGCACTGCACCCTGCATTTTTTAAAAGTAGCACAAATATGAACTACTCAAATAGGAGCATGAATACTTAATGTAATAAATGATATATCATGCGTACCAGAAAATCATGCCTAATAGTCTCCTTGACAACATCTAGTATCGATGTCCACGTGGGCCAACATGAAGTTGTTTGAATTTGATAAGCATGTTTTGATATTGTTAAGGTTGTATTGGAAGGCTCAAACTCAAAACTCCTGTGTTAAACGAAAAAAACATTTCATGGCTACTGTATATATATTTATATAATTTATTGTGCAGAAATTAAATTTATACTTGAAAACTAATACTTACCCTCTATTGGCTTTTGGTTTAAGCTACACTACAAGACGTGATAGCTCCTACGATGGACCACTGTCATCACCACCTAATGGACCCTGTGTCGTCATATCTGTTACAGACAACAATATAACATAACATAAAAGGGCTATGTAAAACAAATAGTATAACATAACATAAGAGGACTATGCGATATAAATAATATGACATGACATAACATAAAATTATCATATTATAAGAAACAGTATTACAAAGAATATGACATGACATAACATAAAATTACGATTTTAAAATGAGGATTATTGGTTAGTCCTCGTCGCTTTCAGATTCTGACTTTATTTCCTACTCTATATATGGTTCATCTATAGTTTCAAATGCTTTAGTTAATGCATTTGATTCATCGTTTGGAGATCCAAAATATGTTTGATCATTGGTTATTACTATTCCTCTATTTTCCTCGACATCTGCTTGATAAGCTCGTTAGAAATATTATGTTTGAAACACCCCACCTCCGTTAAGGTCACTCACAAAGGGAATGCCTTAACTTTGGTGGAGCATTTTAGTAAACAGAACAGAAACTTACAAGACAGATAAAACAGTACTTGAAATTTTTTAACTTTATTACAGTGGAAACAGAAATTAATATGGTTACATCCTTTCAATTTCAGAATTCAAGTACAAAATATCAGTCTTGTACAAAAGCCTTCAAAATGCATGGTTTAAAATCATGATCCCCATGGAACGGAAGCTATACAAAGCCAAGCCATACTTTAAGCACTTCAAGCAAAGAGAAATCTGGATCAAGCTAAAGTATTCCCTCCTTGGATAACCTGGGGGGGAAACGGAAGAAAGGAGGCGAAACAACAAGGGTCAGACAAAAAGTCTGGCAAGTCCAGTGACTTTCAGCATATGAACAGATAATAATAATATGATATGAACATAAAACTGGATGTGAGATAACTGTAACAGGTGTAGAAGATATAACAGAAAAACAGAATGATATAAACTATTGTTTTACACTTCTCTGCACTAATACTAGTATAACAGAATTAGGTGTCACCCTAATGTCTAAATTGAAGCAGGAACGGGTACAGAATACTTTAACAGAAACAGAATGCGAAAAATGGGCCTTTACTACCCGATCAGAAACAGACAGAAGCAGAAACAGATTTATCCCTACGGAAACAGAATGTAGAATTAGGTGTACACTAGTAATGGGCCTTTACCACCCGAACAGACGGTACCACACAGAAACAGACAGGTGTTACCACCCAACAGAAACAGACGGTACCAACAGAAACAGACAGAACTAAGCGTACCCTAAAACCCTACCCCAAGCGATCGGCTCCCTAATACATAAATATCCTGTGTCGGCCCCACAGTAGGGTGTATCACTCCCTAAAGTGACAACCAATTGTCACAGACCTATTTATAGATGTCACGGCGTCTTACATCCTCAGAGGCAGACCGGGGTCCATGCACGCACATGACCCGGTTGGAACGCACCATCAACACCCCTCGCCATTATCAGAATGAACCACTTATAATTAGTTCAGTAAGCGTGCCCGGACCCTACCTACTGTTGGGTCAAAGTTTTGATACCAGAAAGGGTTACTGACTAATATGGGCCCCAAACAACAGATGACACAAGTAATTCCCCTCCTAACCTTGTGTCCCCAGACTAACAGATTTCAGATTAACAAGTTCAGACATACAGAATTCAGATTTACTAATTCACAAATTAAGTTAATAAGTTTTCAGACTAACAGGTCAGATGTACAGATTTTTCAGATTTGTCTAACTTTGTATTGGGCCTACAGATTCATGGACGGGTTTACTACACCTATTAATCCAGTTGGTTTAACCCTATTTTCCCCCAATACGTTTTAGACGTCATTCTTATCTTAGATTTGCATTAATTAATTATTAATGCACAGACCTCTCACATTAGGTCGGTAGCTTGTGGCCGCTGGATATGTCGGGCGGTTCCGGGCAGACTTCTGCCACAAGCCAGACCTAACCTCGTGTCTTACGCATGTTATGACTAACTTCTCACATTAGAACCTATTGTTTGCGGCCACTGGATGTGCCGGGCGGTTCCGGGCAGATTTACGCCGCAAACTCATTCTAACCTCGAGTTAGCCATGTTTATCTTTGCGGCCAATTAATTAATAATTTACCGTTTATGCGCACGCCCAATATATATGCCAATTCAGATTATATCAATAACAGGATGATTATATCAACATAGCAGATAACAGATTTTATATGACTTAACGGATTTAACAGATTTAGCAACTTAGCAGATTTTGGCATATAACAGGTTAGGCATTTCAACCGACAAATTTAACAGATTAGGCATTTCAACCTAATTAGCAGTCTAGGCAATATAACAAAACTAGTAGTTTAGGCAACTTGACAAATTAGCAGATTTAGCAAATTTACTATTTCTAAAAGTTCTATTTGCATGCCTTGCCCAATCATAAATTGGCCTAAATTCATATGCCTACATAATTGTCATGATTCACAACATATACTCTATGTTTGCATAAGCGCAGAATATGGACATAATTTGCCATATAACATATGTTCCAATTTTTTTGTTAAACTAGCATCTTACAGCAGATTCATATATAAATTATACCAAATATAACCATTAATTTCAATGCATGCCATATATCCAAAAATCCCTATTTAGGTGTAATCACAATAATAGATATCCTAATTAATGTAAATCTTTACACCTAAGTTTCCATATCTTCTTCTTTTTGAGTCATGAATCATTATGCAAACTATACCCAACAATATAAATCTTTAAATCATATCTTCTAAAAATCAGATCTTGACTTTTATATGCATTTTGTCCAAAGTCTCAAATCATATGTAATCTTACAATGGTTCCTCTTTTCTTCTATCATAGAATATGCATAGATCCAAATCTAGTTTACAACATTTTCTCATTAATTACAGTTCTAAATTACAACATAACTATGCATACAACATGCATAAATTATATGTTCATAGTCAAATTTATGCATATGTCCAATATATTTTATGCCTCAGACCTAAAGTCATACATTCAATTTAGTCTTTGTCAAATTTCGCATCATTCATTATTTATCCAAAATTTGCGTTCATACGTTCATCTCTTATGAGATTAGGCACAGGCTCGTGGTAGCCTGGCTATAAAAACAGAAAAGAAGAAAAGGGATATAGAACAGTCACAGAAAAACAAATCTGACAGAAGAGAATATATATACAATCTCAGATTCAGAATTAAAAACATATCAAAATTATAATTAACGTTTATAGCGGAAAATAACTGTACTTGCCTTGATTGGATTAAAGAAAGAACTTTAACTTGTTGTAGAATCTTTGCAGAAACTTTAATCTCTAGTTTGAATTGAGTTGCTTAGGCTGATGTTGATTATCTTCTAGTTTTAATTCCAGCAGAGCAGCGACGCCATTTTTATTTTTTTATTAGAAGAAGAGAGCAATGGAGGCTAGAGAATTGTGTAAGAAACCTAGGTAGAGTCTAGGGTCATTTTTATAGAGTTTATGAACTGATTAGGACCATTGATGTTGCTTGGATTGATCGTAGCCATTCATTCGAAAGAGAGACCAATTAGAGCCTGCCACCTAGCCCTAATGACAAAGCAGACTGCAGAAAATCGACCAACATAGATTAGGCCAGCCAGGGTGGACTGGGTTCGACCTGGGTCTGGACCAGGTCGACAGCCCTGTCGACAGCCCTGTCGACCTGGCTAGACCAGGTCGACAGCCCAGTCGACCTGGGTGCATTAGGCGGGAGTTTTCCCGTCTTGGCCAATTGGGCCCGATTTTTTAGTTTTAAACTTAATTCAGAAACTTCCGGAGGCTATATCTTCTTCATACGGACTCCGTTTTTCGAAAACTCGGACTCTATTTCGCGTATTTTTCCGAGACGAACGCAATGGCGTATCCCGTTTCCCTTAGTTCTTTGATTTCAAATTAATTATACTTTAATTTGTTAATTCCACAGTTATAGAATACACGGGGTGTTACATTCTCCCCCACTTAAAAGGATTTCGTCCCCGAAATCTTCAAGTTAAGAAGAATGTGTCCTACCATCCAATCACCCATCTACTCAACCATCATCCACAAGCATCCATTGTCCTTAGAAAACTTCTAACGTTGTATGAACATATGCAAAAGTGTGTGTATATGTTCCTTATCTAATGCAAAGATCAGGCGGTCTACTGATTCAATTGACCTCCTTAATGCGAATTATGTCAGTGCCATGAGTCCAACATGTATGCAATAGGATTCTGATATATATATATTATTTCTTTATGAGTGCACAATCATTCACTCAAATGCAACATCCATGTGCTGAATCAACCATTTTGCATCCACAAGAATTGAAAAATGCTCACCCATCCATATGCAGTATGAGAGTGTTTTCGAGCCGATCTAGTGCCTAGTGTGTGTATATGTGTCCACGGGCAACCACTAGCAACCATTTGCATCCACTTGCAACCATCAAACATAACATGTCTCAAACACATGTTTACACCCATTAGTTTCTACCTAAAGTTCAAATATTCGATCGATAGGATACAGTCGAATGATGGAAGCGAGTATAGATAGAACGAAAATTTGGTTCCCATTAGACATGGGTCCTAAGTATCGGCCCCAAAGACCGAAACCAATATCAAATTGACACCCCACGAAAACTCAGAATGTATGCGTCATTCTTGACGCCTAACACAGATATCCCTCAAACCCCAGTCTCAAACAGATGATCCATAACCCTTATGGGTCTGAGTCTATAGCGGAATTCAGAAATAATACTAGCATTAAAGTGCAGAGTATCGATTACAAAATCAAAATACCAAAATCAGAAAAAAGTCACAATCAGATAAAGAAATTAAACCTACTATAGAAATTTTCCTATTTCTATCCTAGCCACTAGCCTCAAGAGTGTTCGCCTGCCCTCCTTGTCCTCGTCTCTTCGGGCAGTCCCTAGTGAAGTGTCCCATCTCCCCACAGTTGAAGCAAGCGCTCTTCCTTTTTCTGCAATCCTTGTTCAGATGAGTTGAGCTCCCACAAGTAAAGCACTTTTTCCCCTTCTTATCTTCAGACTTCTCATCCTTCTTTTGTGTTTCCTTTTTGGGCCCCGCTTTCTTATTCTGTGGTTCTTCCTTTTTTGTCTCTTTCGGGCCCTTGTCTTCCTCGTGCAGTAGTGCCATATCCACCAATTTCTCGTAAGTTGCTCCCATGGGTACATGGGTCATGGCTAGGCTGTGCAGTGGCTCATTCAATCCTTTAACAAAGCGGAGAGCCTTTTTATGCTGAGTGTTGACTAAATCCAATCCGAATCTTGCTAGTTGGTTGAACTGGTTGACGTATTCCTTGACCGTCATACTTCCTTGCTTAAGAGACAAGAACTTTTCCAATTGTAAACTTCGTTCAGCTTGCGAGAGGAATTTTGTCTCAAACCTTGTTCTGAAATCCATCCATGTCTCAATCGGCCTCTCGGCGTTAGTGACTTCCCACCAGTAGGAAGCTTCGTCTTTGAGCAGCCATACTGCCAACTGTACCTTCTGCCTATCGTCCACCTCGAAGATAACGAATAGATCCTCAGTTTATTTGAGCCAATTCCTCGCTTCTACGAATGATTCAGTTCCTTTGAAATCCTTTCCACCCATGGCCCTAAAATCTCTACAGATCTTTGAGAAAGCAATTGCACGAGGAGGGGGTGGGGGAGGGGGATCATTTGCTGGACCTGCAGCGGCGGTCCTAGCCTCAAGATATTGACGAAACCAACCGGGTACATGGACACCCTCTGGTATCTCAGATGCTTCAGACATGCTGAAACGAAAAAGGAAAGGTTCAATACAAAAAGGACTGAAAGAAAGATATATGGCTCTTGAGGATCATGTTTTTCAAAATAAGCTTTAATTTTGAAAATACTTCCTTTTAAAACCTTTTTGAAAATAGTTTTCAAAAACTTTTATCTAATCTGGTAACCTTCAGCTCTGATACCAAGTGAAACACCCCACCTCCGTTAAGGTCACTCACAAAGGGAATGCCTTAACTTTGGTGGAGCATTTTAGTAAACAGAACAGAAACTTACAAGACAGATAAAACAGTACTTGAAAAATTTTAACTTTATTACAGTGGAAACAGAAATTAATATGGTTACATCCTTTCAATTTCAGAATTCAAGTACAAAATATCAGTCTTGTACAAAAGCCTTCAAAATGCATGGTTTAAAATCATGATCCCCATGGAACGGAAGCTATACAAAGCCAAGCCATACTTTAAGCACTTCAAGCAAAGAGAAATCTGGATCAAGATAAAGTATTCCCTCCTTGGATAACCTGGGGGGAAACGGAAGAAAGGAGGCGAAACAACAAGGGTCAGACAAAAAGTCTGGCAAGTCCAGTGACTTTCAGCATATGAACAGATAATAATAATATGATATGAACATAAAACTGGATGTGAGATAACTGTAACAGGTGTAGAAGATATAACAGAAAAACAGAATGATATAAACTATTGTTTTACACTTCTCTGCACTAATACTAGTATAACAGAATTAGGTGTCACCCTAATGTCTAAATTGAAGCAGGAACGGGTACAAAATACTTTAACAGAAACAGAATGCTAAAAATGGGCCTTTACTACCCGATCAGAAACAGACAGAAGCAGAAATAGATTTATCCCTACGGAAACAGAATGTAGAATTAGGTGTACACTAGTAATGGGCCTTTACCACCCGAACAGACGGTACCACACAGAAACAGACAGGTGTTACCACCCAACAGAAACAGACGGTACCAACAGAAACAGACAGAACTAAGCGTACCCTAAAACCCTACCCCAAGCGATCGGCTCCCTAATACATAAATATCCTGTGTCGGCCCCACAGTAGGGTGTATCACTCCCTAAAGTGACAACCAATTGTCACAGACCTATTTACAGATGTCACGGCGTCTTACATCCTCAGAGGCAGACCGGGGTCCATGCACGCACATGACCCGGTTGGAACGCACCATCAACACCCCTCGCCATTATCAGAATGAACCACTTATAATTAGTTCAGTAAGCGTGCCCGGACCCTACCTACTGTTGGGTCAAAGTTTTGATACCAGAAAGGGTTACTGACTAATATGGGCCCCAAACAACAGATGACACAAGTAATTCCCCTCCTAACCTTGTGTCCCCAGACTAACAGATTTCAGATTAACAAGTTCAGACATACAGAATTCAGATTTACTAATTCACAAATTAAGTTAACAAGTTTTCAGACTAACAGGTCAGATGTACAGATTTTTCAGATTTGTCTAACTTTGTATTGGGCCTACAGATTCATGGACGGGTTTACTACACCTATTAATCCAGTTGGTTTAACCCTATTTTCCCCCAATACGTTTTAGACGTCATTCTTATCTTAGATTTGCATTAATTAATTATTAATGCACAGACCTCTCACATTAGGTCGGTAGCTTGTGGCCGCTGGATATGCCGGGCGGTTCCGGGCAGACTTCTGCCATAAGCCAGACCTAACCTCGTGTCTTACGCATGTTATGACTAACTTCTCACATTAGAACCTATTGTTTGCGGCCACTGGATGTGCCGGGCGGTTCCGGGCAGATTTACGCCGCAAACTCATTCTAACCTCGAGTTAGCCATGTTTATCTTTGCGGCCAATTAATTAATAATTTACCGTTTATGCGCATGCCCAATATATATGCCAATTCAGATTATATCAATAACAGGATGATTATATCAACATAGCAGATAACCGATTTTATATGACTTAACGGATTTAACAGATTTAGCAACTTAGCAGATTTTGGCATATAACAGGTTAGGCATTTCAACCGACAAATTTAACAGATTAGGCATTTCAACTTAATTAGCAGTCTAGGCAATATAACAAAACTAGTAGTTTAGGCAACTTGACAAATTAGCAGATTTAGCAAATTTACTATTTCTAAAAGTTCTATTTGCATGCCTTGCCCAATCATAAATTGGCCTAAATTCATATGCCTACATAATTGTCATGATTCACAACATATACTCTATGTTTGCATAAGCGCAGAATATGGACATAATTTGCCATATAACATATGTTCCAATTTTTTTGTTAAACTAGCATCTTACAGCAGATTCATATATAAATTATACCAAATATAACCATTAATTTCAATGCATGTCATATATCCAAAAATCCCTATTTAGGTGTAATCACAATAATAGATATCCTAATTAATGTAAATCTTTACACCTAAGTTTCCATATCTTCTTCTTTTTGAGTCATGAATCATTATGCAAACTATACCCAACAATATAAATCTTTAAATCATATCTTCTAAAAATCAGATCTTGACTTTTATATGCATTTTGTCCAAAGTCTCAAATCATATGTAATCTTACAATGGTTCCTCTTTTCTTCTATCATAGAATATGCATAGATCCAAATCTAGTTTACAACATATGCTCATTAATTACAGTTCTAAATTACAACATAACTATGCATACAACATGCATAAATTATATGTTCATAGTCAAATTTATGCATATGTCCAATATATTTTATGCCTCAGACCTAAAGTCATACATTCAATTTAGTCTTTGTCAAATTTCGCATCATTCATTATTTATCCAAAATTTGCGTTCATACGTTCATCTCTTATGAGATTAGGCACAGGCTCGTGGTAGCCTGGCTATAAAAACAGAAAAGAAGAAAAGGGATATAGAACAGTCACAGAAAAACAAATCTGACAGAAGAGAATATATATACAATCTCAGATTCAGAATTAAAAACATATCAAAATTATAATTAACGTTTATAGCAGAAAATAACTGTACTTGCCTTGATTGGATTAAAGAAAGAACTTTAACTTGTTGTAGAATCTTTGCAGAAACTTTAATCTCTAGTTTGAATTGAGTTGCTTAGGCTGATGTTGATTATCTTCTAGTTTTAATTCCAGCAGAGCAGCGACGCCATTTTTATTTTTTTATTAGAAGAAGAGAGCAATGGAGGCTAGAGAATTGTGTAAGAAACCTAGGTAGAGTCTAGGGTCATTTTTATAGAGTTTATGAACTGATTAGGACCATTGATGTTGCTTGGATTGATCGTAGCCATTCATTCGAAAGAGAGACCAATTAGAGCCTGCCACCTAGCCCTAATGACAAAGCAGACTGCAGAAAATCGACCAACATAGATTAGGCCAGCCAGGGTGGACTGGGTTCGACCTGGGTCTGGACCAGGTCGACAGCCCTGTCGACAGCCCTGTCGACCTGGCTAGACCAGGTCGACAGCCCAGTCGACCTGGGTGCATTAGGCGGGAGTTTTCCCGTCTTGGCCAATTGGGCCCGATTTTTTAGTTTTAAACTTAATTCAGAAACTTCCGGAGGCTATATCTTCTTCATACGGACTCCGTTTTTCGAAAACTCAGACTCTATTTCGCGTATTTTTCCGAGACGAACGCAATGGCGTATCCCGTTTCCCTTAGTTCTTTGATTTCAAATTAATTATACTTTAATTTGTTAATTCCACAGTTATAGAATACACGGGGTGTTACAATGTTTGTCAAATGTAAACCTTGCCTTGGTTTTAAAAGCAGGTGACCAATCTGTTTTGTCTCTTCTTACAGATGGATAAGGAGCGTAATATATTTGAAGAGCTTGTTTGGCAATAACAAAAGGATCGTACTTATAATAACGTGCAGTATGTTTTATTTCTATAAGATTACATTTTTGGTGCACGTTGATTCCAGAACCTGAAACGTTGCTAAACTAGTTGCATTTAAACAAAAATACTTTTTTCGCAGGTCGTGTGAAATATGTCAATTGTAGAATCTGGGTTAGTACGCCATAAAAATCGTTTATATGGTCATTGGATCTTCACAACCTTTAACAAATACACCACTATTATTAGTTAATTTTTCAACACCATATTCTTTGGTATTAAATTTATATCCATTGACAAAGAATATTGGATATGTCTTGACTTTCCTTTTTGGTCTGATTGCTAAATGTTTCAATCCTTCATCTAAAACAAAATTTGTTGCATCAAAAACATAATTAGTAAACCAAGTAGCGAATTCTTTGCTGGTACCGCCGTTTGCATATTGTGATTCGTAAATGCTGCAATTATAGGACAAATGTTATATTATGATTAAATGCCCATGTCAATCTTGTACAGGGCATAACTTTTGACTCGGATCAAATCAGATGCTAAAGTCGGTCTCATTGGAAAGGAAATGATGTTCCCCATTCTGTAGAGTGGTTACATTAAAGATTTGGTTCAGCGCTTTGGGAGGAATCACTGTTTTAGTGTTTCATAGTTTGTTGTTCAGGTTTTTAGAGCCTGAATGGGCTGATTCGGAGAGACCCATTAGTGGACTGGTGGGAGGCTATAAATAGGGGGTTAGAGGTATGGAGAGAGAGTTACTTTTCTTCATTCTCTCATTTGATTGAGCTTATGATTGATCCTCGGCCTAAGAAATACACCTTTCCACCATTAAAATTCTAGATCTACATAAGAGAATCGAAGATCTACATTGTTTGAAGCTAGACCTATGTCGAGTGAAGATTGATTTCATCAAATTGGAATATTTGGAGAATATTCTTTGCTGTCCGGAATTGAGATTCATCGTTTTTGTGTTGTTTTAGAGATTTGGTGAGTGATATACGTCGCTCGCATGGATTCGATCAAATATACGGGTTGTTTGATCTCATGTTCATCATTTCAAGTTGTTTTTCCATAGATTTAATCGATGTAAGTATGGTTTTTAACTCAAATCAACATAAGATCTAATTAGAACTTAAATCGGTAAGTCTTCTATGTGATTTCAATGATAATTGTTGTTTTGATGATTGTTGATGGCTTGTGTGAATTTTTATTGGATTATGGTTGAATTGATGATTACAAACATGTTGAAACGGATTGGATTTGAGTGCGAGATTTGGTTCGAAATTCGAAAAGTAGATCTAGTCGTTTTGGCGAGAAAATTGGTCGGATCTGATTTGCTTTGTTGGATCGGTTCGGTTTTGGCTGGATCTAGTTGCATATGGGCAGGAAATGGTAGATTGCCGTGAGGACGTGCAAAGGAGGATGGACCGTTGCTTGGAGAAGAAGATACGGCTGGATCGGATCAACTCAAAGCTCATGGATCAACTCAAAGTTCATGGATCGTGGTCAAAGCTCATGGATCATGGTCAAAACTCATGGATCGTGGTCAAAGTTCATGGATCGGGCGCGATCGATGATGGATCGGTGGTGAAGAGTTTTGGATGAATTGGGTGCTTGGATTGTTGCGCGAGAAAGGATAGACTGGTAATGGTCCATCAGTAGTGGTCCATTAGCAGTGGTCCATCGGCAGTGGTCCATCGGCAGTGATCCATCGGTACTGGTCCATCAGCAGTGGTCCATCAGCAGTGGTTCATCGGTAGTGGTCCATCAGTGGTAGTCCATCAGTAGTGGCGCATCAGCAGTGGTCCATCGGTAGTGGTCCATCAGCAGTGGTCCATCGGTAATGGTTCATCAGCAGTGGTCGATCGGTAGTGTTCCATCGGTAGTGCTCCATTAGTAGTGGTCCATCGGATGGACCGATATTGATCCATCAAGTACATGACCATCGGAAGTGGTCCATCAGCAGCGGTCCATCGGTAGTGCATATCAGTAGTGGTCCATCGGTAATGGTCCATCAGCAGTGGTCCACCGACAGTGATCCGTTGGTAGTGGTCCATTGGTATGCAGTGGTCCATCGACAGTGGTCTATCGGTAGTGGTCCATCAGTAGTGATTCATCGGTAGTGGTCCATTGGTAGTGGTCCATCGGATGAATCGTTATTGATCCATCAAGTATATGACCAAATGATGTTTATATTTATTGGCTCGACGATGGTTCTAGCTTCGACACGAGTTCAAGGTGGAATGTTCGAAGTGATGTGATGTGTTCGTTGATCGGTGTAAAGCAACGAATGTGAAGACAACTCTAGGGTATTAGGTTTTGCATAATGGTTACTCAAGGGAGACATGAGTTGTGAATAGCCGTCGGTGATGATGACTAAAGATGCGAAGGCTGGGAGATTATCGTTATTGTAAGTTCTAGCTGACTCAAAGCAGGGGTACTTTGGGCAGTCGTGAAGGGCCTCGTACCTTGGGCAGTCGTGTATGGCATAGTTGTCGAGATTTGAGAAGAGAAACATACGAGTCGTGAAGGCGTATGGAGTTTTAGCTAGAACTAGGGTTTACCATTAGCCCTTGACATATGGCAGGAGGCTGTCATACGATTAACGATGGTTTCAAAGCAGGATTTGCAATGATAGTCAAAGTCAGTCATGGATGTTGGATGTTTGATTGTTTTGTTTGTACAGTCTCACGTAGGTTGTCTGACATCGAAGGAGATGTTTCTTGGGTGCTTGTTATTGGTTTAGGCCTCTTGGGCTTGTACTTAAGGGATGTTGCGCTCGATTAGGATGGTTTACGTTGGATATAGAATTTGGTTGCTATGATTACTATTGCATGGTTACTTCTGATTGCCATGAATGGATGGTTGTTCTGGCTTCCATGGATGTATGGTTGAAATGATTGCATGTAAAGGCTGTCACTGTCAGATGTGGGGAAGACAGATGTGGGTTCTTTTCTGGAGTTTTTGGTAGATTGGTTTGTTAGTCTATCTATTCTCGTATACTTTATTGATGGTGTTAGATAGTTGTTTTATCGCTCACTAAGACTATTATCTAACTCAAGGTTTTATGTTTCCCTCTTATTACCTTGGGTTGTTCATACGATTTTGAATGGGCAGACTGGGTGGCAGGTGACAGGTGATTGGTGAGACGATGCTGCTTTGCGATGACAAGCAGGAGGCTGGCATATTACTTTGCTATTACCTAGTATCTTTGTTTCCATTGTTTGATGAGTGTTGTAGTGAGGCTTCATGTACAAACTTTAATGTTATATCCAGTTGATGTATGGATGATCTTTCAGGATGTTATGAAAGTTTAAAAGTTTGTTATACAATGCTCCACTATTATTTCCTGTTGTATATGTTCTATTATACTTTGTCCTTGCGCTGTGAGTTATACGACAGGTTCCGCTTGTGTTTACATACTTCGATGATTGTCCATGTCGGTTGGCACACTTATAGTGATGGATTCTTATTAAACACCATAAGTTAAGCTTTGTGTAAACCTGGCTTTGATGCCAACTATAACGACCAGTCTTTACGACTGCTTCAAATCAGTAATTAAACCAACTTAAACCGCTCGAAATGATAGATTGTTATTAAGCTTACGGGGTTTAGTCAGAATCAAACATATAAATCACAGAAAAAAAACTATAATATCTCACAGCAAAAGCAATTTACACAAAATATCTAAGTTATACAATATTTTTACAATGCGAAAATACATAGATTTTGAATTTTTTTAAATTGCAGAATTAATTGAATCGAAAGCGAATGCATCTTCACGAGTCTCTAACTTTAATAGTTGAAATCTTTTGATCTGCGACACTCGGATCTGACCCTAGCATTTCATGCAAAACACAAAATACTCAAGTTAGTATTAATTTTATTCTATTAAATCAACTTTAGTAAAACACTAAAATATAACTGTTAATCCTAACTTGTATAAGAAGTTTCTAAACATTCGAATATGTGTCCAAACTGTCAAGAAATCATGGTCAAAGCAACGCAACAAGGTATGGCAAGTTTTAAATAAAAAAAGCAAGTGTGCATACTAACGTATTTCAGGTTTATACAACAAGGCAAGGTGAGTATATCAACATGTATGTTCAATTTACATAATAGGGTATGAGAGATACATCAAGACAACATTATTAACATTAGCATTAACATGGTGACAAAGACATAATGATAACATGAAATTGGACAACAAAGAGACAACAACAAAAGGCAACCAAAAAAGCATGGCATTAACAACAAACAAAACATCAACTATTATATTTCAATTTTCGTTGATGTTGAAAAACTTGCATAAAGTAAATCGTGAGTAAACTCACCATGTGTTCATATGATGAAGACAAGAAACAAACACGGACAACGACCAATCATAAGCAGCAAATTTGAAATTGAAAATCCTTTTTCTTTTTTCTTTTGAGAAGGAGGGTGAACAAAATTTAGGAAGTAGAGGATACCAAAAATTTTTAGGGAAGAGGAGGCTGATAAAGGTAGAAAGGAATTCATATTTACTTTTCTTTCTATGTGGAGAGGAGGAAGAAGTTCTAACATTTATAGAAGACAATTGCAAAGAAGAAACAAAAGAATGAGGAAGGAAATTGCGAAATATACGTGATTTATTTCTCACTGGTGTCCTTCACATATTGTAGATTACAGGGGAAATAAATTGACTGATTAAGGCCGTGGTGACAATATTACTTTCTCATTTAAATTTCAAAAGTAAATCAAAAGGAGGAAGAGAATAAATGGAAATATATGATTGCAAGATTAATTGTATAACGCTAATTGTTAGAAAGTTTGTGACTTCTAAAATTTCAAAACATGGAACATTAAAATATCATAATTTAAGGAATCTGTTCAATGGACAGGCAAGAATAAATAGAATAGAAATATACATACATGGAGTTGGTTTGTTTTTGGAGAGAATAATGAAGGGAAAATGGGAAAGGAGAAATAAGGGGATGTAAATTTAAGGAAAGAAAGTACATAAATGAAATAAGATGCGCGAAAATAGAATGAAGGGAAAGAAATTAATAAGATTAAGGTAAAGAAATTAATAGAATAAAGGAAAGAAATAAATGCGTATTTAATGGAGAAATAGAGTGAAGAGAAAGGAGGTAGTGAATTTGAGGAAAGTAGAAAAAAGAAGAGGAAAGAAATTGATAAAATGAAGGAAAGAAATGAATGCTGCATTAAGGAAACAACGAAGATGGAAGGGCGGGTACACCTGGGTACATATGCCTGGTTCTGAATGAAGCACGCTCTGCCTCTGTTCTTTTTAGAGCGAGACTTGCCTCTGCTTCAGCATACTCACGCCCTATGTAACAACCCGTATTTCAATAACATGTTAAAACGAGAATCAAGGCAGAATTTAATTTTAAATTCTGAATCAAGTAAAACGGGCTATGCCATTGCGTTCGTCTCGGAAAAATACGCGAAATAGAGTCCGAGTTTTCGAAAATCGGAGTCCGTATGACCCGGTTAAGGCCCAAAGAAGTTTTCGGGAAATTTGAATTTCGAAACATGCAGAAATGGGGCCAGGCGGGAAAATTCCCGCCCAGACAAGTCGACAGGCATGTCGACAGGGCTGTCGACTTGCCCTGTCGGCTGATTCTGATCTGGTGCACCTATTTTCTATCTTGGCTAGGTTTTTGGGCCTGGTTTGAAATCTGACGGTTCAGGTTGGTCCTAGGGTTAATCTAAGGGCCTAAAACTATCCTAATCTCTATAAAAAGACCCTAAACCTACCCCTAAACCCTCATTATTCACTCATGTAACTAAACTATGGCCAAATTTCTACTCTCATGGCCTCCATCTCAAATCCCTAGAGCCTATGCATTCCAATCGGGTTCAAATCAAAAGATGCAAGCTTGCTACACCAAAGAGAGGCAAAATCAACGTTGCTATGCGAGTTCCATGACGATTCTTCAACAAAGGAGGCACCTTTCTTAGCCAAGATGATTCATGCTTCTTTCCCTAGGCCTAACTATGTAAGTTCTAGCTACTTTTAGATGGAAACGGTAGTTTTGATAATGACATGGGATAAAATGAGGCTAAACATGATTATGCGAACCTATATGAACCTTACCTTGCCTCTTGTGTTCATGATTATGATTTTAGGCCATGTGAGTGACTTAATCATGCCTCTTATGCTATGCATAACCTAGTTTAACTTGCAAGTTTGGATCTTTATGCATGAAATGCTAGCATGAACCTTTAGGAACCACTTTATGTGTGAAACATTGGCTAAGACAAGATTTTGGGGCTTATGCATGTTTATGAACCCAAACCCCTTATGGTAACATGCAAGTTTGTGGCCAAATCCTTTATGAGATTATGCATGCTCGTGGCCAATCCCCTCTTTTAAGTTGTGCATGTTTATGGCTAAACCCTTTTTGATAATATGCATGTTTGTGGCCAAATTACCTTATGACACTATGCATGTTTATGGCCAATCCCTTTATGATGTTATGCATGTGGAAGCCAAGCCCTTTTTAGCATCATGCATGTTTTGGGACCAATATGTGACATAGTATCCTTACTATGTTGACTCGCTTTGCTTGCGTTGGGAAAACACGATTTTGGGTAGTTAGATAAACATGAACATGTCGCGAAATCTTAACTTGATTATGACATGTGTTTATACTTGAAAATATGACTTGGAAGATAACATGGAAGTTGGCATGTAAGTATGCATAAAAACATGAGCTTGGGAATTTACCTATTAAGTTAGGTCTAACCTTTGGGAATTTACCTATTAAGTTAGGTCTACCCAAATGCTTGAAAACTTGTAACATGTTTTGGAAACATGATGAACTTAGATAATATAAGTGTGGCCAACTCGAGGTTGGGTTGAGTTTGCAACGTAAAACTACCCGGAACCGACCGGCCTAACTAGTAGTTGCAAACAATAGGACCCAATGTGAGAAGTTGGTCATGTCGCGCTTAAGACCCGAGGTTAGACTAGGTTGTGGTGTAAATCTACCCGGACCCGCCCGGCTTAACTAGTAACCACAACAAGGTCTAATGTGAGAGGTTAAGAGTGCATTAATTGAATTAATGCCACATGATAAGGTTAAGTAAATTTGACTAATGACACTTAACCGATATGACACGAATGGGTAGGTTAAGTGGGACCGGACTTGATTCCTTAATGACACTTAACCATGCAAGATGATTAGGAGATGGGGTTAAGTAATTTACACTTAACTAATCCGACTGGGTAATTAGATGGGGTTAAGTAATTAAGACTTAACTAACCTAACCACGATAATTAGATGGGGTTAAGTAATCCACACTTAACTAATCTAAACACGGTAATTCGATGGGGTTAAGTAAAACACTTAACCAATTTAAACTTGGTAATTCAATGAGGTCAAGTAACTCATACTTAACCAACTTAACTTGGTAATTTAATGGGGTTAAGTTAAACACTTAACTAATTTAACACGATGATTTGATGAGGTTAAGTGACCTATACTTAACCAATCTAACTCGTTAATTTGATGAGGTTAAGTTAACCTATACTTAACCAATCTAACGTAAAAACATGATAAGGCTAAGTCACGAATCGTTTCGAATACGCTTGACCGATTTGACTCGGTAATTTGATAGGGTCAAATTAATATATACTTAACCAATCTAAAATGATAATTAGACGAGGTTAAGTCATGGATTGCTTGATATACTTAACCAACTTGACACATGGTCTGTAGGGTTAAGTCTTGGACTTGGATACTTAGCCAGTTTCGACATGTTTTGTAGACGGGTTAAGTTGTGAACTTAAGTGACACTTAACCCATTAGATAAACCCTAATTCGGAGGATTAGGTAAATAACCCTAGTTAACAAGGATAATGGAAATAAGGCTAAGTGGTAAACCTTAGTTAAGGGAAAACTAAGTAATAATTCTTAGTCAAAGAAATTTGGACCACTTCTTAGATAGATTAGTAACCCGATACGTTAGGTCAATGTTTAAGTATGCGTGTAGGAGCAGGCTATCTGATTTAGATAAAGGCTCCAACGAACTCGGTAACGAAGCAGCGACTTCGGGGAACATGAGGATATTCTTGGGATCCCTCTGTGAGGTCGCAGATGATCATCCTGGGCTCACAAGAGGTTAAGGTCTGCGTTAGAAGAACCAAGAGTATGCCTTGGTTGCTATACGAGCGACCTAAAGACTGGGATGGATAGCAGTGAGTCAACGAATACATGATAGTGCCCTAGATAGCAAGTTTGTCGATCATCTACCATCTTGAGTCAAGCGTGTACGTACGGAAAGGCAGGGAACACCCAACAGACCATAATTGCTATCTAATTATGGGTGAGGTAGGCCGTAGGATGTGGGCTGGCCGGAGTGTAGTTCTCATGCAAGATTTTCTCTTGTGTTGCCTTTCACTAGTTGAGGGAGGGGTCTCGTGGGACCATAGCCACGTGTAGAAAAGCAGACCTTAGTATCTGCATCGGCAGATAAATCTAAAGCTCCCGACCGAGTCCTGTATTTCTTGTTTTGCCCTGTGACAGGACTCGGATGGCACGATGTGATACATGTGCATACAGTTATAGAAAAACGATTCACGATGAATGCGTGGGAAAAAGGGCGCGGTTGAGGGTTAGCGTAATCCCTAGTGGCCTAGGTGGTTTAACCCAAACCGAAATACGAAAGCGTGCAATAGGTAAGCGTAATCCCTAGTGGTGGTAGGTGGCGTAAGTCCTAGTAGTTCAAACGATGATTCATATGGAAGAGCCTAGCTAGAGCAAGGGTAACAGTCCAAACGATTTCAAGGAAAATACGACATGAGGAAGCCCGTACGAGGTACGGCAAAGGACTGAACTTATATACATGGAAAGAAACATATGATTTTGAGTAACCTATATATGCGGTATATTAGGTTGACATGGACCATTACACGACTTTGGGCAAGGGACATTCATGGTTAACACATGACGCGGGTAGGGATACTAGTACGAGAGGTGCAGAGCAAATATACATGTTAGAACTAGGAAGAATATACATAATAGATACCGTGGGATGTTAGACGGGGTAGATACCTTGGGATAATGTACTCGATAGAAATCTGACGATGTGATGACTTGACTTATCATAACACCGTAGTTTATCATGATACCTTAGTTTACCTTGCCACAGTAGTTCAACCGGCTACCCTGGTTTATCTATCTTGTAGTTATCCTTATGTTTACTTTCAGTTTATGCATGTCATGTTACCTTTACCTGTTTTTATACTGGAAGTAGATAGGACTTACTCAGTCTTTTTGACTGACCCGTTTTGTTTCGCCTCTTTTCTTCCGTTTCCCCCCCCCCAGGTTTCAGGGAGGAAACAATGCTGTTTAGTTCGGGCTTCTTCTGCTTGAAGGTCATCATGGATGGCTTGGACTTCTCTTGGCTATGGCTACTTTACTGTTTTAATTGGGGAATAATTTATGAAAAAGGTTTCATGCTTCTTTATTTCGGCAAGACAGGTTTTGATGTACTCTGATGTAAAAAGGCTTTTGACCTCATTTATTAATGTTATGAAAGTTTGTTTTTACTTCCGCTATTTTATATGTTCTGTCTTGTGATGTTTCTGTGCATGTTTACCAATAATGCCCCTCTAAAGCTAGTGCATTCCTTTGCGAGTGACCCCAGCGGAGGCGGGGTGTTACATTTGGTATCAGAGCAGAAGGTTACTAGACTGGGCAAAAGTTTTTTTTTTAAAAAAAAAAGACCTTCTGAAAAGTATTTGAAAAACCGTTTACAAAGAAGCATTTTTCAAGAAAATTTTCTTTTAAGAAAAAGGCTATTCCCCAAAGGCCATTAGCATTATCCTTGTTTCCTTGATTTAATCTCTTTTCCTTTCTTTCCTCCATCTGTAGTCACAGTGGTTTTGACTGCGACTAGTCTTTCTAGCTGCGTAAGTGTTTCCCGTACGATGGAGGTGGTTCTCGAGAGACCGTTGCAGAGTTATGCATGAAAGGATAGTAAGAACAAGGATAAAGGATACGAGTTCAGGGATAAGCAAAATTTTGGTATGGCTGAGTCCTAAAAGGAGGGAGAAAGATGAACAATGAAACCCATGACGAGAGGGTACCTTTGGCATAGTGAAACGGGATAGATAGTTAAGTATCATGGGACAAGGACAAGATCATCGGGAGGGCAATAGTATGCTCTCATTTCTAGGGTACCTCAGAAGGAGGGTAACGATCTTGTTAAAAGTTTAGCTTTTCTTCTCTATCATCCTGTCGGGACTTTGTTTTGATCACCGCATCTTTTAAGTCCGCTTCGATAGTTGAGTCTCTGCACCTTAGTACTAGCATAGTAGGGGATCCCGTTTTTGTCCCAAGTCCTATTGGAAGATCGGTCCATTTATTCATGACTTGTTTGGATTTGAGAATGTCTATGCCATGTATTGAGCTTGGAAATAATGCTTATGTTTATAAGCTATGGATGGATTCTAAGGATGAAGTGGTTATCCAGTAAGGGGTGCCACTCTCGGTTTTAGAAGGAGGGTAGTTAGACTCTTGGCTTGTTTTGGTAATACCCTTGAAGTATCGCGTAACCTTTTGGGTTCTGTCCTGATTAGTTACTTAGAATCCCTAGATGCCTTTGTTGGGAATTAGAAACCCGATCGAGTGGTGTTCGCTAATAAAACGGATGGTTTACTTCGCTTATGTATGGGTTATGGGAATTACCCTAGTAAGTGCGCATGGTAACCTGTTTACTTGCAAGGGAAAGTTTTTCTACGTGGAATACCTTGTGGTACGAGGTCCAGGATTCACTAATGAAATTTTGGAAAGCTTGCATGGAATCATGAGTACGCAGTCCTGTTTGCGCCAAGTATTCGAGAAGGAGAATAAGTGCAAGTGGAACGAGGGGCG
Source organism: Allium sativum (assembly GCA_030737875.1). Classification (NCBI taxonomy): domain Eukaryota; kingdom Viridiplantae; phylum Streptophyta; class Magnoliopsida; order Asparagales; family Amaryllidaceae; genus Allium; species Allium sativum. Next base: position 1,053,257,925 of record CM060922.1, read on the forward strand.
ACGAGGAAATGAGTTCCAACTCATGTTATGAAAACAGGAAATAAGAAGCTGCGAAATCGTGAAGAAAAAGGGGCGGTCAAGGCACGAAGGAACTAAGCTCAAGGTAATGCGACTCAGGAGACTGAAGACTAAATACGTGCATGATATCTCTTTTGGGAATATATCCTCGATACCTGTTTTTCTGTTGAGCTTGCTTGTAGGCTATCTTTTATGGATATCCTCTCGGTCCTGTCTCTGTTACAAACCCCGTACGGAGTTTGTTTTGTTTATCTTCTCGACCCTGTTTCAGGGAATCTTAGGTAGAACCCTATGGATGTAAACATGTATTTGAAACATGTTATGATTGATATGGTTGCAAGTGGTTGCAAGTGGTTGCTCGTGGATGCGCGAATACACATTAGATACTAGCTCGACTCGGTCACATTTCATATTGCATATGCACGAGTATTTATACTTGTTTATGGATGAAATCGAATGTGTTATCATGCGGTTGTTGCATATGAATGAATGATTGTGCACGCATATAGTATCTATATGGCTAGGACTATTTGCATACATGTTGGATTCATGGCACTATACATATTTTTGCATTAGAAAGATTATCCAGGCCTGATCATTAGCATTAGCTAAGGAACATGTACACACACATTTTGCATGTATTCATACAGCATTAGAAATCATCTAAGGACAATGGTTGCTTGTGGATGATGTTTTGAGTAGATGGATGATGGATGGTAGGATATGTTCTTCCTAACTTAGAGATTTCGGGGACGAAATCCTAAAAGGTGGGGAGAATGTAACAACCCGTATTTCAATGACATGTTAAAACGAGAATCAAGGCAGAATTTAATTTTAAATTCTGAATCAAGTAAAACGGGCTATGCCATTGCGTTCGTCTCGGAAAAATACGCGAAATAGAGTCCGAGTTTTCGAAAATCGGAGTCCGTATGACCCGGTTAAGGCCCAAAGAAGTTTTCGGGAAATTTGACTTTCGAAACATGCAGAAATGGGGCCAGGCGGGAAAATTCCCGCCCAGACAAGTCGACAGGCATGTCGACAGGCATGTCGACAGGGCTGTCGACTTGCCCTGTCGGCTGATTCTGATCTGGTGCACCTATTTTCTATCTTGGCTAGGTTTTTGGGCCTGGTTTGAAATCTGACGGTTCAGGTTGGTCCTAGGGTTAATCTAAGGGCCTAAAACTATCCTAATCTCTATAAAAAGACCCTAAACCTACCCCTAAACCCTCATTATTCACTCATGTAACTAAACTATGGCCAAATTTCTACTCTCATGGCCTCCATCTCAAATCCCTAGAGCCTATGCATTCCAATCGGGTTCAAATCAAAAGATGCAAGCTTGCTACACCAAAGAGAGGCAAAATCAACGTTGCTATGCGAGTTCCATGACGATTCTTCAACAAAGGAGGCACCTTTCTTAGCCAAGATGATTCATGCTTCTTTCCCTAGGCCTAACTATGTAAGTTCTAGCTACTTTTAGATGGAAACGGTAGTTTTGATAATGACATGGGATAAAATGAGGCTAAACATGATTATGCGAACCTATATGAACCTTACCTTGCCTCTTGTGTTCATGATTATGATTTTAGGCCATGTGAGTGACTTAATCATGCCTCTCATGCTATGCATAACCTAGTTTAACTTGCAAGTTTGGATCTTTATGCATGAAATGCTAGCATGAACCTTTAGGAACCACTTTATGTGTGAAACATTGGCTAAGACAAGATTTTGGGGCTTATGCATGTTTATGAACCCAAACCCCTTATGGTAACATGCAAGTTTGTGGCCAAATCCTTTATGAGATTATGCATGCTCGTGGCCAATCCCCTCTTTTAAGTTGTGCATGTTTATGGCTAAACCCTTTTTGATAATATGCATGTTTGTGGCCAAATTACCTTATGACACTATGCATGTTTATGGCCAATCCCTTTATGATGTTATGCATGTGGAAGCCAAGCCCTTTTTAGCATCATGCATGTTTTGGGACCAATATGTGACATAGTATCCTTACTATGTTGACTCGCTTTGCTTGCGTTGGGAAAACACGATTTTGGGTAGTTAGATAAACATGAACATGTCGCGAAATCTTAACTTGATTATGACATGTGTTTATACTTGAAAATATGACTTGGAAGATAACATGGAAGTTGGCATGTAAGTATGCATAAAAACATGAGCTTGGGAATTTACCTATTAAGTTAGGTCTACCCTTTGGGAATTTACCTATTAAGTTAGGTCTACCCAAATGCTTGAAAACTTGTAACATGTTTTGGAAACATGATGAACTTAGATAATATAAGTGTGGCCAACTCGAGGTTGGGTTGAGTTTGCAACGTAAAACTACCCGGAACCGACCGGCCTAACTAGTAGTTGCAAACAATAGGACCCAATGTGAGAAGTTGGTCATGTCGCGCTTAAGACCCGAGGTTAGACTAGGTTGTGGTGTAAATCTACCCGGACCCGCCCGGCTTAACTAGTAACCACAACAAGGTCTAATGTGAGAGGTTAAGAGTGCATTAATTGAATTAATGCCACATGATAAGGTTAAGTAAATTTGACTAATGACACTTAACCGATATGACACGAATGGGTAGGTTAAGTGGGACCGGACTTGATTCCTTAATGACACTTAACCATGCAAGATGATTAGGAGATGGGGTTAAGTAATTTACACTTAACTAATCCGACTGGGTAATTAGATGGGGTTAAGTAATTAAGACTTAACTAACCTAACCACGGTAATTAGATGGGGTTAAGTAATCCACACTTAACTAATCTAAACACGGTAATTCGATGGGGTTAAGTAAAACACTTAACCAATTTAAACTTGGTAATTCAATGAGGTCAAGTAACCCATACTTAACCAACTTAACTTGGTAATTTAATGGGGTTAAGTTAAACACTTAACTAATTTAACACGATGATTTGATGAGGTTAAGTGACCTATACTTAACCAATCTAACTCGTTAATTTGATGAGGTTAAGTTAACCTATACTTAACCAATCTAACGTAAAAACATGATAAGGCTAAGTCACGAATCGTTTCGAATACGCTTGACCGATTTGACTCGGTAATTTGATAGGGTCAAATTAATATATACTTAACCAATCTAAAATGATAATTAGACGAGGTTAAGTCATGGATTGCTTGATATACTTAACCAACTTGACATATGGTCTGTAGGGTTAAGTCTTGGACTTGGATACTTAGCCAGTTTCGACATGTTTTGTAGACGGGTTAAGTTGTGAACTTAAGTGACACTTAACCCATTAGATAAACCCTAATTCGGAGGATTAGGTAAATAACCCTAGTTAACAAGGATAATGGAAATAAGGCTAAGTGGTAAACCTTAGTTAAGGGAAAACTAAGTAATAATTCTTAGTCAAAGAAATTTGGACCACTTCTTAGATAGATTAGTAACCCGATACGTAAGGTCAACGTTTAAGTATGCGTGTAGGAGCAGGCTATCTGATTTAGATAAAGGCTCCAACGAACTGGGTGACGAAGCAGCGACTTCGGGGAACGTGAGGATATTCTTGGGATCCCTCTATGAGGTCGCAGATGATCATCCTGGGCTCACAAGAGGTTAAGGTCTGCGTTAGAAGAACCAAGAGTATGCCTTGGTTGCTATACGAGCGACCTAAAGACTGGGATGGATAGCAGTGAGTCAACGAATACATGATAGTGCCCTAGATAGCAAGTTCGTCGATCATCTACCATCTTAAGTCAAGCGTGTACGTACGGAAAGGCAGGGAACACCCAACAGACCATAATTGCTATCTAATTACAGGTGAGGTAGGCCGTAGGATGTGGGCTGGCCGGAGTGTAGTTCTCATGCAAGATTTTCTCTTGTGTTGCCTTTCACTAGTTGAGGGAGGGGTCTCGTGGGACCATAGCCACGTGTAGAAAAGCAGACCTTAGTATCTGCATCGGCAGATAAATCTAAAGCTCCCGACCGAGTCCTGTATTTCTTGTTTTGCCCTGTGACAGGACTCGGATGGCACGATGTGATACATGTGCATACAGTTATAGAAAAACGATTCACGATGAATGCGTGGGAAAAAGGGCGCGGTTGAGGGTTAGCGTAATCCCTAGTGGCCTAGGTGGTTTAACCCAAACCGAAATACGAAAGCGTGCAATAGGTAAGCGTAATCCCTAGTGGTGCTAGGTGGCGTAAGTCCTAGTAGTTCAAACGATGATTCATATGGAAGAGCCTAGCTAGAGCAAGGGTAACAGTCCAAACGATTTCAAGGAAAATACGACATGAGGAAGCCCGTACGAGGTACGGCAAAGGACTGAACTTATATACATGGAAAGAAACATATGATTTTGAGTAACCTATATATGCGTTATATTAGGTTGACATGGACCATTACACGACTTTGGGCAAGGGACATTCATGGTTAACACATGACGCGGGTAGGGATACTAGTACGAGAGGTGCAGAGCAAATATACATGTTAGAACTAGGAAGAATATACATAATAGATACCGTGGGATGTTAGACGGGGTAGATACCTTGGGATAATGTACTCGATAGAAATCTGACGATGTGATGACTTGACTTATCATAACACCGTAGTTTATCATGATACCTTAGTTTACCTTGCCACAGTAGTTCAACCGGCTACCCTGGTTTATCTATCTTGTAGTTATCCTTATGTTTACTTTCAGTTTATGCATGTCATGTTACCTTTACCTGTTTTTATACTGGAAGTAGATAGGACTTACTCAGTCTTTTTGACTGACCCGTTTTGTTTCGCCTCTTTTCTTCCGTTTCCCCCCCAGGTTTCAGGGAAGAAACAATGCTGTTTAGTTCGGGCTTCTTCTGCTTGAAGGTCATCATGGATGGCTTGGACTTCTCTTGGCTATGGCTACTTTACTGTTTTAATTGGGGAATAATTTATGAAAAAGGTTACATGCTTCTTTATTTCGGCAAGACAGGTTTTGATGTACTCTGATGTAAAAAGGCTTTTGACCTCATTTATTAATGTTATGAAAGTTTGTTTTTACTTCCGCTATTTTATATGTTCTGTCTTGTGATGTTTCTGTGCATGTTTACCAATAATGCCCCTCTAAAGCTAGTGCATTCCTTTGCGAGTGACCCCAGCGGAGGCGGGGTGTTACACCCTATCTCTGCTCCATAGTATAGCATGCTTTTCTTCTATTTATATCTCGTCCCGTAGAAGGAAAGAAAGCTCAAAAGGAGCACTTAAAGCATGTCAAATCTCTGCTTTAGAAAAATCCTTAAATGGGAAAAGGAGTTGTTAAAACCGAAATCACTTTTGTATCTATTATTTCCGGTAGAAGATTTCCAGACTTCTATTATCTTATTATCCAAATATAGGTTTTGAGATTTCTATGAGCCGAAAGGAACTTCATTCATATTAATTGTTTTGAGAAGAGGGTTTCAAGACTCCTATTATTTTAATATAAGAATTGGGTTTCAACCCTTATATTAAGCCGAAAGTGACTTTCGTGTCTATTATTTCCAAAAGAAGATTTCTGGACTTCCATTACCTTATTACCCGAATAGGATTTTGAGAAATTTATGAATCGAAAGAGGCTTCGTTCATATTATTTGTTTCTATAAGAAGGTTTGCGGACTCATATTATTATGATACCCAAATTTTGGTTTCAAATCTTCTATTAAACCGAAGGGGACTTCAAATCTATTATTTTCAGAAGAAGGTTTTTGGATTTCTATTGTTACCTGAATTTAGGTTTCATGCCTTATATTAAACCGAAAGTGGCTTTGTATATGTTACTTCGGGAAGAAGATTTCTGGATCTTTATTATTCTATTACCCAATTTTAGGTTTTGGGTCTCCTACTATGCTGAAAGTGGGTTTGTATCTATTAATTCCGGAAGAAATTTTTTGGGTCTGTATTACCTTATTTCCCAAACCTGGGTTTCGGGACTACAATTAATCCGTAAGCAATTGTATATCTGCTATTCTAGAAGAGTATCACTAGATTTCTATTATTGTCAAAATTTGGGTTTTGTGGTATTATATAAGCCAACTGTAGCTTTGTATATATTAGTCGTTTCCAGAAAAAGCCTCGCGGCTTCCATTATTCCTAGTATACAAATCTGGGTTTTGGATCTTCTTGAATACTGGAAGATGTTTCGGCCTTCTATTATTTATGGTCTTCATAAAGTCGAATGTGGCTTTGTTCATGGTCAATTAATTCCAAAAATAGGTTTTTAGATTTTTAGTATTTTGATGCTTGAATCTAGGTTTTAAGTTTCCTAGGCACTGAAAATGGTTACAGTCTTACTAACCACTTCCACGAATGGGTTTCAGATTTCTACTACCTGAGATTGGATTATGGATTTATTCAGAGTCGTAAAAAGTTTTGTGTATGCCAAATGATCCCAAAAATGGATTATTGAGCCTTTACTCAATTAATACCCATTTAGGGATTTCAGATTAAATAGGTTTCCAGTCCTATACTATTATAGGAGAACTGATTTTCATCTTTCCAGCTAAATACAATTGTACAAACTTATGATCATATGCTATTATTGAAACAATCAAACCCTCTTGCAATAAGCAAACCCTCTTTCCAAAAGATGCTTTCCAGAAGTACCATAACACAAGCTAATTGCAGACAAAGGCGCCTTCGTGGAACTTTCAAGCAACCTTCGAAAAAATATCTGGATGAAGTCAATCGAGCGGAAGGGAGCCAACCCACACCTATAAATACGACTCCCAGTGGTCTAGAATATGAACAAGTAATTCATTCCAAAATTTGTTATAACAAATTAGGAAGTATAACCCTAATTTTGAAATAAAATTGGGGATTTCTCTTTTTTGGTAATTCTGTTTGGCAGCTTATAATAAATGAAAGAAAATTGAGGATCTCAACTAATGGGGTTTAATTTTAAGAGAAGGGGTTAATCGTTTTAGTTATTAACCTGTTTAATAGCCTATTACACATGATGTTATATAGTTTTTTATTCTTATTTGAAACCATGTTACGAAACACATGAGCATGGGTAATGGATCTATGGCTGATAGTGGTAAAACCTTGTCCGAACGGTGTAGGGAGAATTACCACTGATGATATCTGATTACCATAAGAAGATATTATTAGATTTTACCCCTCTTTGATGGGTTTCGCAATACAAAATTCTTTATTTACTAAGTCCAAAAACAGGGCCTTCCCAATAGAATTATTTACCCTTCAAAAGGAATATGGGTTTTAATGTGGCATGAGGTTTTGGTCAGAATTGACATACGAAACCTTAGCCTTATATGCCTTCGGTAGCCTGGAACCCGGAAGTCAGAAATATCCGCTTATCTTAAATAAAGGCTCCTATGGATATCGAAAGATGAAGATATGACCCTTTCAGATCGATCAGTAATGATGAAATTAGTTCGAAAGCATCTACTTTTGGAATTTAGCTTTCGTAGGCTATTTTGGGGTGTTAACCATTTTTATGTCTAACACAAACTATCAAGCTTGAAGTTTAGATTTACCTTATATTTTATCATGGATTCCCTGTTAGTAAATTTATTTTATTACTTTGCTCACAAGTGATAACCTTTATGATAACTTGATATTTTAGATACGCATTGAATTTTTTTTAAATGCAATTTTATGGTGTTTAGAGACTTATATTACTATTTTTACGAGATTGTACATCTGATATTATGGTTCTACAATGATGTCATTTTGATTAGATTGATTATTTCCTCTTTTATATCTTAGTATATATGATACTATTTTTTTCTTCAAACTATGATATATGGAATGTGACCGTTCTGAGCATACCAAGAGGTGCAGGTTGTCACGCACACATGATACCACATTGATGATCTAACAGATCCTTTGCGATGTAAATCTCGCTATTTTTATATGGGCATGTATGGTTTGCATAAATTAATATGTCACATATGCACAAACTTTTATATGTATATACAACACAAATGGTTGTAATATAAAACAAAATTAAATAATCCAATGTCATTTCATAAAATAAATGGTTTTATCAAAAAAAGATTTTATTTGAACAACATATAGAAATGTTCCAAATAAATTAGACTTCATAAACCCAATAAATGATTTTATCAAAAAATGATTTAATTTGAACAACATATAGAAATGTTCCAAATAAATTAGACTTCATAAACCCAATAAAGATCACATAAGGTAAAAAAAATGAAAATCACGTGAAATTTTCATTGCGGGTTGACTGGCCCAGCTTCAACAATCGGTAGTACGACTAGATCCGACCTTAGGGCAAGGCCACCAAGGAAACCGCCAAGGGTAACCCAGCGGAGAAGAGGAAACAAAGTTTAAACTTTCTTTTAAATTCTTGTTATTTAACTGCAAAGGTTAACTGTAGTTGAAATAGGTTGTGGTTTAATGGTTAGCTTTGTATTGATGTGCTGCTTGCTTACGTAGGCTTTAAAGAGTTATTCGTCGTTAACTGAAGTGATATCTGGTGAATGGGTTGATGTGGAGTTGGGTTGGAAGAAGGTCGAGTTGGGTTGGAAGAAGGTTAACATAAGAAGGTTAATTATTCCTGAGGTTGAACAGTGCTAAAGGAGTCAGGCTTAGATCTTGTACAAATATGACTGTTGGGAAACAATGGATGAGTCGCGGACTAGGTCGCTTTCTTGAAGACAATTCAGCGATCTGGTCGGTGGTGCAAAACCAGTTCGTACTTCCGTCGCCGCCTCTAGGATAAAACAGCCTCTCTAAAATGAATAACTGATTTGCTTTGCACAACAAATCAGTGCAGATTTGCACTTTCTAATTTAAGTGCTCGAAAAATTCGGAAAGAATATTTAATTTTTTTAATGGCGGAGGAAGAAAAAATAGTTTTTTTTTCTGTAGTAATCTCGTCTACAACTAAAGATAATATATAGACGAAAAATAGGATCTGCTGAAAATACTGGTTCAAGAGTTTACCGCTTCATAAATAAAAGTCGGCTCAAAAATATTTTCTGTATTTAAAAATAGTTCGAAAAACACAGTGTTTTCTGGACCAAAAATATAAGTGTCTACACCACATAGCCAAGGCCCAAGGCCCAAGCCCGAACCGATCCGGGCCGGGCCGGGTCGAGTCGGTCGGTCGGTCGCGCGCGCTTGTATGGTGGTCATGATGCATGGTCTCTCTCCTCACAACAAAGCATGCATTGGGAGCCCAAGACCCCAACATGACTTCTTAGAAACAAGTATAAATACTTGCATCTTTCTTATAATCCCATGATGTGGGACTATTCATAAATAGGAGCCATCATAAACTTATTTCATATTTTAAATAATTCATAAAAATTCCAACAATCCCCCACTTGAATTTTTTTAAAATATTATCGAGCAGTTTCTAAAAACATAAGATTGTGCATAAACAAAGGTGTTGTCCGACTTGAACCTTTGCGTAGTGAATAAGATTCAGTTTTTGCTAGAGGGACACGTAGTCTTGAACTCTATTCCTGACATCAAACCACACACAATCTTTTCTACAGTGCAATCAAATAAGCCCGTGCGTTTATGGCCATGCATGTCTATCCCAGTTTAGTGAACGCTCTAGAAGTTTTGCCCAAAACTTCATAGGAAACGACCACATTTCCACATTCACAAAGGTGAGTTTATCAAGAGCACTCCTGAAGGTAGGTACTCCACTCCAAATAGAGTATAGATCTCATTAAGAGTTTTTATTAACTCATCCTCTAATCACTTCAGGAATACATGCCTCTTAATCTAAAATTTAGCATGTTCATCTACTATCACTACACAACTTGTTTTTACCCATTGAACCTAGTTCTTGGGATCTCCAGTCATTTAGGTCGAGTTACCATTATGCGCGATTCCACAATCACAGGGCAATAGTCCCATTCTTTTAGAATTATTAAGGACTTTCTTTCTGGATAGTCTTTTCGTCAAAGGTTCTGCCAAATTATCATCACCTTGTATGTGATGTTCTCTAACAATACTGTGCATACGACTGTCATTTCTTACCGTTGTAATATCGGTTCTATTTTTCTTTCAATAGACGTCAATTTTTTCATCACTATATATGTGATGTTCTTTTACAGTATTGTGCTTACGACGTCGTCTTTTACCGTTGTAATAACGGTTTTATACTTTTTGCAATAGCCGCGGTACTATCGCAATCGATTACACCACTGGTGTCGGTTTTTCCCTTATGGGGATCTCAACTAGCAGATTTCTTTAGTTCTCTGCTTCTTCACTAGCTGTGGCTAGTGCTATTATCTCAGTCACTATAGTATACTGAGTCAAGATATTCTGTTTCTTAGATTTCCCAAAAAACAGTTCTTCCAGCAATGCTAAATATATAGCCACTGTTCGCAATAGAATCATCAGATAAAGTATTTCAGTCTGTATCAGAATATCCTTCAAGTACAACTGAAAACTTTTCATAATGTAATCCAAGATTCATAGTTTATTTACGGTATCTTATGACCCTCTCAATAGCATGTTAATGCTCTATACTAGATCTACTGGTAAACTTGCACAATAATCCCATGACATAGGCAATGTCAGGACTAGTACAATCAGTGGCATCCCGAAGATTGCCAATGATGCTCTCATAATCAGATTATTTTACACCCTCACCAGTGTTCTTAAATAACTTTACACTAGGATCATATGGTGTACATGCAAGTTTACAGTCAATATAATTGTATTTCTTTAGAGTCTTCTCAGTTTAATGGGATTGATCCAAGGAAAATCCCCTTTTTGACCTAGTAATCTTAATATCAGGGATTACACTCGCTTCACCTAGATCTTTCATATTAAAATTGGCACTTAATAAGGATTTGACTGAATTTATGGCATGAATGTTTGACCCAAAGATGAGTAGGTCATCAACATAAAGTCATATAATAGTGCAAATGTCATTCTCAGATTTGTAATAAATGCATTTGTCACTTTCATTAACTTCAAAACCATGTGAAGTGATTAATTATCAAATTTTTCATGCCATTGTTTAGATACTTGTTTTAAACCATATAATGATTTATCTAATTTGCATACTTTATGTTCTTGACCATGTACTACAAATCCTTCAGGCTGGTCCATATAAATTTCTTCTTCTAATTCACCGTTCAAAAATGAGGTTTTTACATCCATTTGGTGTATTCGTAAATTATGAATAGAAGCAAGTGAGATTAATACCCAAATGAATGTAATTCTAGTTACTGGTGAAAAAGTGTCAAAGAAACCTATATTTTCTTTTTCCTTAAAACCTTTAGCTACTAGTCGTGTTTTATATTTATCAATAGTTCCATCAGGTTTTAATTTTTAAGAACCCATTTACAGCCTATAGATTTACAACAGGGTTAAATCTACCAAATGCCAAGTCATATTGGATTCCAGAGAATCCATCTCATCATTTATAGCCTCTTGCCAAAAAATTGGCATCTAAAGAAGGTAAGGCCTCTTAGAGGTTTAAGGGATCCTCCTCTATAGTAAAAACACAAAAATTCGGACCAAAGTCTTTTACGGTTCTCGTTCTTTTACTTCTTCTAGGTTCAACTTCAGAATTTTCATTAAATTCTGTTCTAAAAGGCATACTAGAAGTGCCCCCACCTTAATTTAAAAAAATTGTTTCATAACAATCGGCACCATTTGTATCAATTATATTATGTGTATTTAGGTCATAAAAAAAACTGTATGCTTTGCTATTAATAGCATAGCCTATAAATACACATTCATATGCTCTACTAGCCAATTTTATTATCTTAGGGTTTGGAGCGCAAACATATGTTAAACAAACCCAAGTTCTAAAATATGACACATTGGATTTATAATTCTTTTTAAAATTTCATAAGGTGAAATTTTATTCTTAGATTAAGGGATTCTAAACATAACATAGCATGCAGTCAATAAAATATCCCCCCACTAATGTTTTGCTGCACCGAAATTTAATAAAATGACAATTACTAACTCGGTAAAGGTCCTATTTTTTCCCCCAACTTTACCTTTCATTTCAGGTGAATAGGGTGCAGTTCTCTTATGTACAATATATCACATAAAAAATCCAGAATAGAATTTGATTCGTATTCTGTTCCTCTATCACTATGTAGTCTCTTAATTTTCCTATTTGCTTGATTTCAATTTTGAATGTTTCGAACATATCAGATGCATCACATCTTTAAGAATCAACGTCTTTCCAATCATATGCTTTATTTTCATTATTACCAGTCTCTACAGCTTAAGTGGTGTGAGGATCTCACAACACACTTTCTGATCGTCAGCAACCGTGTATATTATGAATATATCACGATCATAGCAACCATGGCGAGAAACACCAATGTCTACCCACCAACCCTCTGATTCATCAACAAGGTGAATCTCAGTAATCATAGCCGTTAGAGGCTCCTCAGTCAGGTTTGCCTGTGGTGCAGGGTCCGGCCTGTTCCGACACTTTTGTGCCATATGACCTGGTTTTCTACATTTGTATTATAGGATAACTGTCCAGAATCATTCATTTGGGTTGGTTGTTGCTGTCGTTTATGGTTTCCTTGCGGATTTCATTCTGTTATTTACTGGCCGGTTGTGGATGCTTACTATTTTAAATGTTCATATGTTTGAGAATTTATATTTTCTCATAGGAAAATATTCATAAACTCAGGGACTAACATAATTGAATCACTGAAAAAATTAATTTCTGCATTTTTACTTATTAGTCTTAATAGATACTTAGAACTCAATCTCGATCTAAGTCAGAAAATCAAAATCTCGATAAGCATTCTTTACGCTATGTATCTCATAGAGAAAATCTCACAAAAGACAGTGATATCTAGCATTAGTTGCCTATTAGTAATGAAAACTTTGATTTTAATTCAGTATGGAACCATGTTCGGTCAAATTCCCTGATTTGGGATTGTACATATGCTCCCAGAATGTCCTTAAACGCATTGCTGGTTTCAAATAATAAGTTCACTACCAAAGATAAAATTATCACTTGGAATGTATCTACCGATCCTAAGTGTAATTTGTGCTCAATACCTTCTTGTAGACATAAAACTTCTTTATCTTAACTGCTCATTTTCCAAGCAAATTTGGAACTATCTTAGGTGTAACTTGAAAATTCCTAGATCTAACAATTATGAGCAGCAGCATCCTGTTTAAAAATTGTCTACCATTCATGGTTCCATATTTGTTTTATTGCACATAATCAGCATAGAGAATAAATCTCGTTAATAGAATGTACCTTTATGAAGTCTGATTCTCCAAGTGATTACTCCTTTTTATTATCCAGCTTCTTCTACCACTTGCGGTAGAACTTTGTTGGAAAATAATGCAACTGTCCGGTTGCAATTTGATGAGCAGTCTCTCTAGCAGGTCCAATTTGTTCTGCTCGCCAATTCCAGCTCTTCACTATCCAATCGTTTGTCGCGATGAATCATCATCAACAGCTACCATGGGGTCCAGATCTCTGACCTCTACCATTGGCTCGAGGATGCAGATGTCGATCAAGTTGACTGATTTTGTTCTTAAGTAGTGCGATTTGAGATTAGGTCGCCGAGACTGAATAGGGCAGCAGACAAAGCCATTGTTTCATTTTTCGTCTTCAAATTGTTGGGAAACAATGGCTGAGTCGCGGACTAGGTCGCTTTCTTGAAGATGATTCGGCGATCTGGTTGGTGGTGCAAAACCAGTTCGTACTTCCGCCGCCACCTCTAGGATAAAACAGCCTCTCTAAAATGAATAACTGATTTGCTTTGCACAACAAATCAGTGCAGATTTGCTCTTTCTAATTTAACTGCTCGAAAATTTCGAAAAGAATATTTAATTTTTTTTAATGGCGGAGGAAGAAAAAACAGTTTTTTTCTGTAGTAATCTCGTCTACAACTGAAGATAATATATAGACGAAAAATAGGATCTGCTGAAAATACTGGGTCAAGAGTTTACCGCTTCATAAATAAAAGTCGGCTCAGAAATATTTTCTATATTTAAAAATAGTTCGAAAAACACAGTGTTTTCTGGACCAAAAATATAAGTGTCTACACCACATAGCCAAGGCCCAAGGCCCCAAGACCGAACCGAACCGAGCTGGGCCGGGTCGAGTCGGTCAGTCGGCCGCACGCGCGTGTGTGGTTGTCATGATGCATGGTCTCCCTCCTCTCAACAAAGCATGCATTGGGAGCCCAAGGCCCCAACATGACTTCTTAGAAACAAGTATAAATACTTGCATCTTTCTTATAATCCCATGATGTGGGACTATTCACAAATAGGAGCCATCATAAACTTATTTCATATTTTAAATAATTCATAAAATTTCCAACAATGACAGGTGCGAAGGTACTAGGGAACCAGACCTACCATGTTGAATATAAAGGAGAGCATTTTTCGTTTGTAACCCAGTTTTTTTTTTAATTTCACTTTTAGCCTCCTTTTGCAAAATATTACAAATATAGTCTACTTTTGCCAACTGAAAGCTGAGTTGGCTGAATTACATTGGCGCAATCTAGGATTGCGTCGGTATACGTGTATATTGGCGCATTTCCGGATTGCGTTAGTCTACTGAAAAGTAGAAAAAAATTGCTCTCTCCTGGGAAGCAATCTGAAACTGCGCCCCAAAAATTATACAATACCAAAACTATTATTATCTTCTAAATGTGCCCACTCACCAACTACTTTATTAATGTTCTAAAATTTAACTCCATGCAACTCCACCCTTCAAATTTGCATGCAATCCTTGTGTTGATGTTTGCCTTCTTCTCCCATCGCCTACCACTGCCTCCACCGAAATCCCTTTCTTCTCATACGTAAGCATGTTTCCAGTGTACAATATCGCTGAGTAATATGATGCAATGGCAACTTTTTTTGCCTCCAACAGGTATATCTGTGGCATGATAAATACCACCTAAGAAGGCTCAAGTATTCCAGTAAATGTTCATACTGAATATGATTGGAATAAATGTGACCAAGCTCATTACGTTTTCAACAACATAAACATGCTTGGCACCAGCCTGGGCAGCAAGACAGAGGGAATACTTTTCTTATTAGTATTACTTTGTCCCGCACTATTTTTGAAATGCACAAGATGATGAATGTTATGGAAGCATGAATGCATGCATATTTATTTTGAGTGCCTTAATCTGCTAGTATAAAAATGCAACAGACAGAACATACAGCCGTAGAAACAAAAACACAGACAATAACATTAAACGCATCCATTACATTATCATATACCTTATTACTGAAAATAATGACATATTAATAGCTACAACACCATCTTATTAGACAGATACTGGTCTTTATTTATGTTGCCAGAACCAGTATCAATGGATGCACGGTGGAACTTAACTTGTATCTAGGCAGATCACTCGATGCATAGTGGATGTGGGGGGATTGCAGTTACAAGTTCGAGGATGTGGGGGGATCCGGGGAGCCGGCCTGGTCATGATCAACTCCGAACAAAATGCGTACACCACGAACGTGCGCCATGTGATCCTCCCGAACTCCATCATCTCGCACAAGGACGGGGCAGCAATCAAGAAGTACGACGAGTCGGCCGCGGTATGTGTAACAACCCGGGTTTCGACAGACTGAATTTTTCTCAAAATCCAGTCCATCGAACCCCGAGCTGAGTGTCCTGGTATCCTGCAGAGAAGACAGAGAAAGAAAACATGTCAGAACTTGATAAAGCAATTCGCAGCAGAAATAATTAAATATAGTTTTTCCGAACGTAACTATACCTCGTTCATAATACTGCTATGTCAGTATTTAAGCTATATCATCTCTGTCTTGTACCTAACCTGCACATGTTTTGAGGAGGGGGGTCAGAACATAAGTTCTGTGTGAGTGTAGTTATAATAAACTCCTGTATACTCTACATGTACCATTCAGTTACGGTTTCTGGTCTCGTTAGGTTATTTACCAAATTTGCCTTTTTGACCCAACCCGTGTCATTCCCACCCACTCACTAGCATAATAAGCCAACTCGTACAGTCCTTTCATGCATGTGTACAATCCCTTACCGTAATTACTACGGGCCCTACGCCTGTTTTCCGTACTACCTTACCGTAGTTCCATCATCCTAGAAAACTCGTTCGGACTACTACCTTTGTTCTAGCTCGAATGTTCGGTTGGAATTCGTGCCACCTAGGACCACTAGGGATTATGCAACTAACTAAACATTCTCGCAACTCGGTCTGGGTCCAAGCCACCTAGGACCACTAGGGATTATGCTACCCACCGACAACGGCCCTTTTCTCCCACGTATACATCGTGAATCATTTTTCCATGTCTAGTCGCACATGTGTCTCAACGTGCCACCCGAGTCCCGTGACCGGGCAAAACAAGAAATACGGGACTCGGTCGGGAGCTTTAGATTGTCTGCCGATGCAGATGTCAAGGTCTGTTTTTGTAACCGTGGCTATGGTCCCACGGGACCCCTCCCTCAACTACTGAAAGGCAATCCAAGAAAGATCATGTATGAGAACTGTACTCACGGCCTCAACTATGCCCCACTTTCCTATTGGCCAACTTCACCCATGACTCGATAGCAAGTGCATGGTCTGTTGGGAGTTCTCTGCCTTTCCGTTCGTACACGATTGACTCAAGATGGTAGGTAGTCGGCGACGTGCTATCCAGGGCAAAATCAAGTATCGTCGACTCCACGCTAATCCATCCCAGCCTTTAGGTCGCTCGCATAGCAACCAAGGCATACTCTTGGCTCTTCTACCGCAGACCTTAACCCCTGTGAGGCCGGGTTTCATGGACCATCTGCCACCTCACAGAGGGATACCAAGAGTACCCTCACATCCCCCGAAGCTACCGCTTCGTCACCCGGTTCGTTGGAGCCTTTATCTAAGTCAGATAATTGGCTCCTCCTCGTGTTTTAAGCGATGACCTACCGTATCGGGTAACTCATCTATCTGTGAACTGGTCCAAATCCCTTGAATAAGAATTATTACTTAGTTTTCCCAAACTAAGGTTTACCACTTAGTCTCCTTTCCCGTTATCCTTGTGGACCCCTGTCTTCCACCTAGTCCCCTGAACTAGGGTTTTGTCCAATGGGTTAAGTATTGTCATTTAAGTTCATGACTTAACCTCCCTACGAATCATGTCAAGATTTGGCTAAGTATTCAAGTCCAAGTCCTAGCCCTACAAGTCGGTTAAGTATACCAAGAAGCTCATGACTTAACCCTATTCAATCATCAAGTCAATTTGGTTAAGTATTTGTTTATCTTAACCCTATCAGGTTATCGTGTTAGATTGGTTAAGCATAGATTATCTTAACCTCATCGGATTATCGAGTCGGATTGGTTAAGTATAGGTTAGCTTAACCCCATCCACTAATCGTATTATAATGGTTAAGTATATTCAAACGGTCTCGTGACTTAGCCTTATCGAGTTATCATGTTAGATTGATTAGGTATTGATTAAGCCTAATCCCATCACATTTCCGAGCTTAGATTGGTTAATTGTGTTCTGACAGTTTCGTAACTTAACCCCATCCAATCAACATGTCAACGTTGGTTAAGTATTTTCAAGGGTACATGACTTAACCTATCCATGTGGCATTAACTTAATTAATTAATGCACCCAACCTCTCACATTAGGCTTCGTTGTGGTCACTGGATATGCCGGTTGGTTCCGGTCAGAATTACACCACAACTTAGTCTAACCTCGGGTCTTATAGTGCAACATGACCAACTACTCACATTGGGTCCTATTGTTTGTAGCTACTGGTATGCCGGTCGGTTCCGGGCAGATTTACGCTACAAACTCAACCCAACCTCGAGTTGGCCATTTCATGTTTTCTAAGTGTCATGTCCATAATCATGTTTTTCAAGCATAATCATACGCCAACTTTCATGCTATGTTTTCAAATCATGTCTCATGTCTTTTAAACTTTGCCTAACTACCCATAACGTTTTTCCCCATCGCACGTATATTTGCATCAACACGAATAGATCAAGAGGGAACATATAAACATGATAAAGTGGGCATAAAATGGCAAAGTAGTCACACGTTAAACATGGTGAGGCTAAGGGTATCCTACACAACTTGCATATGTGGTGATTTGTTTCTAAACATGTATGACACCAACTTAGCAACATAGGGGGATAGCATGGCAAAAGTGAACATACATGTAACTAGCATTAAGTTTTAGCATCATAGGCAAGTTATCATAAGGTTCATGAAGTGTTATAGGTTGCATTGTGCAAAATCACCACATAAAGCTCATAGCTTTCTACCTAAAAGTCAACATGAACGTTACTAGGTTCATGATAGGTAAGCATTAGGTCCTCAAGCGTTAAACAAATCCTATTTTAACTTGCTATATGTTCATGCTAATTCCAATCCATGATTCACATGTTTGAACGATCATAGCATTTTACACAAAAGGTTGTTATAACACCACTCACTTAGGTTGATGCCTTCTATGCAACGATTAGATCTCGCTTTATGTTGATTTCATGCCAAGAATTGATCTTTCAACCTCCTTGTGCTATTTGAATCCGAACTCCTCTCTTTTCCCTTGCGTAGTCCCCTTGGCTCCAAGCTCTTCATCCAAAGTCGTCACCTTTCTTGGCCTAAACCTCCTTAGTTACAAGAAGAGAGCTTTTGTGGAGACAAGAGTGAAGAAGTAGGCCTAAAATCCATTTGGAGGAGAGGGAGGTAAGTCTAGAAACCGGCATGGCTTCGCCGTGAAGTATGGTGATCATTTCAAGGGGTCTAGGGGTGTATTTCTAGCCACAGAGTCGTGATTCTCGTCCAAGAAACCAGCCAATAAGCATTAGAACGCTCAAGAAGAAATTCTAGAAAACGTGGGTAGGGTCGACCCTGCTTAGGGGGGTCGACACCCATGTCGACCCTGGTGTCGACCCGGCCAGGGTGGGTCGACACCTGGGTCGACCCCCTGTCGACTTGCTGGGTTGTCGAGAATTTTTCCTGCCTTTCCTATTTGGGCTTGAATCTCGAATCCGTTTTGATTTTAGACTGTTTTAAAATTTCTGAAACTTCGTACGGTCATAACTTCTTCATACGGAGTCCGATTTACGAAAATTCGGACTCGTTTTCGGGAAGAATCCCGAGACGAACGTAATGGTGAAATCCGTTTAACTAGTGTCTGAATATTTACTTGAGTATCTTTTATTTTCCATTGTTCTTCGTTAACTTGTTTCGCGCATCACCATTATATTATACCGTCTCGGAATATATATATATATATATATATTTGAATTTCTTATTTATTTAAATTATAAAAATGCGGGGTGTTACATTCTCCCACCCTTAAAGAATTTCGTCCCCGAAATTCAACAAGAATAGGATTAGTAACCTTCCGTAACCATCCAAAAAGTGTTCAACCAACTGTTGCAACCATGTGCGCATGTGCAAAGTGAAGTACATTGTAGTAAAATATGTATGCCTAACTTTTGGTACCACCTAGATGGATGCAATTCTTTTTTCTGAAAATTTCTTTTTCAAAGTATGATGCCCGCACCCTAAATATACTTGCAATTCTAAATGAATGCAGAGATTTTGAAAACGTTTTTCAACCAAATTTTTCCCATACCCTTATAAAATAAGAGTGCAGTTCAGCCAATTGTCGCATCCAGAACCTATCATCCCTTATAAAATCTAATTTTTTCTAAATATCATATAACGGAAAAACCTATATTTTTCCCGTTTATCGTATTTTCTTTGTCTATTCATTGCAATTCTTATTATGGCATAATAATAATAATCACGACAATTTTCAGAACATAAATTTGAGCATTACTTCTAGATAAAGTTTCAGTACGTTGTTACAACCAGACAAACAAGGAAACAACTAGACATCGTGGAAACAAAATGCTACTCTACGGGTACAATATCCTAAGTCAAACCTAGTGGAAGAAACTACGGATGAGACTCTCCAAGCTATCAAGCTTCTCCCCCTACTGTTGGTTACCTTGCCTCATCTCCTGCTGCAGGTCATGCATCCCTGACCTAACCTCTAACTGAAGGTCCTGTAACCCTGATCCCAGCTGGTCATACGAAGTGCTCATCTCCTGCAACATCTGCTGTTGAGTCTGTCCAAACTCAACCTGGGTCTGGAACATCTCCTGCTGGGTCCTGAGGATGTCTTGCTGATCCCTAACCAAGCAGGCCTGTCGGTCAGAGACGGCCCTCAACTCAGCCCTCTAGTCTGTGTCTCGGGAATCCCAGGGATCCCATGCAAAAGTGTCAGAAGTCCCCCAAACTGTAACCTGGGAAGTCCCCCAACCTATAGCCTGGGAAGTCCCCCAATCCGGAGCTGGGGTAGTCCAAGCAGCTCCCCAAGTCGGCTCTGTCTGTGCTGGACTGAATTCCTCGGGCTATGCATACTGGGGCTCCTCGGTCTGCTCATGCTGAGAATCATGCGCCTCGTGAGGCTCACCTTCCTCTTCCCCTTCCTCCCCAAACAAATCATGCTCCATGGCTTCCACCGGTAATGGCTCAAATAAATCATGTAGGGAGATACCCATTCTTGATAATGCGGTCAAATCAAAAACATGGGAGGGATGAGAAGGAGATGTGATACACCACTCTATCTGCAGGTTAACGCCGCTCCGTGCAAAGACTGTGGTCCATATATTCCCATAACGGATGTTCGCCTGTCTTCCTTCTTTAGTAAGGCTGTAATTTTGTAAAATAATGCGTGCCCAATTCATGTGTAAACCCCCAAAGATAGCATATGTGGCACGCTTTACCATCGTCGCAACTTTATCAAAACCCGCACTCTGTCCCCCAAGATTGTATTGTAAAATCCTAATAACCAACCTAGCTAGCGGGCGCAAGTGTTCACTATCCCAATTTCTTACAAATTCATCTTTAAAAATTCTGCGCCACACAAGCATGTCATTCATCTCTATAATAGGTGTATCCATCCCTGTACCCCTAATATTCAACATTTCCCCAAACTGAACCTCGTTGAAAAATATAGGGGTTCCCTTAACCATAGAAGTAAAAGTTACTAGCCCCTCTTCATCATTGCCAATTTGTAAATTAGCGTCAAAAAGCCTTACCAACCGCTTGTAGCCTCTCCGCTCGGCGGTGTTCACATCCAAAATAGTAGACAAGCCCGCTTCCACAAACAAACCTTCCACGGGTGTCGCAACGAAATCAGCAAACTTTACTGGATGCCCCAACAATAACTTCAACCCCGCGGTCTCGATATACTTCTTGACTATCTCTTCGTCTTCATTGCACCACTCTATTTCTTGTGGTGACAATTGGGGGTAAAGCTCATAAACGTTCGCCATGGCGATTTGGGGCCAAATTGGGAGGGGAGATGGGTAGATCCGGGTAGAGAATGCCGCTAGCTTTCAATTAAGACCAATTTCGTGGAGAATAGTTGAGAATTGGAGGACCAAGAGGTGGTGGAAGCGGAGAAAAGGGGTTGGGTTTTCTTTCGAGGAGCTTACTGGAAGAAGAAGAAGAGGGGGGGGCGTGCTGTTTGGCTGAAGGCTACGGCCTTCAGCCCTTTTATTTTTTTCTGCCAGCGCGGGGGGGGGGGGGGGGGTCGACACGGGTGTCGACCCACCCAGGGGGGGTCGACACCTGTGTCGACTACCCCTGTATATATATATATATATATATTTCCTTCTGTTGTTTCTCTTTGATTTCTGATTTTTGATTTTTTTCTCTTCTCGGCAATTCTTGTCTACTTCGCGATAGTCCGCCTCCACCACTCGTACTATGTTACCGGTTTACACCCTGACACGCACACTATTCGCGTCGGTTCCACTTCCTTGAAATATACACTTATGCGGAACACGAAATCTCCAGAATATCCATCTTTGTGTACACGTCACAGTTTCACTTATTGGTTCAAAAATTCTCTTTGACTCCATTTTTCTGTGTACGGGGTAAAAGTTCTATTTCTTCCTAAGTTTGGTCCTCAACCAACTCCACTCGACTTAGATTTTTATATACACCTAATGTCTATATAATTACTCTCTCTTAAAAAAAATTCAAGGAAAGCTAAACCTGGCTCTGATACCAGATGTAACAACCCGGGTTTCGACAGACCGAATTTTTCTCAAAATCCAGTCCATCGAACCCCGAGCTGAGTGTCCTGGTATCCTGCAGAGAAGACAGAGAAAGAAAACATGTCAGAACTTGATAAAGCAACTAGCAGCAGAAGTAATTAAATATAGTTTTTACGAACGTAACTATACCTCGTTCATAATACTGCTATGTCAGTATTTAAGCTATATCATCTTTGTCTTATACCTAACCTGCACATGTTTTGAGGAGGGGGGTCAGAACATAAGTTCTGTGTGAGTGTAGTTATAATAAACTCCTGTATACTCTACATGTACCGTTCAGTTACGGTTTCTGGTCTCGTTAGGTTATTTACCAAATTTGCCTTTTTGACCCAACCCGTGTATTCCCACCCACTCACTAGCATAATAAGCCAACTCGTACAGTCCTTTCATGTATGTGTACAATCCCTTACCGTAATTACTACGGGCCCTACGCCTGTTTTCCGTACTACCTTACCGTAGTTCCATCATCCTAGAAAACTCGTTCGGACTACTACCTGTGTTCTAGCTCGAATGTTCGGTTGGAATTCATGCCACCTAGGACCACTAGGGATTATGCAACTTACTAAACGTTCTCGCAACTCGGTCTGGGTCCAAGCCACCTAGGACCACTAGGGATTATGCTACCCACCGACAACGGCCCTTTTCTCCCACGTATACATCGTGAATCGTTTTTCCATGTCTAGTCGCACATGTGTCTCAACGTGCCACCCGAGTCCCGTGACCGGGCAAAACAAGAAATACGAGACTCGGTCGGGAGCTTTAGATTGTCTGCCGATGCAGATGTCAAGGTCTGTTTTTGTAACCGTGGCTATGGTCCCACGGGATCCCTCCCTCAACTACTGAAAGGCAATCCAAGAAGGATCATGTATGAGAACTGTACTCACGGCCTCAACTATGCCCCACTTTCCTATTGGCCAACCTCACCCATGACTCGATAGCAAGTGCATGGTCTGTTGGGAGTTCTCTGCCTTTCCGTTCGTACACGATTAACTCAAGATGGTAGGTAGTCGGCGACGTGCTATCCAGGGCAAAATCAAGTATCGTCGACTCCACGCTAATCCATCCCAGCCTTTAGGTCGCTCGCATAGCAACCAAGGCATACTCTTGGCTCTTCTACCGCAGACCTTAACCCCTGTGAGGCTGGGTTTCATGGACCATCTGCCACCTCACAAAGGGATACCAAGAGTACCCTCACGTCCCCCGAAGCTACCGCTTCGTCACCCGGTTCGTTGGAGCCTTTATATAAGTCAGATAATTGGCTCCTCCTCGTGTTTTAAGCGATGACCTACCGTATCGGGTAACTCATCTATCTGTGAACTGGTCCAAATCCCTTGAATAAGAATTATTACTTAGTTTTCCCAAACTAAGGTTTACCACTTAGTCTCCTTTCCCGTTATCCTTGTGGACCCCTGTCTTCCACCTAGTCCCCTGAACTAGGGTTTTGTCCAATGGGTTAAGTATTGTCATTTAAGTTCATGACTTAACCTCCCTACGAATCATGTCAAGATTTGGCTAAGTATTTAAGTCCAAGTCCTAGCCCTACAAGTCGGTTAAGTATACCAAGAAGCTCATGACTTAACCCTATTCAATCATCAAGTCAATTTGGTTAAGTATTTGTTTATCTTAACCCTATCAGGTTATCGTGTTAGATTGGTTAAGCATAGATTATCTTAACCTCATCGGATTATCGAGTCAGATTGGTTAAGTATAGGTTAGCTTAACCCCATCCACTAATCGTATTATAATGGTTAAGTATATTCAAACGGTCTCATGACTTAGCCTTATCGAGTTATCATGTTAGATTGATTAAGCCTAATCCCATCACATTTCCGAGCTTAGATTGGTTAATTGTGTTCTGACAGTTTCGTAACTTAACCCCATCCAATCAACATGTCAACGTTGGTTAAGTATTTTCAAGGGTACATGACTTAACCTATCCATGTGGCATTAACTTAATTAATTAATGCACCCAACCTCTCACATTAGGCTTCGTTGTGGTCACTGGATATGTCGGTTGGTTCCGGTCATAATTACAACACAACTTAGTCTAACCTCAGGTCTTATAGTGCAACATGACCAACTACTCACATTGGGTCCTATTGTTTGTAGCTACTGGTATGACGGTCGGTTCCGGGCAGATTTACGCTACAAACTCAACCCAACCTCGAGTTGGCCATTTCATGTTTTCTAAGTGTCATGTCCATAATCATGTTTTTCAAGCATAATCATATGCCAACTTTCATGCTATGTTTTCAAATCATGTCTCATGTCTTTTAAACTTTGCCTAACTACCCATAACGTTTTTCCCCATCGCACATTTATTTGCATCAACACGAATAGATCAAGAGGGAGCATATAAACATGATAAAGTGGGCATAAAATGGCAAAGTAGTCACACGTTAAACATGGTGAGGCTAAGGGTATCCTACACAACTTGCATATGTAGTGATTTGTTTCTAAACATGTATGACACCAACTTAGCAACATAGGGGGATAGCATGGAAAAAGTGAACATACATGTAACTAGCATTAAGTTTTAGCATCATAGGCAAGTTATCATAAGGTTCATGAAGTGTTATAGGTTGCATTGTGCAAAATCACCACATAAAGCTCATGGCTTTCTACCTAAAAGTCAACATGAACGTTACTAGGTCCATGATAGGTAAGCATTAGGACCTCAAGCGTTACACAAATCCTATTTTAACTTGCTATATGTTCATGCTAATTCCAATCCATGATTCATATGTTTGAACGATCATAGCATTTTACACAAAAGGTTGTTATAACACCACTCACTTAGGTTGATGCCTTCTATGCAACGATTAGATCTCGCTGTGAAAACCCGTAACTTCCCCGTAAAGGAAAGCGACGGATAGTTCGAGAACAAGCCACAACAGAACGCATATAAAAGAACATTTCACTGTATATTACAACAATGCACCAGAATACAAGAATATACAGAGTATAAATGAATATTACACAGAAATATCAGAGATTTAAATTACATTAAATACATAGCAGCGGAAAATAATACAATACACACTAGAAAAAGATATACGGATACAAAGCTTTCCGGATATCGTTCCAGCTGTAAACCAGGATCCTGTGAATATAAATCTGCAAAACCAAAACTACTAGCTGCCCGTGCGGAAAATAGGGGCACCCAGAGTTTAGGTTAAAACAATAAACTCCAGGTCAGTCATGTGACTGGTGTGAGAACTAAAACAGTTATTAATCTTTATTTTCAAAGCTAGGTAAATCAAGGGACCACGCCGTATAACACGGAACGGGTTTCCTCCCAAGAATACCAGTGCATAAAACAAACAGCGCAATGCTAAGTAAAGAAAAATGAAGCTGTTATAAGACCCAGGTCCCATCACACAATGCAACGCAGCCGAGGATAGAGTTTTCCCTTATAACAGCCAAAGAATGCTTGATACGTTTAAATCAAATCGTTTGATACTATTATAAGTGCATAGTGTATAAAACAACTTCAAATCATAAGTATCAATCATAGGCGGCATGGGTACCATATATCATGTCGCCATATATAGGTTTACAAATAAAACCGCAAATGTCACGTATTTGGAAATTGGATTCCCATCTATGAACCGAGGCAAAAGATAGTCCTCAACCGATTCGAGACGCTCTAGCCCATGTCTCAGGACCCAGACACAGGTGGGCCCTTGGATCCTCAGGGCCGGTCCACCGATGTGGATTAAAATGCCTGAACATGCGTCTCCCCACCCTATGGGGTGTAAGTCTGGTCCGTCAGCCGACCAGAATGCATCGGCCGAAACCGATATAACCGAGGCGCCTCGCAACAGCAACAACCACATAAGTCAAACTCGTCAGGGCGTGTAAAACCACTGACGCCACTTCTAGCTAGAAAGAAACGCATGCCCTCCCTGACGTCCTCTCCCGTTTTTGGTTCACAACCGGGGTGCGAGACTCGCGAATTCACGTTACACAAAGCTGTGCCACAAAGGCCGTGCTTTGATCATCACCACAAGACTTTGCTTTTCAACAGAAGCCTCGATCAATTGCCACTTAGGCATGCCACACAGGCAATTCACTCCATGCGTTTGATATCCATCAATATATAACCCCTGAGCTCGTACGTCTCAGAGAAGGGCGTTAAGCAAGAGAATAAATTCTCCGCCGCCAAACAGATATATATTTAATAGAAATCAATCACACAGACTAAAATCCAATGTCAGACACACAGTCCATTTACAAGTCCGTTCTGGGTCTGAACGAAACCGGAGGCACCTAGTACCCCGCATATCCATCGATCTCCAAGTACGTCTGGACGATCACCAACTGTTTCCATCTTCTTGGGTGTACAGCCCAATCAAGATCATCAGTAATTACCCAAACGACGTGAAGACCTCTGGTCTTCGACCATCGTCTTCATCTTCGACTTATCGTCGTATCAGTTATTCAGAATGGGCTAAACCCGGTCTTTCCGAATAACTCGCGTATATTTTAAATAAGTGTTACACAAACACAACATACGCCTCATTCCAATTCATCAGTCACTAACCGTAAATTAATCAAGAGAATAATTCCCCAAATATTAACCCCGAAGGCCGAAACCAACATCAGATCAATATCCAGAAAACCATTCTGCTTGGCCAACCGACAGTTAGTTTCTAAATTTCACATTCATAGGGAAATGTTCCCATTAATTTTATCCAAGATAAATTCTTGAATTTATTCTTCTTTTGAATTTCGATTCAACTAGTCGAGATTAACGAACCTTACCGAAGTAATCATTGGTTTTAATTTCCCAATCCCAACCTATTTATCCCATGAAGTAAAACTGGTAATACTTCATATCTAACACCACAGTGTTATCGGTAAATTCAATTACCATTTCACGTTCAAATCTAATTAAAGATTTAACTATCGCCTGGAGCAAAACTGGTGATACTCCATTTCGATTATTTCAATCTAATTAAAGATTCATTAAAACTCCACTTAGTTTTAATCTGTGACTGGGTTAAAGAATCAGTGTCATTTAAAACACGGTTCACGATAAACCCAAAACCACATCACATTTCAATCGGTCCCTAATTGTAAATTAGCAAGTGAGCAATTCCCTAAGTATGAATCCCGAAGGCCGAAACCAACATCAGATCAATACCTCGGAAACTATTCAACTTAACTAATTTCCAGTTAGTTTCTGATTTTCTTAACTCTTTTAGGTCTAAGAACTGTATTATTGAAGATACCGTTCACGACAACCCAAAATCACATTTCATCAATGATCGGGTTAAAGAACGAGTGTTATTTAAAACACTGTCCACGATAAACCCAAAAATCAATATCGATTCAATTCCAATTAAATATTATTTAATTGGTACACTACATTAAATCTAAATAAAAGATTTAATCTTTTCTCAACTGGGTTCAAGAACAGTGTTAGTGAAGACACCATTCACGACAAACCCAAATCACATTTGATATTCAATACAAGGCTCTGAATAGAAAATATATCGGCTTATATTCAATATCAAATTCTACGACTAACAAATGTCGTATTGGAAATAACGATATAAATATATATCTTTCAAATTTCCATAACAACATCTGTATAATCACGAATTCCAACATCGAAATATTCCGAAGACAATTTCGATTCAAATCCACTCCAATGCAATCATTGGAAATTTTGGTTATTTTTAAAACCCTTTTCAAATTCAATTTATTTATTTAAACGTAAATAGAATTATAATTCTAGTTCAAAACTAGTTCATTTAGATAAAAATCTATTTTTATCTTTTCAAATATGGAGTTTTTCATCCCCATTCTTCTCAAATCATTTCTTATGATTTTACACAAATTATTACTATTTTTAATAATTTTATCAAGGCCCGTACAGTCGATTTCCATCAACGGCCATCGAACTGCACTTACAGCGACCTTTTTCGAATTTGATTTGGACGTATCTCCAAATCCAACCATTAGATTTCACATTTCTAATATTCGTTAGAAAGCTCTTTTCGATACGAACCCAACGGTTCCGGTTTTAGGAGAATCCGACGGTCGGATCTCCCGTAATGTCCGTTTGAAATAAATGGTCGAAATTTACGAACTGCCGCGGCGCGGCGCGTTCTATTCAGGCCATTATATTATATATATAATATATATAATATATATTTCGTCGATTTATATTTAAAACGAATTATATAAATAGTTTTGAATTCGTTTCAAAAACATTTTCAACTTTCTTTTCAATTCAAATCAAAATTGAATTCTTCTTTATAGATTCGTTTTAAAATTCATTTCCATTCAATTCAAATTTCAATTCAATTTGAATTCATTTCAATTCGCTTTCAATTCCATTTGAAATCGTTTTCAATTCAATTCATTTCGAAATCGTTTTCAATTCAATTCATTTCGAAATCGTTTTCAATTCAATTCATTTCGAAATCGTTTTCAATTCAATTCATTTCGAAATCGTTTTCAATTCAATTCATTTCGAAATCGTTTTCAATTCAATTCATTTCGAAATCGTTTTCAATTCAATTCATTTCGAAATCGTTTTCAATTCAATTCAATTCATTTCGAAATCGTTTTCAATTCAATTCATTTCGAAATCGTTTTCAATTCAATTCATTTCGAAATCGTTTTCAATTCAATTCATTTCGAAATCGTTTTCAATTCAATTCATTTCGAAATCGTTTTCAATTCAATTCATTTCGAAATCGTTTTCAATTCAATTCATTTCGAAATCGTTTTCAATTCAATTCGTTTCGAAATCGTTTTCAATTCAATTCGTTTCGAAATCGTTTTCAATTCAATTCGTTTCGAAATCGTTTTCAATTCAATTCGTTTCGAAATCGTTTTCAATTCAATTCGTTTCGAAATCGTTTTCAATTCAATTCGTTTCGAAATCGTTTTCAATTCAATTCGTTTCGAAATCGTTTTCAATTCAATTCATTTCGAAATCGTTTTCAATTCAATTCGTTTCGAAATCGTTTTCAATTCAATTCGTTTCGAAATCGTTTAAAAATCGATATAAATATCGTTCTCGTCAAAATGGCGTCAATCTAATCAACACGGCTTCATAAATTTCTATTTTCAAAATATTTGTTATTATCAAAATATTTCGTTCAACACATGACCAATCTCAATGGATGAAACTGTCAACACATGAACTTTTATTTAATATTGATAAAGATGTAAACTTTATTATTAAAATATTTCGTTCAACACATGACCAATCTCAATGGATGAAACTGTCAACACATGAACTTTTATTTAATAATATTCTTTATTTTTCAAATTGGAATGAGGCCCAATCAATTACCATATAAAGATTTTTATATGGATTTCCATACAACACATGTATATAATAGCATTGAAAATAATCAACCATCAACCAAAGTGCACTACACTGTATAAGCATCAAATAAAGATATCTAACGCTTATAACAGCCTGTCAATCAATCGATCGACATATTTAATCAATCAGGATGAGTGAACTTCAAATTTCATCCCAACACCCGTGTGGGGTTTCAAACAATCAAATGCATATTTTAGTTGTGCAGTTGGGCGATGTGTAAAATTTATCATCCCAATCAATGTCATTCAAATAAGTGTACATAAACAAACCATCTGGTTTGTAAATGAATATTTATTTATTCACTTCACTATTTTCATATTCACGTTAAAAATTATATTTTTAACGATAAAACATTTTATTCCAACATATGAATTTCTATTCAATTCATTTATTCAATAAAAATGATATTTTTATTTTTCTAACATATTTTAGAAAATTTCGGCGGCATAACGGCACGATACTAGAAACGGGACAAGGCCTAGCCTTATCCCCGGTCTAGTGAAGGCCCACGCCATTCACACATCAATCATATCAATTTCAATTTCACCAAAACCATCAAATCCAAATCAAATAATCTAACCGACTACACAACCAATCAAACAAGTCCATGGTCTGTGGACGGGTGTCGGGTGCTTCTAATAAGCACCGTCTGCATCCTAGAATATATATATATATATATATATATATAACTAGAAAAGTAGAATTTGAGTGAGGAGTTCTCACCGAAAGCTATCCAATCATCTTGACTCTTCTTCTCGCCTTTTTATCGTCTTCTTGCCCGTAGTCACTATATATATAAAAATCACACATTTTTATATTTCGATGTCTTTAAAATAAAAATCACATTTTTATTTATTCACTTTCAATTTTAAAAATCATATTTTTATATTCACTTCATATATTTATATTCACTTCATATATTTAAAAATCGAATTTTGACTTCGTTATTCAATATATAAAAATCGAAATTTTACTCCACTCCTTAATATATAAAAATTATATTTTTATAACGCTAATTTCTATAAAGAAATTATATTTTTATTTCTACACTATGCAGATAAAAATCACATTTTTCTACTGCTACAATATAGATAAAAATTCTATCTTTACCTTGATGTTCATATAGTAAAAATCGAATCTTTATATCGCTACATAAACAAAAATCTCGTTTTTATTTTATGTTGTCTTCATAAAAATCACTTCCTTTCTTCTAACTAAAAATCAAATCTTTTTATCGCTAAAAATCAAATCTTTAACTTTGCCATTCATGTATAAAAATCCGATCTTTATGAACCATTCCTACATACAAAATTACATGAATTCTATATAAAAATCTAATCTTTATTACTCCTATATATATAAATAAAAACTATATTACTTCTATATTTAAAAACAATTGTATTTATATTTTCGATTTTAAAAATCTTATCTTTTCAATTTTAAAAATCTTATCTTTTCAATTTTAAAATACAAACTTTCTACTAACCAAACTATGAACTTTTCTACTAACAAAACTATATTTTTCTACTAATAGAAATGGTATATTTTTTTTTTAAACAAAGTAGATTCAGATTTAAAACCAAGTATTTTCAGATTTGAAAACGAAATATATTCAGATTTAAAACAAAGTATATTCAGATTTGAAACCGAAATATATTCAGATTTAAAACAAAGTATATTTTCAGATTTGAAAACAAAAAAAATAAAATATAGTAAAGTAAAAAAAACTTACCGCATCGAAGAAAAAAGGGGGGTTCGGTTCCGAGGTGGCGCCGGAGACCCTGGTGGTGGCGGCCTTCTGATGGTGGCGCGGGGTACGAGGTACGACGCACGGGTTGGGGGGGCACGGCTAGGGCTCGGGGTTTGGGTTGGATTTGGATCGGGGTGGGGGTCTAGGCTGGAGGAGGAGAAAGAAGAAGAGCGGCAGCGGCGGTGGCGATGGCGTCGATCGACGTCGAGGGGGGGGGCTCGATCGATTTGTTTTTTTTTCTTTTTTTTTTATTTCTGTGGAATGAATTCGAACGGGGGGGGGGCCTGGGTATAGGAGAGGAGAATATTTTTTTTTTATTTAATTATTAAAAAGTTGACTTTTTCATACGACCTCTAAACGAGGCCCACCGCCTGTCGTCCATAGCGTTTTACCCCCATTCCGAACACAATGGGATATGTATCGCAAGCTGATTTGACCATTTGAATCAGTTTCCGTTTAATTTACATTTAAATCACTATATTGAATTTTAAACGTACATTTCAAATTACCGGGGTCACATACTAACTAGAAAAATTCCAGAAAAATATTTTCTAGTTTCGTATTGACGATACGGTCCTAACAAAACTAGTTTCGTCGAATTCTGAGACCGTTAGAAAAATGGCCAATTTCCAGTCGATTAAAATCAACTGAAACTGGTCAAACGCGTTTTCATTTGCCACGCTCACATATTGATTCGAAAATTTATGAAATTTGGAATCTAGCAATAACTTGACACCACGGACCCAACAAAACTGGTTTCGTCGAAATCCGAGGTCGTTTGCAAAACGGCTATTTTTAAGGGCTATATATTATATAAAATATATATAAATTCCACAGCGACTATTCTGAATTTTCAACTGGACATATCTTATCATTTCTAAAGTGAAATCTCAGTTTGTTAACTTCGTTAGAAAGATCTTGTTCATCAGATTCAAATATTTCTTGTTTCGCCCAATTCTGACTTATAACGAATTCTGTATATTCAATTGAAATTAGAAATCGAATTTTCGAACCACCGCGCCATTTCAGGCTCGTTATATAATTAAAATAAATTTATTCGTTTTAACTTCGTCGAAAATAAATTTTTCGTCGTTATTATTTAAAATAATTCATTTTAGATATTCAAAATTCGCTAAAATTGCCAAAATAAAAATTTTAAACTGGCCCAGATTTTACGGGTTGTTACAATCTCCCCCACTTAAAACTTTTCGTCCCCGAAAAGGAACAAAGTCGAAAGTGGTTTGATTAATCAACACTACGTTCGATCTGGCTTTCATTCTCCAACTTTTTAGTTTCTGAGAATTTTCAAAATTTCAAAAATTTGGCTAACACCCTAAATTTTCGAAAAATTTCGCCATAACCTCCCCTGCACCGGGAGCATCGGGGAATTTCAAATAGCTTCCCCGGTCCTTCAGATCCCAAAAAGAAAAAGAAAAAGAAAAAGCCAAGCGGCTAGCCAATAGGCTCACAAAATCATCATCACCCAAACAAAACAGGAAATTATGTAGTAAACATGTACCTATTTGTCGGGCAAACAAATTTTATTCTCGGCTTTAGCCTCCTTGCTATGACCTGTTCAATGATATACATGTATATGCAAGCAAATGCGACCAAATTTCAATACAAGTCAATATTTGATTCAGTTAGGCATAATGGTTCAAAATTATCAAACAATTAAACAAACAACACAAACATCAATCAATTAGTGGATTAACGTTTCAAATTCATAATTTTGATATATAGTCAAAAATCAGATTTTTGATGCCAAATCACAACAATAGGCCCTATCTAATTTTGGTTCTCACACCAGTCAATAGGAAATATATAGAAAGCCCACTTTCGTCACTCGAACTTAAATTCTAATGATGGAGCTCCATCATCAAAATCATCTCCGGGCGATTAGAGTGTAATTCTATATCTATCCAGTATATTAAAATTTCGAATATACGCGGATCAGACGTATACGCAAAATCTATATATACTGGATTGTCCACATCAATATAAATAGATAATCAAATACGAATAATTGATTTAAATTTTCAAAACAAAAATTTGTTTTCACTTTCAAAAATATACTCTTCACACTCGTCCTAGGATACTACTGATCCCATCTCTAACGAGTCATTCTCATTGGATATTTCTAACCCAATATCTGATGAATTCTTTCGTATGGTTCTAATGTGCCTTGTTCTCTGAGCTTTGTAAACCAAAGCTCTGATACCAACTGTGAAAACCCGTAACTTCCCCGTAAAGGAAAGTGACGGATAGTTCGAGAACAAGCCACAACAGAACGCATATAAAAGAACATTTCACTGTATATTACAACAATGCACCAGAATACAAGAATATACAGAGTATAAATGAATATTACACAGAAATATCAGAGATTTAAATTACATTAAATACATAGCAGCGGAAAATAATACAATACACACTAGAAAAAGATATACGGATACAAAGCTTTCCGGATATCGTTCCAGCTGTAAACCAGGATCCTGTGAATATAAATCTGCAAAACCAAAACTACTAGCTGCCCGTGCGGAAAATAGGGGCACCCAGAGTTTAGGTTAAAACAATAAACTCCAGGTCAGTCATGTGACTGGTGTGAGAACTAAAACAGTTATTAATCTTTATTTTCAAAGCTAGGTAAATCAAGGGACCACGCCGTATAACACGGAACGGGTTTCCTCCCAAGAATACCAGTGCATAAAACAAACAGCGCAATGCTAAGTAAAGAAAAATGAAGCTGTTATAAGACCCAGGTCCCATCACACAATGCAACGCAGCCGAGGATAGAGTTTTCCCTTATAACAGCCAAAGAATGCTTGATACGTTTAAATCAAATCGTTTGATACTATTATAAGTGCATAGTGTATAAAACAACTTCAAATCATAAGTATCAATCATAGGCGGCATGGGTACCATATATCATGTCGCCATATATAGGTTTACAAATAAAACCGCAAATGTCACGTATTTGGAAATTGGATTCCCATCTATGAACCGAGGCAAAAGATAGTCCTCAACCGATTCGAGACGCTCTAGCCCGTGTCTCAGGACCCAGACACAGGTGGGCCCTTGGATCCTCAGGGCCGGTCCACCGATGTGGATTAAAATGCCTGAACATGCGTCTCCCCACCCTATGGGGTGTAAGTCTGGTCCGTCAGCCGACCAGAATGCATCGGCCGAAACCGATATAACCGAGGCGCCTCGCAACAGCAACAACCACATAAGTCAAACTCGTCAGGGCGTGTAAAACCACTGACGCCACTTCTAGCTAGAAAGAAACGCATGCCCTCCCTGACGTCCTCTCCCGTTTTTGGTTCACAACCGGGGTGCGAGACTCTCGAATTCACGTTACACAAAGCTGTGCCACAAAGGCCGTGCTTTGATCATCACCACAAGACTTTGCTTTTCAACAGAAGCCTCGATCAATTGCCACTTAGGCATGCCACACAGGCAATTCACTCCATGCGTTTGATA
The DNA here is from genome assembly GCA_030737875.1 of Allium sativum. Classification (NCBI taxonomy): domain Eukaryota; kingdom Viridiplantae; phylum Streptophyta; class Magnoliopsida; order Asparagales; family Amaryllidaceae; genus Allium; species Allium sativum. The sequence continues at coordinate 1,053,292,546 of CM060922.1, forward strand.
TCCATCAATATATAACCCCTGAGCTCGTACGTCTCAGAGAAGGGCGTTAAGCAAGAGAATAAATTCTCCGCCGCCAAACAGATATATATTTAATAGAAATCAATCACACAGACTAAAATCCAATGTCAGACACACAGTCCATTTACAAGTCCGTTCTGGGTCTGAACGAAACCGGAGGCACCTAGTACCCCGCATATCCATCGATCTCCAAGTACGTCTGGACGATCACCAACTGTTTCCATCTTCTTGGGTGTACAGCCCAATCAAGATCATCAGTAATTACCCAAACGACGTGAAGACCTCTGGTCTTCGACCATCGTCTTCATCTTCGACTTATCGTCGTATCAGTTATTCAGAATGGGCTAAACCCGGTCTTTCCGAATAACTCGCGTATATTTTAAATAAGTGTTACACAAACACAACATACGCCTCAATCCAATTCATCAGTCACTAACCGTAAATTAATCAAGAGAATAATTCCCCAAATATTAACCCCGAAGGCCGAAACCAACATCAGATCAATATCCAGAAAACCATTCTGCTTGGCCAACCGACAGTTAGTTTCTAAATTTCACATTCATAGGGAAATGTTCCCATTAATTTTATCCAAGATAAATTCTTGAATTTATTCTTCTTTTGAATTTCGATTCAACTAGTCGAGATTAACGAACCTTACCGAAGTAATCATTGGTTTTAATTTCCCAATCCCAACCTATTTATCCCATGAAGTAAAACTGGTAATACTTCATATCTAACACCACAGTGTTATCGGTAAATTCAATTACCATTTCACGTTCAAATCTAATTAAAGATTTAACTATTGCCTGGAGCAAAACTGGTGATACTCCATTTCGATTATTTCAATCTAATTAAAGATTCATTAAAACTCCACTTAGTTTTAATCTGTGACTGGGTTAAAGAATCAGTGTCATTTAAAACACGGTTCACGATAAACCCAAAACCACATCACATTTCAATCGGTCCCTAATTGTAAATTAGCAAGTGAGCAATTCCCTAAGTATGAATCCCGAAGGCCGAAACCAACATCAGATCAATACCTCGGAAACTATTCAACTTAACTAATTTCCAGTTAGTTTCTGATTTTCTTAACTCTTTTAGGTCTAAGAACTGTATTATTGAAGATACCGTTCACGACAACCCAAAATCACATTTCATCAATGATCGGGTTAAAGAACGAGTGTTATTTAAAACACTGTCCACGATAAACCCAAAAATCAATATCGATTCAATTCCAATTAAATATTATTTAATTGGTACACTACATTAAATCTAAATAAAAGATTTAATCTTTTCTCAACTGGGTTCAAGAACAGTGTTAGTGAAGACACCATTCACGACAAACCCAAATCACATTTGATATTCAATACAAGGCTCTGAATAGAAAATATATCGGCTTATATTCAATATCAAATTCTACGACTAACAAATGTCGTATTGGAAATAACGATATAAATATATATCTTTCAAATTTCCATAACAACATCTGTATAATCACGAATTCCAACATCGAAATATTCCGAAGACAATTTCGATTCAAATCCACTCCAATGCAATCATTGGAAATTTTGGTTATTTTTAAAACCCTTTTCAAATTCAATTTATTTATTTAAAAGTAAATAGAATTATAATTCTAGTTCAAAACTAGTTCATTTAGATAAAAATCTATTTTTATCTTTTCAAATATGGAGTTTTTCATCCCCATTCTTCTCAAATCATTTCTTATGATTTTACACAAATTATTACTATTTTTAATAATTTTATCAAGGCCCGTACAGTCGATTTCCATCAACGGCCATCGAACTGCACTTACAACGACCTTTTTCGAATTTGATTTGGACGTATCTCCAAATCCAACCGTTAGATTTCACATTTCTAATATTCGTTAGAAAGCTCTTTTCGATACGAACCCAACGGTTCCGGTTTTAGGAGAATCCGACGGTCGGATCTCCCGTAATGTCCGTTTGAAATAAATGGTCGAAATTTACGAACTGCCGCGGCGCGGCGCGTTCTATTCAGGCCATTATATTATATATATAATATATATAATATATATTTCGTCGATTTATATTTAAAACGAATTATATAAATAGTTTTGAATTCGTTTCAAAAACATTTTCAACTTTCTTTTCAATTCAAATCAAAATTGAATTCTTCTTTATAGATTCGTTTTAAAATTCATTTCCATTCAATTCAAATTTCAATTCAATTTGAATTCATTTCAATTCGCTTTCAATTCCATTTGAAATCGTTTTCAATTCAATTCATTTCGAAATCGTTTTCAATTCAATTCATTTCGAAATCGTTTTCAATTCAATTCATTTCGAAATCGTTTTCAATTCAATTCATTTCGAAATCGTTTTCAATTCAATTCATTTCGAAATCGTTTTCAATTCAATTCATTTCGAAATCGTTTTCAATTCAATTCATTTCGAAATCGTTTTCAATTCAATTCATTTCGAAATCGTTTTCAATTCAATTCATTTCGAAATCGTTTTCAATTCAATTCATTTCGAAATCGTTTTCAATTCAATTCATTTCGAAATCGTTTTCAATTCAATTCATTTCGAAATCGTTTTCAATTCAATTCGTTTCGAAATCGTTTTCAATTCAATTCGTTTCGAAATCGTTTTCAATTCAATTCATTTCGAAATCGTTTTCAATTCAATTCGTTTCGAAATCGTTTTCAATTCAATTCGTTTCGAAATCGTTTAAAAATCGATATAAATATCGTTCTCGTCAAAATGGCGTCAATCTAATCAACACGGCTTCATAAATTTCTATTTTCAAAATAGTTGTTATTATCAAAATATTTCGTTCAACACATGACCAATCTCAATGGATGAAACTGTCAACACATGAACTTTTATTTAATATTGATAAAGATGTAAACTTTATTATTAAAATATTTCGTTCAACACATGACCAATCTCAATGGATGAAACTGTCAACACATGAACTTTTATTTAATAATATTCTTTATTTTTCAAATTGGAATGAGGCCCAATCAGTTACCATATAAAGATTTTTATATGGATTTCCATACAACACATGTATATAATAGCATTGAAAATAATCAACCATCAACCAAAGTGCACTACACTGTATAAGCATCAAATAAAGATATCTAACGCTTATAACAGCCTGTCAATCAATCGATCGACATATTTAATCAATCAGGATGAGTGAACTTCAAATTTCATCCCAACACCCGTGTGGGGTTTCAAACAATCAAATGCATATTTTAGTTGTGCAGTTGGGCGATGTGTAAAATTTATCATCCCAATCAATGTCATTCAAATAAGTGTACATAAACAAACCATCTGGTTTGTAAATGAATATTTATTTATTCACTTCACTATTTTCATATTCACGTTAAAAATTATATTTTTAACGATAAAACATTTTATTCCAACATATGAATTTCTATTCAATTCATTTATTCAATAAAAATGATATTTTTATTTTTCTAACATATTTTAGAAAATTTCGGCGGCATAACGGCACGATACTAGAAACGGGACAAGGCCTAGCCTTATCCCCGGTCTAGTGAAGGCCCACGCCATTCACACATCAATCATATCAATTTCAATTTCACCAAAACCATCAAATCCAAATCAAATAATCTAACCGACTACACAACCAATCAAACAAGTCCATGGTCTGTGGACGGGTGTCGGGTGCTTCTAATAAGCACCGTCTGCATCCTAGAATATATATATATATATATATATATATAACTAGAAAAGTAGAATTTGAGTGAGGAGTTCTCACCGAAAGCTATCCAATCATCTTGACTCTTCTTCTCGCCTTTTTATCGTCTTCTTGCCCGTAGTCACTATATATATAAAAATCACACATTTTTATATTTCGATGTCTTTAAAATAAAAATCACATTTTTATTTATTCACTTTCAATTTTAAAAATCATATTTTTATATTCACTTCATATATTTATATTCACTTCATATATTTAAAAATCGAATTTTGACTTCGTTATTCAATATATAAAAATCGAAATTTTACTCCACTCCTTAATATATAAAAATTATATTTTTATAACGCTAATTTCTATAAAGAAATTATATTTTTATTTCTACACTATGCAGATAAAAATCACATTTTTCTACTGCTACAATATAGATAAAAATTCTATCTTTACCTTGATGTTCATATAGTAAAAATCGAATCTTTATATCGCTACATAAACAAAAATCTCGTTTTTATTTTATGTTGTCTTCATAAAAATCACTTCCTTTCTTCTAACTAAAAATCAAATCTTTTTATCGCTAAAAATCAAATCTTTAACTTTGCCATTCATGTATAAAAATCCGATCTTTATGAACCATTCCTACATACAAAATTACATGAATTCTATATAAAAATCTAATCTTTATTACTCCTATATATATAAATAAAAACTATATTACTTCTATATTTAAAAACAATTGTATTTATATTTTCGATTTTAAAAATCTTATCTTTTCAATTTTAAAAATCTTATCTTTTCAATTTTAAAATACAAACTTTCTACTAACCAAACTATGAACTTTTCTACTAACAAAACTATATTTTTCTACTAATAGAAATGGTATATTTTTTTTTTTAAACAAAGTAGATTCAGATTTAAAACCAAGTATTTTCAGATTTGAAAACGAAATATATTCAGATTTAAAACAAAGTATATTCAGATTTGAAACCGAAATATATTCAGATTTAAAACAAAGTATATTTTCAGATTTGAAAACAAAAAAAATAAAATATAGTAAAGTAAAAAAAACTTACCGCATCGAAGAAAAAAGGGGGGTTCGGTTCCGAGGTGGCGCCGGAGACCCTGGTGGTGGTGGCCTTCTGATGGTGGCGCGGGGTACGAGGTACGACGCACGGGTTGGGGGGGGCGCGGCTAGGGCTCGGGGTTTGGGTTGGATTTGGATCGGGGTGGGGGTCTAGGCTGGAGGAGGAGAAAGAAGAAGAGCGGCAGCGGCGGTGGCGATGGCGTCGATCGACGTCGAGGGGGGGGGGGGGTCGATCGATTTGTTTTTTTTTATTTTTTTTTATTTCTGTGGAATGAATTCGAACGGGGGGGGGGGGCCTGGGTATAGGAGAGGAGAATATTTTTTTTTATTTAATTATTAAAAAGTTGACTTTTTCATACGACCTCTAAACGAGGCCCACCGCCTGTCGTCCATAGCGTTTTACCCCCATTCCGAACACAATGGGATATGTATCGCAAGCTGATTTGACCATTTGAATCAGTTTCCGTTTAATTTACATTTAAATCACTATATTGAATTTTAAACGTACATTTCAAATTACCGGGGTCACGTACTAACTAGAAAAATTCCAGAAAAATATTTTCTAGTTTCGTATTGACGATACGGTCCTAACAAAACTAGTTTCGTCGAATTCTGAGACCGTTAGAAAAATGGCCAATTTCCAGTCGATTAAAATCAACTAAAACTGGTCAAACGCGTTTTCATTTGCCACGCTCACATATTGATTCGAAAATTTAAGAAATTTGGAATCTAGCAATAACTTGACACCACGGACCCAACAAAACTGGTTTCGTCGAAATCCGAGGTCGTTTGCAAAACGGCTATTTTTAAGGGCTATATATTATATAAAATATATATAAATTCCACAGCGACTATTCTGAATTTTCAACTGGACATATCTTATCATTTCTAAAGTGAAATCTCAGTTTGTTAACTTCGTTAGAAAGATCTTGTTCATCAGATTCAAATATTTCTTGTTTCGCCCAATTCTGACTTATAACGAATTCTGTATATTCAATTGAAATTAGAAATCGAATTTTCGAACCACCGCGCCATTTCAGGCTCGTTATATAATTAAAATAAATTTATTCGTTTTAACTTCGTCGAAAATAAATTTTTCGTCGTTATTATTTAAAATAATTCATTTTAGATATTCAAAATTCGCTAAAATTGCCAAAATAAAAATTTTAAACTGGCCCAGATTTTACGGGTTGTTACACTCGCTTTATGTTGATTTCATGCCAAGAATTGATCTTTCAACCTCCTTGTGCTATTTGAATCCGAACTCCTCTCTTTTCCCTTGCGTAGTCCCCTTGGCTCCAAGCTCTTCATCCAAAGTCATCACCTTTCTTGGCCTAAACCTCCTTAGTTACAAGAAGAGAGCTTTTGTGGAGACAAGAGTGAAGAAGTAGGCCTAAAATCCATTTGGAGGAGAGGGAGGTAAGTCTAGAAACCGGCATGGCTTCGCCATGAAGTATGGTGATCATTTCAAGGGGTTTAGGGGTGTATTTATAGCCACAGAGTCGTAATTCTCGTCCAAGAAACCAGCCAATAAGCATTAGAACGATCCAGAAGAAATTCTGGAAAACGTGGGTAGGGTCGACCCCTGGGTCGACACTAGTGTCGACCCTGCTTAGGGGGGTCGACACCCATGTCGACCCTGGTGTCGACCCGGCCAGGGTGGGTCGACACTTGGATCGACCCCCTGTCGACTTGCTGGGTTGGTGGGAATTTTTCCCGCCTTTCCTATTTGGGCTTGAATCTCGAATCCGTTTTGATTTTAGACTATTTTAAAATTTCTGAAACTTCTTACGGTCATAACTTCTTCATACGGAGCCCGATTTACGAAAATTCGGACTCGTTTTCGGGTAGAATTCCGAGACAAACGTAATGGTGAAATCCGTTTAACTAGTGTCTGAATATTTACTTGAGTATCTTTTATTTTCCATTGTTCTTCGTTAACTTGTTTCGTGCATCACCATTATATTATACCGTCTCGGAATATATATATATATATGAATTTCTTATTTATTTAAATCATAAAAATGCAGGGTGTTACAGTATGCATCCCAAGTGGTCAACCTCGACTTTTAAGTCGACCATCATGGCATCGTTGGGGTACACCATATGATAAACGAGCAGCATAAGAATGCGAGCAGATTATTAGACGTACGGTGCTAAATTGATCATCTTAATACTTCTTTTGCTAAATTGTTCAACATTCACATCGTAGAAATACTTACCATTCTCCATAAATCTGGTATCTCCAAATTCCTTATTCGCATTCTTCCGGCCGTTACCATTGAAGTAATACTCCATGTTCCCATGTTTATCATTAGGGAACTCTGGCATATTCTTATTCGTTTTCTCCTCGTTGTCGTTAGCATTGTAGTACTCTTGGTTTCCGTATTTCACATTTTGGAAGGTAGGCTTGTTTGAAGATGTCGACGGAAAGTAGTTGGTGTTGAAGTATTCCTCGTTTTCGTATTTTTCATTTGGGAAGTCGGGTAGGTCTATGGTTTTGCTCTTCATTTCATAGTTCGGAAGTTGAGTTGAGTCCAAGCTTGAAGGAGTATTGGTTGTGGCATCAGGACGTGAAATTTTGCTGAAGTAGTGGCTTTCCCTTCGATGAATTAGAGTTGAGAAAGGGAAGAAAATGAGCAGGAGAATGAAGTGCTTTTCCAAAGAATCCATGGAAGTGCTGCTTGGAAAATATTGCTCCGTTAGCGATAATTTTATAGAGGGGGACAGTTGATGAGCTTTCCCTTCCATGGATTCTTTTTGGCAGCACTTAGTTGGCACAATTTCAGATTGCGCCCAGGTAATAACATGCATTTTTTTACTTTTTAAATAAACTGGCACAATCAGGGATTGCGCCAGTGTACACGTGTACGCCAGTGTATATGTGTGTCGGCGCAATCCTAGATTGCGCTAGCACATTCTGACCAACTCAGCGCTAAGTTGACCAAAAATGAGCTATATTTGTAATACTTTGGAAATGTGAGCTATTAGTGCAATAAAAAAAATTTGGGCTACAAACAAAATGCTCTAGAAATGATGAACTACGAAATTATTATATTACATTATTATATTATATACCACAAATATGACTGAATTTCATAACAAATATAAGTATGTTATTATATTATATACCACAAAGTAATCATTTGTGTAGTGGCTGGAAATTAGTTTCTTCAAGATCCTTGTTTCCATTTTGACCCATCGAACAGATTGGTTGGATCAAAGTGTGTTGGTACGATTTTTATCCAGTTCACTTAAGACCCATTTCATTTGATTCATTTAATGCGCCGTCCAATCTGATTCGATTCAACTAACAAGTGAATAACCATATTTGACGCATTTCAATATTTACGCTACATTCATTTAAAAAAACAAAAAATACATAGAAACTTTATTTTAGTTTTCACTTTTTTCATTTCTTAGATAATTCAAATTTTGGTATTCAAAAATTTCGTTATCCCGCCAGTCTTACTTTGTTAGTCCAAAGTTGCAATCCTCCTCAAATCTGTTAAAAGCTTCATGAACCGGGCATGCAAACTAATGCAGGCCCATTTTTTTCCAAAATATATTAGAACGGTTACAAAAAGGAATTTATACAAACAGCAAAAAAAAAAAGAGCAAAATTTCTCAATTTTCACAACCACCAATCGTCTAGAGTATCACTGTCGAACTTTACAAAAACTTAAGCTTGATGGAAATCATTGTATTTGTTTCAGTTTAAATACGTAATTTGGAGATTATAAATGATAATCAAGTTAAATTAGAAAGAAGGTAATAGGGTATCTTTGGTTTATATTTTTTAATTTTAGATTTTCGTACATGCAAAAGTACGAACGACGCACACATATCGTGAAAGTGATTGTTTTACAAGACGAAGTTAATACACAAAACAAAAAACAACTCTTTATCATTTTCCGTATTTTAAGAAAAAATGGAAAAACAATAGCAATTTGTTTTAGTTGTCATAGTTGCCCTTTGAATTGTCTCATATGTTATTTATTTGAGTTCGAGACCAGTCTAAGCCAAATCACGCAATAAAATCCGTAGTACTATGGTTGTGTTAAACATGCCGATGGAATGGACTCTGTTAGGAAACACCGTACGCAAACATCATTGAATGTTGTCATATATCTGTCTACTAAAAAGTTTTGAAATGTGAGGAAGCTGAATTAGTAGCGGAACGTGAAGATTGAGATATTACACTGAAAATGAAAATTTTAAAACATTCCAAAAAGATTCTAAAAAATATGGTTAAAACAAAAAAAAATGTAGAAAAATGCCTAAATCAATTTTTGAATGGATTAAAAATCATTTCAAAGGGGTGTTGCGTGGCTAGTTTGTTGGCGGTTGGAGGTGGAGGAGGAAGATGATTATAGAGGGAAAGGTGATGTTGGAAATGAGTACTGTATAGTTGAATAACGATATGGTGTGTCTAACGTGTCCGGCGTTGATGATTCATTTGCTGACCTTCCTCCCGAATGTTTGGAATATTCATTTGTCGCTTTTGATTGGTATTAAAAAGGTTTCGAAAAGGGAATTGCATTAAATTAGAGATATAAATTGGAGATCCATTTTTTAATGTTATACGTTGGAAAGACTTTTGGTTGATTTAAAAAAGAAATGGGCGCCAATCTAGTCTTCTCATTACTTACTCATTATATGTTCCGTTGCTTATTCATCCTATATTTCATTGGGGGACGCAATGCGATACTAAGATATTTTAAAAGAAAGACAAAATTTATACTAAAAAATAGGTGGGCTATAATGGGCTTCTCGGGTATTTTAAGATAAAGATGGAACCACCAGACATAGGGCTTTATTAATTTCTTTTAGGTCTGTTGCACTTATTTGTTCTAGGTTGAATGATAGTGTTTCTATAAAAGTATGGCGAAGGGCTTTCTACTTAAAGTTCTTTATGTAAAGTATGCTAATGATCGTCGGTTTCACAAATCTCACAAGTTGTTTCTTCTCTTTACCCGTAATATATTTAGACATTTAAGAGTTAGCTTTGTAGACCTAATAAATTAAAAAATTCAATAACAAAAATAATAATGTTCCCAACATCTCTTCATTGTAGCTTTGGTTTTTGTTTTCATTAGCCATTTTGGTTCTAACACCTATTTGTTATTAACTGATCAACAACCACATTAGATTTTCATATGGAAATTGAAATTATATATCAATTGGTCATGTTGGCTGAGTGAAACTCTTTTTATGTGTCATGTGTTCATAGCATTATGATAATTGCACCACTACTCTTGCTATAACGTGAAATTTATATATTCTTAGTAATGTTTGAAGAAAAGATAAAAATATAACTCAATAGCTTATTCTAAATTTCTAATACGTATATATGACTAAAATTATCCTACTGTCCATCATAAACAATCTACGAAATAAAGCAAACAAATAAAATTAGAAAAACTTTCCATAGGCGAAGCTTCCATCTCATACTAGTTTATTCTGACTTATCGTCCAATGATCCTTCCACGCTACAATCTTTCATAGGCCCAGCCATCGATCCAGACTCCATTCGAATATCGTCACATAACACATCCAATTTTCTACTCTTCTCGCGATCGTTGACTCTAGCATCTAAGGAAATCCTAACGTCGAAGACACCAACAGAACCGACGTCGATGTTCGGATCCGCCGTGAACATTGGTTTGATGACCGCCACGGAATTTCTTTCTACTTGCTGTTTAAATGGAAACAGCGTGGTATTACGTATAAAGCTGTCATCGTAAAACAGGGAAGCGACGATGTTATCGTAGGAGATCGTTTTGGTTGAATGGGAATCGGGTTTTCTGACTGTAATATCGATGGCGATTTGGTAGGAAGATGTGGCGTTGATGAAGCTTGCGGTAAGGCTTGAAACTGAGAATTTGGGAAGGGGAGTCGGTGGTAACCTCGATTGAATTATCCCCGCTACAATAAATAGTAATATAATAAAGGGCAAAGTCCAAGTAACGCAACAACGCTCGCACAGGGATTCAGGCTCAGGGAGTCCCTCATGGTTTTGGCGGAGGATAGGAGGGTTATTTTGAAGGACTGGATGGCCAACGGCAATAGAGATCTGATCGTCAGTGGCTTTGCTGCTCGCTGAGGAAGCCATTGGGGAGGGAAGGGAAGGGACTAGTTGTTAATGGCGGCTCAGAGTTGTTGAGTTAACTGCTCCTCTTCTTATAGCAGTGCGCACAATGCGAGGAGGCATGCATATTGACTGATTCCCAGGTTAATTTCCAGATATTTTGGAATATTTTGCGGTTTCCAGATATTCTCGAGTATTTTGCAGTATAGGGGGGAAATTGTGAAAAGAAAATTTCGTGTAATTAATTACAGGTGTGTTTGTGTTTAGATTTGGTTGTCTCATCCCGTTCATTAGACACTTACGGTCGTACTTATAGTTACTTAACTAGTTGATATCTTTCGTAATATCCAGAGATCAAATCGGCAAAGTTAAAACATAATAATATAACTAGCATTACCGTACAACGGTGGAAAAACCGACCGTTAGGTTGTATCATATCTAAAAAAAATATTATTAATATTTTTTCTTAAACGTGAATTTCATAAAAAATTAACTGCATTATTTAGAAAAAAATGTAAGTGTTTGAGAAAGTGTAAATTCAATTAAATTAAGTTTGTTCATGTGAGCCTGCTTAATACTAAAAATCTACAATAAATGTATTAATATGAATCGCTCACAGACATATATGTACGTATATATTATATTAAGGAGGATTAACATACTCTAAATAACGAGCATCTTTGTAGCTCTAAATTATTTTTGAATTCAATAAATAAAAGACAAATTAAACAAATATTAGTTCAAAATATATCATTAGATTTTTGAACATTTAATTAGAGAAGATGAAAAAAAACGCAAGAATAGATGTTATAAAAAAATCGCATTTTATACAAATTACGCCAAGCTATCTAGGGTTTGTCAAATTATACAAGGACAACAATTCATAAATTGAACCAAAATACTTATTAGTGGAAACGGGTCCATCGCGACCTTCCATAACTACTAGAATTGAACCGTATTGCAACGGATGCTTCCAACGGCCTCCAACGGAGGTTGACCAACGGCTTCCAACGGAAGCCAAAATACCCATCTGTACACCGTATATAAAATATACGCCGTTGGAAACCGTTTGCGGCCGTTGGTTTTTAAGCCGTTGGAAGTCGTTGCCTTCCGTTACACGGACTGGAGCACAAATCAGCCGAAGCTTCCTCCTTCTTCCTCATTCTCTAATCCCACGAAAATTCCCCCCAAATCCCTAAATTTTCCCTCTTTAGTTTCTGAAATCGCTTATTCCACTTCATCTTACGCCTAGGATCTCTCCGACTCTATCAAAGCACTCCCTCATCCTCTCTATTCTCCTTTTCTCTCCGATTTTTAGGTATGTGTTTATCCTAATTTTTGTTTAATACCCTATGTTTAGTGTAATTGAAGCATAATTATGGTATGTTTGTGTGTGTAGTGTTGTTAATTAGTTGCTAATGTGGGGTTTAATCATTTTAGTTGCTAATTTAGGGTTTTCAGTAATAAATTACTTAGTTGCTATTATGATCTAGGGTTTGAATTAGTTGAAGTTGTTGTTGTTATTGAGATTGTGTTTATAGATTTCATTGATTATGTTGGTAATCTAGGGTTTGATTAGTTAAAGGTGACTATGTATATATGCATATATATATATATATATATATATATATAGTGTTATGTATATATATACACGTAATATAGTTGACACTCTATGCATTTGTTTATTTGGTTAAGACTCAATTCATCGAAAACAATATTTAATTTGTCGAAAACGTGTCGTGGAAATACAAATATTTAAGTTTCTGTTTTTTGGGCTAAGGCGCACAACGGAGCTAAGGCGCACAAAGGTGTACAAAAAACACTTCAATCACAAAAAAAGCAAATCATAATATGTTATATTCATAAAGCCTTAGAGAGTTTTTTTGGCCCCGTCTGATAAGTATTGTATATAATCGTTATATGATGTTCGTTTTATTAGCGGAACGGACATTTATATTCATTGTATACAATATTTATTGGATTTGTCCTTTGTATTGAACAAGTTACGAATACAATAATGAAATTAAATCTCGTAAAATATTTCATTTTAAACGGTTCTCAAAATTTCAAAAGCACTTCCTTTATGTTCCCTATGTACACGCAATTGTGTACTATTCAGGGAACTAAAGGGAAGTGCTGCCGAAATTTTGTTGAATCGTTTAAATTGAAAAGATTTACGCGATTTAATTACATTATTGTATTTGTAATGGGAGGTAGGATAACCCACCAGTAAATGATCAATTAACATAACATGCATCAATCACTAAAATTGTTTTAACACATTGTTAATGCAAATTTTATCATCATAATTAATATGTAAAAGAAATGTTGTCATTAAAATACAATCCTAGCGTTTGAGCGATCGAACACAAAAATTATGAATCTAATTTTATATAATTCTTTCTAATTTTATATGTACTTAGAAAAAATGGACGATTATTTTTATGATCGAAGCTGGATGTACAAACGAAGAGAAAATGATGGCACGATAAGCAAACAATTTATTAATGGCGTCAGCGTGTTTATTGATTTCGCTTTAAGTAACAATGGAAACGACGTCGAAATCCGTTGTCCATGTAGTAGATGCAAGTTATTGAAGCATTTGATACCGCAAATGGTCAGAGTTCATTTGCGTCAGTATGGTTTTGTGTCGAACTATTTAGTTTGGGATCGTCATGGAGAACCGTTAGCATCTACTTCTATACAAGTTGAGGAGGTAGCGAATAATGAAATTGCCACGACGAATCTCGTAGAACAAATGGTTGAAGATGCTGCACGCTCTATGTTCCCGGTTCAACAATTTAATGAAAACGTTCGTAATGATGACGATGGTAATGACGAAGAAGAACCAAATATTGAAGCCAAAAAATTATATGACTTATTAGATGCCGCAAAAAAAACCCTTTGGGAAGGCTGTGAAAGCGGAACTCAATTATCAGTAACTGCTGAATACATTGCGATGAAATCTAAATACAACCTCACAGAAGTTGGATTTACAGCTGTTGTACAAGCTACGAAGCGGCATATGCCTCCCAATAATTTAATGTGCGAAAACCATTATGAAGTAAAAAAAATGATGTCGGCCTTTGGTTTACCGTATCAAAAAATAGATACATGTCTAAAGGGTTGCATGCTATTTTGGAAGGAAGATATCAAGCTTAAGAATTGTAGAATATGTAATCAAGAAAGATACAAACCAAGAAAGAAAAAGGGAAACGAAGTCCCGTATAAACGTATGCATTATTTACCGATTATTCCTAGACTTCAAAGGTTATATGCATCTTCTATAACCGCGCAACATATGAGATGGCACAAGGTGAGAGCACAGGAAGAAGGTACGTTAACACACCCATCCGATGGAGAAGCATGGAAGCATTTTGATCAAAAGTATCCCAATTTTGCATCTGAGAGTCGCAATGTTAGACTAGGTTTATGTACGGATGGGTTTTCACCATTTTCTCAATTTGGTTCTAAATATTCATCCTGGCCTGTAATTGTAACACCTTATAATTTACCTCCGTGGATGTGTATGAAAACTCCTTATATGTTTCTTACAATTGTCGTACCTGGTCCTGATGATCCGACACAAGGAATCGATGTTTATTTACAACCGTTGATTGAAGAATTAAAAAAATTGTGGTATTAAGGGGTAGAAACATATGATATTTCCCAAAAGAAAAACTTTCGTATGCATGCTTCTCTATTATGGACAATTAGCGATTTTCCTGCTTATGCGATGCTTTCAGGTTGGAGTACGGCTGGTCGTCTAGCTTGTCCGTACTGTATGGAAGAAACAAGAGCATTTTCTTTACCTATTGGAAAGAAAATTTCATGATTTGACTATCATAGATGTTTTCTTCATATTAATCATCCTTTTAGAAGGGATAAGATTTTTTTTACAGCTAATAGACTTGAAACTTTACGACCACCTAAAGTATGGACAAGTGAGGAAATTTATGAACTTGTACAAGATTTTCCCAAGATTCATGAAATCGGAGTACAGACATAAATTCAAGGTAAATCATCAATTCATAATTGGTGGAAACAAAGCATATTTTGGGAGTTGCCTTATTGGAAAGATCTTCTGATTCGTCATAATATCGACGTGATGCATAATGAGAAAAACGTGTTTGATAACGTAATCAACACAATTTTGAATGTCAAAGGGAAGACGAAAGATGATTTGAAATCCAGACGTGATATTGAAGTAATATGTAATCGTCCGGAGCTTCATATAAAGCCAAATGACACTAGAAAACCGAAAGCGTGCTATGAACTGGATACTAATCAAATAAAAATATTTTTAAAATGGATGGAAGGGTTAAGATTCCCGGATGGTATATCTTCCAATCTTCGTAGATGTGTTGACTATAAAAACAGTAAACTTAGCGGGATGAAAAGCCACGACTGTCATGTTATGATGGAAAATTTATTGCCCGTCGCTTTCAAAGAACTATTGCCCATGAAAGTTTGGACTGTTGTAACAGAGCTTAGTTTGTTCTATAAAGAGCTTTGTTCATCTACATTAAAACTTGACCATCTACGTAAACTAGAGGAAGAAATCCCCATATTACTCTGCAAATTGGAAAAAATATTTCCTCCAGGGTTTTTCAATGTTATGGAGCATTTACCTATTCATCTTCCATCAGAAGCACGTCTTCGAGGGCCTGTGCAATACGGATGGATGTATCCATTTGAAAGGTATATTAATATTCAGTTAATTAAATTTTGGTTAAGTGTATGAAAAAATAATTTACAATAATTCTAAATAGGTATTTAAATCATCTAAAGAAAAAAGTGAGGCAGAAAGCTAGAGTTGAAGGTTCTATTTGCAAGTCATACATTGAAGAAGAAGCTTCATTTTTTTTCTCTCATTATTTTAGTGATCATGTGAACATCTCATTTGCAAGTACTGCACGTAATGATGAAGGCATTGATCAAGATGACTGCCAAGCGACTTTATCTATTTTTTAAAAACATGGTCGGCCTTCTGGTAGATGTGTAGAGGAATGGCTGAACGATAAAGATTACAATGCAGCACACACATATATTCTTCTCAATTGCACCGAAGTTGCACCGTTCGTTAGGTACTCTACTTATGCATCTATGTATACATGTATTGTATCTTTAATCATATATGTAACGTATGTCCTATGATTGCAGCATTTATGAATCACAGTATCCAAACGGCGATATCAGCAAAGAATTCGCTAGTTGGTTTACTAATTATGTTTTTGATCCAACAAATTGTATTGTGGATGAAGGATTGAAACATTTGGCATTGGGACCTAAAAGAAATGTGAAGACATATCCAATATTCTTTGTCAATGGATATAAATTTAACACTAAATATGGTGCTGAAAAATTAACTGACAATAGCGGTGTATTTGTTAAAAGTAGCGATGATCCAAACGACCATGTACACGATTTTTATGGCGTGCTAAACCAGATTCTGCAATTGACATATTTCACAAGACCCGCGGAAGAAGTATTTTTGTTTAAATGCAAGTGGTTCAGCAATGTTCCGGGTTCTGGAATCAACGTGCACCCAAAATATAATCTTATAGAAGTAAGACATACGTCCCATTATTATAAGTACGACCCTTTCGTACTTGCCAAAAAGGCTCTTCAAGTATATTATGCTCCTTATCCTTCTATGAGAAGAGACAAAATAGATTGGTGGGCTGTTTTCAAAACAGAAGCAAAGTTTACATTTGACGGACGTAATATTCCCGATGACCAAGCTTATCAAGCAGACGTCGAGGAAAATGCAGAAATAGTAATAACCGACGATCAAACAGATTTTGGACCTCTAAACGATGAATCGAATGCATTAATTGATGTATTTGAGACTACAGATGAACCATATATGGAGGAGGAAATAGAGTCGGAATCTGAAAGTGATGAGGACGACTAACTAATACTCCTCATTTTCAAAAGGTAATTTTATGTTATGACATTTCTATTATCAAGTAACCATATATTTATTTTCATGATATTTCTATGAATCAAACTCATATGTTAACTAGACATATCTATGAATCAAACTTATATTTAACACTTCTATGAATCAAACTCGATCATATGTTAACTAGACAAATCTATGAATCAAACTTATATTTAACACTTTTATGAAACAAACTTGTACTCATGTTATGACATTTCTATTATCAAGTACTCATGTTATCTAATACCATATTTTTACATATAGTTATGTTATGTTATGTTTTGTTATGTTTTTGTTTGTAACAGGTATGGCGTCAGGTGGCGAGGAGGGTGGTCCATCGTCGGAGTTATCTCGTCCTGTGGTCTGGCTTAAGCCAAAAGCATCAAAAGGGTAAAAACTAAGTTTTTAGTATAAATTTAATTTAAGTACAATAAATTATTTAAATTGTTGTTCTAGCAACCATGTATTTTTTTTCCCGTTTAACAAAGGGGGCTTGAGTTGGAGCCGTCCAATACCGTTTTGAGGATGTCAAAACGTGCTTATCAGGCCCGCATGACTGCATGTTGGCCCACTTGGAGCTCGATACCCGACTTAGTTTAGGAGACCATATGGCAGGATTTTTTGGTACGTATGTATGATATAACATTTCTTATATTAAGTACATGCTCCTATTTGATAACTTTATATGTATGCTATTTATAAAAAAACGCAGGGTGCGGTGGATCTCCAGGAGACGGATTTGGATCTCGTTAAGCGCCACTGGAACAGTAAAGTGGCAGAAAATTACAGACAAACAATGAACACTTTAAAATCAAGTGGGAAAAGGCAGTCTTGGGTGAGCGAGTCAGTGTGGAATGATCTACTTACTTATTGGAATAGTAATGTAGACTTTCTGGTAAATTTTACTGCATATTTTTAATTTCAATTATTCTATTCAACTAGTACGTGATTTAGGCTAAGACATTTTTTTAAAATTTAAATGTATAGGCCTCCTCTGAGAGAAATGCAGCTAATAGGAGCAAGAATCCGGTTATGCATCGAGGTGGGTCCAAGTCATTTCAGCATCATCGTGAGGATCTGGTATATTTTGTAATTGCATAGTTTAAAATTTTAATTCATAACTAGTTAAAATTAATAGTTGATTTAAGTTTAAGTTTTAATTTATATGTGTGCATGCTTATTTCAGGAGAGAGTGCGTATGGCTCCTGTGTCGTACTGGGATGTTTTCGAGCATACACATGCATTGACTCAGACTGACGACACAGGCTCAGTTTCGTACACTTGGGACCATGATGATAAGGCGCGTGAGAGATATGTAAGTATAAAATAGTTAAGTAGACTTATAATTTAATTAAAATAGTGTTATCTAAATTTATTTTATTTTTGTTTAACAGGAGAAATTTCAAGAGCAAAGGGCGCAGGTACTGGAAGCTACAGGGAGGACTGAGCTGACCAAGGAAGATGAGGACAAGATATTTGATGCTGTCATGGATCCTGCTACTCGAAACAGACGATATGGTTATGGAAATCTAGAGGTAATACTAAAATTTATAATAAAAACTCAAATGTATTCGAACTACTATTATAAAATACTGAAAATCTGAAATTATATACAGATTACAGCATCTCAGTAGATGTATCAGAAGGCTCAGGAAAAGGAAGAAATCACACAGTTGAAAGCACAGATTGCAGAGCTTCATGAACGTCATCGTCACCGTGAAGAGCAGATGGAGTTGCTTAACTAGTGATTGGCGGAGTACATTGCCCAGCACGGTACGACACCTTCATCTTCAGGGGGGAGAGTTAATCAGGTTAGCTTGTTTTGATGTGTTTTGAGAGTTGGTGAGGCTTGCTACATGCATGGTAGTTGTATATATTTTGTTATAATGGTTTGGACATGATGTTATGATGGTTTGGTGATGGTACGGTTTGGACATGTTGGTTATGTTGTTTGGAGATGGTTATGTTATTTTGGACATGGTGATGGTTTGGTGTTGTTTTAGTGAAATTTGGTGGTAATGTTATGTAAATATTGGTTAATTTATGTGTTTTGTGTTTGTTTTTTATTTCGTATTGTGTTTGGGTGTATATATGGTAGAGATTGTGAGTTATATGCTCGAAATGGAGCAGTTCAAAATGTTTTATATTTGTTGTGTGGCTTGTAGTGGTAAATTTAAAATCTGCCAAAAAAAGCACCCAGATTTCCAACGGCGACCTACGGCCAGCGACGGCTTACAGGTCATTCCATACAAACGGCTTCCAACGGCCTATTTGCTCAAAACATCATACACGTGCCCTTATTTATCAGTTGGAAGCCGTTGGAAATCACGCGTCGTTTGCGATGGAAGTCGTTGATCCGTATACCAACGGATTGACCAACGGCTTCCAACGGCGTTTC
Source organism: Allium sativum (assembly GCA_030737875.1). Lineage (NCBI taxonomy): Eukaryota > Viridiplantae > Streptophyta > Magnoliopsida > Asparagales > Amaryllidaceae > Allium > Allium sativum. The sequence goes on from CM060922.1 coordinate 1,053,311,795, forward strand.
CAACGGCCGCCAATGGCCCCTGGCCGTTGGAAACCCCTGTTTCTCTTGTAGTGCATTTAGAAGAGGTTGAAAACAAAGAAATTGAGCAAGAACGAACGAAATCTTCAATGGAGATCGTTCCATCAATGTGGGTAATTCTACTTCCCTAGAATGAATTGTTTTCTCTAGGGCAGCAATAAAACATTTAACCCACCATGTATTATAACATATATCCCACCAAGTTTAAATGATAAATATACATTTAAATCTGAATTTAAATAGGGCAGTAATAGTTATATACCAGCATTCGTCAGACGTTGGTCATGACATCCGAACGTTCTTCTTTCAATAATTTAGATGGTAGACCTTCGAAAATTTTCAATATTGGCAGGTATGCAAGACTATGATCGGTCGTGGGTTCAACAAAAAACACTGGCTGAAAGATAAATCTTCTCCGCGTCATCTTGAATAATGCTAGCGTGCGGTATTACAAATGCCGCTAGTGTTAAATAACGGATTTCAGCTGATGTGACATAAACCAGGCTACGGCTGTAATAAGTTTTGAAACTAGGCTAAAAGTGTTATAAGTTTATAAAAGGTGGCCAAATCGAAAAAAAAATCCTTGTATTTTTTGTATTAGGTCGGAGATCTTTTTGCTATACTACTGAAATCTGATGACACGGACCAAATATAGTTGCATGTCCTCATTCAAACTTCTTAACCACAAATACTTCTTAATTCACAATCACCCCCACTGCTTTCATTAGTGGTACATTGTTGCAAAGAAAACTTACTCCAACTGTATAAAAAGGAATGATACTTAAAAAAAAAAAAAAAAAAACTTTTTGTTAAGAATTTGAAGGGGACGTTAGTAAGAACACTTTAAAGGTAAGGAGAAGCGTGTTCAAGAAATTTTATAGTAATATTCAATCTTAGTATAAAGAAAAAAATATTTCTAAGCGCATTCAGCAGCATTCTAAAAATAATAAAATATATAAATTACCTTCAAAATTTGTACCCTAAACAAGAAGTTTGCAGACAACGAAAGAGAAGCAGAGTCTCAAACAGTGAGGGGGAACCATATTGTTCCTTATAGGACAGTAAATAAGGGTAGCTTTCCACTTACTAGTACATACTTTCAAATAAATGAGGTGTTTGCGGATCATTCTTCTAGCTGCTACCCAATCGATGTTCCTTGGGAATGGACATGGGAAATTAAAAGGAGGACCGCCAAACACAGAAGAGGCTTGAGATAATCCAAGGAAATTGTTGACTGCATTAAGCTGAGCTGGAGAAAGGGCGATGCATGCCAATAAACATGAATGGTCATTCTCGCCGCCAACTCATTTCCTGATGCACAATAGTAATGAATGAATAAATATCCCTCATATTTTTCTACATAAGGGGGTTCACTACAAAATGTAAAAATATGCTGAAGTTGCGAAATCTAAAATTTGGCAGTGTAATGCATTGAAGATAGTTGTCAAGGTACATGGATGAAGTCAATTTGATATAACAAAAATCTACGATGGCCTAACAACCATACGTTTGGTTATAGAATCAGATATAATAAAAAGCACTAGCACTCAACATTTTACCAAATCCCAAATAGCTTAACGAAGAGTTGGCTGACTAAAAATGTGAGGGATCATGAGTTCAAACGATGATAATAGAAAATCGTTTGAGACTTCAGAAGGGGAAAGAAGGAAAATAAGAAAACTTAACTCAAACAAGCTTTATGTTTTTGTCTAAAGGAGCTCTTCCATCTTAGTTTCCCACTCAAATTTTCAATCCTTGAGGAAATGATAGAATTACCTTTTCACATACTTCTATATTTTAAACATCAATGGAAAATTTAACTATCAATGAAAATTTTATTTGAACATTGTATTTTTTTCCCCCTATTTGAAATTTTCTGTTTCAACACTTATTTGGTACTCTAATTTAAGCATATCAACAAATGGATATATAAAATAAGCAATATCACTAAAAAATAGCTTAATGGACATTCATTTGTGTGCAAACATTCAATAAAATAACACTTGCTTCTCATATGCAGAAATTATTTGAAATTTGTTAATCTAGTTAGACAAACATACCGAAGCAAGAAAGTGAAAGAAGAAAAGAAAGGAAATTTGGAGATTATGCATAAGAATTGCTGGAGATATGCTAAGTATTTCAAAATTTTGAGGTAGTGTCTTTATTTGGTGGTAAATGCTTTAACGGATATGCCGGAGTATGTTTGTTGAATTTTACGGAGTTTGAGTAAGCTGTAAGCATGGATAAAATAAGATAATTGTAGTTTCAGTGATTATCCTGCTTATTGTTGAAAATTATTTTTGAGTGTGATAGTGTACAAAATTTCTAGAGACAACCGAGTAATTATTCAACACTAGAGACAGGTCTATGACCAACGTCTTAATGCAAAAGATTTCTTTCTCTTGCTATAATACATGATTTTTCATTAAACGGAAAAAAAAATCATTTTTGTTAGTCTATAACATGAGCTAAAGATGATTATCATTCTCACTTGGTTGCAAATTAAACTTTAAGTACATCTTGAAACAATCAATATTTATTTATGATTAACAGTGAGTGATATCATTCAAAGAAGTGCTATTATGTTATAGTACAATTTCTATATTATTTAACGTAGTGAGACAATGACCCATTAATACCAATAAGTTCAAATGTTCACATAGAATTAAGCATTTACTGCTTTTGCCCTTCACTTGTTCTTTCTAAATATATAAACCTTGCTTATAAAATATAGTAGAAAATAAAAACAAATAAAAGGCTTATGATCTTAAAAACATGGCTTGCCGCTTTTAAGTTATGATTCTTAACGCATACAACAAAATCAACTCACCCAGGAAAATAGACGTGGCCAGAGTTGGTAAATTAAGTTTTGGTGCCAAATTTTCAACGGTAAGAGCGATCGACGAAAATGACTATGGCTGATATTATCGAGGTGGAGGCGTCAGGTGGTGCTCCTTCATCGATTGAGGATCCAGAAGTGTCGGGTGATAGTCGACTCCAAGAAATTTGAGATTAGCAATGCTAATTTGGGAATTTAAGCTATAAATTTGAAAGGGATTGAAAGAGGAAAGGATCTAGGGTACTTCTTGGGAGAGGAACACGGAAGGGGGATTGAAAAGAGGAAAGGATCTGCGATACCTTTTGGGAGAGAAACACGGAAGGGTGATTGAAAAGAAGAATTTTTTTGGGAAATTTACTGAGCGAGGAACATGGAAGCGGGGAAGACGAAGAAAATACAAGTGCGGCAAAACACGGAGGCATGTTTTTTGGCTTCAGAGAAATCCGTTTTGGCCAGTGACAGTAAGCAAACCTCCCTAACTGTCGGTTTGATAATTTGACAATTACCTTTACATTAACTTAGTTGATGATAAATTCATCTTTAGTAATAACTTTGAATCCTACATAGACTTGGAATTATCAATTCTCAAAATCTTCAAATTACTGATTGTTGAATTAGGGTTTACAACTCAGAACTTCATAGACAAGTGAAAGATTAAAAAAAAGGAATTGATCTTGGATATGGATCTCTAAGGGTCACATTTATTGATGCAGGTTGACCCTTTCTCTCGCCTTAAAGTCTTAGCCCTGGTGCTTTCTCGAGAATAGGTGCGAAGGCGTGATAAGAACTGCTTTATCAATCGACAGCATAAACTTTCGATGCGCTTTGGTCTGGAAGTGAGCAACCCAAAGCGGAAGTAGGTCGAAATAGGTCCTATGTCGTCCTTGAAGAAGCCAGATGAACCAGAAGTTCGTTGTTTTCCACATTCGTACATTGTAGGTTTGTTCTTACTTTTTAATAGTCATTTTGGTGCTAACACACATTTGTTATCAATTGGTCAACAACCACATTAGATTTTGTATGAAAATTTAAGCTGTATGTCAATTGGTCATGTTAGACTGAGTGAAGCTCTTTTTATTATGTGTAATGTGTTCATAGCATTATGATAATTGCACCACTGCCTTTGATATAAGATGAAATTTATATATTCCTAGTACTGTTTGAAGAGAAGATAAAGATCTAACTTAACAGCTACAATTTATCACACGCTAGTTACTTCGAAATAGATACCAAATTCTAATCTAATACGTACATATGACTAACATCATCCTTCTGTCGATCGCAGACAATCTATGAAACCGTGAAACTGCAGCTAAAGCAAACAAATACAATTTAAAAAAAAAAAATCCGTACGCGAAACTTCCATCATCTCATACAAGTTTATTCTATAACTTATCGTCGAATGATCCTTCCACGCTACAATCTTTCATAGGCCCAGCCATGGATCCAGATTCCACCCGAATATCCTCGCAAAACACATCCAATTTTCTATTCTTATTGCGATCGTTGACCGTAGCATCCACGGAAACCCTAACGTCGAAGACACCCACAAAGCTGACGTCGATGTTCGAATCCACCATGAACTTTGCTTTGACGACCGCCACAGAATTTCTTTGCTCTTGCTGCTTAAATGGAAACAGCGTGGTATTACGTATAAAGTTGTCGTCGTAGTATAGGGAGGCAACGATGTTATTGTAGGAGATGGTTTTGGTTGAATCGGAATCGGGTTTTCTGATTGTGATATCGATGGCGATTTGGTAGGAAGATGTGGCGTTGATGAAGTTTGCGGTAAGGCTTGAAACATAGAATTTGGGGAGGGGAGTAGGTGGCATCCTCGATTGAATTATGATTCCTACAAAAAATACTGCTGGGAAAAAGATCAAAACCCCCGGAAGGCAATAATACTCGCACCAGGTGGGCGCAGGGGGTTCCTCATGTTTATTGGGGAGGATAGGAATAGGATGGTGATTTTGAAGGACTGGATGGCCAACGGCAATAGAGATCTGATCGTCAGTGGCTTTGCTGCTCGCTGAGGAAGCCATTGGGGAGGGAAGGGAAGGGACTAGTTGTTAATGGCGGCTCAGAGTTGTTAACTGCTCCTCTTCTTATAGCAGTGCACATGCGAAGAGGCAGGCATATTGACCGATTCCTAGGTTTCCAGATATTTTCAAGTATTTTGCGGTATAGGGGGAGATTGTGAAACGAATATTTCATATATTTAATTACAGCTGTGTTCGTGTTTATATTTATTTGTGTTTTGAATTATCCAGCATTGCAACGTTATGCAATATGCATTCAAGCTTTTTTTCTTTTTTATTATTATTATTATTAAATTTGGTTAATTATACGCGTAGGTCTCAGGAAAATCGACCTCTTACTTGATAGCTAAGTATCATAACACTGCACCACATTCTATGGGCATGTTTTCAAGTTCAAGAGGCGAAAACATGTTCATTGATTTGATCTGCTTATTTTTTGTTTTCTTTTGATAGATGTTGGGAAAGTGGAATAAAATGTGCATGGCATAAGTGCCAAACATTTGCAAGAGAAATGGCGCTATACATGAGGCCTGGTACAGGTGAAGCATGTGTTAAGCAAGGTGGATGCACGGGAGTGCAGCACAAATGCAATGACTTTTGCAATAGCACCAAGATACTGGTGCATAGCTGAAGTGCAAGTTGCCGGACCAACAAATTGGATGTAATGGTAATATTTTTCTTTTAATATAATATGATATTCCTTTTAAAACTAATATATTATTTATGGTTTTTTTTTCTTGAGTAAATAAACTTAGTTTAATGAAATACTAAAAGTTGGTAATCTTTAAATTCTCATACCATAAGAGATGATATATATATATATTTAATTTTTTATTTTCTATTCCATACTATTAAATGACTAAATATAAATATGATAGACAACAGTATGTATATATATATACACACACACACACAAACACACAAACGTAACGGCACGCGCTTCGCGCCTGTGTAGGCACGCGCTTCGCATGTTATAAATGGAACAATTGTTTTGGCGGTTTCTGTTTGTTAGATTTTAGAATATTGCAACATAAATGTATAATTATTTACAATTTCGTGTTTGAAAGCATAACATGAATGCTTGCAATAAACATTGATGTTTTCATAATTCAGTAGTTGTTGATGTTTTGTTAAACGGTGCTTTTACGTTTTTGCTTGTCCATAGAAGATGGCGTCTCTTTGATTTGCACTGAAGATTTAGCCTGTATCATTCAGTATACTCGTTAGTTGATGGAGGAAAAAAGCGAATAATCATGAAATCAACTGAAAAAAAGCAACATACCTTTGTCATTTTGGTTGTAAAATAGGAGAAACTTTGATTCAGTGCGGTAGAAGGAACGAACACTGAGATGAATATTGGTTTGGGGGCACGTATATATAGCAATAGGAAAGTGTTATTCCCACCTTTATTTGTGTTGTTTAATTAGTAAAGTAGCAGCTGGTGGAATAAAATTATTTATTCCCACTGCGTAGAGCGAAAATAGCAGCTTTCCTACAGATAGAAAACACACAAATAATAATAATAAAAAAAAACCAAATAAATAAAGTACAATGTTATGACTACATTACACATTATCATGCACTTAAGCAACAGCTATCACCCCTCCAAAAAAATACATGAACATTACCGGTGAACACATGAACACTAATATATCAATACCAGGAAATAATATAACAATACAAACATCTGAATATGAATATAAAAAATAAGGAAAAGAACATCTTCTTGGTCATCATTCATGCCCTCTGCCTTGGACATTGATACCTGGATGTAGCGGCCACAGCCTTCAGTGGACATGACGCATATAATGATGAAACACAGAACCTGCTATCAAACCCAAAAAGTTAAGTGTCAAATCAAAACATAGTATTTCCCATCACATAGGATAGAACAGAATGACTAAAAATTGGATGTTCATGAATGAATTTAGTATGGACATTGTATTCAGCAGTACGAGTTTGTTCACACTCAAAAAAGTGGTGTGAACAAAACTCCCTCCCTTGATTGGTGGAAATCAGAGGGATCCATATGGGCCCCCCTGATTTCCACCAAGCATGGGCCGGAGTTTTGTTCACACCACTTTTTTGGTGTGAACAAACTCGCACTCTAGTATTCAGTAATATAGTTTGGTAGTATGAATATAGTATTTCCCATCAATGGTTTAGTTTAACAGTGAATTCAGAAACATTGTAATCAGAAAAAGGGGTTCCTCATATATACATCTAATATTAATGATACCCAACATGTGCATGGGTTGATCCCCATGTGCATATATCAATAAAATTTGATACATTGAATTTTTGTTGTACAATACTAACATATCATCTTCAATGAAACAATCAAAGTCTACATCATTGATTTACCTTTATATAATGCTTCTTTCAAATTTAATTTTAAATAAAAACCCGTCAATATGGTTATTTGTAGCAAGAGATTGGAGTGTGATGACACGACTTGTAATGCCTTTTAATAGCTTTTAAACAAAGACATGCAAGGTTCTACACAAATAAATGGAAGGAAGGTAGTCTGTTAAAAAACTCATGTCGCATATATTAAATTTTGTATACCAAAATCGCCATCATTAAAAAGCCCAATGCAAGTTCAAGCCATGCTCTACTTTAAAGCATGCTAAAATATTATTGAACATAGAAAGTACATTAATTATTAAGTAGTTAAAAGATATATCAGGTTGCTGTGGATAACAAAGTGCGTGCGTATCTTGGGAAAATAGCTTAAAAAATGGAAAATAACACTGCCATAACAACAATTAAAATTAGCTAAGATGGCGAGGTGATAAGTATAAGAGAAAAGATAAAAAATCACACCTATATTTCATCGATATAGTTGAATTTATGAATTTGATCAAGTCTAAACAATGATATGAGTAAAGACTTGAAAAGATGATTTTATTATACTGTAATGTTTGCTATATCTCATAATAATTACAAAAGAAAGCTTGCGGCTATTTAAATACAAAGATGGACTATTGGGCTTGGCCCAGAATGATACAAACGTAACAATGCCTTAGCCTACATGTAATAACGGGGAGGTGAATAAAGGTAATAATACCCAATACTTATGTATCGTGTATATTCATTATTCTAACTCCCTTCCCCCCCCCCCCCCCCCCCCAAACATAACCCTAATTAGGTTTCCACGAGAAAAATAAATGGCGGCTCCCAATTGAAGAAATACTCTAATCGGTGACGGAATCTTCTAGTCAGGCCTCCACGACAGATGGATTGTGATGCCGCTTGAGCTCTTGAGCTTAGAAGGCTTCGAATCCATTGAGAGAGGTTAAATTGTAGGTTTAAAACAGACTCGATTAGGGTCTGTTATGAAACCCAAGCTGAACTTTATAGATCCAACACCGATTTGAGATGCGTGAGAAATTAATCTGGTATGTAGATAATTCTGCTTGACCATTTATCTGGATCTGCTGAATCAACGTTAAGCTCTTCCTTCAGTCTAATGAAATTTGGTCCTGAGAGAGGTTTTGTAAGTATATCAGCATTTTGATGAAACGAAGGTATATATCCTACTCTCAATTTTCCTTGTATGACTTGTTCTCTGATAAAGTACATGTCGAGCTCTATATGTTTTGTCTTTGAGTGAAGAATAGGATTCGAAGTCAATGAAATTGCACTAACATTATCACACAAAATTACTGCCTTTTTGGTTGATTTGATTCTAAGTTCACTCAACAATGATTCGATCCATAATATTTCTGCTGCAACACTAGCAACACATCTGAATTCTGCTTCTGTGCTAGACCTAGATACAGTACTTTGTTTTTTAGCACTCCATGATACAAAATTTTTTCAGAAATATACAATAGCCTGATGTTGATTTTCTGTCATCTAAGTCAGTTCCCCAGTCAGCATCAGCATATGCATTGATATTTAAAGAACTGTTAGCTTTTAGTGAAAGTCCATGATCAATTGTTCCCTTTAGATATCTCAGAATCCTTTTTACTGCTCTCCAATGTGTATCTAAAGGGTTTTGCATGTATTGACTAGCTTTGTTCACACTAAAAGATATATCTGGTCTGGTTATAGTTGCATACTGTAGAGCTCCAATGATAATCCTGTAAAATTTTGCATCTTGAATTGCCTCACCTTTATTTTTTGAAGTTGATTATTGATAATCATTGGAGTTGGAAGTGAATTAGCTTTGTCCATTTTTGCCTTTGGAAGAATTTCAGAAATATATTTCCTTTGGCTAAGATGAATTTCTGCTTGTGATGTTTTTCTCACTTCAATGCCCAAAAAGTAGCTTAAATTTCCCAAATCTTTGATTGAAAATTCTGTATTTAATCTTCCTATGATAAACTCAATTTCAGATCTGCTACTACCTGTAATAATAAAATCAACATAAATTAGAATAAAAGTAGTATCAGTATTAGTAAATTTTGTGAAAATTGAGTTGTCAGATTTTGTAGAATTGTAGCCATAGTTGACAAGTGTTGATTTCAACTTATCAAACCAAACTCTAGGTGCTTGCTTCAACCCATAAATTGCTTTGTTGAGCTTGCACACCAATTTTGTGTTGTTGTCATTACAGAATCCTTCAGGTTGTTGCATAAACATTTCTTCCTGCAAATTACCATTCAGAAAGGCATTATTAACATCTAATTGTCTGATGTCCAATTTCTACTCAAGACAATAGTCAACACTATTCTAATAGATGAAGGCTTCACAACAGGTGAAAAGGTTTCTGAAAAATCAAAACCATACTGTTGTGAATATCCTTTTGCAACTAATCTTGCCTTGTATTTAGAAATTGGACCATCAGGATTTCTCTTTAATTTATAAACCCATTTACATCCAATTATATTTTTGTTTTCTAGTTTTTCAACCAGTGACCAAGTTCCTTTCTTAATTAAAGCATCATATTCTTCTTGCATGGCTTGCTTCCAATTTTCACATTGGGATGCTTCATAGAAAGTAAGTGGTTCATCCGGAATGACAGCAGTATTAATATTTTTGGGTTTAAAAATACCACATTTAGCTCGAGTTAACATAGGATGCTTGTTGGTATTATCAGGAACTGTAGTGCCTTGATTGATATTCTCTGTTGAATCTGTGGCAGGTGTTTGAACACCTCTTACATTACTAGTGTCCTGACTTGATTGACTCTGATTGTCAACATTGTCCTCAAAACTCTGCTCTTGACCTGGCCTTCCCAAGGGCACTGTGAGTTGAGAGCTAGTGGTGGTGCCTTCCATAGTTTGCTGAGGTGACACCATCACTTGTATTTCTTCAGGAACATCAGGTATAACAATTCTTGGATTTACCACTTTTTCAGTGGTTTTTATTTTTTCAGTACTAAAGGGAAATACTTTCTCATTGAATTTAACATGTCTGGATATAAATATCCTGCCTGTACTATCTAAACATTTGTACCCCTTTTGACTGTTACAGTAACCAAGAAAAGTACATGGAGTAGATCTAAAACTTAATTTGGGAGTATTATATGGTCTTAAACAAGAAAAACATTGACATCCAAATACCTTCAAATGTTCATAATCTGGTTTAATTCTAGTTAAAACTTCCTGTGGACTTTTAAAATTTAAAACCTTTGTTGGTAATAAATTTATCAACTGAACAGCAGTATAAAATGCTTCAGGCCAGAATTTTAAAGGCATAGATGCCTGAGCAAGTAAAGTTAAACCAGTTTCAACTATATATCTATGTTTTCTCTCAATTAAACCATTCTGTTCAGAGGTATAAGGACAGGTAGTTCAAAGATTAATTCTCTTTTTTTCAAAATAATTCTTTAATGGTAAAAATTCTCTTCCACCATCAGTTTGCATAATACCCACATGCTGACCAGTCATATTTTCTACCTTATTAATAAATTGAATAATGGTATTACAAGTTTCTGATTTGGATTTTAACATATAAATCCAAGTAAACCTAGAGTAAGCATCAATGAAAGATATATAGTATTTAAAACCATAATCAGAACTGATAGATACTGGACCCCATAGATCAGTAGCAACAAGTTCTAGTGGTCTAGAATAACTTTTGTGTGAATCTGGAAATGCAAGTTTGTGACTCTTTCCCAATTGGCAAGAGGAACATATATATGAGTCAGGAATTTTATCAATGGAAATATTGTTACTATTCAATACTTCTTTTACAATTTTGCTACTAGGATGCCCTAACTTGCAATGCCACAAATCAAATTTACTAGAATACTCAGAATCATTCATGTATGTCATCATACAATTTTTCTTATTACAAACTGGGTTTTTATGATCATTCAAGTCAAATCTGTACAACCCATTAAATTCTCTACCCTGCAAAATGATTTCCTAAGTTAGTATATCTTTGACAATGCAAGTATTTGGATAAAATTCAAAATAAACATTATTATTTTTAGAAAATTGGGAAGCACTCATCAGGTTCTTCTTGATAGAAGGGACCCTTAGAAGATTTTTTAAAATTAATTCTTTAGGTCCAAATAAACTTGCATTTCCAGTGTGTGTTATTTGTGCAATTTTACCATTACCCACTAGTAAATTTTGCATACCTTTATATTCCTTGTTGCCCAATTTTAAATTGGCCAAATTGTTTGTAACATGATTTGTAGCCCCCGAGTCTGGATACCAGCAATCATCATTAGCATCATCTATTGAGGTTGATTCTGTGTTTAGCACTTCTGATTGACTTTTATTGCAATCTTTCTACACACTGACCAGATTTATATTGCTGTTGTTGCCTTGTTGTGAGGGGTTGTAATTAGAGTTATATCTGAAATTACATTTGTTGGCACAGTGACCAAACTTATCACAGATTTGACATCTAACTCTATTGGTATTATTACCACCTCTACCACCTCTTCTGCCTCCTCTATTTGCAGATCCACCCCTCTGATTATTATTAAATTGACCCCTTGAACCTTGATTTCTTTCTTGCTGTTTTCCCTTGTTGTAAGTATAGTTCACAGCCATGTCAGGGTTTTATACTTTGTTGTGTTCTACTCTTCCTTCATGTGCAAGAAGAGTAGAATACACAAACTGCAAGGTAGGGGTAGGATCCATGGTTGATATAATTGCCACAACAGCTTCATATTCATGATCCAATCCACTAATTATATACAACACATGCTCAGAATCAGAAACTTTATGACCTGCAGAAGCCAATTGATCACATAGATTCTTGACTTTAAGTAAGTACTCATTCATACTCATTTCATTTTTTCTCATGGTCTGCAACTGTCTTTTATAATGCATTATCCTAGCAGAAGATTGAGAAGTAAAATTCCTTTCTATTGTAGACCAAACTTATTGGGCTGTTTTGCACCCAATTAATTGAGGCATAATACTAGAACTTATGGATGACATCATCCATGCACATACAAGACTGTCTTGTCTCTGATGAACTGCATATTCAGGATTTGATACAAGTTGATTATCTTTATCTCGAATGAACTTAGATGGAATTATCTTTGTACCAAGAATGTAATCTTCTAACCCATATCCTCTGATTGCAGTTTCTATTTGTAATTTCCAGAGTAAAAAGTTGGTCTCATCAAGTTGAACAGAAATAATTTGGCTTTGTGGTTTGATAATGGACTTCATCAGGTCATTAACTGGATCACCAGAAGAGGAGCTCTGTGCACCTCTAGTGACAGAAGCTTGAGGAGTGGTATCTCCTTCATTTGACATGATGAACAAAAGAAAGATCACAGAATTTGTAGGAAAAGTTTAAAAGAAACAGACAAACTTGAATTGAGAATCAAAGAAAACACTCAGGTGAGAGTATGAAGCTATCAAGGAACTCAGGTGACGAATACTTGCAATTACCCTATTTAAACAGGGATAACAATGACTGATGAGTTTCTTCTGATTGCACTTGTTTTCAACTGATGTTTATCTTGAAATTCTTGATCGATTTTCTGATCATATTTTGAACTTTTCTTTTACAACTATTCTTGATAAACTGATGCAGCCAGAGTGATGAACCGAGCGTGGCACAGTTTATCAGAAAGGGCAACAACTTTCAGATGATAAGATCTTTGATCTTGGATGAAAGGAGTCCAAATGATGAAGCCTTTCTAATGGACAATATATTCTGATCAATCTTGAAACAGATGAATCAGAATTTTTCTTTCAGAATTTTCAGGATCTAATGATGTCAAGCACAAAGATCTGCTCTGATACCAAGTTGAATTTATGAATTTGATCAAGTCTGAACAATGATATGAGTAAAGACTTGAAAAGATGATTTTATTATACTGTAATGTTTGCTGTATCTCATAATAATTACAAAAGAAAGCTTGCGGCTATTTAAATACAAAGATGGACTATTGGGCTTGTCCCAGAATGATACAAACTGTAACAAGGCCTTAGCCTATATGTAATATCGGGGAGGTGAATAAAGGTAATAACACCCAATACTTATGTATCGTGTATATTCATTTATTCTAACTGATATTACACGATCATGTTGACTTGCACGCTTCCGTGCCTTAGTTATTAAAGTTGAGCATAAGACCAAAATATGAAATTATGGACATGCATCTGTTTATTAGGAAAAGGTTATATTCATAAACGCGTAAAAGGGCATCATTTATTGACATATTAAATACATTAGCTGTTTTTAATCGTAAAATGTTAACTGGAACATATATAATGTTGTAATGTGAAATGCATTACTGTATTTCAATTGTAATCACAATAATTATGGAGTTTTTCAAGGCTAAAAGATCTCATATCATGAAGTATGTATAATCAGCTTGATCATATAATTTAGTTATGGTTAGAATTTATCCACAAACAAAATAAGTTTAAGGCAACAATATTACTAACCTTGTTGAGACTTCTTTTCCTTTTTGATGGATTCTTTCATCACTAAGACTGCACTGAAACAACATTTTCTATGAGTTGGTGATAGCAATGAAAGGATAAACCACTTACAGATGAATAGATCCATCTTAAGTAGTTGCAATATGTGCCTCTCACTCTCCTTCTGCATTCCATAACGCTAGCGTAGGCATGGTTACAAAACTTATGCTGTTATGCAACGAAATTCATGACAGTGCTTTGATAACGACTGCAGTAGTTGTCCACAACAAATCATGAGGAGTTTACATTTATTTAAGTTTATGGCCCTTTAAACTTCAATCTTATAGAAAAGTGGTCCTACTTAATTCCCCATTGAACTGCAAAGCAGTCCAATCCCTTTTCCTTGTTCAGGAATTTAAATTATTAATATTACATGTGTTAGCAGATGTAAACATTATTATTACTATTTAATATATACAGTGTTGGCTCTTAGAGTGCCCCGGACAAAACATCAGAGAAATGAAAGAGGATAAAAGGTAAGAGATAAACAAAGAGTTTAGCCCATGTCATTCACATCATGATCAAGCACTTTAACCACTGCACCATACATACTTTTTAAATAATGTTTTCCTAGTACAATACTAAATCAAATTTTAACAAAACAGCCAAAAGATTTTGTTTCCAGTTCTGCCGTCTATGGCGGCGGTGCCATAGGCAAAGACCACGCTTTCCCCCATTTTAGGCTGGGCCTGCGTGTGTATATATATAGATAAACACACGAGTATGTACGCACGCGCGCGCACACACCCCGGATATATATATATATATATATATATATATATATATATATATATATATATATATATATATATATATATTCACATAAGCACGTCATCATCTGGTACTCTGGCTATTTCAAGCCGCAGCAGCACCAAATTTTTAAAAGCAAACATTGTGCTTGCATTATATTAAATTGTGCCAATGTAATTATTTTTCAATTAAAAGTATAAGCACTGGCGTTTTCTGAAGCAACGCAAGATATGACCTATTTGCATATAGACCAAATTATTAATTATATTACATGTGTGGAAGTGGACATCGAAATATATTTTCCTCAAGGTGAAATGCATTTAAATTATGGAATCAATATGCAAGGAACCTGGAGTTGATTGCCTTGAGAAAATGTCATCCTTTGGATGCCCTTCAGTATGGAAATGACAGTCTTGTCTGAGCTTTCATCTTCCACTACTGGATGCCTGTTATGAAAATGGGCATCGTTGGTTCAGCGTTCCTGCGAAACATGAATTGAAAATTTAAGGCAATCATTCACATATCAAAATAGCAGCAGAATAAAAGCAAAAGGCTTCGAACTAAAATTTCAAATATATTGTCGTTCATGTAGGACATATAAACTATTGCGTATAGATTAAAAACAGAAAAAGGAAAAAAAATCCCATACACCCTTTAATTAAAATACATATCCATAACACTACTTGTTAGTATTACTAAGTACAATTACTTATTGGAAAAATCTAACTGTATGAAACTTGCATAATTTTCAATAATGTTTTACTTCTAACGTATAATCTGAAAACCGTCAATGGAAAAAATCTTTTGCCCAAACTTCCGTGAATTTAGCTGCTTATATAAATATTATAGAAGAGGTATAAAAAGCCAAAAAGTAAATCAACTAATGAACCATATATTGAACATTTTGGTCCAGCATTTTAAAAATAGTATATAATGGTCATACAAATTTCATAAAGGTAACGTCTTATTCACATTCTAGTGCATTAAAGAGAACAGTGGACAAATATGTGATAAAAGAATAATCAAATTTACCAAATTAGAATCAAACATTTAGCTTCAGCTGCAATGAATTCATATCCAAATGCGAACAAACACGACCTTCAAACTTGATAGTTTAGCTTAGTGCCAATTCCTACAAAACCATATAGTGCATATTATCAGTATACAATCTTTTAACATGACAACAAAACGTATTGAACTAAATGTATTAAACCATAAGGTGCATATTGTCGTTCATGTAGGCCATAACGGAAAAAAGCAAGAACTAAAGTTGAAAATGAATCCAAGCTCCATTCTGGCCTAATGGAGTCAAAGAAACCATCAATCTCTGTATATATGTCCACAAAAAATGAGTAAATAGAAACGGAAGTTAAAAAAATAAGGTAACAGTAAAGTATGAAGTGTGAAGGTTCGAATTTGTTGGTGGGAAGCAAAAAATTCAGTTAAAGGACTGAAATAGAGAGCAGCGAGTTGTGGATCATCAGATCTATAGTGTCGCCAACCCAAAACGATCTGTAATACTAAAACCTTGTTCAAAATGAAAGTTAAATCCAGACAGAAGTACAACAGGTATAGAATATAAATCAATCATAATACTGAAGTGGTAAATAGATATAGAAATCGAACTGAAAAGAGGCTTAAAAACATATTGCATCTTCATGTGATGAATCGCACTGTTGCAAAGGGAAACGAAACTCTAGGCGTTGTAGATCTAGTAGGAACGGGTTAAGGTGGGTGATGAAGCTGCGAGGCGATTGAGATGGAGAAGTAGTTATTGTGGGTTAGCGTATATTTGAATTCAGCCATTAGAAAATGAAATTTTATGGAAGTGACATGAAATCGGTGGAAAGGAGGAGACGTGGAAATAGTGGAGACGTGGGTTTTCTCATTTTGGAGTCAAATGACGAAAAGGTTGGTTGAAAGTCATATGTGCATGGGTTTGCAAAAGGGTATATCAGGGAAATTGAAAAAGACTTCACTTTGACCGAAGTATTTGCATTATATATAAGATATATATTAAATGTAAAAGATAAAAGATAAATTTAATTACATTTACATTGAATAAAGAAATAGTCAAATAATAAATTACAAAAAATAAAAATAAAAAAAATCAAAGATTATATACTTTTTTATGTAAATAAAATTCAAAACTTACCCCCTATACAAGAACTTTCTCATAGAAAATGCTTGAGAGCTATATGAATCGGTCATACTACACAAATAAATAATGTATTGTCATCATGCTTCTAAGTAGATAACAATTTGAATTCATTATGAAAGACAAGAGGAGCTGGTATTTGTTTGCACAAAAAATGATACAAAACCCAAAGAAGCAGGGACTAGAAATATAGAACTAAAGAACAAAAATTTAAAACTTGTTGAAATGAATACATAGGTTTTATTGTCGTTCAGTATACTCCAGCCTATGTCTGCTCTAAAAGGTTTTCTTTTATTTAACATGTAGATTACAGTTACAATGATTTGAATCCATGAAATAATAAATATGACAGAGTACGGGAAGAAGAGGAGAAGAGAAGATACATTATAATGAACCATCCACCCTATATTTATAGGAGAGATGCACAAATATCCATCTGAAAATCTATATATAAGACCTCGAGATCAAGTCTAGACCGAGGATAAAACTGATAATTTAGGAGTGATCCTTTGGGATAGTGTTGATCTCTATAGGGGAATTGGTACTGATCCCTATAACTACTCCTAGAGTTTGTACGGTTTATAATGGTGGTCTGCCCTCGACGTAAATATTGTGTTTTGTGTAGTTTTCTAGATGATTATAGGATATATTGGTGGTTTTCTGATGAGTTAATTTGTAGGTTTAGCACTACCCGATAGGGCAGAATAGCTATGAAATTCTCGAATGCTGTTGCGATGTCTAAAAGGCCTCAACAAGTCTTAAATCAGAACAATGTCGTCGAAACTTTCTGATGCCATTTATTACACCATTTATTTATCCAATAAAAATTATAAAGGCATCAGAATGACGTTTGAACATGCCTACGCCATTCAAACGACAAATTTATTTCGTCAAATAAATAGACGTTGGAACGATGTTGGTGTTTTTTGAAGCCACTGCGATACGTTATTAATCAAATTATATGATATTCAAACTACATATATTTCAATTATTTCGAAATTATGTATTTTATATCATCATAATATATATTATTATAATTTTTCTGTTCATACTTTATATTTAAATTAAAGAAATTAGACCATGCATATTTTTTATTATCGGTGGACTAATATAAATATATGATTTCGTTACTAGTGCCAGCTGAGATTTTATATATTTTACACAACACCAGAAAATGGGTTTTATAACAGTTATTACTGTTACTAATTAGTAATTTCTTAAAGCATACACCAATAACAATATACCACATAACAATATCTCAAAGCAAATACAACATATCTCAATTTATATCCTAAAGCAAATTCCATTTCGACCAACATCACAATTTAACATACAACCATAATACCATTCATCATCCATAACAAATACCAAGTAACATCAAAGTATTATAATTTAGCATACAACCATTACACAAAACGCAAATGATAAACGGGCCAAATTACAAACCCACCATCGACAAAATCAGATAGTGTATGCATACCATTATGGGATGCGTCAAAAATTATCGCATCCGGATCAAGAACTTCCTCCACCCAAATGGCTTTCTCTCCTAATTTTTGTTTTGCTTCCACTGCTTCAACCAAAGCCTACGATGTTCAACAAATATAATAAGAGCCAGGACATGAAATATTTCATAGTTAGAAACAAGCATAAAATAACATGATGACATCAATAGTAAATGCAACTTCGCTCAGCCCTCCATCGGAAGCATAAATTGACAAGTTAAACTAATCCACGGCTCAGTTTTTACTGAGTGGCTCTCAGTTAAAAATGAGCCTATTGGCTCAGATATAACTGGGCCAAAATAAACGGCTCAGTTATAACTGAGCAATGTTGCTCAGTTATAACTAAGCCAAAATGGCTTAGTTATTTTCTTTTTGGCAAGTAATATCATTAAATAAGGTTCCCGAACTAGAAATAATACAAGACAACATTTAAAAAAAAACTAAATCTGAAGAGAAAGACAGTAACTGGCAAGACATATACGACAAATGCATATTGCTAGCTATAAATAAGATAATACTAACCACAAGAAAAAGACAGTAACTGGCAAGACATATTGCTAGCTATAAATAAGATAATATTAACCATAAGAAAAATGCATATTGCCTCAAGGTGTCACTGTAAAACTCGAGACTGGAACCGGTGCATCTTCTTAAAAGATTGGGAATATGTGACACAGACAAATGACACGCAAGCCCCCCCCCCCCCCCCACCAAACACAAAAAAGGTCGGTGCATCAGAAAACAAATTTGGAGGATTTGCATTCATTAGCAAACTGTGACTGCAGTATGCGGAACGGTAAATGCACAAGTTGCCGCATATGTTGTTAATGATTTACACAAATCAATGCCTTCAACCGCAATGGAATGGTAGATGCATAATGTGTACAAACTAACAGGTACAAGTATAGTTCAGATGAGCATTTTCAATCATGTTACAATAACACATGGAAATTAAGTCTAAGCCATTAGCAATGGCTGAAACACCAATAAACTGGAGACACCAGAGAAAAATAATTAAAGATTGAAGGTGGAAGGTTATGTTCAGGGAATTTCACATAATTAACGATGGATCTACACTCATTTTTAAGTAGAAACAACAGTGATATTCTCTTATTTAACTCTCCATGGTACCCACACATTAGAATGGATCCACCACCGACGCACCCGTAAAATGACTAGGTTAAAACGAGCCAAATTAGCTCAGTTTTAACTAGCCATTTTGGCTCAGTTTTAACTGAGCCAAAATAAATGACTCAGTTATAACTGAGCCATGTTGCTCAGTTTTAACTGAGCCAAAATGGCTCAGTTATAATGAGCCATTTTGGCTCAGTTATAATGAGCCATTTTGGCTCAGTTTTAATTGAGCCAAAATAAATGGCTCAGTTATAACTGAGCCATGCCGCTCAGTTATAACTGAGCCATGCCGCTCAGTTATAACTGAGCCAAAATGGCTCATTTTTAACTGAGCGTCGCGGCTCAGTTATCACTGAGCCTCGGCGCTCAGTTATCACTGAGCAAAAATAAATGGCTCAGTTATAACTGAGCCATGCTGCTCAGTTATAACTGAGCCAAAATAGCTCAGTTATAACTGAGCGTCGCGACTCAGTTATCACTGAGCCTCGACGCTCAGTTATCAGTGAGCCATGGCGCTCAGTTTTAACTGAGCCATATCCAAGCTTATTAGAAGCTGATCATGGTGCTCAGTTTATTAGAAGTTGATCATATACAAGCTTATTAGAAGCTGATCATGCTTCTTTAAATTTCCATGTGCCGCTGAAAAATATTCAAGCTGCTGTGTTCCCTCCCTGAGGACCTGGGGGGGGGGGGGAAACGGAAGAAAGAAGACGAAAAAAAAATAGAGTCAGACATAAAGCCTGAGTAAGTCTAGTACTATTTTGTCTATGAATAAAGAACTGGGTATGATAAGTATAAACAGGAAGTGGGCATGCATTATAAACTTGGTTAAGTTGTCTAGGGTCGAATGTACTATTGTACCCCATGTTAATCTCTGAACCCATATAAACTAGTTTCCCACTGGCACCCTATAATCAGGGTGATGTGATCCATTCTATGATGATCGGCTCCTACTCGCATAGTTACATGTGTCTTACGGCCCCCGATGTCTGTAGTTACCTATGCTGGTCCCACCATGGGGTGTATCAAGTCCCATAGTGGCAACCCGACACAACCTTACAGTGCACAGGTATGCTACTGGTGTCCAGTGCCTTATTTTTCTGCGCCGGAGTGTGTGCACGCCCGCACTCCGTTAGAACCTACACTGCTACACCACCGCCGTCGATTTGACCTCTTACAATCAGCCCAGTAATCGTGCCCCACCCTGCCTAGTTTCAGGGTATCCTGATACACCTTTTAGGGTTATTGCTGAAAAGGGTCCCCCGTTACTAGGTTTTCTATCTCTAGCCAACATGCTAAGTTGGTTAAGTGTTTTCTAACCTAACCCCCACCAGTCCGTTTAGTTTAGCATGTTCCATTTTGATTAAGTCTTTAGTTCACTTAATCCTATCAATCCTGACTCAGCCTTAATTGTCTTATTAAGGCCCTGACCTCTCACATTAGACAGGTATTGCTGTGGCTGCCTGTTGCCGGTTGGTTCCGGGCAGTCTTACGCCACAACTCAGTCTAACCTCGGGTCCTTGCTGGGCTCCATGTTTAACCTCCCACATTGGATAGGTATCGTTGTGACTACTGGACAGCCGGGCGGTTCCGGGCAGGTTTACATCACAACTCAATCCAACCTCGGGTTAAACACATCGTATTTTCTACATTTACATATTTTGTCTTTCTTCTTTATTTATATGTAAATATTTGCGGCCCATTATTAAAAATCAATGGTGTAAAGGTTACACCAATCATGGGCCCAACCCATTCTTGAATTTGGGCCCTTTTTCTTTAGTTTTCATTCATTAAATTAATTTAGCCCAACGTTATTTACCCCCGTTTTTACACGTCCGTTTATGTATATTGGGCCTAGCCTTTTAAAGCCCAATTTAGCCATGCGAAAGGGGAGGCTTATGGCGTATACACAAAGAGGGGGAAGGTGAGCGCATGAACTTGCATATGACATTGGAAATACATACTAGAAACTGGTGTACTTGCATAGTGGTAACATAGGTGACATGAATCAAAGCATGTGAACTTGTATAGGTTTAACTGCAACATGAACCTATATTCTTATTTATGCATAATGTCAAACATAAGCATGGCATAAATATTTCTAGCATAAGCATGGCATGATGTCAAACATAAGCATGGCATAATATCAAACATAAGCATGGCATAGGTATAGTTAAATTTGTTCATGGCATAAATATAAACAAGTCATGTTCATAAGGTTTCTATATGTTTACAAAGAGGATACTTTGTTACTAACACAAAAGCATAGTTCAACTTAATTAAATTTAATCACATAACGATGGTATACTTATGCATAAATATTCCTAATCATGGTGTTTGCTTTTAACTTGCAAAAAGGGATTTTTGAGTCTAACCTAGCCATGTCTCACATATGTCATCATATAGTTCTTTTAAACAAGATAGACTTAATCATGGATTTCAATTATTCCAAATATCATTCATAGCCTAGCCATATTCACAAGTTTTGCAAAAGCATGACTTAATACATGGATTATGGTGTCAAAATTCCAACATAGTTTCATATGAACTATAACAACCAAACTTGTCTCAATTACTTGCAAATTGATTTATGCACAAAAATAGACATCATGATGGCATAATAACAAAGCCCCAAACTTGCATGAAATTTCAATCAACTACATACATGTAGCTTCAACATAGGTCACATAGTTTGCGAATATTCCAAACGTATACTTGCATAGAACTACCGCATGTAGTTCTTTATAACATAATGACATAATTCAGAATATCCAAAAGTATATAAATCGCACAAATACGAATTTCATTGCCACAATTCAAGCATACATATCTACACAATCATTTGTTCATACCAAAGTAATACTCTACTTACAATGGTTGCGGCGAATTCTCTAATTAAGAGATACGATTCCTTTGTTGAATTGATTAGCTTTAGGTTGCTTGAATTGCTTTAGGCTTTAGAACTTTCTCCCTAATCCTCTCTCTAGTTGGCGGCTACTCTTAGTCGTTCCTCAGCAACATGGCGGCTATGCTCTTAATTTGAATGAATAGATTAGGGTTTAGTTTAGGGTTGTTTATATAGAGGTTAGGAATTGATTAGGACCATTGATGTTGCTAGGTTAGATCGTAGCCAATCATTAGATAGAGAGACCAATTAGAACCCGCCACCTAGCCCTAATGACAAAGCAAGCTTCTGAAAATCGGCCAAACCCAGACCTGGCCAGCCAGGGCTTGACCAGACCTGACCAACAGGTCATTTTTGACCTGGGCGCACTTGGCAGGTGCGCCAGGTCAAAAATGTACTGGCGCACTTCACAGGTGCGCCAGTGCATTTTTGTTCTGGCGCACTTCCCAAGTGCGCCAGTGCATTCTGACCCTTCTCCGGTTTTTCGCCCAACTTCGTTCGTCCATAACTTCTTCATACGATATCCGTTTTTCGAAAACTCGGACTCTATTTCGCGTATTTTTCCGAGACGAACGCAATGGCGTATCCCGTTTCCCTTAGTTCTTTGATTTGAAATTAATTATACTTTAATTTGTGAGTTTCACAGTTATAGAATTCACGGGGTGTTACATTCTCCCCCACTTAAAAGGATTTCGTCCCCGAAATCTTCAAGTTAGGAGGAATGTATATCCTAACATCCAATCATCCATCTACTCATCCATCAAACACGAGCATCCATTGTCCTTAAAAGACTTCTAATGCTTCATGATCATATGCGAAGTGTGTGTGTATGTACTTATCTAATGCAAAATCAGGCGGTCTACTGATTCAGTTGACCTCCTTAATGCGAATTATGTAAGTGCCATGAATCCATTATGTATGCAAATTTTCCTATTCTTGGTTCTACATGAGTGCACAACCATTCAATACAAATGCAGCATCCACATGACAACACATTAATGTCCAACCATAGACGAAAGCAAACATATATGCATATGCAATATGAAGTGACTGAGCCGATCTAAAACCTAGATTGTGTGTGTATATGCAACTACGAGCAACCACTAGCAATCACTTGCAACCACCTGCAACCATCATCCATAACATGTTTCAATTACATGTTTCCATCCAAAAGGTTTCTACCTAAAAGATACGGTCGAGGAAATATACCTAAAAAGATAGATAAAAGCGCAACTTAATAAAAGGAAAGATCAAGGATGTACCCTCGAACAGAAAAGGGTAGGCAGTACGTATTCTAGCTTCAGTTTCCCAAGTCGCGTCTCCCTCGGCGTCGCCCCACTGGACTTTGACGAGCTTGACTTCGCGGTTGCGTAGCTTCTTCACTTCCGTTCCTAAGATGCGGGTTGGAACTCTTCTTATGGTTGCTTCGCGTTCCACTTCGGCCTCTTTGAGGATATTTGGCTCTACCACTTCAGCTGACTCATGTAGACATTTTCGGAGATGTGAAACGTGAAAAACGTTGTGGACTCCAGCCAACTTCTCGGGTAGCTCTAATCTATAGGCCATTTTCCCAATCTTCTCGATGATAGGGAATGGTCCTACGAACCTTGGTGCTAGCTTTCCTGTGGTTCCAAAACGAACAACGTTCCTTAGCGGTGATACCTTGAGAAAAACTCTGTCTCCAACTTCAAATTCAAGGTCGGTTCTCCTCTTGTCGGCATAGGACTTTTGTCTGTCTTGGGCCGTCTTCATCCTTCTTCGTATTAAGTCTACTTTCTCTGAAGTCTCTCGGATCATGTCTGGTCCTAGTACGAGCTTATCAGTAGACTCCCACCAACAAGTGGGCGATCGGCACGGTCTTCCATATAGAGCTTCGAAGGGCGCCATTCCGATGGTTGCTTGATAGCTGTTGTTGTAGGCAAATTCCACCAAAGGAAGGTGGTCTTCCCATGTCCCTCCGAAGTCAAGGACGCATAGTCTTAGAAGGTCTTCCAAAACTCTGTTCACTCTCTCCGTTTGGCCGTCGGTTTGGGGATGATAGGCTGTGCTCAAGCATAACTGCGTTCCTACTGCTTCTTGCAGACTCCGCCAAAACTCGCTGGTGAAGATGGGGTCTCGGTCACTAACAATGCTAGATGGTATTCCATGGAGTCGAACGATTTCCTTAAGGTAAAGTGATGCTAGGGATGAGGCAGTTCTCTTACTTTTGACAGGTAAAAAGTGGGCGCTTTTAGTAAGCCTATCCACTATTACCCAAATGCTAGTGTTGCCTCTCCTAGACCTAGGCAGCCCATCGATGAAGTCCATTGAGATGCTATCCCACTTCCACTGCGGGACCTCCAGAGGATGTAGTAGTCTGCCAGGCTTTTTCTGTTCCGCTTTAACCTGTTGGCACACCATACACTTAGAAACGAATTCTGCCACGTCCTTTTTCATGCCGTTCCAGAAGAAAGTCCTTTTTATGTCTTTGTACATTTTATCTTCGCCTGGGTGTATCGTCATCTTGGAGTGATGAGCTTCTTCGAGAACCTTCTTTATTAAATCGTTTGTCTGTGGGACGCATAACCTTCCATCTCGCCTTAGTAAACCCTTATCGTCGATGGAGTATCTGTTGAGGTGACTTGAAGTCTCACCCCTAATTAGCCTATCAATTATTTCTACAAGCTGAGGGTCTTCGCGTTGTGCTGTCCCTACTGAATCCACTAAAGTTGGGCGCACTTCGAGAGATGCTAGCAAGCCCGGTACGAAATCGGAGGAGGGCCTAAAGTCGAAGCTGGCTATAAACTCTAGGCTTTGTCTTTCAACAAACAACGGGCTTAGGGTCAATTTCTTTCGGCTCAACGCGTCTGCAACTACGTTGCCTTTGCCCGGAGTGTAAGAGATTTCGAAATCGTACGAGGCAAGAAACTCCATCCACCTTTGTTGCCTCAAGTTAAGATCCTTCTGCGAGAAAAGATATTTCAACGATTTATGGTCAGTGTAAAGTTCGAACTTCTCACCTAGGAGATAGTGTCGCCAAGACTTGAGTGCAAAAACGATGGCGGCTAACTCAAGATCGTGGGTTGGGTAGTTCTTTTCGTGCACCTTCAACTGCCTCCCGCCATAAGCTACCACCCTTCCTTCTTGCATTAAGACAGCGCCTAGCCCTGTCCCACATGCATCCGTATAAACAGTGAACATCTTGCTCCCATCTGGTAGCGTCAAAACTGGGGCTGTTGTGAGAGCCCTTTTCAGTCGTTGGAAAGCAAACTCGCAATCCAAATCCCAATTAAACACTAGATTCTTCTTGGTCAATTTCGTGAGCGGAGCTGAAATTTTCGCAAAATCCCTTATGAATTTTCGATAGAATCCCGCGAGTCCTAGAAAGCTTCGGACCTCAGTTGCATTCTTTGGTGTCTTCCAATCCTGTACCGCCACTACCTTCGCAGGGTCCACCGCTAACCCTTGTTTGGATACTATGTGCCCAAGGAACCTCACCTCTTCTCTCCAAAAGTGGCATTTGGAGAATTTGGCTTTTAGTTGATGGGCTCGCAACGTTTCCATGATTGCCCTTAAGTGCTGAGCATGTTCCTCTTCATTCTTTGAGAAGATAAGGATATCATCTACGAAGACCACTACGAATTTGTTGAGGAAATCTCTAAATACCCTACTCATCAGGTCCACGAAGTAAGCAGGTGCATTTGTCAAGCCGAAAGGCATGACAAGCCATTCAAAGAAGCCGTCTGGGGTTCTGAAAACCGTTTTATCGATGCTATCTTCAGCCCCCCTTAGCTGATGAAATCCGGTTGCTAAATCGAGTTGGGAGAAAACAGACGCTCCTACAAGCTGGTCAAATAAATCGTCAATTCTAGGGAGAGGGTGCCTATTCTTTTTCGTTAGCTTGTTGAGCTCCCTATAGTCAACACATAGACGGAGTGAACCATCCGCCTTTGTAGCGAACACCACTGGAGCGCCCCATTCTGAAATGCTCCTCCTAATGAACCCCTTTTCTAGAAGCTCTTTAATCTGTTTACTGAGCTCTTTCCTTTCTCGTGGAGCCATATGTCTAACGGGCAACGCAACGGGCTTTGCATTATCTACAAGATATATGCGGAAGTCTATTTCCCGCTTCGGAGGCAAGCCCTTCACCTCTTCGAAGACATCCGGATATTCCCGGACCACTCTAACTGATTTCAAATTTTCAACAGAGGCATCTAGCGATTCAAGATAACTAAGCATAACCGCATACGAGGGATTACAAGAAATTTCCAAAGTATTACCGAGCTGGGTTAGGAGCCTAACAACCCTTTTCTCACAATCAAGGATGGCCCCATTACTGGATAGCCAATCCATACCCAAAATCAAACCATACCCCGAAAAGCCCAAAACAAAGGCACTACATTGAAATTCAACACTTAGGATAGAAATTTTCAATCCCACACAGATCATAGACAAATGAGCTGGGCCCCCAATTGGGTTTGAAACAATTAAGGGGTCCTCTACCATACTAGTTTTTAGGTGCAGAGATTCTACTAAAGCAGACGAGATAAAGGAGTGTGATGCGCCAGAATCAAATAAAGTGCGAATGGGGTGATCATAAAGATAAACTACACTTTCTACAGAAGTGTTTGTACCTCGCTGTTGCAATGGTGGCGCTTCTAGCACATGGACCTGTGCCCCTGGGGTGGATCCAGCCCCCTGCCCCTGCCCTCGTTTCCTTGGGCAGTCCTTAGCCCTGTGGCCTGTCTGACCGCATGAAAAGCACCCACCATTCTCCTTGGCCTTCTTTTTCCGGCAGTCCTTTACTAAGTGCCCCACTTTGCCACAGAAATTACACTTCCTCTTCTCTTTGTTGCCTTTCCCGCCTTTCTTAAAGTCCGTCTTCTTAGGCTGCAAACCCTCTTTCTTCCCTTGAGAGCTTTCTGCCTTTGTCTCCTTCTTGCCCTTATCCTCTTCATTCAGCAACGCCATTTGCACCAATCTTTCATACGTGGCTCCCATGGGTATATGGGTCATGGCCAAACTGTGTAATGGCTCATTTAACCCCTTGACGAAACGGAGAGCCTTCTTGTGCGGGGTGTTGACTAGGTCAAGCCCAAACCTAGCCAGCTCATCAAACTGATTCACATACTCTCTAACAGTCTTGTCTCCTTGCTTAAGAAATAAGAATTTCTCCAACTGCAAACTTCTTTCCGCATCTGAGAGAAATTTAGTCTCAAACCTTGCCCTAAAGTCCTCCCATGTCTCCACTGGTCTTTCAGCATTAGTGACTTCCCACCAGTAGGAAGCCTCGCCCTTCAATAGCCACACTGCCAACTGTACTTTTTGTCTGTCTTCTACCTCAAAGATGATGAATAGGTCCTCCGTTTCTTTCAGCCAATTCCTAGCTGCTACGAAGGACTCAGTTCCATGGAAATCCCTTCCTCCCATAGCTTTAAAATCCTTACATATCTTAGCAAACGCGTTTCCTCGTGGAGGAGGTGGAGGAAAAGGTGCTGCTGCAGCTAGATGATTTCCTGCAGCTGGGGGAGGAGGAACGGTAGGACCTGGCTGAGTGGCTCTTGCTTCTAAGAACCGCCTAAACCAACCAGGTATTGGTACCCCTTCC
The DNA here is from genome assembly GCA_030737875.1 of Allium sativum. Taxonomy (NCBI): domain Eukaryota; kingdom Viridiplantae; phylum Streptophyta; class Magnoliopsida; order Asparagales; family Amaryllidaceae; genus Allium; species Allium sativum. The sequence continues at coordinate 1,053,339,585 of CM060922.1, forward strand.
GGCAAGTTAAGATCTTCGGACATGCTGAAACAAAAAGGATAGGTTCAAAACGAAGGATAAGAGATAGTACCTATGGCTTTGGGGAGTGGACTTTGCCTTTTTTTTAAATAAAATAATATTTTTCTTTTAAAAATGCTTCTTTAAATTTCCTTTTTGAAAATAATTTTTCAAAACTTTTTATCTTATCTGGTAAACCTGTATATGGCTCAGTTAAAACTACTTATGTTCTTAACTGATAATTAAAAAAATTGGATTACTTACATATTTTTCAGCGGCACATGGAAGTAGTTCCCCAGTTTTTTTTGCTTGTATGTGCTATTTTCCAAACAAGAGTTTGTGTAGCCTTACTTTCTGGATTTTCACTTTTCTAATAAAATGTACAAATAAATTCATATACTATTATTTATCATATAGTTTACTTATGAAATCTGAACTACATACCAATCATCATACAGCCTTATGTACGGCTTTCTGCCTAATGTATTACTTATAGTAACCTTTCCTTTGTTTTCAGAATTTTGCTTGCATTGCTTTCTCTTATGAAATCTGAACTACAAGAGAAGTATGAGATGTGAAGGTATGAGAAAACAAAATAACCACTGTTCAACTATGTAAAGCAGAAGATGGAGCACATCTTTAAAACAATGCATACACTTGTCATGTAAGCTTAGAGAACTACTGTGTAGTTATATGAAATAGGTAGGAAACGATATAAAATAAGCACCGTAGAAAAAGCTTCGATGATAGCAACTTGACAATCTCTTAACATAACCAACAACCGAAGTCCATTGGGTAAAAGCAATGTGCAAGGGAATTTAATAGAAAATAACAACCTTGTATATATGCATAGGTAGAAAGCAACAACCTGACAGCCTTGTATCTTGTATACATAGTTATGTTGGGACAAAACCTTACTTCAGGTTTATATTTTATGGACCTACCATATGATCTCGGCTATTTATCATCTATCAAGTTAAATCTCAGTAAACACGATTTTATTTATTTATGATTTCGTAACCAAACTGAATATATACATGCAGAGCAGCTGTCATTTTAGTGCAGCTTTCTTAGATCGATTCTGTGCAAACCGAATATTCAGATTGGGAATTAATAGAACTCAAGTCCAATGAATAATCACAAGTAACGTAACAGCAAGAGTGGGATGCAAATTAGAACATTTTAATATTTATTTAGTATGAGCTTTGTATATTTGTTTCGCAGAAGAAAGCGGTAAAAGAGCATCCTCTGTAATTATAGAATCGTATAAAGATACGTTGAGACACTCAAGAGTCCATTTTTGACTTGCGTGATTAATTATATGATCATATGAGTACTAGTTTTGCACACAAGATTTCACTTGTAGAAAATCAGTGGGCGATTTGGATTAGCAGCATGTTATTTTGCACACAAGATTTCACTTATAGAAAATCATGTCTGTAAAAGTGAATGTTAGAAATCTACAAATTATATCTGTCCAAGGCTAAAATAACAATGTCTGGCTTTGCCCAATAAAAAAAAAAAAAAAAGAAAGAAAGAAAGAAAGAAAAACAATGTCTTCGACTACAAATGGATTACCAGTATTCATGAAAATCAAAATAGAGTCGGTAAAACTTATACTGAAGTTCTTGTCAAGTAGTCATGGATTACCAGTCTTCATGAATCAAAAGTCAAAACTAAAAATATTTAGAAAAATATTACGTGCTGTCAAAATGTCCCAGGTCTTATAAAAGATTTCCTGTCTAAGACAAATCCTAGGCTTCCGAGATTGTAGCATCCATCTTTGAAACCTTTTAGACTATTTGTTACTAAAGAAATAAAATTATTGGTAGATTCCAATGAAGCAAGTGAGCAGAGATAATTTCAATGTTTTACTTACGGTCCATGATATGAAAAAATGTGACTTAGAGACCCCATAATGACTTGGGAATAACTATGAGGAAAAATTATGAATTATTCAAAAGTCAAAACTAAAAATATTCAAATAAAATAGTCCAAATTTCATAGAGGATATATTCACAAGCCATCCAGCTTGTATGGAGTTTGAATTTGCATTTTTCCTATTGGAAAATCAAATTTGACTTCAATTGAGCTAGTCCTTAATCAGAGCATTCAAATTATAAATATTTAGTGTTGCTTGTACTCTATTATATATTCCTCCTTTCGATTGGTATGCTGCATGCTAACAGAAATTTAAATTATGTATTGTTAGTATGTTGCATCAGTCAAAATATAATACATTCAGCTACTATATATACGTACATCATTAGAATATATCAAATGTTTATTATGGTTAAAAGTATTCGATAAACATAAACGTATCTGCTTACATTCATGATTTTTAACTTCTTTTGTTCAATCCATATAAAACTATATTGCACTGAACTTGCTAAAATATTGAATCATTTATTTTGATGCCTTGCATGGGTTTGCTGCACTTATAAATGATCATCAGCTGCATATATACATCAATGAAAAACAGTTTGGCTTTTTTATGCCACCACCATCAGCCTCCAAGAGGCTGCTACCACCAGTTGCCGGCTGCAGCAGCTACTACAGGTAATGTAAATAATAGTAATAATAATAATAAAGCAAGTAGCAACGACAACGATGTGCTGCTGCTGCCATCATTGCAGCAGCGATGGCTACTGACGCCACAGTTGGGTGGCTGCTGCTATGAAGCAGCAGCTTATGTAGGTAGGCAAGGAAAAAAGAATATTTTATTTTAGCACTTGTTGTAAAATAGCGCTCAAGGATTAAGTATGAATTGATAGAAAACAGTGCACTTTATATTGATTTATCAAAATGATTGTATAAACTGAATTCATGCTAGGTACAGACATAAGTCACAAGCAACTTGAATATTTATTGCACAATAACATCCTTTGTATATTCCATAATACATACAAGGTTTGATGTTTTCCCCATTCATATTACGTTGAGAACTTTTGTTAATTTATTTTACTGCTCTGCTTCTTAGCTTCGTGATATTGATTGTAATTATACATTCATGTTAAAAAAATTAGGAGTGCTTGTAAACTTACTGAAAATTGTAATATACTGTGCTAACAATTTATTCAAAGAGAAGCGATTATTAACATTTTAAAAACATTTCTTGATTTGGAGAAGGAAGCCTTTGAAAAATTGTGGCCTTGACATGAAATGTGCTTCTCAATGGAAAAAAGAGAAGACTTGATTACGGTGCAGTGGTATATTAATCATCCTCTTGTATGTTTTCAACTTATAATTGTTTCCTTGGGGTTCTTACTATATAAAAATGAAGGTACACATTTTCAACTTATAGTTATTTTCTTCATGTATTTGCAATTCGTTCTTATGAACTAGTTCTTGCATCAAGCAAGCTTGTTGAAATAAGAAACTAGCTAGAAAAAAGAACGAGCATTTTAAAGAAATTAGTTGATGCAAAGGTATGGTTTAATTGGTACCATCTAATGAAAATTTTATGACCGTGTCTCTATTCGTACAATATGAAAATTTTCTATATAAACTTCATTTTCCCATGCTCAGTAAACATGGTATGGTTTAATACAAAAATATAGTTAACAATTTAAATCAAAGCAGGTCATACAAGATACATATATCTACTTTGTATCTAACTAAACCAAAAATGATATTCATCAGCAACCTAAAATTGTTCCTAATCAAAATTTAAAAAATATAAATTATACTTGTTATGACAGAACTAAACCTGAAACTGACTTATTTTAAGATTTGTTCACCTAAAAGCTACTTAAAATTTGTGCAGTCATATTTTCAATTGGAGTACGGGAGCCTTTGGCACTGGGTATCCACCTTTTATATTTTCAATTGCAGACTCGTAGGTCATTTTCCATTTTGCATTATAATCATGTTCATTCATTTATATTTGTTACCATATACACAAACCTTATATATACACATACAAATGTGAAAAATCAAAGTTTATTATCATTTCCAAAAGGTTAATGCTCGGTTTGTCTGTTATTCTAACTTAGGCTCCTCTGCAAACTATTAAATACAATGTAATCAGTAAAAGTAGACTAATTAAATTACTCATTAGTGAGGATAACAACAGACCCTCCAAAGTTCAGTTCTTGATTTCTTTCAGAATAGATCCATTTCATTTACTCGTTCTGTGTATTTTTTTGCTTCACTACGAAAAAATCGAATGACTCAGATTGACATTATTTAAGTGACAGCATTTATAAAGGTAATGAATAAAAAAAATAGGATCATGTAAGTGGAAAACAAAAATATGTAAAGTTCTAAAAGGTTAAGGTTCAAGGTCCTTGCAAGGAGTGAAAAGGTTTGCTGGTGATTTTCAGTCGACAAATAAAAATAGGATCATGTAACTTGTTTTCAATACATAGACAACCAGCTTTGCTGGTGATTTTTGAGGAGGTATTCACTAAACCACGACATTTTTCTGTAATTTCACAAGGTCAATATTTGCCTAAACCTCATGCACAAGTTTGGAAATCAGTGTTTATCAAAAGCACCTATGTTTCTATAAATCTGAAAATATGAGAGCAAGGTATTTTTGACCTCAAACTGATGGAGTTGTTAACATCAGACTCTTATATATACTAGAAACCGAATATTTTTAACAACATATTTTGATATTCATATGCCTAAAATGGTATGTTAGTAGAAAGATGTTCCTTAGATACTAAAAATTCATAATAATAATAGCCTCTTGGCAAATTCCAAATCGAATAATAAACTGCAAACAAGCAAAGGCAGCATGCTGAAAACCAACTTGTTAACTTCCAAAATTTAAATCCTAAGGGCTGTATTTGAAATCTAAATTTTGCAAATGGTTTTCTGATACTTTGTTTATGAGTTTGTAAAAAATGAACTATTCACCTGATTCAGGAAGCTGCTTGTTTTTGATGTGGTCCTATCCATTTTGTTTAGCAATCTGATTCAAAGTAGAATAAACTATGAAGCACTCTTCTTGCTTTGAGATTCGCGATAACTTTCCCGATTTCGAAGGAAACACCCATGCGAAGCACTCATCTGATTTGAAGCTTGAGACTCACTTCAAAGGTACAATTTCACTTTGAGACCAGAAATTCTTTCCAAGTGGCTCACTGCAAACAACTTATCTGATTCGAAATGTGAAAGTCTCTGCGAAGCTTTCCACCCTTGTTCGAAGCCCAAAACTGGCACGAAGTCAAACTCCAGAAATGAAGCCAATTTTAAGAATTGAAACTAAATTTAGGACCGGAACCGTACTTTAGACATGAAATCTTCTAGTATTGAAACCATTTTTCAGCATCGAAGTCCATAACCTCGAATCAAAACTGAACTCCTGATATGAATCCAACTTTAGACATGAAACCAACTTTAAGCGTCGAACCCAAATTTAATTTCGATTCAGTGTTGAAAAAATTACCTGAGTAGTTGAATGGATCGGCGTCGGCGGCAAAAGAAACGTAGTCTGTTAGATTGCACCAGAGGCGATCAGCGTAGCGGTGAAAGAAAGCGGTCAGATGCGAAGGAGGGAGTAAACATAGGCGCCAGGCGGCGGCTCTGAAAATTTGGGGATCGTAAGTGTTAGGGTAATAACGAAAAAGGAACGGAAGGGTTAGAAACATGAGTGGACGTAAAATTACCATATCATCCCTTGCGTGCAAAATCATGGGCTGTTGTAACGATAATTACTATTATAAATGAATATAATGGTAATAAACGTTATAAAATAGTAACAATTATAACTGTTACTAATAGGACCCGGGAAAATGTTACAAAACGGCCTGTTTGGTGTAGTGTTATGTTTTATATTTATAGGAAAAGATGCACAATTACCAGCTGAAAATCACATATAACACCTCGAGATCAAGACCCAAACCATAGAAAAAGATGATCATGTAGGAGTGATTCTTTGGGATAGTGATGATCCATGTAGGGGATCAGTATCGGTATCGATCGCTAGAACTACTCATAGAGTTTGTATAACTCTCATGATGGTTCATCTCGATATTAGTGTTGTGTGTTCCTAGATGTTTTGTGAATTTGCCTAGGTGTTTGTTGGAGATATTGATGTTTTCTGATGAGTTCGATTGCAGGTTTAAGTTATCCACAACTATAGTGTTCCATATGGATCCCCTACATATGGGTAGTGTCAATTCATACTCAGCCAATTCTAGTATTCTATTTGCTTGAGTTTGCTTGGCTGTTGCTTCATAAACTTATCTGTACTTAATTTCCGAGCTTGGCAGTCATCTCTTTAAGCTTTTGCCTCGTCAACTTTAAATTTTGGTCAGCCGAATATGTTGTGATGCCGCCCTGTAAAAAGGTGGGTATCACTTGACTTCAAGGAACTTTCATTTTCATACCTATACATAAGTAAATTTCCAAACCAATATCTCATTTTCCTGTTGTGAATCATCCCATGTTCACCAGACCATAAGTGATTACCTATTGAAAGTCTTATCTCTTCGGATCACCAATAATAGTTTAACCTTTTCAAGTTATTACCATATCTACAGTAGTTTAGGATCGATGAGAAAATTTGTGATCTCTCTAGATCAATAATCGAGTTTATGGTCTCGATAGATTGATAAGAAAATTCATGGTATGCTCGAACTATTGAGTTAATTTCATGGTCGCTGAAACACACCATACCCATTAACGTCACCTATATAAGGATACGCTAAGGTTTATGAGGCGCTTAGATATAAAGTAGCAAACGCAGAGGCTAAAATTCACAAGACAAAAATATAAAACACAGCAGAAATTATAAAACAACATTTAATAAAACAAGTCAAATCATAGTGCTTGTTACATTTTCAAAGTACCAAATAGTCATCAACATAAAACCAAATACATTACCTCATGGAAAACCATAATATCATAGTACATAAGTAAAACAATCCCTCTCAATGTCAACACATCAATCAAAAAATGAGAAATGAAACCAATCTATGAGTCTGAATCCAAGCTGAACTGAATAATCAAGAATCACTGCTGAGATACTCCACCCTGCGAACCTAAGAGCATCTCCAACTATTTAGGGGTGCAAATTTTCGATTTTCGATTTTTCGCACCTCGGAAAGTTGAAATCTCCAACAGTTTTTGGGTCAGGCGTTCGTTCAACAAACGTTTTATGAAATTAAAAAACTATCCCATTAAGCAACTATTTTATTGGATAGAACTGTGGGGCAGCTATATTACTGGAGAGAAATGTAGGCCATGAAATTAATGAGGCGTTTGTTGAACAAGCGCCTGAGTTTGGGCGTTTGTTCAACAAGCGCTTCATTTATTTTGGCTATTTTTTTGGAGAAAAATGTAGGCCCTGAATGATCAGGCGTTTGTTGAACAAGCGCCTGATTTGAGGCGTTTGTTCGATAAGCTCCCTAATAGTTTCGGAATTCCGAACTATTACCCCCGAAATTTGAACGATGTGGTGTTTCCACATGTTGCTGGGGGACGTTTTGAGTTTGGATTTCGAGATATGGAAATCCGCCCCTTCAGTTGGAGAAGCTCTAAGGAGGGGGAGGAAGAGAGAAGGAAAAAACTAGGTCAAGCATATGCTTAGTGAGTTATAGTCATTTCTAGCATGAGCTTAAATTAAGGATGCATTAGACATATGAACAGTTCGAAAGACATATGACATGAAGGTAAAAAGGCAGTAAACAAAGCTAAGTACGAATAAAGTTGTCTTCTCATTCATATCCAAGATTGGTGCACCAACTTACCAAAGATATAATAATTAGGCTTTCCTAATTTCTACCCATCGATCGACTTTTATAACCATAATGTGATATCTTATGCCAGCTATGAAACTTGGGGTTATCAAGCCCGAGCCCATCAACTAAAAGGACATAGCTTTTGATTATAGGCATTACAACGACTTATTTTCCCCAATCAGCATGATGCACGTTTATTGTCCCGTCGGAACGCGCCCGTAGCCACCTCGTTTGGACCTCTTACTATCTAGTGTAGTAAAGTGTGCCCTTGCCTCTACCTAGTGCGAGTCTCCGTAGATGATAATGGGGATACTGCCTGATATGGGTTCTTAACCAAGTATACAATTGACACAAGTCACCCATAGAATTGGTCCCCATTTATTTTTCTATTAGGCCACTTATTTTCCCTAATCAGCCCCATGCAGCCGGAACTAGGGTTGTCAATGGGTCGTGTCGGGTCGGGTTCGGGACGGGTCAAGTCGGGTTCGGGTTGATTTATAAACGGGTCGGGTCAACCCGTTTATTAAACGGGTCATATTTTCCCAACCCTAACCCGACCCATTTATAAACGGGTTGACCCGACCCGACCCGCGTAACTCGTTTAACTAAATGGGTCGTGTCGGGTCGAGTTTATCCGTTTGACCCATTGATAGATATTGCCTACTAATATAAGTAACAAAAGAGTCAAATCACCAACATGCACACTGTTATATAATCACCAACTTGCAACAAGTTGCAAAGTCGCCAATAGACAACACATATATAAAGCATGAAATCACCATATCCAAAAATTATTTTCTATACATAAGTATGTATTCCCATATTGCATAAATTAAAGACTACCAGTATGGAAGAGATACAGTTGTTATAAGTAAATATAACTAACAACATATAAGAATAAATAAGAAAAATATGACAACTTACATATACGAGCATATTGATTACTGCATACATAAAAGATTAACACTAACAAGATACATAAAAGACTAACAATATGGAAGAGACATAACATATAATCGGGTTTGGTGGGTCAAAATCAGGTTAGCAGGTCAACCCTAAACCAACCCGTTTATAAACGGGTCAAATTCGGGTTGACCCGAAAATGACCCACTAACTAAACGGGTCGGGTTAACCTGCTAATTTTCGTGCGGGTTTCGGGTCGAGTCACGCGTCATGTAGGAAATTGACAGCCCTAGCCGGAACGAACCTAAACTACGAGCCACTTATTTTTCCTAATCAACTCCGCGCTGACGGAACGAACTCCTACTACAATCTCATTATTTTATTAGTCCTCTTATTTTCAATCAGCCCCACGCTGTAGGAACGAACCTTTGAGTCGCTTATTTTCCCAAATCAGCCTCGCACGGTCGGAACAAACTCCATTACCTTAGCTTATTAATTTTATCTTTAATTCAACTTAACACAATTTAAGTAAAGTAAGCCCAATATAACCTCATGTCCTATTCCTACGTTGTATTAAACATTACTAATTAATGTTTATCCTTTTATACAACCCAAACTCATATTACTTAGTGTCCAATTAAGTTAACCTATTCCAGTTTATGCATTTGCATATTCTCCAATTGCATATTAAGTATTATCCCCAAAATTACAGTCCAACAGTGATTATAATATTTAATCAGTTCTAACATGCCCAATAATATCTTTTTATCCAATTTCTATATTGTTCCAATTTTAATGCAAACTAACGATAAAGACCTAGGCTCTCTTTAGGCCTAAGCTCAACGCTAAAATAAAAAGGGAAATGGTCTAGGCTGCTCGCAAGGCCTATACCCAAAAATAAACAAAATAAAAATAATAGGGCATGTCCCGAACTGTAAATAAAACCACAATAGAGAAGGGGATAGGAGTAGGAGAATTACTTATAAACAGTAAATAACTAGAAAAAAATAGGCATAGACAGTAAATAAATTAAAGTAACTTTACAGAAAAACTAACGCATAAATACTGTAAACAACTATAAACTATAAACTTCAAAATTAAAAACTATTTAACTGTCTAAACTTTTCTGTAAAATTTACTAATATAGAAATCACATAAAAACTCACAGATCTGATGAAGAGCTTCCCCCGTGTCCTTTCTTATTCCAGCAAAATCTCCGCCTCTAGATGTATTTATAAAAATAAATTTTAAAATTATAGAACTTTTATCCCCGTGAAAATTTAATTATTTGGTCCTTTCTAATTTTGAGGATAAGCTTGGGGAAGAAGAAGACAGAAAGAATGGATGTGAAGAAATGAGAGAGTCCATGGTGGTTGATTTATAGGGTTTACTAGGCGTCCCTAGCTATCCAAATTTAGGATTAAATCTGGGCCAACCACGTCATTGGACCAATCAGAAAGTACCACGTCAGACTTAGGTTCATTTTGAACCGTAAAACTAAGACAGCTCAAAAAATAATGGTGTAAAAATATAAAATGTTCACCGGTGATACGTGTGCGCTATGGCACGCTATAATAATGCCTTGGTTCGACCCATACACGAACTGTATCGACCCAGGGTTGACCCAAGTTTTGCTTGGGTCGACGCAGTGTCAACCCAAGTGGGAGTGGGTCGTCCCAAGCGACTGTTTACTTAATATATATTATTTTTATTTTACAGTTTTTAGCTTATCTTCTTTAATTCATAACTTATTCGTTCTAACTCCGTTTTTTGCAAACCAGGTTTCTATTTTCATTAGAAAATTATAACGGACCTAATAGTGCTAGTCCCGTTGTGCAATTCTGAATTTTATTCTAGTTAATATTTAGTTTGTTTATTACCCTTTTCTATTTAATTATTGTTTATTAAAATTCAGGGTGTTGCAGTATGTAACAACCTCCATATTTAATGATGGCATATTTAAATATTTTATTTTAGTATAACGTCGTTAGTCATAAGTCGAGGGTTTGTCCAAAAAGCCACATTTTGCATACGAATGAATTTAGACTCGAGACCACTTCCATTGAGTTCAAAATTTCGTTTACGACAAGAGAAACTATAAATATCGATATGTTTGAAGTTTAAGAAATTTGGGACTTTTGGTAGGGGCTCCGGTTTGCAAACCTGGCCCATTAGCCCACTCCCCTATAACCCATCTTAGCCTACTCCCTCTTCATTCACTTCCAAAACTTCAAGAGAAATTAGAAATGGAGAAAGGGAAAGGAAAATTAAAATTCCCTAAGCCCTAGCTTAATCTAAGTAATCCAATTCTTGTGGAAATCAAGTGCAAATCCAGAGAGAAGAAAGGTAAGCTCAATCTCTATCTTCTCTAATTCCATTCCTCTTCAATTTCTTATGATTTCCTAAACCTAACTCTCAGGAAATTGGGTTGTTTTGTGTATGGATTGAGGATTTATGAGTAATATTGGAAGAGAGATTGTTCTAGCTTGGTTTTGCATCTCCTTGTTGCTTCCTACAACCAAAGGTGAGTTCTTGTGAACTTACATCTATACCTCAAGCATTTATGGTTGTCTAGTGTGCCCTTGGCACGTCTTCATTGTGCGATTATTGGTTGTGTTGTTTGGTTTGTGTGTTCACATTTTCAATTTATGAATTTTTATTTTTTATTTTTGATCATTTCCATTTGTGATTCTTTGTTTCCATGTGAATTTATATCTTCGTGTATTTCGACAAACTTATGAGGCCTTATTACCATCAAAATCTAGTGCATAGCCTTCTTAGTTCGCCAGAAACGATTCATACACGATTTGGCTAAAAAAATAGCCAGAATGGTCAATTAACAATCACCGGTTGACTAGTTAAAATGGACCTGTCGACTGGTCCTTCTACCCAGAAGAAAAGAAAAGTAAACTTGACCAGTCGACTAGTCAAAAATGGACTAGTCGACTGGTCTAGTTGTTTCAGGCTCTTTCCCGGCCGAGTTTCGGCCCGTTTGGTTTTTTTGTGACTTTTCAGTTTCTCTGATTCATAGATTTCTGCAGCTCGATTTTACAGATTTTCGGTTTATTCATTATGAATGAATTTGTGATTGATATTTATGAGATTCGATTTATGCTAATAAACGTGAATTCTTAGTTCGATCGTTATTCTGATCGATATTCCATGTGATTTGCCACTTCGAAACTATATAAAAAGGGTTTCATATTATTAGTAGATATCAGATTCTTTTACCAAAATGGTTTCCAATTCCACTCCATTATACGAACTTATTTTATGAAATCGTTTTATAAATCGTTTTCCACTCTACTAGTATATATATTTTTATAGATCGTTTTCTTGTTCGTATGAGAAATCCAATTAAACGCCTTAGTGAAAACAAGGATTATGAACCCTTGTGGTTGCTTCGATGGTTAATTCTTGGATTCATTCGATTGAAAAACCGTGGCAACGATCGTTTTATGATTTTCATGGACTATACTACTTATGCGTAAATATTTGAGTAAAGCAAGTAGTTATGGGACATGTAACTTAACTCTTATAATTACTAGCTTGGAGTTAATTACACTTCCGTTGACCAATTGCAATCTTTCTGAGATTTAGACTAGCTTTATGAGATGTCTTTGTATTTTAATGATCTTCGGATCATTTTAAGGAACTTCGGTTCATTTTGAGTATGTTAATGATTTTCGGGTAATTTTAAGGAACTTCGATTCATTTTGAGTATTATAATGATCTTCGGATCATTTTGAGGAACTTCGGTTTAGTTTGAGTATTTTAATAATCTTTGGATCATTTTGAGAAACTTCAGTTCATTTCTTTGTATTTATGCTTTTGCAGCCTTCGGACCGTGTGAGCGAGGTCGTGACCCGTGGTCTTTAGACCATTTGAGGAGCTTCGGCTCAATACTATAGACTAGCTACCTTGAAATCGTGTCTCATTTGGGACACACGTGGTGGTTGAATACTCCTGTTTTGAGATAGGCCTTACCCCTCCCTTTGTGATTTATGGATTTCTGATTATTGGTTTATGGAATTTGAGTTTATTTATACCGTGTTATCAATATGAATTTTTATTGATATTGTGTTATCAATTTTTGAGTTGATTTGATACGATTTATCATTTCCTGTGAGTAGATTTATAATTTTGAGTGAGATATTCTTTTATAGCTCTGATATAGATATTTAAGATATACTATAGACATTTCTAAGCTTCACACTTATGCGTGACATTGTTATTATTGTATTCATGTGTACATATATTTATATCTCTTATTTTATCCTATTTTATGAGATAAGTACACCTAGACTGATCTGTTTATTATTTATCTTTGTTTAAACAGTACTCGGGTCAGACTAAGGTATTTCAGGTGATTCTTCTTCACTCCAGCATGGACTATCCTCCACTTTTTGGTAAATTACTTTAGTGTTGTACTTTTTTGGTTATATGTATATGAGACTCCTTTGTATACATATTATTTTGAGTGTCCTTGTACCTATTCTTTTGTTATATAGTGAATCGACTACGACCTTTATCTTGTGAAGTATTTGTGTTATATTCATATCTGTTTCCGCCTTAGTGATGTGAATATCTGTGCTTGACTCTGATTATATTGTTATGTTATTTTATATTGATTTCTGAATTATATACATCCATTGTGTAGGAGATTTGAACTTGAATTAGATGTGTCGGATTTCCTCATGAGATTTAAAAAAGTAAGACCACATTATCCAGCATGTTTAATGTTCGTTCAAAGCTAATACACAGATGGTCGCTTCTCGACAGCCTTATTCTTCGGGTTATTTGACATCATCGCTATGATGACCTTGGCTAACGCGAGAATAGAGGTGGGGCGTTACGCTTGGTATTCGAGCCAAGTTCGAAACAATATAAGATATTATGGCGATGATCATTGTCCTAAGTCTCTCTTAGGAAATTGTGTTTTAGGATTTAAATCCAGTCTTAGGACCCGTCATGTCCTATCTTATTTTATGATCCCTTGTTCGACCAATCCAATTTATTCGAGTTCACCTTTGTGTAATTTTGGCTTAGACAAACTTAGAGCCCCGTCCCATTTGCAAGTAGGAACTCAGAGTGATATCCTATTTTGTGTTGTGTTCATTTGATCATTCAACCAAATTTATTATGAATTCATTTTTAGAATATCATTTCCTCTTCTGTTTTTGTGGTTATTGACTATTTTGTTTGGATGAGCGTTGTTGACATGCTTTTTAGTCAAAGCTGTCACACATCAAGTATTTGGTGAGCAACGCGCTCAAGCATCAGAAAACACAAAGCGATTCGGTCGAAGTCACGTTGCAAACATAAGAAGGCCCGAAGCTCCTATCATTTGATCTCTTTCGGGCCGGAGAACACCTGTTATAAGGCTTTGCATTGTAACTCTTTAGCTATCTGTCAGCCGAGCCGAAGGTGAGCCGTGCTCCGAGCCAAAGGCGAGCTGTCAGCGGGTCCGGGTGCAACACCGGTGGGGGTCCAGGGCCCCATAGTCTGTGCGGCGATCGACCTAACTGGTTAGGTCGAACAAGTGGGCACCACCCGATTCATTCGATTTCCGTGAACAGGTGCAGAGATTTTTGTATCCCTCCAGCATCTCAGATTCCTCCAAAGCCTCGCATCCCAGCAATTCCAGATCCCGACATTCCTTCCCTTTTAGTATCCCTTAGAGGGATCCGAAATTTCATATCCTTACGAAAATTCGTATGTATCGAAAATTCGTATCCCCTGAAGGGTACGAATTTCGTACCCCTCATCAGGGGGTACGAAATTCCTGCTATATGGCCACTTCTGGGATCCGAAAATGAAGTCTTGTGGGTCCCATTGCGTGCCTATCTACTCCCACCTAACCTCCCTCCTATAAATACCCCATGCCTTGGCCTTCATTTTGATCCTTTTCCCTTGGAATTTTTGGACTTCTAGAGCTCCAAATACTCATTAATGGCTGCAACTCCTCTTCCATGGCCATTGGACATAGCATGGTCAATTAAAACGTGGCATACACGTCATCCATCAACACTTGGACATTAACAAAGATAATTATGCTACATTTGGGCTCTTTTGGACCTCTTGGACATTAAAGCTAGTTTTGGACATTGTTGACCAAGTCAACTCAACTCAAGGAAGGAGAAGAAGGATAATTTAGTCAAAGTTTAGCTTACTTACAACTTTGTACACAAATATTGCTACATCAATTGTAATCGACAAGGATATGATGAATGACTATTATAAAGTGGAGTAGGCGTTAGTGTCGAACCACTATATAAGTTGCGTCTACTCGCATTTACATATCTTACTGTTTATTTGGAGTTGCATACTCATTGGGTGTTCGCATGCGACTTTTTTTCTCGTCAACAAGAGTAATTTGATCCATATGCTTGCATGGACTGAATAGATTAGTAATTTGGGAGCACTGAAAATGAACACCTTGTTAATTTATTTTCACGATTTAACTATTGGGTATTCGATGATAATGTTAGATAAGAATTCAACCTAAAAGAGAAATGTTTAAATTAAATTTAAATAAGAAATATGCAAGTATAATTCGTGAACGAGATTTATAACTATGAACGGATTTGAGTAGAAATAATTTTTGGGACTTAGTTGTGAAGTTTTCTAAATTATTTTATAAAATGTTTAATAAAATAATTTAAGGCCAAGTAAAATGCAAATCCGTTTGAGATTAGCTTTGCGAGAAGAAAGCAGATAAATCATTTTCGCTAAGCACTATGAAATTATTGTTTATTTATTTATGATTAAAAATATAATCCATGAATGAATAATTGCATATTTTAATTATTCATTTATGAGTTTGCATTCTTATATGGACATAGATTGTTTTATTGTGTTAAGTTGCCCACTGAGTACGTTAGGAATTTTTGTCGAGACGTGGGACACGATAGTATCGATAAGAATTTTTAAATACTTTGGTGAGACAATTTTTGGCACCACATCTGTATTAAATATTAATGATGTGCATCTCAATTGAACCTTAGTATTAGTACTTTTTTATAAATCAGTGGTGAGAAAAATCATTAATATTGATTGCTAATTTGCAATCATTGGATGTGAATCTTGATATATTTGAAAAAAACGTTGGTGATGACTGCAACATCATCGAGATTTAAATTTAAGTTTTTAAGTAAGAATTGTTTGAATTGGTTTTCATTCTGCTTATGCTCAGTTATGATGGCCATTTTGAACTTTCTTGAGTAACCTTTATGCTATGCCTTTTGCAAATTTTACTATGATCATGTTGTGTTTTATATAGTGCATCCTACAATTTGTTCGTAAATATTTGAGTTAAGTCAATGGTTATGGAACATTTGGCTAAACTCGCCTATTTACTAGCTTAATGTAAAATTATGCTATCTTTTTTTTTATCCTTGATGATCACTTTGTGGTTTAGATCTTTTTGTCGTTTGTAGAGTTTCAAATTTTATGCTATAAAATATTTCGCTGAGTCTTAGAAACTCCATTGTCATTTTGATAACAATATAAGTCTTTACCATTCATGCGAGCTTGTCCGGGATCATCGGGTAGTGACTTTTCCTTTAAGAAAACATGAAATAAGCCTCTTTTGTATATATCGACTTTTGATAATCACTTGATTTATTGAATATTGATTTTTCGTTTAGTGGATTCATATTGGTAAAATGTGAATATTTATGTTTGATTTTCTATAGTTAACTTTGTGATTTGTCCTTTAAGGCAAAACTGCTTTGGTAGGTGTAAGCAGACTTGCCATTAAGGCAAAACTGCTCGAGTAGGTGTCAGCAACCATAGTAGTCTGTGCGGATCTACTCTATGTTATTGGTGTGATTTTGTGTTATTCATGAATTTCCATTTTTGTAATGACTACCTTATATATATTTACCTTACTTTGAATTCATCGAAGTACTTGTGTTTATATCGTAAATTAAGTAATTCATGGGTTCTCTTTATTTATTTATGGCACGAATATCTTACGCATTCATTTATGGATCTATGTCCTCATTTATTTTTTTAGTGGACTTTTGTGTATGTCCATTTTTGTGTTATGAGAACCATTTTTGAATAACATTTTAATTTATGGTTCTATATGCTCGCCCTTGTTATGGTTTGAGTGTCATTCCATTTTATATTTTTCTATATATCTTTGAGTGATCTCTAGAACTTGGATGATTCGAGTTTTCGTTAAAAATCATCTCGGATATTCTTTTAAAAAAAAATCATGTCTTTATGGATGATAAGCTCTCCTTTATGCGGCTATTCTTTCCATTTTCGTTTGCATGTCTTGTCTATTCTAGTTTCGTGGTGATTTTCAGGATTGACCTATCCATTTCGAGGTCTGCATTTTATTTTAAGAAAGTATTATCCAGCTTCGACAACCCAAATCTATGAAACATATTTTTATTGTTCTTAATGATTCTAATTTAGATTCGTTAACTTCCTTATGTTTTACAAATTCTCATAACAATAAGAATGACCTTAAGGAAGACGTGTTTTTTTTTTCACATTGCTCGTGAATTTTTGGGATCTTTACACCAATTTGAGGATGACCACCTTGATGTACGAAATTTATTTTCATTTTTGGTGCTCAGTCTATTTATTTGATTGTTGCCTTAGTGATTGACCACTAAGGATAAAGGGGAGATGTTTTATGGAGAGATCGAATGGAATGCTTTAGCTTTGCGACCACGGTAAGCTTAATACATTCCTTACCTCGGACTGATGATCTATACGATAAGTTAGTTGTGCTATAGTCACTTCACTATTAGACTTAGCAATCGAGTTTTCACCAACTCTTTATTTTCGTGCTCGTTTTATCCTTGGGTTAACAAATATTCTAGTTTATTTTGTTAACCTTAATAAATCAAAATTCTCCAGATCATAACCTGACTGGTTTGGCCTGATCCTTGTTGGCGATATTTTTGTGTATTCAAAAACTAAAATTTTCAAATTTTGTCTAATTTGTTCAACTTCTATCATTTATCATGTTCGCATGATTTAGAAAGTCGATCTTGAAATATTAGAGGACGTGCTAATATTTTAAATTTGATATTTCAGGGGTTTATCATAAACTAAAAAGTTCCAATTTTTTTTTGAAATATTAGAGGACGTGCTAATATTTACTATTTAGGGTGTATAACCAGGATTTTATTTTGTGGTCCTGTTTCTCTTACGAGATCATATATCCGTGTGAATTGGATATATATGACGATCATATACATCCTTTCCAATATACGGAAAATTTGTAAGCTAGAATACTTTTAAGAAATTTTTAAATGATAAAATTTTCTAGCTAAAAACATGATAGGGAATGTTCGACCATTTGGATAGTCGATATTTCCTATTTAAATTTAAATGTTTAATTAGTTTGTGTTGAAAACGTAAGAAAATAGGTTTATGGATTTATAAACTTATTGAACGTCAAAATGAATTAATTAAATTTACTCAAAACGAGCTTATTGCATGGCGGTGCTTTGTGATTTTGAGAAATGAACTTCAAACTAGTATATAGGATCCAATACAAATCGCAATTCTTCAAAAAAAGAATTATCTGGATCTACTGGGTTATAGATTTCTAATAAAAGAAAAAGAATTGGATTTCATCTTGTAGATTTTGAGATATGTCTAAAACAAATTTTCAGAAAAATCGCGGTAAAGTAGTTAGCGATTAAAATTTAAATAATTATTGAAATTGAGCTTTAGAATATTTTGAATTTAAGTAAGGAAAATTTTAAATTCGTTGAAAACACTTATGGGAAGAATAAATTAGTTGCTCGTATATATTCTTACTTTTATTTGAACATTATAGATGTATGAACTTAAGTTATATAGTGATTTATAAATCAAAGATAAATTTTTATAAGATAATTCGAAAGTGAAATTTTGAGTTTATGTTTATATATATATATATATATAGTTGTTGCGTGGTTGTTATTTATATTGAGTTTTTCCTTAAGTAATTATGGGGACGTAATTTCTTTAAGGGGAGATTTTGTAACAACCAGCGTATTTAACGATAGTATTTTTAAATATTTTATTTAAATATAATGTCATTAGTCGCTAATCGAGGGCATGTCCAAAATGTCACATTTTGCATACGGATAAATTTGGACTCGAGACCACTTCCATTGAGTTCAAAATATTGTTTACAACAAGAAAAACTATAAGCATCGATATGTTGGAAGTTAATGAAATTTGGGACTTTGGGTAGGGGCTTTGGTTTGAAACCTAGCCCATTAACCCACTTGCTTATAACCCCTCTTAGCCCACTCCCTATTCATTCACTTCCAGCCCTTCAATAGAAATTAGAAATGGGGAAACGGAAAGGAAAATTAAAATTCCCTAAGCTCTAGTTTAATCTTAGGAATCCAATTCGTGTGGAAATCAAGTGCAAATCCATAGAGAAAAGAGGTAAGCTCAATTTCTATCTTCTCCAACTCCATCCCTCTTCAATTTCTTATGATTTCCTAAATCAAACTCTTAGGAAATTGGGTTGTTTTGTGTATAGATTGAAGATTTGTGAGTAATATAAGAAGAGAGGTTGTTCTAGCTTGGTTTTGCTTCTCCTTGTTGCTTCCTACAACCAAAGGTGAGTTCTTGTGAACTCACATCTATGCCTTAAGCATTAATGCTTGTCTAGCGTGCCCTTGGCACGTCTTCGTTGTGTGATTATTGGTTGTGTTGATTGGTTTGTGTGTTCACATTTCTAATTTATGAATTTCAATTTTTTTTATTTTCGATCATTTCCACTTGTGATTCTTGGTATGCATGTGGATTTGATTTTTGGTGTATTTCGACGAGCTTATGTGGCCTTATTACCATCAAAATCTAGTGCATAACCTCCGTAGTTCGCCATAAACGATTCATACATGATTTTGCTAAATAAAAGTAGCCAAATGGTCAATTAACAATCACCAGCCAATTGGTCAAAATGGACCAGTCTACTGGTCCTTCTACCCGGAAGAAAATAAATTAAAATTGACCCGTCGACTGGACAACAATGGACCAGTCAACTGGTCCTGTTGTTTTTTGCAGTCGACCGTTGGAAACCACGGTCGACTATATAGGTTATTTCAGGCTCTTTCCCGTCTGAATTTTAGTCCGTTTTTCCATTTTTGTAACGTTTCAGTTTCTCTGATTAACAGATTTTTGCAGCTCGATTTTACGAATTTTCATTTTATTCGTCGTGATTTATATCTATGAGATTTGATTTACATTATTAAACGTGAATTCTTAGTTCAATCAATATTCCCTGTGATTTTCCACTTCGAAACTATATAAAAAAGGTTTTATATTTTTATTAGATACCAAATTCTTTTACCAAAATGGTTTCCAATCCTACTTCATTATACGAAGTTATTTTACGAAATCGTTCTCCAATTTACTAGTATATATTTTTATAAACCTTTTTCTCGTTCATATCAGAAATGCAATTAAACACGTTAGTAAAAACAAGGACTATGAACTCTTGTGTTTGCTTCGATGGTTAATTCTTGGACTTGTTCGATTGAAAAACTGTGGCAATGAACGTTTTCCGATTTTAGTGAAATATACTACTTGTGGGTAAATATTTGAGTAAAGCAAACAGTTATGAGACATGTAGCTTAACTCTTATAGTTACTAGCTTGGAGTAAATTACACTTCCCTTGACCATTTATGATCTTTTTGGAGATTTAGACTATCGTTATGTGATGTCTTTGAGTATTTTAATGATCTTTGGATCATTTTGAGGAGCTTCGGTTCATTTTGAGTACTTTAATGATTTTTGGGTCATTTTGAGGAACTTTGGTTCATTTTGAGTATTTTAATGATCTTCTATCATTTTGAGGAATTTCAGTTCATTTTGAGTATTTTAACGTTCTTTGGGTCATTTTGAGGAACTGTGATTCATTTTGAGTATTTTAATGATCTTCGGATCATTTTGAGGAACTTCGGTTCAGTTTGAGTGTAAACATTTCTAGGCTTAATGCTTATGCGTGACATTGTTATTGTCATATTCATGTCTACATTTATTTATATATCTTATTATATCCTATTTAATGAGATAAGTACACCAAGACTAACCTGTTTATCTTTATGTAAAATAATACTTAGGTCAGACCGAGGTATTTCAGGTGATTCTTCTTGACTCTAGCATGGACTATCCTCCACTTATAGGCAAACTACTTTAGTGTGGTACTTTTTGGGTTATATGCATATGAGACTCCTTTGTATACATATTATTTCCCAGTATCCTTGTACCGATTCTTCTGTTGTATAGTGAATAGACTACGACCACTACTTGTATTTACCCTTACGTGTTATATTCATATCTATTTCCACCTTAGTGATGAGAATATATGTGTCTGACTATGATTATATTGTTATGTTATTTTATATTGATTTCCGAATTATATACAACCACTGTGTAGGAAATTTGAACTTGAATTAGATGTGTCGAATTTCCTTATGAGATTTAAAAAAGTAAGACCACGTTACCACGCATGTTTAATGCTCGTTCAAAGCTAATATACATATGGTTGCTCCTCAACAGCCATATTCTTCGGGTTAGTTGACATCATCGCTTGGATGACCTTGGCTAACGCAAGTATAGAGGTTGGACATTACATAGTCTCTCCGACCCGACGAGGTTCATGGCCTCTTCGAGCCGATAACGTATTTAATGATCCAAACATACATATAATAAATTTTATGATCTTTTTGAACCAATCAACGTTCTCTCAAGACCCTTTTGTAGCCTAATCTGCTCGCTTCCCGATAAGGGGACTAAAAAGTGAGTAAGCCAACCCTATCGCTCCCCGACAAAGTGAATTACTCCCTATACTTTATTCTCGACGCTTTGGCAGGACATATAGTGATGTTGAGTCCATTCCAATCACTCTTCGATTAACGGACTTATCAATAGCAGGCTAATTTTGTCGCTCTCCAGTAAAGGGACTAACATCTTACTCTCTGGTCCTATTACTCCAAACAAAAGAATGTTGTAACAACCCAAATTTTTAAGACATGATAATTAATTAAATAATATATAAGTTTATTTAATTATTAAAATTTGGATACGGGAAATTATATCATTGTTCCATGGCGATTTTTTGATCAATTTAGACTCTCACGTTTGAAGATATCGAAGTTATAATGACCAAGTTATGGAATAAACAAGAATAAGAAAAAATCTGAAGAAAATAATAACACTATGTGTGTCGACACACTCCATAAATGTGCTGACACACATTTGAAACTAGGATGATAATTCATCTAGGTATTTCTTAGTGACGTTGGTTTTATAACTATAGCCAACATGGCAGCTCCCTATTGGTCCAATTTTGAAATAATGAGCTCTGATTGGTCAGCATATGTGGCTGACACAGATTCAATCTGAAATTCTAATAGTTTAAAATTCCCATCCTAAAACTATAAATAGATTGTTTACTTTGTTGGGGTGTTATCGATGTTAACAGATGCTTTCTTTGTAATTTACAGGAAGAGACTCACTCACATCTTTTCTTTGAATGCTCTTACTCGAAAATAGTATGGAACAATTGTAATAAAGATATTAACTTCGAGGAACTGGAACCAACTTACAACAAATTCCCACTAACCTGGAAGTGATCAGGCAGGGAATAAGTCAGGAAATCAAAATGTAGAACGTCGCTCAGACAATTGCTGTTTGGACGATTTGGAAGTAGCACAACATCCAAATTTACTAAGGAAGATAAAAGTCAGTTGATTTGATCAGTAAGTTTTCCATTAGAGACAAGGCTATAACTCTAAGAGGAAGAAGGAAGCTTACCAGACGAAGGGGACCTGGAGAAGGCGATACTGCAGATGTGGATCTATGGCAGGCATCGATTGAGCACTCAAGTATAAGAAGCTTCTGCTTCTTTTTGCAATTTCAGTCGCCATAGGTTAGGGCATGCGAGATCTAAGTTTAAAAGCAATTATTTGTTGTGTTAGGTCAGTAACGTAATGGAAGGCTTTAAGAATGTACACTATAATTCCCTTTCAGTCTTGGGTCGAATGTTTCGCTTGGGCTTTCTTGCATATCAATAAATTTTAAATCGAATTTCTATATATATACAAGGATTCATTCAGAATAAAAGGAAGATAAGAATATTGAAAAATTGGCTCCTGAAAAACCCTAGCTGACGAATCAGAGTCGCCAAGCGATTTTTAGAATCCTTAAAATAATGTTGCTCCTGACATGCCTTCTGCAAACACTAACGATGGAAACGATGAAGGCTGGTAGGAAGTAAGGTCTCGAACATCATATGCAAGGGTTGTGCATTCTGGAATAGGTACGTCTATCGGGCAGGGGGAGGGGGGTCCTACAATAATAATCGGACAAATGCTTATGGCAGATCTACAATGAATAATCCTAAAAATTCTAAGGTGGCGCCGCCCTTTAAAACTAGTGTAAGGACTTGGGCGAATGCGGTAGAAGGCAATAATGAAATATCTGGTGGTGTGGAATTTTTCAAATCTGCTGGCGATGACGATGGAGAATTTGCACAATTGGATGACAAAGTTTTTGACTTAGCCAAAAGCATGTGGAAATAATCGATTTACATCTATTTGGTTGGGCGGAGGCCATACTAGGTACACTTTAATGCGTATATTAAGAGGGAATGAAAACCAAAAGGTAGATGGGTTGTTTTTGCTAGAGAGAATGGTTTTTATTTGATTAAATTTGAATATGAAGCTGATTGTGTTAGAGTGCTTGAAGGAGGTCCATGGTTTATGGATAATAAGCTATTTTTTATCAAAAGATGGGAAGCCAATTTACATCTAGAAAGAGATATACTTGAAACACATCCAGTATGGATTAAATTGATGAATTTGGATCTCTCTTTGTGGAATGTGAGGGGGATAAGTATGCTTTCAAGTTTGATTGGTACCCCTTTGGCTATGGAGACAGTACAAAAAATGTGAAATGTTTGAACTATGCAAAGGTGCTTGTAGATCTAAAGCCTAGCAGTGAAATTAAGCATCAGTTACGTGTAAAAGAATCTAGAGGCAATATTTGTATTCAACTGGTTGAATATGAGTACATACCATCTTTTTGCAAAAGTTGTAAGTGCTTTGGGCACTCAGATGATCTGTTTTCTACTGTTGTTAAGCTGATGTACTGGCGCCGTAAAGTTATTAACGCTACAGTAAGCATATCTACATCACAAAACGCTGGACATAATCACATCAACATAGATAGTGATCCTACTATTAACATAATTACACAAGAAGTGAACACACCTAAATCAGTTACTGAGCATGTGGTGGTTGAGCCTGATCCCCTATCATTTGGTCAGACTGAGTCAGTGGAAGAGGTGGCTTCCCAGATGATTCCTCTATCTGAAGCAGTGTCGGCGATATCCCTCCGGAAGTCTCCCCCAGGTCATGTGATTGCAGATAAGTTGTACTAGCAGAGAAAGCTCATTCAGTAGAGTTTGTGAATGATCAGTAAAAATCTCCTGAATTAATAGAAGAAATAAACAAATTAGAAATTAACATTCAAAGCGATGAAGACAGTGATAAAAAAAGGCTGGGAACAAGGAATGTCTAACAAAGCCAAATAACTCATATGCGGAGCAATTCAAAGAAAGAGTGGTAAAAAATAAAACTACTAAGACAAGAGATGGATCTCCTCCCATTATGAGGAGTCGAAGTCTCAAGTCTTAATGTCTATTGTAACGTGGAATGTAAGAGGTGTAAACAATAATACTCGGTATTAGATCTCTCAAACATTAGAATCCTTCTATTTTTGGTGTTGTAGAGAACAAACTTAATGATGACAATTTTAGTTTCTTTGTTAACTCGATAGGGAATGAATGGAAACATGCACATAATAATGACAATGACGCGCACGTTTGTATATTGGTGTTATGGAATTCATCTATTTGGCAAGCACAAATAATTGATTCTGGTTCTCAGCAGATAACTATAAAAGCATCAAATATGGGTGGTCTTTTGATATATGTGACTATAGTTTATGCTAGTAACTATGCAAATAAGCGTGTGGAGTTATGGAACAAGATTATTTCTCTATCTACTTCAATTGGCATTCCTGGATTGTTTCAGGTGATTTCAACACAATTTTAAAGATAATGAGAAAAGGGGTGGACTTTGTGCATGTGTCACAGATGTCTGAATTCAATAATTTTGTTGTTGCTTCGGGATTGATGGAACCAGTACACTCAGGCCTGCAATTTACATGGCGAAGTGGTGAATGTAATAAAATATCTAGTAAACTTGATAGAGCTCTTATCAATGTTGCATGTATGAACTTGTTCACTAATATCAAAGTTAATGTTTTACCCCCTCTATGAGTGACCACTCTCCTTTTCATATTAATTTGAAGACTCGAGAAAGAGAAGATAAAGGGAAACCATTTCGATATGCTAATCATTGGCATCTTATTCATGGTTATCATTCAAATATCAAATGTTCTGAATTGGCTATTCACCACAACGGGCATATGTTTCATCTAACTCAATTTTTAAAAAGAACCAAGAAGAGATTGAAGGTGTGGAATAAAACAAGGCCGAATGATAACATTATTATTGAGGAATTGGAGAAAATAAATCTTGACTTTTTGTCTAAGCTGGAATCTGATGATGTGGTTGATAATGTGTGGAGGGAATATGTTGAAAATCAAGCTAAATTGAAGAATGCTTTGCACATTAAAGTTACTGAACTCAAGCAAAAATCCAAAGAGCATTGGATGACAGAGGGGGATGATTGCAATAAACTTTTTTACACTAAAATTTCGGTTAGAATAAATACTAACAATAACTTTTATTATTTGAACCACGACGGTCAGTTTACTGTTGAATATAATCAAATTGAAAGAGAGGCTATTAACTATTTTCATGCTCTATACAATGGTGCTGTTTTTGAAGACTTACCACAAATAGTTCCACGCAGACTCATCAATGCTGCTGGTAGAAGTATGTTGATAGATGCAATCAGGGTTGATGAAGTCAAGTCTGCTTTGGACAACATTAACATCGAAGCCTCCCCTGGGCCTGATGGATACAACTCGGCTTTCTTCCTAAAACACTGGCCCAGTCTGCAAAATTATGTAGTGTCAGCAATTCAAGAAGCTTTCCATTCAGGAAATTTTTTAAAGGAAATCAACCATACTTTTATATGCCTTATTCCCAAAATTGAACATCCTAATTCTATTTCGGATTACAGGCCTATCGCGTGCTGCAATGTTACCTATAAAATCTTGAGTAAAGTATTATGCAATAGAGTGAAGTTAGTTTTGCTTGACCTAATCGCTGAGTGTTAGAATGCTTTTATTAAAGGTCGTAGCATTTCGGAAAATTCTTTACTCACTCACGAACGGATTCGAAATTTCAATAGAATGGGTGTTGACAAATTTTGTTTAAAGGTTAATCTTCAAAAAGCATATGATAAGATTAATAGATTGTTAATCTTACATATGTTGAAATGTATGGAGTTTCTAGACATTATTATGGACTTGATCAGAGAATGTATCACCACCCCTACTTTTTCAATTCTTGTCAATGGTTTTCCCAGAGGGTTTATAACTAGCAATCGTGGATTGAGACAAGGTGATCCCCTTTCCCCGTACTTGTTTCCTATTGCTATGGAGTTTTTTTACTCTACAAATGGAATTGGCATGTCATCATAGGCAAATTAGGCTAGTTTTCTCCTTTGACCCATACATTACTCACTTATTATACGCTGGTAATTTAATAATCTGTATCAAATCTTATGTTGAATTTGCTAATGCTATCAAAAGGATTTTCCAATATTTGGAGAAGTTTGTAGGTCTTAATATGAATGAACAAAAATCCAAATGTTACTTCAATGCTTATTGCAGAAATAAAGATGGGATCTTGGATGTTTTGAATGTGAGAGAAGGCACACTGCCTGTTAAATATCTTGGTGTCCCCCTCTCATCTAACAAGATTACTGATAGAGAATGTGCAGTTCTTTATTCTAATATTCGAGACAGGTTACATGGTTGGAGTTCTAATTTATTGTCATTTGCTGGTCGAATAGAATTAGTGCATTCTATCATTCAAGAAAAAGTTTATTTTTGGTTGCAAACCTTTCAGTTTCCTGAAGCCTCCATAGATAAAATTGAAAAGGTATGTGCTGAATTTATTTGGAGAGGGGGGTTACATAAGATAAGTTTTCATGAGTTATGTAAACCTAAGAAAGAAGGTGGTGTTGGTTTGAGGAACTTAAGACACATTAAACATGCCTTTTCTCTTAAGCTAGCTTGGAAATTTATTAATTCTAATAGTTATAGGAAAAATGGATGAAGAGTAGATACTTGAATAATAATTTCTGGACAATGGGTTTTGACAGTAATGCCTCTTCAACATGGAAAGCTATTCTAAAAGCAAGAGATGTTCTAGCAGGAAACTGTGTTAGAGAATTTGCCACTGAGAGGGAAACAAACTTATGGAGAGATCCATGGATCAATGGTAAGTCAATTATCGATTATGTGGGGTGGGATACTTATTCTGATTTTGGATTCCTGGATATTTCAGTAAATACCATTATAAATAATGCAATCTTGAATTTATTTGGATTACCATTAAGTGAGGAGATAAAAGGTGATATTGCCCATTTTCGGTGTTATCCAAATCATGCTAAATATGTGTGGGCATGGAGACACGGGTCAGAGTTCACAATTAAAACTGCATATGATAGTGTTCGAGAACATGGAGAACTGTGTAAGTGGGATAAATTCATTTGGAGTAAAGCCAGTATTCCCAAAATGGATTTTACGTCATACAAAGCAATAAAAGGGGGATTACCTACAAAAGATAGACTTAATCGGTGGAACATCATAAGCAATACCAAATGTGTGTGGTGTGATAATTCAGAAGAAACACATGGTCATCTGTTTTTTGACTATAATATTTCTAATCAAATTGCAAATAAGTGTTTCCAGAAGTTTGGAAAAAAAGTGAATCATAATAAAATTCATCAACTGCTTGATTACCTGGTTGATAAGTGGAAAGCCAAAGACGTGGAATCCGAGATAAATTGCTCTGTATTCACAACTTTGATTTGGTGGATTTGGAAAGAAAGGAATCGTCATGTATTTCAATCAAAGACAAGAACCTTTGATGAAGTGAGTAACTTGATTATTCATGATGTGGAAGTCAAATTGAAAAGCAGGAGAAGAAGGAATACCTTAGGCCTTGGAAGCAGTACAATTCATATTGAAGACGAAGATCAAGCAAAACGAGCGATCAAAGCCAAAATATACAGCGCGCGCCATCCACAATGACTGAGATTAGGGCAAGTTTGAAGTTAAACTGATTTTTCTTTTTTGGTGTAACTGTAGTGCTATCGTATTTACACTATTGAGTGGCCCGTGCTTCACACACGGACAAATTGTGGAATAGATTGTTGTCACTGTAGTTGTAGTAGGATAAGTTTCATGGATTGAACACCAAAAATATATATGTAAATGTTGTTGATGTTGAATGGTTGTACATATTACAGTGACAACAAAAAACAGTTGTTATTGGGCTGGGTTGAACTAATAAAATTAATATTTGGTCTTCAATAAGGATTTAGCAAAGCATATAAATTTCACACAATATTGTATCCAGCCCTGTTTTTCATAGCAGAAGAGATAAATATCGAGAAAAGATAAACACCGAGAAGCAAGTGAAACAGATTTATACCTTTGGTTCTAAAAGGGGGAGGCAACACGTGTGGGAGGTAACATGTGACGTTGTGACGCTAATACATAGCCACATTAACATGCACAACGTTTTACACGTAGGATAGGTGGTAGTTTGGTAAATGAACTAAACTCTGAACTATTTAAATTAGCAATATAGGAAAAAGAGCATACATGTTGAGTGGTAACAATCCAAAAATGGATTTAACATACGACCCCTATGTTAGAAGTAGACATATGTTTAACATCAGGAAGAGATGCTAAACAAAACGTACAAGGAAATATTATTATAAAAGACACACACACAGAGATAAATATATGCAGACAATGGAACTAAGTGGCACTGCAAGATATGAAGCGATGTAAGTTTTTCTAGGTTTCTTCCCCCCGTCGTTGGTTCCAGTCATAGGCTCATCACTGTAAAGTATGTCACCTTCCTGTGGGATGAAAAGGTAAGAAGCAGTTAGCATCGATAAGAATAGAGCGGATAAGCCTTGTAGCAACCATTTAGTTCAAATTTCATATTGTTAAATAGGATAGCTATTGGTGTTAGAATACAATATATATGATTTCAATATGTAGAAGTGAGAATAAAAGTCCCTAAGTTAGATATAAGATGATCACATATATTCCTAGAAGAGAAGTAAAGTATGAGTGTTTCTTTACCAGCCATGCGTACTAAATAGACAGTTGAATACAAAATGTGAACGATGGGCTTACAGCATGTAAACATGTACCAAAATATTTATTAGCAAAACAGAAGAATTTTTTTAAGATAAAATGATACTTGAAGGAGTCCCTCTCCTATTCCACTTTTTCGATTGAGCTCGATCGGCTTCATGTGATACTTACCATATTCATAGGTAAATTCATTGAAAAACCCGTGTTATTAAAGATTGGAGCTTAGTTTTATTTATTGCTTTTACCCATACATGCATATAATATTAAAGCGCAAGGCAAATCTAAAAAAAATGAGGGTCGCCCAGCTCATCTCATCCCACCTAAATCTTAAAAAAACTACCTCCAACCATCAGTCCCCGTAGGCATCAAGTTCGTGCAGAACTAATTTAAAGACATAAAGAAAGGAAAATTCTATTTCAACCAAGAAATTTAATTAGTAGCCCCCCATTTTATCAGAACAATACGATGACCAAACTGCCATTTTTCTATTATATTTTTTTTCCATTTTTTTGAAAACCTCGTAGTTGCACTATGTGGTTTTTTGGTGTACCTCGTAGTAAGTCTACGTGGTACATGAATGAACCACAGAGATCACCTACGTGGTACTTTGATGAACCACGTAGGACAACTACGAGGTATAGTGAAAAACCACGTAGTCCCCCTACGTGAAAGAATATTTTTTGCTTTTTTTAAAAACGGAGGGCTACTAACTAAATTGGTGGGTTTACCGATTATTTAATAATTTGGGGGCTACTAACTAAAATGGTGAGTTGAAATAGAATTTGCCATAAAGAAAATTATCCTTACACCAATAAATTGACTGAAAGTAAACAGCTTAGCGTAAACATCAAAATGTGTAACCATGCATAATGCATTTATGTTTTCAAAGGAGGAAACTTAGTGCTTATAAGATGAACAACAAATGGATGGAACTCATAAAATTCATAGATTAAGCAATGAACATCTCTTTAGTTTTCAGTTATCTCACATGTAGACATTAATAGCCAATTTACTATTTAAGCAAAAAAATAAATCCAAATCTAATGATAATGATAGATTTCCAGAACATATACCGACGTTATCATGAAAAGTATATATTTTGAGATGTAGAATTCAGAATTTTGCTAGCATAGAACTTAAAAGTGAACAATACCTTTGCGTTTACCAATAGAAATATGGAGTGATATTTGGAAGATGGATAAAATAAATTATAGAGCATAGAACATTCATCCAGAGAATAATATCACATGTTGAGAAAATAATATAATAATTATTAAAAAAATTATGCACCCACCTTTTATTGAACATCAGATATTTTTTAACATTATGTTTATAGTATATAGCAATGTTTTTAAAACCCGGCCGTCAATCAAATGGTGAATACTCAGGGTTCAAGGTTTTGAAGGTCTGACCGGTCGAACCGTCAAAAGCCGCACGTGCTTGTTAATGGTGCAAATGTGGATAATCAAGTTTTATGTGTGCTCAAACAAATAAATAGTAAAATTTGAAAGTCCTCTATTTATTTACTAACATTAATACATTGTATGATATAATCAAATAGCAAAAGCACAAACAAACACATGTTTTTAGAATAAAGTGGTAAAGTTTACAGTTTAGATGTTGAAACAGTTATGATTTTTTGAAATATTTTAGTTGTTATTTTCAAAACAATACAAAAGATGAAATGATCAAAGAGAATTACACAATGAGAATTAGGAAAAAACAAAAAACCGTGGTTTATCCATGTAAAATTGAAGGTTGGACCGCTGGTTTGAAGGTACGACCAGGGTTCATGCATGAATGAGGTCTGATTGAGTTCCGCGTCGTGATGGGTCAAGGTTCGGGGTTATTTGAGGTCGGACCGCGGCAGGGTCGGGTTATGAAAACTATGGTATATAATATTGATATTAGTAAAAAATATTGGGAATGAAAATGCATTTTCCATTAATTGCTTCATGAATTACTTAAATATTTTCAATTAACTGCCGTACAAATAGTACTTAAAAATCACATAAACAGTAAAATAATCATCAGAATCCATAAATACTTTCATGGTGATGAGGCGACAGTTAATTTCAAGCAAGGAATCATTCTCAGTGGAATCTTGGATTCGTATGTGTATTTACAGTTTGTATATTGGATTTGCTCGTTGTATACCAAGTTACTCATATATTGATATATATATATTCTTAAATAAGCGCATCCAGTCATGCACACATAGATTAGATTACAAAATGGTTGCATTCATCCCACTCATAGCATAACAAAGATGGAATATGTTTACCCA
Source organism: Allium sativum (assembly GCA_030737875.1). NCBI lineage: Eukaryota > Viridiplantae > Streptophyta > Magnoliopsida > Asparagales > Amaryllidaceae > Allium > Allium sativum. The sequence continues at coordinate 1,053,370,825 of CM060922.1, forward strand.
AGTCCACCATGCGTACAGAGGAGTGTACAACTGTAAATTACCTTCATTTGCTTTTACAGTGTCATTTTTTTGCACTTATATGCTAATTATTTGCTACGCAATCTTCAAATGTTGTACAATATGTGTAGGTCAGGTCAAAAGGGTGCAGATACAGTTAAGGAAAAGATTAATGGAAAAATAATTCTTTTCTCCCCCCGCATTCATAGTGCATACTCAAGGTTTCAAATTGTTTGCAGTGAAGTTTCAGTGAAAAAATGCATGGTGGGTAGCGAAGGAGATAAGAAGAGAGAATATAGATGACCTAACAACACCGATCTGAGGAACAAAATCATATTGGTAAGTAAGAAAAATTAAAATGGGGATTACCAGGATTGTACCCAGCGATGAAAGTCTGAGGTTACCGCATCGATGAAGGATTCGACGTTGGTGGCAATTAGGTCGATGACGATGGTACAGGCGATTTCGTTCAAAATATTATGCCTACGAAATTTGCGCAGACGGAGATCATCGGGGTTTCGATGGGATTAGTCTTCGTGCAATTAGGGAAAAAAAATCTCGAGTTTGAAATTCGGAGCTGTAGTTACAACACATGGGAGGACGTGTTTATACTTTATAGTCATTCGTTATTGCGAGAAAAGAAGCAATTGCACTCTATTCATAAACCGCTGCCACGAGTTGTTGAAATATAACGTCGAGTGTGTTCGCCGATGAAACTAAAATGGGGAAGAAATAGGTCAGTGAAAAAGACAGACAGGGATTTTGATTGGTTATTTAGGCAGAGGGAACGGTTACGGGGAAAAAGAAAAAATAGGAAGTATTTTACCGAACGTGTTTGTTCAGATAAAAAGGCAGAATTTGATGGAAGAGCTCTATTTTGAAATAGAGTGCATGGAATAAGTCCACTGAAATAAAATTATATCAATTTTTCAATATATATATATATACACACACGAGGATTTTGTTGCAGCCATGGATTTTCAAGCTTAGGACCAAGGTGAATGTTTTAATTATTTTAGAAATTAGTAGATTAAAGTAACTAGGCTTTTAACAGTTTTCTGTTGTTTTTCTTTTCGCTTCTAATTTTATTTTAGTATTTAGCAGTAGTTTTAGTATTTTATTTCAATTGTTAAATTTTCTTTTTTCCCTTATAATCTTTTAGTTTATTTTGTAAGTTAGTCTTATTTACTCTTTTTCCTTAAGTAATATTTTTATTTAGTATTTCTGCATTTATTTCTTCTCCTTTATTTACTGTAATATCTCATTTAGGCACAGTTCTTCTCTCTCTTTCCTGTGCTTAATATTAGAACAAATGGACAAAAACTACAAATATGTAAGAAATCTTGATATGAATCTAAATTTTTTTATCCTGGTTTATTGCTATGCAAGAAGAATATAAGTTTCTAATCAAGAAGTCGAATTTGAAGTTTGCACTAGAGTAATTAGGTTTACAATACTAATTTGAAACGGTCGAAAAGGCAGGACGTTACAGTTGGTGGCAAAATTACAAAAAAGAAGAAGGAAAATAGACTAAAAATAGCACTATTACATTAAAAATAAGAATAAACTAAAATTTACATATCAACAACAATTTATGACCAGCTTTCATATACTATTTAAAGAGCAGAATTATTGTAACAGTTAAAAAAGAACACGGAATCATAATGAGTAAAATATAACAGAACCTATTATAATACTTAAAATACCATACTCAGTCAAGCACTGGGGAAAGAGTTTAAGGCCTAGATTTTTAGATTGGGCTAAAAAGAGACCATATACATTTAGGACTCGCCTGATCACCTCCCAGATCAGACTAGTTTTATGATTGCCCTAATTTGGACGGGCATGCTTAGGTGGAACAACGGTGTAAATGGTCATAGAAAAACATTGGGTTTGGGGGGCAGCTTAGTTTTGTTTGATAGGATCCGTTTGACCACCTCCCTTTTATACCAGCTTTTTGATGATCAAAGGATGATTACGGGCATGCTTAGGTGGAATAGTAGTGTAAGAGGCCACATTTAGTTGCATAGTAAGGCATATGATGTCTTTAAGGCGTGCAGATTTCGATCAGGGATTACTATGACATGCGCTTAAAAATGTGTCCTTCTTTGTTAGTTAGAAGGACCTTCTAGTGGCACATAGAACCCTAGTTTGGGTCTGGCCTCTAGCTTTGGGCCGCATTTTGGGTTAAAAGCCGATCGAAGGGTAGACATAGGAAATTAATCATAAGAACACAAATTCCGAATAAGAGAACAACTTCTGAGAAATAATTATAGATTAAATAATTTATGTTCTCATATTCACATTTGAGTACATACACAAAAATGTTATCAAATATAATTTCTTTTATCTATCTAATATGCTATTAATTATGTCACTCACCAGACTTAAATGTATGACTCACTACTCTTTTGTACATTTATCAACATTTAGGTTTACAGGCTTGACTTGGACCATCTTTGCTTTCTTCGTAGGGCATCACTTGGACTTCAGTTCTGATATATTTCTTCTATTTTCCTCTATTCATGTTCTTTGGATTTTATCTACATCTAAGAGGGATATTATTGTACCTTTGCTCTGATATTGGTGAGATCGAGAGATATGTACTTTGTATTTGGTGATTTAGAACATATGGTATTTTCTGAAATGAAATAATCTATACATGGATTTTCCTATATTTCTTCGTTGTATAACGTTCTATATTTTTACAAATCCTGTACACTTAGTCTTTGTGAATTGTTTTCAGTTTTACCAGCAACACCCTTTAAACCATGGTATTCCTATTTTGGGAATGCTAAGGGGTGCGGGGCGTTACCTTTGGTATTAGAGCCCAAAGTTAAAGGATTCTAGGAGCTAGTTTTCAAAAGGATAATTTGAAAATTAAAACATTTTTCAAACAAAATATTTTATTTTGAAAAAAATATTTTGAATGGTATTTTGAAAGATTGAGAGTATATCCCCTCAAATCAGTAAAACCTTCCTTTTGACTCATTCAAATCTGAATCTTTGTACCTTTTCTCTTACATATTATGACAGATGCCCCGTATCTTCTCCAGGTCATACCTATACCTTCCTGGTTCTGTAGATACTTACAGCCTACAATGTTAATCAAGCAACTAACAGAGCAAGAGCAGGTTCAAACATCGGGTGATGGAGCCTCCGCTCATCTACCAGCGGTAGCTGATTTTCCTTGTTTGTGTAAGGACTTCGTTATCCTACGCGGTAAGCCATTCCTAGACACAGAGACATTCGTAGAGGCCAGAGCATGGTTGTGAAGCATTAAGAGGATCTTCAGGCTTATGAGATTGGCAGATAAGGACAGAGTTCAACTTGCCTATGACTGAGAGGCTTCCATCTAGTGGAAATTCATGGTGGCAGAAATTGGAGTCATGAATTGGGATCACTTTAAGGGAAAATTTGAGAGAGGGTTTTTGTCCCAAGTTAGGGAAGGGTACAGATGGAGAAATTCGCATAGCTGAAGCAGGGAGATTTGTCTATTAGAAAGTTTAATGAGCTATCACAGTTTGGTTTGGATTTGATGAACACACCTCATAAGAAAGCAATCAGATTCACGAAAGAATTGAACCAACCCCTCTAAGGGTTCGCTCTGACTCATGTGCCCATGGGGCCCACTTACGATCATTAGTTGAGACGGCACTGATGTCTATTGGTGGTAGCGGGGCAACCAAGGAGGTGAAATAAGTCCTAAGGAAGTGAAGAATAAGAAGCGGTGGTGGAAAAACAAGGGGAATAATAAGAAGAAGTTTAGCGGACCGCTAAAAGTCACAGAATTAGGAAAAAAGGAAATTTTTAATTGCAAAATTAGTAGGTCCTGAACCATCTAGAATTTGACAAAAGATCTCTCTTATTCCCTGTACAAGAGCATGCCTGAGGATCTATCTGGTTCCTATATATGGGTAGGAGACTTAACCACCATTATTATCCATTTCGCATTTGTCAACTGACAAAAATTTTCCAACGAGTGCTAGGCTCACTTTTATCCATTGGAACCAATGATTTCCCTTGTTGTTAGACCAAAAAATGGCACTAACACCCAATAAACTAGATTTCGTAGAGACTAATGAAGAAATATAAACTAAGAATGAAGAAAAACGAGCAAACACACAAGATTTATAGTGGTTCGGCGTTAACGAGCCTACATCCACTTTATAATTCTTATATTCGATAGAGAATTACAAATACACTCTTAGAAACAATCAACACTCAAATTACAATCACTTTTCCCTCCAGTTTATTGAAATTCACTCGAAAATGATAGGATTTCTTGCGGGTCGGATATTTATGGTGATCAGGTACAGAGCTTTCAAAATTTCAAGTATCTAAAAGTCCCTTTCTTCTTGCCCGAGTCGAGTATATATAGGTAACAGTTGTGGCATATTAGAGGGAACAATTACATGGGTGCATGTCATTGTCCCCAGGCTTATAGCACATTAGTGGAATCCAGTTCCTAGAGTTTATGTTTTGTGGGTCGTGGCTACGTGGCGATCGACCCGATCATGTAGAACTTAATGGGAAGTGGTACAGGAACCGCTGTATGTTGAATCGAAGTGGTGACCGGGTCGAATCGTTCCCATTCGATCTGATGGCTATTCGACTCAGCATCCACCTTCTGCCCAAACCGATGCTCTAAATTTATTTCGACCCCAGGCCCTTATTTCCTGTTCGACCCGAAGACTATACAGCTATATATAATCCATTGAATATATGAATCGACGTGGTTCTTGACCTTTGAGATAGCATGACTCTTGGTATCTAATTCACGTGATCATAATCAGTCGAACGTTGGACGGCCATGTCTCAAGACAGGCTAACACTTGTTCCATTGTAACTACTGTTCTATTCTGGACATACTGTTGTGCTTGTCCATTTGTCACCTGATCCTCGATGACATCCCGCAAGTGCCAGCATTCATTGGTTTCATGTCCATCAGTAATGACCCGGATTTCTCGATAATTTGAATTCGAATATTTAAATCTATTTTAAATATTATATTTAGAGTATTTATGGATTTAATATTGAATTCATTTATAAAACGATGATTAAAAGTTTATATTTTTATTTATTTTAAAACGAGCTCGAAACATCGCAGTAGTTAGTAGTATTGAGTTTTGAACTTCAATTGAATATACAGAATCCGTTTAAGTCGGAATTATGTGAAACAAGAAATGTTAGGATCGTTTCGATTATAATTTTATAATGAAAGAGAAACATTGAGATTTCATCTTATATATAGTAAGTTATGTCAAAATCAAATTTTAAAATAGTCACTATGAAATTCGTTAATAAATGATAGCATTTATTTAATAAATATAAAAGGAAATTTTATATTATAAGGATATCGTTAAACTCGAAATGTTGAATACTAAGTTTAAAGTATACATCAGTTTATTCTGAAGTTGTATGATATTTCATTTAGAGATACGATAATAATAATTTATTAATATTTTAAATTGAATTGTTTTGGATTATATTATATCTATATAGGCATTAGAAATAGCTTTCTTTTCTAACAACCTCTGTTTTCAACGAAACGAGTTTTATTGGAATACGTATAACAAATTATTGCTAGATTTACAGTTTAGGGCCAATTGGAGTTGTTTTATCTGTGTGTGCAATTTGAGTGGTGCGATGAATAAATTTGAATTAAAACAAAATCGTTGTATAAACATAGTCGGTTTTCAACGAAACAAATTTCATTTGCAACCAGAACGTTAAGAGTAACAGTACGTCAACTTTCATAGTGTTTAGAGCTTAGATATGGCGATAGGTATTTCTTTAGCTGTCAGTGAAAGGAAGCTTAATACCTAAGCTAAACTATAATACATATATAAAACAATAAGTATAAGAGAAAATATAATGGGAATGGAAACTCATAAGTTTGGTCATAGTCACCAATTTATTCAGGCCAAAGTAAATGTGAAAAGAAAGTGTGCCTACCTTCTATAGGAAAGGAACTCTCAAATGTACCCGAATTGTGACATGCCAATACATCACGTATGAAACCATTGCTTAGCTACAGAGATGGACTAAAACATGAAGTTTACAGCTACTAAAACTCGAAATAAAAACTGCATGCATACCTATATATCCTATCCTTCTACTGCAGAGCACGAACAACTATCCTACCATTGGAAAGACAATGTTCTTATCCCTTTCGCGCTTCTTCTATAAATAATGCACCATCTTGATTTCTTCCTGCCAACGCGAGCTCCATTTCTGAAATCAAAACCCAAAGCTTCATCTGAAAATGTAAACCAAAAACCAACCTGCTATAATCGAAAACCAAGCCTTCTGCAAAATAAAATGCAAGCTCCTTTTAAAAAAAAAAATTGCAAAGAAGAAAAACAACAGAGGAGTGGAGAGGGATGAGAGGAATCACAAGGCAGATGTAGTCTTCAAACAGGAATATAGAACGTGAGGGTCTGAGGGTGAGCTCAGGCAGGGTGTCAACAGGTTGAGTGCAAAGTCAGGTTAGAGGGGGGTCGGAAAGGTTTTGGCGCTTGTCTATGGAGCTGCTGCTCGTATCTGAGGTGCAAATGGGTTGCCAGGATCAGTCGGAGGCGTGGCAAAGTGGTAGGCTGTGGCGATGCAAATGGTGACGCACCGAGGTGGCAATCAAGATGGACGGAGGGAGAGTACGGAGACGGTGATGGAGTAGCATCATAGTTTTCATGACCGTGCCGTGTCTCGAACCGTGATAGCTCAAGGTCGGAGGTTTTGAAGGTCGGATCGGTCGAACCGTAAGAACCGTGCGGACATGAATTTTAACTAAAACTAGTATATTAATACATGATATTAGGAATTTGGCACGAAAAACAAAAATTTACTGCCACTCATATAAAACAGTGTCTCAGTGGCTCATTTAATCATAACAAAACAGGCATATGCTCTTTTATTTAATTTGCAATTATTACAATTTACAGTTGTCTTTCTTTCTTCCTTCTCCAAAGCAATCTTCTGCCTTCCCAGACTTTCTTCTATCTCTTTTTCTTTCACATCTTCTCCCTCGCCCAAATGGAACCAATCTTTGCAGGATTACAAACCTAAGAACCGCAATTTTCCAACCCTAAGAACCACGATTCTCAAGGTCGAACCGCGGCTAGCCGTGGTTCGCGACTAAACACGGCTATTCCACTTTCCGGGCCGTCGAAGGTTATGGCTCGAGGTTTTTATGGTCGGACCGAGGGTTGGGTCAGGTCATGAAAACTAGGAGTAGCGTAGGGGAGCGTGTACTATGTTATGCGGAATAGTAGAAAAAAAATTTAAAGGAAAGAGAAGTCATGAGATCGGGAATAGAGAGGGAGTTCAGCATGGTGGTTTGGACGACGGTCAGCGAACTAGGGAGGAGTGCGGTGGTGCACTGGGAATGAGGAAGGAGTTTTCGGAGTGATAACTTTCGCATGGGGAAAAGCATGGAGCAGGCGTAGCCTAGATAATCTAAAACGCCTACTTTTTATTGTACCTAATTATTATTAGGTATTCCTAATCACATAAAATATATGACCTGGCCTATATGCATGCATTAGTTAAGAGATTTCCAGTGCCTAAAATTTATATTAACCAATTACAGTAACATGCATGAGTATACCCGGTGGAGTTTAGTAATACGCCTGATTAAATATTGAACATGCGTAATCTCTTTTATTTGAGTAATGAAAGAATTTAATTAAGGTAAGTTATAAGGAAACATTATTAAATAAATGCATATATATATATATATATTAAGTATATTATATAATAATACCCATGACTATTACTAAAATGCAAAGTTTTCAGAACCAGACCATGAATTAAACCGCGGGGACTCAAGGCTCAAGGTTTAAAAGGTCCGACCGATCGAACCATCAAGAACCGCATGCTAAAAACCATATCAAATTACCTTCCACAGAATAAAAGTTCCACACAACTATGACAGAATTTCCATGCCTAATGAATTTATCAAAAACTTATCAAATAAACTCCATGCAGAATTTTAAAAATGTTTACATCCCGCATCAACAACCATAAAAGTTTCACTTCCTGCTGAGTAAAATTTCACGCATCAACAACCATAAAATGTTTACATCCCACATCAACATACAATATCTCTACAGAGTAAAATTTCCCCTCAAATAAACTTACCAAAAACCATATGAACAACATCAAATCCGCATCCACATACAACATAAAATTCCAGTTCCACAAAAGCATCAAAGTCGCATCTCTACAGCATAAAAGTTCCATTTTCACATTTCCACAGAATCTCTACTTCACTGCATCTCTACTGCACAACATCAAAGCAATATAAACACAAAACTTCACAACATCAAATCCATAAGAACAGCGGCCTGTGCAGCAACGATTTAGGGCTTAGGGATGGTGCTTGCGATGTCTGAAGCGGCAGCGACGATGAACAGCGGCCGACGTCGATTTAGGGCTTAGGGATTTGATTCATGAGAAATAAAATAGCAGCAGCGATTTTTATTGATGTGAAGAGTAAGATAAATCAACGGAGGGATGGTTTGAAGGCTTAATCCACGGTTCCAACAATGGCTGAGAGGTTGGACCACGACCTGTGCACAGACAAAGCCAAATTGAGTTCCGGGCCTTTATGGTCGAAGGCCCACGGTTATTCGCGGTTGGGCCGCGGTCGGGCCCGGTTCTCAAAACACTGCTAAAATGCCTAATTACGAAATCTAGTTTCTTATATGACCAGCCCGTGAAACAAAGCACCATACTATGCAAAGTGGGGAAAGTTGTAAACAAAGCATCATGGGATATTGTTTTAACTAGTGCGTGAGAAAGAAGAGTTCGACCTGCTTTGTTCCATTCCAAATATAATTAGACTAAGTTTGAATAATTTTTACATAGATTTAAATTACTTTAAGGTAGTAAAATAATCAGCTTGGGTTTTTATGAATTAAGGTCGGCCTGTTTAGACGTGAAGGAATCAAAGTTTGGGACTGTCTTTTATTCAACAGGAATTAGTATACATTTAATTTAATTAAATCAGGTTACTAAAACGTATATAATTTTTATGATGTTATCTGAATTTAACGAGACAAGCTGTGCACTGAAATCGTATGGTCGGATACAACATTATGAAACTGTTTTGGGTAGGGACGAAGATAGCTGGAATTTACAGTTAAATTAAATGGTGTTTAATTTAACTATAACCAAACTGCTTCAGAAACAAACAGAATCAAGGTAAGTTCAACTCACTTAGTTTTTATCCCACTTATATTTTATATAAGTTGGGTTTAATATTTGTATGATATGCTTGTTAAATGTTTGATGGATGTTGAATATATATTTATATGCGGTGACTGAGCCGGTTAAATTAAACATTCATTTAATTCAAATCAATCGTTGTTTGTAACGAGTGTAACCGATGGTGGTAACTTACCTCATTGGTCACGTTTATATTAATATAAACGTGTTAAATTTATAGATGAATGCTTGGATTGTTATTATTGTTTGATTATTGAATATTATCGAAATCAATTATATTATTGAGATAACATATTCGGATGCAGGGAGAAACAGGTTGGAGTGATCCAACTGGATTCCTAACATATATTAATCATTATTTATTTTCATATTATTGTCATATGAACTATTCTGATTGGATGCTTGACTTGGTTCTTGATCGTTGACTTGAAATTCAACGTTTATTTTGTTTTACCCAATGGGCGGTATTGATTGAGTAACCGACAGCAGTTGGCCTTAAAATCAACCGTTTTAAAAATGTTGATTCACCATCAGGTGAATCGACTATGATGAAGTTATAAAATTTACTTTTCTAAATGAAGATAAATTTTTAAAGCTATTTTTTTTGAATATAAGTTTATGAAAGGAGAAATAAATATTTATTATTTAAGTTTATAAGTAATTATTACATGGTTGTATAAGGCAAATTTCTTATGTTAACAAGATTTATAAGCGAATGAGCTAAAATTGACGTAACGGTTAAGGGTTGGGTTAATTGTTTCTAAGAAACAATTAAGTGGTATTATTTGAATTAACTATGTTTTTAATTAATTTAAAAGGAAGAACCTATTGGAATTGGTTAACGAAATAACCTGTTTTGAGTTGACTAAGTTAACTGTTTTAACTTGGATTGATTACTAAATAAGTTGTTGTTGATTAATTTAATAAAATGATTTAACGAATACTTGATTAAGTATTAAGAAGAATTTAAAAAAGAAATTTAATATTTGTTTTAGTAAGTGAGAAATTATATAAGTAATTTAATAAATAGTTTAAGTAAGTGTTTCTTAAATGAAATCCATTTAAGTAAGAAACGGTTTTGAAATTGGGATATAGTTAAGCTTTGAAAAGAGGTTATGAACGAGTTTTCATATGGAATCCAAGCTTTTATAACAAAGCTATAAAGAAGATTTTATGTGTATATGATAGCTTAAAATAGATGTTTACGTAATATTTAAATTAAGGAAGAAGTGATCGAGATAAAGAGAGTTTATATTAAACCCAAGTTTTTTTAAATAAGATTTATAAAAGGGCGTGGGGGCTAAAACGTCGATTTTAAGTTGATATCACTTAATAATAAGAATAAGTGAAATGAATGAAATTGAAACGAGATTTTCAAAGCTGAAAATGGTTTAAACGATTTTTTTTACAGATTTGAATGAAGTTAAGGAAATTTGAACTGATTGGAGATTAGTTGAGTTGAACGACTTCTTAAATGTCGATCTGATGTTGGTTTCGCCCTCAGGATTGATATTTAGGAAATTATTCTCTTACTATTTTTCGGTTAGGGACTAATGAATGTTGAAGTAATGAGAATAGAAAGAGACTTGAGAATATAATAATATTCGAGATTTAAAGAATTAACGAGATGAGTTAAATAAGTATATTCAAAGGGGAAGAGTTAGTTATTGTTTCCAAGCAATGAAATAAGAGAAATGTCGTAATGATGGTTTACGTAAAATTTGATTGAAACCAAAGTTGGTATACATATATAATTTAATTCTAAGTATTTAAAATAATTTTAAGAATATTCTTATATCGTAATAAAAAATAAATAGTGTTTTAAATTATTGAAAGATTAAGGAGTTTAATTAGTTTTAAATTCAAAAGGCCAAGTGATGCTGAATGCTAAACCAGTGAACTCATTTTATTTTCATGGTTGAATGGTTTTTTATTTGATAGTTAAATAACAGGCTATCAAGTCTGACCTATACGCTTGTTGGTATGGAAATACCGAGATCGAATTTATATTCGAAAACAATTGCGAACCAGCAATTACGAAATCGTAGAAGATGAAGATTTAAGATGGAGCAATTGAAGACCATGGTTCATAAACGGAGATGCTACTTGACAAATTGCTCTGGACTGCAATAGAGTATTTGATGGTAATTCAGTCGTGATAGAATCTGCGGATTGCAAAGACTAATTGCTACCGATCCGTAGGGTAATTCAAGGATGCAATAGGAGAGTGCCTTCGGTTTTTCCAGACCCAGGACAACTTTTGTGGAGGGATGTCTGACAGATTATTTCCAAAGGAATCACGTACGTCGGCATCTTCATAGTACCATAGTTGGTGGTGGAGAAGACACCTTCTCTTAGCTTAACAACCCAGGAATTTTTGTGGAAATCAATTAGTGATTTCTAGAGGATCTGATGATGTGGCATTCAAAGTAAATGGTGGTGTTCTCAAGCCTCACAATCTGGAAATGACAAAAATTGGGCAGGCATCATGGCTATATGGGTTGCTCCCATTAGGATGTATAATAACCTATCTATATAAAATTCATTTCCTTCTTTATTCTATTTGATGTTGTCCCTTTCAAGAAACGGTTGTTCGAGCTCAATCGTTGGTGATATACATTCGATACACTTAAACGAAATGAGTGGTCGGTCATGTGTGGTCGGGTTGCAAGATGTTCTTATTGAAACCAGTGTATTCCCCTATAGAGATACACTATCGAAAGGTGTTTCCATACCTTGTCATAGTCGAAATCCAATTTCCAATAAGTACCCGCGGTTTTGATTGTATACTATGTATGTAGAGCGTGAGATACAAGCGTTCTGCTAGATTGCTATCTAAATGTATTTAGACACTATTATAAGATATGATTTTAAAAATGTTTTGGGTTATCATAAGGTAAAAACCATACGTGTTTATGTGTGGATCGGTTTTACGATTATCTTTTTTAAGAAAAGATTTGTTAAATTTAAAATCAAGTTGTATGTTGTTTATAAACTTAGTGGGTTTCTCACTCTGGTTCACCAGACTGATCCGGGTTTGTAATGCTCGGGTTAGACCGGGTTTTACAGGTTTAGGTTAGGTTGTTATGGATTTCAAAAGACATGCTGGAGGAGTTCAAACCTATGATAGATATCTAGTGTTACTCCGTTGTGTGTTGTATACAAGGACAGAATATTATGACTGTCCAGATATGTAAGTTGTACTCCGATGACTGTAAGTTTTATTTCAAGCTTTCAATAAAAATTTATTTCTATATTATATTTTTTGCGCTGCGATGTAAGACTAATTTTGTAGTGTTGTTTTTTCTTCTTCTTCTATTCTAATATTTCTTTCTTTTTTATCTCGTCTTCTATTTTCTTTCATTAACTATCTGGTGTTTTCGATGCTTTGGTTTTGGCAAGTAATACGGGATTTAAGTATTTTTGTCAAAATTCGGGCAGTGAACTCGCTGGGTCGTTACAGTGGTATCATACCATAAGGTTAGTAATAACCTTGGCTCTGTGGCGTAACTCGGTAGAGATGGGGTTAGTAATACCCCAGATTGAGTTTGAGTGTATATACACGAGAGCGTTACAAACTATATTTTACCCATATTATATTTTACCCAAATTATATGTTTATATGGAAAAGAAGCAATTTTATCGAATTATTTATAATATTGGTGTGTTGATTGACTTGAATGAATTCAAATTGGATTATAAATTTGAATGATTAAACCAGAAAGGAATTTAAATTATAGAAATTGTAAACTGAATTTTAATATGGAATTAAGTGAATCAGGATTTAACTTTTTGATAAGTTAAATAATTTGGAATGGTTTGGTTGAATTGATTGTCCATTGTTTGCTAGTTGAATGATAAATTATTTAAATAATAAAAGTTCATCAATAATTGAATGAATTGAAAAATAAAGGACGAAAATCTCAATATAATAAAACTGAGAATTAAATCAATCATGAAATAAAAATGAAATGATTTAACCCTGTATCTGTTATTGGCTTTGAATATTGATTTAAGTGCAGGTTGGAAAAAGGGAGAATTGTTAGTCGCTGTGCTTCGGGATTAGAGTATTGGTTGCCCGACAAATAGGTAAATATTAAATATATTGATTGGGTTATTTTTTTTACCCTTGAGTTGTGCAGCCGCATGGCTTTTACTTTCTTTTGATCGGTGCGAGGCCAAAAGTGGCAAGTTGTAGTTGTTTGGATCGAACAGTACAGATGAGAAGCTGGCAAATTTTTCGATTTTTTTTAAGACTTAGGAGCTGTTGGCAATAACTTTTTAAAACCTAAAATTATACATGTATGGTTTGAGAATAATTATTTTGAAAATAAATTAGCTTTGGACCATTCTTCTTACTTAGTAATTTCGGGGACAAAATTCTTTTTGGAGAGGAAGAATATAAGGACCCAGATTTCTCGATCGATTGAATTCGAATATTTAAATCTATTTTAAATATTATATTTAGAGTATTTATCCATTTAATATTGAATTCATTTATAAAATGATGATTAAACGTTTATATTTTATTTAATTTAAAATGAACTCAAAACGTCGCGGTAGTTCGTAATATTGAGTTTTGAACTTCAATCGAATATACATAATCCATTTTAAGTCGGAATTTTGTGAAACAAGAAACGTTAGGATCGTTTCGATTATAATTTTATAATGAAAGATAAAAGTTGAGATTTCATCTTATATGTTGTAAGTTATGTCCAAATCAAAAAATTTTAAATAGTTGCTATGAAATTCGTTAATAAACGATAACATTTATTTAATAAATATAAAAGGAATTTTTATATCATAAGGATATCGTTAAACTCGAAATGTTGAATATTGAGTTAAAAAGTATATATTAGTTTATTTTGAAGCTGTATGATATTTCATTTAGAGATACGATAATAATAATTTATTATTATTTAAATTGAATTGTTTTGGATTATATTATATCAATATTGGCCTTAGAAATAGCTTTCTTTTCTAACGACCTCTGTTTTCGACGAAACGAGTTTTATGGGAATACATATAACAAATTATTGCTAGATTTCCAATTTAGGGCCACTTGGAGTTATTTTATCTGTATGTGCAATTTGAGGGGGGACCGATGATTAAATTTGCATTGAAACAAAATTGTTGTACAAACGGAATTGATTTTCAACGAAACAAATTTCATTTGCGACCAGAACGTTAAGACGTAACAGTACGTCAACTTTCATTGCATTTGAATTTCGGATATGGCGATGGGTATTTCTTTAACTGTTAGCGAAAGGAAGCTTAATACCTAAGGTAAACTATAATACGTATATAAAACAATAAGTATAAGAGAAAATATAATAGGAATGTAAACTCATGCGTTTGGTCATAATCACCAATTCCTCCCGGCCAGTAAATGTGAAAAGAAAATGCGCCTACCTTCTATAGGAAAGGAACTCTCAAATGTACCTAAATTGTGATATGCCAATACATCGCGTACGAAACCATTGCACAGCTATAGAGACATACTAAAACATGAAATTTACAGCTACTAAAACTCGAAATGTAAACTACGTGCATACCTATATATCATATCCTTCTATTGCAGAGCACGAACAACTATCCTACCATTGGAAAGACAATGTTCTTATCCCTTTCGCGCTTCTACTATAAATACTGTGCCATCTTGATTTCTTCCTACCAACGCGAGCTCCATTTCTGAAATCCAAACAAAAAGCTTCCTCTGAAAATGTAAACCAAAAACCAACCTGCTATAATCGAAAACCAAGCCTTCTGCAAAATAAAATGCAAGCCCCTTTTTTATAAAAAAAATATTGCAAAGAATAAAAACAGCGGACGAGTGGAGAGGTATGGGAGGAATCGCAAGGAAGATGTAGTCTTCAAACTGGAAGATAGAACGCGAGGGTCTGAGGGCGAGCTCAGGCAGGGTGTCAAGGGGTTGAGTGCAAAGTAAGGCTAGAGGGGGTTAGAAAGGTTTTGGCGCCCGTCATGGAGCTACTGCTCGTATCTGAGATCGGGCATCTGGGTTGCCAGGATCAGTCGGAGGCATGGTAAAGTGGTAGGCTGTGCGGTGCAAATGGTGATGCATCGGAGTGGTAGTCAAGATGGATGGAGAGAAGGTACGGAAACAGTGATAGAGTTACGTGGGGGAGCGTGTACTGTGTTATGCGGAACAGTATTAAAAAATTAAAGGAAAGAGAAGTTGTGAGGTCAGGACTAGAGAGGGAGGTCAGCATGGAGGACTGGACGAAGGTTAACGGTCTAGGGAGGAGTGCGGTGGTGTAATGGGAATGAGGAAGGAGTTTTCAGAGTGGAAACTTTCGCATGAGGAAAAGCACGGAGCAGGTGAAGATGATATAATGTAAAATGCCTACAATTTATTATACCTAATTATAGTTAGGTATGCCTAATCACTTAAAGTGTATGACCTGGTCTATATGCATACATTAGTTATGAGATTTCCACTTCATAAAATTTATACTAACCAATTACAGTAACGTGCATGAGTATACCCGGTGGAGTCTAGTAGTACACCTGATTAAATATTGAACATGCGTAATCCCTTTTATTTGAGTAATGAAAGATTTTAATTAAGGTAAGTTATAAGGTAACATTATTAAATGTATATATATATATATATATATATATATATTAAGTATATTATATAATCTCGTGCCTGTTACTAAAATGCCTAATCATGAAATCTAGCTTCTTATATGACTAATCCGTGAAACAAAGCACCATACTGTGCAAAGTGGGGAAAGTTGTAAACAAAGCATCATGGGATATTGTTTTAACCAGTGCATGAGAAAGAAGAGTTCGACCTGCTTTGTTCCAATCCAAATATAATAGGACTAAGTTTAAATAAATTTTACTTAGAGTTAAATTGCTTTAAGGTAGTAAAATAATCAGCTTGGGTTTTACAAATTAAGGTCGGCATGTTTAGACGTGAAGGAATCAACGTTTGGGACTGTCTTTTATTTAACAGGAATTAGTATACATTTAATTTAATTAAATCAAGTTACTAAAACGTATATAATTTTTATGGTGTTATCAGAATTTAACAAGACAAGTTGTGCACTGAAATCGTATGGTCGAACACAACATTATGAAACTGTTTTGGGTAGGGACGAAGATAGCTGGAATTTACAGTTAAATTAAACGGTGTTTAATTTAACTGTAACCAAACTGCTTCAGAAACAAACAGAATCAAGGTGAGGTCAACTCACTTAGTTTTAATCCCACTTACATTTTATATAAGTTGGGTTTAATATTTGTATGTTATGCTTGTTAATTGTTTGATGGATGTTGAATATATATTTATATGCGGTGATTGAACCGGTTAAATTAAACGTTCATTTAATTTAATTTAAATCAGTCATTATTTGTAACGAGTGTAACTGATGGAGGTAACTTACCTCATTGGTCACGTTTATAATAATATAAACGTGTTAAATTTATAGATGAATGCTTGGATTGTTGTTACTATTTGATTATTGAATATTATTGAAATCAATGATATTGTTGAGATAACATAATTGGATGTAGGGAGAAACCGGTTGGAGGGATTTAACAGGATTCCTCACTTATATTAATCATTATTTTATTTTCATATTATCATCGTATGAACTATTCTGATTGGATGTTTGATTTGGTTGTTGATCGTTGACTTGAAATTCAACGTTTGGTTTGTTTTAACCAATGGGCGGTATTGATTGAGTAACTGGCAGCAGTTGGCCCTAAAATCAACCGTTTTAAAAATATTGATTCACCGTCAGGTGAATCGACAGAGATAAAGTCATAAAATTTACTTTTCTAACAAAATAACGAAATAACTGTGTTTTGAGTTGACTAAGTCAACTATTTTAACTAGGACTGATTATTAAATAAGTTGTTGATTAATCTAATAAAATGATATAATGAATACTTGATTATTAAGAATTTTTTTAAAAGAAATTTAATATTTATTTTTGTAAGTGAGAAAGTAAATCAATAATTTAATAAATAATTTAAGTAAGTGTTTCTTAAATGAAATCCATTTAAGTAAACGGTTCTGAAAATGGGATATAGTAAAGTTTTGAAAAGAGGTTATGAACGAGTTTTCATATGGAATCCAAGCTTTTATAACAAAGTTATAAAGCATATTTTTAAGTGTATATGATACTTTAAAATAGGTGTTTACGAAATATTTAAATTAAGCCAGAAACGATCGAGAAAAAGAGGGTTTAATATAAACCCATGTTTTTTTAAATAACATATATAAAAGGGTGCGAGGCTAAAACATCGATTTTAAGTTGATATTACTTAATAATGAGATTAAGTGATGTAAATGAAATCGAAACGAGATTTTCAATGCTGAAAATGGTTTAAAAGAAAATGTATTGCAGTTTTGAATGAAGTTAAGGAAATTAGAACTGATTGGAGATTAGTTGAGTTGAATGACTTCTTAAGTGTCGATCTGATGTTGGTTTCGACTTTCGGGATTGATATTTAGGAAATTGTTCTCTTACTAGTTTTCGGTTAGGGACTAATGATTGTTGAAGTAACGAGAATAGAAAGAGACTTGAGAATATAATGATATTTTGAGATTTAAGGAATTAAATAAGTATATTCAAAGGGGAAGAATTAGTTATTGTTTCCAAGAAATGAAACAAGAGAAATGTCGTAACGATGATTTACGTAAAATTTGATTGAAACCAAAGTTGGTATACATATATGATTTAATTCTAAGTATTTAAAATTGTTTTCCAGATATTCTTATATCGTAATAAGAAGTAAATAGTGTTTTATAATATTAAAAGATTAAGGAGTTTAATTAGTTTTTAATTCAAAAGGCCAAGTGATGCTAAATGTTAAACTAGTGAACTCATTTTATTTCTTGGTTGAATGGTTTTTTATTTGATAGTTAAACAACAGACTATCAAATCTGACCTATACGTTTGTTGGTACGAAAAGACCGAGATCGAATTTATATTCGAAAACCATTCCGAACCAGCAAATACAAAATCGTAGACGATGAAGATTTAAGATGGAGTAATTAAAGACTATGGTTCATAAACGGAAGGGGTACTTGATAAATTACTTCGGATTGCAATAGAGTATTTTGATGGTAATTCAATCGTGATAGAATCTGCGGATTGCAAGTACTTCTCACTAATAATCCATAGGGTAATTCAAGGATGCAATAGGAGAGTGCCTTCGGTTTGTCCAGTCCCAGGACAAATTTTATGGAGGTATGTCTAACAGAGTATTTCCAAAGGGATCACATACATGGGCTTACCATAGTTGGTGGCGGAGAAGACACCTTCTCTTAGCTTGACATCAAGAGTATTTTTGTGGAAATCAATATAACATACCTCGTCATTGTCGGAATCCAATTTCCAATAAGTGGCTGCGGTTTTGATTGTATACTATGTATGTGGAGCGTGGGATGCAAGTGTTCCGCTAGATTGCTATCGAATTGTATTTAGACACTATTATAATATTAGAATAAGATATGATTTTAAAAATGTTTTGGGTTATCGTAAGGTAAAAACCATCTGTGTTTATGTGTGGATCGGTTTTACGATTGTCTTTTTTTTCAGAAAAGAGCTGTTAACTTTAACATCAAGTTGGATGTTGTTTATAAACTTAGTGGGTTTCTAACTCTGGTTCACCAGACTGATCCGGATTTGTAATGCTTGGGTTAGACTGAGTTTTACAGGTTCAGGTTAGGATGCTACGGATTTCAGAAGACGTGCTGGAGGAGTTCAAACGTATGATAGATATCTAGTGTTATTCCGCTGTCCGTTAATGTCACTCACAAAGGGAATGCATTAAGTTCAGTGAAGCGCATAAGGTAAACATGAACATAATTACGCAAGGAAGGTATGTAAAACAAAGCAGCGAAAATTAACTTTTATTGCAAAGTATATGATAAAACTAGTTACATCGTAGTCATAAAAACCCGTGGTACATCAATAGTCTTAAAAACAAAGCACAATAATAAAACTCCATATACCTCAAATGTAGCCATGTCAAAAGATAAGAGATCAAGATGATACATATCAGAGAGTGTTCCAAAGCTGAACAGAAAGTCCTATCACCGTTGAGTACTATCTCCACCCCAAGAACCTGAGGGGGAAAAAGGTAGAGAAAGAGGCGAAACAAAAAGGGTTAGACAAAAAGTTTGGCGAGTCCAGTGACTTTTCGCATATGATAAAGCAAAGAGTAACATGACAGGTAAATAAGACCGGATGAGAGAATATGTCATAAACAAGGAAATAGACAGATGTGAACATATAATCAAGTTTTGCTTCTCAAGATCAAAGATATACTAAAGGTAAAGGTAACTAACTACTCTACACTGCACTTATCGTAACATACTAGATTCATAATTTAACCCGATTTGGTATTTTACCC
This sequence comes from Allium sativum, assembly GCA_030737875.1. Taxonomy (NCBI): domain Eukaryota; kingdom Viridiplantae; phylum Streptophyta; class Magnoliopsida; order Asparagales; family Amaryllidaceae; genus Allium; species Allium sativum. The sequence goes on from CM060922.1 coordinate 1,053,390,448, forward strand.
AAACCTTTAACCCTAAGGTTAAACCATAGTAAGATTAGACGTACCCCGTACCCCTAATTACTATCTAAGCGATCGGCTCCCTAAACTCGAATACCATGTGTCGCCATGCAATAGGGTGTATCACTCCCTACCCGGCAACTTCCATCCACAACAAATATTCATAGGTGCTTCACGTCTTACGTTACCCGATCGGATCCATGCACGCTCATGACTCCGCTAGAACGCACCCCAACGCCCCCTTCCCTTTGAACCTCTTACTATCCAGCTGAGTAAAGCGTGCACTGACCATTGCCTAGTGCGAGGCCCTACCATATAAATACACCTCCAGGGATACTGACTGATATGGGTTCGACACAACTAACACAAGCCAATTCCCTAGGCCCGTGCACCCAAATAACTAGGTTTTCTCCGAGTCTCCCCCTTGATACAACTAAACCGAGACTCATTAACTTATTAGTTAATTAGATTTAACTTAGCAGGTTTAACTTTATTAATAAGCATGGTTGTCCTATACAACCCCTTTCCCAACCACCTGCCCAGATGTCTCCCCACATATAAGTGATTCAAGTTCATATTACATCTGGTACTTACCTAACATGTTCTACTTAATCTTCCCAATTAAGTTTATTCCTATCAACATGTTCATATACCCCAAGTTACAGCCTTATGTCCTCAAATGAGTGATATGCCCGATATCCCCCTTTTTCATTAATAAAACAACTTATCCCAAATTATATGCATTATCTAATCGGCATGGCCTAGGCTTACGTTGGCCTAGGATCGACGTAAAATAAAAAGGGAACAAAGGAGGAGAAAACAGAAAACTAAACAATCATAGGCATACAATCAAGATTGTAATTAACCAATATAACATGATGAAGGGGACATGTACTACTAGCTTGAATCAATTAACAATAAGCATAAAATCAGGTTATTCACATGTCAGATGTGAATATATAAGCATCATGTCAGGTATGAACATATAGGCATTATGTCATGTATGAACATATAGACATTATGTCAAGTGTATATAAATGAACATATAGGCATCATGTCAAGTGTATAGAAATAAACATATAGGCATAGTCTCAGAATCAGTTCTATTCACATGTCAGGTGTACCAGTTAAGTTCCATATCTTAAGGTAACTTGACTCACAGAGACTGGATTGATGTATAAGAAAGGTCTCTATTGTATCTTAGCATCGTAGAAGATGGCCTGATTCAATCCAAGTTGGGGCAGAATTCCATTATCTCCATTATTTATTTCAGAAGATTTTAGAGGAAGAAGGGTGAAGAGAATTTCTTGTATGGAACAATAGAATGGCCTATATATTTATAGACCAACCTCCAACGAATCTAGACACCAAATACGGCCAAAAACAGAGCCACGAACCCGCCCGAATCTGGGTGAGGTCGACCCTAGGGTCGACACCCCTATGAGTGGGTCGACAATAGAGTCGTCCCCCTCATGGCGTGGCCTACCTCATTTTCCCGCTTATCTTTTCATTTTGATTTCTAGGTATTTCATATATATATATATATATATATATATATTCCCCTTATATATATATATACAAACTTCTAAGGTCCATAACTTCCTCATAATTTATCCGTTTAATGCAAACTTCGGGTCTATCTTGACCAGAATTCTGAGGCGAACGCAATGGTACATTCCGTCTTACTTAATTCTCAGTGTTTAATTAAGTTATCCCCATTTTATTACTTGTTTAAATGTAGTTAATGTGTATATAATTTACGGGGTGTTACATTCTCCCCCACTTAATGGATTTCATCCCCGAAATCTCTAAGTTAAGAAGAATGTTATAATCCTTACAACCATCTACTCATCCATCAATCGCAAGCATCCATTATCCTTAGAAAATTCTAATGCTTATATGAACATATGCATAAGTGTGTGTATATGTCCCTACATTCTAATGCGGAAAATCAGGCGGTCCACTAATTCAGTCAACCTCCATAATGCAAATCATGTAGGTGTCATGTATCCAATATGTACGCAAAAGAATCCTATTATTTCACATAAGTTCTACATGCGTGCACAGTCATTCACCAATATGCAACATCCATATGATGAGTCATACATTTCCACCCATTCTTTTTTCTAAAATGCGCACACATTCATATGCATAATGTAAGTGGTTGAGCAGATTTAGTGCCTTATGTGTGTATATGCATCCACGAGCAATCACTAGAAAACACTTACATCCACTTTCAACCATCAATTCATAACATGTCTCAAACACATGTTTCCAACCATTGGTTTTCTACCTAAGGATTGAAGGTTCAAAAGACAAGATAACATTTTAAGCAAAGAAAGAAACGCCTGCTAGTCTGTTTGGTAGTCTGATCTTATAGGCCATCTGACCTATCCTCTCCACTATAGGGAATGGACCTACGAACCTTGGTGCCAATTTCTCTACTGAACCAAAGCGAACTACATTCCTTAGAGGTGATACTTTAACAAATACCATATCTCCTACTTCGAACTCTAGATCAGCCCTTCTCCTATTGGCATAAGACTTCTGCCGATCTTGAGTTGTCTTCATACATCGTCGGATAAGACCAACCTTTTATGAAGTCTCTATAACGTTGTTGGGTCCAAGCAAAAGTTTATTCGTAGACTCCCACCAACAAGTCGGTGATCGACATGGTCGTCCATATAATGCCTCAAAAGGTACCATGCCTATACTTGTGTGATAGCTGTTGTTGTAGGAAAAATCAACTAATGGGAGATGCTCCTCCCAAGATCCCCCAAAATCTAGAATACACAGTCTCAAAAGATCCTCAAGAACCTCATTCACCTTCTCAGTCTGTCCATCCGTATGAGGGTGGTATGCTGTGCTCAACTGTAGTTGTGTACCTAGTGCTTCTTTTAAACTCTTCCAAAACTCGTTAGTGAAGATTGGATCATGATCACTCACTATGCTTGATGGAACACCATGTAGTCGGACTACTTCTCGAAGATATACTGATGAAAGCCATGATGCTCTCCATATACTCTTAATAGGAATGAAATGAGCGCTCTTAGTAAGTCGGTCTACTACTACCCAAATACTGGCATTGCCCTTCCTTGATCTAAGCAACCCATCTATAAAGTCCATAGGTACGCTCTCCTACTTCCATTATGGAGTATCCAAAGGCTGAAGTAACCCGCCAGGCTTCTTTTGCTAGGCCTTAACTCGCTAACAAGTCATACATCGAGCAACAAAACTCCGCTGCATCCTTCTTCATCCCAGCCCAAAAGAAAACCCGCTTCACATCTTGGTACGTTTTAACGCCGCCCGGATGGATGGTCATCTGAGAATGATGAGACTCCTCAAGCACTGTCCTCAACATATCCTTGTCTCTCAGAACGCAGAGCCTTCCATCCCGTTTTAGCCACCCTTTATCATCCACTGCATACCATCTTAGGTGACTATATGTTTTTCTTTTACCAAGTTTTTCAAAGATCCCAACCAACTGTGGGTCCTCCCTTTGCGCTGATCCAATGCGCTTCATAAGAGTGGGATGTATAACCAAAGATGCTAACAGGCCAGGAACAAAATCTATTGAAGGCCTAAAATCAAAAGTCGACAGAAACTCTAGGCTCCGCCTTTCTATGAATAGAGGACTTAAAGTCATCCTTAGTCTACTCAAAGCATCTGCCACTATGTTACCCTTGCCAGGGGTATAAGCTATCTCAAAGTCATATTACCATCCATCGTTGCTGCCTGAGATTAAGATCCCTTTGAGAGAACAAGTATTTGAGCGATTTATGATTCGTAGACAACCCAAATCTTTTTCCGAGAAGATAGTGCCGCCATGACTTTAGTGTGAACACTATTGCAACCAACTCCAAGTCATGGGTAGGGTAGTTCATCTCATGTACCTTCAACTGTCTACTAGCATAACATACTACCTTTCCCTCTTTCATCAACACTACGGCAAGTCCCGTGCAACAAGCGTTGGTATAAACTATGAACACTTTGCTTCCATCTGGCAAAGTCAAAACTAGGTCTGTTGGTCGAGCCCTCTTTAATCTCTGAAAGGCATCTTCACAGTCTATTCTCCAAGAAAAATCCAAATTCTTCTTCGTTAGTCTGGTGAGTAGAGCTGATATTCTTGCAAAGTCCTTGATAAACTTTCTATAATAGCCCGCTAATCCAAGGAAACTTCTCACCTCCGTTGAATTCTTTGGAGTCTTCCAATCTTGAACTGCAACGGCTTTAGCGGGATCCACCGTTATCCCTTCCTTGGAGACCATATGCCCTAGGAACCGTACTTCTTTTCTTCCAAAATGACACCTAGAGAATTTAGCCTTAAGCTGTTGTGACCAAAGAGTCCTCAAAACTTCCTCCAAGTGTAGGGCATGCTCTTCCTCATCCTTTGAGAAGATCAAGAAGTCATCCACTAAGGCCACCATGAATTTATTCAGAAACTCCCTAGATACCCTACTCATCAAGTTTACGAAGTATGCGAGTGCATTAGTCAAACCGAAGGGTATAACTAGCCATTCATAAAACCCATCCGGAGATCTAAAAGCAGTTTTATCTACACTCTCATCTGCCACCCTTAATTGATGAAACCCCATGCCAAGTCCATCTGTGAGAAAACTGTAGCGCCTACCAACTGGTCAAACATATAGTCAATCCTTGGGAGTGGGTGCCTATTCTTCTTGGTGAATTTATTCAACTCCCTATAATCCACACATAGGCGAAGTGAACCGTATTCCTTTGTTGCAAAAACGAATGGAGCTCCCCATTCAGAAATATTTCGTCTAATAAACCCTTTCTCTAGAAGCTCCCCCACTTGCTTACTGAGCTCTCTCCTCTCCATAGGAGCCATATGGCGCACAGGCAATGCGACTGGCTTCGCATTATCTACCAAGTAGGTCCAAAGTCAATCTCCCTCCTTGGAGGTAATCCCCTAACCTCGTCAAATATATCTGGAAAGTCTCTAACTATGGGCACCAAAAACATGTCATCATCAGATGTATCGAGCGAATCTAAGTAACTAAGCATAACAGACCCCTTTGGGTCACAAGAAATCTCGAGAGTCCTCCCATGGCATGTTAAGAGTCTTAAAGCTCTTCTTTCGCAATCAAGACGACACCATACATGGCTAGCCAATCCATACCTAGAATCGAACCGTAGCCCATAAAGCCCAAAACATAAGCGTCGCATTCAAACTTGACACCTAACATAGAAATTTTCAGACCCCTACACATCATGGATAAATAAGTCGATCCCCCTATGGAGTTTGATACTACTATAGGATCAGAGTTTATACTAGTATGAAAGTGCAGAGTATCTACCAAAGAATCAGATATAAATGAATGAGAAGCACCAGAATAAAAAAAGAGTCCTAACAGGATGATCAAAAAGGGAAATCAAACCTTCTACTGTAACTTTCTTACCCCTATCTGGTCCGCCAGCCTTAAGAGCATTCATCTGTCCTCCACCAGAAGATCCTGTCCCTTGCCCTTTCTTAGGGCACTTGTCCTTGAAGTGTCCCTTCTGTCCATAAATAAAGCATGCTCCTTTTCCTCTCATACAATCCTTTTGGAGATGGCCCATCATTCCATAATTATAACACTTGATCTCCTTCTTAATTTGAGCCTTGTCAGGCTTTCCTCCCTTCTTTTGTTGCTTTCCTTTCTTGGGCCACCACTTAGCCTTTTCTTCCTTAGGTTCTTCAATCTTGTCCTCTTTCTTTTTGCCTTCCTCATTCATCAAAGCCATGTCAACAAGTCTTTAAAACGTTGCTCCCATCGGAATATGAGACAATGCCAATCCTTGGAGAGGTTGATTCAACCCTCTCGCAAATCTCAGAGCTTTCTTGTGGGGCATATTCACCAAGTCTAGACCAAATCTCGCCAACTGATTGAACTTGTTAACATATTCCTTAATAGAGATTTCCCCTTGATTCAAAGCCAATAATTGTTCCATTTGCATACCCTATTCCGCCGTAGATAGAAACTTCATCTCAAATCTGTGTATGAAGTCAACCCATGTGACAACTGGTCTCTCTGCCTGTGTTAGTTCCCACTAATAGGAAGCTTCATCCTTGACCTGCCACGTTGCCAATTGTATTTTCCTCCTATCCTCTAGCTCAAAAAGACCGAACACACCCTTAGTATTCTTTAGCCAATTCTGTGCCTCTACGTAACTCGTAGAACCGTTGAAATGCTTGTCGCCTATGGCACAGAAGTCTTTGCAAAGCTTAGTAAAGTCTACAATGCGAGGAGGTGGCTGAGCTACATTGGGTGCAGCTGGGGGTGGAGCATTTCCGGTAGGAACCGTAGCTTCTATATACCTATGAAACCATGCGGGAATCTGTATTCCCTCGAGAAGATCGGGTGCCCCAGACATGCTGAAAAGAGAAACAAGGATTCAGAAAGAGATAGATAAGATATCGAATATGGCCTTAAGAGGATATGTTTTTCCAAAAATAGGTTTTTCCTTTGAAAACTTTGGCTTTTGAAAACTTTTTCCTGATCTTGTAACCTTCAGCTCTCATATAAAATGTGACACCCCACATCCGTTAACGTCACTCACAAAGGGAATTCATTAAGTTCAGTCAAGCGCATAAGGTTAACATGAACAGAATTACATAAGGCAGGTATGTAAAACAAAGCAGGGGAAATTAAATTTTATTTCAAAAGATAAAACATAGTTTCCAAAGCAAAGTATATGATAAAACCAGTTACATCATAGTCAGAAAAATCCCATGGTACATCAATAGTCTTAAAAACAAAGCACAATGATAAAACTCCATATCGCTCCAATGTAGCCATGCCAAAAGACAAAAGATCAAGACGATACATCTCAGAAAGCGTTCCAAAGCTGAATGGAAAGTCCTATCACTACTGAGTACTATCTCTACCCCAAGAACCTGAGGGGGGAAAGGAAGAGAAAAAGGCGAAACAAAAAGGGTCAGACATAAAGTCTGGTGAGTCCAGTGAATTTTAGCATATGATAATGCAAAGAGTAACATGATAGGTAAATAAGACTGGATGAGAGAATACGTCATAAACAAGGAAATAGACAGGTGTGAATATACAATTAAGTTTTGTTTCTGAAGATCAAAGATATACTAAACGTAAAGGTAACTAACTACTATGCACCGCACTTATCGTAACATACTAGATTCGTAATTTAACCCGATTAGGTATTTAACCCAAAACTTTAACCATAAGGTTAAACTATGGCATGATTAGGTGTACCCCGTACCCTAATTACTATCTGAGTGTTCGGCTCCCTAAACCCGAATACCCTGTGTACGCCCCGCAATTGGGTGTATCACTCCCTACCGGGCGACTTCCATCCACAGCAAATATTCATAGGCGCTTGACGTCTTACGTTCCCCGACCGGATCCATGCACGCTCATGACTCCACTAGAACGCGCCCCAACACCCCCTTCCCTTTCAACCTCTTACTATCCAGTTCACTAAAGTGTGCCCTGACCTCTTCCTAGTGCAAGGCTCTGCAATATAAATACACCTCTAGGGATACTGACTGATATGGGTTCCACACAACTGACACAAGCCAATTCCCTAGGCCTGTGCCCCCAAATAACTAGGTTTTACCCGAGTCTCCCCCTTGATACAACTAAACTCAGACTCATTAGCTTATTAATTAATCAGATTTAACTTAGCAGGTTTAAGTTTATTAACAAACCCGGTTGTCCTATACAACCCCTTTTCCAACCACCTGTCCAGATGTCACCCCACATATAAATGATTCAAGTTCATATTACATCTGGTACTTACCTAACATGTTCTACTTAATCTTCCCAATTAAGTTTATTCCTATTAACATGTTCATATACCCCATGTTACAGTCTTAGGTCCTCAAATAAGTGATATGCCCCCATATCCCCCCTTTTTCATTAATATAACAACTTATCCTAAATTATACGCATAATTGGCATGGCCTACGCTCTCGTTGGACTAGGCTTGGCGTAAAATAAAAAGGGAACAAAGAAGGAGAAAATAGAAAACTGAACAATCATAGGATTATAATCAAAACTGTAATTAGCCGATATAACATGATAAAGGTGACATGTACTACTAGCATGAATCAATTAACAATAGGCATAAAATCAGGTTATTTACATGTCATATGTGAATATATAAGCATCATGTAAGTTATGAACATATATGCATTATGTCAGGTATGAATATATAAACATTATGTCAAGTGTGTATAGATGAACATATAGACATCATGTCAAGTGTGTATAGATGAACATATAGACATCATGTCAAGTGTATAGAGATCAACATATAGGCATAGTCTCAGATTCAGTATTATACACATGTCAAGTGTACTATATAAGTTTCATATCTAAAAGTAACTTGACTCACGGAGACCGGATTGATGTATAAGAAAGGTCTCTATTTTATGTTAGCGTCGTAGAAGATGGCCTAATTCAATCCAGGTTGGGGTAGCATTCCATTGTCTCCATTATTTATTTTAGAAAGAGTTTAGAGGAAGAAGGGTGAAGAGAATTTGGTGTATGGAACAATAGAATGGCCTACCCATTTATAGACCAACCTCCAACGAATCTAAACACAAAATACAGCCAAAAACAAAGCCTCGAACCCGACCGGATCTGGGTGAGGTCGACCCCGGGGTCGACACTAGGGTTGACCCCCTCAAGGCGTGGGTTGACTCCTAACGGGTCGATGCCACATTGTTTTCTCGCTTATCTATTCATTTTGTTTTTTGGATATATTATATATATATATATATATTCCCAATATACATATACAAACTACTAAGGTCCATAACTTCTTTATACATTATCCGCTTAACGCAAACTTCGGGTCTATCTTGACCAGAATTCCGAGGCGAACGCAATGGTATAGTCTATTTTACTTAGTTCTCAGTGTTTAATTAAGTTATCCCCATTTTATTACTTGTTTAAATGTTGTTAATGTGTTTACAATTTACGGGGTGTTACAAATATGATTGTGCCAGTATTGGATTTTACTCATATCCAAAATTAGGTGCAACAAAATTCGGGTAAACCCATATGGTGAAATTTATTACTGTTATCTTACTAGTTTTGTTGTTTTGACTGGGAAAACAAAAAAAAATACTTTTGGTATTGAGATGTTCAGAATCGTCTTCATCTGTATATCAGTTGTTAATATGGTAAGCGAGTTTATATATATTTGTTAAGCACATGCCAGGGACTCGGTATACTCCAATCTACCACTATGATATGTTTGATGATTATACATATGTATATTGAAGAATGTCTTCATTCATCTTTACTTTCTCTAGTTTTTATTCGTCAATTATATAATATAATGGTTATCATATTTGTGTAGGGAATTGCAAGATGGCCGATAAAAGTAGCTCTAAAAGAGGCAACAAACAAAAGAGAAAAGAGGTACTTTAACCTGCAAAAGTTAGATCGTGGAATTAGACTACATTTTCGTGACGATATTAGTGTAATTGCTTTGTACCTGGATCCCGTTTTGGTTTGAAAGACCAATTGCACAGGGCCAACAATTTCGCTCAGAGGAGTGGGCATTTCATAAGAATATCTTTATCATCTCTCTATTAATAGCAGATTTTTTTTTGTCACGTCCACTACATCATCTTATTCTTTGTCCAGATACAAATGAACATTTTACATTGCTTTGTTTTTACACCTCAGTTAAAAAGATTTAGTTCTCTTTAAGCATCTGAATTTAGGTTCTATGAATACATCATGATTTCAGGTTCTATAAAATATATTCATTCTTTTAATCAGTTTTCAGATATCTGCTTGACATTATTAAAATTCTCAGGGCATGCACTCACAACAAACTTTTGGAGCACTATAGTTCAATGAACAAGATTATCTATTGAAATAAAATTTCTGGGCATGCACACATCATATATGCGGACATTCAAGGTTGCTATGGCGGATAAAGTTTATATAATGTTTTCCTAATGAATACGAGATTCAGAAATCATAATTGTTGCGTTTCTTGTTTAAGTAAGCAGATAGTTACAAATGATATGGTTAATTTTATTGTTAACTGGAAAAACATTTGATTATAATGATTATCTGCATGTTTATAGCAATGGATTATAGCTAAAAAGTTGAATGAAAAGATGTATCAATGTACAGGAGAAGCCTTAAGAAAAGAGATATCAATGTGGAGGGTAAGAGAGTGAAATCAGTGGCCAAGAGTTGTGAATGAGAAAGATCTTCATACACACGGTCGTTTCAAAGAAGGCTTAGTCTTCCGAAATCGGATGAATCGGGCGGTGGCTACTTGTTCGACCTAACTGGCTAGGTTGATCGCCACCGGGACTATGGGGCCCCGGACCCCCACCGACGCTGCGCCCAGACCCGCTTCTCGGCTCGCCTTCGGCTTGGCACTCGGCTCGCCTTCGGCTCGGCACTCGGCTTGGTATATAATTTTCAGTATTAGTGTTTGTATAAATTGAAACTTCATATGTAATGAGTGAACTAAGTGATGTAGTGAGCAATATCTATATATGTGATTTACTATGTTATTAACAGTGAATTGTAAATGGTGCAGTTAGAAATATATGTTATTTTAAATGTTGAGATAAAATGTTTATTTGAATAAAAAAACTGTTTGAATATTTAATTCTATGTAGTAGCATTTAATTTCCTTTTTGCTTAATTATATATATTTTTAATAAAAAATAATAATATAAATATCTATAGCAACATTTTTGAATGTTGATGCAAACACTTAAGGATGTTGCTATAAACCTAAATAGGGGTCTATTGTAACAATATTTGTCATGTTGCCGTAGATAGTTAAAATGTTGTCTTTGAGGTCTGCAGCAACCGTGAAAATTGCATTACCCGAAAAACATTTCCAAAGACCTATGCCAATATTTTTTAGGCTTGTGCCAACAATTTTTTGTTGTTGCATTAGCCCGTTTATGGCGTAGTGTAGTCATAGAGCTGCCTTGGAGTACATAAAAGTAAATAGACACAAGGCTTATAGTCATTCAGCAAATCGTGCCTACGTCCACTTGTAACAATCTTTATTGTTTATGCTGTATGATTATAAGAACATCTCAATTTGATTGTAAGAATGTAGAGAAATATTATTGTAATTAGGATTTTTCAATCAAGTTGAGTCAATCACATATTTTCTGAAATAATCGATCCAATCTCAAAAGTGATCGATCAATAAATTCCAAGTGATTGCATGATGTGATTGGACTGTGTCGATCATCATTTTCATGAATATTGATCTAGACTTTCTGAAGTGATCGATAAAGTGTCGGGTTAATCTTGTCTTGGTTTTCGAGGTGATCCGACTATGCCGATCAAACTTTTTTTCATGTGATCTATATGATCCTGCGTGTGACCAATTAAGTGAACATAGAGTGATCCAAGGAGCCTATTAGGCTACTTCTGAGTGATCTAGTGATGCCCGGAGATAATCAATTCGAGTCGAGTCATTTTCTGATTCATAAGCGAGCGTCGATCCCGACGCTCATTTCGATTTCTTATGAGTCTGCGCTCGAGCCAAAGCAATCCAAATGTCCAAGTCCAAAGCGTAACGGCCTTGATAAAAGGCTGGTTAACCATTAGCATACGTGGAATTTAGTAATGCTTACAATTTCTCAAGTTGGTATGACTTTCATTACGGTTTTTTTTCAAGTAGACATTCCAATGATATCACTTGATTTCTTTGAAATGTGTTGGTTATCTTAAGGAAAAAACATGTATCGTGTTTGTGTATGGTCATATCTCATGAGAGCTCCATTCTTTCAAAACATTTTCAAAAATTAAGAATGTTGTTTGTGATTTGATTTTTCTCACTTCGATATTCCAGACTGATCTAGGCATTGCTTTCCTTAATGCTCAGGTCAGACCGAGTATATATTTTAGATTAGCTACGAATTTGCTTGGAGATTCAGGAGAGGAGCTCAAGTCTATATGTATTCTCGTATTATTTATTTTTCCACTGTGTTATATGTTGTATGTATTAACATTTTTAAGGATAGGTTATTCTAACTGTTTAGACTAATTTACTTGTTGGACACTAATTATTTATATATATGGATATATATAGTTTACTATGGGAAAGGGTGTTGTCATATTAAATTTTCTCATTCCATTATGAGATTTTATGCCTACTCTGATTCTAATGTTTGTATTCTTCTTCTTCTCCTCCTATTATGAACTTTCTTTCTTCTTTCTTACCCTCTAATTTCTTTATCCAGACTTCTCGTCTGGTTTTCCAGTTTGGTGAGTGCATCTATTTATGGAAAAAGTGGTTTGTTCTTTCATTTGGTATTAGAGCTGAATGTTAAGTGGTAGTGTAATAACCCAAAATTTTAATAAAATAATTAAAATAAAAAATTGGAAAAACAAATATTAAGTTGAAAAATAATGGGAATCAGGCAACTGGGGTTACGCCATTGGGTCCATTAAGAAATTTTGGTAAAAATAGACATCTGGTTTGCTAAAATTGGACTTAAAACAAAGAAGTTACAAATAAAAGACTAAAACCAGAATTTGAATTTTTTTCAATATTAAAATAAATCGAACAAAGTAGTTACAAATAAAGTTACAAATTGGCCCTATGTGGGTCAACCCCTGTGTCGACCCACATATAGGATGGGTCGACCCAGGTCGTGACCTAGCCCTTATTTCGACTAACTCCAGATGATTTTTGGTATTTGTTCAACACTCTTCTTTTAATCTGATGAACAAAAATAAAAACCTAGAATCTAATGGTCCTAGGCTTACTAGATCTATTATAAATATGCTGTTATCTAACCCTAAATCTCCCAACTCCATTCCCCTTCTCTACCTCTACTATACAAAAACCTTTTCCTTTAAAAATTAAATGGATTTCTAAGATTTAGGGTTTTCCCATACATAAATTTGGGAGAATATTTATACATATACCTAGATATTCCTACCAAGGCCTATTGGATTGTATAGTTTTATGTGTATTTTTCATGATTACAAGATCAATATAACTTGGGGATTATTTGGATAGTATAATAGTTATTAATTTCTTCAGTAATTTACAGATTCCAGTGTTTATTTTCTATAAATGATTTTTGTACATCTGATTACTATTTCTATTCCTACTTCAGCTTATTTCAGTAATTTACCTACTAAGGTAGATCATTCAGTTTACTTCTATCCCTGTTCTTTGTGGTTTATCTTTCTTATAGTTCTTATTTTCCACATTTCATTTATAAATTCATTTTATTTGTCTGAGTCTATGCCATGCCAGAGCCTAGACCTTTATCCTTTTATTTCACGTTAAGTTTAGGCCTTTCAATGAGCCTAAACATTTACCCAATTTCTTTCTGTTCATATTGGGAAAAATTATAAATTTGATTATAAAGCGCATATTCGGAAAATATGAATTTGGGCATAAAGGATTAATTGGGGCATATTTAATTATTACAGTAATGGAAAAACGACTACAATTTCGGGGAAATCATTGATAAACCGAATAATTGGAAATTTGAAATAAGTTAACTTAGTAAGACGCTAAGTAACGAGGATTAGGGCTGTATAATGAATATAAAAAGGATGATGTTTAATACAACAGAAAATATTACAATAGGTTATATGGAATGAATAGGCTTATTAATAAACTGTAAATGGGCGATTAGTTTAATATGAATAAATTATTAAGCATGAATATGGGTCCGTTCAGGCAGCATAATCTAATTAGGAAAAATAAGTGGTCTATTATATAAGCGTATAAAAAGAGTTCGTTCCGGTAATGATGGCTGATTGGTGAAAATAAGTGGCTCATAGTTGTGGCTTGTTCCGACATCAGGGATAGGCTGACTAAGGAAAATAAGTGGCCAAACAAAAAATAATAATGGTGGCCTTCGCATTTGTTGAAAATTCTATAGGGGTCTAGGGTAGCTAGGAGGTCCACAATAATTCTATGGTGGCATTAGCATTCGTTGACAATTCTATGAGGGTCTATATTAGTAGGCGGTCAACGATAATAAATTAAATCGAGGACTAAGTCTAGGGGTGACTTGAGTCAAACTGCATTTTGGTTACGGACCCGTATCAGACGACATCCCATTTATCACACTATATATAGGTCTCACGAGGAGGCGAGGGCGCATTTGTACTATACTGGTAGTAAGTGGTCCAAACAAGGTGGGTACGGGTGCGTTCTGGCAAGGCGATGAGCATGCATCGTGCCGATTGGCGAAAATAAGACCCTATATCGCCTTTGATTAATGCTATGTCCTTTAGAGCTGATGGACCGGGCCTGATAAAACAAAGACTCATAGTTGGCATAGGTTATCACAACTGTGGTTTAGGAGTCGATCAATGGATAGAATCAGGCTATATCATAATTATGAGTTGCGGTAAATTGCCGGATGAGATGACAATCGACTATATCCTTGCTTGTCTTTTGATTGTCTTATTTACTGTTATTTTGCCTTAAACTAAAATCCAGTTTAGATTCCTTTTTTATCACTCATGCTAGTAATCAGAGAACTCACCAGGCTTTATGTCTGACTAGTTTTCTTTCCTCTTTTCTATTCCCTTTTTTTCCCCAGGTTCTCAGGTTGGAGGATCTAGGAGCGGATATAGTTTTGGTTCAGCTTAGCTAATTTGAGATTTTTGCTTGACTTACTTCCAGCTTGTTCATGTATTGTTCCACGATAGGATTGTTATTGTACTTGATGTTGAGAGAGATTTTATTTAGTACTCTGATTATTTTTGGTTCTCATAATACGGTTGTGGGTTTATGATGAAGTACACTTTAGGATGTAATAACAGTTATTATGTTTTAAATAGACTTTTAAATTCTGTTGTGTTTCCATATGATGTTTTGTGAATTTCATTCTCTGTAATGTTATTTTACACATGTACGCTTCATATTCTTTAGTGAAATCCTCATACATTGACGCTAAGGGGGTGTGGGATTTACATTTGGTAACAGAGCCTAAGTTTACAAGATCACAGAAAAGTTTTTGTTTTTAAAGAAAAATTCTTTTATATAAAAGTGTTTTTAAAATGAAAGTTTTTTTTAGAAACATCCCCTCAAGTCAATTACAATATTCTCTTGTTTCCATTCCTAAATCCTTCCCTCTTTTCCTTTCGCAATATGTATGGGGCTCTCAACTTTCATGAGGGTATCTCCATTCCAACTTGGTTCTATAGGCACGTGGAAGCAATGACACCAGCTTAAGGGTAAATGAATGCCCAAGCAACCACTCCAACCATGGTGGCTCCTCTTAACCCACCACCAATGGCTGATTTCTGTAAGCTTTGCAAATATTTAACTGCTTTAAGTGGTAAGACCTTCCTTGGTTCAGAGACTTTTGTTAAGACCTATGTTTGACCCAGCGCATATTTGGACTTTTGAAGCTTGAGGATAAGAGGAGAGTTCGGTTGGTTGCATAGAAATTGAAGATCAAGGATTCTTATTGGTGGGAAATGGCTAAGGAAGAGCGTGATATTGGGACTTGGGATGAGTTCAAAGAGAGATTTGAAAAGAAGTTTCTATCTCGGTAGAAGAGGGCATGGACCTGGAAAAATTTCTAAGATTGATACGGAGTGATATTTCTGTAAAGGAATATGTTAATCAGTTCAATGAGCTTGCAAGGTTTGCGATGGATTTGGTGAATATGGCTCATAATAAGGATGTGAGATTTGCTAAGAGGTTGAAATAACCCCTACATGGACTTGTCTTGACTCATATCCCGATGGGTGCTACATTCGAGTATCTTGTTGAGATGACACTTATACATGAGGAAGGGAAAGGTGCCAAGGAAAGTGAAGCTAAGGTGGCAAAAGCCGGTTATAGAAAGAATAAATGGTGGCCTAAGAAGGGTAATAAGAATAATGGTGAGAAGCTAGAAAAAGACCTGATAAAGAAAGACATTTAATGCCATGGGTGCGACATGATGGGCCATTTTATGGGAGACTACAAGAAGACTGCCAAGAAAGGGAATTGTTTTAATTGTGGACAGTCGGACCATTAAGTAAGCAGTGTCCTTAAAAGCAAAGGCAAGGAGGTAGTTCGTCTGCAGCACATATGTATGCAAAGGCGGCTCAAGCCAGTGGCGGTTAGGATAAATGTAGTAAGGTCATAGTTGAAGGTTTGATCTCTCTTTCTGACGTTCCAGTTAGGACCATGTTTGATTTTGGTACTTCTCATTCATTCATTTCTACTTCGTTAGTTGATTGTCTTCACCTTAGTATATCTATTGTTTCTGATCCCGTAGTAGTTTCGAACCTTATAGGAACTTTGGCAAATTTTTCTATGATGTGTAAGGGTTTTAGACATTTTATATTAGGCATCGAGTTTGATTGTAATGTCTATGTATTGGGGTTTCCTAGGTACGGTATTATTCTTGGGATGGATTGGATAGCCACGTATGGTGTCATTGTTAACTACGAGAGGAGGGTAGTGAGATTGATGACTTGTCATGGTAGGGCCCTTGAGTTATCTTGTGGCCCGCGAGGGTCAGTCATGTTGACCTTCTTACAGTCCCTAGATAATTCTATTGATGATTTTAGCCTAGTACCCGTGTTGAGGGATTTTTCGGATGTATTTGAGGGGGTAAGAGGGCTACCTCTGAAACAAGAGATCGACTTTTGAATTTATGTGACATAGAATGCTAGCCTGTTGCATTACAAGTGCGCCATATAGCTCCAAGGGAAAGGAGGGAACTGAGTAAGCAGGTGAGTGATCTGCTAGAGGAAGGCTTTATTAGATGGAGTATATCTAAGTGGGGAGTACAAGTCGTTTTGCTTCTAAGGTAGATGGCTCTCTCCATCTATATATGGATTATAGAGAACTGTACAAGCTCACAAAGAAGAATCAACACCCACTCCCACGGATAAACGACTTATTTGATTAGCTAGTGGGCACATCCATTTTCTCTTAATTGGATTTGGAAAATGGGTTTCATTAGCTTCAAGTTGCATATAATAGCATGGATAAGACTTATTTTAGGACTTTGAATGGATTTTTCAAGTGGAAATTATGCCCTTTTGGCTAACCAATGCACCGGCATACTTTGTTGATTTGACAAGCTAAGTATTTAGGGAGTTCCTAAATAAGTTTGTGGTAGTGTTTGTGGATGACATCCTGGTGTTCTCGAGAGATAAGGATGAGCATGCCTTGCACTTGGGAGAGGTCCTGTGTACTCTATGTGCCCATCAATTGAAGGAAAGATTCACGAAGTGCCACTTTTGACGTAAGCAGATGAGATTCTTTAGGCCTGTGGTTTTGAGAGAGGGTATATTAGTGGATACTGCTAAGGTGGTTGATGTGTAAGACTAGAAGGCCCCAAAGAATGCGACTGAGGTGAGGAATTTTCTAGGTATGATGGGGTATTATTGGAAATTCATTAAGGACTTTGCGCGGATTTCAGCTCTGCTTACCGGGCTTACTATGAAGAACCTAGTATTCTCATGGGACGCAGATTGTTAGGATTCCTTTATGAGATTGAAGAAGGAACTCACGACTACTCTAGTGTTGAATCTTCCAGACAAATCTATGATGTTCAAGGTTTATATCGATTCTTGCGGCATAGGATTGAGCGTGGTACTAATGCAGGAGGGTAGGGTTGCTTGCTATGGGAACAGACAACTAAGGGTACACTAGATAAATTACCTAACTTATGATTTAGAGATAGCAGTTATCGTTTTTGCACTTAAGTCTTATATGCATTACTTGTTGGGTGAGAGGTTTGAACAGTGTTCCGATCATAAGTCTCTCAAGTACTTACTTTGCAAAAGGACCTTAACTTGAGAAAACAGTACTGAACGGAGTTTCTAGCATCTTATGATTTTGATATTTCATACACCCCAACAAAGGAGAATGCAGTGGCGGATGTTTTGAGTAGGCAGAGGATGACATTGATCCTATTATTCGTAGAGAAGAAAAGTTTGGAGTACATCTCATCTTTTGATTTTAGACCATCTCTAGATTATGCACTAGGATTGTTAGCATCACTTGAGGTGCAACCTACTTTATTGGAACGTATCGGATCCAGTCAGCGTGATGATCAGCAACTAACAGATATTTTAAACCGACTCGGTAGAGGTGAGATGTAACGACCCACATTCTACGTATCGGAAGATCGCATAATATTTATTTCCTTTTCGTTTGAAGTCCTATGGTCATGTAACTTTGGGGAATGGCTATTGGGGTCATTTCCCATGTTCATGATTTTTGCCGATTTTTAAATGACCATTTTACACCTAGCGAATCTTGTTTCGCCTATAACTTTTGATTGTAAAGAGTTTTGACCTGAAACCACTTCCATTAGATCCGAATGATGGTTTCTCTTTCCGTAGAGTGGTTACATAAGCCAAACAGACTTACGGTTTGGGAGATATGGCTGCATTAAGGTTCAGAAGGTTAATAACAGCTTAACTGGGCTTAACTGGTGATTAGCAGCTAGGCCCATTGGAGGATTTCGGAATTAAGGCTATATAAGGGTTGATTAGGGTTATAAAACCTTTCTTTTGTCATTTTTCCAGCCGCCACTACCACCTCTTCAACCCTAACAATGGCCTCCAACATCTAGAACACCTTCTAATCACCGTTTAATCAAGGATAAGGCTATACTACATCAAATCAAGGAAGATTAGCATCAAAGCAGAGTTGGAACTGCTGTGTTGCATTGGGAACAGTGCCATAACAATAGATTATTTCAGATCTAAAGTTTGTTTGTGGCAAAGGTGAGTGATTTGCCTTGTTTTACACTAATTACGGCTAATTAGGGGCGTTTCGTGTTAATTAACGAAATTATGCAAGATTAAATTCTGGAAAAAAATTTAGAAATTCGTAAATATTATTTTAGGCCTCTGTTAGAAATTTGGGTTAATTTGGATATGTTTTGCTAATCGTATGCTTAATCACGATTAAAGGGATTAAGGGGAAAACAAGGGTTTTAGGGTATGTTTGATCCATATTAACATGTTAAATTATTGTTTTGGTGTTTGTAGTTGATTCTCTATATTGCTATGACTGTATGGTATGCTATGTGATTAATTAGAAAAGTTAGAATGGTCGAAAACGCCGTCGAATGGCGTAAAACAGTCGTTGGAAAAGTTGCAGGAAATATACACAGACCGGATCGGATCGGGTCCCCCGAACCCAACCCGCTCGTGAAGCACCTCACGATCCACCCCTTCTCCTCCGAACCGACCCATTCGTGACCCCGATCCAGGTAGTGAACAAGCACCACGACCCGAAGTAGAGCAACCGACCTGAACTGTGGGACTTGACCGAACCAAAGGTGCCTCAGGACCACGATCTGAACCGCTTCTCCAAACCGAAGCACCACGACTGGAGCGTCACGACCTTTGCAAAAGGAGAAACAATGAACCGGTGGAGACCTAAACCAGATGGAGACGGAACCGATGGGTGATGCACTAACCGAACCACTTAAGGAAGCATGAACGGAAGCAAAGTGAAGTGAAGGACCGAACCGATCCGGAGGAGACCAAAACCCGGGATGCAAAGGTAGTCCAAATGGGAAGTTATTACTCAGGATCCAGATGGGAAACAACGAGTTTACTTCATGAGTTAGACTTTGCTGCGGGACGTGTGCAAAGGGGTTATCGATGTCTGTTGCTTTGACTCACCACTGAAAGACGGATATTGGTTATGGATCAATGCAGTGAAGTTATCATGACTTCATAGGGCAGAGTGATCGTAGCATGGCTATAAGCCAGTGCAGTGAAGTCGTTATGACTTCATGGGGCAGAGTGGACATAGAAAGGACTAGTGGCTATGGATCAGTGAAGTGGAATAGCCATGACTCCATGGGGCAGAGTGATCATAGCAAGGAATTGGGTGATCAAAGCGGTGGATATCGTATGCTTTACGCATTGACTGAGAGATGTGAGGATGGTTGCTATGCTTAACTGTTTGTTATCACCATGACATGCACACCCCCTCCCCTGTGTCTTTACACCTTATGCTATTGTCACCTTAGAGTATTGTACATCTTGTTGTGCAAACTCTTTGGTTGCAGGTCCAGGTTCAGTTATGGTTTAGTATACCTGTTTTGTTCTGTTTTGCTGCTTATCGCTCATACTAGACTTTTGTATGACCCAGAGTTTTATGTCTCTTCTTATTACTCTAGGTGCTCTTAAATGGGCAGACTAGAGACAGGTTAGATAGTTATGCACCAGTAGTTTATCCGGAGACGAGCAGGAGGCTTCCACATATGATATATAGATATTCTACCTGTATTGTTGTTGGTCACTACTTTGGGCATTAGTAGTGCACGTTTTCCTTTTGCTTTAGAGACAATATTTTAAGAGTTGTAATAATGATGGTTATGGATCATAAGCTGTATGTTGGATTTCCGCTGCTATGATGGTTTAGTTTTCACCTTATGCACTATCTCGCCTGTTTTATGTCAAAGATATGTTTTTATTATATTTTATTTCTGTAACACCCCACCTCCACTAGGATCACTCCTTAGAATGTACTAGCTTTGGAGGGGCGTTATTGTGAAGGTAAACTTGCACAGAGATATCACAAGACAGAATATATATACAAATAAGTATAAGTAAAGCAGCGGTAGCAGATAAAACCCATCATCATCATTTCAGAAAACCAACATAGTCAAGTACATACTATCAAAATGTCATGATCCAAAATACAACATAAGTCTAGATACGTGATAACAAAATACATGGTAAAACATCAGTACTAATCCCCAGAAATAAAAGATAAGCCACAGCTAGCTCAGATCCATACATGAGCTATCCAACAAGCAAGTCAAAGATCCACTAAGCAGATGTAGCCCCTCCCTGAGAACCTGTGGGGGGGGGGGGAACGGAAGAAAAGAAGCGAAAGAAAACAGGTCAGTCAAAAAGACTGGTAAGCCCTACTACGATCAATCTATAAACTAATAAAGTTAACAGTATGATGGAAACTGAGATGAACATACTGGTACTAGATAAAGGTGACATCACATAGACGAGATTAAACTTTGCACCACAGTGTACTAGCAAAACCCACAAAACAGATCCTGATCCCTTAGCCCAAACTTTGGCCCAATAACACGAAGTGACCTTAGTATAAGGCCCAGCCCAACGGTCTAGTCGATCGGCTCCCTATAAACCTAACACGTCAAGTGTTGGTGTCCATACGGCCCACATGGATGTAGTCAGACTGCGCTGGGTCCACCTTTGGGTGTATCAAGCCCTCGGGTGTCAACCCCAGACACCTAAGCAATAATGCACAGTCTAAACCTACTGGTACCCGTGCCTCGAGTTTGTCCAACATCGGACTACGTGCACGTCCGCAGCCCGCCGGACCCGCACCGCTGTACCACTCAGCCGTCGCTTTGGTCGCTTACATCCGTCCAGTAATCGTGCCCCGCCCTAACCTAGCTATAGGGTTGTGGTGATACCAAACTGGGATTACTGCTGGAACAGACCACGTTGCTAGGGTTTCTAAGAGGGTTAAGTGTGGTTTTAACCCCTCACTAATCATGGATTAAATTAGTTAAGTGTAACTACTTAACCCCATCTAATCCTCGCATCCCCATTATTGGTTAAGTATTAGTGGGCCATGACTTAACCCTAATCATGAGGCATTAATTACTTAACGCACCCGACCTCTCACATTAGACATCCGTGGTTACCTGGGAAGATTTACACCACGTCTAGGTCTAACCTCGGGTCTTATGGTGCAACATGACCAACTACCCACATTAGACCCCACGTTATGGTTACCTAGGAAGATTTACACCACAACTAGGTCTAACCTCGAGTTGGCCATATCATGTTATCTAACGTCATGTCCACTTTAAAACATATTCACGAGTTAACATATACTTGGGTAGACCTAACTTAATAGGTAAATTCCCAAGGGGTAGACCTAACTTAATAGGTAAATTCCCAATCTTTTAGTTTCATGTATTTTTAAGTTTACCCAACCCTCCCAACGTCATTATCTCGCTTACATATTCGTCATACGTATAAGGGTATAAAAAAAAGTAACTTGGCATAACATACATGGTGAACTTCACACGTCATAATAAACATGCCTATATGTTAAACTTGCAAATCATGTCATGGGGAATTCGCATAAACATGCATAGCTTATTAAATATGCATAACATGGTAAGGTGAACATGCATAATCCATTAAACTTGCATAACATGGTAAGATGAACTTGCATAAGCATGTATAATCCATTAAACTTGCATAACATGGTAAGATGAACTTGCATAACCCATGAAACATGTAGAACATGGCATAATAAACTCGCATAAGCATGCATAACTTGTGAAACATGTAAAACATGGCATAGTAATCTCGCATAGGCATGCATAACTTATGAATCATATAAGACATGACATAGTGAGTTCGCATAAGCAAGCATAACTTATGAATCATATAAAACATGACATAGTGAGTTCGCATAAGCATGCATAATCAACTAAACTCACATAAATCTCAACTTTCACCAAACATTAACTTTAGAGTTTGTAAAGTGAAGGTAAGAGGGCTTACAAATATAAACAAGCCACAAATCCACCAAATAAGATGAAGAAGCCCTTTAAAAATCCAAAACAAAGCTTCAAACAAGAAAACCCTTTTTGCAAAATCCCAAAAACACAAACTTTAGCAAATCAAACTTGCAACTTAATGAAGTATGCAAGTTATTAAGCATTCATACAACATAGAAAAGGTTGTATGATCATCATATCTTCATAGGATTAAACTTTGAGGAAGGTGGAGGCTAGGGATTTTAGGTGGAGGCCATTTGAGGATTCAATTTGGCATAGTTTAGTTGCTAGATTGATTAATGAGGCTTTAGGGTAGGATTAGGGGTATATTTATAGAGAATTAGAGTGTTTTAAGCCCTAGGATTAACCCTAGATTAGGTTTGGCCCGTCAGATCTCAGAATTCTCTAGAACCAAGCCACATGACCCAACCCAAATCAGAAATGGTGCACCAGGCTGAACTGCCTGGGCACCCCCTGTCGACAGGGCTGTCGACAGGGCAGTCGACACCCTGGGTGCCCTGTCGACATGCCTGTCGACATGGGGCCCCCTGGCGGGAATTTTCCCGCCTAACCCTGATTAGCCCTAATCCTTGATTTTAATTTGAAATTTAAATCTGTCTTTAGCATAGAAATTTCTGAAAACTTCAATGGGCCTTAACCGGGTCATACGGACTCCGATTTTCGAAAACTCGGACTCTATTTCGCGTATTTTTCCGAGACGAACGCAATGGCATAGCCCGTTTCCCTTGATTCCCATTATATAATTTAATTCTGCCTCAATTTATGTTATAACAGATTATTCAAAATACGGGTTGTTACATTCTCCCCTCCTTAAGGGATTTCGTCCCCGAAATCTTCAAGTTAGGAAGAACGTATCCTACCATCCAATCATCCATCTACTCAAAGCATCATCCACGAGCAACCATTGTCCTTAAAAGATTCTAAATGCCGTATGAGCATATGCAGAAGTGTGTGTATATGTACCTATCTAATGCAGAGATTAATGCAAAATATGTTAGTGAGATGTATCCATATGTATGCAAATCCCTAACATAATGTATAATATCTATATGCGTGCTCAATCATACATCCATATGCAACATCCATGTGATTTCATACAAATCTCATCCAAGAATAAGCATAAACACTCATGCACATGCAATATGAGGAGTGTGTGAGCCGATCTAGTGCCTAATGTGTATCATGCATCCACGAGTAACCACTTGCAAACACTTGCAACCACTTGCAACCATCAACCATAACATGCTTCAAACACATGTTTCATCCAAAGGGTTTCTACCTAAGATTCTCATGACAAGCTTAGCACGATAACTAGATAAATATTGATTAGCGAAGAGAAAGATATACTAACAAAGGAAAGAGATTGAGAGTGTACCCTCAAACAGGTATGGATAAAGCCCACGCATCTTCTCCTCGGTTTCCCAAGTTGCGTCCTCTTCGGCTTCACCCCATTGAACTTTCACTAACCTGACCTCGCGATTCCTTAGCTTCTTGGTCTCTGTCCCCAAGATACGAATCGGAGCTTTCCTTAAAGTTGCTTCTTTCTCTACTTCCACGTCTTCAAGCATGCTAGGTTCAACCACCTCAGCGGACTCATGCAGGCACTTTCGGAGATGCGAGACATGAAAGACATTATGCACTCCGGACAACTTCTCGGGCAATTGCACCCTATAAGCCATCTGCCCGATCCTCTCTATGATGGGGAAGGGTCCAACGAATCTTGGTGCTAATTTCCCAACAGCTCCAAACCGGACCACGTTCCGCAAAGGAGAAACCTTCACGAAGACCTTGTCCCCAACCTCAAATTCCAATTCGGACCTTCGCTTGTCAGCATAGGATTTCTGCCGGTCTTGGGCCGCTTTCATTCGTCTTCTGATCAACTCGACCTTCTCGGATGTATCCCTAATCATGTCGGGTCCAAGTATAAGCTTATCCGTGGATTCCCACCAACATGTAGGTGACTTGCACGGCCTCCCATATAAAGCCTCAAAGGGTGCCATCCCTAGGCTCGCCTGATAACTGTTGTTGTACGCAAACTCGACAAGAGGAAGATGGTCTTCCCAAGCACCACCAAAATCCAGAATGCAAAGCCTCAACAAGTCCTCAAGTACCCTATTCACCCTTTCTGTCTGGCCGTCTATTTGTGGGTGATAGGCCGTACTCAGGTTCAATTTCGTGCCCATAGCCTCCTGCAAGCTGTTCCAGAACTGACTAGTAAAGATGGGGTCTCGGTCACTGACTATGCTGGAAGGGACTCCATGTAGTCGCACTATCTCTCGAAGATATACTGATGCTAGTCCAGATGCGGTTCTTTTGCTCTTTACTGGGATAAAATGAGCACTCTTCGTAAGCCTATCTACAATGACCCATATGCTCGTATTCCCTCTCCTTGACCTTGGAAGCCCATCAATAAAGTCCATAGAAATGCTCTCCCACTTCCATAGCGGGACCTCTAGCGGATGTAATAGCCCACCGGGCTTCCTTGACTCTGCTTTTACTCTCTGACAAATAACACATCTCGCGACAAACTCCGCCACATCCTTCTTCATTCCAGGCCAGAAGAAAACGCGCTTCATGTCCTTGTACATTTTATCACCACCTGGATGTATGGTCATCTTGGAGCGATGTGCTTCCTCAAGAACTTCCCTTACCAAGTCTTCTACCATCGGAACACAAAGCCTTCCATCTCTCCTCAGCCAACCCTTATCGTCTATAGAATACCGAGCAAGGTGACTAGATGTCTCCCCTCGAGCCAGCTTATCCATGATCTCCACTACCTGAGGGTCTTCCTTTTGCGAAGCCCCAACTTGATCTAGAAGGGTAGGCCTGAGCTCTAAAGATGCCAAGGAACCGGTCACCGACTCCATTGCCAAAGAGAAACCAAAGGTCGCTAAGAACTCTAAATTCTTCATCTCAACAAATAGAGGACTTAGTGTCAACCTTTTCCTACTCAACGCATCCGCTACAACATTCCCCTTGCCAGGGGTATAGGATATCTCAAAATCATAGGAAGCCAAAAATTCCATCCATCTCTGTTGTCTTAAGTTCAGATCTTTCTGCGAAAAGAGATACTTCAAAGACTTATGATCAGTATACAGCTCAAATCTCTCTCCCAGAAGATAATGACGCCAAGCTTTGAGTGCATATACAATCGCTGCCAGCTCTAGATCATGAGTGGGATAATTTCTCTCATGCACCTTAAGTTGCCTCCCACCAAAACATATAACTCTGCCTTCTTGCATCAGAACGGCGCCCAATCCCGTGCCACAAGCATCAGTGTACACGGTAAATATCTTACCACCATCGGGTAAGGCTAGAACTGGTGCGGAGGTAAGGGCTCTTTTGAGTCTCTGAAAAGCAAGCTCACAATCCATATCCTAAGCAAAGACTAAGTTCTTCTTCGTCAACTTAGTAAGAGGAGCGGATATCTTTGCGAAGTCCTTGATGAACTTCCGATAGAAACCCGCAAGACCCAAAAAGCTTCTCACCTCGGTTGCATTCCTTGGAGTCTTCCAATCCTGAACTGCAACCACCTTAGCGGGATCCACCGCCAAGCCTTGCTTGGATACGATATGCCCAAGAAATCTGACTTCCCTTCTCCAAAAGTGGAACTTGGAGAACTTGGCTTTTAACTGGTGTGCTCTGAGTGTGTCCATCACCTCTACTAGGTGCCTCGCATGCTCTTCCTCATCCTTGGAGAAGACTAGAATATCATCAACAAAGACCACGACAAACTTATTCAAGAACTCCCGAAACACCCTACTCATCAAATCCACAAAATACGCGGGTGCATTCGTCAAACCGAACGGCATAACAAGCCATTCAAAGAATCCGTCTGGGGTTCTGAATGCAGTCTTGTCTATACTGTCTTCAGCCACTCTGAGCTGATGAAAACCCGTAGCAAGGTCAAGCTGAGAGAAAACAGAAGCACCAACAAGTTGATCAAAGAGATCATCGATCCTTGGTAACGGGTGTCGGTTCTTCTTAGTCAGCTTATTCAATTCTCTATAATCCACACAGAGTCGAAGAGAGCCATCTGCCTTAGTTGCAAACACCACAGGCGCTCCCCATTCGGATATACTCCTTCTGATGAAGCCCTTCTCAAGCAATTCTTTCACTTGCTTGCTCAGCTCCCGTCTCTCACGCGGAGCCATATGCCGAACGGGCAAAGAAACAGGCTTAGCATTGTCTACAAGATAGATGCGAAAGTCAATCTCTCGTTTAGGGGGCAACCCCTTAACTTCTTCAAACACATCTGGATAATCTCGGACCACCCTTACAGACTGAAGGGCCTCCTCTGATGAGTCGAGAGATTCTAGATAGCATAACATGACGGGATTCTTCGGATTGCATGAAATCTCTAAGGTGTTGCCCAGGCGAGTCACAAGCCTTACAACCCATGCTCACAATCCAGAATGGCTCCATATCTAGACAGCCAATCCATGCCCAAGATCAATCCGTATCCCCTGAAACCTAGAACATACGCACTACACAAGAACTCAACGCTGAGTATAGAGATCCTTAGATCCTCACATATCATAGATAGATGAGCAGAACCCCCAATGGGATTCGAAACACAAACGGGATCATCCACTAAGCTAGTACTGAGGTGCAAACTATCAACAAGATCAGATGAAATAAAGCTATGTGATGCACCGGAATCAAACAAGGTACGTACTGGAAGATCAGAGATATAAACAAGGTTCTCAACAGAAACACTACCTCTCTCGGGAACTGAAGCGGCATTGAGAGCATGAACTTGCCCTCCTGAAGATCCAGCCTGCCCTTTCTTCTTTGGGCATTCTTTGCTGAAGTGCCCAGTCTCTCCACAAGAAAAGCATCCACCACTAAGCTTCCTTTTCTTCTTCCTGCAATCCTTAGCAAAATGCCCAGCTATGCCACAGTAATTGCACTTCCCCTTGCCTTTGTTGTTGCCCTTCTTGTTCTTATTCTGATTTCCTTGACTGCTTTGACCTTGGTTGCCTTTGCTTTGAGAATCAGCCTTCTTTGCTTGAGTATCGCCCGACTTGACTTCCTTCTTTCCCTCTCCCTGAAGCAGAGCCATATTGACCAAACTCTTGAAAGTGGCTCCATGCGGAATATGTGACATTGCCAAGCCCTGTAGCGGCTCATTCAATCCTCTGGCAAATCGAAGAGCCTTCTTCTCCGGGGTGTTTACTATATCCAAACCAAAGCGGGCCAGCTGATTAAACTTGTTCACATACTCCTTGACAGACATATCCCCTTGCTTTAATGCAATGAACTTCTCCATTTGTAAATTCGCCTCCGCTGAAGATAGAAACTTGGTCACAAATCTAGCCCTCAAATCGGCCCAAGTCTCAACGGGCCTCGTCCCATTGGTGACCTCCCACCAATAGGCCGCCTCATCCTTCAAAAGCCATACTGTCAATAGGATTTTCCTCTCGTCATCGATCCCAAAGATAGCAAACAAGTCCTCCGTATCCTTCAGCCAATTCCTAGCTTCTACGAAAGATTCCGTGCCTAGGAAATTCTTGCCTCCCATTGCCTTGAAGTCTTTACAAACCTTCGTAAATTCAACCTGAGGATGCTGAGGGGGAGGAGGAGGAAGAGGAGCCTCAGCAACGGGAGGAGGAGGAACATTAGCAACGGGAGGGGGAATATTAACTGCTGGAGGAGGGGGAGCAGGGACCACCGGAGGAGGGATATTAGGGATAGGATTCTCAACTACAGGAGGAGGAGTGGGAGTAGGGTTGGCGGGACCAGCTGCCGCCCTAGCTTCTAGGAGTCTCCTATACCAGAGTGGTACGTTCACTCCATCTGGGATGTCAAGATTCTCAGCCATACTGAAACAAAAGATAAGATAAGATTAGGTCAAGGGAACGAAGGATAACGCTGATGGCTTTTGGGGATTAGCCTTAAAATAATCTAGACTTTATTTTGGAAAATACTTAGTAGGTTTTTGAAAATAGTTTTTCAAAAAGGGGTTTTTTTTTTCAAAAGTTTTGTTCAATCTTGTTAACCTTGTGCTCTGATACCAAATGTAACACCCCACCTCCACTAGGATCACTCCTTAGAATGTACTAGCTTTGGAGGGGCGTTATTGTGACGGTAAACTTGCACAGAGATATCACAAGACAGAATATATATACAAATAAGTATAAGTAAAGCAGCGGTAGCAGATAAAACCCATCATCATCATTTCAGAAAACCAACATAGTCAAGTACATACTATCAAAATGTCATGATCCAAAATACAACATAAGTCTAGATACGTGATAACAAAATACATGGTAAAACATCAGTACTAATCCCCAGAAATAAAAGATAAGCCACAGCTAGCTCAGATCCATACATGAGCTATCCAACAAGCAAGTCAAAGATCCACTAAGCAGATGTAGCCCCTCCCTGAGAACCTGTGGGGGGGGGGGGGGGAAACGGAAGAAAAGAAGCGAAAGAAAACAGGTCAGTCAAAAAGACTGGTAAGCCCTACTACGATCAATCTATAAACTAATAAAGTTAACAGTATGATGGAAACTGAGATGAACATACTGGTACTAGATAAAGGTGACATCACATAGACGAGATTAAACTTTGCACCACAGTGTACTAGCAAAACCCACAAAACAGATCCTGATCCCTTAGCCCAAACTTTGGCCCAATAACACGAAGTGACCTTAGTATAAGGCCCAGCCCAACGGTCTAGTCGATCGGCTCCCTATAAACCTAACACGTCAAGTGTTGGTGTCCATACGGCCCACATGGATGTAGTCAGACTGCGCTGGGTCCACCTTTGGGTGTATCAAGCCCTCGGGTGTCAACCCCAGACACCTAAGCAATAATGCACAGTCTAAACCTACTGGTACCCGTGCCTCGAGTTTGTCCAACATCGGACTACGTGCACGTCCGCAGCCCGCCGGACCCGCACCGCTGTACCACTCAGCCGTCGCTTTGGTCGCTTACATCCGTCCAGTAATCGTGCCCCGCCCTAACCTAGCTATAGGGTTGTGGTGATACCAAACTGGGATTACTGCTGGAACAGACCACGTTGCTAGGGTTTCTAAGAGGGTTAAGTGTGGTTTTAACCCCTCACTACTCATGGATTAAATTAGTTAAGTGTAACTACTTAACCCCATCTAATCCTCGCATCCCCATTATTGGTTAAGTATTAGTGGGCCATGACTTAACCCTAATCATGAGGCATTAATTACTTAACGCACCCGACCTCTCACATTAGACATCCGTGGTTACCTGGGAAGATTTACACCACGTCTAGGTCTAACCTCGGGTCTTATGGTGCAACATGACCAACTACCCACATTAGACCCCACGTTGTGGTTACCTAGGAAGATTTACACCACAACTAGGTCTAACCTCGAGTTGGCCATATCATGTTATCTAACGTCATGTCCACTTTAAAACATATTCACGAGTTAACATATACTTGGGTAGACCTAACTTAATAGGTAAATTCCCAAGGGGTGGACCTAACTTAATAGGTAAATTCCCAATCTTTTAGTTTCATGTATTTTTAAGTTTACCCAACCCTCCCAACGTCATTATCTCGCTTACATATTCGTCATACGTATAAGGGTATAAAAAAAAGTAACTTGGCATAACATACATGGTGAACTTCACACGTCATAATAAACATGCCTATATGTTAAACTTGCAAATCATGTCATGGGGAATTCGCATAAACATGCATAGCTTATTAAATATGCATAACATGGTAAGGTGAACATGCATAATCCATTAAACTTGCATAACATGGTAAGATGAACTTGCATAAGCATGTATAATCCATTAAACTTGCATAACATGGTAAGATGAACTTGCATAACCCATGAAACATGTAGAACATGGCATAATAAACTCGCATAAGCATGCATAACTTGTGAAACATGTAAAACATGGCATAGTAATCTCGCATAGGCATGCATAACTTATGAATCATATAAGACATGACATAGTGAGTTCGCATAAGCATGCATAACTTATGAATCATATAAAACATGACATAGTGAGTTCGCATAAGCATGCATAATCAACTAAACTCACATAAATCTCAACTTTCACCAAACATTAACTTTAGAGTTTGTAAAGTGAAGGTAAGAGGGCTTACAAATATAAACAAGCCACAAATCCACCAAATAAGATGAAGAAGCCCTTTAAAAATCCAAAACAAAGCTTCAAATAAGAAAACCCTTTTTGCAAAATCCCAAAAACACAAACTTTAGCAAATCAAACTTGCAACTTAATGAAGTATGCAAGTTATTAAGCATTCATACAACATAGAAAAGGTTGTATGATCATCATATCTTCATAGGATTAAACTTTGAGGAAGGTGGAGGCTAGGGATTTTAGGTGGAGGCCATTTGAGGATTCAATTTGGCATAGTTTAGTTGCTAGATTGATTAATGAGGCTTTAGGGTAGGATTAGGGGTATATTTATAGAGAATTAGAGTGTTTTAAGCCCTAGGATTAACCCTAGATTAGGTTTGGCCCGTCAGATCTCAGAATTCTCTAGAACCAAGCCACATGACCCAACCCAAATCAGAAATGGTGCACCAGGCTGAACTGCCTGGGCACCCCCTGTCGACAGGGCTGTCGACAGGGCAGTCGACACCCTGGGTGCCCTGTCGACATGCCTGTCGACATGGGGCCCCCTGGCGGGAATTTTCCCGCCTAACCCTGATTAGCCCTAATCCTTGATTTTAATTTGAAATTTAAATCTGTCTTTAGCATAGAAATTTCTGAAAACTTCAATGGGCCTTAACTGGGTCATACGGACTCCGATTTTCGAAAACTCGGACTCTATTTCGCGTATTTTTCCGAGACGAACGCAATGGCATAGCCCGTTTCCCTTGATTCCCATTATATAATTTAATTCTGCCTCAATTTATGTTATAACAGATTATTCAAAATACGGGTTGTTACAATTTCCATGCGCTGTGAGACATTCTACATGTTCTTTGTTAGTTCTTCGCCTTCTTTCTTTTCTTCCGACGACCGTCCCGTGCTAATTGGACATTGGTACAGCGCACTCTCGGAGGAAATGTTGGCTAGTGCAGGGCGGGCCATCACATGAGACCTTAAGGCACCTTTCTATATACTTTATTGATGAGATTGTCTAAGCCGTGATGGTAGGCTATGTGTACCCCACACGGGAAATGTGATGAGTATGGTATTATCTGAGTCTCATCATTATCGGGTGACCATCCATCTAGGAGGAGATAAGATATATAAGGGCATGAATAGGGTCTTCTGTAGGATGGGGATGAAGAAGGACGTAGTTGATTATGTGGCAAGATGCATGATGTGCCATAAAGTTAAGGTTGAGCAAAGGAAACCTGGTGGATTGCTTCAGCCTCTTGATGTGCCACAGTGGAAGTGGGAGAGTGTCTCAATGGATTTCATACATGGTTTGCCTAAATCGAGGAAAGACAATACCAGTATATAGGTGATCGTGGATAGATTGACTAAGAGCGCTGATTGTAGCTTGGTTAGCTTCAATATATTTGAGGGAGGTTGTCCGTCTTCATGGAGTTCCCATGAGCGTTGCTAGTGATAGAAATCCCATCTTTACTAGCGATTCTTAGAGGAGCCTGCCGGAGGAATTTGGGACACATCTCAGACTTAGTACTGCATATCACCCTCAGACAGACGAGGAGACCATGAGGATTAAATATATTCTTGAGGATTTTTACGGGTGTGCATTTTAGACTTCGAAGGGACTTGATAGGAGTATCTTCCCTTAGTAGAGTTTGCTTATAACAACAACTATCAGATGAGCGTTGGCATTGCACCTTTCGAACCTTTGTATGGACGGCCCTGTAGACACTCTTCTTGTTGGTGGGTGTCTACAGATAGACTTCTTCTTGGACCAGAGATGATCAAGTAGACATCAGATAAGATTGATCTGATAACGAGGGGGTAAAAGCTGCTCTACACAGACAAAATTCATATGTGGATAAGAGGAGGAAAGACCTAGAGTTTAGTGTAGGGATATGGTTTTCATTAACGTATCACCCCTAAGGAATATAGTGCGGTTTGGCTCAGTGGGGCAATTAGCACAAAGACTTGTTGGGCCATTCCTTATAGTGGATAGAATGGGGAAGATGGCCCAAAATTTAGCTACCAGAGAGACCATTGGGGGTTCATGTTGTATTTCATGTCTCGTCTTTGAGGAAGTGCTTGCATGACTCTGCAGTGGTGGTGGAGGCGAGTTCCTTGGAGGATGTTAAAGTCAAGAAGGAGGCATCAGTTAGGCAAGTACCTAGACGGATTATAGGGTCCGAGGTGAAGAAGTTAAGGAACAAAGAGATTAAGCTTGTCATGGTTCAATGGGGAGAGGATAACAATGAGGCGACATGGGAACCAGAGGAGTGGATTCACACATCTTTTCCATTTATTTTTTATAGTATGCTCTCAATTCTTTCTTAGCTTTAGTTTCGAACCTTATCTCTTTCCCATCATTCGAATTAGTATGCCTTAAACAAAGCCTATGGATGGTAGGATGTGGTTTAAACTTGTTATTAGGACATGTTATGTTTAATGGGTTCACGTGGATGCAAGTCTTTGCTAGTGGTTTCAGTGGATGCATACACACACACAAAGTACTAATTAGTGATTGACAACTAGGACACTAACATAATTACATATGGATGTGTGTGTACTTTTGATTCACCTTAATTTATGGGTGAAATAATGAATTATTATCATTTGGATATTGCATTTTTGATGGTGGTTGTAGCACACATATAGAACTTATGTATCATTAGGATTTCCTTACATACATTTTGGATGATGTCAGGGTTGCGGATTAAGGATCTTAAGGCAGAATTAACACTAAAAGGGGGTGAATAATGTTTATAAGAATTTTTTTGGAAACCTTAAACAATTATCAATTTCTAGAAATACTATATGAATCATAGAATGAATATCACACCAGAAACAGTCACACACATAGATATAAGTAAAAGTAAAATTCAGAAAAGGTAAGAACTCACTGGATTTTCATACTGTTTCGGATTGCTCTTATGTCCATCCCCGCACAACACTGGATTGGGTAGAGTTTTATTATTATCAATATCCAATTACACCCGTTGATTTCATGTCTACAAGGTTAACGCTGATTCCACACCCTTGATATCACGGCTACAAGGTTAACACCGATTCACCACCCTAGATTTCATGGCTACAAGGTTAAAACCGATTCTCTTCCTTAATTTCAGGGATACAAGGAACACACCCTTACAGATTTTTATTACAATAGCCCTATAACTCTTGAGTAGCACTTACAAACAGTGAATAGTTGATAAAGATTGAGAATAGAAGAATTTGATATAATTTGTATTGAAATCGCCAGAGTATATGTGCAGAAATCAAGAAATTAAAGTAGAATTATGGTGGTAAGAGTAGGGATGAAGAAGGAGAAGATGGATTAATAAATAATTCGAAATTGAGGCCTTTATATAGTGTTCCAAAGGTCACAACTGTTATGAAACATTTTGAATTATGAAAAGATACTTCTTTTGAAATTTAAATTTTTAACTGTTATATATCGACATGTCAAAACTTGTATGTCGACATATATGTGTTTTTCGAATTTTAAATCATTTTTAAAGTGGTTAAATCAATATATATATATATATATATTATGGAAATTCTTGAATCAAAATTAGTTGTTTAAAATATAATTTCTTAGGTGTAAATACATATAAAATATTATATAATCATATGATATAAAAACTAAATATATAAATAATAAAAAACTATATGATATAATTATAAACACACACACACATATATATAGAATATAATTATAAAATTTTATAATATAAACTATATAAGAAATTTATACATATATATTTTAAATCATTTTGAAAGAAGTTTGAGATAATTTGAAAACAATTTTAAAAACAGAATTTGAAAACAGTTTGAAATAATTTGAAAAAAGAATTTGAGAGTGCTATTCAAAGTTGTACATACTAACTAGACTCTATTACACAGATAATATTGAACTCTTTATACTCATGAGTCTTGAATCTTCTTTGAAGTTGTGATTTCTTGATATCTTGAATCTCTTGGAACTTTAAACTGTACAGTCTTCAATATTTATTTCCTGTATATAACTCCTGTATATATATATATATATATATATATATATATATATATATATATATATATATATATACACAAACACATACATTCTGGATAAAAATGTTAGTTTATATTTTATAATTATTAATGATAATTGAAACAAGGTTGTTGTCATAAAAATTCCATTCTCCAACAATCTTCCTTTTTTTGGTGATGATAACCTTGTTTTATAAAATATTCATACCTGATATTACCAGTTGTTCTGATTCCTTGATTACTCCCCCTTTCACCATGAATTCCTTCTAACTCTCCCATAAACTATACCAATCTTAACTATACCCTATTTATAATTTCTACCCCTTTGTCATTAACAAAAATCATAGCCAACTTATACTCCCTCTAAATTCTAGACTCCCCCTAAATTTATGCTATAAAGGATCCTAGTTTTAAATGTATATAACTTATCCTTATCCTATAACATCTATATATAATATCCCTTAGATCAATCAAATCTAAAGGTTATAACTCCCCCTAATTTTATGCCTACACTTTAAAAACTAAATAAGAGTACAATGCAAATCATTGTATAAATTAAGTATACAATTACAATTAATCAAACAAGCATTTCAAACAAATAATTCAAACAATCGCATTTACGAGTACACACATTTACATAAATATACAAGTTTACGAATGTATGAAATAGACGAAATTCTAACCAATTAGTGATTTTTAACAATACGGATTTGTGAATTGGGCAATGGGGATAACAAAGACAGAATTCAGCACTTTGCTTAATTACGTTCCCATCCTTGTCAAAGCACACTTCGTTTATGCAAATTACACAATCATCTTCTTCCATATCTTCATTTAGCGTCTCTTCTTCCTCTTCTTCTTCCATTTCTTCTTCCTTTTCTTCTTCCATTTCTTCTTCCTCTTCTTCCATTTGATTATTCTTCAATAATAATTGGATTGGTTTGATTATCCATTACAATTCATTGTAGATTTCTCATAATCTTTCCCTGTTTCTCTTGCTGTTTATTCATTCTCACTTGTAACACTTGAATTTTAGTCACTATTTGCAGTACATCCTTCATGGATTCTTCTAATTTCATCACTCGTGCAAGCGTAGTTCGTTGAAATGGACCTTCGGATGGTCCGGAGAACGAAACGGGGTTGTTTTGGTGATTATTATTAGATAAGGCCATTATTTTGTTTGTTTCAAAATTTCTCCAAAGAGAGAATGAAGAGATGAAGAAGGAATTTCGAAATAAGAAGTTTAAATATAGTTTGTAACTACTTTTGGTAAGAATAATTTATGAAAAATGGCAGTTATATGTTGACATATTTTTTTATTTTTCAAAATTTTTATTTTATTTTATGCAATATTTATATTAATATTTAATTATTATATTTCACTTAAAGAACAAAGGCCAAATTCTCTTCTAAATTTAGTAAATATTGCTTCATTTAAAGATTTACTTTATATAGCTGCTATTTGTTTTTCTATTTCTATAAATTCTAGTGATATTTTCCCTTTACTTACATTATCTCTTAGGAAATGATGTCTTATATCAATGCGTTTTATTCTCAAATGATGAGATGGAATTTTAGATATATTTATGGCACTTGTATTATCATAGTGGATTGGTGATTTGGTTATATTTAATCCAAAATATTTTAAAGTTTGTTGCATATATATTACTTATGAACAAGCCAAAACAACAGATATATATTCTGCTTCGGTTGTTGACAAAGATACTGTATTTTGCTGGTTACTAAACCATGAGACTAGTGAATGACCTAAGAAGTGACATGTTCCACTAGTACTTTTACGATCCGATTTACAACCCGCATAGTCAGCGTCGAAATAGAAAATTAAATCAAATGAATCATTTTTTGGATAAAATAATCCAAAATCTAATGTATGTTTTACGTATATCAGAATACGTATTACGGCTTAAAAGTGATTTTCTTTAGATTGCAATTGATGTCTTGCACAAAGACATGCACTACGCATTATATCTAGTCTACTAGCGGTTATATATAATAACGATCCTATCATTCCTCTTTATACTTTTTGATCTACGTCTTTTGATGTAACGTCTTTACTTAGGGCTATATTAGTTGCCATAGTTGTAGGTCTTCCATTAGTCGTAGTAAAATTATATTTATTAATTAAATTTCTAGTGTATTTATCTTAATTAATAAATATTCCATTCTTTATTTGTCTTATTTGTAAGCCTAGGAAGAATGTTAGTTCTCCCATATGACTCATTTCGAATTCTCGTGTCATAATATCTGAGAATTCCTAATTCATTTCATTATTTGTTGATCCGAAAATTATATCATCAACATAAATTTGTACTAATTGAATATCATTTTTATTTCTTTTAATGAAAAGTGTATTATCTACTTTACCGATTTCAAAGTTAGATTGTAATAAATACGTTCTTAACCTATCGTACCAAGCTCAAGGAGCTTGTTTTAGTCCATATTACGCTTTCTTTAATTTATATACATGGTGTGGCAGTTTTTCGTCTTCAAATAAAGGAGGTTGTTCTACATATACGTCTTCTTTAACATATCCATTTAAAAATGCACTTTTAACATCCATTTGAAATAATTTAAAATTATCATAATTAACAAATTCTAGTAAAATTCTAATAGCTTCTAATCTTGCTACAGGAGCGAAGGTTTCATCATAATCTATACCTTCCTCTTAACTATATTCTTGTCCAACTAATCGTGCTTTATTTCTTATGACCTCGCCGTTTTCATTCATTTTATTCTTATAAACCCATTACAGTTTTATCCTCTGGTCTAGGAACAAGTTCTCGTACAACATTCCTCGTAAATTGATTCAATTCCTATTGCATATAAAGAATCCATGAATCATTGGATGATGCTTCCTTTGGATTATTAGGTTCAATAATTGAAATAAAAGCTGAATTACTCCTATTATTTAATTGAATTCTAGTTCTAACAACAAACTCAATATTTCCTATGATATTTTCTACAAGGTGGTCTCTTAGAAGTCTAATTCTTTTATTTTGGTGATTAATTTCTTTATTTATTTCATCAATCTCATTTTCATCTTCATTATGTTGTGTTATGTCCTCAAAACTTTCATCAAAAAATACATTTAATGTCTCTTCTATAGTATTAGTTCTTAAATTAAAAAATCTATATGCTTTAATTCGTTTTGAATATCCAATGAATATTCCTTTATCAGATTTAGAATCAAATTTATCAAAATTTTCTTTGGTGTTAAGAATAAAACATTTACTTCCAAATATTTTAAAATATGACACTTTTGGTTTCTTATTATATAAAAGTTCATACGGTGTTTTATGAGTTACGGGTCATATTAAAATTCTGTATAATATACAACAAGCTGTTGCAACTACCTCAGCCCAAAAATTTCTTAGTAAATTACTATCTGATAACATTGTTCTAATACATTCTTGAATTGACCTATTTTTACACTCAACTATTCTATTTTGTTGAGGGGTTCCGAGGAAAGAAAAATTATGAGTTATCCCCTTCTTATTACAAAATTTTTCAAAGTTTTCATTTTCGAACACTTCACCGTGATCACTACGTATTGTTTTAATTTTCAAAGATAATAAATTCTAAATTCTTTTAGCAAGATTTTTTGAATTGATCGAAAGTATCACTTTTAGTTTTAAGAAATAATGTCCAAGTGAATCTAGAGAAATCATCAACTATTACATAAACATATTTATAGTGATTTATTGATCAAGTTTGGGATGGAACAAATAGATCCATGTGAATTAATTCTAACGGTTTTGAAGTAGTAATTTCTTCTTATGATTTAAATGAACTTCTTTTTAATTTTTCGAATTGACAAGCGTCGCATAAGTTATTTACCTTATACTCCAATTTTCTTTCTATCTCCTTCGAATTATTGTTAGAAATTTCCATACTTAGTATATAATTATTTTTCTTTCTATCTCCTTCGAATATTATTTTTGAATTTCAATCTTCTATGAAACATTTAGAGTGCATTTGGTTTCAATTTTGAGTTTTCAATTTTCCATTTTGAATGTTTTCACTATTTCTCAAAATGCATTTGGTTATCCCTT
The DNA here is from genome assembly GCA_030737875.1 of Allium sativum. NCBI lineage: Eukaryota > Viridiplantae > Streptophyta > Magnoliopsida > Asparagales > Amaryllidaceae > Allium > Allium sativum. The sequence continues at coordinate 1,053,429,160 of CM060922.1, forward strand.
TTTCGAAAACAAGTTTTCAAAATTAAAAATTGAAATGCGTTTGGTTTGAAATATAGTTTTCAAATTTTGAAAATTTGAGTTTTCATTTTGGCAATTCAAACATGTATTATTCAAATAGTCGCCCCCAATGATATATACTGTTCATTTTTCATGTTTGCATGAATATACTACATGTTGTAAATCGAACAAAAAAAACGAAGAATTCACACATAAAGAAGTTGAATAAGAAAAACTGTAAATATATCAAGCTGCTAATTAAAAACTATAATATATGAAAGATAATAAGTTGAATTCTAAGCATAATGATTAAACATTAAAGAGAACACAATATTTTAAACTACATAAGGCTGAATAGTACAAGAATAAAATTACAACAAAAAAGTTCATAACACGGTTTTAAATTTAACATAAGAGATAGGCTAGATAAAGAGAAAGTTGGAAGAGAACAACTCAAGCATCTATCATAATAATATGATATTTATATAAGCCACAAATTTTGTAAGCAACATGCTTCTGATGTCTTCCAAGTTACATCTGCAAGCGATAGTACAAAAGTAAGACATCTACTGAATCACAGCATAAACGTAAATAAAAATAAGAGTACCTGAACAACTCAGATATGTTATTGAATAAAGATGGATTGAATTATTAAATTGAAATTGAAATAAAATGGTACCTGAACTATAAATTACGAGTCGTTACATACTCGTTCCACATCCGTGTGGCTATTTGATCTCTAACATATCCCATTTGGGCTGATTGACTAACATTAAACTGCACAACCTCTTGTTCATGACTTGACTCCAATATGGGTTGAAATACCATGTTTTCAGATGAATATTCAGTAAATAGAGTATCCATCGTGTGCTCTTCCCGAATAAAGTTGTGTATTGTGCAACATGCAACTGGAATTTGCCTTTGTCTAGAAAGCGGGAAATTTGTCATCAACTTTAAAATAGGAAATCTTGCTTTTAGAACTCCAATACAACGCTCAATAATGTTCCGACATGATGAATGTCTATAGTTAAATAAGTCTTCCTTTCCACGTAGTCTTCCTTGTCCGTTATAGTCACATAAATGATATCTTTGTCCACGATAAGGAGAAAGAAATCCAGGTATGTTTGGATATCCAGAATCAACAAGATAGAATTGTTCTACAAATAAATTATAAAAACCATCATATGAAAGAATTGTTCTTCTGAATAAGTTAATTATAAATATTAGTAAATTTGTTGTTATCTATAACAAATAAAACTAGTTAAAAGTACCTCCTCGTGGCAATGGAAATTTGTTGCTTAGTTTTGAAATTGCATCGATAAATACTCAAGAATCATTAGCGGTACCTTCCCATCCAGCATATACAAATATGAATCTCATATCGAAGTCACATGCAACCATCACATTTTGTGTCACGACATTTTTCCTATCGTGGAAGGATGTTTGCCTCGAAGAAGGAGCCCACGCTGAAACATGTGTTCCATCTATTGCTCCAATACAATTCTGTTGTATGATATTAAATGACAATATTACTATTATTCTATTTCTAACTAGATAAATATCATAAGCATTCGATTGTATCACCTTGAAATGAGGATACTTTTGCAAAAGCCACTCATGGACAATATCCTGATTTTTTGGTCGAATAACCTCCATGCCTAATGAGCAAACAACTCGCAAAACTTTACGAAACCATTTTGAGATTGTATGATTGGAATGTTGAAAACGATCACTAACCACTCTGTAGCGTGTTGTGTGCCCTATAATCATCAAAAACGTAGCAACACCCTCCTCAACATCCTCTTTTTTACCATTTTTTAGTAGTCCCTTCTCTTTCAAAGCATTACAAAAGTTCAGAAACACATGTTTTTGCATGCGAAACATTTCATGACAGACAGATGGATACCCATTTAAAATCTCAAACATAAATCCTTTTCCGGTAAGAGATGATGTCCTATAAGGCCTTCTACTAACGACAATTCTTCGTTTAGCAAATAAAAAATTAATCATCACTATATCTTCACTGTCATCTGATGTAATGTCATCCATTGTTATGGAATCATCATCGCTTGAACCATCATTATATATGTTTGAAATTTCACCTAACTCAACAGACATCTCACTGGAAAAATGTTTAACATGAATTCATTATTTAATGGACTTTTGCATTTATAATAAATGTTCAAAAGGTTGACTGAAAAATTAGACAAGTTTTAAATTATAAACTTACTTGGTAGAATTCATTATGCTCTCTTCATCCATGTTATAGTAAATTTAGTACCTAATACAAAGTTAACGGAGCAAATGTCAAACAAATACGTGTTATATATAATATAAAATTAGTAACCATGGGTAGAATTTTGGAAGTGTAAAGTGCATACAAGGAAAACAATTATGGCCAATATTTAAATTTAAGATTATAATCACTTGCATTTGACTTTGTTACTTGTTCTAATCTGTGAATTTGTCAACAGGGCAAAAAAGTGCCAGGAGTAAATGGTTTGGTCCTTGAAGAGAACAAGATTCTTTTTACTGCAACATAATGGTTGAAAGGAAGGATGTGTTTTTGATTGTGAAGCTATTATCATAAATTGTCTGTTGTTACATCAACAAGACTTTTTACTTGCCAGAAAATATAACAATAGTGGCATTGCTCTTTAAGTTAACAGTTCATGTACACACTAAACAAAAATATGAATACATAAATCAACATGACTTTTTACTTGCCAAGAGTAAATGGTTTGGTCAATGAATAGGAAAATATACCTTTTCATATCTTTATTACATGGTTCATGTACACACTAAACAAAAATATCAAAGGCTTACTACAACCAAAAAACACAGCTTCACATATCATGGGAAAATTATCACAATACATCCAAAAACAAAGACCACAATGGAAAAATAAATTGACATTCACAACAGGCCATTCACATCAACAATACATGGAACAATGCACCTCTACAGGGAAAGAAGCATAAACACCACCAGTCCCAAACACTACATGATGATAGAGAGACAAAATGAAAAGCAACATGTGTCCAGAAAATCCAAAGTGAAATTAGACATAGCATTGGCAACAACTTTAAACCAGAAAAAGGCATAGACACCACCAGACCCAAACATAACAAAATACAAACAATCATAACAACATAACAATGTATCATAGTTTAGAATTAGCTAAGCTCCTAGCACAAAAGAACAATAGAGCAAAATACAACAATAACATGATTTAAATTTAGCTAAGCTCCTAACACGTAATTCAAATAAACATTATGTGAATCAAAGAAGCTCTAAAACAACGCCATCTTCACAAATATCACTCGAAAAGCTGGATCCTTAAAAGCTTTTACTGCTTTGACATAAACTTCGTTGGTCACCTCGATCATGCTATTCAACATATCTAAACAAGCCATATGTGAGTAAAGGCCCAAATCAGTGGCACTGCTCTCCGAAGTAGACGAATTTCTCTAAAGGCGTGTAAGCTTTTCTTTCAAGCATGCATTTTTCAACTCAGCTTCTTCACTACGTATGTTAATCCACTTTTCCATAAAAGCTTCAAGTTTGTCTGTCCTGTTACTTCTCAATTTCTTATGACGACGATCGTTCGTACTCGTATCATCACTCATACGAAAGCTTGCTCCATCATCATCTTCAGTCTCCACGTGCACATGCACTCCTTTGGATAAGAAATTTTCTTCTAATTGTCATTCTTCATCTGAAGTAGGAGATTGATAAGTAGAAGCATTTCCCAATCCACCTGTGGCAGTTGTCCCACCAAATATCTCTCCAAGAATTGCATAATGCTCACATCCTTCCTTCCTAAATTTCTTGTACTCCATCTTGTTTTTCTATAATCGCAAAAGCAATATATTATATATTGTTTAATTACAATATATACAAGGGTTATAAATTTTAGTTTAATTGTATATTTTTCGTAACGTATATCACCGTATAGAAGAGTTGCCAAACTTCTTCCGGAGCATTGAATTGATTTGTACTAGAATCCCATGTGACTCCCGTATGTGCTAAAAGATCAGAAAATAGACGATGCTCACAATGAAGACGATTCCATTTTCCTTTTAGCTTATCTATCTTGGAGTCTAATTGCGTTGCCTGAATCATCTGCTGATTAATCTGACCCCATACATCCTTTGTGAAAGTAGAACATTGTAATTTTCCTGCTTTCACATTCTCATAAAGTATATCAATGAAAATCTTCTCATTCTTTGTGGACCATGACATCGGTTCTTTTGTTTTCCACCTCCCATATTCTATTTTTTAAGAAAAATCAACCTTATAAGTGGTTCCTCAAAATGACAGGGGTTTTAAAGAACTAGAGAACCTGTCAAAGGACTAGAGAAGAGGATAATATATAATCAGAAAAAACTATGAACAAGATCATCACAAGTATAATCCACTCACTAGAAACCATACCTAACTGTCCAACACTATTAATTTGCACAAACTTTATAAGTCAAACACAGGCAAGACTGCTACATGTGTGTGCATTTGAGGAAGGTTTGCTTCAAGTTTTGTTTCAAGTATCATTCTTTGCTAGTAGTTCTTGGATGATTCCAGGACTGTTTCATAGACAGTTCCAATGCAAACAACAGGCCCTGGGAAAATCTATATAAACCACAAGTACCCATGTTGGCTGCCACAACACATTTAACATCCAAAAGATTGACTAATATTTCAATCTAAGTGCAATACCATGACAAGTTAAACTAATTCTAAGTGTGTGATCCTGTCAACTTTGCTCTTTTGGATATGATGAGGCAAAATTTTCAACTAAACTTCATTAATTGTTCCAACTCTTATGACATAAAATTTAAACAGATTAAATTAATAGTGTTGACATAATCTTATGGGGCATATCATAGAAAAACATAAACACTAGTTACTAAAATAATATTAACTCATACTTTTGGAATCTATCTACATATAATAAAGTAAACAACACCACTTAACATTCTTTCCTACATACCTTTTTCATTCACATTCAGCATCTTTTTAAGACAACCAGTCCAATTTCACACTACATAAATGTAGATAGACAAAACTTGAGACAAAACAGTTTGTTCGCTGCTGCTAAAAATCAATACTTGAGACAAAACAAAGCATATTTGACTTCTGTTAATTCATGTGCAAAACAATTAAGATAATTAATACACGCTCAATTTTTATAAAAAAAAATTGGACCAGCGAAGCTTACCAAAACAGTAATAGATCTTAGGGAAAAGTTGTTTCCAAGACTTTGAATATACTCATTTCCAAGACTTCGTATGTTATAAGGTAAGGTAAGGAAAACTGTGTATTATATGTAAGCATTTTTTTCCTTTTCATTTTGCATTGTTTTCATGGTAGTAAATAAACCCAGGGTTATAATTGCACCATTGATCAACTTCTTATGAGAAAAACAATAATTTGTATATGTGTTAAAGTTTTACTGAATTAATGGCTTCTTCTACTGTATGGATCGTAAAAACCATTAGTTAGCCTAGTGACAAGACTAAAATATATTTCAGATAATGAAATAAGAAATATTATATGTACATATGGTTTACAATTAAACACAATTATCTAGCTAACATATGGTTTACAATTAAACACAATTATCTGAAAGTTTAAAACTTATAAAGAGACCTATTTTGTCAAATATGTAGAGGAAACCATTAGCTTTATATCAAAAGACAAAGGTATGCCAAGCTTTATATCTAAAGTTGTTTATTCCGGTAACATCGTCGATCGATGAACTTGGCGTTTGTTCTGGACGTGCACGAGATACCTTAGAACATAGGAAAAATATAAAATGGAATTCCGATGCACTGTATTTCGAGAACAAAGTAAAAACAGTAGTTTGGGGTTAGATTTTTGGGGCTGAAACCGTACTGAACTGCACCACCTATGGTGCATAAGGGTACGGACCAAGTGCGTTTGAAAGAGGGAGGAGTCGGCATCGTTCAGCCTGAGTTTGACGGCGACTGGTCATGAGTTTAGGTGAGACATGGAGTTTTTGTGAAGTCGGTTTTTGTTGAATGCTGGGTTGAAGGCCCGTATTTTGAATCAGTGAAGGTGATGGGTTTCTGGGTTCGACAATGGTGTGAGAGGGGAAAAGGACGTTTGCGGCAACCATCGTGCAGTCGGGATCGTCAGAGGTGAGCTCGTGTATGTGCACCGTGCACCAGTGTGCACTGTGAAAATGAAGTAGCAGACAAAATAAGGGAAGAAGTGAAATATGTTGTATGCATCTTACTGATGCTTGCGTGACGGGTTCATTGAACTGGAAGAAAAAGTATAATAAATTATTTCATATCAAAATCAAAAGCATTAGAAACAAAAGTACCAAAAACAAAAGCATAGAACTGGGTTATTTGAAAGGGATGCAGAGCATGGAACTGGGCGCTTGCATGAGTGCTAGGATCAGTTGGCCAAGAAAAAAAAGACAAGCCAACTTAAAAACTAAAACAATTGTAAACATGTCGGGTTCTTCACAAACCATGCAAGCCTTTAACACCTGGTCATATCATGCAAGAAGCATCAAGTTTTGTTCTTTTTCTTAATTGCGTGGAAAAAAAGGAAAAGAAGAAGGTCTGCTACACACTTACACTTTAAAAGAGAACACACTAAAATAAATGGGAGATTAGCATAGGATGTAAGTGGCAAAAGAAAGGATATGGCATTTTTTCCTGGGTGTATATTTCTTCTGTGAAACATGGACCAAATGAGAATTAAGGTAATTAGGCAAGTAAAAATTGAGTAAATGAAATTCAAGAGATTTAAGGAGACATGTGAAATCTGAATTAGTCATAATGGTTGAGAAAAAAGAGGAGATATTTAAGAGATGCGAGTCAAATTATGCAGGGAAGAAGAATGAACGAGAAATAGGGAGACGAGAAGACAATGTTTATATGCCCGACAACGCTACTAGATTTGAGGCTATATTCATTGGGACAGACAAATTGATTTAGCCTCTCTTACAGTAGGGAAACCTCTCTAACGGTCGGTTTGATTACACGCTTACTGTATTTGAATATATCCTTCTTGCTGCTTGCTTTATCATTTCATTTCACTTTTAACTCCTGCTTCTTCGTTCTTGCTGCTTACTTTATCGTTTCATTTCGCTTTACTTTGTTCCTTCGTTCTCAAAGTCATTCTTCTTATCCTTTTAAAAATGGAAGTTCTTCTATAAAATAAAATAAAAAACTAAATTTTCAAAACTATTAGGCAAATTATATTTAAACCTCGGAAAATGCTGAGTTGCCCTCGGTTTTTGTAGAAAAAACAAATTCTTCGATTTTGTTGAATTTCCCATTTTAAATACAAAAATATATATCTAAAATACCCCTCCATCTAATGGCACTGTTGGGTAGTCTGAAGGCATCTCGCAGTGGTATTACGCGGAACCCTGGAAGTACGCCGCAGTGGCATTGCGGGATACCCTGAAAGCATCTCGCAGTGGTACTACAAGGTATCATGAAGCTACCCCGCAGTGCCACTACGGGGTATCCTAAAAGAACCTGGTAGTGCCACTGCGTCGTAGTTAGAAAATCAAAAATAAAATAAAATGAAAAAGAGTATTTTCATCATTAATTTTCTTTTATACTGGTTTAGATTGCTTCTACTTTCAGTCCTGCACAATGCTGAATTGTGCAGAGTTTTATTATTTTTTGTATCCCATTACACCCTTTGATTTCAAGGCTGCAAGGTTGACACCGATTCCATACCCTTGATTTCACGGCTACAAGGTTAACACCGATTCACCACCCTTGATTTCACGGCTACAAGGTTAACATCGATTCTCTTCCTTGATTTCAGGGCTACAAGGAATACACCCTTATAGATTTTGATTACAATAGCCCTATAACTCTTGAGTAGCACTTCCAAACAGAGAGTAGTTGATATAGATTAATAATAAAAGAAGTTTGATATATTTGTATTGAAATCGATAGAGTATAAGTGCAGAAGTCAAGAAATTAAAGTAGAATAATGGTGGTAAAAGTAGGATGAAGAAGGAGAAGATGGATCAATAAAAAAAATCAAAAATGAGGCCTTTATATAGTGTTCTAAAGGTCACAATTTTTCGGAAACATTTTGAATTACGAAAAGACACTTCCTTTGAAATTTTAATTTGTGACAGTTATATGTCGACATGTAAAAACTTATACATCGAAATACATGTTTTTTTTGAATTTTAAATCATTTTTAAAGTGTTTAAATCTATCTATATATATATAAATTAATTCTGGAAATTCTTGATCAAAATTAGTTGTTTAAAATATAATTTCTCAAGTAAAAAAACATATAAAATATTATATAATCATATGATATAAAAAATAAATATATAAATGGCAAAAAACTATATAATATAATTATAAACACATATATGTAATATAATTATAAAACTTTATAATATAAACTATATAAGAAATATATATATATATAAATATATTTGAAATCATTTTGAAAGAAGTCTGAAATAATTTGAAAACAATTTTTAAAAGAGAATTTGAAAATAGTTTGAAATAATTTGAAAACAGAATTTGAGAGTGCTATTCATAATTGTACATACTAACTAGACTTTATTACACTGATAATCTTGAACTCTTGATATCTTGATACTCATGAGCCTTGAATCTTCTTTAAAATCTTGAATTCTTGATATCTTGAATCTCTTGGAACTTTAAATTGTACAGTCTTCAATATTTACTTTCGGCATATAACTCATGTATATATATTCTAGATAATAATGTTAGTATATATTTTATAATTACTAATGATAATTTAAATAAGGTTGTTGTCATCAAAATTCCATTCTCCAACAGACTCAAGACACTGACATTAATTGCTTTAAAGGAGGTCGATTGAATCAGTGGACCACCAGTCGACCTCCTAACCTTTTGCATTAGTTGGGAACATATACACTACATTATTGCATATGATCATGAAAAGCAATAGAGATCCTAAGGATAATGGATGATAGTGTTTGATGGATGAGTAGATGAATGTAGATAATTTGTGATAACATTTATGACATTCTTCTAATCTTTGAGATTTCGGGGAAGAAATAAGGATGGGAGAATGTAAAATGCCAAAATTTAAATAAATGAATTAAAATAAATGGTTGAGAAAATAAATACTTAGTTGATAAATAATCGGACTTAAGTAAAGGAGGTTTGAACTAATAGGTCCATTACGAAATTATGGTTAAGATAGACATTTGGTTTGCTGAAATTGGGCTTTAAACGAAGAAGTTACGAATAAAAGACTGAAACTATAATCTAAATTTAAATATATATATATATATATAAATTGAACGTTGGAATAGGGATTATCCAGTATCAATCTGGGTCGACCCATGGGTCGAGCCAGACCCTAAGTGGGTCGACCTCTGTGTCGACCCACCTATAGGATGGGTCGACCCAAGCCACGGCCTGGCACGCTGTTTGACAAACACGATTTCAACCGAACCTATATGATTTTTTGGTGCTTTTTCCGGACTCTTCTTTCGATATTATGGACAAAAATAAAAACCTAATATCTAACCATCCTAGGCTTCCTAATTCTATTATAAATGTAGCTCCTATCTAGCCCTAAATATCCCAACTCCATTCCCTTCTCTCCTCTAGTATACAGAAACATTTTCCTTTAAAAATTTAGTGGAGTTCTAAGATTTTGCATTTTGCATACATACATTTGGGATAATATTTATATATAGACCTAGAGGTTCCTACCAGGGCCTATTGGATTGCATATTTTTGTGAGTATTTTCTGTGATTACATGATCATTATAATTTAGGGATTATTTGGACAGTATAAGAGTTGTTAATTATTTCAGTAATTTACATATTCTAGTGTTTATTTTCTGTAAATGATTTTTAAATATCTGATTATTGAGAATACCTATTTCACATTAATTCCTTTTTCTTTTCTTTTCTTGCAACTACGTTCTCAGTAATTTGTCGTTTATAGAAATATGTCGTTTATTCCCAAATCCAACTAACTCAGTGTACTACCAATTTTCCCTTTTTATTTGTGAGTTAGAGATTGGATTCTCATTCCATATAATATTCATAATTACTATAAATTTTCTTAGCCAGTTAGGCATATCAATTCTCAAGAATATATTCACATTTAATTCAAATTCCACAATTTTGGTATTACAACAATTTGCCAATTCAAATAGAAGATCTAATTGAAATAGTTTTTATACAACATCAATGTTCTTAACATATTCTGCGAGATTTAATATCAATTACCACAATTTCCCATAATTTATCATGTTTAAAAATTACAGGGAATGCAAACGATAAATATACCATTACGAAAAGGTATAATTTAAACCCAGTTACCTGATAGCTTTCTAATCCTTGAATCTGATTTAGGCATGTTATTCTTGGTCTTCCTAACTAAATTTATTATTAAAATAACCACAAATTTACAAACTTGACACTAAAAGAAGAGGAAAAGAAAGAAAGAAACCTAAATAAATCAGACTCACAGGACTTACCTCACGTTGACTGGAAATCTGAACACCTACATTGTATATTTACATTCTTTGTCTTTAAATCTTGAATCAGAACTCCTAAAAGCTAATATTATAATTTCTGAAAGATTTGGAGAAGAAAGAAAATGGCAGAACCTTAGCATTGTCTCAGAAAATATGAGTTGAAGGCTAGGCCCTACTAGTCTATTTATAGGTGTGAAAGAAATTCTGGTCCATCAGATTCGTTAAAATAAAATCTGAACAGTTTAAATCAGAAAAACACGTCACCAACAAGGAATATCTGGCCCGGGTGGGTCGAGCCACCTTAAGAGTGTGTCGACCCTATGGTCGACCAACCTTAGGGGTCTTGAGGGTATTTTCTACCACTTTTAATTTATGATTAACATTAAATGCTAAGTTTAATTTGTTTCCAAATATTAATTATATGAATTATCATTTTCCACTTATAACTTATATATAAACTCGAATTTCAAATTTGTGTGCATATATTTGCATACAACATATATCTTCTTATTTCATTAATAACTTTCCCATACGAGCACTGTTTTGGGCAAGTCATATATCAAAATGAATCAGAAAGTTTCCATGAACAAATGGTATATGTTTTGGGGCTAAAATTCTAAAATCATAAATTACTGATATTTTCATTTAATATTTATATAAAATATGAGGTGCTACAATTTATGTCATATTTTGATGACCTTATTGGTTTCAGTTTTTATGTTTCCTGAGTCAAATTCTCATGGTATACAGATGAGTTTTTTACGACTTATGTTTAGATAATTACTTGGGCTATGTGAAATATTTTTTATTAGGTTCATAGTTATTTTCTACCTAGATATTATTCTGGAGTGTTCCATTTGTGTGGTTTCGATGATAGTGTAATTTGATTCTCTAGGAGATGCGCATAGATATGGTATATTAATCCATCAGTATATTATGTTCTCCAGAATGAAAGGTGGGTTTTATCTTAAATAATGTTGCAACTGTTGGTTCAATATCTTTCAACGTTGAAGTTGGTCTACGTTCTATTATATAGGTTAACTAAGAACAAATTATACTCCTGCAATAGTTTGTTGATTATATTCTCCATGTGCTAAACTGCATTTAGTGTAACGTACTGGCATCCCATTTGCGAATCAACTATTTTTAATGGTTTTAATCTGATTCTCTATTTGATTGGGATTTGTATGAAAGTGTATACATGAGTTGTTATCAACTATTTCGTGCCAACTGTGGTAGGAGTTGAAAAATTATCTTTCAACTCTCAATAAAAATCATTCGATTAAAGTAAGAATATGGCTAATAGTTTTGTTAGTGCACTTGAGCAGGTCATATTTAGTTATCAATAATTATTTATTAGGGTGTACTTATGTAAAAGCAGTATATTATGCATTATGTTTGAAGTGGAATTGAAAAGTATATTGTTGCTAATTATGTAACACATGAAATTTTGGAAATATAATTGAAAACTATCTCTATGGCAGTTATTTTATACAGTGGATTCAAAAACTATTCTATAAAAGCTTACTTCAGACATCTATATTTTGTCAGATAATTAGCCAGTATAGCCATTGCTTGATACAAGGAATTTATCTCTTTTGATTAGTATGTATTTGTACTTTTATTAACTTATGTTTTGAATTTATTTATTTCTTTAAGGAATAACGATGTAAAGTTGTATTATATGGGATTTTTTGAATGTGAATGATTTATGTCTCAAGCAATGTAAATGATAATAGTCATTACAAGTAAAATATTAGTTTTGATTGTAATATCAAAAAATCTGTGGTTAGTACCAGTTGCAAAAAGATAAATTACGGCTATTTGTAGCAGCTATTAAAAGATTTGTTACAAATATCATTGCTAGTTGCAATAAATTTCTATATAACTGTCATAAGCAGTTGTTAAGATATAAATTGCAACTATCAAAAGTGGTTATGGTAGACTCTATTTCAACTGGTAATAGAAGTTGCAATAAAACTTATCAAAAGGGTCTTCAGTGGTTGTAAAAGATTATTTTACAACTACTAAAAATTGTTATTAGAAAACCTCTCAAAACTGCTAAAAGCAATTGTAATATGTTTGTTGCAACTGTTGTTAGTAGTTGTTGAAAATGCTGACTCTACTACAATGCTAATATAACGACTGATGGTTGTCAGTTGTAACAGGTCTATTACAACTGTTTTTGGCAGCTTCAAAAGAGTATTTTTGTTGTAGTGTACGTTAATTACACAATTATTAATACGTCCTAAAACGTAGAAATGTCAATTCTGACAAAAATTAAGGTTTACAAGTTTATTTCCTACCTTCGTCGACATAACATATAATGTTTATTCACATTCAAATCAATAATTAGGAAATAATAGACACAAACAAAATAACTTGCAACCTAGGTTCTAGAGATTATTCAAATCAATAACTTCTTTTTGGTATTGCTTTCCTTTTCATATGAGATTTATACAAAGACTTAGATTTTGGTAACACATGTTTTAATACATTTAAACTACCTATTTTAAGAAAATAGATGTTTAACCATATGTAAGTTACGGTACCCAAATCTGTATCTTTACATAAGTCAATATTTACAATAGAAGTGAAGACAAGTAAATCAATTGTACAACACCTAAAAATCCAACCTTTTATTATGTTCATAATCCAAAACCCAACAATATCACATGGTTGACCATTTTCGAATTAAATAAGAGGTTGGAGGATCTATGTACATTTTGTTTTCACAAGAATCTAAAATTCCTTTTAGGCATAACAATCTAATTCTACACTACAATTATAGAAAAAAAGTAAACTTATAAAATTTCCACTTATAGAATTAGAAGGAGAAGAATAACAAATTTGTATAAAATCAAAATCTGGATTATTTCCTCAAAGTAGCATGCATACTCCAACTATTCCTCCTAGTATATATATACAATTTGAGTCTTATATGCATATAATTTCTAATTCCAGATTCTAGTAAGAAATAGATTAGAGAAAATAGAAAATAGGTCAGAGAAGAAGAAATCTAACCTATCCTAAAATCTGAAAACAGAAAAATAGAGGAGAAGCAGAATGGAGGCGGAATTGAGAATAAAATTTAGGGTTCTGTGGTAGAGGCTAAACCCTTTTTCATACTTTCTGGAGTGTGTATGGTCAGTCAGATTAGTTTTAGAAAATCTGGACAGTCCATTCCAACAAAATATATAAAAAATGTTACAAAAACAAGCCTCCACCCACCCTCGGATCCTAAGGGCGGTTGACACCCTCCCTAGGATGGCGGTCGACCTTTTTAAGGGTCGGGGAGATTTATTTTCAGGTTGGTTTTTATTTTATTAAATACGTAATTGATTAAGTTCATTTTTTCCACTTCATTTGATTCTTGTCCTGATCTTGTGTGTGTGTAAATACAAAAAAATTAAATTCCAAGGAATATTCCATTATGTCATATATATTTATTTATATTCCAAATTTTATATTACAGTTTGAATTTTGAGTGGAACATGTAAATTATTTTCATATAACATGTTTTGTTCGTAACTTTTTCATACAAACTCCGCTTTCGATAAATAAAATATGAAAATGGACTAAAATCTCGCTATGAATGCAATGATAATATTTCATGGTCAAATCCTCAATTTTCTAATATTCCCATTTTCATTCCATTAATATTTTATTAATTATTATTATTTCTTAATTTCTATTTAAGGCATATTCCGTAGGATATTTCATTTCATCTTTTGGTGTTCTCACAATGTGCCCTCACATATGACTTGTAGCGACTGAGGATGCATACAAACCTTTGTAGTCTTATGTTAATGAGCAAATAACGCATTCTCTTGTATATGATTTCCTTCCTTATCTTTTTTTCTAGGTTTGTACCTTTTCTCACCATATATTTTGTAGTTCCTCGGATTAATATCATATTTCCAATGCAGCATGCAACTTCTTATACAAATTTCTATTTTCTGGCACGGCAGACAGAAAGCCGACACTAGTGTTTTCACCTTGTAATGGCTATTGCACATCAGATTATTAGGTGGCATATGTCTTTTTGCAGCTTGTACAACCGTCGTAAATCCAGCTTCTGTAAGGTTGAATTTTGATTTCATAGTGATGCATTCAGCAATTATCGATAATGAAATTCCATTTTACAGCCATTCAACAATGGCCTTTTAGCTGAAACCAATATATCATATATATTTTTCGCTTCCTCATTCAGTTATTTTTTGATATTATGCCATCATCACCTACTAGACAACTAGGCCGGTATAGAACATTGACCATGCTACATCTTCCACCATATCTTCTGTTGGATTCAACGTAACTAATTCAACCTCTTACACTATATGATTTACTGGAGGTACAATAAGTTCTCCATGATGTTCCAATAAATAATAATTTGGCACAAACCCATATTTATACAAATGTATTTTAACTTTGTCTGGTTTCCAAAACCTCATCAATTTGCACTTACTACATGGACGTTCCTTGTAATTTCGATTATTATATACTACGAATTTAATAAATTTGTTTACACCATTGTAGAAATGTGTTTTCACCGAACCTTTCATTTTAGTTCTAACTTCATATATCCTACTACGGACGACATAATAATCGAACAATTTTCCTGATACAAAAGTATATGTTAGTGATTTCGATAAAACATATACCTTTGTGTAAATCCTTTTAGGACAAAAGGCTTCACATATTTTTCTATGCATTAGTTGCTATTAGGGAATGGAGTTTTGGTGACAACAACCTTAAATAAATTATCAATGATTATAATATATACTAACATTTCTATCTAGAATATATATATATACACATATACATGTAGGATTTGTATACAGGACTTAAATACTGAAGACTGTACAGTTTTAGAGTTTTAAAAGATTCAGAATTCAAAGGAGATCTAAGACTCATGAGTGATCAAGTTATAAAGAGTTTAAGAGTTAAGAAAAATATAGTAATTGAGTCTAGTTTATATGTAAGACTATGAATAGCACTCCAAGTTCAAATTCTGATATTCAAAATTCAAATTATAATTTCAAATAGTTTTTCTATCTTACTTTTGATTTCAAATATAAGTTTTAGAGTTTATAAGTCTATATATATTTATATAGTTATATTTTTATAGTTTTAAACCTTATAATTTTATAAATATGTTTATATAATATATAATTATGTTTTCATATGATTCTATACTTTAGAATATTCATTTATATCATTAAGTTTTAATTCAAGAATTTCCATAATGATATATATGTTAACACTTGAAAAGTAATTTTAAAAATAATTTTAACATACATATGTCGACATACGTAGGGGGCTTTGTCGATATACAATCATCATAATTTCAATTTTCAAAGGAAGTGTCTTTTCACTATTTGTAATGTTCCAGAAGCGTTGCAACCTTTCAAATCTTATAAATAGGGATTGAATTCGAACTTTTTAACTATTCTTCTTCCCCATCTTCACCCCTCTTCACTCCACCATTAATATTTCATATTCTATTGAATTCTACACTTCTACTCTGCCGATTTCTATTCTAATTACATCAAACTTCTTATTTTCTCTCTCTCTACTCATTACTCTTCGAATTGAAGTGCTATTGAAGAGTTATAGGGTTGCTGTATCATTTGGGAAGTCTTTTGGTGAAAGATGAGTTCCTTGTAGCCTTGGAATCAAGGAAACGGAGCGGTGTCAACCTTGTAGCCATAGAATCAAGGGAATATACTTGATCAAGGGTATTTGGAGCGGTGTTAACCTTATAGCTAGGAAACCAAGGGGGTTGTACTTGGATATTGATATAGTAATAAAACTCTGCGCAATCCAATGTTGCGTAGGACTGGATGTAGGAGTAATCCGAACTAGTATAAAATCATGTGTGTTCTTTCCTTCTACTTCATTTTTTATTTTTTTGTTTCTACGATTTTGATTGATTCTGTGTTTGTGACCATCTCTGTTGTGTGTGATTCATATAGTAAATCATATAGTTTTAGATTTTATTAAATTCTTTGAAAACATTATTCACTCTCCAAATTGAAGTGCTATTAAAGAGTTATAGGGATATTGTAATCATTTGGGAAGTGTTTTGAGGAAAGGTGTATTCCTTGTAGCCTTGACATCAAGGAAAGGGAGTGGTGTCAACTTGTAGCCATAGAATCAAGGGAATATACTTGATAAAGGGTGTTTGGTGCGGTGTTAACCTTGTAGCCAAGAAATCATGGGGATTGTACTTGGATATGGATATAGTAATAAAACTCTGCGCAATCCAGTGTTGCATGGGACTAGACATAGGAGTAATCCGAGCCAGTATAAATTCCGGTGTGTTCTTTCCTTTTACTGCATTTTATATTTGTTTATTTATGTGATTTTGATCGATTCTGTGTCTGTGATCATCTCTATTTTGTGTAATTCATATAGTAGATCATATAAGTTTTAGATTTTATTAGATTCTTTGAAAACACTATTCACCCCTCCTCTAGTGTTAGTCTTGCCTTAAGATCCGCAATTTGCATCCTTTTCAATTGGTATTGGACCAAGGTTTTTCATAAAATTCATAATCATATTTTGAAAATATTAAATAGAAAATATTGAAATGGTTCATAACATAATTTAAATTCATGCATTGCATAAGTATTAGATGAGTCTACATTCAATTTTATTGAAAAATCAAGTTATCACGATATGATTTCTTGAAAAGGTTAAATGAATATATCGTAGAATCATCATGATTAGTCATTTTGAAAAATCACTTGATTCTTTGAAAAGTTGTTTTGTTTTGCAGGAAAAGAGTCATGTCTGATGACTGTTGGTCAAAAGACACTAAGATGTTCATTCATCAATCAAGGAAAAAAGAGAGACGTTTGTGAAGGGATATGACATTTGGATAGTTGAAGTATCTATTCATTAAAAATTCAACCTCTGATGGACAAGTAGTGAAAATTAAATAGGACAAATGGATATGCTAAAGAAAAGGAACAGGGCTTACGCAACAACTTTAGATGATTCAGATTCATCATCAGGCAATTAAGAGCCAGAAACTGGAAATTCAAATATGTGTTTCACAGCGATTCAGGAATTCTGAAAATATTGAAGAAATAGATCTAAAAACCGAGAACGCCTTAATTAATTTTTTTATTTTTTTGGTTGAATGGATGCTTTGGTTGTCTTGCTTGTTTGCTTTGCTTTGAATTTGAAATTTAAAACTTTAAAATTCAAACTTGAAATTTAATGTAACAACCCGGAAAATCAAAACCAATTTAAAATTTTTATTTTTGTTATTTTAATGGATTTTGAATATTTAAAATTATTTATTTTAAATAATAACGACTAAAAATTTATTTTCGACGAAGTTAGAACGAATAAATTTATTTTAATTATAAAACGAGCCTGAAATGGCGCGGCAGTTTGAAAATTCGATTTTAAATTTCAATTGAATATACATAATTCAGTATAAGTCAGAATTGGATGAAACAAGAAATATTTGAATCTGATTAATAATATCTTTCTAACTGATGTAAGAAACTAAGATTTCACTTTATAATTTGAAAGTTATGTCCAATTTAAAATTCGGAAAAGTCGCTACGGAATTTATATATATATATATATATTAATATAATATATAGCCCTTAAAAATAGCCATTTTGCAAACGACCTCCGTTTTTTACGAAATCACTTTTGTTGGATCCAGATTGTCAAGTTATTGCTAGAATTCAATTTTCATAATTTTTGAAATCAATATGTGAGCGTGGCAAAAGAAAACGCATTTGGTAATTTCAGTTTGAATTTAATCGACTGAAAGATGACCGTTTTTCAAACGGTCTCCAAATTCGACGAAATTAGTTTTGTTAGGACCGTATCGTCAAAACATAGCCATATTTATTTTTTGGGATTTTTGGAGTCAGTATATGGTCCCGGTAAATTAAAATATACATTTTAAATTTAATATATATTGATTTATACTTTAATTTTGATGAAAACTGATCAGACAATAGAACTGGCTTATGAAACATATCCCATTGTGTTCGAAATGGGGGTATTTGGCTAGGGGCAACAGTCGTTGAGTTTCGTTTGGAGTTTGTGGCGTTAAAATTCAACGTTAAGTAATAATTGAATAAAATATTAATAAAATTATATATATAAATATCCTTTGCAAAGAAAACCCCAGGCCCCTCTCTATTGTTCAGCCACCACCCAGAAAATCGAGGGCCATCCTCGTTTGAATTTCGATCCCAAATCTCTCTGATCCAAGCGATTTTAATTCAAATTTTCAAAACAAAAATGATTGAGATTTCGGAGGGCTATAAATCAATACGGTTGTGATATAATTTCGTTGATTAAATCGCATGATTTTCGAGTCTGAAGCACACCCGTTCGCATGCCGCTCCATGCATCCTTGGACCATCAAGTGGCGCGCCTGGCTCGGCGGAGGGAGAGGAGGCTCTGGCCTTCCACATGGCGCCACTGGATTGGCCGACGGTGGCCTCGACCAGCGATGGCAGCGAGATTCTCTTTTGAACGATGGGTTCCGTTGTTCGCAGAAGGGGTTACGGGGGGAAGGTAATTAATGTGTTGATTAGGAAAGATAATTATATTAATTAGTAATTAATGTAATTAATCTATAAATGATCATATCTTGCTTATACGACCTCGGATTTACGAACCGTCAGTTTTGTTGGAACCATGGGATTGAACGCTACAATATGGAAAAGACTAGAACGGAAACAGAAGCATAAGAATTTTTTTATTAAATTAAACATGGGTTTAATTTAATTAAAATAATCATTTTTAATGATTTCAAAACCAGTCAAGGTGAGAACTTCTCACTAAAATTATTTCTGTACAGTTGTTTATTTTATAACTGCATATATGGACTGCTCCACATCGTCCACAGACCATGGACGACTTATTTGATTATATTGTGTTGTGGAATTTTATTGTGATTGTGATGTGAAATGAACTGTATAAAATATTCATGTGTTGAATAAAATATTTGAATAATAAAAATATCATTTTTATTGTATAAATGAACTGAATAGAATATTCATGTGTTGAATAAAATATTTTATCGTTCAAAATATAATTTTTAACGTGTATATGAATAAAATAAATATTCATTAACAAATCAGATTATTTGTTTATGTATACCCATTTGGCTGATATGGATTGGGACGATAAATTTTACACATCGCCCAACTGCACAAATAAAATCTGTGTTTGTTATTTGAAACCCCACACGGGTATTGGGATGATATTTGACGTATACTAATCCCAATTATTTAGTTGTATGTCGATCAATTGGTTGACAGACTGTTGTAAGCGTTAATTATTTATATTTAATGCTTATGCAGTTGTGTAATGCACTCTGAATGATGGATAATTGTTTATCAGTGTTATTATATACATGTGTTGTATGGAATCCATATAAGTAATATTATATGGTAATCGATTGGGTCTCATTCCAATTTGGAGAATAAAGAATATTTTAAAAAAATATTAAGAAGAGGATTAAAAATATTCATGCATTAAATAAAATAAAACAACGAATATTTTAAAATAATATTCGGTAAAGGATAAAAATCTGATTTTGATGTCTGATTTGGATGGACACGAAAACATTGAAATATATAAAGTCGTGTTGATTAGATGTGTGCCATTCTAACGTGAACGATATTTATATCGATTTTATTCATTCTTATAATGAATATCGAAAAGAAGTGATTTCAAAATCGGATATTTTGAAAATATTATCATTTATATATTATAATGATATAGAATATTCAGTTTTGATTTAAAATTGAAAATGAAGTTGGAATAGTTTTTAAAACGAAGTTAAAACTATTTATAAAATACGTTTTAAAGGGAAATCGATGAAATATATATAATATATATTATATATGTTAAATGACCTGAATAGAACGCGCCGCGCCACAACCGTTCGCAAATTTCGACCATTGACTTCGAGTTGACATTACGGGAGATCCGACCGTCGGATTCTCCTAAAACCAGAACCTTTGGGTTCGTATCGAAAAGAGCTTTCCAACTAATATAAGATATTTGAAATCTAATGGTTGGATTTGGAATTATGTCCAAATCAAATTTGGAAAAGGTCGTTGTAAGTGCAGTTCGATGACCGTTTATGGAAATCGACTGTACGGGCCTTGATAAAATTATTAATATATTAATAATTTGTGTAAAATCATAATAAATGATTTGGAAAAAATTGGGATGAAAAATTCCATATTTGAAAAGATAATAATATATTTTTATCAAAATGAACTAGTTATTAACTAGAATTAAAATCCAATTATTAAATAAATAAATTGTATTGATAATAGGTTTTATTATAACCAGGATTTCCAATATATGAATTGGGATGGATTTGAATCGAAATTATCTTTGGAATATTTCGATATTGGATTCCGTGATTATACGGATATTGTGGAGGAATCTGGAAGATATATATATCATTATTCCCAGTACGATATTTGTTGATCGCAGAATTTGATATTGAATATAAACCGATATAATTTCTATTCAGAGCCTTGTATTTAATATCGAATTGGATTATAGGTTTGTCGTGAACGTGTCTTAAATAACATTCGTTCTTAAACTCGGTTAAGATAAGAATAAATCTTTTAATTAAGATTTAGTGAAGTTTTCCAATTAATTAATATTTAATTGGAATTGAACTGAATTAGGTTTTGGGTTTGTCGTGAATGGTGTCTTCAATAACATTGTTCTTAAACACCGTGTGAAAAGGAAAAAAATCTTTTAATTAAGATTTAAAGTAGAATTACCAATTAATTAACATTTAATTGGAATTTAAATGGAACGTGAGTTGGGTTTATTGTGAATTGTGTTTTAACGACATTCGTTCTTTAACTCGATTTACAGAGAAAGGTGAATTGGAATTTATAAATCTTTTTATTAAGATTTACTGGGATTTTCCAAAGTAAAGATTTCCAATTTAATAAATTGGAATAGAATGGAATTCGATTTGGTAATAATCGAAGTGAGCTTCTGTGGAGGAAGACTGTTACTATATATGGAATTTAAAAATGCTTTGTCGTTATTCCATTTATATTATTAGTCGGATACGGAAATTGATATCGATTAAATATTGATTTGTTTTTTCGTGAAAATTCCATAATTAATGGAATGAGATTTTGGGTTTATCGTGAAATGTGTTTTAAATGACATTGGTTCTTTAACCCAGTTAAAGGCATGATTTATTTTCCTAGATTTGAATAATCATTAAGAAATGATTTTCGAGATTAAAATTGAATTAGAGTTTTAATGAATCTTTAATTAGATTGGAATGAGAATGAGATAAGTAAATTTATCGAATTCATGAAATGATCGCGAATGGAGCATCACCAATTTTTCTCTAAGAGATATTTAAATCTTTAACTAGATTTGAAACGGGAAATGGTAATTAATATTTACCGATAACACTGTGGTGTTAGATATGGAGTATTAGCAGTTTTACTCCATGGGATGAATAGGTTGGGGTCGGAAAATATAATAAATGATTACTTCGGTAAGGTTCTCTAATCCCGATTAGTTTGGATAAACCTTAATATGGTTTAAAATTGTGAAAAGAATATTTGGATAAAAGAATATTCTGGACTGGAATGAGGCGTATGTTGTGTTTGTATAACACTTGTTTATAAAATACGCAAGTTATTCGGAAAGGCCGGGTTTATACCTATTCGGAATAACTGATACGACGATAAGTCAACAATGAAGACGGTGGTTGAAGGCCAGAGGTCTTCGCATCGTCTGGATGATTACTTATGTCTTGATTGGGCTACACACCCAAGACAAGGTAATAAGTGGTGATCGTCCAGACGTACATGGAGATCGACCAGATATGCAAGGACCTCTCTCTTGTATTGTACATATGGGATGAGGAATAAGGTGCCTCCGGTTTTGTTCAGACCCAGAATGGACTTGTAAATGGATAGTGTGTTTGACATTGTATTCCTTTATACTGTATTCATTGATCTCTGCTAAATATATATCTGTTTGGTGGCAGAGAATTTATTCTCTTGCTTAACACCCTTCTCTAAGATGTATGAGCTTAGAGGTAATATATTGGCAGAAATCAATGGTACGGTATGGATTGACAGTGTGGCATGCTGAGTTGCATGGATCAAGGCTTTTGTTGAAAAGCAAAGTCCTGTGGTTGATGATCAAAGCATAGCTTTAATATAGCGCCGCTTTGTGTATAGCATTAATTCGCAAGCCTCACACCCCGATGTGAACTAGAAACGGGAAGGACCTCAGGGAAATGGACGTATGCTAGTTTCTAACTAGGAGGGGTGTCAGGGTTTTGCACGCCTGGGCATTTTACTCATGTGGATGTTGCTTATTATTACTTGATGGATAGGGAGGCGCCTCGGATATATCAGTTACTACAGAGCCGATGGATGTTATGGTCGAAATACTGACCAGATTTTATGCCCCATAGGGCAGACTAGCATATAGTTTATGGTATAACTAATCATCGACGGATGACCGGCCATGTCGCTCTGGGTGCAGTTGCTGCTGAGACCTGAGGCTCGGGCTAGAGAGTCTTGAATTGGCACAGGATGTTCCCTTTGCCTTGGTTCACAGATGGAATCCAACTTCCAATATGACATTTTGTGGTTTTAATTGTAAAACTAGTATGGCGACATGATATATGGTACCCATGTCGTCTATGATTGATACATTTATATTTGAAGTTGTTTTATACACTATGCACTTATAATAGTATCAAATGATTTGTTTTAAACGTACCAAGCATGTTTGGCTATTACAAGGGAAAACCCTATCCTCCGGCTTGCGTTGCATTTTGTGATGGGACCTGGGTCTTATAATAGCTTCATTTTTCTATTTAGCATTGCGCTGTATGTTTTATGCACTGGTAATCCTGGGGTTAAAACCCTTTCCGTGTTATACGGGCCCCTTGATTTATCAAACTTTAAAACTAATATTAATAACTGTTTTAGTTCTCACACCAGTCACATGTCTGACCTAGAGTTTATTGTTTTAACCTAAACTTTGGGTGCCCCTATTTTCCACATGGGCAGCTAGTAGTTTTGGGTTTTGCAGATATTTATTTTCCAGGATCCTGGATTTACAGCTAGAGCTATATTCGGAATGCTCTGTATCCATGTATTTCTTACAGTTGTGTTATGTATTATTTTTTCGTTGCATTATAATTTAAATCTCTGATATTTATCGAATGTATAATATTCATTTATACTTTGTTATATTCTTGTACTCTGATGCAATTGTTGTAATAAGCAATGAAATATTCTTCTGTTTGTGTTCTGATTTGTTGTGTTCTCAATTCAATCCAGGCTTTCCTTTACGGGGAAGTTTGGGTCGTTTAATTTAAATTCAAATTCAAATTTTGAATTTTGAAATTCAAAAATATCAATAAAATAATAAGAAATAAATATAATAATAAAATAAATTTTGGAGGTTTGTTAGGATTAATATTATTTTAGGAAATAGTTAAACCTGAAATATAAATCAATAATTTAAAACCAGAGTCACAAAATCATATGTTCTTTGAAATTTAAGGATGTATGTCGAGATACATATGTCCTTATATCGACATAACGACCTGAAAAATGAAATTCAAATTTTGAGTTTCATAATTTTAAACTTAGTTAAATTTAACGTATATATTTTTCATATCTAAATTAAATTAAATAGTGATATTCCAAGTGTTGCCATTAAATATGACCTGGTTTGTTAAATAGTAATTTCTCTCCATCTTTTAAATAAGTAAATGCCAGTTCAAATTCTAGTTATTAACTTTGTCTATCTATTTATTTTCTTATATCTTGTTTCAAAAAATATATAAATTAATAAAATAAACATGTTAATTTATAAAAATATAAATTTATATAGTTAAAACATGCATAGATTATTTTTTTTCATAAAAATTTTGGGTAACATCACAAATACTATTTGTAACTTAATACTAATTTGGATTTCTTATTAAGATTTATAAAACTTGTATATTTAAATTAATATTTTGGTATAAAATATATATATGATTTTTATGCAGTTTAAATATAAGAAGTTATAGTTTTATAGTTTACTTTATATAAAATAATTTTGTTATAACTATAGATTTTTTTTTTAAAATTTTAACATATAAATGGTTCTTTAGAATAAGTTTAAATAATTTATATCAAAAGATTGATGTATATCACATAATAAATTTTTAGTCTTTGTCAAATTAATTTTTATATACACTTATGAATATATGTTTATTGTTTACTTCATGTGATAAACTTATATATTCTCTTTAAGGATATTCAATGTTTACTATATTATTTTTGAAGAAGCACCCTACTAAGATTATATAACTCCATATTTCTCATAAAATTATTTTGAATATTTTACTACTTATCATGAATATATTTTAATAAACATCTATACTATTCTTTCAATCTTTTTCTGTAGTATCATTAACCAAAGACCAGAAATTAATATATATTACCTTTGTTTGATTGAAATAATTTATAATATATATGTATATGCATAATAGTTAGGTAGTTCTTTGAAATTTTACCGATATAATCGCCGAATCATTCTACATATTATCATTACATGCGTCCTTATTATAAATTATACTGGATTCCAAATTAAAATCATTCATATCATAAGTTGCATTTCATTTAATATATAATTTCATATTTCTTTCCATATGATATACATTAAGACGACCCGAACTTCCCCGTGAAGGAAAGCCCGGATTGAATTGAGAACACGACAAACCAGAACACAAACAGAAGAACATTTCATTGCTTATTACAACAATTACATCAGAGTACAAGAATATAACAGAGTATGAATGAATATTATACATCAGAAAAATATCATAGATTTAAATTACATTTAAATACATAGCAGCGGAAAAATAATACAAAACACAACCGAAAGAAATACACAGATACAAAGTGTTCCGAAAATAGCTCCAGCTGTAAACCAGGATCCTGTGAATATAAATATGCAAAACCCAACTACTAGCTACCCGTGTAGAAAATAGGGGCACCCAGAGTTTAGGTTAGAACAACAAACTCTAGGTCAGTCATGTGACTGGTGTGAGAACTAAAAACAGTTATTAACTCGGTTTTAAAATTAGGTAAATCAAGGGACCACGCCGTATAACACGGAACGGGTTTTAACCCCAAGAATACCAGTGCTTAAACAAACAGAGCAATGCTAAATAAAGAACAATGAAGCTATTATAAGACGCATGTCCCATCACACAATGCAACGCAAGCCGGAGGATAGGGTTTTACCTTATAATAGCCAAATATTGCTTGATACGTGAAATTTAATCTTTTATTATTACTATAAGTGAAGAAAACAACTTCAAATATAAATGTATCAATTATAGGATGCATGGGTACCATCTATCATGTCGCCATATTAGGCTCTACAATCAAAACTGAAATGTCACGTATTGGAAATTGGATTTCCGTCATGAGTCGAGGCCAGGGATGGCTCCTCACCGCTTAGAGACACTCTAGAAAATGTCTCAGGACTACACACTCTAGGTAACCCTTGGATCGGTTGGGCCGGTCCACACTTACGTTAGTGGATTGGCAATTCCTGAATACACGTTTCCCGGTCCTATCGGACCTATCCATCGGCTCCGTAGTAACCGGTATATCTGAGGCGCCTCACAATCCAACAACCACATATGTAAAAATAATATAAATGTCAGGGCTTGTAACCGCTGACACCACCCATAGCTAGAAAGAAACGTCATGTTCTCCCAGTGGTCCGATCCCGTTTTTGACTCGTACCGAGGTGCAAGGCTTGCGAATCAACGCTATACACAAAGTGGCGCTATATTAAAGCTGTGCTTTGATCATCAATCACAAGACTCTGCTTTCAACAAAAGCCTTGATCACTGCATATTAACATGCCACACAGGCAATTCACACCATGCGACTGATGTCTATCGATATATAACCTCTTAGCTCGTACGTTTCAGAGAAGGGCATTAAGCAAGAGAATAAATTCTCCGCCGCCAAAAAGATATATATTTAATAGAGATCAATCAACACGGCATAAAATCCAATGTTAGACACACAATCCATTTACAGGTTCCTTCTGGGTCTGAACGAAACTGCTTATTCCTCGTCCCATATGTCCAATACAGGAGAGAGGTCCCCGCATATCCGTCGATCTCCAAGTATGTCTAGACGATCACCACTAATTACCTCGTCTTGGGTGTACAGCCCAATCAAGAAATCAGTAATCATCCAAACGATGTGAAGACCTCCGGTCTTCAACCACCGTCTTCATCGTCGCTTATTGTCGAATCAGTTATTCAGAATGGGTATAAACCTGGCCTTTCCGAATAACTCATGTATATAATAAACAAGTGTTACACAAACATAACGTACGCCTCAAACCAATCTAGAATATTATTTTATTCAAATATTCACATCATTAGGGAAAGGTTCCCGTTAATATTATCAAAGATAAATTCTTTTAAATTTATCCTTTAATCTTCCTTTGAATACCAATTCAAACCATATTGAGGTTTATCCAGACTAGTCGGGATTAGCGAACCACATCGAAGTAATAATTTGTTTTGTTTCCCAATCCCAACCTATCATCCCATGGAGCAAAACTAGTAATACTCCATGTCTAACACCATGGTGCTATCGGGAAATTTATTACCATTTCACGTTCAAATCTAATTAAAGATTCAACTATCGTGTGGAGCAAAACTGGTGATACTCCATTCTCGATCATTTCAATCTAATTAAAGATTCATTAAAGCTCCACTTAGTTTTAATCTTCCCAAAAATCAATATTAATGATTATATAACTTGGGAAATTATATCCTGTCCTTAACTGGGTTAAAGAATCAATGTCATTTAAAACACGGTTCACGATAAACTCAAAATCACATTCCATTCCATCAGTCTCTAACCCTAAATTAGTAAGAGAACAATTCCCTAAGTATTAATCCCGAATGCCGAAACCAACATTTGGTCAATATCCAGGAAACCATTCAACTTAGCTAATCTCCTGTTAGTTTCTAATTTTCTTAACTCTATTGGGTTTAGAACAGTATTTTTAAAGATACCATTCATGACAAACCCAAAATCACATTCCATTTTATTCCAATTAATAAATATAACTGGAAATTATAATAATCTTAATTAAAAGATTTATTCTTTTCACACGGGGTTTAAGAACAGTGTTAATGAAGACACTGTTCATGACAAACCCAAAAATCCAATTCAATTCAATTCCAATTAAATATTAATTAATTGGCAAACTACATTACATTTTTTCTCAACTAGGTTTAAGAACAGTGTTAGTGAAGACACCGTTCACGACAAACCCAAAATCCCATTTGATATTAAATACAAGGCTCTGAATAGAAAATATATCGGCTTATATTCAATATCAAATCCTGAAATCAACAAATATCGTATTGGAATAACGATATATATATATATATATATATATATATATATATATATATATCTTGCAAATTCCTCCACAACGTTCGTATAATCACGGAATCCAATATCGAAATATTCCGAAGATAATTTTGATTCAAATTCATTCCAATTCATATATTGGAAATTATGGTTATTTTTAAAACCATTTCAAATCCAGTTTATTTATTTAAAAAGATTGGATTATTTTCCTAGTTAATAACTAGTTCATTTCAATAAAAATGTATTTTTATCTTTTCAAATATGGAATTTTTCATCCCAGTTCTTTCCAAATCAATTATTACGATTTTACAAAAATTATTAATATTTTTAACAATTTTATCAAGGCCCGTACAGTCGATTTCCATAAATGGTCATCGAACTCGACCATTTCCAAATTTGATTTGGACATAATTCCAAATCCAACAGTTAGATTTCAAATCTCTTATATTAGTTTGAAAGCTCTTTCGATACGAACCCAACGATCACGGTTTCAGGAGAATCCGACGGTCGGATCTCCCGTAACGTCAGTTCGAAGTCAATGGTCGAAATTCGCGAACTACCGCGGCGCTGCGCGTTCTATTCAGGCCATTTAATATATAAAATATATATATATATATTATATAGATTTCGTCGATTTCCATTCAAAATGTACTTTATAAATCGTTTTAAATTCGTTTTAAAAAAGATTTCAACTTCATATTCAATTTTAAATCAAAATTGAATATTCCATATCATTAATATATAAATGATAATATTTTCAAAACGTTATAATTTGAAATCAATTCCTTTTCGATATTCATTATAAAAATGAATAAAATAGATATAAATATCGTTTGCGTCCAAATGGCGCTAATCTAACCAACACGACTTTATATATATAAATATTCGTGTCCATCCCAAATCGGACATCAAAATCAGATTTGATCTTTTACTGAATATTATTTTAGAATATTCATTATTTTAAAATATTCGTTATTTTAAAATATTCATTCTTTCGGACTTGGAACCAGACACAGTCAATTACCATATAATGTTGATTATATGGATTTTATACAATACATGTATACAATAACAATGATACACAAGCAACCATCATCCATAGTGCATTCTACACTGCATGAGCATTAAATATAATTATTTAACGCTTACAACAGCCTATCAACCAATCGATCGACATATAACTAAACAATTGGGATTAGTGTACGTCAAATATCATCCCAATACCCATGTGGGGTTTCAATCAACAAACACTGAATATTATTTATGCAGTTGGGCAATGTGTGAAATTTATCGTCCCAATCAATATCAGTAAAATGGGTGTACATAAACAAATTGTCCGATTTGTAAATGAATATTTATTTTATTCATAAACTCGTAAAATTATATTTTTAACGATCTAATATTTTATTCAACATATTAATATTCTATTTCATTCATTTATCAACAAAAATGGTTTTTTTATTGTTCTAATATATTTTAGAAAATTTTGGCGATATAACTGCGCGATACTAGAATCGGGATAAGGTCTAGCCTTATCCCTCGCCCAATAATGGCTCGCGCCGTATACAAACCAAATCATATTAATTCATTTCACATCCCAAACCAATCCAAACAAATAAATCAACCAAACCAAACAATCAAACAAGTCGTCCATGGTTTGTGGACGACGGGGAGTAGTTCATATATGCAGTTATAAAATAAATAACTGTACAAAGAAAATTTTATTGAGGAGTTCTCACCTTTGGGATCCACTCCTCCATTCTATTCTGAATTTCTGAATAATTGGGATTTGCCTGAAATTCTACGCAGTCTTTTCCACGCTGTTCATATTGAAAATCACATTCTCAATGTGATGTTTATATATTTTTATCCAACTAATAAATCATATTTTTCCATCGACGCTTATATTTTTAAAAATCATATTCTTATATCGTTATATATATAAAAAGATCACTTCTTTTTATGTTATACATATAAATAAAAATCAAATCTTTATATGTAAAAGTCACATGTTTATTTCACATCTACATATATAAAAATCATATCTTTATAGCACTACTATACATATAAAAATCATACTTTTATATCAACGCTAAACGTATAAAAATCACTTCTTTTCTATAATGATATACATAATAAAAATCACTTCTTTTATTTTGTTTCGATGCTTTCATACATTTAAACTGATTTTAAAAACATCGTTTTATAAAATAAAAGGAACAATCACCTTTCTTATTGTAAAATTTGATCTTTGTTGGAGGAGGGGTACACTGATCGGCCTGAGGTGGCGCTGGTGGTGGCAGAGGGCGGCACCGGGCTGTTGGTGGTCGGATAAAAGGTGTAGCAGAGGTTTTAGGGTTCGGTTTGGGTTGCGGTGGGTTTTAGGGGAAAAGAGGGCGGAAAAGGGAGAACAGTGGTCGGAGGTGGGTCAGCACGGTGGTGGGTGCTCCGGCGGTGAACTCCGGCGGGGTGTGGGTCACGGTGAAGGCGATGGGCTATTGGAAGTCAGATTTGGGGCTTTGGGGATTACGGATTGCGAGTGGAGAGAGGAGGAGCCAGAGGAAAGAGAGGGGAGGCGCCTTTGGCGGCGATGGCGGGTGGGGGTCCTCCGACGACGGTGGTTGCAGCGTGGGGGGGCGACATGGTAGAG
Source organism: Allium sativum (assembly GCA_030737875.1). Lineage (NCBI taxonomy): Eukaryota > Viridiplantae > Streptophyta > Magnoliopsida > Asparagales > Amaryllidaceae > Allium > Allium sativum. The sequence goes on from CM060922.1 coordinate 1,053,459,806, forward strand.
AGGTAGCGGATTTTTTTCTTCTTCTTTGAATCGAACGTTGACCTAGGGGATAAGGAAGAGAGAGGGTGTTATATACTTTATATATTTAAATTTCCAGAAAGTAAAATTTTCATCCGAACCCTAAATCGAACCCAACGACTATCGCCCCTAGATAATTACCCCCATTCTGAACGCGATGGGATATGTTTCGTAAGCCAATTCGATCGTCTTAATCAGTTTTTGTCAAAATTAAAATATAAATCTATATATATTGAATTCAAACGTACATTTTAATTTACCGAGGCCACATATGGTCTCTAAAAATTACAGATAAAATATTTTTGACTTTTTTTGATGATATAGTCCTAACAAAACTAATTTCGTCGAATTTGAAGGCCATTTGAAAAATGGCCATTTTTTGGTCGATCCAAATTGATTGAAACTGTCAAAATACGTTTTATTTTGCCACACTCACATATAGATTTCAATAATTATGAAAATTGGAACCTGGCAAAAAGTCGACATCCCGGATCCAAAAAAAGCGGTTTCGTCGAAAACGGGGGTCATTTGTAATATGGCTATTTTTAAGGGCCATTTATATATTAAAATATATATAAATTCCATAGCGACTTTTCTAAATTTTAAACTGGACGTAACTTTCAATTTATAAAATGAAATCTTAGTTTCTTACATTCGTTAGAAACATATAATTAAACTTATTCAAATATTTCTTGTTTCGTCCAATTCTAATATATATTGAATTCTGTATATTCATTTGAAATTTGAAATCGAATTTTCAAACTACCGCGCCATTTCACGCTCGTTTTATAATTAAAATAAAATTATTTGTTTTAACTTCGTCGAAAATAAATTTTCCGTCGTTATTATTTAAAATAAATCATTTTAAATATTCAAAATCCGTTAAAATCTCCAAAATAAAAAAATTAAATTAGTTCTGATTTTTCGGGTTGTTACAATCTCCCCCACTTAAAATCTTTTCGTCCTCGAAAAGGAACGAAGCTGAAAGTTGTTTTACTAATCAACTCAACTTTCATTCTGGCGTTCATTCTCCAACTTTTCAGTTTCTAAGAATTTTCTAGTTTTTCAAAAATTTGGCTAACACCCTCAATTTTCGAAAAATTTCGCCATAACCTCCTTTGTACGGGGAGCATCGGGAAAATCCACAAACCGCCACACAGGCCCTCTCATCTCAAAAATAAAAAGCCAAGCGGCTGGCAATCGGCTCATAAAGTCATCCAAACCCAATACATTAGTAAACATGTACCTATTTGTCAGGCATACAATTTTATTCCTCTTCTCTAGCCTCCTTGCTATGACCTGTTCACACATATATATGTACATACATGCAATTTCAAGAAATTTCAATTTCAGTTCAATATTCGGTTCAATTTGGCTTAATGGTTCAAAATTTTAATTAATCAAACAAATAATCATACAAAACAACCATCAATCAATTAGTGAATTAACGTTTCAAATTCATAATTTTAATGCATAACCAAAAATCATATTTTTGATGCCAAATCACAACAATAAACCCTATCTAGTTTTGGTTCTCACACCAGCCAATTGGAAATATATAGATATCCCACTTTCGAAACTCGAGCATAGACTCTGATGCTGAGGCCTCATTATTAGGATCATCCCCAGGCGACTAGAGTGTGGTTCTATATCTATCCAGTATATTAAAACTTCGAATATACGTTTGCAAGGCGTATATGCAAAATCTTTATATACTCGATTGTCCAAATTCAATGTAAAATAAAATATTCAAATACGTATAATAGAGTTTAAATTTTCAAAACAAAATTTGTTTTCATTAAATAATACTCTTCTAACTCATTCTAGGATACTGCTGATCCCATCTCTAACGAGTCATTCTCATTGGATATTACTAAACCGATCTCCGATGAATTCTTTCGTTTGGTTCTAATGTGTATTGTTCTCGAGCTCTGTAAACCAAAGCTCTGATATCAACTGAGATGACCCGAACTTCCCCGTGAAGGAAAGCCCCGATTGAATTGAGAACACGACAAATCAGAACACAAACCGAAGAACATTTAATTGCTTATTACAACATTTACATCAGAGTACAAGAATAAAACAGAGTATGAATGAATATTATATATCAGAAAAATATCAAAGATTTAAATTACATTTAAATACATAGCAATGGAAAAATAATAAAAAAACACAACTGAAAGAAATACATGGATACCTAACGTTCCGAATATAGCTCCAGCTGTAAACCAGTATCCTGTGAATATAAATCTACAAAACCAACTACTAGCAGCCCATGTGGAAAATAGGGGCACCCAGTGTTTAGGTTAAAACAATAAACTCCAGGTCAGTCATGTGACTGGTGTGAGAACTAAAAACAGTTATTAACTTGGTTTTAAAATTAGGTAAATCAAGGGACCACGCCGTATAACACGGAACGGGTTTTAACCCCAAGAATACCAGTGCATAAACAAACAACGCAATGTTAAATAAAGAACAATGAAGCTATTATAAGACGCAGGTCCCATCACACAATGCAACGCAAGCCGGAGGATAGGGTTTTACCTTATAATAGCCAAATAATGCTTGATACGTGAAATTTAATCTTTTATTATTACTATAAGTGAAGAAAACAACTTCAAATATAAATGTATCAATCATAGGCAGCATGGGTACCATCTATCATGTCGCCAAACTAGGCTCTATAATCAAAATTGAAATGTCATGTATTGGAAATTGGATTTCCGTCATGAGTCGAGGCTAGGGATGGCTCCTCACCGCTTCGAGACACTCTAGCAAATGTCTCAGGACTACACACTCTGGGTAACCCTTGGATCGGTTGTGCCGGTCCACACTTACGTTAGTGGATTGATAATTCCTGAACACACATATCCCGGTCCTATCGGACCTATCCATCGGCTCTGTAGTAACTGATATATCCGAGGCGCTTCGCAATCCTACAACCACATAGGTAAAAATAATATAAATGTCAGGGCTTGTAAACGTTGACACCACCCATAGCTAGAAAGAAACGTCATGTTCTGCCAACGGTCCAATCCCCCTTTTGACTCATACCGAGTTGTGAGGCTCACGAATCAATGTTATACACAAAGCGGCGCTATATTAAAGCTGTGCTTTGATCATCAATCACAAGACTCTACTTTTCAACAAAAGCCTTGCTCACTACATCCCAGCATGCCACATAGGCAATTCACACTATGCGACTGATGTCTATTGATATATAACCTCTAAGCTCGTATGTCTCAAAGGAGAGCGTTAAGCAAGAGAATAAATTCTCCGCCGCTAAAAAGATATATATTTAATAGAGATCAATCAACACGGCATAAAATCCAATGTCAAACACAAATCCATTTACAAGTTCGTTCTGGGTATGAACAAAACCGGAGACACCTTATTCCTCGTCCCATATGTCCAATACAAGAGAGAGGTCCCCACATATCCATCGATCTCCAAGTACGTCTAGACGATCACCATTATTACCTTGTCTTGGGTGTATAGCCCAATCAAGACATCAATAATCATCCAAACGATGTGAAGACCTCCGGTCTTCAACCACCGTCTTCATCGTCGACTTAACGTCGAATCAGTTATTCAGAATGGGTATAAACCCGGCCTTTCTGAATAACTCGCATTTATAATAAACAAGTGTTACACAAACACAACATATGCCTCATTCTAATCCAGAATATTTTTTTTCAAATATTCACATCATTAGGGAAAGGTTCCGTTAATTTTATCAAAGATAAATTATTTTAAATTTATTCTTTAATCTTCCTTTGAATATCAATTCAAACCATATTCAGGTTTATCCAAACTAGTCGGGATTAGCGTACCACACCGAAGTAGTCATTTGTTTTATTTCCTAATCCCAACCTATTCATCCCATGGAGCAAAACTGGTAATACTCCACATCTAACACCATGGTACTATCGGTAAAATTAATCACCATTTCACGTTAAAATCTAGTTAAAGGTTTAACTATCGCTTGGAGCAAAACTGGTGATACTCCATAAACGTTAATGATTTTACACAAATTATTAATATTTTTAATAATTTTATCAAGGCCCATACAGTCGATTTTCATAAACGGTCATCGAACTGCACTTACAGCGACCTTTTCCAAATTTGATTTGGACATAATTCCAAATCCAACCGTTAGATTTCAAATCTCTTATATTTATTTGAAAGCTATTTTCGATACGAACCCAACGGTCCCGTCTTCAGGAGAATCCGATGGTGGGATCTCCCGTAACGTCAATTCGAAGTCAATGGTCAAAATTCATGAATTGCCGTGGTGCTGCGCGTTCTATTCCGACCATTTAATATATATAATATATGTATTATATAGATTTCCTCGATTTCTATTCAAAACGTATTTTATAAATCATTTTAAATTCGTTTTAAAAACGATTTCAACTTCATATTTAATTTTAAATCAAAATTGAATATTCCATATCATTAATATATAAATGATAATATTTTCAAAACGTTATATTTTGAAATCAATTCCTTTTCGATATTCATTATAAAAATGAATAAAATCGATACAAATATCGTTCGTGTCCAAATGGCGCTAATCTAATCAACATGGCTTTATATGTTTAAATATATTCGTGTCCATCCCAAATCGGACATCAAAATCAGATTTTGATCTTTTACTGAATATTATTTTAGAATATTCATTATTTTAAAATATTCGTTATTTTAAAATATTCATTCTTTCTGAACTGGAACCAGACACAGTCAATTACCATATAATGTTGATTATACGGATTTCATACAATACATGTATACAATAACAATGATACACAATCAACCATCATCCATAGTGCATTCTACACTGCATAAGCATTAAATATAAATATTTAATGCTAACAACAACCTATCAACCAATCGATCGACATACAACTAAACAATTGGGATTAGTGTATGTCAAATATCATCCCAGTACCCATGTGGGGTTTCAATCAGCAAACACTGAATATTATTTGTGCAGTTGGGTGATGTGTAAAATTTATCGTCCCAATCAATATCAGTAAAATGGATGTACATAAACAAATCATCCGATTTGTAAATAAATATTTATTTTATTCATATACTCGTTAAAAATTATATTTTTAACGATCTAATATTTTATTCAACATATGAATATTCTATTACGTTCATTTATCAATAAATATGGTATTTTTGTTGTATTAATATATATTAGAAAATTTTTGCAGTATAACGGCGCGATACTTGATCCGGGATAAGGTCTAGCCTTATCTCTCGCCCAATAATGGCTCACTCTGTACACAAACCAAATCATATCAATTCATTTCACATCCCAAACCAATCCAAACAAATAAATCAACCAAACCAAACAATCAAACAAGCCGTCCATGGTTTGTGGACGACGGGGAGCAGTTCATATATGCAGTTATAAAATAAATAAGTGTACAAAGAGAATTATAGTGAGGAGTTCTCACCTTTGGGATCTACTCCTCCATTCTATTCTGAATTTCTGAATAGTTGGGATTTGCCTGAAATTCAACGCAGTCTTTTCCACGTTGTTCGTATTGAAAATCACATTCGCAATATGATGTTTATATATTTTTATCTAACTAAAAATCATATTTTTCCATTGACGCTTATATTTTTAAAAATCATATTCTTATATCGTTATATATATATATATATCACTTCTTTTTATGTTATACATATAAATAAAATCAAATCTTTATATGTAAAAATCATATTTTTGTTTCACTACTACATATATAAAATTCATATCTTTATAGCGCTACTATATATATAAATCATACTTTTATATCAATGCTAAACGTATAAAAATCACTTCTTTTATTTTGTTTCAATGCTTTCATACATTCAAACCGATTTTAAAAACATCGTTTTATAAAATAAAAAGAACAACCACCTTTCTTCTTGTAAAATTGGATTTTCAATGGAGGGAGTGGTCCACTGATCGGCCTGAGGTGCCGCTGGAGGTGGCAGAGGGCGGCCCCAGGCCGTTGGGGGTCGGAGAAATGGTGTGGCAGTGGTTTTAGGGTTTGGTTTGGGTTGCGGTGGGTTTTAGGTGAAAAGAGGGTGGAGGAGGGAGAACAGTGGTCGGAGGTGGGTTAGCACGGTGGTGGGGTGCTCCGGCGGGGTGTGGGGCATGGTGGAGGCGATGGGCTATTGGCAGTCGGATTTGGGGATTTGGGGATTAGGCATTTTAAGTGGAAAGAGGAGGAGCCAGAGGAGAGAGAGGGGAGGCGCCTTTGGCGGCGACGGTGGGTGGGGGTCCTCCGGCGACGGTGGTTGGGGGCGTAGGGGGAGTGACGGGGCAGAGGCGTAGCGGGTTTTTATTTTATTTTTTAATTTTTTTATTTGAATCGAATGTTGACCTGGGGGGGGGATAAGGAAGAGAGAGGGTGTTATATACTTTATATATTTAATTATATTTAAATTTCAACAAAGTAAAATTTTCATTCGAACCCAACAACTGTCGCGCCTAGCTAATTACCCCCATTTCGAACGCAATGAGATATGTTTCGTAAGCCAATTCGATCGTCTTAATCAGTTTTTGTCAAAATTAAAATATAAATCTATATATATTGAATTCAAACGTACATTTTAATTTACCGGGGCCACATATGGCCCCAAAAAATTACAAAAAATATATTTTTGACTTTGTTTTGATGATACGGTCGTAATAAAACTAATTTTGTCGAATTTGAAGACCATTTGAAAAATGGCCATTTTCTGGTCGATTCAAGTTGACTAAAACTGTCAAAACACTTTTTCTTTTGCCACGTTCACATATTGATTCCAATGATCATGAAAATTGGAACCTAGAAATAATTCGACATCCCAGATCCAACAAAAGTGGTTTCGTCGAAAATGGAGGTCGTTTGCAAAATGGCTATTTTTATGGGCCATTTATATATTTAAAAATTATAAATTCCACAGCGAATTTTCTAAATTTTAAACTGGACGTAACTTTCAATTTATAAAATGAAATCTCGGTTTCTTACATCCGTTAGAAAGATATAATTAAACCGATTCAAATATTTATTGTTTCGTCCAATTCTGACTTACATTGAATTCTGTATATTCATTTGAAATTTGAAATCTAATTTTCAAACTGCCGCGCTATTTCAGGCTCATTTTATAATTAAAATAAAAATATTCATTTTAACTTCGTCGAAAATAAATTTTCCGTTGTTATTATTTAAAATAAATCATTTTAAATATTCAAAATCCGTTAAAATCTCCAAAATAAATTTTTTAAATTGGTTATGATTTTCCGGATTGTTACATACATTTCATACTACATTATAACCAATATACTGCATACATAGCATTACATATTAACTTTTAACTCCACACATAACAAGTATACTATATGGGGAATTATTGTCTTAGAAATATATAGGATTATTAAGCACATAACATATTTACTTTGACTTGATAGGCTAGTTTGGCTTGATTAACTTGTTTAACTAGTTTGGCTTGATTAAATTGATTGGCTTAATTAACTTGTTTGACTTGATTGATTTACTTGATTTGATTGACTTGTTTAAGTTGTTTGGTTTAATTGACTTGTCTGATTTGTTTGACATGAATAACATGATTGACTTGTTTGACATGGTTGAATTTCATTAGTGGTTAATAGGTGTGTCAGAAATATACTTATACATTTGTAGTTGATAGGAGCTTTATAGGTTTTAGGATAAATAGAAGTTACAAGGAATGTTTGGTTTTTTGTGACAACAAAACTTAAATTTATTGATTGTTTGGATTAAATTGCTTTACTTAACTTATATCATAATTTTAACATATCTTACTAGAGTTATTTTGTAGTCTAGATTAAAGTCTTATTATAGTTTTAAAGGAATTAGAGTTTAGGATAGGTTTAGTCTTATATTAGATTAAGGGGGAGTTGTAGAGTTTCTAAGGATCAGTTGAAGGTTCAAGAATTGTTTTTTAGACATATATTATTTGGTTGATTTGGTTTAGATTGATTGTTTGAATTGCTTGTTTAAATTTATTGGTTTGTTAGTTTATTATTCTTCTATTTAGTTTATTAGACTAGCCATAAATTTAAGGTGGTTATAGAAATTTATAGATATAAGGAGAATTATAGATTAAGGTAGAGTTATAGATTTAGGGGGAGTAATTTATAGAATTAGTTACTAAGATTATTCTGAGATTTTTTTTGATTTAATCTATACATAATAAGTAACATAATTAAAAGAATGATGAGGTTTGACTAACTTAAAACTAGAATTTGAATATAACTCAGATCTAAATTTGTTTGGATTGATTGGATGCTTGCTTATATGGAAGTTTGTGTTGAATTGGTTTGACATGATTATTAGTCTGAATATTGTCTGGATTGATTGATTGGTTTAATAGTATAGTCATGAATTTATGGGGAGTAATTTACTTTAGTATAGAATCATAGGATATGTATAGATAGATATAGGATTTTGGGGGAGTATATTTAAAATTTCTTTTTAATAACAACAAAAGGGGAGAAATTACAAAATAAGGATTAGTTAGACTTAGTTCAAGGGGAGTATATAGGATTCATGAAGAAAGGGGGAGTATTAGAAGGATCAAAATCAACAAGTATGAACAAGTATGAATATTTTATAAAACAAGGTTGTCATCATCAAAAAGTGGAGATTGCTAGAGGATGGAGTTTTGATGACAACAAACTTAATTCAATTATCATTGATTACAAAATATATACTAACATTTCTATCTAGAATATATATACATATATATGTAGGATTTGTATATAGGACTTAAATACTGAAGACTGTACAGTTTTAGAGTTTCAAGAGATTCAGAATTTAGAGGAGATCCAAAACTCATGAGTAATCAAGTTATCAAGAGTTCAAGAGTTCAAGAAAACTATAGTAATTGAGGCTAGCTTATATGTAAGACTCTTGAATAGCACTCCAGGTTCAAATTCTGATTTTCAAAATTTAAATTATAATTTCAAATAGTTTTTCTATCTTACTTTTGATTTCAAATATAATTTTTAAAGTTTATAAGTTTTTTTTATATATATATATTTATATAGTTATATTTTTATAGTTTTATATTTATATAGTTTTAAACCTTATAATTTTATAAATATGTTTATATAATATATAGTTATGTTTTCATATGATTCTACACTTTAGAATATTCATTTATATCATTAAGTTTTAATTCAAGAATTTCCATAATGGTATATATATGTTTAAACACTTAAAAAATAATTTTAACATACATATTTGGATATACATAGGAGGCTATGTCGACATATGACCGTCATAATTTCAATTTTCAAATGAAGTGCCTTTTCACTATTTGTAACGTTCCAGAAGCGTTGCAACCTTTCAAATCTTATAAATAGGGGTTGAATTCGAATTTGTTTAACGATTCTTCTTCTCCATCTTCACCCCTCTTCACTCCACCATTTTATTACATATTTTATTGAATTCTACTCTTCTACTTTTCCTTTTTATCTAATTACATCAAACTTCTTCTTTTCTCACTCTCTACTCATTACTCTCCGAATTGAAGTGCTATTGAAGAGTTATAAAGATGTTTAAATCATTTGGGAAGTGTTTTGAGGAAAGGTGTGTTCCTTGTAGCCTTGAAATCAAGGAAAGAGAGCAGTGTCAACCTTATAGCTGTAGAATCAAGGGAATATACTTGATAAAGGGTGTTTGGTGCAGTGTTAACCTTGTAGCCAAGAAATCATGGGGATTGTACTTGGATATGGGTATAGTAATGAAACTCTGTGCAATCCAGCGTTGCATGGGATTGGACGTAGGAGTAATCTAAGCCAATATAAATTCCGGTGCATTCTTTCCTTTTACTGCATTTTATATTTGTTTACTTATGTGACTGTGATTGATTCTATGTCTGTGATCATCTCTGTTTTGTTTTATTCATATAGTAGATCATATAAGTTTTAAATTTCATTAGGTTCTTTGAAAATACTATTCACCCCCTCCACTAGTGTTAGTCTTACCTTAAGATCCGCATTCCGCATCCTTTTCAGTTGGATCCAATGGGTATATTTGTTTCTATTCTAAAAGTGAAAATAAAGTAAAACCTTCTGGGAATAAATGTTTTACATACCACACTATCAAATCTCGATAGAACTTCACTTCACTTCTCTTCTACATTCCATCTTCTGTCTAATCTAATAATAAAGTAAAACCTTCTGGGAATAAATGTTTTACACACCACACTATCATATCTCGATAGAACTTCACTTCTCTTCTACATTCCATCTTTTGTCTAATCTAATATTCATTTCTTAACTTTTTTAAAAACAGTTTTTTGTAAATCCTTTGTTATTACAATAATCATTGCTTCATTTTTTACATAATCGATTTTATAAGAATATTTAATCTTGTATGTTTATTTTTTTATTTCCTAGAAAATTGAATTTATTAGAATATCTGTTGTTATTATTATTATTATTATTTATAAATTGTTTTCGAAATCAGTTCTTATACAATATTTTCTATTATTATATTATTTCAATATTTTTACAAAAAAATTAGTATGATATTTTATCTTATTGAATTCATTTCTAAACATTAAAGAAAATTGATTTTATTAAAATAATTTTTGTTTAAATATTTATTTCAGAATAGTTTACTAAATTGATTTTAGTACAGTATTTTCAATTGTTAAAATTCAACATAAAAAAACGAATTTAGTATAGTATTTGCTCTTATTGAATTTCTTTTGTAATATCAAAAATAATTGATTTTGGTACAGTATTTGTCGTTGTTAAATTCATTTCTAACTTTTTAACAAAATCGATTTAAGCATAATATTTCTTAAATTTTTTAACTAAACTATAAAATTTAAAATATATTTTAAATTTGATATAATCATTAATATTTCCGCATAAATTATAACAAACATTATTTCGCGCCTAACATTGGCGTAAACTTTATCAGCGCATATATCAATTAATAATTGTACTTCAGTTTTCGAACTTTGAATCTCACCCTAATTTTTAAATAAAAAATAAAAAATCAAACCACTAAGTATATCATAAAATCAACTAGTACACTATATTATGGTCAACTAATACACAATATTCATTTATTTTTGATTTAAAATCACCAATAATTATAACATAGGAATTTATCTATATTCTTAAATTAACTAATAATCTGGTATCATCACCAAACAACGGTTAATTAATATATGCTAATACTTAATCACCGAGATTTATTAATTTAGGGTTAAAAATCATGCCTCTAATAGTAAAATGGAATAGAAACCAGAAAGGGGAAGAAGTGGCGGGCTAGAAAGGAAAGACAGTCGGTGGTAGGGGCTGGATTCGACTGGCGACGAGCGGCAGGAGGCGCTGGATGCGGGTGGAGGGTTTTTTTTGTGGGTTTTCGTGGTTTATTTTGCTGAAAGAGGAACGAAAGGTTTGGTGTCAATTGACAACGGCTGACCACGGTCGCTTATTTTTTCCATCGCTAGCCGCCGTTAAGGCAGACCACGATTCCATGCTTTCCTAGTAGTGGGAGTAGTTGAGACAATGTTTGGTGGAGTTTACAGAGCAGCATGGGAGGTTCACTTCGTCTATTGGTTCTGGAGGGGAAGATGTGTAATGAGAGGTACGTTTTGTTATAGTTTGTTGAATGTGTATATACGTTTAGAGTGAGTAAGGATGTAGTTGATACATTTTAATGGAATTATATTGTTTTATGTTGATTTGGCTTGACTGTGGATTTATTGGATGTTTGATGCTATTAGATGTTGATTTGGAGATGATTTTAGTTGCATATATTAGATTATGTTGTTTATATAGGTCTGTTTGTGCATGGTTTGGGTTGAATATTGTGTTTGTCCATATATGTGATTATCGTTGTTGTATATATGCTCAAAATATAGCTATTATGGTTATTGATTTATTTGCATGAATGGAAGGCAATATGTCTGAAGGCAGACAAAATCTAGATTTTCAACATTTAGTAACGGTTAGCAACGACCTATTCGCCATGACAAACCAACGGCTATTAACAGCATTTTCCAATAGAATTCAACGGCTTTCACTGGCTATTTGATCAATAGGACATGCCACGTGTTCAAATTTGTCGTTGATTGCCGTTGGAAATCGATAGAAAACGTGATTCTCATACAACGGAGTTTCCAATGGTTATCAATGGATTTTTAATGGTCGTCTCTAATAACCATTCAAAATCACTGTTGTTCTTGTAGTGAAACCTACATACTTCAAACATTTCTACAAATGTGAGACTTAGCGCATTTATCTTCATTCACTACTTCAAGGGTCTCTGAGACTCACAACGGTGAATTATAAAATGGTTTAGTTAATTGTTTAGATTTTGAACTGATAATTTTTTCAAAATTTACTTATCTTCTTTAAAGCAATACAAATGATATAAAGTTAGAGAATTACACAGTTAAAAATTGAAGGGAAAATAAATACATCGTTGTTCAACCTGACAAAATTGGTGGTTGGATCACTAGTTTAAAGATTTGGTCTGGATTCGGACATGATTGAGGTTTATTCGAGTTTTGGAACTGGACGATGCATGGTTCATGGTCATTTGAGGTTGGATCTTCATTGGGTAGGGTCATGAAAATAATGATTTGCATGTCTTCAATTGTTTTGCTTGCATTTATATTTATGCATGCTGTGACATGCATATTTTTCTTTCCATCCGAATCTTTTCGATTTTTGGTTATTGAATTACTGAAACTACTGCAGTCAACAAGAATATTGCCTAATATATGTTACACTATGTGTAGGACACGGTACTACGACCATATTTTTGAGCTCTGGTTCATATCATGTTGTTGGTTGGCCATGTGTTCATGAGCTGAGTTCTGGCCAATTGTGATTCTTAACCATCATGGTTTGTCTAGCTACGGTCCAGCCTTGTCCTTGCATTCAATTTATTTATTATTTTATTTTTATTTTATTTTAAAGAAAAGAAAAGAAGAAATCCTCCTTGCTTACTTTACATATTACCAGGAATTTAGTTTTATGGGTACATGCCTACCTTTGTTTGTGGGTAGGTGCATTTCTAATCATGGATATCCGTTTAATGCAAGCCTCTTTGGAAAATGCTTCACAAATCTATTTTTTTGTCAGATTTGCGAAAAGAAATGTAAAAGTAGAAGGTACCTATCGGAATTTATAAAATTTCCCTCTGTGTACCCCATGTGTCACGCCATTTTCATAGTTTCGCACAGTATGATCGAATATCTTCAATCCAAGTATAATGTTCCAACCTATTTTGGGTACATGCCTACTATTGTTTGTGGATATATATATATATATATATATATGTCTAGCCATGCATATCAGTTTTGTGCAAACCAAAGGAGATTTCATTTAAAAGGTAAAAAAAGAATTATCCTGTAATAGTGAGGCTTGAATACACGAAAGTTCAGTTTCATAAACTATTTTAAAGTCTATGAGCATCTCCAACAGCGATTATATTCAGTGTTCAAATTCTAAATTTACAAATTATTCTACCAATTTATAGTTATTTATCTAAATATTCAAGTCAATTCAAAATTCTGGATTGGTCTCTTACGCTGATTACATTAGCGTCTTTTAGCTTTGATTTAATCAACGCTCTACGAAGAATATAACAAATCAGCTCTTTTAAGTGTGCTGATTAAATCAACATCCTTTTATAGGGATATACACGTAATATGTAGATTGAATATTATGTGTAGTTATATTACGTAATGTAATCTGTTGAAGGTACTCTAAACCTAAAGAAATGAACGTTCAAGTTAGAAGTGATTTTAAATTAAATTTTTGTTATAAATAATGTTAGGAGATATTCATTTTTCCTTTAAAGAACAGGTATTTCATTACACACCAATAATGAATTGTATAATAATAGTCGATCATTTCAAAAACAAGCTACAGAAAAATATCAATTTGCAAATGTGTTTTTATTTTCTATAAAAAATATTAAGTTCGAACCATATAGATGTTGTTTTTTGCATATCTTTAATTTGGAATAAGCCCATTTCCCCTTCATGTTTGGGCTTGAAAATTGTATCTAAACTCACCTTGTGGTGTCTGCCCGCCCACAAGAAATTAACACATAAATATCTATTTTAATGATATTTACAGGGATTTGACAAATTTGTAACTAGTAAGTAGTCATAGGATAAAATAATCTCTTAATTAGATCTAGTATGCCACTTAATGTTAATAATCTCTAATTCCAACCCGACAACATCATCCTAATCTTTTCAATAAATATGCTAAAAAGTCTGGTTTTCTTAAAGAAGTGTGTGACAATGGAGTGCCATGATACAATATAGGTAAACTGTGTTGCTGAACTTCCAAGATATTAGAAATTTCTTATTTTATGCGCACACCTTTGCTGGAAAACAATTTAACTTTTTCTCGTGTATAGATAGTCCTTCCTTTTCCTTAGGATTGTTCAAAACTCCTTTAAATGTGACAACATTGTTCAAATAATATTTTTCAAACACAAGAAGATCATCAGTATAAATGAGATGATTAATAATAGGCTCACACTTATAGATTGGCCTAATGTACCTTTTAAATGCTCTAACTCAAGAGAGTTCGATAAAAATTCCGTGGCTACGGAAAATAAATAAGGAGATAATGAGTTACCTTGCTGAAGACCTCTATTACTCTTTATAAACCATATGGATTGCCCTCTATGATTATGGGAAAAGTTGGAAATAGATATGCAGTTATAAATGAGATTAACACAGAATCATAGAACACATGGTATCGCAATAAAATAAAATATAGTAGTTCATGAAGCTACTAAATTAAACATAGTCTCAAAACAAATACAAAGTATCAAAGTCACGGATCAAGTACAATGGAAACCCAAATAAATAAAAGTTTGCTAATACATAAGAAAATGTCTAAAACAAAAAAATAACTGGAATAGGAAATAGCTAAATAGATAGATAGATAGATAGGTCTTCAACATGATTCCAACTATAAAGGTGAATCTTGAATACTGTGATACTTAGGGTGACCCAATCATAAAATAAACAGAACACTCAAGTCAAGATTAATATTTTTGAGTATGTTAGTATCTGATCCCAGTCTCTTTAACAATTAAATATTATTAACGATAATTTTCGTCAACACCGAAATTAGGTCTAAGGAAATGGACCTAAAGGAAGTAAGTGAGTATTTAGTTCCCACAAGCTTGAGTTAGCTCACCCTTTCCCAGATATCAAGGACCAAAGCCCGAAGATTAATTACTCTTCCCTCAGGGGGTGAGTATCGCTTACGAGAATCAAGAACCAATGGTTACCTTGGGATAATGGCTTCCTAACCACAATGCAAGTTAGGAAGCTAAATGGCTTAAAGAAGGGTGTTTCAGTAAATAGGCTTATGTTGTGGGGACATCATAAGATAGTTAAGTTATCGTCGGGAAGGTTGGGTTAAGAAAAGTGAATATGCACAAGCACAACCATATATAATATAATATGCAAAGTAATAGAAAACACAACGATTTATAGTAGTTCGGTTCAGATTGAACCTACATCCACTTTAAGAGCTTTGATGATTTTATTCATGGAGGAAGTTACATAAGAAATCCATAAATTGATTTACAAATTAGGGTTAGTTCTCTTCTAATTGAGAACAAGATTGTGGAGTGAGGAGATGTCCGCAAAAATGAGTTCCCTAGGGTCTTATCTATAGACAAATTGAGCCCCCTTTTGACAATAACTCAGCAAAAGCATCTTTTGGATGCGGCCATAGAGTTTCGGCCGTTTTTGGTGGCTTTCTCTTCCGGCAAAAGGATTTTGGCTGCCTTCCACTCTACCGAATATTTTTATCGAGTCCTTCCCACTTGTGAAGCAAGTGATGCTTAATTAAAATGTGCCGGTATCAATCAAGTTGGTATGAATAGCTTCGGAAGCAGCTTTTGGTCTCGGTCTCACGAAAGTGTCATTTGTGACTTCTTCATGATGGCTTCTGAAATTATTCTTGGTGTCAGTATTGATACTAAGTTAGGTAGTACTGATAGCCCTTGTTTCCTCTTAACCTGGCTTTATTCCTCTATTTCATGATTCGGAGCTTCGAATCATAAGCTTTTGGCCATCCCTTTTTATCTGTTTTCGTTATCAAATGGTGTGCTTTCGAATTTGAGTGCTTGTCGGCTGTCTTCGATGATTCAAAAGTGGCTTCTTGGTGTCAATTCCGGTACCAGGTATCGATATCCCTTTGCTTTCTCATAACTTGGCTCATACCTTCCTCTCGTGGTTCCGGGTTTCAGGACATAGGCTTTCGGTGTCATTGTCGTCATTACTCTAGATGGTTCTTTGTCTTCTTGTTGGTTTTAGTCTTATCCTTTATCGCTTCATTGCCCGTGTTGATTCCAACCTTTTCTCCTTATGCCGAGAGCATTATCAAGCTAAATGCCTTTTGTAAGTTGGTGTTGATTCCACTATTTTTGTTCTCTTTCCTTTGTGAGTCTGACTTTTGGTCTCGTGTCCTCCTCTAAAGCATTTGGAGTCGAACTAATCTTCTTATATGATGCCTTTATCACCATTTCTCTTTCGGTGTCGGTTTCGTGTGTTTGCTTTCCTATCTTAGTATCCTAGTTGTAACACCCCGAATTTTCTATGAACATAAGAGTAACAAAATGAAGTATAATTAATTTTAAATGTGAGAATTAAGGAAAACGGGTTACGTCATTGCATTCGTCTCGGAATCCTATTTGAGATAGAGTCCGAGTTTGCGGAAATCGGACTCCGTATGAAGAAGTTATGGCCTTCGGAAGCTTTGAAAATATAAAACAGCTCGAAAATAAATTCAAAATTCGAAATTCAAAATCAGAACCCAGAAGCAGGCTGGGCGGGAAATTTCCCACCCAGGACCCAGGTCCACACTAGGGTCGACCTAGGGGTCGACCTGGGTAGGCAGGTCGACCATAGGGTCGACCTGGGGGTCGACCATAGTGTCGGCCTCCACCCACAGGTCAATCTGTTTTGGCCCAGATCCGATTTTCTTCGGCGTGTGACATGGTTTTGGCTGTTCTGATGGTCTGGATTGGTTCTAGGTTAAAATCTAAGGCCCTGGACACTTCTATTCTCCTATAAATACATCCCTAAGCCAAAACCTAAATCTCCTACACTATTCTCTAGCCTCCATAGCTCTCTCCTTCTTAGAAAATAAAACAATGGCGTCGCTACTCTGCTGAAACCTAGGATAAAACTAGTGCATCTTCTTCCAAACTGAATAGGATTAAAAGAACAACTAGTCTACATCAAGAGAGCGCTATTTAGTGTCAAAATACAGATTCCAGAATACAAGAATCATTCCCTTTTTGTGAGTACAGTTATTTTCAGATATGAAATTTAATAATTATCTTGACATTTTTGTGAATCTGGATATGAGGTTATGCATACTTTTCTGTGGATCTATCTTGACTGTGACTATTCTGTATCTGTTCCCTCTTTTCTTCCTTTTTGTTTATAGCCAGCCTACCACGAGCCTGCGCCAAATCTCATAAGAGATTAACGCACGAAAGCTAAATTTTGGGGTAAGTAATGGGTAATGCATAATTGGACATGACTGATCTTTGGCTGATTTGAGAAAAGAACATAGGTTGTAAATTAAGATCTGGAATTAGTGCATACTATGTATGATAGACTGTGATTTGGAAGAATTATTAGTATATGATAACATATGACTTGGAATTTGGAATATAATACATGTTATAGTGCAAGATCTGATTATGAGGACATAATACATGATTAAAATTTAAGATCTAGATTTGGGCATATTTTATATCACGATCTATGACTTGAAAAGAAAAGAAGGATTTGTGACTTAGGAATAAAGATCTATGTTAAAATAAGATAACTATTAATGTGAATGCGCCTAAATACGGGTTTTTGGATATTTGACATCATAGGCTATAATTTAGCATAATTCATATTGTTTGGGGATTTTTGAGAATATTCTGTACTATGCAAAGCTTAACTAAAATTTGGGCATATGTTGTATTATGAATTATGACCATGATTTAGGCATGTAAGGTTAGGCTTAATTTATGATTAGGTAGGATATGTAAATAGAATTTTAGAAATGTTTAATCTGTTGAATTTCCTAATCTGCTATCTGTTGAATTGCCTAATCTGCTATATCTGTTATCTGCTAAATCTGTTGAATTGTCTAATCTGCTAAATATGTTATCTGCTAAATCTGTTACCTGCTAAATTTGTTGAATTGCCTAATCTATTAAATCTATTATCTGCTAAATCTGTTGAATTGCCTAATCTGCTAAATCTGTTGAATCACCTAATCTGCTAAATCTGTTGAATCGCCTAATCTGTTAGATCTGTTATCTGTTGAGTTGCCTAATCTATTGAAAGCTAAATAATTGTAATTTGGGTATGAAAATCCGTAGGCTCGATCTAAGATTGAGTAAAAACATGGAAATCTGATTAATCTGCTGTAACCTGTAAAGAAGTTTAATCTGTTAAATAGACATAATTAGTCTGATATCTGTATAATTTGTATTGGAATAAATTGGCTATGACACGAGGTTAGACTCTATTTGCGGTAGAAGCCTGCCCGGAACCAATCGGCTTAACCAGCAATAGCAAACTGTCAGTCTAATGTGAGAGGTCGTAGGAATAACTAAAATATGCTTAGACACGAGGTTAGGTCTGGCTTGTGGCAGAAGTCTGCCCAGAACTGCCCGGCATATCCAACGGTCACAAGCTACCGACCTAATGTGAGAGGACTGTGCATTAATATATAATTAATGTAAATCTGAGATAAATATGATGTCTAAAACGTGTTGGGTGGATAGGGTTAAACCAACTGGACTGATGAATCTAATAAAACTGTTTCGTGAATCTGTAGGCCCAACACAAAGTTAGACAATCTGTAAGTCTGATAAATCCGTACATTTGATCTGTTAATCTGAAAACTTGTTAACTTGATAATCTGATCTGTGAACTAGAAATCTGAACTCTGTCTGAAATCTGTAAACAAGTTAATATGAAATCTGTTAGTTTGGGGACACAAGGTTAGGAGGGGAATTACTTGTGTCATCTGTTGTGTGGAAACCATATTAGTCAATAACCCGTTCTAGTATCAAAACTTTCACCCCATACTATATAGGGGTCTGGACATGCTTACTGAACTAATTATAAGCTGTTCATTCTGATAATGGCGAGGGGTGTTGATGGCGCGTTCCAACCGGGTCATGTGCGTGCATGGATCCGGTCTGCTCTGAGGATGTAAGACACCGTGACATCTGTAAATAGGTCTGTGCCAATAGGTTATCACTTTAGGGAGTGATACACCCTACTGCGGGGCCGACACAGGGTATTTATGTATTAGGGAGCTGATCGCTTGGGGTAGGACTTAGGGCACACTTAGTTCTGTCTGTTTCTGTTGGTACCGTCTGTCTCTGTGGGGTGGTATCACCTGTCTGTTTCTGCGTGGTACCGTCTGTTGGGGTGGTAAAGGCCCATTACTAGTGTACACCTAATTCTAACATTCTGTTTCCGTAGGGATTATTCTGTTTCTGTCTCTGATTCAGTTTCGGATTCTATTTCTGTACCTTCTATCTGTCGGGGTGGTAAAGGCCCATTAGTTGGGTGGTAAAGGCCCATTATTAGTATTCTGCTTCTGTACCTTCTGTCTATTCGGGTAGTAAAGGCCCATTACTAGCATTTCTATTTCTGGAGAGATTATTCTGTTTCCGTTTCTGTTTTCGGTTTAGATATTAGGGTAACACCTAATCCTGTTATACTAGTATTAGTGCAGAGAAGTGAAAAGCTTAGCTTAGCTTATATCATTCCGTTCCTTCCGTTAACCTGATATTTCTATTACGGTTATCTCTCATCCAGTTTTATTTACATGTCATGATACTATTATCTGTTTGTATGTTGAAAGTCACTGGACTCACTAGACTTATGTCTGACCTAGTTTGTTTCGCCTCTTTTCTTTCCGTTCCCCCCCCCCCTCAAGG
Organism: Allium sativum; assembly: GCA_030737875.1. Lineage (NCBI taxonomy): Eukaryota > Viridiplantae > Streptophyta > Magnoliopsida > Asparagales > Amaryllidaceae > Allium > Allium sativum. The sequence goes on from CM060922.1 coordinate 1,053,479,833, forward strand.
TTTTTAGGGTGGAAACATAGGAGCTTGATTCAGATTCTCTCTGCATGAAGTGTATGAAGTATTGCTTGGATTTGGCTCCATCTTTCCATGGCAGTTTATATTGGGGATTATGGCTTTGAAAACTATGCATTCTGAAAGCTTTTGTACAAGACTGATATTTATGTACTTGAATTCCGATATTGTGATTTTGAAAGATGTAACTAAACTCATTCTTGTTTCTGTTGTAATAAATTTATAAAAAAAAATTCAAGTACTACTTTATCTATCTTGTAAATTTCTGTTCTGTCTACTAAAAACGCTCCACCAAAATTAAGGCATTCCCTTTGCGAGTGACCTTAACGGAGGTGAGGTGTTACAATAGTTGTTGGTTCATTTGTTATTGATGCCATCTCTATCGGCTTCCCAGGCTTCTGTTTCAATGTTGGATCTGCAGTCCTTTCTTTACATCTTTAGTACTGGTACCGGTTGTGTAGCTTTCACCCCTTTTCATTCATGCTTTCAGTTGTCGGTACTTGGTTTCGTCCTGAATCTCTCTTCTATTAGTTCCGATCCAACTATCCCAAGAACAGCATCGGTTTCGCATCTTTTAGTCCTTGCTTTTGGTATTTCCCTTGTTTCTTTCAAGGCTCTTTTTTCTTGATTTCAACTTTATTGCCTAAAGCCCTTTGTTCTTCTAGTTGAGGAGCTTCCGCCTCTTTATATTTTGGCTGATGTAAATTTTGGTGCTAACAGTTAGTCCCCCAAGTATAAATAGGCTTTTGTTCTTTAGGACAAATATTCAGTGTCTCCTACATCGCCTTTCTGCCACTAAAGAAGCATTAGGGAAATTTTTCCATTAGTTTTAGCACAATTTGAAATAATGATATAAGAAGGGATGTTCGTTCTGCTCAGACCGTAGCACTGGCATTTAAGATTTAAGTTGTGAAACCTTATAAGTTTAAATTTATGATATATGAGTTTGGCGATTAGTCCCTGTGAACTTCAATAATATGGATTTCAGAGTTTAAGACCTTCCTCCTTAAACATAGATAAGAAATTCAAGATTTTAATTAAAGTACTTATCACCAATGGTCCACTATTTTGAAAGTATGAGATAGTAGCCCAAGATTCAAAGTAGAATGCTTGTGAAGGAAATATAGGAATCTGCTTTGGAGTAATAGATGAAAGGAAAAGAAACTCATATTTAAATGTTACGGAAGCTTGATTAAAGATTCATTCCTGGAGAAAATAGAAATCCCGAAGCCTAGATTCAGGCATTTATAATAGAAGACCGAAACTTCTCTTCTGGAAATAATAAAGATTTGAAGAATCTATTTTAATCTTCATCTTAACCTTCTTTACCTTTTCTATGTAAAACATAACCACTAACATTTTCTGCATTGGTCTCTTGCATACCATTCAACGTTTCGTTCACATTGTGTTGAGTGCTGCTTTGACCCAGTTTGCATAGTGAATGTCATAAAGATAGTACAAAGGTTTAATTCTTGTGTTATTTGTGAAATGGCTTTAAGAACAAATATGTCAGACTTATTATAGGTGTATGATAACTTGTACAACCCATGTTAGACTGTATTTGGATCATAACTAAGTAATAGTGAACTTGCGATAAAGTGATATAACCATTGGTATTGAATAGCATTCATGCATAATGTGAGTTTAGAGAACCTCCCTGCATGAGGTGTTAAGAAGATGTAGATTTCGTAGATAGGTTTCGAACCGAAGGCCTGAAGTACCAACCCCGGAATTAATTAAGGAATCCTCTTTTAGAAGCAAGAGAGTAAACTTGAACCTTTACTTGGTCCTAGTACTATGAATCTAGAAACCGTATTCTGGCAATATGAGGAAAAGGTTCAAAACTCTAATCCGAGCTTTTGCAATTGAGTTGTAGTAACTCCTTCCTTATGAAATGGGTTTTATAGTTTCAAGACCCATATTAGGGTATTAAAGTGGAAGTCCAACAATCTTTCCTTAGAAATTTGTAAGTTAAAACTTTAAGACTCGTGTTCAGGCGTTTGCAATAAGAGGTCAGAAACCCAGAACTGGAAATAAAAATAGTTCCAAACCGAGACCAAGATTTTGGGCATTTTAATAGAAGACCAGACATCCACTTCTGGTAATAAAATCCCAAACCAAACCCAGATTCAGGTATTTTAGGAGAAGCCAAAAATCCTCTTCCAACAATTAATTGAAGTCCCAAACCAAACCTAGATTCAGGTATTTTAGGAGAAGGCCAAAAGTCATCTTCCAGAAATTAATTGAAGTCCCGAACCAAACCCAGATTCAGGTATTTTAGCTTTACCTTGCATTGGTATTTTGTCTAGTGAGCCATCTTTGGGCTTTTCCTGATTTGTAAGCTGACTCCTTGAGGTTAGATTTGATTTAATGAGCCACTTCCCTTGGCTTTGATTATTGTTTCGGCTTTGTTCTTTAAGCAGAGGTTATATGTACTTTAGGTACTCCCTTTGAGCTTTTTCCCCTTCTACAGGATAAGATTTAAGCAGAGGATGTATGTGCTCTGTGTGCTCCACTCTAGCTTTTGTTCCCTTCCGCGGGATAAGATTTGAGCAGAGGATGTACATGCTCTGAGTGCTCCCTTTGAGCTTTTGTTTCCTCCTATAGGAAATGACTTAAGAAGAGGTAGGGCGTCTCATAGAGAGCAGAGGCAAGGCATTCTTAGTCAAAGCATAGGCAGAGCATACTCATGTAGAGTAGAGGAAGGGCGTACTTTTGTTTATATCTTGAGCACACAGCTCGTGCAGTGATGAGCATAGCTCTCGTAGTGTAAAATCATAAAATACTTGGAGTAGAACCGTAGTTCTGCCGATGTTCAAGTTACTAATGACCATCGAAGACTGATACGGAAAGTATATCCATATTATGCTAGCAGCCAAGCGAACTTAACCAAACGTCACATAACTGCTTAACTTGAGGACTCATGAATGAAATGCAAAACTTACCACCGGACACAAAACAAAAATTATTGTGTCAAAACTTACAACGTCGAAGCATTCTAGAAAAACTCTTCGATGTCATGGTGTCTGGTTTAAACCAGGGCTCATAGCACATTTTAAAAGCAAAATAACACAACCATCCATACAATCATCCATGACACTTGGTGGAGAACAATCTGTCCACTTTAAACTTATAGAACTAGCCACTTTAAATACTATTCTTAGTTCCCTTTTGCTAAAAGAGAAAGGATTGGGTCCAAAGGTTATCTACGCTGAAATCTAATACCAAACTTAATACTGCAGAAGCCTTATATGGGCTTACAACCCCTAGTACGGTCATCTAAATACAAACCACACAAAGCATCCATAAACAAGCACAAGACATCAATAAAACTTAGAGACCGATGGAATGACAACTGCTCAGATCAAAAGAAGTGTCACCAGGGGTTTATTCAACGCCTAGCCACAGTTCTGAAATGCGTGACATGAAAGTTCTACATGCCCGGAAGTTTGGCAAATGCGACAAGTACGGGGCTTGGGACACTTAATTGAGTAATGGTCCCTTGATCCACAATTGTAACTATTCCTATTAGCAGAGCTAACAGTTCCAGTCCCAGGAGTTTCCTGCTTACCCCCGAGTCCAGTGCCATTATTATAAAAGCTAGCAAACCTAGAATTGGGAGGAATTGGTACGGAAATGGTTCCTACCATGAGGGCACCTGTCATGAGATCAAGCGGTTATTGAGAAGTTCCCAGTTTATCTTTGATGAACTCTCCTATATGTCCTTCTTGGATGAGCCCCTATATTATACCTTACAGCACCTTGCATTCGTCGGTCTGTGCTCATTTGTTTTACGGTATTTGCAGTGCTCCCTCCTTTGATGGGCTCTGGATAATTCTTGGCTATGAAAGGAATGGGGAAGTTGACCCTTTATTTCATCACAACATATATGTACGAAATTGGTTTGCTAAGGGCTACGGTATTAGCATTCGGTCTTTTCGACTTTGGTTTCTTCTGATCTATATGGAATCTGAGCTCCTATCCTGAAGTTTCTGATTAGTGTGAGATTTCCCATCTTCTACATGGTGACCGAGCCTCTTCTTTGAAAGATATAATTCTTCCATGCTAATGAATTTACTTGCTCGATGGTAAAATTCTTGTTGATCTTGACATCCATGCGTATATAATTCTTTCCAAAAAGGAGTATCTTCAACTAGCCCCGAATGGAGAGCAACAAGCTTATCACGACTGCTCATGTCTTATGCATTTGAAGCTTTGTCATTAAATCATTTCAAGTAACCGGCCGAAGACTCTTCTTGTCCTTCCTTTATACATGTAAGGGTAGGATAGTCCACAACTAGATCCTTATAGCTACAAAATTGTGTAGAGAAGTCATAGGAGAATTGTTCCCAAGAACGGATGTTTTTCCCTTGATATCGGCGATACCATTTAGCAGCTACTTCTCATAGCGTCGCTAGAAACATTTGGCATCGAACAGCTTCCGAAGCTCTATAAATATCCATTTAACTCTCAAAGGCAGCAAGATGACCTTCAGGGTCTATAGTCCCATCATATAGGAGGTGTGGCATCTTTATACTGGGCGGAGCTTCAGTCATAGTTACTTTCCTAAGGAATGGGACTTCCTGCAATTTCCTATCTCCTGATGGCATTAAGCTTCTCCTTTCTTCTGAATTAGAAACCTCTCTTAACACTTGGTTGCTTCCTTGCAAAATTGGACTGCTCTATAGATTTGATGAGTGTATAATTCGGCTATTGGATTTGGGAGGTGTCGTTACTCTGGACTCTATCTCATAGGCTTCCATCATTAAGGTCCTTCGGGCCAAGTCTGCTTCAATAAACCTTCTGGTGTTATCAGTAAGTGTTGCCAAGTGCAATATTTCCAATTCATCGCTTGCTCTTTTCGTTAAGGTTGAAGGTCCTTTTGTTTCCACTTCTACTGAGCTAGCATTGTTTTCTAGAATGGGCAATGTGTTGGAACCTTAATCATAACCTAATTTTGACCTAAGCATCTTTAACCAATCTTTGGATTGTTTTGTTATGATGAAATAAGGAATAAGGATGCAGTAAGAAATAAGGATGGAGGTAAGGGAGATAAGTACAGAAGTTCAGGGTTATATTATTATTCAAAGACCTTTTTGGAATCAATGACGTTTAAAGTAGTAATATAAGGTTCAAGAGAACATTGTTAAGAATTCTTTGTCCAAGGTCTTTCTTCTTCAAAGCATAGTGCAAAGGGACGGAGCAACCAGGATGTTGTATACTATCCAAAGGATCGGAGGTTCAAGCCCTCCTTCTAGCGCCAAAATGTTAACGATAATTTTCGTCAATACCGGAATTAGGTCTAAGGATATGGACCTAAAAGAAGTAAGGGAGAATTTATTTCCCACAAGCTTGAATTAGCTCACCGTTTCCAAAATATCAAGGACTGAAGTCTGAAGATTAGTTACTCTTCCCTCAAGGGGTGAGTATCACGCTTACGAGACTCAAGGAGCAATAGTTACCTTGGGATAAGGGCTTCCTAAGCTCAACACAAGTTAGGAAGCTAAATGGCTTGCAGAAGGGTGTTTCGGTAAATAGGCTTACGTATGAGGCTTATGTTGTGGAGACAACATAAGGTAGTTAAGTTATTATCGAGAAGGTTGGGTTGAGAAAAGTGAATCTGCACAAGCACAACCATATACCATATAATATGCAAAGTAATAAAGAACACACCAATTTATAGTGATTCGGTTCAGATTGAACCTACGTACGTTCACTTTAAGGGCTTTGATGATTTTATTCATGGAGGAGGTTACATAAGAAATCCATAAACTGATTTAGAAATTAGGGTTAGTTCTCTTCTAATTGAGAATAAGATTGTGGAATGAGGAGAAGTTCCCAAAAATGATACCCCTAGAGTGTTATTAATAGACAAATTGGGCCCTCATTTGACAATAACTCAGCAGAAGCCTCTTTCGGTTAAGGAAACAAGGTTTTGGCCGCTTTTGGTGGCTTTTGCTTTCGACAAAAGGGTTTCAGACGCCTTCCACTCTACCAATTAATTTTGTTGAGTCCTTCCCACTTGCGAAGCAGGTGCCTCTTCTATAAAATGTGTCGGTATCAATCCAGTTGGTGTGAATAGCTTCGAAAGCATCTTTTGGTCTCGGTCTCGCGACAGTGTCATTTGTGGCTTCTTCATGATGGCTTTTGAAATTCTTCCTAGTGCCGGTATCGATACTAAGTTAGTTAGTACCGAGAGCCCTTTGTTTCTTCTTAACCTGGCTTTATTTCTCTCTTTTGTGATTCTGAATTTCGGATCATAAGCTTTCGGCCATCCATTTTTATTTGCTTCCGGTATCATGTGGTGTGCTTTCGGATTTGAGTGCTTGCCATTTGCCTTCGATGATTCAGAAGTGGCTTCTGGGTGTCCGTTCCGACACCACGTATCGATAGCTCTTTGCTTTCTTCTAGCTTTGCTTTATTCCTTCCTATTGTGGTTCCGGATTTAGGGACATAGGCTTTCAATGTCGTTGCCATCATTACTCTAGATGGTTCTTTGTCCTCTTGTTGGTTTTAGTCTTATCCCTTATCGCTTCTTTCCCCGTATTGATTCCAAGCTTTTGTCTCCGTATGCCGAGAGTGTTATCAAGCTAAATGCCCTTTGTACATTGGTGTTGATTCCACTGTTTTCGTTCTCATTCCTTTATGAGTCTGATTTTTGGTCTCGTGTCCTCCTCTATAGCATTTGGAGTCGATCTATTCTGCTTATATGATGCCTTTATCACCATTTCTCTCTTGGTGTCGGTTTCGTGCGTTTTCTTTCCTATCTTGGTATCGCAGTTGTTGTTTCCTTTGTTATTGATGCCAACTCTATCGGCTTCCTAGGGTTCTGTTTCAGTATTGGATCCGTTAGTCCTTTCTTTACATCTTTAGTGCCAGTACCGGTTGCGTAGCTTTCACCCCATGTCATACATGCTTTCGGTTGTTGGTACTTGGTTTCATCCTGAACCTCTCTTCTATTAATTTCGATCCAACTGTCCCAAGAACGGTATCGGTTCAATAGCTTTTAGTCTTTGCTTTTGGTATTTCCCTTGTTTTTTCCGAGGCTCTTTCTGCTTGGTTTCGGCTTCACTGCCTTAAGCCCTTTGTTCTTCTAGTTGAGGAGCTTCGACCTCTTTATATTTGGTTGATGCAAATTTTTGTGTTAACAAATATCTTATTTCACGTAGAGCTTTTTTTCTTCTGGAAATGGTGACTACTGTTTTTTTTCCCTTCCATTCTTTTCCTTTTCTCACTTATTTTCCTTTTCTCACTTCTTTCCCTTCCATTCTTCTGGAAATTTTTGTGTTAACAAATATCTCCTCTTCAACAGTAGTTTTTCCTCTCCTCCTTAGCTATGTTCTTTTAAGAGCGGTGAACATTGGTCACTGGTTTGTTAAGGTACTTGGAATTCTGTTCCATGTCATAGCAGTATGTAGTATGTTTCGGCTTTGGGTCAATATAAATCTTGGGTTCGTTGTTGATCGGTGCCTAATGGCACCATGGCGATTTCTTGCAACGGCGGTTTCAAGCTCTTTCATTCAATCTGAGGTTTTATTATGGGCTTATCTATTTGTTGTTCTGCTAGTTGGTAATGTCTATGTTTTCATGTCAAAATGTTATGCCTTTATTTGGTTAGGCTTCGGCAATTTGTGGTTGGTGGTCGTAAACTGAGATCTTTTGGAATTGTGAAGTGATGGGAAATTACTGTTTTCAATATGGGATAGGCTGTGGTAGTTGATTTTTAGTGTGCTAGCTCAGCTGTTGTAGCCTCTGTCCTCTGTGATATTGGTACATGCTGCCTTTAATTTAGGTTAGCTCGTACATGTAACTTCTTTTTGTTTGCCTCCCTGTGTGGACCGCAGTGTCATTTGTGCTAACTCCTATCTGCGTTACAATGAAATTGTAGTTTAGACCTTCTGTTTAGCTCCAGATCTGTAAACCTGTATAGTTATAGTGAACGGTCCACTTTAAAAACCGTCTGCGGTGGACGAACCACCTTAAAAACCGATATCAGTATGTTGGTAAGCTGTCATCCTCCTGTAATAATTGTAATTAGTATTTGTTATAATAATAAGTGTTTGCGGTCACTTTAAAAACTGACCGGCTTTGCCAAAAAAAAAAATATCTTGTTTCATACAATGATTATTTTCTTAACACTACAAGAAAAGCTGAAAATAGTGACATACAATAGTGATGGAATTTTTCATCGCTATATTTGCAATAGATTTGCGGGTAATTTGCAAAGGATAATTCCAAGTTTTGTCTATTTTTATTTTTCTTATGTTATCGCCGACTATTTTTTATATTCGCCGCTGAACTGCTGCAAATTACATCAATTTACTGGTGGATAAATTTTGACACTAAATTGCATTGCAAGTTGAGGCAGGTTACGGATGGAAGCATGCGATGGATTTTCCACGGAATTTACAAGGCGTGCTTATTTCTAAATTGGAATTCGTGAATGCTTATCCAATCTACCCACGATGAAATTTGTAATATACATATTCAATAATCAATTACTTTTTTTCGAGAAATGAGACATAATAATAAAAAAATGGAGATAAAAAGTCTTTCTTTGATGACTCACAAAAACAAAACAGCAGCGTAAAACACACAACTGGGTCTAAAACACAAGCTAATAAACAAACAAAAAAGGCAAAAGTGACAACATAGAGAACCCCACTCACATCATTAAAACCAAAACCGTGCGATCCAACACACAGAGAACCACCCAACTTAAAACTCCAAATCAGCAATGGGAACCAAGCGAATCCCTACCAGCAGTCGTCCAGCAAGGCAAAGCTAATATAAAACCAATATCCTGAAGCTCCAAGTAATTAAAAAAACTCCTGCATCCAAGGCCTTTGAATTAGCCTAACGAAGCATCCAACTAGACAGATCTCTCTGCCAACATCACTAGCCTCACTGACAACCAATCCCAGCCAAAAAAGCCAACAACCAAAGCAATGTCAACAAGCTCTACCCATACCCTTAAAAAAACCAACTCACTCCACCCTCGCTCGGGGATGAGATCTCCAGGTAACATAAAAAGCACATGCCAATGATAGAGATTGAGGGTGGAGGTTACCCATGAAGGGCCTACCACTAAATGCAAAGAAGACGTCTACCTTGACTTTACGAACGATCAAAGACGACATCATCGAAGAATCGTCAAAAACCGCTTTGTTTCGAGAGCATCAAAGATGTCAGCAGATAAGACAAGGAATGAAATGGAAAAGGATGGAATAAGATCTTTTCTGGTCCTCCCATTCCACCAGAAATGAAGAATGTCAAGCAGGGAAGGTGACCCGTTAAGACCTACCGAATCCCCAAAGAAGAACCGGAGATCACATGCACGCTCACCATCCAAGAATAAATATACAGTTGATTCCAAAGCCTTTGGCCTACAACGCATGCATCGGGAAACAAGAGGGATATTGATCCTCATATGGTTAGCATCTAGCGAAATCCCTTCGTGAAGGACTTTCCACATATGAACGGAGACCTGGGAGTGTTGTGGCTATCCCAAATGAAAGATAGACAGAAATTCTCGACATTGGAATTTTCATTGAATTCCAAGCCTCCCTCAGAGAAAAGGACCCCACTCTAGCCAACACCTCGACCAAGAGAATTGGAAAATTCTTTCACAAATTGCATGTGTTTCCACGTCTCACCAGCGAAAGATGATGACCCATTTAAATCCGAAGAAAAAAGGCACCAACACGTAGAATGAAGAAACGACGTCTAAAGAGAGTTGTTCGATCAAAATCTTACCCACAACTTACAAGCATACACCTTACAAATGTACCGAGGGTTTTGCAAATCTAGGTCATCTTTGCGCCTGAGACGACAGATGATATCCAAAGAAACCTAATGGTGCCTCTTCGTGTTGTCCTTTTTCCCTTAGAAAAAAGGCGAGGCCAGAAATAGATAGGAACGGAAGAAAGAAGAACTAGGCATCACGGCTGTAAAAACATGAGACCCAAATGAATCAAGGACTGACTTGATAAGAACAAGCCTTCCAGCCTGGGATATAAGAGACAAGTTCCATCTAAAATTCTTGCCCCTAGCTTTGTCAGTTAGGGGATCCAAATTCGCGTTAATTTTGCGGTCGTTATAATGAACGATGCCGAGATAATTCAATGGGAGAGAGGCTACCTGAAAATCAGAAAAGTACTATAACCAAGAAATCCTTCCAGGGTCCATGGACTTTGGGAAACAAAACAGCTCTTCGAAGCATTAACTAGTTTCCTCGAGCACCGTTCGTAAAGATGAAGAAAATCCAGGAGCTGACAAATGTAACTCAGATTCTCATTAGAGAAGATAATGATGTCATCAACAAAAAACAAACAAGATATCATAGGACAATAGTTAGGTATATCAAAACGATGAACCTACCCAACTATCATAAGAGATTGCACCCCTCAGACGAGAGCCTCTGCGGCGATGATAAGCAACGTAGGGGAAAGAGGACTGCCTTGATGAAGTCCCCTTTTGGATTAAAAAACCATTGGTTGCTCTGTTGATAAGAACCGAGAACAAACAGTTTGAATGAGCCGCCAAATAAATTTTTTAAAGGCTCAGGAAACCCAAAATCTAGGAGAAACTTAATAATGAAATACCAAGACATGTGATCGTAAGCCTTCGCTATATCAAGCTTAATAACCATATTGGAACCCCAAACCTTCCGATCGATCTAGGAGATAAGTTCTTAGATAAGAAGGACATTGTCAGTTATCAAACGGTCTTTAACAAATCCTACTTGAGATGACAAGATTACCCGTCAAGAATTGGCATGAGTTTAAAATAATTTTTTAGGAGATGACCTTGTTTATAAATTTACACAAAAAATCAGTCTCTAATCAGCATAAGACCCAGGATTCTCACATTTAGGGATGCGAACCAAAGTAGTGGACGTCCCTCCATTAAGGAGCATACCACCCGATAAAAAAGATAGAATCGTGATGGGGAAGTCTAGCTGAATGATCGACCAAGCACATCGGTAAAAAAAACATTGTAGCAGTTTGGCCCACTCACACTATCCTTGTTTATTGAAAACAAACAATAGTGAATCTCCTTAAAAGAGGGAATATCAGGAAGAAGCCTCCTCTGGAAGAACCAAGAGAGGAATAAAAGACAAAAGAATGGGGTATGACTGATCGACTGATGGACACTGAAGATAAGATTGGAAGTAGGAAATGGTCGTCTCTTCGGCCTCCGCGTGGGATGAGACCAAAGAAAAGTCAGAGCGAAGAATCTGACGAATAAAAAGTATGTCGTTCCTTTTTCTAACAGTTGAATGAAGGAATTTTGAGTTTGAGTCTCCATCGACAATCCACTTGATTCTCACCTTATGACAAAGGAAAGAATTCTCGATGCGAAACTCATAAGATAAGGCGAGTTAAGCGTGAACCTATTCCGACTTATTAGAAGCTGAAGGATATTTATGATAAGATGCTTCTTCTAAGATAAGAGTTACTTTCGCTAAATGAACTTTATCGAAGATATTCTTGAACCTGGGAGTTCCAAGTCTTTAGACAAGATTTAAGACGCTTTAGCTTGAGAGAGAAAACTGCTATAAGGCTTGTTATTGCAGGGAGAGACAAAGATTCCTTCACAGTTTCAAAGGAGTGATGAGATCTCCACATGGATTGAAATCAGAATGAAGATGGGCCTGATAAGGCGAAAGGTGAGCAACGAAGAATCATAAGAGCGCGATTTGAATTAGTGCAATGGAGGTGGGCAACCGAATAGGAGAAAGAGAAGCTAAAGCGCCCTTCTAAACCAAATACCCGACCGAGACACGAAAGGATCCGGTTGGGGCCCTTTTTCTATTACACCACGTAAAAGTAGACCCAACAAACGATGCTTTCGATAAGCCTGATTCGATGATGAAAGAGTTAAAATCCTCCACCGATGCGCGGTTAATAGAGGACTCCCATGCTTCTCCGCTTGACACGAAACGACAATGAAATCGCCTTCAATGACTGATGCACCAATACCTAGCATAGAAAGGGACAAAATATTGTGCCACAAGCTCATACGCTCGATGAAATCGCATCTTGCGTAGACTGCGGAAAACAGGAAGGGAAAAGGAAAGGACAGAATTGAACACTCAACCGACAGCAGTTAAGTTGAATCGAAAAGAAGGCGTACAGAGACGGCTTTAGCCCAGAGAATCCAAATCTTGTTGGAAATATTGAGTAAATCACCCTCGAAGATAAGGCAAATGATAATATCAGAAAGCACTTTAGACCCCCCATAAGTGGCTCATGAAGTGCCACCAACAGGATGGAATGTTTCCTGATGATGCGCTTAATCCGCGCAAGAGAGGCATCGTTTCCAACACCTCGAATGTTTCAAAACAAAAAACTCACTATCTCAAAGTTCAAACAAAAGAAATAAAAAGACCAAATTTAAAAACAGCACTAGGAAAAAAGAAAAAAACTCATATCAGGTAAAGTGTGAAGCGAGTAGACTTAACTATCTACCCAGTCGCAGCGAGTGAGTGAGACGACGGCCTTTTTGACCGCTTCAAGTCGGTATCTAAACCAACTCGAACCGCTCACAAAGACAGACAGTTATTTAGCTTACAGGGTTTAATAGAATAAATCACATAGAATCACACACAGAAAAAAATAACAATAGCTCACAGCGGAAATTATTATACGAAAACATTAGAGTTTTACAACATTTTCTTTTTTGAACAGCGGAAGATTAATAATACATAGATTTTAAAAAGAATAAAAGTTTACAGTTTGACGGGCTTGCATAGGCATCTTCATGTATCTTCACGAATCCTTCATCGTTGTCAACTTCGTACCTAAGCTGTAATAACTCAGGTCTGAGCCTGACCTGAGCAAATGGTGCGAGGGATAGATGACAGAGATCTTGCCCTACTTTGAGACGATCAGACAGAGTAGCAGCCTTGGGGTTAGTAGTAGGCCCTGCTACTGCTGCTAACGTAGTCGGTCAACCAGGAACAACCGATCGGTTTGCTGGCCTTGACTAGGCGAGCTAACCTAATCAACAAGAATATGAGCTCATAGTTAGCGATCATTAATGATCCTAATCTCTTTCGGGCTAAGAAGTGGGGCCGAGTGAGAAAAAAGGGACACGGTAAAAGATGCCGTAACGACAGAAACTGCCATTATCTCTCGCTTGGTGGACTCCACACTCGCAGAATCGTCATCAAATGGATGATCCTACACATTTTGGAAATCCAGAGCCTGACCTTTCCCCCAACGAAGGAGGAACGCGAAAATCCATACGGGGAAGCGGAGGGATAAACATTCAATTAGGATGCACCACAGCTGTAGACGACATATAAATAACCGCTAATGGCGTATCAATACATAGTCGACTAAGGGTGTAGAGGATCCATAACCAATCCAAGCAAACTCACGCGAAAACTCAAACCACACCAAAACCACCCCAAGTCATTGGTTGATGAGGTGTGAACACTGCACAAACCACATTCTGAGAAGACAAACAAAACCACCCAATCGGAAGCAACGTTAGGTCGTGATAATAAAACCAAAAAAGGAACAGAGGAACAACCAACATACTTAATAACCAGTGACCCAAACTAGAGAAAAGATACCAAACCCAAAAACTGGGTGGCCTCAGACACCAAAATAAAAAAGCACACTAAGCACCAAACCAAAAGAACACAAGGATCGAGAGACAAAAATGCACAACACATAACCCAAGACAAACTACAATAGCACCATGCACTTCTAACCAAAATAGTCTGCAGTGGGTGATTAAATACCGTCGCATGCAATAACTCCTACCGAGTGTGAGTATGTTCACACTATTTAAGGTAGTGTGAACAAAACACTGGTTGAGATTGGTGGAAATCAGGGGGGTCCATATGGATCCCTTTGATTTCCACCAATCAAAAGTAGTGTTTTGTTCACACTACTCAAAAGTAGTGTGAACAAACTCCTAGTAACTCCTAGCGGGTAGCATAAATGGCCCAAGCTGCATAACCAAAAATGAATAAACCAAAGAGAAGGGTGACAAGGGACACATCACCACCTGAAACACCTAAACCACATAACCTGACAAGCACAACAATACCCTCGCAACAGAACACATTACATGAGAAAGATTAGGGCAAAGGCCTTACCTGGATCTGCAACAAAGCCCAAGATGAAATACTACGAACATCCACACCAAAGGATGCAGACCCCACCACTTGCCTGCTCCTAATTTCCCCGCCAAAAAGTAGCCCCACCGGGTGCAACTAATACACGATAATTGAAACACCCCACCTCCGTTAAGGTCACTCACAAAGGGAATGCCTTAACTTTGTTGGAGGTTTATAAGTAAAAGCCACAGATAAACTCAAGACAGATATAAATACACATATTTTAAAACAGCGGAAACCAAACAGACTTTTATTTCATCAATACGTGTTCAAACAAAACATTTCCATAATTTTCTCAAAATACTTCCAACATTACAACCTCATTATTGTCTTGATTATTAAAGAATCATAACACATAAATAAAGTGACAAAAATCCCCATAGTGATATCTAAAGCCATAATCTGAGCAAAAGAGGTCCAAATCATACATCTACAGTCTTGGAGCTTGTAAAGAGTCTGACTGAGCTGAGCTGTTTCCTCCCTGTGGACCTGGGGGGGGGGGGATGAATGAAAAGAAGACGAAAAGAAAATATAGTCAGACATAAAGCCTGAGTAAATCTAGTAACTCTTCAGTATGTGAATAAGAAAAGGACATGATAGACATAAACTGAAAATAGGAAAGTGTCACAAGCTAAGGAAGTGTCGAATGTACTATCGCACCCATACTATATCTCTGCACCTACTTGAGTTTATTCCAACTGGCACCCCATGTTGAGGGTGAAGTGATCCCCATTTTCTAAAGATTGGCTCCTACTCGCGTTAACATGTGTCATACGACCCCCAAGAATTGTAGATACCTATGCCGGTCCCATCATGGGGTGTATCAAGACCCATGGTGGTGGCCCCGACACAAATTCTAGAAGGCATAGGTTATACTACTGGTGTCCCCAGTGCCCTGGTTGTCTGCTCCGGAGTGCGTGCACGCCCACACCCCGTTAGACCTACACAATGCACCCACCGCCGTCGTTTTGACCGCTTACAATCAGCCCAGTAATTATGCCCCACCCTGCCTAGTTTCAGGGTACCGTTGATACCTAACTTGGGTTACTACTGAAACGGGTCCCTCGTTACCAGGATTTTCTAGTCAAACATGTTAAGTGGTTAAGTGTCTGTATTTACCTAACCCTACCCATCAGTTCTTGTCAACATGATGAATTTGGCTAAGTGTTATAGTTGACTTAACCCTACCATCTGTCCTTAGCCTCTTAGCAGCACCAGACCACTCACATTAGACAGGTATTGCAACGATTACTGGATGTGCCGGTCGGTTCCGGGCAGGTTACCCCGTAACTCAGTCTAACCTCGGGTCCTTATTGGGCTCAATGCTTAACCACTCACATTGGATAGGTATTGTTGTGACTACTGGACAGCCGGGCGGGTCCGAGCAGGTTTACATCACAACTTAATCCAACCTCGGGTTAAGCATATCGTGTTTTCTAAATTTACATATTTTAATACTTCTCAATTATATATGTAAATGTCATGTCTTTTATTCTTGGGTATAACAATTCATACCGCTTTAAATGTCATTGTCGTTGGCATGTGCCAAACATGCCAACATATATTTTCATGTTTTACACCCAACGTTATTACCCCCGTTTATACGTTCGCAACGTTATAACAAATGTTGGGCTCGACACAATTCAGCCAAACTTTATAAGCGTAAGAAAAGGGGAAATCAAGAACATGCAATAGTTTACAACATATAAGGGTGTGTGGCGCATGAACTTGCAATTTAGCGATACTAACATAAATGATGAGTCATGTAAACTTGCAGTAAATCAAATTACAACTAAGTAGGTGACATATGAAATGGCATAGTTTTGGTTTATACAAACTTGGGTTTAAACATGTTTAACTTGGCATAATGTCAACCACAAAACTAGCATGTTGTATATTCACTAAAATGTCCAACTATAACATCTAATCACATAGCTAATTTCAACATGAACTTGCATAGTTTATGAAACCCAAACGATACTTAACATAGATCCAATTATACTTGCAAATAAACATAAGAATGATTTCATAGGTTTTGGGTCATGTAGGCATAAAAGGTTTCAAATCTAGAACATGTTTACATAAGCCTTAATTTAGACTTAGTGAATGTATATAGTCCATGCCATAGGCATAAACATAAAGGGATTAAATTCTAGTTTTTGCCATAAACTTGCAAGTGCCATTGTTTTCATATACAATTGTTCAATAGGCTTGCATTAATCAATTTAGGCCACAAATATCAATACACAAGTCATGATAGAATCAATACAATACACAGAATTTATATCATATTCATACAGTAACACAATTCTATTTTCATTTACATCGAATCACATCACAGTTTTTATTTATATTCTGAAAGGTCACTATACTTACAACGAATGCAGAATCTTGAATACTGGATTCTGAATTCTGAATTTGAGATGCGCTCCTTTGGGTAGATTAACGTTGCACTGATTAATTTGATTAAAACTTTTATCTTCTTCTTAATTTGATTCGCCTCTAAGGCTTTTCTCTCTTGACGGCTATGTTCAATTCCTCCCTGGCAGCATGACGACTCCCATCTTATTTTTTTGTGTGAATTTTCAGTTAAGACTTAGGGTGTATTTATAGATTTTTAAATTGTTTTGAGCCGTCAGATGAAGACAGGAGGAATCTAGGCCATACAAAGTTCAAAGAGCCAATCAAGAGGTGACATGTCAGCCCTAGTGACACACAGAGCCACAGAAATTCGAGCCAGAGCCAGACCTAGCCAGCCAGGTCGACCAGGCAGGTCGATTGGCAGGTCGACACTATGGTCGACCTGGTGTGGCCAGGTCGACACCATGGTCGACCTGGGGAGGCCAGGTCGACACCATGGTCGACCCTATGGTCGACCTGGTCTCTGGGAGGGAATTTTCCCGCCCAGCCCAGTTTGAACCTGAAATTCAAATTTCGAATTTTAAACTGAGCTGTTTGAATTTAAATTTGATTCTGAAACTTCCGAAGGCCATAACTTCTTCATACGGAGTCCGTTTCGCGCAAACTCGGACTCTATCCCAAGCAGAATTCCGAGACGAACGCAATGGCGAAACCATTTCCCTTAATTATTTTATTTAGAATTAATTACGCTTTAATTTGTGAAGCTTAACGTTATAGAATTCACGGGGTGTTGCATTCTCCCCCCCCCCCCCCCCTTAAAGGATTTCGTCCCCGAAATCTTCAAGTTGGAAGAATGTATATCCTACCATCCAACAGTCCATCTACTCAACCAACAAACACAGACGTCCATTGTCCTTAAAAGACTTTTAATGCTTCATGATCATATGCATAGTGTGTGTACATGTCCTTATCTAATGCAAAAATCAAGCGGTCTACTGATTCAATTGACCTCCTTAATGCAAAGCATGTAAGTGTCATGAATCCATTATGTATGCAAATTTTTCCTAGTCATAATTCTACATGAGTGCACAACTTATTCATACAAATGCGACAACCATATGACATCATATCAAGTTTCAACCATATACAAATGAGAATACATATATATGCATATGCAATATGAAGTGACTGAGCCAATCTATAACCTAGGGTGTGTGTATATGCATCCACGAGCAACCACTAGCAACCATTTGCAACCATCATCCATAACATGTTTTCAAATACATGTTTGCATCCATTTGTTTTCTACCTAAGGAGTTAGGAAAAGGACCGAGGAGATATACCTAAAAAGATAGATAAAGCATAGCTTAAGGAAAAGGAGAGATCAAAGATGTACCCTCAAAAAGAAGAGGGTAGGCAGTGCGTATTCTGTCCTCAGTTTCCTAAGTCGCGTCTTCCTCGGCGTCGCTCCACTGAACTTTAACGAGTTTGACTTCGCGGTTGCGTAGCTTTTTCACTTCAGTTCCCAAGATGCGGGTTGGAACTCTCCTCACAGTTGCTTCACGTTCCTCTTCGGCTTCTTCTAGAATGCTAGGTTCCACCACTTCCGCAGACTCATGCAAACACTTCCGGAGGTGAGAAACATGAAAGACGTTGTGAACTCCGGCCAGTCTCTCGGGTAGCTCTAATCTATAGGCCATCTTCCCAACCTTCTCGATGATAGGGAATAGTCCTACAAATCTTGGTGCTAGCTTTCCTACGGATCCAAAACGAACGACGTTCCTTAAAGGAGATACCTTAAGGAAAACTCTGTCCCCAACCTCAAACTCAAGGTCGGTCCTTCTTTTGTCGGCGTAGGATTTCTGTCTGTCTTGGGCAGTCTTCATTCTCCTACATATCAAATCCACTTTCTCAGAAGTCTCTCTAATCATGTCTGGCCCAAGTGTAAGCTTATCTGTAGACTCCCACCAACAAGTTGGTGATTTGCATGGTCTTCCATACAAGGCTTCGAAGGGTGCCATGCCTATGGTAGCTTGGTAGCTGTTGTTGTATGCAAATTCCACTAAAGGAAGGTGATCCTCCCACGTCCCTCCAAAGTCAAGAACGCAAAGTCTCAAAAGATCCTCTAAAACTCTATTCACCCTTTCCGTCTGGCCATCGGTTTGGGGGTGATAGGCCGTGCTCAAACATAACTGTATGCCTACAGCTTCTTGCAGACTCCGCCAAAACTCGCTTGTGAAGATAGGGTCTCGGTCACTAACAATGCTGGAGGGTATCCCATGGAGTCGAACTATTTCCTTGAGATAAAGAGATGCTAGAGATGAGGCAGTCCTTCTACTCTTGATAGGTATGAAGTGGACGCTCTTAGTAAGCCTATCCACTATTACCCAAATGCTAGTATTGCCTCTTCTTGACCTAGGTAGTCCATCAATGAAGTCCAATGAAATGCTCTCCCACTTCTACTGTGGGACCTCTAAAGGATGAAGTAGTCCTCTAGGCTTCTTCTGTTCTGCCTTGACCCGTTGGCAGGTCATGCACTTAGAAATGAAATCTGCCACGTCTTGCTTCATGCCGCTCCAAAATAAAGTCCTTTTTATATCCTTGTACATCTTATCACCGCCAGGGTGTATAGTCATCTTGGAATGATGCGCTTCCTCGAGAACTTTCTTTGTCAACTCCCTTGCTTGTGGGACGCATAATCTTCCATCTCGCCTCAGCCAACCCTTATCATCGATGGCGTATCTACTGAGGGGACTAGAAGTCTCACCCCTAATAAGTCTATCAATCACATCAACAAGCTGAGGGTCTTCACATTGTGCAGCCCCTATTGAGTCCAAGAGAGTAGGGCGTACTTCGAGAGATGCTCAAACCCGGTACAAAATCTGAGGAGGGCCTAAAGTTAAAACTGGCTATATACTCCAAGCTTTGCCTTTCCACAAAGAGCGGGCTTAAGGTTAGTTTCTTTCGGCTCAACGCATCTGCTACTACGTTGCCTTTGCCGGGAGTATAGGAAATTTCAAAGTCATACGAGGCAAGAAACTCCACCCATCTTTGCTGCCTCAAGTTAAGATCCTTCTGCGAGAAGAGATATTTCAACGATTTATGGTCAGTGTATAATTCAAACTTCTCATCTAGGAGATAATGGCGCCAAGACTTAAGCGCAAACACGATGGCAGCTAACTCAAGATCGTGGGTTGGGTAGTTCTTTTCATGAACTTTCAATTGTCTTCCGCCATAAGTTACTACCCTTCCTTCTTGCATTAGAACAACGCCTAGTCCCGTTCCACATGCATCTGTGTATACTGTGAACATTTTGCTTCCATCTGGCAAAGTCAGAACTGGGGCTGTTGTGAGAGCCCTTTTTAGGCGTTGGAAGGCAATGTCACAGTACAAATCCCAAGCGAATGTAGATTCTTCTTTGTTAGTCTTGTGAGTGGGGCTGAGATTTTCGCGAAATCCCTAATAAACTTTCGGTAAAAACCGGCTAGCCCAAGAAAGCTTCGAACTTCGGTTGCATTTCTTGGTGTCTTCCAATCTTGCACTGCCACCACTTTCGCGGGGTCCACAGCCAACCCCTCTTTGGACACTATATGCCCCAGAAATCTTACTTCCTTTCTCCAAAAGTGACACTTGGAGAATTTGGCTTTTAGTTGATGAGCTCGAAGAATTTCCATGATTTCTTTCAGATGCTAAGCATGCTCTTCCTCATTCTTTGAGAAGATTAAGATATCATCTACGAAGACAACCACAAATTTATTGATGAATTCTCTAAACACCCTGCTCATTAGGTCTACGAAATAAGCGGGTGCGTTTGTCAAGCCGAAAGGCATGACAAGCCACTCGAAGAAACCGTTTGGGGTTCTGAACGCCGTTTTATCAATGCTATCTTCAGCTACTCTTAGCTGATGGAACCCGGTTGCCAGATCAAGTTGGGAGAAGACCGTCGCACCAACAAGCTGATCAAACAAATCGTCAATTCGGGGAAGAGGGTGCCTATTTTTCTTGGTCAATTTGTTTAACTCCCTATAGTCGACGCAAAGGCGAAGCGAACCGTCTGCTTTGGTTGCGAACACCACTGGAGCACCCCATTCCGAAATGCTCCGTCTAATGAACCCCTTTTCGAGAAGTTCTTTAATCTGCTTACTGAGCTCCTTTCTCTCCCTTGGAGCTATGTGTACGACAGGTAAAGCTACAGGCTTTGCGTTATCCACAAGATATATGAGGAAGTCTATTTCCCGCCTCGGAGGTAAGCCTTTCACCTCCTCAAAGACATCCGGATATTCCCGGACTACTCTTACTGATTGCAAATTTCTCATCAGAAGCATCAAGCGACTCTAGATAACTAAGCATAACAGCATTCAAGGGATTACAAGAAATTTCTAGAGTGTTACCAAGCCGAGTTAAGAGTCTAACTACTCTTTTCTCACAATCAAGAATGGCACTATTACTGGATAACCAGTCCATGCCTAAGATCAAACCATATCCCGAGAAGCCCAAAACAAAGGCATCACAACTAAACTCAACGCTGAGAATAGAGATTTTCAAGCCCAAACAAACCATTGACAATTAAGCGGAGCCCCCAATTGGATTTGAGACTACTAAGGGATCTTCTACCATACTAGTGTCTAGATGCAGAGATTCTACTAAGGCAGATGAAATAAAAGAGTGTGATGCGCCAGAGTCAAAAAGTGTACGAACTTGATGATCATAAAGATAGACTACACTTTCTACAGAAATATTACTACCTCGTTCTTGCTGAGGTGCCACTAGTGCATGAACCTGACCCCCTGAAGTGGATCCGGCTTTCTGTCCTTGCCCTTTCTTCTTTGGGTAGTCCTTAGCTTGGTGCCCAGTCTCTCCACAATGGAAGCAACCACCCATCTTCGCCTTCCTTTTTCGGCAGTCTTTTGATATATGTCCCACAATGCCATAGAAATTGCACTTTCTCTTCTCACGGGGCTTATTGTTCTTCCCTCCTTTCTTGAAGTCTGTCATCTTTGCTTGTAGACCCTCTTTCTTCTCTTCCCCTTAGTTTCTTTCTTGTCGTGGTCTTCCTCGTGTAGCAACGCCATGTCCACCAAGCTTTCATAAGTCGCTCCCGTGGATACATGGGTTATAACAAGGCTGTGTAGAGGCTCATTCAAACCTTTGACGAAGCGAAGCACCTTCTTGTGTTGGGTGTTTACTAAGTCTAACCCAAATCTGGCCAGCTGATTAAACTGATTAACATATTCCCTGATCGTCATGCTCCCATGTTTCAGAGTTAGGAACTTCTCCATTTGCAGGCTTCTTTCAGCTTGGGAGAGGAATTTCATCTCAAACCTTGTCCTGAAGTCTTCTCATGTTTCCACCACCCTCTGAGCATTGGTAATTTCCCACCAATAGGAGGCTTCATCCTTAAGCAACCATACCGCTAGTTGTGTCTTTTGCCTGTCATCAACCCCGAAGATGACAAACAGATCCTCAGTCTCCTTTAGCCAGTTTCTTGCTCCTACAAAGGATTCTGTCCCATAAAAGTCTTTTCCACCCATAGTCTTAAAGTCTCTACATGTTTTTGCGAAGGCATTTCCACGAGGAGGAGGAGGAGGAACCGCGGCCACTAGAGGAGGGATGTCTGCTAGGCCCGCGCCATTGGCCCTTGCTTCTAAGTACCTCCTAAACCAGCCGGGAATCGTCACTTCTTCCGGGAGGTTAAGGTCTCCAGACATGCTGAAACAGAAAGGAAAGATTCAAAAAGAAGGATAGAGAGAGATAGATAGGGCACATGGCTTTGGGGGATTTTGTCTTTTTTTTATAAACATAACAATTTTTCTTGAAAAATGCTTCTTTAAAATTTCTTTTTTGAAAACAATTTCAAATTTTTTTTTATCTTATCTGGTAAACCTATGCTCTGATATCAAGTGAAACACCCTACCTCCGTTAAGGTCACTCACAAAGGGAATGCCTTAACTTTGGTGGAGGTTTATAAGTAAAAGCCACAGATAAACTCAAGACAGATATAAATACACATATTTTAAAACAGCGGAAACCAAACAGACTTTTATTTCATCAATACGGGTTCAAACAAAACATTTCCATAATTGTCTCAAAATACTTCCAACATTACAACCTCATTACTGTCTTGATTATTAAAGAAGCATAAAACATAAATAAAGTGACAAAAATCCCCATAGTGTTATCCAAAGCCATAATCCGAGCAAAAGAGGACCAAATCATACATCTACGGTCTTGGAGCTTGTAAAGAGTCCGACTGAGCTGAGCTGTTTCCTCCCTGTGGGTCGGGGGGAACGAAAGAAAAGAAGACGAAAAGAAAATATAGTCAGACATAAAGCCTGAGTAAATCTAGTAACTCTTCAGTATGTGAATAAGAAAAGGGCTTGATAGACATAAACTGAAAATAGGAAAGTGTCACAAGCTAAGGAAGTGTCGAATGTACTATCGCACCCATACTATATCTCTGCACCTACTTGAGTTTATTCCAACTGGCACCCCATGTTGAGGGTGAAGTGATCCCCATTTTCTAAAGATTGACTCCTACTCGCATTAACATGTGTCATACGGCCCCCTAGAATTGTAGATACCTATGCTGATCCCACCATGGGGTGTATCAAGACCCATGGTGGCGGCCTCGACACAAATTCTAGAAGGCATAGGTTATACTACTGGTGTCCCCAATGCTCTGGTTGTCTGCTCCGGAGTGTGTGCACGCCCGCACCCCGTTAGACCTACACTGTGCACCCACCGCCATCGTTTTGACCGCTTACAATCAGCCCAGTAATCGTGCCCCACCCTGCCTAGTTTCAGGGTACCGTTGATACCTAACTTGGGTTACTGCTGAAACGGGTCCCTCGTTACCAGGATTTTCTAGTCAAACATGTTAAGTGGTTAAGTGTCTGTATTTACCTAACCCCACCCATCAATTCTTGTTAACATGCTGAATTTGGTTAAGTGTTATAGTTGACTTAACCCTACCATCTGTCCTTAGCCACTTAGGAGCACCGGACCACTCACATTAGACATGTACTGTTACGGTTACTGGATGTGCCGGTCGGTTCCGGGCAGGTTTACACCGTAGCTCAGTCTAACCTCGGGTCCTTATTGGGCTCAATGCTTAACCACCCACATTGGATAGGTATTGTTGTGACGTTTGGACAGCCGGGCGGGTCCGGGCAGGTTTACATCACAACTCAATCCAACCTCGGGTTAAGCATATCGTGTTTTCTAAATTTACATATTTTAATACTTCTCAATTATATTTGTAAATGTCATGTATTTTATTCTTGGGTATAACAAATCATACCGCTTTAAATGTCATTGTCATTGGCATGTGCCAAACATGCCAACATATATTTTCATTTTTTACACCCAACGTTATTACCCCCATTTATACGTTCGCAACGTTATAACAAATGTTGGGCTCGACACAATTCAGCCCAACTTTATAAGCGTAAGAAAAGGGGAAATCGAGAACTTGACATATAAGGGTGTGTGCGCATGAACTTGCAATTTAGCGATACTAACATAAATGATGAGTCATGTGAACTTGCATTAAAATCAAAGTATAACTAAGTAGATGACATATGAAATGGCATAGTTTTGGTTTATACAAACTTGGGTTTAAACATGTTTAACTTGGCATAATATCAACCACAAAACTAGCATGTTGTATATTCACCAAAATGTCAAACTATAACATCTAATCACATAGCCAATTTCAACATGAACTTGCATAGTTTATGAAACCCAAACGATACTTAACATAGATCCAATTATACTTGCAAATAAACATAAGAATGATTTCATAGGTTTTGGGTCATGTAGGCATAAAAGGTTTCAAATCTAGAACATGTTTACATAAGCCTTAATTTAGACTTAGTGAATGTATATAGTCCATGCCATAGGCATAAACATAAAGGGATCAAATTCTAGTTTTTGCCACAAACTTGCAAGTGTCATTGTTTTCATATACAATTGTTCAATAGGCTTGCATTAATCAATTTAGGCCACAAATATCAATACACAAGTCATGATAGAATCATTACAATACACAGAATTTATATCATATTCATACAATAACACAATTCTATTTTCATTTACGTCTAATCACATCACAGTTTTTATTCATATTCTAAAAGGTCACTATACTTACAACGAATGCAGAATCTTGAATTCTAGATTCTGAATTCTGAATTTGAGATGCGCTCCTTTGGGTAGATTAACGTTGCACTGATTAATTTGATTAAACTTTTATCTTCTTCTTAATTTGATTCGTCTCTTAGGCTTTTCTCTCTTTACGGCTATGTTCATTTCCTCCCTGGCAGCATGACGACTCCCATCTTATTTTTTTGTGTGAATTTTCAGTTGAGACTTAGGGTGTATTTATAGATTTTTAAATTGTTTTGAGCCGTCAGATGAAGACAGGAGGAATCTAGGCCATACAAAGTTCAAAGAGCCAATCAAGAGGTGACACGTCAGCCCTAGTGACACACAGAGCCACAAAAATTCGAGCCAGAGCCAGACCTAGCCAGGCAGGTCGACTGGCAGGTCGACACCCAGGTCGACACTATGGTCAACCTGGTGTGGCCAGGTCGACACTATGGTCGACCTGGGGAGGCCAGGTCGACACCATGGTCGACCTGGGGAGGCCAGGTCGACACCATGGTCGACCCTATGGTCGACCTGGTCTCTGGGCGGGAATTTTCCCTCCTAGCCCAGTTTGAACCTGAAATTCGAATTTCAAATTTTAAACTGTGCTGTTTGAATTCAAATTCGATTCTTAAACTTCCGAAGGCCATAACTTCTTCATACGGAGTCCGTTTCGCGCAAACTCGGACTCTATCTCAAGCAGAATTCCGAGACGAACGCAACGGCGTAACCCATTTCCCTTAATTCTTTTATTTAGAATTAATTACACTTTAATTTGTGAAGCTTAACGTTATAGAATTCACGGGGTGTTACAATAATTGTCGGCTCCAACACTCTACAAGGCCGTCAAAGAGAAGTCAACTGGCGCCTAAAATCCTGTTGCCGCAATCACAATTTACCAAAAAGAGGCGAATCAAACAAAACTCACTAGAAACCACCAGCGGACAATCTTCGATGACATCCTTCTCAATAAGACACAATGCCTCGAACGTATTGTACACGCTTAAGTGGGCAAGGCACATGCATAAGCGTCACCACACATAAGATCCTCAACCGAATAAGGAGCCTAAGCCGACAGAGCCTCAACAACCCTACTAGGAGATCGTTTGGGGCTATGCTTTCTACTAAATGCTTCAGCTTATTCCCAAACAACCCCAAAACTAGAAAATTTGACAGGAAGGAGAACAACAGGAAATAAACTTAGGGAGAAACCGAATTGACGACACCGCCTCCACACACCCACCACCATCAGAAAAATGCACAAAACCGTTAGAATCAGGAACCAGAGAGCAGCCAACTAAGTGCACCACCCTAATCTTAACTAAGGTGGCACAAAAAGAAGGAGCATGTGGCAGGAAGTGACAAAGGATCACCTCCGTAAAATCAGAACAAACTGTTGCCTCTCAAGAGCCATAAAATCTCAAAGTTATGAAACCATAGTCAGAATAGAATTCGGGCTCTCTCGTTTGAACCTCTGAGGCCGATAGAATCACATCATAGGTGGGGTAGCTTCCCACGAAATAACCAGAAGCAATGAATCCATCACTAGAACCATAAGAATCCATCACTCAAAAAAGGCTCAAGAGGTGGATAGAAAGGGAAGACAAAAGGTCAAGTACCTACTTGAGGATACAGAGGGGCACATAAACAACCAACGAGACACGAGACAGATGATTAAACGAGAAGAAGGAACCACTTAAAGGAAGGAAACAGTGGAAGCCATGAAAACGACCGTCACTGAACTTATTTTTATTTTGTTTTCTAATTGAATATAAGTTTTACTAATTAATAACTAAATAAATAGGTTTTAACAATTAATTTTTTTGACTATTAATTATTTATAAATAATTGATAACTGATAATAAATATTAAATAATTTCTACTAATAATAATGAATTAATAACAAAAATTAATTAATTACTATTAACAATTAATAAATAATATTTAATAATATATTTACTAATTAATAATCACAATTAAGTAATTTAAACTAATTTTATTGTTTAATATAGTTTACTGTTAATAATTAATGATTAATATGTTACCTTTAATAATTCAGAAATAATATTTATTATTTAGTATCTAATATTTAATAATTATAATTAAATTCATATTTAATATTTATTAATTGAAAAAATAAAAAAATTGTAATTTCCTATAATATATTTAAAATTATTCATACATTTTAAATAATAAATTTTGAAATTTTCATAAGATTTGAAAACTAAAATATTATAATTGAAGTTTTCAAAAGGTTATATTCATATGTTAAATTGTTCGAAATTGAAAACTGAATTCTTATTACCAATATGGTGACATATGTACTCATCATTTCATACATGTGTATTTTGGAATGAACGGTCTTTTTAGTTTTTTATTTCTAACTTAGTGGATATGCATGATACTATATCTATTTTGATAAGTGAGCTGTAAGTATAAAAAATTTCAACAAAGACATCTTAACATCAATGATTATTAGTTCTTAAGTGGGCAGGTTGCTTAAGTTATTATGAGTGAAACAAATGAGAAGATAAATACCACATATCGTCAAGATATGTAATGGAAAATAACTAAGATGTTATTGGGAAAAATATATATTTGATAACACTATATAATTAAGCAACAATATTTTTGGCAACTATATTTTAAGCAATAAACTTATTTTCAGCAACTGTATTTTTTGCCAGTCGTAATAAACACATTTTAAACAACTTTCTTACCATTTGCAATGAAAAATGCACTGAAGAGTCACGTTTTACCTGCTAATGCAACAAATATATTTTTAACAAACATTTTTTCCCATCGGCTGTAATAGGCATTTATAGCAACTAGTTAATTAATAATTTCAAATAGTAATGTATAAATAACCATATACATGTAATGTTTAGTAATTTATACTTAATAATTTATTTCAATTGATATTCATAATTGATAATTCATAAATAATGACTAATATTTTTTAATTAAGTTTTTATTATATAATGATGATTGATAACTATAATTTATTATAAATAACAATAAACGATAATTTTTGTTTAGCAATGAGTTTGATTTTGAAGCGAAGGGGAATTTTGTGCGCTTTTGTGCAAGGAAACAAAATATTGGCGGTAGCAAAGAAAAATCTTTAGCCCCTAATTAAAAAATGAAAATCTAAGCAAAATAAATCTGCGGACTTGATATCTTTCACCAAGCCATCAACACTAAAACTAATCAACCAATCTCTTATCCAATCGCCCAAGCTCCAACTCTGGTTAGCCAACAATGCATTAGCAGAAGCTCATCAAACCAGGAAGTCAACATCCAAACACTGTTAAACATCACTTCGACATAATCGCATTAGATAAGTCACAAATATTGTTCATCGAATCTAATGCAAACAGAAATGACTTTAACATGTGCAGTTTAAAAGCTTAGTGGTTCTATAGCGGTGGAGGTGCAAAAAGCTATAGTGGAGATAAAATGGGAAAACAGCGGGGATATAGCGAAGACACAAAAACTATTATTACATTTAAAATCAATTATTTGAAATTATTTAATTTTCAGCCCCATATTATATATGTAGAAAAAACTTAGATTAGTTAATCTTATATAACAAAATCAAAGAATGTCATGGTTATGCACACTAGTTTGATGATAATAATATATTTTTACCATATATCGTACACTTATGCCTTAAAGTTAGCTCTTTGCACTAACTTTATTGATTTTTCTAAAATAGAGAACTAGTCAAAACAAGTTTTCCTATTAATACTACTAAAGTGGGTGCCAATATACCTTGATTTATCAGATGTAGTGAAATATAGCGAAGCTAAAATCGGGTCTACTAGTTATCAACATTAAATCGAAATAACATAGTGGTTGAGAAGCGTTTTGGGCTGTAGAGGGATTTTGTTGAGCTTTAGTTGGGCTCTAACTGCACAAATTTTAACACAGCATAGCTCCAAATCTATGTAGTTAAAGTCCCGCTAAAGCCACGAAAAACCAGGATTTAGCCTGTAGCGCTCTCCAGCCACTACGCTATTTTAATTTAGCATTGATGAACAATAATTCTGCTTTAAGCCTCACTATTTTCCGCTGCACCTGCTAAGTCAATGTTATTTAGCACCCGCTTTAGCAATATTAATATACTGAGGATGGTTTGAGCAATTATCTTTAACAATAAATCCAAAAAGTTAATGTAAAGTGCTTTTAAGTCATAAGTGTCTTATAAAAGATATAAATCTGTAGTAATCCTAGAATCCATTGTGCATAACCATGACATTCTACGGTTTTGTTACATAATATAAATTAATATTTGTTTCTTCTAAACAAATAATGCAAGAATGATAATTAATTAATTATAATTATACAGTTTTATATTTAATTAACATTTTTGCACCTCCGTTATATCCCCGTTATTTCTCCGCTTTATCCTTTGCTACTACTTTTTACACCTCTACCGCTATAGTACCGCTAAGCGCATTAACTACACATCTTCAAATTCAGACTGCATCATCGTGATGTGTGGCAATAGAACAGGAACCTGCAAACTTCTTTCTTTGATGAGATTGAGTTCAACGTCCATTCATTTCAGCATCCGAGCTCATTTCTTAACGGTGACAACAATTTAGCTGTAGGAGATAACTTCATTTTTCGTAGTTGACACCAGATAGATGGCATTAAAAAATTTAGCAACAAGCGACATGTTTCTTTTGGTTCACTCTAGATATGCGGCAATGATATTATCAGCAACTAATGTGAGCATCAAATCTAGAGCATCGACGACCATATTTTTGAGGGCATACTATTTTCTTTGAAACTTCTTTCTTTAGAATATTACTCCAGTCCTTCCTTTATTTTCCTCACTATTTATTTATTGTGTTCTACATCTGCTCAGCTTCCAAAAGTTCCAAACAAGTAAATTTTATCATAATATAGGATTTTGTATGCTTGACTATCATCTGAATCTACAATATGCATTTTTGTGCTTAAAAAATAATTAGACATTTTTTAATGTTATTGCTGAAATTACTTAAATTTATCTTGTTATGATGCTGAAACTAGATCAGGAAATGAAATAACTACTGGTTTATAGGGTTTTGTTTGAAATTTCATACAAATTTTAGTATCTTACGTTATTTAAAATTATAGGAAAAATGGTTGATGATTTGTCTTGGATGAATTCACAACTTATTTTGATTTATTTCTTATAAGAGCAGCTCCAACAAAATTACGAAACATAATAATACATTTCGTAATATTAAGGCTGGTTTTGAGAAATTGCGCCAATAGGCATGCGCCGATTTTATCATCGCCCTTTGTAGGGTGGTGATAAAATCACCAAGCACCGATTTTATCGGCGCCTTACGGTGGTGCCCTGATAAAATTGGCGCCCAATGTTGGACGCTGACAAATAGCGCCTTACGGCCGAAAATTTTATTTAAACCTAAATTTTTTTAGTTTTTTTAAATCGAATATCGCATTGAAATGCCACCGCTCACCAGGATCGGTAGACGGACCGTTCGAGCACCGACAAATGAGGCATCTTATCATATGCACACCCCCCATGTGCTTGAGACGACGATATTATACCTACGGATTCTCCTTGAGTTACCCGAGGGTTTCTCACGCCCTATGTTCATGACCTTCGACGCCGTTGAGGTATAATTTCTAAATTTAACATAATACGTAGTGTAGAACTTAATTATCTACCAGTGAACGTAGTTAGTATGTAGTGTTATGTTATAATATAATAACAGAGAACAAATGTCTTTTTACTAGTCTCGCTACCTCAGTGTTCGTGATAGTTAATCAAGGTTTATTACACGTATCTTTGACGTACTCCCTCAGGGTATTCGAGAGAGGCTACTTACTAGTCCATTTTGTCATTTCTTAGAGATTAAACCAACCCGGTCCTTTGATCGGCACTGTTAGGTGCCTTAGTTGAGAGATGGTTACCTACCAGACATACTTCTCATTTTTCAGATTTTGAACTTGGTATTACCACACTAGATTTTTATATGCTTAAGGTGAGGTGTTGTAGATAGAGTGTCATACCCTTCCGACTCTAGCTATAATTTGCCTGAGTCATACTTGTTGAACTTTCACGATTTCGCCCCCGATTATATATCCTGTGGAGTCGTTACGCTGACTTATTTATAGGAGTGTATTATAGCACATATGGGTACTGAGGCTATGTAGGATGCTGTAATTCGGGCTTCTTTTTTATATCTTTTCGGTTCAACATTCTTTTCGAACCATAAGAGTATGATTCGACTGGGCCACCTAGCATCACTAGCCG
This sequence comes from Allium sativum, assembly GCA_030737875.1. Lineage (NCBI taxonomy): Eukaryota > Viridiplantae > Streptophyta > Magnoliopsida > Asparagales > Amaryllidaceae > Allium > Allium sativum. The sequence continues at coordinate 1,053,510,768 of CM060922.1, forward strand.
ATTTAGAGCATTTCCATGCAACTGACTAGGTTCATCTATTTTGGGATGTCTTTACACTGCACTTGACTCCTTTGCTTTTGGGGAGGTGGCGCAAATGTTTGGTTTTTGGTACGTGTTGTCGTGTTGGTACTACGAGTACACGATCAACATGCATCCACACACTTTTGAGGTCGCCAGTCATGCTGCCAATTCATATTCCCCACGCATACATCGATGGAAGAGTATCCAGGTAGTCCAGCATACTCCTACCGGTGTTAGACATGACCTGATGGAGGCCCGGTTTTAGATTGATCTGAGGTCCAGGGCCAACATTTTACGAGCACTGCGGGCCTCTTATTGGATTGCTCTCACACAGGTAGGCCATCTCAATGATGCACAACATTTATCCATTGCATATCATTTGTCTCTACATCGTGTCATTCGGCTCCCACCGGTCTACCTTCCTGTTTGGTACTTGGGATACCAATGTTACTTCCAAGACACGGGTGAGTTGCGTTCACCCAAAGATCCACTATCGTATGATGATATGTTCGGGAGGCGTCGTATTATCAGCGGATAGTATGTACAAGGCATACATAGACAGGTTGGGTAGATACACCAACTTTTTTCATACCGAGAGCTAATTTTGATAATTATTGGCATAGAGTTGCACCTTGGTGGTACTTGTTGCCAAAATACAGTCGTGTTGTGAACTCTGATCACATAGGTCCACGAGTGGCTACGGGTAGAGTTCATCCACCACCATTTACTTCTGATCCCAGCTCATCAAAGTACTTCGAGTATCCTATGGATTATGCTCTTTAGGATTCATTCAGTGTAAAACCCGAAAATCTGGGTCAGTTTAAAATTTTTATTTTGGCAATTTTAGCGAATTTTGAACTTTTAAAATGAATTATTTTAAATAATATCGACGAGAAATTTATTTTGAATAGAATCGAACGTATATACTTATATACGTCGTCGTTAGAATATAATAATTATATATAATTATAAATAGAATTGAAAATGGCGTGGTAGTTCGATAATTCGATTTCAAACTTCAATTGAATGTACCGGGTGCAAAACAATCCGGATTTTAGTGAAACCAAAAACATTAGGATCTAATTGGGAATATCTTTCCAACGAATCCGGAAAATCGAGATTTCATAGCGGGGATCAAAAGAAATGTCCAGTTGAAAATTCTGAATAGTCGCTATGGAATTCAGGCCCTTAAAAAGGGGAATTTTGCAAATGACCTCGGATTTCGACGAAACCATTTTTGTTGGATCCGTGATGTCAAATTATTGTTAGATTCCAAATTTCAAAAAATTTCGAATCAATATGTGAGCGTGGCAAAGGAAAACGCGTTTGACCAGTTTTAGTTGATTTTAATCGACTGGAAAATGGCCATTTTTCCAACGGTCTCAGAATTCGACGAAACTAGTTTTGTTAGGACCGTATCATCAATACGAAGCTAGAAAATATTTTTTGGGAATTTTTCGAGTTAGTATGTGACCCCGGTAAATTGAAATGCGCGTTCAAAATCAATATATAGAGTTATATGTTGATTTTAACGAAAACTGATCGAAATGATCGAATCAGCCTACGATACATATCCCATTGTGTTCGGAATAGGGGTAATTAGCTATGGGCGACAGGCGGTGGGCCTCGTTTAGAGGTCGTATGAAAAAGTCAACTTTTGGAATAAAAAAAATATAAAATAAACTCTCTCTCTCCTCCCTTTTAATTCCTCTGGCCCCCCTCCCTTCTCCTTAGCAATTCAGAATCGACTGAAAAGAAAAAAAAACCTGGAAGAAATCGCGATCCGCCCTGGGCGTTCGCTGCCCACCGCGCCACCGCGTGAGGCGCCCCCCCACCCCCCCGTAACCGCCGCCCCCCTCTCCGAACCCCTTCCTCCTCGCGTCCCCCTATCTCGTGCGCGCCACCGCAAGACCCCCCAGCCCCCTCTACGCGATGAAGACCGACGCCCACCGCAAGTCCAAGCCCTTCCACCACCGTTCCACGTCAGTGTCTCGCCCCGACCTCCCCCTTCTTTAATCGGTGAGTTTTATTCTATTTTATTATTTATTTTATTTTTATTTCAGTTTATTTTGGGTTATCTAACCATTAAAAATCTGTTTTCATATATATATATATATATGTGTATATATATGCGAAGAAAATATGATTTTTATATAGTATGAAGAATAAAAATATGATTTTATATAACGTAGAGTAATAAAGATGTAATCTCTATAGTAGTAGCAATGTAAAGATATGATTTTTATAGTATAGAAAGTATAAAAACACGATTTTTATATTATATCGATAGTAAAAATATCATCTTTATAGATAAAGGCGAAATATTTATTTTTGAAAGGCGAAATATTTATTTTTGAAAGGCAAAATATTTATTTTTGAAAGGCGAAATCTTTACAATAGAAAAGGCGAAATCTTTACAATAGAAAAGGCGAAATATTTAGTTTTGAAAAGGCGAAATCTTTATATAGAGAATAACGTGATAAAAATATAATCTTTACTATATGAACACCGATGTAAAAATGGGATTTTTATATATTGAATAGCGAAGTAAAAATGGGATTTTTATATATTGAATAGCGAAGTAAAAATTCGATTTTTATATATTGAATAGCGAAGTAAAAATGTGATTTTTATGTATGTAGTGAATACGGGCAACGAAAGTGACGAAAGGTGAAAACGACGAAGATTTCTATAAAAGAAGTGTAATAACCCGGAAATTCTGAACTAGTTTAAAATTTTTATTTTGGCAATTTTGGCGAAGTTTGAACATTTAAAATAGATTATTTTAAATAATATCGACGAGAAATTTATTTTGAATACAATAGAACGTATATATTATATACGTCGTCGTTAGAATATAAATATTTATATATAATTATAAATAGAATTGAAAATGGCGCGGTAGTTCGATAATTCGATTTCAAACTTCAATTGAATGTACCGGGTGCAAAACAATCCGGATTTTAGTGAAACCAAAAACATTAGGATCTAATTGATAATATCTTTCCAACGAATCCGACAAATCAAGATTTCATAGCGGGAATCAAAAGATATGTTCAGTTGAAAATTCTGAATAGTCGCTATGGAATTCAGGCCCTTAAAAATGGGAATTTTGCAAACGGCCTCGGATTTCGACGAAACCACTTTTGTTGGGTCCATGATGTCAAATTATTGCTAGATTCCAAATTTCATAATTTTTCGAATCAATATGTGAGCGTGGCATAGGAAAACGCGTTTGACCAGTTTTAGTTGATTTTTATCGACTGGAAATTGGCCATTTTTTAAACGGTCTCAGAATTCGACGAAACTAGTTTTGTTAGGACCGTATCGTCAATACGAAGCTAGAAAATATTTTTCTGGAATTTTTCTAGTTAGTATGTGACCCCAGTAATTTGAAATGTACGTTTAAAATTCAATATGGTGATTTAAATGTAAATTCAACGGAAACTGATTCAAACGATCGAATCAACCTACGAAACATATCCCATTGTGTTCAGAATGGGGGTAAAACGCTATGGGCGACAGGCGGTGGGTCTCGTTTAGAGGTCGTTTGTGAAAGTCAACTTTTTGCAATTGAAATAATATTAAAATATATATAAATTTTCATACAACCCCCCCCCCTTATTCATTTATTCAGATCGAAGTAGAAAAAAAAAACCCGTCGTTCATCGCACCCGACCTCCTCCTCCGCCACTGATGGCGTCGCGCCGCCCAGTCGCCCGCCTCCGGCGATGCCCCTCTCCACCCGACGCGATTCCATTCCTCCTCCGCAACCACGACCCCCATCTCGAACCCCGAATCCTCCCTGGAACCCTAACCGCCGATTCAGCCTCCCCCCTTCGCTGCGACTCCCCCCTGCCTCGAGCCCCCGCCTGAATCGAACCCCTCCGATTCTCAGCAACCGCCGCCGCCTGAAGACCCACAACCCGCCTCCGTTGACCGCTGGTGATCCCCGACCACCTCTAGCGCGCCCCTCGACCTCTACTTCGCCCCTCTCTCCTTCTAGCAACCCTGTGAGTTTTAAATTTCTTTATATATAATTCCTTAGCTTGAGTAAATCAGTTTTGCTTTAGAAATTCAGTTTTATATAAATTCAGTTTTATATAAATCCAGTTTTCAAACCAGTTTTTAAATCAGATTTATAAAAAGGGAAGTTTGATTTTTAGTTATACGAAGATTTGATTTTTGAAAACGGGAAGTTCAGATTTTTTTTTTTTATAAAGTAAAAAGGAGAGATTTTTATATTATGAAAGTATTAAAAATATGATTTTTATATTTTTAAAGTATTAAAAATATAGTCTTTACTATATAAATGATGTAAAAATATGATTTTTGTTTATGTAGAGGATTAAAAATATAATTTTTACATGATAGAGATATTAAAAATATCATCTTTATGTGTGTAGCAAAATAAAAATGTGATTTTTATAGTGATGGAATTGAAAAGGTGAAATCTTTATAGTTGAAAAGGAGAATCTTTATATATAAGATAACGATGTAAAAATAGATTTTTTATATATAAGATGACGATGTAAAAATAGAATTTTTATATATAAGATAACGATCTAAAAATAGGATTTTTATATATTGAATAGCGAGGTAAAAATTCGATTTTTATATATTGAATAGCGAGGTAAAAATTCGATTTTTATATATTGAATAGCGAGGTAAAAATTCGATTTTTATATATTGAATAGCGAGGTAAAAATTCGATTTTTATATATTGAACAACGAAGTAAAAATTCGATTTTTACATATGTAGTTGCTACAGGCAACGAAGATGACAAGAATGCGATAAAGATGAAGATTTCTATTAAAGAAGAGTCAAGATGATTGGATAGCTATCTGTGAGAATTTCTCACCTTTCAATTTCTTTTCTAGTCATATATATATATATACTAGGATGCAGACGGTGTTTAGTAGCACCCGACACAATCGTCCACAGACCATGGACTTGTTTGTTTGACTGCATAAATTAGTTAGATGATTAGATTTCAATTTGATTGTTTGGTTGATTTGATTGACGTGTGAATGGCGTGGGCCTTCACTAGTCCGGGGATAAGGCTAGGCCTTGTCCCGTTTCTAGTATCGTGTCGTTATGCCGCCGAAATTTTCTAAAATTAGTTAGAAAAATAAAAATATCATTTTATTTAAAGAATGAACTGAATAAAAATTCATATGTTAGAATAAAATGTTTTCTCGTTAAAAACATAATTTTTAACGTGAATATGAATATAGTGAATGTGAATAAATAAATATTCATTTACAAACCGGACGGTTTGTTTATGTACACCTATTTGAAGGACATTGATTGGGACGATAAATTTTACACATCGCCCAACTGCACAAATAAAATCTGTGTTTGTTGATTTGAAACCCCAAACGGGTGTTGGGATGAAATTTGAAGTTCACTCATCCTGATTGATTAAATATGTCGATCGATTGATTGACAGGCTGTTATAAGCGTTAGATATCTATATTTGATGCTTATACAGTGTAGTGCACTTTGGTTGATGGTTAATTATTTTTCAATGCTATTATATACATGTGTTGTATGGAATCCATATAATTAATTTTATATGGTGATTGATTGGGCCTCGTTCCAATTTAGAAGATAAAGAATATTATATAATATAAGGTTCATGTGTTGACTGTACTCATCCGTTGAGATTAGTCATGTGTTGAACGAAATATTTTAATAATAAAATTTACATCTTTATCAATATTATAAAATAAAGGTTCATGTGTTGACTGTACTCATCCGTTGAGATTAGTCATGTGTTGAATGAAATATTTTAATAATAAAATTTACATCTTTATCAATATTATAAAATAAAGGTTCATGTGTTGACTGTACTCATCCGTTGAGATTAGTCATGTGTTGAACGAAATATTTTTATAATAAAATTTACATCTTTATCATATATGGAATTAGAAATCAACTGGAAAATAGATGAGATGAGTGGTCTCCTGAATATTAATCTGATGTTGGTTTCGGCCTTCGGGGTTAATATTCAGGAAATCGTTCTCTCACTAAATTTCGGTTGAAGTCTGATTCAATATCAAACGATAGATACCTAAATTTTTATAAAATATATTAAATAACAAAAATAGTCACACGTGGACAGTACTCATTCGTTGAGATTAGTCGTGTGTTGACAAAAATAAATATTCATTTGTTGAATAGAATATTTGAAAATAGAAATATATGAAGCCGTGTTGGTTAAATTGACGACATTTTGACGTGAACGATATTTATATCGATTTTATTCATTTTAAAATGAATATTGAAAAGTGATTTCGAAATCGAATATTTTGAAATGAAATGAATTGAATTGAAAGCGATTTCGAAATGAATTGAATATAAAACGATTTCGAATTTAATTGAATAGAAAACAAGTTGAATTCAAATGGAATAGAAAACGAATTTGATTTAAGTCGAATAGAAAACGAATTTGATTTAAGTCGAATAGAAAACGAATTTGAATTGAATCGAATAGGAAACCAATTTGAATTGAATCGAATAGAAAACGACTTTGGAATTGAATTGAAAACGAATTCAAATTGAATTGAAAGCGAATTGAAATGAATTCAAATTGAATTGAAATTTGAATTGAATAGAAATGAATTTTAAACCGAATTTATAAAGAAGAATTCAATTTTGATTTGAATTGAAATGGAAGTTGAAATTGCTTTTGAAACGAATTTAAAACTATATATATTATTCATTTTAAATAGAAATCGACGAAATATATATTATATATATTATATATATAATATAATGGCCTGAATAGAACGCGCCGCGCCGCGGTAGTTTGTGAATTTCGACCATTTATTTCAAACGGACATTACGGGAGATCCGACCGTCGGATTCTCCTAAAACCGGAACCGTTGGGTTCGTATCGAAAAGAGCTTTCTAACGAATATTAGAAATTCAAAATCTAACGGTTGGATTTGGAGATACGTCCAAATCAAATTTGGAAAAGGTCGCTGTAAGTGCAATTCGATGGCCGTTGATGGAAATCGACTGTACGGGCCTTGATAAAATTATTAAAAATAGTAATAATTTGTGTAAAATCAGAAGGAATGATTTGGGAAAAATTGGGATGAAAAACTCCATATTTGAAAAGATAAAAATAGATTTTTATCGAAATGAACTAGATTGAACTAAATTTAAAACCCGATTTTTATTTTTAAATAAATAAATTAGATTTAAAAAGGGATTTTAAATAATCGGAATTCCTAATATATTTGATTGGATTTGAAATGGGTTTATCGTGAACTGTGTTTTAAATAACACTAGTTCTTTAACCCGATGATAAATAGAATATGATTTGGGTTTGTCGTGAACTGTGTTTTAAATAACACATAGTTCCTTAACCCAGTAAAAGGAGTTTTAATGAATCTGTAATTAGATTGAAATGTGAATCTATAATCTAAATTATCAAATTTAGAATTGAGCGAGGATGGAGTATGACCAGTTTTGCTCCAAAGCGATAGTTAAATCTTTAATTAGATTTGAACGTGAAATGGTAATTAATTTTACCGATAACACCATAGTATTAGATATGGAGTATTACCAGTTTTGCTTCATGGGATGAATAGGTTGGGATTGGGAAATAAAATAAACAATTACTTCGGTATGGTTCGCTAATCTCGACTAGTTAGGAAAAACCATAATTTGGTTTGAAACGACATCCAAAGGAAGATTAAAGGATAAATTTTAAAGAATTTATCTTGGATAAAATTAATGGGAACCTTTCCCTAAGAATATTCTGAACTGGAATGAGGCGTATGTTGTGTTTGTGTAACATTTGTTTTCAATATACGCGGGTTGTTCGGAAAGTCCGGGTTTACACCCATTCTGAATAACCGATTCGACGATACGTCGAAGATGAAGACGGTGGTTGAAGACCGGAAGTCTTCACATCGTTTGGATTATTACTGACGATCCTGATTGGGCTGTACACCCAAGAGGATGGAAATAGTTGGTGGTCGTCCAGACGTACTTGGAGATGGATGGATATGCGAGGAAAGTGCCTCCGGTTCCGTTCAGACCCAGAACGGACTTGTAAATGGATTGTGTGTCTGACATTGGATTTTATTCCGTGTTGATTGATTTCTATTAAATATATATCTGTTTGGCGGCGGAGAATTTATTCTCTTGCTTAACGCCCTTCTCTGAGACGTACGAGCTTAGAGGTTATATATCGATAGATATCAATCGCATGGCATGAATTGCCTGTGTGGCATGCTGAGTTGCATGGATCAAGGCTTCTGTTGAAAAGCAAAGTCTTGTGGTTGATGATCAAAGCACGGCCTTTGTGGCGTAGCTTTGTGTATAGCGTGTATTCGCGAGCCTCACACCTCGGTATGAGTCAAAAACGGGATAAGGACCCAAGGAGTGCATGACGTTTCTTTCTAGCTATGGTGGTGTCAGTGACTTACCAGCCCTGACATTTATATACTTTTCACCTATGTGGTTGTTGGAATGCGAGGCGCCTCGATTATAGGTCTGTAAGGACCGGGAAACGTGTGTTCAGGAATTGCCAATCCTCTAACGTAAGTGAGGACCGGCCTTGGAGGATCCGGGGTTGCCCAGAGTGCGTAACCCTGAGACATTTGCTAGAGTGTCTCGAACGCGGAGAGGAGCTTGCCCCTTGCCTCGACTCATGACGGAAATCCAATTTCCAATACGTGTATTGCGGCTTTATTTGTAGAGCCTAGTATGGCGACATAGTAGCATGGGATACTATGCCGTCTATGATTTATATTTATGATTGAAATTGTTTTGACACTATACACTTATTATAGTATCAAATGATTTGTTTTAAACGTACCAAGCATGTTTGGCTATTATAAGGGAAAACCCTATCCTCCGGCTTGCGTTGCATTGTGTGATGGGACCTGGGTCTTATAATAGCTTCATTTTTCGAAAAAGCATTGCGTTGTTTATTCTATGCACTGGTATTCTTGGGAGGAAACCCGTTCCGTGTTATATGGCATGGTCCCTTGAATTACTCTCTTTTAAATTTAAGTTTTAAATAACTGTTTTAGTTCTCACACTAGTCACATGACTGACCTAGAGTTTATTGTTTTAACCTAAACTCTAGGTGCCCCTATTTTCCGCACGGGCAGCTAGTAGTTTTGGTTTTGCAGATTTATATTCACAGGATCCTGGTTTACAGCTGGAATGATATCCGGAAAGCTCTGTATCCGTATATCACCTTCAGTTGTGATTTGTATTATTTTCCGCTGCTATGTAATTTATTGTAATCTCTGATATTTGTCGAATGTAATTTATTCATTTATACTCTGTATATTCTTGTATTCTGATGGAATTGTTGTAATAGCAATGAAATGTTCTTCCGTCTGCGTTCTGATTTGTCCTGTTCTCAAACGATCAGGGGTTTCGAATGGTCTAGATCGGTTTAACGACTGATTCGGATCGAGCGAAATTCCCGGCCGTCACATTTGGTATCAGAGCTTTGGTTTACAGAGCTCGAGAACAAGACACATTAGAACCATACAAAAGAATTCATCAGATATTGGATTAGTAATATCCAATTAGAATGACTCGTTAGAGATAGGATCAGTAGTATCCTAGAACGGGTGTGAGGAGTATATTTTCCAAATGAAAACAATTTTGTTTTGAAAATTTAAATCGTTTTAAACGTATGTGATTATTTATTTATTTTGAATATGGACAATCTAGTATATAAAGATTTTGCAAATACGCGTCATGAACGTATATTCGAAGTTTTAATATATTAGATAGATATAGAATCACACTCTAGTCGCACGGGCCTGATTCTGATGATTGACGCGTCATCATCAGTAATTATTTTCGTGTTTCGAATGTATGATATCTATATATTTACATTAGACTGGTGTGAGAACCAAAACTTATATAGCTAGAACACTTTGTTGTGAATTGGCATCAAAAACATGATTTTTGTATATATATCAAATTATGAATTTGAAACTCTAATCCACTAATTGATTGATGTTTGCGTTGTTTGTTTAATTGTTTGATAATTTTGAACCACTTATGCCTAATTGAATCACATATTGAATTATATTGAAAATTTGTCGCATTTGCTTGCATATACATATACTTACATTGAACAGGTCATAGCAAGGAGGCTAGAGCAGAGAATAAAATTAGTTTGCCCGACAAATAGGTACATGTTTGCTACATAATTTACTGTTTTGTTTGGGTGATGATGATTTTATGAGCCTATTGGCTAGTCGCTTGGCTTTTTCTTTTTCTTTTTGAGATCAGAAGGCCTATATGGCAATTTCGGGATTTTCCCGTGGCTCCCGGTGCAGGGGAGGTTATGGCGAAATTTTTCGAAAATTTAGGGTGTTAGCCAAATTTTTGAAAATTTGAAAATTCTCAGAAACTGAAAAGTTGGAGAATGGAAGCCAGATCGAACGTAGAGTTGATTGATCAAACCACTTTCGACTTTGTTCCTTTTCGGGGACGAAAAGTTTTAAGTGGGGGAGATTGTAATAACCCGGAAATTCTGAACCAGTTTAAAATATTTATTTTGGCAATTTTGGCGAAGTTTGAACATTTAAAATAGATTATTTTAAATAATATCGACGAGAAATTTATTTTGAATATAATAGAACGTATATATTATATACGTCGTCGTTAGAATATAAATATTTATATATAATCATAAATAGAATTGAAAATGGCGCGGTAGTTCGATAATTCGATTTCAAACCTCAATTGAATGTACCGGGTGCAAAACAATCCGGATTTTAGTGAAACAAAAAACATTAGGATCTAATTGATAATATCTTTCCAACGAATCCGACAAATCAAGATTTCATAGCGGGAATCAAAAGATATGTCCAGTTGAAAATTCTGAATAGTCGCTATGGAATTCAGGCCCTTAAAAATGGGAATTTTGCAAACGACCTCGGATTTCGACGAAACCACCTTTGTTGGGTCCGTGATGTCAAATTATTGCTAGATTCCAAATTTCATAATTTTTCGAATCAATATGTGAGCGTGGCATAGGAAAACGCGTTTGACCAGTTTTAATTGATTTTTATCGACTGGAAATTGGCCATTTTTCAAACGGTCTCAGAATTCGACGAAACTAGTTTTGTTAGGACCGTATCGTCAATACGAAGCTAGAAAATATTTTTCTGGAATTTTTCTAGTTAGTATGTGACCCCAGTAATTTGAAATGTACGTTTAAAATTCAATATGGTGATTTAAATGTAAATTCAACGGAAACTGATTCAAACGATCGAATCAACCTATGAAACATATCCTATTGTGTTCAGAATGGGGGTAAAACGCTATGGGCGAAAGGCGGTGGGTCTCGTTTAGAGGTCGTTTGTGAAAGTCAACTTTTTGCAATTAAAATAATATTAAAATATATATAAATTTTCATATAACCCCCCCTTATTCATTTATTCAGATCGAAGTAGAAAAAAAAACCCGCCGTTCATCGCACCCGACCTCCTCCTCCGCCACTGATGGCGTCGCGCCGCCCAATCGCCCGCCTCCGGCGATGCCCCTCTCCACCCGACGCGATTCCATTCCTCCTCCGCAACCACGACCCCCATCTCGAACCCCGAATCCTCCCTGGAACCCTAACCGCCGATTCATCCTCCCCCCTTCGCTGCGACTCCCCCCTGCCTCGAGCCCCCGCCTGAATCGAACCCCTCCGATTCTCAACAACCGCCGCCGCCTGAAGACCCACAACCCGCCTCCGTTGACCGCTGGTGATCCCCGACCACCTCTAGCGCGCCCCTCGACCTCTACTTCGCCCCTCTCTCCTTCTAGCAACGCTGTGAGTTTTAAATTTCTTTATATATAATTTCTTAGCTTGAGTAAATCAGTTTTGCTTTAGAAATTCAGTTTTATATAAATTCAGTTTTATATAAATCCAGTTTTCAAACCAGTTTTTAAATCAGATTTATAAAAAGGGAAGTTTGATTTTTAGTTATACGAAGATTTGATTTTTGAAAACGGGAAGTTCAGATTTTTTTTATAAAGTAAAAAGGAGAGATTTTTATATTATGAAAGTATTAAAAATATGATTTTTATATTTTTAAAGTATTAAAAATATAGTCTTTACTATATAAATGATGTAAAAATATGATTTTTGTTTATGTAGAGGATTAAAAATATAATTTTTACATGATAGAGATATTAAAAATATCATCTTTATGTGTGTAGCAAAATAAAAATGTGATTTTTATAGTGATGGAATTGAAAAGGTGAAATCTTTATAGTTGAAAAGGAGAATCTTTATATATAAGATAACGATGTAAAAATAGATTTTTTATATATAAGATGACGATGTAAAAATAGAATTTTTATATATAAGATAACGATGTAAAAATAGGATTTTTATATATTGAATAGCGAGGTAAAAATTCGATTTTTATATATTGAATAGCGAGGTAAAAAATCGATTTTTATATATTGAATAGCGAGGTAAAAATTCGATTTTTATATATTGAATAGCGAGGTAAAAATTCGATTTTTATATATTGAATAGCGAGGTAAAAATTTGATTTCTATATATTGAATAGCAAGGTAAAAATTCGATTTTTATATATTGAACAACGAAGTAAAAATTCGATTTTTACATATGTAGTGGCTACGGGCAACGAAGATGACAAGAATGCGATAAAGATGAAGATTTCTATTAAAGAAGAGTCAAGATGATTGGATAGCTATCTATGACAATTTCTCACCTTTCAATTTCTTTTCTAGTCATAAATATATATATACTAGGATGCAGACGGTGTTTAGTAGCACCCGACACAATCGTCCACAGACTATGGACTTGTTTGTTTGATTGCATAAATAAGTTAGATGATTAGATTTGAATTTGATTGTTTGGTTGATTTGATTGATGTGTGAATGGCGTGGGCCTTCACTAGTCCGGGGATAAGGCTAGGCCTTGTCCCGTTTCTAGTATCGTGCCGTTATGCCGCCGAAATTTTCTAAAATTAGTTAGAAAAATAAAAATATCATTTTATTTAAAGAATGAACTGAATAAAAATTCGTATGTTAGAATAAAATGTTTTCTCGTTAAAAACATAATTTTTAACGTGAATATGAATATAGTGAATGTGAATAAATAAATATTCATTTACAAACCGGACGGTTTGTTTATGTACACCTATTTGAAGGACATTGATTGGGACGATAAATTTTACACATCGCCCAACTGCACAAATAAAATCTGTGTTTGTTGATTTGAAACCCCACACGGGTGTTGGGATGAAATTTGAAGTTCACTCATCTTGATTGATTAAATATGTCGATCGATTGATTGACAGGCTGTTATAAGCGTTAGATATCTATATTTGATGCTTATACAGTGTAGTGCACTTTGGTTGATGGTTAATTATTTTTCAATGCTATTATATACATGTGTTGTATGGAATCCATATAATTAATTTTATATGGTGATTGATTGGGCCTCATTCCAATTTAGAAGATAAAGAATATTATATAATATAAGGTTCATGTGTTGACTGTACTCATCCGTTGAGATTAGTCATGTGTTGAACGAAATATTTTAATAATAAAATTTACATCTTTATCAATATTATAAAATAAAGGTTCATGTGTTGACTGTACTCATCCGTTGAGATTAGTCATGTGTTGAACGAAATATTTTAATAATAAAATTTACATCTTTATCAATATTATAAAATAAAGGTTCATGTGTTGACTGTAATCATCCGTTGAGATTAGTCATGTGTTGAACGAAATATTTTTATAATAAAATTTACATCTTTACCATATATGGAATTAGAAATCAACTGGAAAATAGATGAGATGAGTGGTCTCCTGAATATTAATCTGATGTTGGTTTCGGCCTTCGGGGTTAATATTCAGGAAATCGTTCTCTCACTAAATTTCGGTTGAAGTCTGATTCAATATCAAACGATAGATACCTAAATTTTTATAAAATATATTAAATAACAAAAATAGTCACACGTGGACAGTACTCATTCGTTGAGATTAGTCGTGTGTTGACAAAAATAAATATTCATTTGTTGAATAGAATATTTGAAAATAGAAATATATGAAGCCGTGTTGGTTAAATTGACGACATTTTGACGTGAACGATATTTATATCGATTTTATTCATTTTAAAATGAATATTGAAAAGTGATTTCGAAATCGAATATTTTGAAATGAAATGAATTGAATTGAAAGCGATTTCGAAATGAATTGAATATAAAACGATTTCGAATTTAATTGAATAGAAAACAAGTTGAATTCAAATGGAATAGAAAACGAATTTGATTTAAGTCGAATAGAAAACGAATTTGATTTAAGTCGAATAGAAAACGAATTTGAATTGAATCGAATAGGAAACCAATTTGAATTGAATCGAATAGAAAACGACTTTGGAATTGAATTGAATTGAAAACGAATTCAAATTGAATTGAAAGCGAATTGAAATGAATTCAAATTGAATTGAAATTTGAATTGAATAGAAATGAATTTTAAACCGAATTTATAAAGAAGAATTCAATTTTGATTTGAATTGAAATGGAAGTTGAAATTGCTTTTGAAACGAATTTAAAACTATTTATATAATTCGTTTTAAATAGAAATCGACGAAATATATATTATATATATTATATATATAATATAATGGCCTGAATAGAACGCGCCGCGCCGCGGCAGTTTGTGAATTTCGACCATTTATTTCAAATGGACATTACGGGAGATCCGACCGTCGGATTCTCCTAAAACCGGAACCGTTGGGTTCGTATCGAAAAGAGCTTTCTAACGAATATTAGAAATTCACAATCTAACGGTTGGATTTGGAGATACGTCCAAATCAAATTTGGAAAAGGTCGTTGTAAGTGCAATTCGATGGCCGTTGATGGAAATCGACTGTACGGGCCTTGATAAAATTATTAAAAATAGTAATAATTTGTGTAAAATCAGAAGGAATGATTTGGGAAAAATTGGGATGAAAAACTCCATATTTGAAAAGATAAAAATAGATTTTTATCGAAATGAACTAGATTGAACTAAATTTAAAACCCGATTTTTATTTTTAAATAAATAAATTAGATTTAAAAAGGGGTTTTAAATAATCAGAATTCCTAATATATTTGATTGGATTTGAAATGGGTTTATCGTGAACTGTGTTTTAAATAACACTAGTTCTTTAACCCGATGATAAATAGAATGTGATTTGGGTTTGTCGTGAACTGTGTTTTAAATAACACCTAGTTCTTTAACCGAGTAAAAGGTGTTTTAATGAATCTGTAATTAGATTGAAATGTGAATCTATAATCTAAATTATCAAATTTAGAATTGAGCGAGGATGGAGTATGACCAGTTTTGCTCCAAAGCGATAGTTTAATCTTTAATTAGATTTGAACGTGAAATGGTAATTAATTTTACCGATAACACCATAGTATTAGATATGGAGTATTACCAGTTTTGCTTCATGGGATGAATAGGTTGGGATTGGGAAATAAAATAAACAATTACTTCGGTATGGTTCGCTAATCTCAACTAGTTAGGAAAAACCATAATTTGGTTTGAAACGACATCCAAAGGAAGATTAAAGGATAAATTTTAAAGAATTAATCTTGGATAAAATTAATGGGAACCTTTCCCTAGGAATATTCTGAACTGGAATGAGGCGTATGTTGTGTTTGTGTAACATTTGTTTTCAATATACGCAGGTTGTTCGGAAAGTCCGGGTTTACACCCATTCTGAATAACCGATTCGACGATACGTCGAAGATGAAGACGGTGGTTGAAGACCGGAAGTCTTCACATCGTTTGGATTATTACTGACGATCCTGATTGGGCTGTACACCCAAGAGGATGGAAATAGTTGGTGGTCGTCCAGACGTACTTGGAGATGGATGGATATGCGAGGAAAGTGCCTCCGGTTCCGTTCAGACCCAGAACGGACTTGTAAATGGATTGTGTGTCTGACATTGGATTTTATTCCGTGTTGATTGATTTCTATTAAATATATATCTGTTTGGCGGCGGAGAATTTATTCTCTTGCTTAACGCCCTTCTCTGAGACGTACGAGCTTAGAGGTTATATATCGATAGATATCAATCGCATGGCATGAATTGCCTGTGTGGCATGCTGAGTTGCATGGATCAAGGCTTCTGTTGAAAAGCAAAGTCTTGTGGTTGATGATCAAAGCACGGCCTTTGTGGCGTAGCTTTGTGTATAGCGTGTATTCGCGAGCCTCACACCTCGGTATGAGTCAAAAACGGGATAAGGACCCAAGGAGTGCATTACGTTTCTTTCTAGCTATGGTGGTGTTAGTGACTTACCAGCCCTGACATTTATATACTTTTCACCTATGTGGTTGTTGGAATGCGAGGCGCCTCGATTATAGGTCTGTAAGGACCGGGAAACGTGTGTTCAGGAATTGCCAATCCTCTAACGTAAGTGAGGACCGGCCTTGGAGGATCCGGGGTTGCCCAGAGTGCGTAACCCTGAGACATTTGCTAGAGTGTCTCAAACGCGGAGAGGAGCTTGCCCCTTGCCTCGACTCATGACGGAAATCCAATTTCCAATACGTGTATTGCAGCTTTTTTTGTAGAGCCTAGTATGGCGACATAGTAGCATGGGATACTATGCCGTCTATGATTTATATTTATGATTGAAATTGTTTTGACACTATACACTTATTATAGTATCAAATGATTTGTTTTAAACGTACCAAGCATGTTTGGCTATTATAAGGGAAAACCCTATCCTCCGGCTTGCGTTGCATTGTGTGATGGGACCTGGGTCTTATAATAGCTTCATTTTTCGAAAAAGCATTGCATTGTTTATTCTATGCACTGGTATTCTTGGGAGGAAACCCGTTCCATGTTATACGGCGTGGTCCCTTGAATTACTCTCTTTTAAAGTAAAGTTTTAAATAACTGTTTTAGTTCTCACACCAGTCACATGACTGACCTGGAGTTTATTGTTTTAACCTAAACTCTGGGTGCCCCTATTTTCCGCACGGGCAGCTAGTAGTTTTGGTTTTGCAGATTTATATTCACATGATCCTGGTTTACAGCTGGAATGATATCCGGAAAGCTCTGTATCTGTATATCACCTTCAGTTGTGATTTGTATTATTTTCCGCTGCTATGTAATTTATTGTAATCTCTGATATTTTTCGAATGTAATTTATTCATTTATACTCTGTATATTCTTGTATTCTGATGGAATTGTTGTAATAGCAATGAAATGTTCTTCCGTCTGCGTTCTGATTTGTCCTGTTCTCAAACGATCAGGGGTTTCGAATGGTCTAGATCGGTTTAACGACTGATTCGGATCGAGCGAAATTCCCGGCCGTCACAAGAAGTTTCGTGAAGTTGGGATAGTTATTGGTGAGAACTTCTCACTCAAAAATTCTTTTTCTAGTTATATATATATACTAGGATGCAGACGGTGCTTAGTAGCACCCGACACCCGTCATCCACAGACCATGGATGGCTTTTTTGTTTGATTGATATGTTGTGAAATTGTTTGTGATGTTGATGTGAAATCGATAATAAAATATTTATATAGTTAAAAATATTTTATCGTTAAAAATATAATTTTTAACGTGAAAGTGAATAAATAAATAGTTATAAACAAATCAGCCGATTTGTTTATATACACTGATTTGACTGATATTGACTGGGATGATAAATTTTACACATCGCCCAACTGCATAAATAAAAATCTGTGTTTGTTGATTTGAAACCCCACACGGGTGTTGGGATGATATTTGGGTACACTAATCCCAATTATTTAATTGTATGTCGATCGATGGGTCGATAGACTGTGTAAGCATTGATTATTTATATTTGATGCTTATGCAGTTGCGTGGTGCACCTTGGATGATGGTTGATTGGTTATTGTTGCTATTATATACATGTGTTGTATGGAATCCATATAATTAACATGATATGGTGATTGATTAGGCCTCATTCCAATCGGGAAAATAATGAATATAATAAAAGGAAATTCATGTGTTGAATATAAAAATAGTCATGTGTTAACGATGTTCATGTGTTGAAAATATTCGTGTGTTGAGTAAAATATTTTAATAATAAAATATACATCTTTATCATATTTAAAATTAGAACTACTTCGCGGTGGAGTCTAATTGAAAATCAAGCGATAGATACCCTAATTTTATAAAATATTTTACATAACAAAAATAGTGATGTGTTGACAATACTCATGTGTTGTGATTAGTCGTGTGTTGGAAGAAATATAGATTCATGTGTTGAATAGGATAAATATTCATTTGTTGAATAGAATAACGAATTTATTGAAAAATATAAAGCCGTGTTGATAAGAGATGCACTATTTTGACATGAACGATATTTATATCGATTTTATTCGTTTTATAATGAATATTGAAAAGTGATTCAAAATTTAATATTTTGAAATGAAATTCAAATTAAATTAGATTAAAATTCAAATTGAAATTTTATTGAATCAATTTGAAATGAATTCGAATTGAATAGAAATGAATTCAAATTGAATTAAATTGAAATTGAATTATAAACGAATTGAAATCGTTTTGAATGAAATTTAAAACGAACTGAAATTGAATTGAAATCAATTTGAAATGAATTCAAATTGAATTAAATAGAAGGTAAATTCAAATTGAAATTGAATTGAAACGAATTAGAATTTGAATTCGAAATAAATAAAATTGAAATGAATTCGAATTGAATTGAAATCAAATCGACTTGAAATTGAATATGAAGTTGAAATGCTTTTTAAAACGAATTTAAAACGATTTATAAAATACGTTTTAAAAAGGAAATCGACGAAATATATATAATATATATATATAATATATATATATAATGGCCTGAATAGAACGCGCCGCGTCGCGGCAGTTCGTGAATTTCGACCATTGACTTCGAATTGACGTTGCGGGAGATCCGACCGTCGGATTCTCCTAAAACCAGAACCGTTGGGTTCGTATCGAATAGAGCTTTCCAATGAATGCTAGAAATTTGAAATCTAACGGTTGCATTTAGAATTATGTCCAAATCAAATTTGAAAAAGGTCGCTGTAAGTGCAGTTCGATGGCCGTTGATGGAAATCGACTGTACGGGCCTTGATAAAATTATTAAAAATATCTATAATTTGTGTAAAATCATAAGAAATGATTTGGGAAAAATTGGGCTGAAAAATTCCATATTTGAAAAGATAAAAATAGATTTTATCAAAATGAACTAGTTTTGAACTAGAATTAAAATCAATTTATTTTTGAAATAAATAAATCGAATTTGAAAGTGATTTTAAAAATATCCAAAGGTATCGAATGTGATTTGGGTTTATCGTGAATCGTGTTTTATATGACATTGGTTCTTTAACCCAGTTAAAGGCAGGATGTTGATTTTTGAAAAGATTAAAACTAAGTGGAGTTTTAATGAATCTTTAATTAGATTAAAAATGTGAATTGATAATTTAAATTATCAAATTTGAAAGATGATCGAGAATGGAGTACCACCAGTTTTGCTCCACAGCGATAGTTAAATCTTTAATTAGATTTGAACGTGAAATGGTAATTAATTTTACCGATAACACCGTGGTGTTAGATATGGAGTATTACCAGTTTTACTCCATGGGATATATAGGTTGGGATTGGGAAATAAAATAAATAATTACTTCGGTGTGGTTCGCTAATCCCGACTAGTTTGAAATGATATTCAAAGGAAGATTAAAGAATAAATTCAGAAGAATTTATCTTGGATAAAATTAATGGGAACCTTTCCCTAAGAATGTGTTTTTGTGAATAAAAGAACATTCTGAATTGGAATGAGGCTTTCGTTGTGTTTGTGTAACATTTGTTTATCATATACGTGGGTTATTCAGACCCAAAACGAACTTGTAAATGGATTGTGTGTCTGACATTGGATTTTATTCTGTGTTGATTGATCTCTATTAAATATACATCTGTTTGGCGGCGGAGAATTTATTCTCTTGCTTAACGTTCTTCTCTGAGACGTACGAGCTCAGAGGTTGTATATCGATGGACATCAGTCGCATGGAGTGAATTGCCAGTGTGGCACGCGTAAGTGGCAAATGATCAAGGCTTCTGTTGAAAAGCAAAGTCTTGTGGTTGATGATCAAAGCGCGGCCTGTGTGGCGTAGCTTTGTGTATAGCGTGAATTCGCGAGCCTCACACCTCGGTATGAGTCAAAAACGGGAGACGGACCCAAGGAGTGCACGACGTTTCTTTCTAGGTAGGGTGGTGTCAGTGACCTACCAGCCCTGACATTTATATACTTTTCACCTGTGTGGTTGTTGGATACGAGGCGCCTCGGATATAGGTCTGTAAGGACCGGGAAATGTGTGTTCAGGAATAATTAATCCTCAAAAGTAAGAGAGGACCGGCCTTGGAGGTTCCAAAGGATCATAGTGGGGTCCTGAGACATTTGCTAGAGTGTCTCGAACGCGGAGAGGAGCTTGCCCCTTGCCTTGACTCATGACGGAAATCCAATTTCCAATACGTGATATTGCGGTTTTAATTGTAGAACTAGTATGGCGACATGATATATGGTACCCATGTCGTCTATGATTGATATTTATGATTGAAAATGTTTTGACACTATACACCTATGATAGTATCAAATGATTTGTTTTAAACGTATCAAACATTATTTGGCTATTATAAGGGAAAACCCTATCCTCTGGCTTGCGTTGCATTGTGTGATGGGACCTAGGTCTTATAATAGCTTCATTTTTCCAAAAAGCATTGCGTTGTTTTGTTATATGCACTAGTATTCTTGGGAGGAAACCCGTTCCGTGTTATACGGCGTGGTCCCTTGAATTACTATCTTTAAAGTAAAGTTTTAAATAACTGTTTTAGTTCTCACACCAGTCACATGACTGACCTGGAGTTTATTGTTTTAACCTAAACTCTGGGTGCCCCTATTTTCGACACGGGCAGCTAGTAGTTTTGGTTTTGCAAATTTATATTCACAGGGTCCTGATTTACAGCTGGAACGATGCTCGGAAAGCTCTGTATCCGTGCATTATTTCTAGTTGTGCTTTTGTATTATTTTCCGCTGCAATGTATTTAAATGTAATTTAAATCTCTGATATTTGTTGAATGTAATTTATTCATTTATACTCTGTATATTCTTGTATCTGATGGAATTATTGTAATAACAAAGAAATGTTCTTCCATTTGCGTTCAATTTTGTCTTGTCCTCAATTCTATACGTGCTTTCCTTATCGGGGAAGTTCGGGTCGTCTCATTCAGAACATACAATCTGAGCGGTACTTTGACCGTGCAGTCTATTGTTTATCCACATGATGAGCCTGTTGCTGGTATCCCCACCGCGAGAGTGTACCCTCTGCATTATGTAATTTTTCTACTTGTAAAATTAGTTGCTTTTACATATTTAAGATATATATAAAGTGAGTGTAATGGCGATGCATTACAGTATTCACACATTTTGGACTAGCACAGATGACATATAGTCGTTATTCAGCATATGGCATTGCTACATTAGGAGACATTGAATCAGCAGCACCAGATGGTGAAGCAGACATTGCAGGGTCAGATCAACGACCTATAGGCTCAACTGGAGTCGTTAGGTGGTGGTGGTGTCGGAGGTTCAGGTGGTGGTGGTGGAGGAGGATATGCTACCAGTGGTGGTGGTGGTGACGACGACGATGATGAGGAGGAGGATAATGATGTTGACATGGACGAGGATGATGATGATGATAAGGAGGATGACGACGATGGCGATGGTGCTACTGTGTAATTATGATCACCATCTTTTACATGCATTATTTCATGTGTATATATGAATCAATCATGTTGTACTGGATTATATGTTCTTCTGTGGATTCATGTTAATAAATTTATTATATGATATTATGTGTTGTAAATCATTATATGTTACATGTTGCTACTTCGTACTTGAGTGTCATTGTTATGTGTTGTTGATTATTATATGATGTTATTTGTTGTTGATCATTGTTATGGGTTTTGCAAGCAAACTGGTTAAATAAATGAATTTGCATGTAATACGCTAAATCGAATTCTTTTTTTTATCATGCATGCATATTAAAAGGACATAAACCGTAGAGATACAACTGGTAATAAGCATAAAGATAGATCTGATCATAAACAATTTTGACCAGCGTAACATAAAATACTAAAACTTCTAACTTAAGCCATGTCGAAGTCGGTAATTTGCCCGACTAAAATCATTAACTTGATTGCGTGCAGATTTCTTAATTATTCTTCCAATTCCAAAGCATACATAATAACTCTAGAAGGAAAATGATCGTCTATCCTCTGTCTGAATTCACATCCATTTGTATGTAGTAGACAACAATAATATCGGCGACCAGCATCATTTCCATGTCTGATGACTAGTTGTGGTGTTTCAAAACCACAAAAACAAAAATATTTGCAGATTGTACATCGTTGACTTCATCTAAAGTTCTAATATGAGGAATTACAACGTGTGATCTTTGGGCACGTTAATGGATTTGTTATTGTTGATGGCTTATTTGCATTCGATGCATCCCTTCTTCAAGCTCTATTTGTCGCAATTCCTCATGAAGTCTCTCTTCCATTTCAGTATACCATTATGTCGGTTCTCTAGGTGAAGATGGATTAGGATTTGATGGTCCAGACAGAATGTCGATGTAATTGTATGAGGATGGATAAGAAATTGGCATTTTTTAAGGTGAGGTAAATTTGCAGATCAGTTTGTCTAACCGGCGCTGGTATTTATGAGTGAAGGCTACCAATAGAAAGGTGGAAAATGAATGACCAACGATTCATTGGATAATTGACTTAATGCTAGCAAGTGCTAAGAAAACTATGCAAAGTGGTTGCAAGCACCGATTGGGACTAGATACTGCGTTTGTTTGCATAAAGTGTCCACTGTCTTTTCTTTGACATGAATGTGACTGGTCACTGTTCCCACTTTCTTTATAGAACGTGGCTACAATAATTGTCCTGACACTGGATCCGACTGGATACTGTAGCCACTTTGCTTTGCATACTGTGGCTACACTATTAGTCTTGACACTGAATGTGATTGGTCATTGCAAATACTATCTCGTAAATAAGCCACGACAATTAATGCGACTGCATAATGCTATCAGCAGCAACATGTCTGTAGTTGATACTTTATAAAATTTTAACTAAAAAGGAAGACCCGAATTGTTTAACATCATAGATTTTTTTTCAATAGAGGACGACCTAAATGTTTAACTCCTTAATTTAAATTATTGGATTTGGTTAATTTATTATGACAAATAATATATCCTGAATGTTTAAGTAAACAGAGGTTGATCCTAATCATTTAATTCCATAGATATGTTTTCAATAAAGGACGACTCTAAATTTATTTCCTTAATTTAAATTATTCGATTTAGTTAACATAGGACGACCCGAATTATTTATTCCACATTTAAATAATTAATTTGGTATGGCTAATGAACTAGCCAACCGCGATTTTTCTTAAAATTTAATTTAAACATAACTCAAAATGTACAAAACCAAACTGAGTACTACAAAATTCATTTGAAAGCTAACTTCGAATAATTCCTGTAGAATTTTATTTGGACGGATTCTGTTTTATTTCTGATTTTATATAATTATTTGAAATTCATTTCGTAGATTTTCAAAATACCTCTACGTGATGACCTCTATTTAATTAATTCTGGGATATTCATATAAAATTCGAATAAAGAGGTCTACCTGAAAATTTTCTAACCTAACCCATGTACTCTAGGATAGTGTGTTAAGTTGTCATAAACACTCAAGTTCAATCTGATGTAGTTATACCTATAGCCATGTGGTTTAGGACAACCCACACTAGCATCTCAAAGGAGTAATTTCAAAAATCGCCTACATATTTCAATTGGTATGAGTTAGACATACACCCCTAGTTTAAATTTAACTTGTCTTTACTTCAAACTCCAACTATAAACTAAAATATGTGCAAAGTAGAAGTAGTAAGAATTATTCGGTATGCAAAATGAGTGAAAGCTGGCAAGGGAAAAAAATATCGTGTAACGCTAGCTATAGTCATGGAACTCGACTTGACACTGACTTTCTTTATTATCTTCACAAGTTGTCCTAACACTGAATGCGACTGGACACTGTAGATATTTTCTTCACGTAAAGTGGCTACACAGATTCTCCTGACACCGAATGCGACTAGAAACAACACGTACTACAGTTGATACCTAAATAATTTGACTCTATATGATGCCAATTATAAATTTGTAGCAATGAAAAACATTGAAAGCTATAGTTATTTTGGCAAGACGTTTTGAAAGCTATAGTTGAAAGCTATAGTTGAATAAGTGCTGAAGTATATCTTTTAAGTAACGATACACAATTAATAATAAAGCTACACACTAATCAATAAAGCCACGCACTTAACGATAGAGTTACACATTTATCGATAAAACAACACACATAACGATAAAGCTACACATATAACGCTAAAGCTACACACGTAACGATAAATCTGCATACTAATCAATAAAACTACACACTTAACGATAAAGCTACATGCTTATCAATAAAACAACACACATAAGATAAAACTAAGCACATGACAATAAAGTCACACATATAACGATAAAGCTACACACTTAACCATACCAAGTGCCATGTTCCATGTGCTTTTCTGCATTGTACAACGTGATGAGTTGTCACAGTCAATCTAAACCCATGTGATGACTTTCTATGTGCCATTTCTTATATAAGGCAGTAACATTACAAATAATAGCTCATATCCAAACACATTAAATGCAAAAATGAATTCATCGTATTTTCTAGAGTACATGCTAGCTTTTGACAGTGATTCCGAGGAAGAAGATATCCTATAAGAGGAAGCCGAAGAAATACAAGAAATTTTTGACATATGCCATGAAGCTTATGGTTCATCATCCAAAAACCAAGGCGGAGATGATCCTAGCAAGAAGTTTACAAATCGTAATCAAGCTGCATACCATGAATCACTTATGCAAGATTATTTTAATGTCAACTGCACTTACGGAGAAAATATGTTTCGAAGAAGATATAGGATGAGGAGGGATCTACTTCTACGAATTTTGGCAGGTACTAAAGGCAACAAAAAAATACTTTCATTACAAAACAAATGCATTAAAAACACAGGGGCTCATCGGTGAACATAAAATGACGGCTTGTAACGACCCGGATATTCCATCGGTTAGATTTGAATATTTAATATGGTTTTAAATATTAAATTGGTAAATTAAAGAATATCTATATTAGAGTTATCGATTTGATAATCAATTTTGATTTAAAATCGAATATATTAAATTATCAAAATAAGGAATTAGCGAATAATTTAATTCAAAGTCAAAACTGAATTTGAAACAGTTCAGATAATTAATTCAAAACTCCTGTTTGAAGTAGAATAATAATATTAAATTATTATCGAATAATTTAAATGGTTTGAAATTTAAATTAAATCAATTTAAATTAATATCTTCTACAGACGATCGAACTGGACTTCGTAACCTATACCAGTGTGTCCGGAATAGGGTTATTACCCTAGAATTTGACAGTTGTTTGGTTCAGAAAGGAGTTCGCAGTCAAGGAGTGTTTTAATTTAAAGGATTCAGTTAAATTCTAATTTAAATAAATAAAATATTGTGTGGCTCGTCCCTCTCCATCAAACCCAAACTCGTGTACTCCCTGGTTACCACAAACAAAACCAAACCGCCCCTTCTATAAATCGAAAACCACCAACTTCATTTACTTCCTCAGAAAATCAAAACCGTGCTTTTCCCTTTTTTTTTCTTCCTCACCCCAAATAGAAATCAAAGGGTCTGAACACTTTTCCTCAAAGCAAAATCGAAAACCGCGATCTCCATTTGAAGCTCGAATATGAAACTCGCGATGCCTACTGTTGCTCGCGATTTAGGGTGTGCG
This sequence comes from Allium sativum, assembly GCA_030737875.1. Classification (NCBI taxonomy): domain Eukaryota; kingdom Viridiplantae; phylum Streptophyta; class Magnoliopsida; order Asparagales; family Amaryllidaceae; genus Allium; species Allium sativum. The sequence goes on from CM060922.1 coordinate 1,053,536,737, forward strand.
ATGGGGTTGGTCAGTGAGGGACGGAGGAGGCGCGCGGAGTCGCGATGGGCAAAGGATGGTGTTGCAGATGTCTAGGGCTTGACTTCGATGCGATTGGGGGATCTGGAACAGTACGGTTAAGGGAAACGAAGTCGACCTTTTAGAGTGCGAAGATGTCGACTGCGTTGTATTTGGGTAGGCGAGGTCTAGAATCGAAGGGGAGAAGAAGGAGCGGACTGGACAACCTGGTGATGAACGAGCTGGGTTGGACTGGGAGATCACGGGATTGGGGAAGAGTTGCGGTTGACTTCGTGATGTTCTGGAAACAGGGCGAGTTAGTTGAGTGAAAGAGAAGGGCCTTGGAATGTCAGTAAGGGTTCGAAGGCAGTTCGTTTTTAAGGAGCACTAGGTGTTCGATTTAATGACTCAAAGAGAATTCAAAACCGAGAAGAAGAATTTAAAACAAGGATAAGGTAAATTTTATCTTAATAGATTTAGTTGATGTCTTTATATTAAAATAAATTAGTTTGAATTTATTTAGTAAGTAGTTGATTTAAAGTAAAATGTTAATCGAGAAAATAAAATATCGTAGGAACAAATTCATGCACGACAAACTCGAGATGATTTATGGCTTAGACGAGTTGAATTTTAATTGGATATCAGCAAGGGAAAAACCCTGGTGAGTAAATCTCACTCACCTGTTTAATTAGAAATATTTTTATTCGTTAAAAATATTTGTGTGTTGATTGTTGGATGCTTTAAATATTTATTTATTGCTGTTAAAAATATATTTGTTATTTAGGACTATTATATATATATTGGGTTGATGATTGGTTGGATTCCCGCAGTCTCATTAGCGGATGCCCGCGGTACCATAGCGGATGATTACCCTATACGCCCCACGCTATGATAGTGGATGACCTTCATACCGCGATATCCTGCCTCGAAGCAGGATGGGTATTACTATGTTGATTAACGTCTGTGGATGCAGGAAAACAGGTTGGAGGAATCCAACTGGATTCCTCAAAATTATATTATCTGTTTGTTGTTTGTTTAATTTCATATATATTCATATATGATGTGTTAAAAATCAAATGATTGAAAATTGGTTGATTGATTGTTTAAAATATCACTGGGGCTTGGGATATTGATTTATAAAAATATCAAAAAGGGTATTTGAAATTTAAAAGGGGAATTCTATTTTTATAAATAGAATTTGAATTTTAAATGAAGTATAGAAACATTTACTTGTTTTGAATATATATATAAACAAGTAATTGAATTTATAAACGTTGTTTATAAATGAAAGGATGGAATTTGAATTGAATTTATAAGCGTTGTTTATAAATGGAAAATATGGGATTTGAATCGAATTTATAAAGTTGTTTATAAATGAAATTATGGGGTTGAGTTGAATTTATAAACGTTGTTTATAAATGGAAAGGTGGGATTTGAATTGAAGTTATAAACGTTGTTTATAAAAAAAATATAGAATTCAAATGGACTTTAACTAACGATTTGAATATAGAATTCAAATGGACTTTAACTAACGATTTGAATATAGAATTCAAATGGACTTTAACTAACGATTTGAATATAGAATTCAAATGGACTTTAACTAACGATTTGAATATAGAATTCAAATGGACTTTAACTAACGATTTGAATATAGAATTCAAATGGACTTTTTAACTATAGAGTTTGAATATAGAAATCCAAATAGACTTTTAACTAACGATTTGAATATAGAATTCAAAAGGACTTTAAACGATTTGAATATAGAATTCAAATGGACTTTAACTAACGATTTGAATATAGAATTCAAATGGACTTAAACTATAGAATTTGAATAGAGAATTCAAATAGAATTGAATTGGAATTTGAATAAGAAATCGATAAGGAAACGAGAGTATAAGCATAATTAGAATTTGTTAATATGCAGTTAAAATATATTTTAACATGTCATGTTCAAATATGAAGGTGAAATAGACTGAAAAGTTAAGTAACAGATTTAATTAACAAATTGAGTTAAAACGATTGGTATAGTTAAAATAGATTGGACAGGTATAGACATACAGGAGACAGGTTTGGAATAAAGTATAGAAGTGAAATAAATAGAATGCCCGACAAAAAGGTACGTATTTAATTTCCATATGAGATTTTATGCGCCGTATCGGCTAGCCGCTTGGCTTTTTCTTTTTCTTTTTGAAATGAGAAGGACCGGGAAAGCTATTTGAAATTTCCCGATGCTCCCGGTACAAAGGAGGTTATGGCGAATTTTTCCGGGAATTTAAGGAGATAGAATATTTTTAAGATAATTTGATAGTTAGAAATTAACATATCAAAATATATAGAAGTCGATAAGAAAACAAACTTAGGAATAAAATAGTATAATCAAAAAGGGAATTATAAGAATAAAATCTCGTAGGAATAGAAAGAGAAAATATATATGTGTTTAAAGGTGAATAATCAGTTGTATGGTATTGATTATTCGAGTAAGTAGTCTTGTCTGTTTTGACGTTAAATGTTATTCAGTCAAGGTCTGAGAGGTAATTATACCCCAACTTGGTTGATTTCATGATATACCGATAAGTAGCAAGATTCAGGCTCGAAGATCAATGTGAAATGAGAATTAGTTAAATACTGTATTTGGGTTGTCGTAACGATGTTTTACACAACATCTGTTTTAACCCAAATATGTGCAAAGCTTGGAAATAGAATAATGAATATTTCTAAAGCTAGAAAAATAAAGGAAGGCGATATATGGAAATGTTTTCCAAAGAACATATAAGGCCAATATAGATTATTGAAAATATTTGGTTAACAAATATTGATAAAGAAATAGAGAAATGATTTAATTAATGGAATATTAATTAAAGGTTCAGTGATTTGTTGGATGTTTGGATGAACACTTGTTTTATTCGATAGTTAAATCATCGACTATCGAAACACTTATTTTTATTCGATAGTTAAATCACAGACTATCGAAGTTTTGACCATCGTTGTCAATATGGAGAGACCGGTTGGATTATTATCCGAAGAACCACTCCGTATCGGCAGTAGCGTGCGAATCGGATTATATAAAGAAAATCGAAGACGGAGTAGAGTGCAAGGACTTTTTCTATTAATAGAAATAGTGCCTTCAGTTCATCTTGTTCCTGGGTGACTTGTATGGATGAATGTCTGACAGAGTATTTCCAGACGATCACGTACATTGATTTCTTCAACCGTACCAAGAGTGGAAGCGGAGAAGGAAACTTCTTTTAGCTAACACGTAATGTACTATTGAGGACGTCAATCGGTGATTTGATGGATTTGACGATGTGACATTCCAAGTGAATCTGGTGTGATGATAAAGCGTAGCTTCTAGCCTCATCATCCGGTAAATGACAGAAATCGGGCAAGCAGCATGGCTATGTAGGTCGCACCTATTAGGGTGTATAATCACCTGATCTAGAGTTTCATTTACTTCTAAAAATCTATTGTCGATGCTGACCCATTCGGGAAACGGTTGCTGATCCCAATCGTTGGTGATATACATTCGATACACTCAAGCGAAATGAGTGGTCGGCCATGTGTGGCTGAGTTGCAAGATGTTCTTGTTGAACTCGGTGTATTCTCCTCTAGAGATATACCAGCGGAAGGTGCTTCCATACCTTGTCATAGTTGGAAATCCATTACCCAATACGTGCTTGCGGTTTTGATTGTATATATATGTGGAACGTGAGATGCAAACGTTCCACTAGATTGTTATTTACTTGATTTAGACATTATTATAATATCAAAAGAGTTTTGATATAAAGATAAGTCAAGTGTTTGGATTCTCATAAGGGAAAAACCCGTTCCGTGTTATACGGCGTGGTCTTATGAGATATCATTTAGTTTTCTGAACTGTTTTAAACTGTTTACTCATACCAGTCCCATGACTGACCCGGAGTTTATTTTTGTTTTGTTCTACCTAAACTCTTGGGTGCCTAAATTTGTACGGGCAGTCAAGTAGTTCAGGATTTTTCAGATATATCTAAAGGAGCTTGGAGCAGGAGGCTTCAGCGTTATCTAGTTATAGTTTGTTCCGCTATGTTGTAAGTGTTGTACTCTGATAAGTGTATGTTACAGTTAAGATTTTGTATTTCAAAGATGTGATATATTATATTTTGTTCCGCTGCGATGTGAGATTCTGTATTGTTATTTCTGTTCTTCTTCTACCTCTTTCTTCTAAAAAAAAATGTCTCGTATTTTCGTGATATTTGGGTTGGACGTATGATGTATATAGTCAACTCTGATGTTATGGAATTGCGGGTCATTACAGTTGGTATCAGAGCTGGTTGCTTAATTGGTACGGATGATAGGGGGTTCTCGCTTCGCGTTTGATGGCGAACGGGAGACTCTTACCCCTACATCTCCCGACAATGTGGGTTGGTCGAGTCGAGAGGCTGGCCGTAAAAGCAGTTCTGAGGTATCTCTGTAGTGCCATGCTGGGAGGTTAGCCCAGTGGTTGATGGTTGCAAAGCCTAGACCCATTACAGTTGGTATCAGAGCTTAGGTTGAGCGAATACCTAGGCTGTGTGGAATTGTGCTCATTAGAGATAGGATCAGTAGTATCCTAGAATGAGTTGAGTGTATATATATACGAGAGAGCGTATTTGTTATTTGATATAAAAACCGTTTTATATTGTGTTGACTAGTCTGTTGAGTGGATTATAAATTTTGGTCGAATCGTGGGACGCCACGATGTCGATAGGAGTTTATAAACACTTGAACAGAAGATTGGACACGATGTTGTTTTTAAATAGTTAAGTTGATTGTTAGGATTATAATCAAATTAGATTATAAAACAGAAATAGTTATATATATAACCAATGGAATTTGTATATGAAATCAAATATACAAATGTGATAAATTGAAATTGAATTCCAACCAGGATTCAGAATTTAAAATCCTGGGAGTTTGGAAAATGTTTTTCTAAATGGATTTTGAAAGAAATATAGCACTGAACTCATTTAGTAGCTGGGAAATAGTTCTGATGATGGTCGCAACATCACCAGTGTTCATTTTCGAGTTTCTAAGTGACGAATTGCTGCCTTAGAAAAAGTTTTGATGGAAATTTGTTTGAAAGAAACAAGTTGTTTGAAAATTCAAATGTTTTGAATTTGAGATAGATATAAACATATGTATATATTTATATAATGTCAGAGGAATTTTGAAATGAGAATTGAAATATAGACTTCAAATAGAAGTAAAATAAAGGAATTTGAATATATATATAATTCAAATAGCAATTGAGATAGACTTTGAAAATAGAATTCAAAGGAGTGAAATAGAAATAGAATTCAAAGGAATTCAAATGAGTTTGAATAAAGGATTTCAAATAGAAATTGTATAAGAAAAAATTGAAATGGAATTTGAATTCAAAGGAATTCAAATGGATTTGAATAAAGAAAAGTCAAATAGAGATTTGAATATTAGAATTCAAATGGAATTTGGTTAAATAGAATTTCAAAGAAAATATAAAGTTTGAAATAGAATTTTAAATAAAAGGAATTAAAATAGAATTTAAATTCAAAGGATTTCAAATAGGATTTGAAAATTAGAAATTCAAATAGAATTTGAATAGAAGAAATTCAAATAGAAATTGAATAGAAGGAAATTCAAATATAGAGTTTGAATAAAGAAATTCAAATGGAATTTGAATATTGTAGATGTAGAGGACTTGAATATTTGAAGAGAAATAGATCGGGAATATTATTTTGGAATGGATTTGATACATATTAAAAATATATCAGAATGGAGTTGAATTTATTATAAACAAAGTTAAAACGTTTATATTTATAAATATAATTAAAACGAGCTCGTCGTAGCGCGGTAGTTCGTAAATTGGCGATTCGAACTTCAATTTAGTATACAGAACTCAATTGAAGTCGGAATTCTGTGAAACAAGAATCGTCGGGACCGGTTGAACAATAGTTTTCTAATGAAAGAGAAAAATCTGGATTTCGTCGTATAGATTTGAGTTATGTCAAAATCAAATTTTTAGAAAAGCAGCGCCAGAAACCATTAAAAACCACAATGGTTTATATATATAAGTAAAAGGATTTTTAAAGTAAATAAAATTCGAATGGCCATGGGGAAAATATAGACTGGAGATATAAAATAAATATGAACCTCAGTGAAGTAAGTGAAATGATTTTTAAGACAAAAATCATATTTTAAATGGTTAAATAGAATTAACTAAATTGGAAAATAATTAGTTAAAGGAAAATTGAATCGAAATTGGGTTTTTGGATAAGTGAAAGAGATTGAGAATTTATATTCGAAATCGAGTATATAACTCGAGTTGAAAATATAATTAGATTGGTTATAATTAAGTTGACATATATTTGAACAAGTTATATTCAAATAAAAAGGGTAAAATAGGCAAAACGGTTAATTAGCAACTAGTTAATTGGAATTTGAACGATTGAAATTAAATTTAACTTAAGTAAGTTAAATGGATTGAAATGAATAAATGGAGTAAAATCAATGTGAATGAAATATGAATTTGGTGTGAATAAAGGGTTTGGTGTGAATAAAGGAAAAACCAAAAGAGTTAAAGAGGAAATATATTTGTAACACAAATACAAAGGAAGTTATGTGCAAACAAATAGAAGGAGAAATATTTGTAAAAACATTTACAAGTAGAATTTAAAAGGGAATATTTGTAAAACATTTACAAATAGATAGAATGGAAATATTTATTTATAGAAAATAAATAGAATGTTATAGATGAGATATTTATTTGTTAAATAAATAGAATTTAATCAAAGGAATATTTAGAAGATGAATAGAAAATGGAAATATGTTTTTAACAGATAAATAGAAAGGATTAATTTATAAATAACAGTTTATAAATTAAATTAAATATTTTATCATTCGATAAATGAAATATATAAGTCTGAGCTTATATAGAGAAGAAATATTGGTTTTTAACACCGATAGTTTTAAATAGAAGAGGAGTACACAACACTTGTATAAGTGAAGTAACGTTATTAAAGAGAACATTTATAAAGTGAAGAACCGTTACTAAAAGTAAATCTTTATAAATGAATAAACGTTATCCAATAGGAGTTATTCGAATATGGGAAGTCGAATAGAGTTAGAAATAATCGATTAGAGTAAGAATTAACCAGTTAGAGTTAATCAGTTAGGGTAATCCGTAGAGTTAATTGAATATTAGTTATTCAATTAGAATTTATCGAATATTTGTTATTCAAATAAAGAGTTAACCAGATAAAGTTAATTGAACATAATTAATTGAATTAGAAGTTAATTGAATGTTAGTTATTCAGTTAAAGTTGATGGAATATAGTCATTGAGATAGAGTTAGTCAACCATAGTTACTCAGGATAAGCTGCCATTTCGTACGACTGCTAGCGTAATTCGCAGGGCTGCAGATAGCCTAGGGCGGTCGGATGTTTCCTGGGGGAATCAGGCGTAACCATTGTGATCGCTGCGATCTAGAGTCAAGCGAATGGAGTTAAATCGAATATTAGTTTATTCGAATAGAATTAAAGGAATTAATCGAATAGGAGTTATTCGAATAAAGTTAAAAGGAGTTAATCGAATATTGGTTATTCAGATAGAATTAAAGGAGTTATCGATTATAGGTTAATCGAAAGGAGTTATCGATTAGTTTAATCGAAATGTGTTATAGAATATGGGTTATTCGAAGGAGTTATCGAATTTAGTTATTCGATGGAATTAATCGAAAAGAGTTAAATCCAATAGAGTTAATTGATAAGAGTAAATTGAATAGAGTAAATCGAATATAGTTTATTCGAAGAAAGGTTTTCGAATCTAGTTATTCAAAAGAGAGATTATCGAATATAGTTATTCGAAGGGAGGAGTTATCGAATAGGGATTTATTCGAAAGAGAGTTACGTATTGAAGTTTGAAATGTTGAGTATCAACATAAATAAGTTTTGAAAGTTAATGGGTTTGTAGCACTTTTTCTACCTTAGCAATTTCGAGGACGAAATTATTTTAAGTGGGGAAGAATGTAACGACCCGGATACTCCATCGGTTAGATTTGAATATTTAATATGGTTTTAAATATTAAATTGGTAAATTAAAGAATATCTATATTAGAGTTATCGATTTGATAATCAATTTTGATTTAAAATCGAATATATTAAATTATCAAAATAAGGAATTTGCGAATAATTTAATTCAAAGTCAAAACTGAATTTGAAACAGTTCAGATAATTAATTCAAAACTCCTGTTTGAAGTAGAATAATAATATTAAATTATTATCGAAGAATTTAAATGGTTTGAAATTTAAATTAAATCAATTTAAATTAATATCTTCTACAGACGATCGAACTGGACTTCGTAACCTATACCAGTGTGTCCGGAATAGGGTTATTACCCTAGAATTTGACAGTTGTTTGGTTCAGAAAGGAGTTCGCAGTCAAGGAGTGTTTTAATTTAAAGGATTCAGTTAAATTCTAATTTAAATAAATAAAATATTGTGTGGCTCCTCCCTCTCCATCAAACCCAAACTCGTGTACTCCCTGGTTACCACAAACAAAACCAAACCGCCCCTTCTATAAATCGAAAACCACCAACTTCATTTACTTCCTCAGAAAATCAAAACCGTGCTTTTCCCTTTTTTTTTCTTCCTCACCCCAAATAGAAATCAAAGGGTCTGAACACTTTTCCTCAAAGCAAAATCGAAAACCGCGATCTCCATTTGAAGCTCGAATATGAAACTCGCGATGCCTACTGTTGCCCGCGATTTAGGGTGTGCGATGGGGTTGGTCAGTGAGGGACGAAGGAGGCGCGCGGAGTCGCGATGGGCAAAGGATGGTGTTGCAGATGTCTAGGGCTTGACTTCGATGCGATTGGGGGATCTAGAACAGTACGGTTAAGGGAAACGAAGTCGACCTTTTAGAGTGCGAAGATGTCGACTGCGTTGTATTTGGGTAGGCGAGGTCTAGAATCGAAGGGGAGAAGAAGGAGCGGACTGGATAAACTGGTGATGAACGAGCTGGGTTGGACTGGGAGATCACGGGATTGGGGAAGAGTTGCGGTTGACTTCGTGATGTTCTGGAAACAGGGCGAGTTAGTTGAGTGAAAGAGAAGGGCCTTGGAATGTCAGTAAGGGTTCGAAGGCAGTTCGTTTTTAAGGAGCACTAGGTGTTCGATTTAATGACTCAAAGAGAATTCAAAACCGAGAAGAAGAATTTAAAACAAGGATAAGGTAAATTTTATCTTAATAGATTTAGTTGATGTCTTTATATTAAAATAAATTAGTTTGAATTTATTTAGTAAGTAGTTGATTTAAAGTAAAATGTTAATCGAGAAAATAAAATATCGTAGGAATAAATTCATGCAAGACAAACTCGAGATGATTTATGGCTTAGACGAGTTGAATTTTAATTGGATATCAGCAAGGGAAAAACCCTGGTGAGTAAATCTCACTCACCTGTTTAATTAGAAATATTTTTATTCGTTAAAAATATTTATGTGTTGATTGTTGGATGCTTTAAATATTTATTTATTGCTGTTAAAAATATATTAGTTATTTAGGACTATTATATATATATTGGGTTGATGATTGGTTGGATTCCCGCAGTCTCATTAGCGGATGCCCGCGGTACCATAGCGGATGATTACCCTATACGCCCCACGCTATGATAGTGGATGACCTTCATACCGCGATATCCTGCCTCGAAGCAGGATGGGTATTACTATGTTGATTAACGTCTGTGGATGCAGGAAAACAGGTTGGAGGAATCCAACTGGATTCCTCAAAATTATATTATCTGTTTGTTGTTTGTTTAATTTCATATATATTCATATATGATGTGTTAAAAATCAAATGATTGAAAATTGGTTGATTGATTGTTTAAAATATCACTGGGGCTTGGGATATTGATTTATAAAAATATCAAAAAGGGTATTTGAAATTTAAAAGGGGAATTCTATTTTTATAAATAGAATTTGAATTTTAAATGAAGTATAGAAACATTTACTTGTTTTGAATATATATATAAACAAGTAATTGAATTTATAAACGTTGTTTATAAATGAAAGGATGGAATTTGAATTGAATTTATAAACGTTGTTTATAAATGGAAAATATGGGATTTGAATCGAATTTATAAAGTTGTTTATAAATGAAATTATGGGGTTGAGTTGAATTTATAAACGTTGTTTATAAATGGAAAGGTGGGATTTGAATTGAAGTTATAAACGTTGTTTATAAAAAAAATATAGAATTCAAATGGACTTTAACTAACGATTTGAATATAGAATTCAAATGGACTTTAACTAACGATTTGAATATAGAATTCAAATGGACTTTAACTAACGATTTGAATATAGAACTCAAATGGACTTTTTAACTATAGAGTTTGAATATAGAAATCCAAATAGACTTTTAACTAACGATTTGAATATAGAATTCAAAAGGACTTTAAACGATTTGAATATAGAATTCAAATGGACTTTAACTAACGATTTGAATATAGAATTCAAATGGACTTAAACTATAGAATTTGAATAGAGAATTCAAATAGAATTGAATTGGAATTTGAATAAGAAATCGATAAGGAAACGAGAGTATAAGCATAATTAGAATTTGTTAATATGCAGTTAAAATATATTTTAACATGTCATGTTCAAATATGAAGGTGAAATAGACTGAAAAGTTAAGTAACAGATTTAATTAACAAATTGAGTTAAAACGATTGGTATAGTTAAAATAGATTGGACAGGTATAGACATACAGGAGACAGGTTTGGAATAAAGTATAGAAGTGAAATAAATAGAATGCCCGACAAAAAGGTACGTATTTAATTTCCATATGAGATTTTATGCGCCGTATCGGCTAGCCGCTCGGCTTTTTCTTTTTCTTTTTGAAATGAGAAGGACCGGGAAAGCTATTTGAAATTTCCCGATGCTCCCGGTACAAAGGAGGTTATGGCGAATTTTTCCGGGAATTTAAGGAGACAGAATATTTTTAAGATAATTTGATAGTTAGAAATTAACATATCAAAATATATATATTCGATAAGAAAACAAACTTAGGAATAAAATAGTATAATCAAAAAGGGAAGTATAAGAATAAAATCTCGTAGGAATAGAAAGAGAAAATATATATGTGTTTAAAGGTGAATAATCAGTTGTATGGTATTGATTATTCAAAGTAAGTAGTCTTGTCTGTTTTGACGTTAAATGTTATTCAGTCAAGGTCTGAGAGGTAATTATACCCCAACTTGGTTGATTTCATGATATACCGATAAGTAGCAAGATTCAGGCTCGAAGATCAATGTGAAATGAGAATTAGTTAAATACTGTATTTGGGTTGTCGTAACGATGTTTTACACAACATCTGTTTTAACCCAAATATGTGCAAAGCTTGGAAATAGAATAATGAATATTTCTAAAGCTAGAAAAATAAAGGAAGGCGATATATGGAAATGTTTTCCAAAGAACATATAAGGCCAATATAGATTATTGAAAATATTTGGTTAACAAATATTGATAAAGAAATAGAGAAATGATTTAATTAATGGAATATTAATTAAAGGTTCAGTGATTTGTTGGATGTTTGGATGAACACTTGTTTTATTCGATAGTTAAATCATCGACTATCGAAACACTTATTTTTATTCGATAGTTAAATCACAGACTATCGAAGTTTTGACCATCGTTGTCAATATGGAGAGACCGGTTGGATTATTATCCGAAGAACCACTCCATATCGGCAGTAGCGTGCGAATCGGATTATATAAAGAAAATCGAAGACGGAGTAGAGTGCAAGGACTTTTTCTATTAATAGAAATAGTGCCTTCGGTTCATCTTGTTCCTGGGTGACTTGTATGGATGAATGTCTGACAGAGTATTTCCAGACGATCACGTACATTGATTTCTTCAACCGTACCAAGAGTGGAAGCGGAGAAGGAAACTTCTTTTAGCTAACACGTAATGTACTGTTGAGGACGTCAATCGGTGATTTGATGGATTTGACGATGTGACATTCAAAGTGAATCTGGTGTGATGATAAAGCGTAGCTTCTAGCCTCATCATCCGGTAAATGACAGAAATCGGGCAAGCAGCATGGCTATGTAGGTCGCACCTATTAGGGTGTATAATCACCTGATCTAGAGTTTCATTTACTTCTAAAAATCTATTGTCGATGCTGACCCATTCGGGAAACGGTTGCTGATCCCAATCGTTGGTGATATACATTCGATACACTCAAGCGAAATGAGTGGTCAGTCATGTGTGGCTGAGTTGCAAGATGTTCTTGTTGAACTCGGTGTATTCTCCTCTAGAGATATACCAGGGGAAGGTGCTTCCATACCTTGTCATAGTTGGAAATCCATTACCCAATACGTGCTTGCGGTTTTGATTGTATATATATATGTGGAACGTGAGATGCAAACGTTCCACTAGATTGTTATTTACTTGATTTAGACATTATTATAATATCAAAAGAGTTTTGATATAAAGATAAGTCAAGTGTTTGGATTCTCATAAGGGAAAAACCCGTTCCGTGTTATACGGCGTGGTCTTATGAGATATCATTTAGTTTTCTGAACTGTTTTAAACTGTTTACTCATACCAGTCCCATGACTGACCCGGAGTTTATTTTGTTTTGTTCTACCTAAACTCTTGGGTGCCTAAATTTGTACGGGCAGTCAAGTAGTTCAGGATTTTTCAGATATATCTAAAGGAGCTTGGAGCAGGAGGCTTCAGCGTTATCTAGTTATAGTTTGTTCCGCTATGTTGTAAGTGTTGTACTCTGATAAGTGTATGTTACAGTTAAGATTTTGTATTTCAAAGATGTGATATATTATATTTTGTTCCGCTGCGATGTGAGATTCTGTGTTGTTATTTCTGTTCTTCTTCTACCTCTTTCTTCTAAAAAAAAAAAATGTCTCGTATTTTCGTGATATTTGGGTTGGACGTATGATGTATATAGTCAACTCTGATGTTATGGAATTGCGGGTCATTACACGGCTGCTATGAGAATGTTAGCGTATAGCACTCTTGTAGATGCATTGGACAGTGCATACCAAAATATGGAGAGCATAACACTTAAAACACTAGAAAAATTATGTTAGTCTGTGGTGGATGCCTATAGGACGGTGTACTTACGGTCCCCTAACGAAGACGATATAGTACGCATCATAGAAATGCATGAGTAGTGGATGGTCGGGCATGTTGGGAAGTCTGGACTGTATGCATTGGGAATGGAAGAATTTTCCAAAGACATATGAAGGTTCATGCAACATGAAGAAAGGATGTCCGACCATCATTTACGAAGTCATAGAATCGTACGATTTGTGGATATGACATGCTTTCTTTGGAATGCCCGATTCGAATAATGACTTAAATGTTATAGAATGATCTCGTCTGTTTAATGATCTAGACCTCAAGTAACATTCACTATTGGGCAAAATACGTACAATCATAGCTATTATCTAGATGATGGCATTTACCCAAAATGGAGCACTAATGTTAAAACATGACCAAATCCCTTAACACTGAAACATGTGAAATTTGTTGTGATGCGGGAGTGACAATGAAAATATTTAGAACAAGCTTTTGGCATTTTACAGTCTAGATTTGAAATGATCAGTAATGCATGTCGTTTGTGGTCTAGGAAAAAATGTCTACAATCATGTTTGCCTGCATTGTTCTACACAACATGATCATTGAAAATGAAAGAGACATGAATGAAGGGCAACGACACAACGAATATAAAGGTGCTTCGCAACCATCGGATTTATTCCGAGATAACACCCATATAAAAGAAGACGAATTCAACATTCATTTAGACTACCAGCTTTCATTTAGAGATGCACAACTCCATAATAGGCTACAATAAGTTTTTTTGGATCACATATGGAACCATTACGGGGATAATTAATTATTATAATGGCTTTATGTCGACGTATGCTTATATGAACTTGTGTTTTCTTTATGATTATATGAAATTATGCAGTATTTATGACTTATTGCTTTATCAAGAGAGAAAATCATTAGCTTAATCTTGTTATTTTTAGTAATAAGCAACCAATAATAAATCATCTGAAGTTAACATATAATGGAAGAAGGAACAAAATAAATCAAACACGTATTGCACTGTTAAGTAAATAGTTATCACAATGGAAATTATAAAGTTACTACATTAAGAATTAAGTAATTAGTACCAAGGAAACAAAAAAAACGAACTATAATTGAGGAAACTTTGACGTAAGAATCCGCTATTTGAGTCTCATCCAATATTCTTTCTCATAGCCATCCATTCGAGTCAAGTCTTTGGCCATTAATTCTTTCTCTTCTCTTTCTTGTTCCATAGCCTGTTTGTGTTGTCTAAAGGCTAGCTCATGCATTTGAATTAGCAAATTCTACTGCTCAAGATCAGCAAACCTGCTCCTTACCTGTCTTTTCCTGAGCTCGTAGAGTTGTGTCTTGATGTCTACGCTCATGTACTTCATAGGCGGAGTTGACTTTTGCATCTAGGACAACATCAACTTTTTTCTTTCTTTTCGCAGCTTTGAATCCCTCAGGTCTATAATCTTCATAAAATTTGAGTGACCTCGGCAAGTAGGTTTTCCCCCTGAAATGGAGAATGTTTTCCCGATGACTCTCCAAGACTAGATGAATAAGTAGATTTTGAAGCTTTGTTCTTTCCCTTTGTAGAAGTATGAACATCGCGCTGTCTCTTAGCAAGATCAGAGTTCCATTTTGGTTGACTGGTAAGCATATCAAAACAATTCAAGAACTGATAGTAATGTGACATTTCTCCCCATTTTTTCTAGTGAATAGCTTCCTGAACTCTTCATTTGTCTTTCATTTCGGACAACAAAAAATGAAAATGATTCTTAAGTAACAATTATTCAACCATTAACCTACGTATTATAGAAAACATATCACATGTTCCTCGTCTCCCATGTCACTAGGATTGGCTTTCTTTATTTTATAAACTTGTGATTCATAAAACGACGTTTGGTGATTTATTTTGCAGGATCAACCATGAATCGTCGACACTGTTTATGTGCTTTTAGGATTCTTGTTGTTGAATGCATTCTTTATTTTTTTTCAAAAGTTAATGTTTGATCGATCGTTCCCTGTAACCGAATCATGTGAAAAATGTTAGTAGATGTTGCATAGATCGTCCTCGCTTGTCCATGGAACTATTGATTGTTTGCTTGGAGGAGTAGCTAGGTCGTTCTCTGTGTTGTTTTCACTATACTGGCTTTCGAATATCGTCGGATGTGAAAATTCTCCAAAATGTGAAGACATTATTATGTTTCAGTTGCATTGAGATTAGTAGATAGAAAGAAAGAGAATAGTGTTGTGATTTTGAATGCATGAAAGTTGGTAATTTATGATTGAAAATTTTGTTGTAGTAGCTGTATTATGACTGTTTTATAGTTATTAGAGGATAATATGACCGTTTTATAGCCATTGGAGGTGTAAACGACGGTTTTTTTAATAGTTGATAGTTGTAAAGAGGGAGGTGAAATAGAGCGTCGAAAAAATTGGTGTGTAATGTAAAGGCGCCGATTTTTTCTGCGCTCTAAGTAGCACATCGAAAAAATCGACACCTTAACATAAAACGTTGATTTTTTTGGCGTTCGGAATCAATTCCGTGTTCAGAATTGGTTCTTGAGTATTTATCTAAATATTTAGGCAAATATTCACTAATGGGAAATTTTTTTTTCCTTTGTTTCAGAATTCAAAAGGGTAATGTAGCTTCTGTTGGAGTTGCTTTAAGATCGAAGGAATAATAGTGGGTTTGTATTAAAAAGTGAACGATTCTAGGGGCATTTTTTTTACTCATAACAGTTCATTAAGCATCTTCTGAGTGAAAAGAACCGGATGGTTTGATGATAAAGAAATTAAGGGTGCGTTTGATTTTGAACGTGAAGGAGAATTTGGAAGGGTTATTTGAAGGGGAATTGTTACGAACGATGAATGTGTTTTTTTTACGAAAAGGGTAAATTGGAAGAGATAAATTATTATTTTATTAATTATTTGTATGTGTTTTATTTGTATGAGTATATATAAAAGGGGCTGGAAAAACGGCTGTTGGCTTGCGTCAGACGCATCGCCGCGTCGGACGCGAAAGTTATCTTTTGAACTGTTCGGTTGAAGGGGAAAATGGTGTGGGCTCCATATCGATGCGTCGGAAGCGTCCGACGCAGACGCAAACATTAACTGGGCAGTTTAAAAATCAAACGGTACCTAACTAAAGACGGTACTTGGCTATAATGTAGAGAAGGTATGAATGTATACCGACCGTCACTGAAAAAATATATGTATTTTCTTCCTTTTATAGTCTTCTGTATTTGATATTACTGTTATATTTGTAGTTGTCTGTTACTAGACTATAATGTATGCACATATATTATTTGCATAAACGCCACAATAGATGCAACTTAGTTTATTTTTGCGAACGACACATATTGTATAAGCTACAAAACTTATGTAACTCATGTTATAAAATGATATTTGGAATAAAACAAAATATGCTAGGCTTCTGTTTTTCATCAGTCACCAAAACACTATTCTGCTATCTCCAACTCTACATTTTAGTCGCCTCATGTTCACGTAAATACTGGAGCGTTCTATTCCGCTTTATCCCCGTGTTTCCACTAGCTTATATCTATGCTTATAATCTATTTGATGGTGGCTGGATAGAGAAAAATTCATATTTATTAAAGATAGGTTTGAATCAGATAAAAATATGTTTTTTTTGGTATCCAACCATTGATGATTTAACATTTAAATATAGAAATGTAATTTAGAAAGCAACACGTTATATTTTTCTAAGGAAAATGGGCAATAAATCGAATTTATATTTCCTTCTACCTTTTCTAACCTCACTATAGATGCTTGCCTACAAAAACAAATGCCAATTTAGCCAACAATAATGACAGTGAATTAAGAAACTTATATTCTTGAATAAAATATATTAGTAAGAATATTTAGTCGTGGCTATATGCGGTTGGTACAATTTCCTTTTGCTATGTGAGTATTTCTTAATTATTAACATAAGCTTTAAGTCATACATAACAGAACAAAATACTAGAATATGCCATGAATACACAAAATAAATGCGTATCGCATTGAAATAAGCAAAAAAAAGAAGGGGGGATCTAAGTTTAGTATATATACCGCTATAGTAAAATGTATAGTTCACCGCTTTCTGATTGCAAGTTGTTTGCACAAATGAAATTTTTGATAACTTTCCTTAAAAAAGACTATCATCATTTAGTTTTGGAACATAACAAAGAAAGATACAAAGTAAGGTTATTCGTTACATTTTTTCTCTCTGAGCCGTTCAACTTCTTGCCAGGGTCGGCTCAATATTATTGGGTGCCCTAGGCAGACGTGGGGAAAGATGAAGCAAAAAAATATTTTTTTGAGGAAAATGGGCAATAAATCGAATTTATATTTCCTTCTACCTTTTCTAACCTCACAGTAGATGCTTGCCTATAGAAACAAATGCCAATTTAGCCAACAATAATGAAAGTGAATTAAGAAACTTCTATTCTTGAATAAAATGTATTAGTAAGAATATTTAATCGTGGCTATATGCGGTTGGTACAATTTCCTTTTGCTACGTGAGTATTTCTTAGTTATTAACATAAGCTTTAAGTCATACATAACAGAAAAAAATACTAGAATATGCCATGAATACACAAAATAAATGCATACCGCATTGAAATAAGCAAAAAAAAGGGGAAAATCTAAGTTTAGTATATATACCGCTATAGTAAAATGTACAGTTCACCGCTTTCTGATTGCAAGTTGTTTGCACAAATGAAATTTTTGATAACTTCCCTTAAAAAAGACTATCATCATTTAGTTTTGGAACATAACAAAGAAAGATACAAAGAAAGGTTATTCGTTACATTTTTTCTTTCTGAGCCGTTCAACTTCTTGCCAGGGCCGGCTCAATACTACTGGGTGCCCTAGGCATAAGTGGGGAAAGATGAAGCAAAAAAATATTTTTCTAAAGAAAATAGGCAATAAATCGAATTTATATTTCCTTCTACCTTTTCTAACCTCACTTTAGATGATTGCCTATAGAAACAAATGCCAATTTAGAAAACAATAATGACAGTGAATTAAGAAACTTACATTCTTGAATAAATTGTATTAGTAAGAATATTTAATCGTGGCTATATGGGGTTGGTACAATTTCCTTTTGCTATGTGAGTATTTCTTAATTATTAACATAAGCTTTAAGTCATACATAACAGAACAAAATACTGGAATATGCCATGGATACACAAAATAAATGCATACCGCATTGAAATAAGCAAAAAAAAGGGAAAAAAAATCTAAGTTTAGTATATATACCGCTATAGTAAAATGTATAGTTCACCGCTTTCTGATTGCAAGTTGTTTGCGCAAATGAAATTTTTGATAACTTTCCTTAAAAAAGACTATCATCATTTAGTTTTGGAACATAACAAAGAAAGATACAAAGAACGGTCATTCTTTACATTTTTTCTTTCTAAGCCGTTCAACTTCTTGCCAGGGCCGGCTCAATACTATTGGGTGCCCTAGGCAGAAGTGGGGAAAGATGAAGCAAAAAAATATTTTTTTGAGGAAAATGGGCAATAAATAGAATTTATATTTCCTTCTACCTTTTCTAACCTCACAGTAGAGGCTTGCCTATAGAAACAAATGCCAATTTAGCCAACAATAATGACAGTGAATTAAGAAACTTATATTTTTGAATAAAATATATTAGTAAGAATATTTAATCGTGGCTATATGCGGTTGGTACAATTTCCTTTTGCTATGTGAGTATTTCTTAATTATTAACATAAGCTTTAAGTCATACATTACAGAACAATATACTAGAATATGCCATGAATACACAAAATAAATGCATATCGCATTGAAATAAGCAAAAAAAAGGGGAAAATCTAAGTTTAGTATATATACCGCTATAGTAAAATGTATAGTTCACCGCTTTCTGATTGCAAGTTGTTTGCACAAATGAAATTTTTGATAACTTTCCTTAAAAAAGACTATCATCATTTAGTTTTGGAACATAACAAAGAAAGGTTATTCGTTACATTTTTTCTTTCAGAGCCGTTTAACTTCTTGCCAGGGCGGGCTCAATACTATTGGGTGCCCTAGGCAGAAGTGGGGAAGATGAAGCAAAAAAATATTTTTCTGAGGAAAATGGGCAATAAATCGAATTTATATTTCCTTCTACCTTTTCTAACCTCACTGTAGATGCTTGCCTATAGAAACAAATGCCAATTTAGCCAACAATAATGACAGTGAATTAAGAAACTTATATTCTTGAATAAAATATATTACTAAGAATATTTAATCGTGGCTATATGCGGTTGGTACAATTTCCTTTTGCTATGTGAGTATTTCTTAATTATTAACATAATCTTTAAGTCATACATAACAGAACAAAATACTAGAATGTGCCATCAATACAAAAAATAAATGCATATCGCATTGAAATAAGCAAAAAAAAAGGGAAAATCTAAGTTTAGTATATATATACCGCTATAGTAAAATGTATAGTTCACCACATTCTGATTGCAAGTTGTTTGCACAAATGAAATTTTTGATAACTTTCCTTAAAAAAGACTATCATCATTTAGTTTTGGAACATAACAAAGAAAGATACAAAGAGAGGTTATTCTTTACATTTTTTTCTTTCTGAGCCGTTGAACCTCTTTCCAGGGCCGGCTCAATACTATTGGGTGTCCTAGGCAGAAGTGGGAAAGATGAAGAAAAAAACATTAGGGTAAGTAAACATGCACTTACAGGGTATTGAACCTGCACCATTATACAATCATGCAAGCACCTTAACCATCCAACTATCAATACTTCTATTTATTTGTTGCCCTACCGTCAATATATATCAATTTATTATGGAGCACAAAGGTTATTTTGTTGCTCCTTCCACCACCACAAGCGCTGCTGCCCTAGGCGGTTGCCTCGCTTGCCTATGCCTTGGGTCGGCCCTGCTTCTTGCGATCCTTATTATCCCACTGCCATACGCCTGATGCTTTGCATTTGAAGAATAGTATTTGTACCAACATTCAGCTTGATTGAACTGCAAAATCAGCAAGGCATTTAGCAACCACAATCTGCTAAATATAATAAGCAGTAAATATCATGTACCCATCAATTTTATACATTAGTAAGGCAGGAGCTCCCGCACCATGTCATACATCAATTGCATAGTTCAAATAGTATCTATATTACTATGTTAATTAAAGAGGACATGCTATGAAATATATTTCAGTTCATAGAAAATTTGTTATTTGTCATCAAGGGTGGACCTATAAATTTATACTAGGGTGGGCTAACTTTAAAGTTGCCTTTTTTAAGTTGCAACGCTATTCTGCTTAGTAATACAAATCAATAATCAAAAGATAAAATTCAAAACAATAATAAGTAGATTAATATTTTATTTTCAATACATAACATTTAGCTTAATTGTGCAAGACGGGTCTTCGCTGAGTCAAATTCCTTAACTACAAAACCCAAATCAATCTTCCTAGCAAAATCACGTTTTAAATAAAGGAATATGCAACAGACGATAAATTCATCCTCGGTAGCATTGCATATCGATGATTTAAAAAAAATTAACTAATGTAATATTTTTCTTTAAATATAAATTAATGTCAATAATAAAGTAATTAATTTTTTAAAGAAACATATCATTTGTTTTCAAACTAAGTTTCCAACGGCTGCTAGAGAAAAGCATAATTTTTTATAAAATACTTTAAAAGTTGGTTCTCATTTTAATTTTCATCTAAAAATAGCAGGTTTAACTATGATTTAGAGCAAAAGATCGAATATAATTTGCTAGAATGTCTACAAGTTGTAATGCAATCACTGAGTAAATTAGCCAATAGTAATGCAATAGAACTTAATTCGTCCGCAGTCCTGAAATTATGTATGCAATAATACAATTTCAAATTATAGTGCAAATTTGAGATTTGGGACATGAAAAGCCCAAAAATTTGGGTTTTTCCATTCAACTTACTAATCTCATGTCCAATAATTGCCAAAAAAATCACATGATTTGCTTACTGAATTGGTCTTATATATTGAGCATGAGGTAGAGTTGATGGCACGTTAGGACTTGAGAGTGAGAAGTTTCTTTTGCCTTCAATGTTTTAATCGCAGTGTGAGCAATTGCGGGAGTAAGAGAAAAAAAATAAAAATGGGAAGAATGGAATGATTCAGACGTAGATGACAAACTACTTCCTGATTTATTTTTTTGGGCTGTTGGGCTAGGCTGTTAGCATATGAAAGTTTGAAACTTTTCTAACCGTGGGTTGCAGCCTAGTTCCGCCCAAGGCTAGATCCGCCATTGTTTGTCATAAATAAAATCTGTTGGACCAACATATTCTTTTATATCAATGAATAATTATGCATTGGATTTTTGTAATGTATTGGGTTTCATTGATATAAAAAACCAGTAAATATTTCATAATTTGGATGTTATGGTAGCTACTATGGTAACTAAGTTTAAAATAACATACAAAGATGGTTACTGTGCGTTTGGCAAACACAATTTAGTATTCTTAATATTATAAGACAGTAATTCCTCATTTATTTATTAGTTAATCAATTGAAAGCCCAACAATGGAATCTACTGCATCTAGGTAAGCACTAATTGGGACATTCGTTTCAATCGAAAAGTACGTATTCAGTCATTCTTTTTTATTGTCATCATATTGTAAACTAAACTATGTTTTATTTTGTAGCTATGCAAGGTGCACAAGGTCTATTCCTTGGCACAAAGAGTACATTTCACTAGGCTAATATGTGTATCTTGACTTTATGACTTTGTATTATATTATATTTTGAAATTGCCACTTGGATGTTTGTATTATGTGTTTTAATATGTTAAAATTTGAATGTAATTTTATCAAGCATTTTGGAACGAGCGCATGTTAGAAATTGGTATAAGTAATTTTATCTTGTTTAGCCTTTAGGAATGTGTTTCTGGTTGTTTCATTGTTATTTGTTTTCATCTGTGAATTATTATATATTGGTAATAGAAAGATATTATATGTAAAGGCGAAATCATAAAATAAAAAACTGGAGTGGAATAGAAAGAAATTACCAGTGAAACATTCAGATCAAACCTAAAAATAATATCTATCGTTAATCCCTTGCTAATTTATAAGGGATTATAGACTGATTGCCTATAGATATTGTTGGATTAAATAAGCATCTAAAATAATTTCTATTGCTAATCCCTTGCTAATTTTCAAGGCTTATCGACGATTGCCCATAGATATCGTTGGATTAAATATACGTCTTAAATAATATATGTCGTCGTTCCCTTGCTATTATATTGATGTCTTTGTATAAAAAGGTAAATTCTTGATAACTATATATCCATCGGTAAAATGTCGGTAAATTATTTTAGAATTTAAATTTTGTATTTAGGTTAAACACGAAAAAGATCAGAGAGTTCTTGCTAATTTCTATTGCAAAAGAGATATTAATTAGCGACGAATTTCTGATGGATTTTGCTACTGCAAAATCAATATTTTCTTGTAGTTTAACAATAATTTCCTATGTTACAATTTAAATCAAAATTTAAAATATTTACTTCAAAATATATTTCATTTGAAATCATTTAACTCAGCTTATTCATATTGATTAAATCCAATTAGATGTTACATTATTAATTTAATCTTTTAATATATATTAAGATACAAATTAAATCTTAACACTTTATCATTCTTACATTTTATTTATTAAAGTTATCAAAATAAATCTTTAAATTAAATTAAATCTTTAAAGTAAATCTTTGCATAAAATTAAAATGGTTATATTCAACTAAACCTTTAAATTAAATTATTTTACTAAATTAAGTGTTTATATTCTATTATATTAAATTAAATTTTTTATATTTTATTATATTAAATTAATTTAAGTTAAACTTTTAAAATCGAATAAATATTAAATTAAAATCTTGAAGTTACAATTTAAAATCATTATATTAAATTATAAATTTAAAACTGTAAAACTTATAATTTAACTTTAAACTTTTTAAATCAAATCAAATATAAATATAACTTAAATGTCAAAATCTAATTTATTAAATCGAAGGTACATATAAATTATTTTGATCAATGGTGTCCGTATGTAATTTTCAATTATATGATCTAGTGATTCAGGTATGCATCATTTTAACCCATAGTGGTTAAATTTTTGGGTATGCATCATTTCAACCCATAGTGGTTAAATTTTCGGATATGTATCATTTCAATCCGTATCCCAAATCGGTATCAAAATGGTATGCATCATTTCAACCCTTAGTGATTTCATAGAGAACTTTCAGTGTGATTCCATATCAAATATAACACAACATATCATTGCATGTGCCTCACATCATATCCGACATAACATAAACATAATTATGTAAATTTCATATGTTCAACATAACGTAACATAATTATGCAAATTTCATATGTCTAACATAGCATAACAAAATTGTGTAAATTTCATGTGTCTAGAATAACATAACAAAATTATGTAAATAATAGCTAAGCAAATCATATATCAATAACTAGCATCTCAATTGACATTTCATGCGACATCCAGTTACTTAACATAAGCGCATTGATAGTGAGTGATTGTTCAACTTTCGTGGATAAAGAAGTAGTGACAAACTTTGACACAAGACATAGGTTGAATACAACACAAGCTACAAATAAAAATAACTAAAAACTTTTATACTTTTTTCTTTTATTTATAAAGGAAGAGGTAGAAAAAAGTGTTCGGCCTAGATTAGATGGACTCGTGTTTGGGTCTGGATGGCTCGAGCAAGGCTAGTTAACGATGCAGGTGACGGTGACAAGGGATAGTGGCGACGTTGGTTGTAGGAGTTGTTGGTCGTGTGTGCTAGGAGGGAAGAGGAGGGGTTCTACAGATGCATATGCTAGAGTTTGGATGTGGTGTTTGGACAGAGACAATAGGCTTGGTGGCCAGCGAGGAGCAAGGCCATATGTGGTGCACTGGAAGGTAGGTGATAGTGGTGGGTGACGTTAAGGAGGAGAGGTAGGAAAAGTATATTTTAGATATTGAGTGACAACCCTATATACTCCTTTGAATCTAATTACATGACTCTCACTTATTATTTCATTGTAAAAATCGTAGAGATTTGAAATTTTACATTGGAGTTGGGCTCACTTTCAGGGTTAAGCTAGTAAGACGGTCGCTTAAGCCAACCATGAGTGGAGGCAATAATTCAGGGAAGACAAATAGATAAAAGAATATAAAGTTTAAGTAGTTATTATATTATATATACCATAAAGTAATTATTGGTGTAGTGGCGAGAAATAAGTTTCTTTAGGATCCTTGGTTCCATCTTAACTCAATCCATTTGGAATCCATTTATTTTGACTCATTTAGTGCATGGTTTAGTCTGATCCGGTTCATTTAATAAGTGGATAAGCAAATTTGATGCAATTATAGATTTACACTATGTTCATCTAAAAAACCAAAAAACATATGGAGGCTTTATTTTAGTTTTTACTTTTAAATTTCTTAGATAATTCAAATTTAGCATTCAAAAATTCCGTTACCTCGCCAATCTTTCATTATTGGTCCAAAATTGTAATCACTTTTACTCACCTGTTGAACGCTTCATGGACCAGGCAGCAAATTAATAAAAGTCCCTTTTTTCAACATGTATTAAAACGGTACAAAAAGAAAAGTACGGACTGTGAAATGTTACACTCGCGGGCCCTATAAAAAAGAAAACATGGCGCCCGCTGCATTTTTTTTTAATTTTTTATGCCCCCTAAATTCCTCTTAGGAGGGCCCCACGAGTGTGGGGCACAACCGTTTTTGCATATCATATCTCTTTATGGACAAACAGAAGAAAAAAAGCGCAAAAACTCTCGATTTTCGTAACCACCAACCGTTTAGAATATCAGTATCGAACTTTACAAAAACCAAAAGTTGATGGAAGGAAATCCTAGTGTAAATATGTAATTTGGAGATCATAGATGATAAATGTGTTAAACCAGAAAGAAGGTTTAGTTTCACGATAGTCTATGAAGTAAAGGTATTTGCTTATTTATTTTCTAGTCTATTTGTATGCTCATTGTAATTGCATCATTTTAGCTTCCCTCGCGTTGTACCTATTTAGCTTCATGTGCAGGGCTAAATTTGTTCCGTTATAATATTTCAAATCCAAGTTAATTTCAAATAGTGAAATCGTGTGCACCATGTGAAAATGTGAATCTATACATAGAGTGTCCTACTATTCACACCTCACTTTTCTCTTTCAACCACCACACATTTTCGTTCGGCCGTTAACGACCGAATCTCCTTCACGTTCGTCGGCCATAAACAACCACCGAACAGTGTAAATTTTGAGGGGTAAGTCGTTCGGCTGTTAACGGCCGAATGACGTGGCGGAGGAAAGAGAGAAGTGGGGTGTGAATAGCAACACACTACATACATATCATTTTGAATATTTAATAAATGGATAAATGAGTTACTTATGCCACTTTGAATAATGGATGAAACAAGGCAAAATTTTGATTCCTCGTTGAAGCTTTTCACTACAACAAAAAACACTTTTCACAACAGGCGATATTTGTTGCAGTAGACGTATTGCAACAGGCCTGCGCCTGTTGGTATAGCCGAAGTTGCAAAAAGTTCGCAACATTTTTTGCCTGTTGCAATAAGATGTTGCGGTATACTTTTTTGCAACAGGGTTTTGTTGTTGCAACATATTTTTTTGCAACAGTATATGCCTGTTGCAATAGATCCAGAAATCTATAAAAAAAAATTATTACGGCTTGTAGATATTACATATTAAATGTATTCGTTTTGGTAATAGTGTATATCACAAAATAAAATAAACAAATAAAAATTATATTTTAATAAAGTTTTAATAGTACAAATAATTACAATAAAAAATTCTATAATTTTCATACACCACTCATGTATAACAATTTCTTCTCTCACACAACACATTTTTTTCGAATAGAATATTTTCTAAGCATATTTCTACTCTATCATCTAGTGTATATCTTAGACATCAACAAAAGTGTAACACTCCGTGTATTCTATAACTGTGAAATTCATAAATTAAAGTATAATTAATTTCAAATCAAAGAACTAAGGGAAACGGGATACGCCATTGCGTTCGTCTCGGAAAAATAGGCGAAATAGAGTCCGAGTTTTCGAAAAACGGATATCGTATGAAGAAGTTATGGACGAACGAAGTTGGGCGAAAAACCGGAGAAGGGTCAGAATGCACTGGCGCACTTGGGAAGTGCGCCAGAACAAAAATGAACTGGCGCACCTGTGAAGTGCGCCAGTACATTTTTTGACCTGGCGCACCTGCCAAGTGCGCCCAGGTCAAAAATGACCTGCTGGCCAGGTCTGGTCTAGCCCTGGCTGGCCAGGTCTGTGTTTGGCCGATTTTCAGAAGCTTGCTTTGTCATTAGGGCTAGGTGGCAGGCTCTAATTGGTCTCTCTTTCGAATGAATGGCTACGATCAATCCAAGCAACATCAATGGTCCTAATCGGTTCATAAACCCTATAAAAATGACTCTAGACTCACCCTAATCTATTCATTCAAAAATAAGAACAAAGCCGTCATGTTGCTGAGGAACGATTAAGAGTAGCCGCCAATTGGAGAGAGGATTAGGAGGCAAATTCTAAAGCATAAAGCAACCTAAACAAATCAAATCAACAAGGAATCGCATCTCCAAATCCCTAAATTGGAGAATTCGCCACACCATTGTAAGTAGAGTATTATTTTGGTATGAACAAATAATTGTGTTGGTTTGTATACTTGAATTGTGGCGATAAAGTAATTCATATTTGTGCGTTACTATGATTCTTATCGATTTGGGATATTGTATACGTTTGGATATTCTCAAATTATGTTATTCAATTATGAAAAACTACATGCGGTAGTTTTATGCAAGTATACGTTTGGAATATTCGCGAATTATGTAATCTATGTTGAAGCTACATGTATGTAGTTGATTAATTGAAATTCATGCAAGTTTGGGGTTTTGCTACTATGCCATCATAATGTGTATTTTTATACAAACATCATTTTTGTGAAGTAATTGGAATAAGTTTGGGTTATCATAGTCCATATGAAATTATGTTGAGAATTTGGCATCATGATCTATGTACTAAGTCATGCTTTTGTACTAGAAAATCTATTTGCAAACTTATGAATATGACTAGGCTATGATTGATATTTTGCATAATTGAAATCCATATTTTTAATAAGAATTATATGATGACATATGTGGTACAGAGCTAGGTTAGGTTCAAAAATCCCTTTGCAAGTTTGCATGACTAAAGTAAAAATCATGATTTCATGTTAGAAATATTTATGCCATGTGAATAGATTTAAAATCATGATTAAGTTGAACTATACTTTTGTGTTAGTAACAAAAGTAAACACCTTTGTAAACATGTAGTAATCTTATGAACATGATTTGCTTATGTTTGATATTATGCCTGAATAAAAATATAGATTTATGTTGTAGTTAAGCCTATGTGTCGATAGTGATATTCTTAAACTTAACTACAAGTTTACATGGTTTGATTCATGTCACTTATGCTTTATGACCAAAGTATATGTCACTACTATGCAAGTACACCAGTTTCTTTTTGGTATTTCCAACGTCATATTGCAAGTTCATGCGTTCACATTCCCCTTTTGGTGTATGTAATCACGCTTTAAGCCTCCCCTTTTCGCATGGCTAAGTTGGGCTTAAAAAGGCTAAGCCCAACATATATATAATAAACGGACGTGTTAAACGAGGGAAAATAACGTTGGGTTAAATTAATTAATAAATGAAAACATAAAGTAGAAGGGCCCAAATTCAAGTATGGGTTGGGCCCATGATTGGTGTAACCTTTACACCATTAACCTAATAATGGGCCGCAAATATTTACATATAAGAAAATAAAGAAGAAAGACAAAATATGTAAATGTAGAACATACGATGTGTTTAACCCGAGATTGGATTGAGTTGTGATGTAAACCTGCCCGGAACCGCCCGGCTGTCCAGTAGTCACAACAATACCTATCCAATGTGGGAGGTTAAACATGGAGCCCAATAAGGACCCGAGGTTAGACTGAGTTGTGGCGTAAGACTGCCCGGAACCAACCGGCAACAGGCAGCCACAACAATACCTGTCTAATGTGAGAGGTCAAGGCTTTAATAAGACAATTAAGGCTGAGTCAGGATTGTTAGGATTAAGTGAACTAAAGACTTGATCAAAATGGAACATGCTGGTGGGGGTTAGGTTAGAAAACACTTAACCAACTTAGCATGTTGGCTAGAGATAGAAAACCTAGTAACGGGGGACCCTTTTCAGCAGTAACCCTAGAAGGTGTATCAGGATACCCTGAAACTAGGCAGGGTGGGGCACGATTACTGGGCTGATTGTAAGAGGTCAAATCGACGGCGGTGGTGTAGCAGTGTAGGTTCTAACGGGGTGCGGGCGTGCACACACTCCGGCGCAGAAAAATAAGGCACTGGACACCAGTAGCATACCTGTGCATTCTAGGATTGTGTCGGGCCGCCACCATGGGACTTGATACACCCCATGGTGGGACCAGCATAGGTAACTACAACATCGGGGGCCGTAAGACACATGTAACTATGCGAGTAGGAGCCGATCATCATAGAACGGATCACATCACCCTGATTATGGGGTGCCAGTTGGAAACTAGTTTATATGGGTTCAGAGATTAACAGGGGATACGATAGTATATTCGACCCTAGACAACTTAACCAAGTTTATAGTGCTTTCCCACTTCTTGTTTATACTTATCATACCCAGTTCTTTATTCATAGACAGAATAGTACTAGACTTACTCAGGCTTTATGTCTGACTCTACTTTTCTTTCGTCTTCTTTTCTTCCGTTCCCCCCCAGGTCCACAGGGAGGGAACACTGCAGCTTGACCAGCCTTAACATCCAGCTTGAAGAAGTGAAATGTATTGCTTGGACTCTTTCGTTTTGAACTATGGCTTTGGACAACCACTATGGGGCTTTTGCAGTTTATCAATGTTTTATTTATGCTTCTTTAAATAATGTAATCAAGACAGATTATGAAAGTGTTATGTTATGTTTTTTGGAAAAGATGTAAGACAATTATGGTGATGTTGTTGTAGCACGTATTTGCTTTTATGAAATAAAAGTTGTTGTTTTTCCGCTGTTTACAAATATGTGTTCTTATATCTGTCTTGTATATCTGTGACTTATACTTATAAACCTCCACCAAAATTAGGGCATTCCCTTTGAGAGTGACCCTAACGTAGGTGGGGTGTTTCACTTGGTATCAGAGCATAGGTTTACCAGATAAGATAAAAAGTTTTGAAAAATTATTTTCAAGAAGGAAATTTAAAGAAGCATTTTTAAAAGAAAAATATTATTTTATTTTAAAAAGGCGAAGTCCACTCCCCAAAGCCATAGGTACTATCTCTTATCCTTCGTTTTGAATCTATCCTTTTTGTTTCAGCATGTCTGAAGACCTTAACTTGCCAGAAGGGGTGCCAATACCTGGTTGGTTTAGGCGGTTCTTAGAAGCAAGAGCCACTCAGCCAGGTCCTACCGTTCCTCCTCCCCCAGCTGCCGGAAATCATCCAGCTGCAGCGGCACCTTTTCCTCCACCTCCTCCTCGGGGAAACACGTTTGCTAAGATATGTAAAGATTTTAAAGCTATGGGAGGAAAGGATTTCCATGGAACTGAGTCCTTCGTGGCAGCTAGAAATTGGCTGAAAGAAACGGAGGACCTATTTATCATCTTTGAGGTAGAGGATAGACAAAAAGTACAATTGGCAGTGTGGCTATTGAAGGGCGAGGCTTCCTACTGGTGGGAAGTCACTAATGCTGAAAGACCAGTGGAGACATGGGAGGACTTTAGGGCAAGATTTGAGACTAAATTTCTCTCAGATGCGGAAAGAAGTTTGCAGTTGGAAAAATTCTTATTTCTTAAACAAGGGGACAAGACAGTCAGAGAGTATGTGAATCAGTTCGATGAGCTGGCTAGGTTTGGGCTTGACCTAGTCAACACCCCGCACAAGAAGGCTCTCTGTTTCGTCAAAGGGTTGAATGAGCCATTACACAGTTTGGCCATGACCCATATACCCATGGGAGCCACGTATGAAAGACTGGTGCAAATGGCATTGCTGAACGAAGAGGATAAGGGCAAGAAGGAGACAAAGGCAGAAAGCTCTCAAGGGAAGAAAGAGGGTTTGCAGCCTAAGAAGACAGACTTTAAGAAGGGCGGGAAAGGCAACGAAGAGAAGAGGAAGTGCAATTTCTGTGGCAAAGTGGGGCACTTAGTAAAGGACTGCCGGAAAAAGAAGGCCAAGGAGAATGGTGGGTGCTTTTCTTGCGGTGAGACAGGCCACAGGGCTAAGGACTGTCCAAAGAAACGAGGACAGGGGCAGAGGGATGGATCCACCCCAGGGGCACAGGTTCATGTGCTGGAAGCGCCACCTTTGCAACAGGGAGGTACAAACACTTCTGTAGAAAGTGTAGTTTATCTTTATGATCACCACGTTCGCACTTTATTTGATTCTGGCGCATCACACTCCTTTATCTCGTCTTCTTTAGTAGAATCTCTGCACCTAAAAACTAGTATGGTAGAGGACCCCTTAATTGTTTCAAACCCAATCGGAGGCCAGCTCATTTGTCTATGATCTGTTTGGGATTGAAAATTTCTATTCTAAGTGTAGAATTTCAATGTAGTGCCTTTGTTTTGGGCTTTTCGGGTTATGGTTTGATTTTGGGTATGGATTGGCTATCCAGTAATGGGGCCATCCTTGATTGTGAGAAAAGGGTTGTTAGGCTCCTAACCCAGCTCGGTAATACTTTGGAAATTTCTTGTAATCCCTCGTATGCGGTTATGCTTAGTTATCTTGAATCGCTAGATGCCTCTGTTGAAAATTTGCAATCAGTTAGAGTGGTCCGGGAATATCCGGATGTCTTCGAAGAGGTGAAGGGCTTGCCTCCGAAGCGGGAAATAGACTTCCGCATATATCTTGTAGATAATGCAAAGCCCGTTGCGTTGCCCGTTAGACACATGGCTCCACGAGAAAGGAAAGAGCTCAGTAAACAGATTAAAGAGCTTCTAGAAAAGGGGTTCATTAGGAGGAGCATTTCAGAATGGGGCGCTCCAGTGGTGTTCGCTACAAAGGCGGATGGTTCTCTCCGTCTATGTGTTGACTATAGGGAGCTCAACAAGCTAACGAAAAAGAATAGGCACCCTCTCCCTAGAATTGACGATTTGTTTGACCAGCTTGTAGGAGCGTCTGTTTTCTCCCAACTCGATTTAGCCACCGGTTTTCATCAGCTAAGGGTGGCTGAAGATAGCATCGATAAAACGGCGTTTAGAACCCCAGACGGCTTCTTTGAATGGCTTGTCATGCCTTTCGGCTTGACAAATGCACCTGCTTACTTCGTGGACCTGATGAGTAGGGTATTTAGAGATTTCCTCAACAAATTCGTAGTGGTCTTCGTAGATGATATCCTTATCTTCTCAAAGAGTGAAGAGGAACATGCTCAGCACTTAAGGGCAATCATGGAAACTTTGCAAGTCCATCAACTAAAAGCCAAATTCTCCAAATGCCACTTTTGGAGAGAAGAGGTGAGGTTCCTTGGGCACATAGTATCCAAACAAGGGTTAGCGGTGGACCCTGCTAAGGTAGTGGCGGTACAAGATTGGAAGACACCAAGGAATGCAACTGAGGTCCGAAGCTTTCTAGGACTAGCGGGTTTCTATCGAAAATTCATAAGGGATTTTGCGAAAATCTCAGCTCCGCTCACGAAATTGACTAAGAAGAATCTAGTGTTCAATTGGGACTTGGATTGCGAGTTTGCTTTCCAACGACTGAAAAGGGCTCTCACAACAGCCCCAGTTTTGACGCTGCCAGATGGGAGCAAGATGTTCACTGTTTATACGGATGCATGTGGGACAGGGCTAGGCGCCGTCTTAATGCAAGAAGGAAGGGTGGTAGCTTATGGCGGGAGGCAGTTGAAGGTGCATGAAAAGAACTACCCAACCCACGATCTTGAGTTAGCCGCCATTGTCTTTGCACTCAAGTCTTGGCGACACTATCTCCTAGGTGAGAAGTTCGAACTTTACACTGACCATAAATCGTTGAAATATCTTTTCTCGCAGAAGGATCTTAACTTGAGGCAACAAAGATGGATGGAGTTTCTTGCCTCGTACGATTTCGAAATCTCCTACACTCCGGGCAAAGGCAACGTAGTGGCAGACGCGTTGAGCCGAAAGAAATTGACCCTAAGCCCGTTGTTTGTTGAAAGACAAAGCCTAGAGTTTATAGCCAGCTTTGGCTTTAGGCCCTCCTCCGATTTCGTACCGGGCTTGCTAGCATCTCTCGAGGTGCGCCCAACTTTAGTGGATTCAGTAGGGACAGCACAACGCGAAGACCCTCAGCTTGTGGAAATAATTGATAGGCTAATTAGGGGTGAGACTTCAAGTCACCTCAACAGATACTCCATCGACGATAAGGGTTTGCTAAGGCGAGACGGAAGACTATGCGTCCCACAAACAAAAGATTTAGTAAAGAAGGTTCTCGAGGAAGCACATCACTCCAAGATGACGATACACCCAGGCGGAGATAAAATGTACAAAGATATAAATAGGACTTTCTTCTGGAACGGCATGAAAAAGGACGTGGCAGAATTCGTTACTAAGTGCATGGTGTGCCAACGGGTTAAGGCGGAACAGAAAAAGCCTGGCGGACTGCTACATCCTCTAGAGGTCCCGCAGTGGAAGTGGGATAGCATCTCAATGGACTTCATCGATGGGCTGCCTAGGTCTAGGAGAGGCAACACTAGCATTCGGGTAATAGTGGATAGGCTTACTAAAAGCGCCCACTTTTTACCTGTCAAAAGTAAAAGAACTGCCTCATCCCTAGCATCACTTTACCTCAAGGAGATAGTTCGACTCCATGGAATACCATCTAGCATTGTTAGTGACCGAGACCCCATCTTCACCAGTGAATTTTGGCGGAGTCTGCAAGAAGCAGTAGGAACGCAGTTATGCTTGAGCACAGCCTATCATCCCCAAACCGACGGCCAAACAGAGAGAGTGAACAGAGTTTTGGAAGACCTTCTAAGACTATGCGTCCTTGACTTCGGAGGGACATGGGAGGACCACCTTCCTTTGGTGGAATTTTCCTACAACAACAGCTATCAAGCAACCATCGGAATGGCGCCCTTCGAAGCTTTATATGGAAGACCGTGTCGATCGCCCACTTGTTGGTGGGAGTCTACTGATAAGCTCATACTTGGACCGGATATGATCCGAGAGACTTCAGAGAAAGTAGACTTAATACGAAGAAGGATGAAGACGGCCCAAGACAGACAAAAGTCCTATGCCGACAAGAGAAGGACCGACCTTGAATTTGAGGTTGGAGACAGAGTTTTTCTTAAGGTATCACCGCTAAGGAACGTTGTTCGTTTTGGAACCACAGGAAAACTGGCACCACGGTTCGTAGGGCCATTCCCTATTATCGAGAAAATTGGGAAAATGGCCTATAGATTAGAGCTACCCGAGAAGTTGGCTGGAGTCCACAACGTTTTTCACGTTTCACATCTCCGAAAATGTCTACATGAGTCTGCTGAAGTGGTAGAGCCAAATATCCTCGAAGAGGCCGAAGTGGAACGCGAAGCAACCATAAGAAAAGTTCCAACCCGCATATTAGGAACGGAAGTGAAGAAGCTACGCAACCGCGAAGTCAAGCTCGTCAAAGTTCAGTGGAGCGACGCCGAGGGAGACGCGACTTGGGAAACTGAAGCTAGAATACGCACTGCCTACCCTTTTCTTTTCGAGGGTACATCCTTGATCTTTCTTTTTCCTTAAGTTGCGCTTTTATCTATCTTTTTAGGTATATTTCCTCGACCTTATCTTTTAGGTTGAAACCCTTTGGATGGAAACATGTAGTTGAAACATGTTATGGATGATGGTTGCAAGTGGTTGCAAGTGATTGCTAGTGGTTGCTCGTGGTTGCATATACACACACAATCTAGGTTTTAGATCGGCTCAGTCACTTCATATTGCATATGCATATATGTTTGCATTCGTATATGGTTGAACTTTAATGTGTTGTCATGTGGATGTTGCATTTGTATTGAATGATTGTGCACTCATGTAGAATCATGAATAGGAAAATTTGCATACATAATGGACTCATGGCACTTACATAATTCGCATTAAGGAGGTCAACTGAATCAGTAGACCGCCTGATTTTGCATTAGATAAGTACATGTACACACACACCTCGCATATGATCATGAAGCATTAGAAGTCTTTTAAGGACAATGGATGCTCGTGTTTGATGGATGAGTAGATGGATGATTGGATGTTAGGATATACATTCCTCCTAACTTGAAGATTTCGGGGACGAAATCCTTTTAAGTGGGGGAGAATGTAACACCCCGTGTATTCTATAACTGTGAAATTCATAAATTAAAGTATAATTAATTTCAAATCAAAGAACTAAGGGAAACGGGATACGCCATTGCGTTCGTCTCGGAAAAATACGTGAAATAGAGTCCGAGTTTTCGAAAAACGGATATCGTATGAAGAAGTTATGGACGAACGAAGTTGGGCGAAAAACCGGAGAAGGGTCAGAATGCACTGGCGCACTTGGGAAGTGCGCCAGAACAAAAATGAACCGGCGCACCTGTGAAGTGCGCCAGTACATTTTTTGACCTGGCGCACCTGCCAAGTGCGCCCAGGTCAAAAATGACCTGCTGGCCAGGTCTGGTCTAGCCCTGGCTGGCCAGGTCTGTGTTTGGCCGATTTTCAGAAGCTTGCTTTGTCATTAGGGCTAGGTGGCAGGCTCTAATTGGTCTCTCTTTCGAATGAATGGCTACGATCAATCCAAGCAACATCAATGGTCCTAATCGGTTCATAAACCCTATAAAAATGACTCTAGACTCACCCTAATCTATTCGTTCAAAAATAAGAACAAAGCCGTCATGTTGCTGAGGAACGATTAAGAGTAGCCGCCAATTGGAGAGAGGATTAGGAGGCAAATTCTAAAGCATAAAGCAACCTAAACAAATCAAATCAACAAGGAATCGCATCTCCAAATCCCTAAATTGGAGAATTCGCCACACCATTGTAAGTAGAGTATTATTTTGGTATGAACAAATAATTGTGTTGGTTTGTATACTTGAATTGTGGCGATAAAGTAATTCATATTTGTGCGTTACTATGATTCTTATCGATTTGGGATATTGTATACGTTTGGATATTCTCGAATTATGTTATTCAATTATGAAAAACTACATGCGGTAGTTTTATGCAAGTATACGTTTGGAATATTCGCGAATTATGTAATCTATGTTGAAGCTACATGTATGTAGTTGATTAATTGAAATTCATGCAAGTTTGGGGTTTTGCTACTATGCCATCATAATGTGTATTTTTATACAAACATCATTTTTGTGAAGTAATTGGAATAAGTTTGGGTTATCATAGTCCATATGAAATTATGTTGAGAATTTGGCATCATGATCTATGTACTAAGTCATGCTTTTGTACTAGAAAATCTATTTGCAAACTTATGAATATGACTAGGCTATGATTGATATTTTGCATAATTGAAATCCATATTTTTAACAAGAATTATATGATGACATATGTGGTACAGAGCTAGGTTAGGTTCAAAAATCCCTTTGCAAGTTTGCATGACTAAAGTAAAAATCATGATTTCATGTTAGAAATATTTATGCCATGTGAATAGATTTAAAATCATGATTAAGTTGAACTATACTTTTGTGTTAGTAACAAAAGTAAACACCTTTGTAAACATGTAGTAATCTTATGAACATGATTTGCTTATGTTTGATATTATGCCTGAATAAAAATATAGATTTATGTTGTAGTTAAGCCTATGTGTCGATAGTGATATTCTTAAACTTAACTACAAGTTTACATGGTTTGATTCATGTCACTTATGCTTTATGACCAAAGTATATGTCACTACTATGCAAGTACACCAGTTTCTATTTTGTATTTCCAACGTCATATTGCAAGTTCATGCGTTCACATTCCCCTTTTTGTGTATGTAATCACGTTTTAAGCCTCCCCTTTTCGCATGGCTAAGTTGGGCTTAAAAAGGCTAAGCCCAACATATATATAATAAACGGACGTGTTAAACGGGGGAAAATAACGTTGGGTTAAATTAATTAATAAATGAAAACATAAAGTAGAAGGGCCCAAATTCAAGTATGGGTTGGGCCCATGATTGGTGTAACCTTTACACCATTAACGTAATAATGGGCCGCAAATATTTACATATAAGAAAATAAAGAAGAAAGACAAAATATGTAAATGTAGAACATACGATGTGTTTAACCCGAGGTTGGATTGAGTTGTGATGTAAACCTGCCCGGAACCGCCCGGCTGTCCAGTAGTCACAACAATACCTATCCAATGTGGGAGGTTAAACATGGAGCCCAATAAGGACCCGAGGTTAGACTGAGTTGTGGCGTAAGACTGCCCGGAACCAACCGGCAACAGGCAGCCACAACAATACCTGTCTAATGTGAGAGGTCAAGGCTTTAATAAGACAATTAAGGCTGAGTCAGGATTGTTAGGATTAAGTGAACTAAAGACTTGATCAAAATGGAACATGCTGGTGGGGGTTAGGTTAGAAAACACTTAACCAACTTAGCATGTTGGCTAGAGATAGAAAACCTAGTAACGGGGGACCCTTTTCAGCAGTAACCCTAGAAGGTGTATCAGGATACCCTGAAACTAGGCAGGGTGGGGCACGATTACTGGGCTGATTGTAAGAGGTCAAATCGACGGCGGTGGTGTAGCAGTGTAGGTTCTAACGGGGTGCGGGCGTGCACACACTCCGGCGCAGAAAAATAAGGCACTGGACACCAGTAGCATACCTGTGCATTCTAAGATTGTGTCGGGCCGCCACCATGGGACTTGATACACCCCATGGTGGGACCAGCATAGGTAACTACAACATCGGGGGCCGTAAGACACATGTAACTATGCGAGTAGGAGCCGATCATCATAGAACGGATCACATCACCCTGATTATGGGGTGCCAGTTGGAAACTAGTTTATATGGGTTCAGAGATTAACAGGGGGTACGATAGTATATTCGACCCTAGACAACTTAACCAAGTTTATAGTGCTTTCCCACTTCTTGTTTATACTTATCATACCCAGTTCTTTATTCATAGACAGAATAGTACTAGACTTACTCAGGCTTTATGTCTGACTCTACTTTTCTTTCGTCTTCTTTTCTTCCGTTTCCCCCCTCCCCCCAGGTCCACAGGGAGGGAACACTGCAGCTTGACCAGCCTTAACATCCAGCTTGAAGAAGAGAAATGTATTGCTTGGACTCTTTCGTTTTGAACTATGGCTTTGGACAACCACTATGGGGCTTTTGCAGTTTATATATGTTTTATTTATGCTTCTTTAAATAATGTAATCAAGACAGATTATGAAAGTGTTATGTTTTTTGGAAAAGATGTAAGACAATTATGGTGATGTTGTTGTAGCACGTATTTGCTTTTATGAAATAAAAGTTGTTGTTTTTCCGCTGTTTACAAATATGTGTTCTTATATCTGTCTTGTATATCTGTGACTTATACTTATAAACCTCCACCAAAATTAGGGCATTCCCTTTGAGAGTGACCCTAACGGAGGTGGGGTGTTTCAAAAAGGCTCTCAGCTTGCTTCACCATACTGGCTAGGTCCAAAATCAATTGCAGTGAACTTTTCCTTCATCTTGTACAGAAGAATGTTGTTGCTAACTCAAGTAGAAAAATCTAGAATAAATAGAAAGAAAGGGAAAAACAAATATACCCACCTATAGAAACTATGTTATATAGCATAATCCAGCAACTCAAGTAGGAAAATCAATTGGGTAGATAGCAAACCTTTCATTCTCTAAGGTAGCAAAAAAATTAGCTTTATCATCATCATTAGGAGTGCTTCTGAATCTGGCATCATCATTTTCCCAGCACTACCGCATGCCTTCATCTCACTGTATTACACACAAAATTCAGCTAATAGCAAAAAATAATAATATTGGAGATGCAGGGCTTTGATCCCCGTACCTCTCGCATGCTAAGCGAGTGCGCTACCAAATGAGCCACATCCCCATTTCTATAAGCAAAAATGAATAGTACAGAAATTGGACTGTAAACAGTTGCCAGAGCTTGAGCCAGGTGTAGGAAAAAAAAAGGGAAAACAAAATTGGACCACTCCAATTTGCATTTAATCAATTTCACTCATTTCCAGATGTAAAACTATCAATTGCCCCACTCTATTCGTTGTTAGGAACTTGCTGTTAAGTTTAGGACCTTACTGTTAAGTTTTTACTGAAGCTAAATGTCGGAAATAAAATTTGTATATTTGTCAACATTTATAGAAATTGATAACATAAATAGAATCCCATCCCTAAAGACATTGAACCAATAAATATCTCAAGAAATCTAACATTAACATAATGATATTTGGCCAAAAGCTTGACCTCTTACCAACGACATTGTTCTGTATAAGTAAATCGCTATAGCATCATTTAGGATGGACTCTCCATACACCAATAATAATACTTTCTGCATGCAATTAAAAAAGTGACTAACCAGAAGGGAGTCCAATATTAAAACAACCCTTAGGATCTGAACTCCCAAGTCGTGTTCTCTGTCCACCTAATAATAATACAACTGCTAACTTTCCTTCAGAGATGGCTTTCAACTCTTTCTT
This sequence comes from Allium sativum, assembly GCA_030737875.1. NCBI lineage: Eukaryota > Viridiplantae > Streptophyta > Magnoliopsida > Asparagales > Amaryllidaceae > Allium > Allium sativum. The sequence goes on from CM060922.1 coordinate 1,053,575,518, forward strand.
CACCACTTCTCTTTATTAGCCGAGATTCTCTCTTCTACAGTCGAAACAAAAAACTCTAGCACCGGTTCGATCGTAGGTGAGGATTACCTTGAAATCCAAGTGAACATCCAATGTTCCTGTCAATCCTTGCAAGATTTAAACTATGACCGTCCTTAACAAGTAGATTTCTGTGTTGAGGAGAAAGCTCATCCCAAAAGGAAAAAGCTCGACTAAAGATGCCGGTGGAGTGGCCATCTCGGTGGTGGCTGGCTGCGACTCATCTCGTCTTCCGATCTCTGACCCTAATACTATTTCTTTCATTTCCTTCTTCCCACCTGTATTGCCTATTCTTTTTGTCGGTCGCAGATATAAGAGCCCCAAGCATTCCACCAAGGATTAGAGCAGGTATAAGAAAGAAATTATGACGAGAAGTAGAGAAGAAGCTCGGATCGGTGATGTTGATTTTGTTTCTTGTGAAATTTGAGGCGGCTGGAAGGAGTATCTAATTAGGGTTTATTTGCTAAAGAAAGGCGAAGAGTCTAGAGGGAAACGAAATTTTTGAGGCAAATAAAAGCGAAGGGTCTGGAGGGAAATTTTTGAGGCAAATAAAAGCGAAGGGTCAGGAGGGAAACGAAATTTTTGAGGCAAATAAAAGTGAAGGGTCTGGAGGGAAACGAAATTTTTGAGGCGCGCATCGAAATGTGTTAGCGTGGAAACAAAGTTTATTTGCCAAGTGGTTGTAACATAAAGAAAATTTAAAACTAAAATTTTGCTAAAGAAAATTTAACAAAAATTATTATAAATTATTAAATATTAAATATATTATTATTTATATATTTTTGTTTGTACATTATTACTCAAAATTATGGAATATAATTTAGTTGTCAATAACAAATTATAAAAAAATTGTTACTAACTATACTTTGATTTAATTTGTAAATTTCAAAACTTTCAATTAAAAATGATAATAATAGTAAATATAATTTTTTTTATTATGATTATAAACTATAATAATACTAAATATCACTTCTTAGTTATTAAATTATATTAATTATTAGTCTTAATTGTTACATAATTATTAATATTTAATTATTTGACGTGATTATTAGTAATAATTGTTAAAATAATTATTATTCATTAAATATTACTTCATAATTATGAATATTAGATATTAATTCAATATCGAACATGAACATCAATTATTAAAATTTATTTAATATTATTTGATAGTAACTATTAATTATTTTAATATAGTTTTTAATTATTTGTTAAATTTATAATTATTAAATGTCGTTAATAAATGATAGCTGCTTAAGATCCTTTTTCGCAATTGTCATATGTCGCTTGTTGCAAATAAATAATTCCCAAAGGGTATTTTTCTTGTAGTTATCTAATTTTTTATTACTTTAATTGTTTATCCATGTTATTGACTTGTCAAAAACATAGTTGTAAACAATGTTATTTATTAGATCATATTTTTAATGATATTAAGATTTATTAGTTATTACATATTTAGTATTAATTATTAAAAGTTATATCAATTAGTAAATAATTACTTCGTATTTATTTATTACTAAAGTATTAATTCATATGAATAAGTATTATTACTTAGCACTTCTTATAATATAACTAAAAATATACTTCTTATAATATAACTAAATATTACTTATTACATCGTACTTTTGTATTTAATAGTAATTATGTTTACTAAAGGTGAGGCAAAATAATAAGTTTTAAAAGTATGTTTTTCGCAACTGGCTTTACCAGTTGTAAAAAAGTACAGTTATCGCAACCGGTAAAAATAGTTGCCAAACATATTTTTTTGCAACAAGTTTGGAAGTGCAGTTGCAAATAATATGTTTTTTGCAATGTTTATGGAAGCACAGTTGCTAAAAGTATGTTTTTGCAACAGGCAGTGAAGCGCAGTTGCAAAAAAATTGTTTTTTGCAACAGGAACAAAAGGTCTATTGCTAAATCTCATCTGTTACAACTGCTACAAAAGGTCAGTTGCTAAATATCATTTATTGCAACTGTCCTTTGATGCCTGTTGCAAATAGTTAGTTGCAATAGGGTATTTTTCTTGTAGTGTTTTTTTTTTCAAATATATTTCTATTAAATTTTGAGTTGTCTAGACAAACCAAGTACTTTAGAGTTGACCTTACTGGAATAGCATGCAAAAAGCATAAATTATATATTTTGATATTATGACAGGGTGAGGTTAGCATGGTACCAAATAGGATGACCATCTGAATTTCTTTCAATTAGCTTTTTATGAGATAATTAATTTCTTTTTCTTAAGTGCAAACAATACGGCACGCTTCACGTGTGAATTGTTTTTTCCTAAGCTAAATATGTTTAGCACTTTAAAGTAAAAATGATTTGCAATAATATTTATTAACACTTTTGTGTTGAAATCAAGTGTAGCTATTTTTAAATTTCATTTCCAAACTATGACATTAAACTTTTATTACTTAAATTTGCCTTTTCTTATTAGCTAACAAGGATTGGATTTATATGGAAAGCCAGGGATGGAGCCAGTAATTGGCTCAACAGGGGGCCGATTTGAAGGGGGGGGGGGCATTTTTTTATACCATTTTATCCTGAATTAATCTTAATTTTAACCTATAATGTCTCATATTATCAAGTTTTAGATAAAAATATTGTGTAAATACTAATAAAAATGCCTTAAAAATGGTCATTTTTGTATTAACAGAATTAAAAAAAATTCTAATATTTTAAAATCAAGGGGGGACCATGGCCCCTACTTAACCCCCTCCCCCCGCCTCCTTCCCTGTGGAAAGCCTATTAATTAAATTCCATTTTTCTGTGATATTTAGATTTTATGTTTGTTGCTGACATTTGAGTCAGCAAAGAATGTTTATTTAAGTGATCATATTTCTAAGCAATATAAAGATATATTCGGTAATAACCGTAGATGGATATTTTAAATAGTCCATGTTAGCACACAAAAATTGCAATATTAAAATTACTTTTTATGCTTGTATTGGACTATCTTAACAAATCATAATCCTTGTAGAAAAGTTACTGAGATGCCTTTGTTGGCAACACGAACAAGCGTGGTACTAATCATGGTACTTTGGTAAAATAAGTTTTGCGTTTGAGCTAAGTATTTAATTTGTGACTTTTTGATTTAGGGGATTATCAAAGGGACTCCAATTTTTGTCAAGGGGATGATAAATTTAAGGGGACTCCATCTTATTTTTTATTTGTTAAGGGGGGCTTTGGAATTTTAAATATAAAATAAAATATAGACTAAAGTACCCTGGCCTCATCATCCCTTAAACCTCGTGGATCAAAATTCAATTTCAGTTCGATCCAAAAACGCCGCGAGGTGAAAAAAATCAAACGTTGATAAATCCTTTTTTTGAAATTTTAGATTTTGTTGAAAAGAATGAACACAATTGACAGAAAGCGGATGAATTTCGTTTATTTGCGCGAATGATGAATACAGTTCATTATAGCAAGTTTGGATTTTGTTCGAGGGTGAATAAGTGTGTTACGGTTTAGATCTTACAGTTTGATAAGAAAAACAACCTCGCTGTGAGATGATTTGTCAAAAGTAATTACATTAAAACAGCGTACATGTTCGAACATTAAAACAAATGTTTGTTAAGTGAATTCATGCTTATGTTCATGTTGTATTAAGCATATGTGTATGTTGTTACATTTTTTTTCCATTTGTGGCTAGTGTGTTTTGTATGTGTTTATTTGTTGTTATTGTGTTCCATGCTTACTTTGATAGTGAAAAATAAAGTAAACAATGCTTAAATATGCTATTTTCATGTGTGTAGAACGTTTATTTAATCAATGCTTAAATAAGCTGGTGGAGCTTAAGAACTTGGCGGTGTATCATATTTGGAGCTATTTTTTGTTATGCAATCTCAAAATAACTGATCGAGTTCTCTGAACTTGGTGGTGTATCATTCCTTTGAGTCGTCTCAGAGATCATGCTTTATTTTCCACTATCGCCTTCAATCGTTAGCAATCTGTTTCAGTTGCCCTTTAAATTGTCTCATTTTTTTATTTATTTGAGTACGAGACCAGTCTAAGTCAGATCACGCACTAAAATCCGCAGCTTGTTGAACATGTTGATGGAATGGACACTCTCAAACAAATATTGTACGCAGACGTTAATGAATGCTGTCATATATCCATCTGCCAAAAGGCTATGAAATGTGAGGAAGCCGAACTAGTAGCGAACGGTAATATTGAGATATTACACTTAAAAAGATGGAAATTTCAAAACGTTCCAAAATGATTCTTTAAAAATATGGAAAAAACCAAAAAATTAAATAAAAAACTAGAAAAATACCTACAAATTAAAAATTATTTCAAAATTGGAAATGAGTCGACTGTATGGTCTAATGACACAACGCGTCCAACGTCAACCGTTCATTTTCTGGCTTTCCTACTGAATGTTCGAAATACTCATTTGCTGCATTTGATTGGTGTTAAAAAAAGGTTCCGAAAAGAGAATTGCGTTAAATTGGAGAGATAAACTAGGGTTGAACACGGGTCGGTTTGGTACGGTTTTGAGCAAAAACCGCTTCTGCACCGCATCAAACGGTTAGTAAAAAGCACAAACAATTATACTGACCATTTAAATGGTTCGGTTTCAATATAATACGGTTCAGTTTCGGTTCGGTTCGACTTAAACCCGTATTAAATACGAAATAAGATAATTACTTCATCAAAAGTCAATTTTCACAGGCAACCATTTCAAGCTTTTACATTAAAGTTTAAAACTTACAATGATATACTGAAATGAAAGATTAGTTCTTATTTATATAATCATTAAGTAAAATGACTGGAATAAGATTACAATCAACATTTATTCAACAAATAAGATGAAAAACATTATAGTAAAACTAAAACTTCTTCGTTGATGACAACGATTATACATCATTTGAATCTAAAATAAGGTAGGAGTTGCCTATATTTTTATGATACGATTACTAACATATATTATCGGTTCAGTCCGGTTTAATACGGTCCGCCAATCGTCCAAACCGCAACTAAACCGCATGGATGTGGGTCGGTCCAGTTTAATATTAGCTTCAATCGGAAAATTCGGTACGGGTATCCGCACTGTTGTGTTGGATCAATGCGGGCGGTTTCCGTATAGCGGCGCGGTTTATGCCCACCCTTTTCATATTATAAGTAGAAAAGACTTTTGGTTGATTTAATAAAGAAATGGGCCCCAAACTTGTCTTCTCGTTACTTATTCATTATATGTTGGATTGCTTATTCGTTCTGTATTTCATTTGGGAGCGGTAATGGGATAATAAGCTATTTTAAAAGAAGACGAAATTTATACCTAAAATAGCTGGGCTATAATGGGCTGCTCCGGTATTTTAAAATGAAGATAAAACTACCAGACAGAGGTGGGCACTACGAAGCTTTAGTTTACTCCAATGGGCTATCTAAATTTCTTTTAGGCCTGCTGCACTTCTTTGTTCTAGACTGAATGGTAGTACTTCTCTAGAGGTATGGCGAAGGGCTTTCTGCTTTATTTATTTCTTTTTATGTAAAGTATGTTAACAATCGTAATGCATTTTGACCCAAATATCTTTAGTTTCATTTAATATATTCAGACATTTAAGAATTAACTTTATGCAGCTAATAAATAAATTTTTCACTAAAACAAAAGTTAAGATTTTTTTTTCATTAAAAGAAATAATTAGGGTTACTTGCGAAAGTAGTTTAGTTTTGGGTTTATATTCACATAGAAAACAAAATTTTGAAAATAGCATGTAAAAAGTGAAGGTAAACAAAATTATGGAGAGCAATTCATTATCTCCCCTATTCTGTGAATTTGTGGACAAATGGACCTTAATTTTATAATATCCAAAAGTGGAAATTCAGTTACTTGCATGCATTGTATTAGTCGCGTAACTACCAAATTTCAGGGCAATGGAGGCATTAGATTAAGGACAAAATAAAGGTACCGCCTCTATAAACAACTAATTAGAGGCATAATTACAGCAATGCCTCTATTCACGTCAATAAAGGCAGATTAAACTACCTATATCCTATATCTCATTAATTAAAAATTCCAATTCATATAGGGGCAGAAGTTACGGAATAAAAAACGACGTCACTTTTTTAACTTTCGGAAATCCAACTCATTTTACTCTCTTCTAAAAAACCCTACAATGGAAGCCCGTCACTTCGACCAGAAATTATCGTGATAATGAAAAACTTCACAAATGTGAGAGTGACTATAGTTGATTTAGTGGCGATAATGGTTGATTTGGGGGGGCTGTGTTTAATTTGGGATGGCGTGGTTGTTTACATCCATCACATACAACTTAGGTAATCCCTTTTCCATTTTCTCTTCAGTTTCATCATTTGACTCTATGACTTTATTTTATACCTTCTAATTTGTACCAAGTAGGTTAATTCATTATCGAATTTATTTGCAATTTGATGGGATACTTAATTTACCATCTAGTGCTTTGAAATTTCAAACTTTGCAATTGTAACAGCTCTGAATTGCATAATTTAGTTGAATATTTGTTAATATAGTATCAATGATTTCTTTCTCCTTGACAATGTGAAAATTGAACAACATTATTCAGTGTAAGCCATATATTTTCTAACCGAAAATTCTTTTCACTTGTAGATGATGAACAATATTGCAGTATTTTTAGTTTGATTTTGTGCATCATTTCAGTTGGGTGATCTAGTTTCTAGATCCAAAAATAAGCTCGTGTAGTTCTTTCAAATTTTGTTGAATTCTTTCTCTCTCTCCCTTTTTTTTTTGCAGTCAAACTACAGTGATTTCATAGTTCTCTTTATATAGATATATGTATATACAAAGGGAAGTTTTTGTTTTAATATCAAGAATGAATTCATATGCAGGGGTGAATCTGATCCACCTAAATTTGGTTCATTACTAGGCGATTACATCCACTTCTATCAAAGCTGTTGTCCTTCGTTTCTTTTCAGGTATTATCCTCTTTTACCTCATGCAACTTTGGAAATTTTGTCAACGGAACCATGTTTACTTTGTTAAATATTAATCATATTTGTGTTTTATTATGTGTGATGTTAATTTAAAATAAAATTCTTCTAAAACATTCAGGTTTTCCTTCATTGGTACTATTATTTACACCGACTGTTTTGTACCTTTTTCTTTATTTTCAACATTCTTAATGTTGGGTATACCACCGTTGGGCATATTGATATTAATCGTGCTTACATATGCATTGCTAAAGCTGTGTTGTTAATTTACATACGCAAGATTGTTAATTGTTTTAATATCCAAACCTATATGTATTTTTTGTAACACTTTACATTTTTATTTCAAACACTATGGATTTTCTTAGTTCTCAAACATTTAAACTGGTGCAGATTATCTACCTGAACTTAAAAACTACATTTGATTTAAACTGCCTTCATAATATCTGGTTTTGTACTCATCCTTTTTTATTGCATGGTTTTTTCACGACTGCATAACTTACTAATGCAAACATTGCATTTAGAAATCATTGGGTGCATATGTCAAAAGAGTAGAAACGTCAAAAGAGTAGAAACCAGTAAAGATTGCATTTAACTAGAATCATTGAGATTATATTTTTTTACTTCGCTTTATCTACTAGTGTTTATAACTTCCTCTTATTGAATTATTTCCTAATTTATTTTGTATAGTGAGTGAGTGCATAACATATTAAGTTCAATTGGAATGCATATAATAAATGATGTTGGACTCTGCCCTTCAGAAATAGTTAGTCCATTGCTATTGATTTAAGTTTATTAAAGTTGTCTCTATTCTCTCTCTCTCTCTTCTTATTTCTGCTTTCTCTCGTTGACTTTTCCTTTCAATTTCTCCCTTATAATCTTCTGTGCCTCTCCGTTCTCTTCATCTTTTATTATTACTTGCTACATTGCCAAATATTTGTTCAAGTAATCAACTTCGTATTTTCATTAAAATAAGTTCAAAAAAAGCTTTTATGTGTGTGCTTATTTTCCTAGTGCAAGCTTGTGGGACAGGTTGCATAAAATGGCTATGGAGAAGGTTAGTCTGCAGTGGGAGATGAAATGTTAGATAGCTTTAGATGATGCTAGATATTTAAAGTATTTGCATCACCAATGTTGAAGGCCTATTTTGCGCAGAGACGTGACGTCAAGTAATATATTGCTGTAAGAATTATCTGAGTCCAAGATTACTGATTTCAGGCTTGTTATGATATTGGAGTTGGTGGTGGGGAAGTCATTGACTTCATGACATTGCTGGAGTGCACGACCACATTGCTCCTGGTAGGAATTTCAATGCATGTATCACTTTTTTTACTTCATACTTAGAGACTTTGAATACTGATTTATTAGTCTATTTGTCGCTTAATTACTAAATTTTATGCCAAATAGGATTTCAATACGATATCATCGTTTTATATAGAGATTTTATATTGTAATACCTAAAATTGATGGCCTAAGCAGTGCACCTATGGGTCTTAATCTTTAATATACTGATTCAGTTTAAAATTATACATTCAAGCCCTATTGAAGTCCAAGATCGTTAATGGAAATTAATCTGATTTCATGTAATAATAATTCATAAGTTTAGATTGGTAGAAATATCCTTTTCCTTGCAATTGGTTTTTCCTTCCCATGTTTTGTTTGTAATGCATGCCTACCTGTTTAGACATGTGTCATATTAAAAGGTAGATAGAGGCTACAATATGACAAATATTGAAAACATATACACTGAGATGAATGTGATGTATATTTTGTGAAAATTCATATATATAAGGAGGAACAAATTTTGCTACTTTTTAATGTTGATAGGTTGGCTTTATAATAATTATATATATTACACATACAAAAGCTTCAGCAATGACCTAATTTTTATGTAACAGATCCTTATGAACTAAACTTCGAATTAAATTTATAGATTTGATATACAACTTTGCTTGATCTTCATGTACTAAAATGGAGCTGGATATACTTTATACCTATAAACTGAAATTTAATCCATGACGAAAGTATATCCATGCATGAGTAATTCATGAAAGATATAGCATAAGGTTTCTAGTTTGTAAGTTACGTACAACATATTATAGTGACTATTATATGTATTGAATGCTTTTAAGATGGCCACACCTAATCATAGACTTGTAAAATGTGAGTACTATAAAGCAAGGGTGTAATACGCTTTATTGATATTTTAAAAATTGAAAAAAATACAGGCATCAATTGATCTGAAAATAGCCGTTGTGTGTTGATCGATCAAATTAAACAATTTCAAAAAAATTAGCTGAGTTTAACAAAAAATTAACACATACATACATATATATAGATAGAAAGTACCAACCATGCATCAAAGGTGCGAGCTGTAATATTAACATTTAACTGTATATATTGTTTAAGTAGTTTATGTTTTTCTATAAAAATGTATACTGTGTAAAGTTGATAAGCTTACTTATATTTTGTGATGCAAATGGAAGAGAGAGAATAGCATATAAATAATATTTGCATGTGCTTTCTTCCTTATGCAATAAGTCAAGGAATGACTAAGCTTATAAATAGATGATGAAGGATGCAGTAAGAATGAACCACCTAAATGCTTATATTTATAAACAGGGCATGTATAATTGACTGTTTAAAGTGTTAAACTAGTAGATTAAAAGCTTATTAAAATAGCTTTGTATGGTGAATTTGGTTGGTCTAAAGACATAAAAATATATTGAGACAACGGTTAAAAAGGTAAAGCCTGTGCTGATTAGTATTCCTAGACCAGACATGAATAAAAATAAACTTGGATATGGAATAGGGTACTGCTAGACTGGATGTTATATATGCGTATGCATGTATGAATAAATGTGTATTGGTGTATATGTTTAAGTAGTGTTGCATCTGCATGGGATTGATCAAGGAATTTTCTTACAAATAATCTGAGCTTTATATGCATATGTGTTAACAAAACCTGAATATAAGAAGTTGATAAAAATCCGTTGTATATATGCATATGTGTTGGAGTGAGTGTAAGCAGAACTGAATATATATATATATATATATATATATATCATAGTTGTTAAGGCGTGCGCTTAAGCGCGCTTAAGGCTTAGGCGCAGGCTTTGCGCCTCGCTGGCTTTCAAGGCTCCTCGGCTAACCAAGGCGCAAATAAAGCGCGCCTTTGGCGCTTTTTCCCAAGGCGCTGAGGCTCAAATAAGTGCGCCTCAAAAAATAATTGATTTATGCCAAGCCCACTTTCGTTTGGACCCAATCCGACTCTCAGCTATCAAATTCGAACAGTTTTGTTCGATTTCTAGGGTTTTCCCTTTTGTTTTAACGCATTCAACAGCTGCATCCACCACTGTTGCTAACACCGTTATATATATGTATTATAATTGTTGTATATATATATTAATTGTTGTATATATATTTCAAATATCAGCAGCAGTTTTGTAACTGTTTTTCATTTAAATTAATTAGTTTAAAGGTTTAAACTTTAATCTAAACTTGTTAGTTAATTTACCGAGTTATGTTTTAAATTTTAAATTTAAATTTATATATGTTTTAAATTTTTATTGAGTTATATTTTAATTTTAAAGTTTAAATAGTTATGTTTTAAATAATTAAATTTATTGGATTTGTGATCATTTTAGTTCTGAAATTGCATTTGTGATTTCATACCTACTAATCTATGTTTTTATCACTAAATTTATCATTTTAATAGCATTTTGTAGTGTAGTTTTTTTTTCTAGCAAAAAAGCCCACACTTGTATAAAAGTCACACAAAAAATCCCAAGGCTCAAAAAAGCCCAGGGCTCAAGCCTTGCGCCTTTTTGAGCCTTTGCGCCTTAACTACTATGATACACACACACACACACACACACATATATATATATATATGTATGTATGTATGTAAGACCAACTTGGGCACATGATTTCATCTCTTTGTAATGGACATGGAAAGCTGTATACCTAGATATAGAGTAGTACAGGCTACGTTTTAATACACTAAAGTCTTTAGTGTCTTGGTGTAACGACCCGGATTTTGAGCGACTTTGGTTATCGACATAAGCTCGATGTCGATAACCAAAACATTGAAAAATCCTGCTAATTAATGAAAGAAATTTGAAGGTGAGGATAGATAAGATAGATAAGATAGAAAACATAGAATAGAAGAAGAAGAAGAAGAACACAACATCAGAGTAACACGAACCTCACAGCGGAACGAATAACATATAATATATAACATAACTTTGAAATATAACAGTTATGTATACAATAGCACTTATCAGAGTACAACACTTACAACACAGCGGAAATAAACTATAGCTATATGATCCAGAAGCCTCCCGCTCCAGCTCTTCAGGTATATCTGTAAATTCCTGACTACTTGACTGCCCATACAAATTTAGGCACCCAAGAGTTTAGGGAAAACAAAACAAATAAACTCCGGGTCAGTCATGAGACTGGTATGAGTAAAACAGTTTAAACAGGTATATGAACAAGTAAATGACATCTCATAAGACCACGCCGCAGAACGGAACGGGTTTTTCCCTCATGAGAATCCAAAATATCTTTATATCAAAACCTTTTTGATATTATAATAATGTCTATGTACAAATAGATATCAACTAGCAGAAACGCTTTCATCTCACGTTCTACATATATAGTATTCAATCAAAATCGCAAGCACGTATTGGATAATGGATTTCCAACTATGACAAGGTATGGAACCACCTTCTGATCAGTGTACTCTAGGAACGATACACTGGAGTTCAACAAGAACATCTTGCAACTCAGCCACACATGACCGACCACTCATTTCGCTTGAGTGTATTGAATGTACATCACCAACGGTTGGGATCAACAACCGTTCCCGTATATATATGGGACAACATTGATAGATTTAAGAAACAAATGAATATTCTCTAGATAGGTGATTATACACCCTACTTCGGTGCGACCGACTTAGCCATGCTGCCTGCCCGATTTCTGTCATTTACCGGATGATGAGGCTAGAAGCTACGCTTTATCATTACATCAGATTCACTTCGAATGCCACATTGTCAGATCCATCGAAAATCACTAATTGACGTCTACGACAGTACATTACGTGTTAGCTAAAGAAGTTTCCTTCTCCGCTTCCACTCTTGGTACGGTCGAAGAAATCAATGTACGTGACCTTTCTGGAAATACTCTGTCAGACCTTCCTGGGACTGGACAAACCGAAGGCACTATTCAACATATCCATCTTAGTCACTGTTATCTAAGACTTATACAATAGCCCTTGCATTTTTCTCCGTCTTCAATTTTCTTTGGCATATATGATTCGCGACGCTTACGCCAATACAGAGTGGTTCTTTGGATAATAATCCAACCGGTCTCTCCATATTAACAACGTTAAAATGGTCAAAACTTCGATAGTCTGTGAGTTAACTATCAAAGAAAAACAAGTGTGCAAACAATGATATTATTTCCAGATGGAAATTATATCGATCAAACATCATTTAACATTAATCTCTTTAATTCATTTATTTACTTATCTCCTGTTTCCCTATATTCTAAATTCCTATTTTCTTTTATCAGAAAACATTTCTGATTCTCGTTTGGAAAACATTTCCAAAACTCCTTTACGATCAAACCTTACCATTTCTTAGTCAAGAAGGAAGTCACTCAAGTTGGGGTATAATTACCTCTCAGACCTTAACTGAACAACGTTATAACTTCGAAATGGTCAAAGTTTATCTTTTAATCTTTAACAACTTCTTTACGCCTTTCTCGGATTCAATTTTACTAATCCACTTCTATATTTAAAACATTGGTTATAACGATAACGTTATAATCCCTACTTTCGAATTATCTAACTTTAATTATAACTTCTATTCTTATTAGTGAATAATTAACCTAACACTTATTTATTTATAAATAAATGAATCTCTATTTAAACACTGGAAAGTATAAGTACTTTCCCGAATTCGATATAATCAAAATTGTCGATTAACTCTCTTCGAGAAATCTCTATTTGATTAACTCTTCTTCGAATAACCTATATTCGATTAACTCCTTCTCGAATAAACGATATTCGATAATCTCTCTTCGAATAACTAATATTCGATAACTCTTCCTTTTCAAATATCTCATATTTGAAAATCTCACTTCGATTAAACTAAAACCGATAACCCCCTTCGATGAAACTAACATCGATAACTCCTTTCGATGAAACTAACATCGATAACTCCTTTCGATGAAACTAACATCGATAACTCCTTTCGATGAAACTAACATCGATTTATTAAACTTGACGAACTTAACTCGACTAACTTAACTTGACTCGACTAACTCGACTTACTTGGTTCGACCAATTCGATTCGATTAACTAGGCTCGACTAACTTGACTAACTTAACTCGACTTTACTTGGTTCGACCAATTCGATTCGATTAACTAGGCTCGACTAACTTGGTCGAACCACCCGATCAACTCGATTAACTCCTATCGAATAACTAATATTCGATTAAACTCCATTCGCTTGACTCTAGATCGCAGCGATCACAATGGTTACGCCTGACTCCCTCAGGAAACATCCGACCGCCGTAGGCTATTTATAGCCCTGCGAATTACGCTAGCAGTCGTACAAGATGGCAACTTACCCTGAATACTATGTTTGACTAACTCTGTCCCAAATAAATATATTTGATTAACTCTAGTTCGTTTTAACTCTAATCGATTAACTCTAACTAATTAACTCCAACTGGTTAACTCTAACTGATTAACTCTAACTGGTTAACTTTGTTTGACTAACTCGACTTGACTAACCCCTTTCGAATAACATATTCGATTAACTAACTTTCGAATACCATATTCGATTAACTAACTTCGAATACCATATTCGATTAACTCCTTTCGAATGTCTATATTCGATTAACTAACTTCGAATACCATATTCGATTAACTCCTTTCGAATGTCTATATTCGATTAACTAACTTCGAATACCATATTCGGTTAACTCCTTTCGAATGTCTATATTCGATTAACTAACTTCGAATACCATATTCGATTTCTCCTTTCGAATACCATATTCGATTTACTTTATTCACTTTATAAAGATTTCCTTTTTAACAACGTTTTATTCATTTGAAAAGATTTACTTTTAAATAACGGATCTACACTTTAAAAATGATTTCCTTTTTATAATGTTCCCTTTCCAATTCTATTTGTAAATGGTTTACAAATATTTCCTTTTCAAATTTATTCTTGAAATATTCCAACTCCTTAAATTCCCGGGAAAATTCGCCATAACCTCCTTTGTATCGGGAGCATCTGGAAAATCCCCAAACTCGCCACACAGGCCTTTCCATTCAAAAAGAAATGTTTTTGAATTTATTTCATTTTTGAATATCTCCTATTTATAAATATTCCAATTTATAAATATCTCTTATTTATAAATATTCCACTTTATAAATATCTCTTATTTATAAATATCCCATTTTATAAATATTCTATTTTCAATATCACTTTGAAAATCCCCTTATCAACATTTCGGTATGTTATGGTATTCAATCATATCAAATCACGATGTTCAATATCGTACATACCCACACAATCAACAACAGGTTATACTTCACATCATATATCAAAATATATGAAAAACAATAAAAATAACTGTTGAGGAATCCAATCGGATTCCTCCAACCTGTTTCCCTGCATTCACAGATGTTACACAATATGATTATCATCACTTTCAGTTCAATATACATTATTCTGATAGCAGAATCAATATATAAATATTTAACGGTTTATATATATATGTATATAATTACATATATATATATATATATAATTTTCACTAACTGACTAGCAGTTCAATCAATCAACCAACACACAACAATCTACAGATGATTAACAGTTCTAAGAATACATTATATAAATATAACTGTTCAGAGTTGGTGAGTTTTACTCACATTGTCGATCATCGTTAAAGAACGATAATCGATTGTCGATTCTGACTCGATAATTTATTTCGATATAAATTGTAAACAGCTCCAATCCACTTCAAACCAGTTCGTTTGTGTAGTTCTTTTCGATACGATTCCAACGTGACCTGTTTTGTTGAATTTTGTTCACATACGACCAAGTTATAATGTTTTAAAGTTACGTATATTTTATATAATCATAACATGAATTAAATAAAATCAAACGGGCTTTAACCTTAAAACTTGGCCCACTCCACTTCTACAAAGCCCAGGCCGCCACTACTTCTTCTCCGTTCTGATGAGCACCGAACCTCCTGTAGCCATTTCCCAATACTTCTGCCCCATTTATCTACTCCAACATTTCACTAAAATTCCTACAAGAACATCCATCGTCTTCCTCTTCGAAAACCCTACCACTCCATACCCAGAAGTTTCAACTCGCCTCTCCCTGGCATTTTCCGTCGAGCTACAGTTTCCACGCCTACAGGAAGTCGCGCGTCCCTATATTGATCGAAATCCACCAATCTTTTTGGCAAATGAAACCACTCGATCCCACAAACACTTCGGCGAGCTCGAATCAATTGAAAACTCCCTAAAGTTTGCTCTAAACTGGACCCTAGGTCACACTGTTCATTTCGAGCACCACAGAAGTTTGCGTCGCACACCCTGATATGAATATCAGTTGAAGAAAACGCTGCCAGGACTCCAAATATACACTCTTTGGATTTTAGAAAATTTCTTTTGATTTGTTTATGATTTTTATTTGATCGAAAGTTTTTGGCTGTGAGAAATAAACCCAACGGCGGAAAAAGGAGTGTTGACTTCTGATTTAGGTTTTAAGGAAAGTAAGGGGGGTATTTATAGGCTCATAAAATATCTAGATTTTTTTTTATTAATATTTTATTTTCATCCTTTATATTTGTATCCGTCTTCTAAAAATCCATGTGATCACACACGATGCCTGACATGTAGCTAGAGTTCGACATTACGGTCCCAATGAAACTGGTTTCGTCGAATTCCGACTGCGTATGCTCACACAACGTATTTTTAACTGTCAAAATACTGATTGTTTTTCACTCTAAAAATCCGTACGACCACATAGTGACTCTAAAAATCACCAAAACTGACATCTAGCAATAATTTGATGTTACGGATCCAACAAAACTAGTTTCGTCGAATTCCGACTTCGTTTGCAAAAGTGGCTATTTTTACAGCTCTGAATGACCCATTTAAATATATAAATATATTTAAATATTATTAAATTAAATATAAATGAATTTATATTATCGTATATCTTCACATATGATATCGTCCAACTCCAGAATATCATATCAGAATTTTCAGTTTGATATTTCAGATTTTTCGATTTATCGATATTCAGTTTATATCGAAAATCCTTTTATAACGTAAATAAAGCGTTACGAATTATAAAGGAATTCTACAGCGACTTTTTCTGAAATTTGATTTGGACATAACTCAAAATCTACACGACGAAATCCCGATTATTCTCTTCCACTAGAAAGATATACTCCACCAGCTCCACACGTTTCTTGTTTCACAGAAATCCGGCTTAAAACGAATCCTGTACATTCAGTTGAAGTTCGAATCGCCAATTTATGAACTGTAGCGCCATTTCAAGCTCGATTTTAATTATATTAAAATTATACGTTCAAACTGTCGTCGATTCAATATAATCGTTATTATATTTCGAATCGAAACTCCACCAAATCTCGTATGCTATTCAATTCACATGATATTGTGAATTTCACTATTTCCGACTATTTCGACATTATAATATATTATTATATTATAATTATTTATTAAATATTCAATATTATTTAATTAAACGATCATTAACTTCTCTAAATCACCAATTATATAATTAAATAAATTAATTATATATCTCTAAAAATGTGGGTCATTACACTTGGGTATTGTTTGAGAAATATTATAAGGATGTACTTGAATTCTGTGCAGTATGAAATTATGCAATGTACTAAATTGTGACTTGATTTAATAAGAGTGCTTTCAAGTAATAAGTAGAACTGCAAATGACTTGCACACAATATAGTTTGTTGCATATGCCAGGAAATGCATAAATATCCACTGACTTGTTGTAGTTGAGTAACATTGTAAGCAAATGGCACTAGCTTTGGATACAAGAATTAACTTATATATACTTGTTAACATACGGTTGCATTAGAGAAGGGTAATGTGCTCTGTATTAGAACGTGCATCCTTGGAGGGTATGAACACCTTAAGATAAAGAAAATGAACATCATGCTTAATCCTGTTTTTTGTAAATAAAGCAGTGTGGCCGAGAGCATGCCATTATTTCTAATACAAACAATACTGAGGCGTGATAGTTCCATGTAATTTGAATTGGTGCACAGAGAAAAAGTGTACCAACCTTATTATATAAATAGAACTCTATGAAATGCCTTAGACTTGGATGTTTACTGTAAGAAGTAGTTGAAGTGAAGAATCTCCATTTAGTTGAAACATAGGCTATCATATAGCTGTAATGTATGACAATTGTATTGAGCCTAAAAATACTATTTTACTTGCTAAACTAACAACATTAAAAGTATAGGATTATGAGAGTGTTTTGGTCTCTGATATAAAAACCTGAAGTGAACTTGTTTTAATAAAATTTGGAACTTTATGAGTATAAAACAAAGCAGAATGTCAGGTCGTTAACATGGTCGTAGCACATATATGTATCCTCCGTAACTTAGAGATTGAATATGTTTGCAACTAATTTATGAAATGTGAGTGAGGAATGGGAAGCCTCAGGCATAGAAAAAGGCTGATAAACTATTTGTAATAGTTTGTACCATGACAAAAAGAGTGTTTTAATAATTAAACCATTTTATAAACAGATCGGATAAAGCTTTGGAACAAGTACGATTCATGAGAAATTAATATGGAATATATGTAATAGAGAAACTTCTTTATACCATATTCTTGCTACTTAACTTACAAAGAAGTTTTAAGAGATGGCTTAAGCTAGAATTTTACTTTAGTATCAGTTTTCATGCGGGGGTAAAAGTTTCACAGAATAAGTTAGATGTGTCATTGATTATAGCTACTTAATCAATTTATTCTACTCCAAATATTTTAACTATGGATTTGTAAGTATGAAAAGACTTATGTATTATCTTCTAACCTAAGTGTAATGTTTTAATTAATATACTGGTATGTATATACTAGTGTTAAGAGATCCTGGAAAGATTGAGTAAGCCAGGGAGGGGAATCTCTGGAGAGGAGGACCAAGTAATAAAAAAAACTTTTTGCCACTAAAAACTACCAATATAGTGAGTATAATTTTGAGGGGTCCTCTCATAGTGTGAGACCAAAAAGTTCCTTTGCTGCCTTTTTATTCTCTAGTCTCTAATGACGCAATGCGTTAGACCAATTCGAGTGGAGAAATGAATGTTTTTTTATCAATATATGTTGCTTTTGGTGAAATCTCAAGTTATCTGTATGGATAAGGAACAATAGATACCAACTAGCAAAATAATTTCAGGAGCTGGGTTTGGAAAAGTCAGTATATTTTATTGTTCTTTCAACTCCTTATTTCTTATACAATCAACTTTTAAAACAAAGGCTTTTTGTTTCTCTATTACAGTTAGGAAATGATAAGCGGCATAGGCATTTCGGTTTAATAACAAACGACAATAGATGCTTCTGCTTAATAACATGCTGAAATAGAGGAAACGTACCCTGATCCAAGCAAATTGTAAGTTCATGCATACAAGCATTATTAAACAAGGAACACTGGTAGGTGTGAAAAATTTCAATCACGGATTGTAATCCAACTGGGTTACGAGCAATTGTTCATAACATACCAAATTTTATACATAGACAAATTGCAAGCATTGATACGATCTACATATTTGCTTACGTTTCTTGTCTTCACAATTAGAAGATTGCATTTCCAGTCTGTTTCAAAACTTTCTTAACCTTGTCTGGTGTTATTATAACTTGCTTTTTTTCCCAAAACTTACCTCAGACAATAAACAACGCATACTTATACTGTTAAAAGATAACTATAAAACTATTAACATTGCAGGCGGCCAGGACCAAGGTTCAATTCATCTTATCCTCAAGCCGATGCAGAAGCTACCAAAAAGGCAAGGGAGGATGATGATGATAATTGGGAACTTCTAGGAGGCAAGCTTCCATTCTGAAACATGTAAGCATTATTCCCAATCTTCTTTTCTTTAGGAATATTAATTTCATGAATGGGGTGTTTAGGGCAAACTGCAGTGTAAACTTTGCATTGAATTGTCTTTTCCTAATTACCATAGTCCTAGCGTGATAGAATATCTAATACATAAATGATTCTACTGTTTGGGATGTTCGAGTGATAGGGCGTCAACTACATAATGCAGCGTGCTTGAACTAATATTTATTTGACTATAACCTTTTCATTTGGGAGTGTTAAGTGACAAATCTTAAATGCGAAGGTTTTCCTTAACAACGTACTCAGTGGCCGAGTGGGTACATTCTCAAATATATGTGCATTTATTATATTTGGGATGTGGAAATGAAAG
Source organism: Allium sativum (assembly GCA_030737875.1). Classification (NCBI taxonomy): domain Eukaryota; kingdom Viridiplantae; phylum Streptophyta; class Magnoliopsida; order Asparagales; family Amaryllidaceae; genus Allium; species Allium sativum. Next base: position 1,053,595,006 of record CM060922.1, read on the forward strand.
GGATATGCTTAACATTCATGACTTCCACAAATCTTATTGGAACTGATGTATGAGTTTTCCTTCTGAAAATTTCCACAATCCTTTATCTTGTTTAATATGTTCAAATGATACATTTTGGTTTTGTAATATATATGATAAGTTTTATCCATGTATTACACATCATAGAAGTGAAGAATAAATATTAAACTATTTATTGTTGATTCAACATTATGTCCTTGAGAAATTAGAAAAACAGTGATTGTCGAGGTAAGTAGAAAGCTAAGTGTGTTTCTAGTGCCATTGGGTGAATCTGTTAAAAAGATGTTTTCATAATACACATCATAGAAGTTAAAAACAGAACTTTTCACTTGCACTTCTTGATGGTTGGTTACTCTATCAGCAGTTTATCATTTTCCCGATCCTTCATGAAATAATTCTTTTGTATACAACATTAGATTACAGCCTATTTATCTTATGATTATAATGTTTTTTTCTCCAGGTTGATGGTTCGAAGGAATGATTGCAGAAGGATTTGATGTTCAATTATCAGTCCACAATTGGAATTTCAGTTATGAGGTTCTCACAAGTTAGCAAGTTCAATTTTCTTTTAATATGTTGTCCACTTTTGGTCTAAATTTAAGTGTATCTAAACAAGCTATGTACATTTATTATCCATATAATTTGAATTTTGCTGCAGTTCTTCTACTGCTAGCTAATGTTATCGAATTACCAAAAATATTTAAATGATAGTTCATGTTGCGGGAATGCATTGTTGGTTTGATTTGCATATTATGGATATAAATTAAATTAATGCCAAGGGCAATCATACTGCCTCTGATATATATTCCTTAATATATATTAATATTAGTAGGGGCACTTGCTAGTGCGTGTACTGGTTTCCCATGCTGGTTTCCCTGATTGTCTCTCTTACATGGCAGATGGAGTATTAGAGGCAAATTAGGTGTCCATTTTGCCTCTAGTTATTAATTGGGACGCCATTTATAGGGGTGGCTGCTAATTTGCCTCTCCTGTCTATAGTGGCGGAGTAGTGCAGTTTTAGGCCCCTAGTTTAATTAATTGAGGCAATTTTTACTGTCTTCAATTTCTTTAAATCTGGTATATATGCAGAATATACTAGTTCTTTGTTATAACAAGTGGAAATCCGTGCTACCTACACGGGCTTGTAACATAATTTGATGAGCATTATAGTTAATGACTTAATGTTATAGTTGAATACCCAGGTCAATGTTTAAAAGAACGTCCTCAATTGGAGTTTGATTTTGAAAAAGTGGGAAAAAGTTCCTCAATTTATGTATATATATCAATATAAACGGAGAAGTGTAATTTGGTAAACATCTACTCTAAGGGTATTACGGTTACGACAATCGTCAATTTTACCGTCAATCGTAACCGCAACCGCTGTTGATGGGTAGTAAATTTTATAACCATCTAACCTTTACCATAACCATTACCGTAAATTTACATTATTACCTATAAATAATCCAAGTTCTAAATTTGTTCTTAAGAATTAGCTTTTTATCTATAAAACAAACTATCCATGTACATGTTGTCTATAAATAAAAAAAATTATACATATGTTATTTATCTAGCTTAAGTTATTAAAAAACATATTTTTTTATTATTATGGAATACCACAAAAAAATCATGTGTGGGTGGTATGTTTTACGGTGGTTATCAAAATTCAGAACTGTTACCGTAGTAGATGGTAACTGTGTAAAAGGTTAGTACGGTTTGGCGGTTGAAAAGTTCAACCGTAACTGCCCTAATTTACTCGATGAAGCTGTGGACAAAATCTATATTAATCACACCATTAGCGGAATATAAATGCAAATTAACTCAACGCCTTGCTACTGCAAATTATAATTTTTGACCAATACAAATTGTGACATATAATAGCTATTACTCATAGTCAAGTTTGATATCATAAATAATAGTAGCAAAAGCACTATCTGTAGGAAACTGCAATAACGTACACACTTAATTGTAGGAAAAGCCATTCATTTTATACATGAGTAGCTACTTGCTTGCACTACTAAAATTGTATGCATTTTCACCAAAAAAGCTTCCACTAAACCGCATAACCCTTGGGAAGACCAAAAAATAGTTGTTGGAATATGGATTAGAGTCGTATTTTTTGTTACAGGCGTGGGAGATGAATGAGCAAGAGTAAGAGGAATTTGGGAAGCTATGACCATTCAGTTGAATGGGTACAACCATTTGTATTCTGATGCGCAATTAAGAGGAATTTGGGAAGCCATGTCAGTTCAGCTGAATGGACACAAACATTTGAATTCTGAGCGCACGCACATTAATGACCGCGTGGTTAAAGGGTCGCAACCTTTCCAATTAAAGCGGTTACTAATACACGAATAGACACCTCCTCCAGTCTATAAGTATATGACTCAAAACAAGAACACGTACATAGAATTTTAACTTCTTGTATTAATGCTTCTTCTTCAAAGTAATCCTCTATTCTAGTTTCTATAATTTACTTTAGTTCATCGGAGCTCTGTTTGCTGGCACTACGCTACGGGGTTGGTCCGTTTTATCTTGAGAAACAAATTGCTATCACGTCAATCAGTGCATATGACGATAATATTGTTTCAAGGAAACAGAATCATTTCTGGGCTCGAACATTACTGAAATATTCATCTTCTACTCTATTGGTGACAGTTCTGAACCGCTCCAATCTAATGCACAACCGGTCTCGCTTACTGTTGTTGCTGTATTCACAGTTTGACTTGACAATTGTGGCATTGTTGAGTAACATTGATTGATGTTATTGTTTATTTGCAATACAATCATGTATTGACAAAAGATCTAACTTTGTAATACAATTATGTATTGACAAAAGTTCTAACAATCTTGAAACAATATTTTGCTTGTTTGAACGTATGCTAATTTGGAAGATTATAGCCATGTATTTTCTTCATAAATTTGCTATCGACTTAGGTACATTTTGCTGCTGATTCAGTTATTTTTGTGTATTTGTTTCTCGATTAAATCAACCTGAGTTTCATGTTCAGATCTAAAAACATTATATTTCCTATAACAACCCGTATTTTCAAAAAACTGTTATAACGTAAATCGAGGCAGAATTTAATTCAAAAATCAGAATCAGGGGAAACGGGCTATGCCATTGCGTTCGTCTCGGAAAAATACGCGAAATAGAGTCCGAGTTTTCGAAAATCGGAGTCCGTATGACCCGGTTAAGGCCCATTGAAGTTTTCAGAAAATTTCTATGCTAAAGACAGATTTAAATTTCAAATTAAACAAAACGGATTAGGGCTAATCAGGGTTAGGCGGGAAAATTCCCGCCAGGGGGCCCATGTCGACAGGCAAGTCGACAGGGCACCCAGGGTGTCGACTGCCCTGTCGACAGCCCTGTCGACAGGGGGTGCCCAGGCAGTTTAGCCTGGTGCACCATTTCTGATTTGGGTTGGGTCAAGGGGCTTGGTTCTGGAGAATTCTAAGATCTGACGGGCCAAACCTAATCTAGGGTTAATCCTAGGGCCTAAAACACTCTAATTCTCTATAAATATACCCCTAATCCTACCCTAAAGCCTCATTAATCAATCTTGCAACTAAACTATGTCAATTTGAATCCTCAAATGGCCTCCACCTAAAACCTAGCCTCCACCTTCCTCAAAGTTAAATCCTATGAAGATATGATGATCATACAACCTTTTCTATGTTGTATGAGTGCTTAGTAACTTGCATACTTCATTAAGTAGCAAGTTTGATTTGCTAAGTTTGTGTTTTTGGGATCTTGCAAAAAGGGTTTTCTTATTTGAGGCTTTGTTTTGAGTTTTTAAAAGGGCTTCTTCATCTTATTTGGTGGATTTGTGGCTTGTTTATATTTGTAAGCCCTCTTACCTTCACTTTACAAACTCTAAAGTTAATGTTTGGTGAAAGTTGAGATTTGTGTGAGTTTAGTTGATTATGCATGCTTATGCGAACTCACTATGTCATGTTTTATATGATTCATAAGTTATGCATGCATATGCGAGATTTCTATGCCATGTTTTACATGTTTCACAAGTTATGCATGCTCATGTGAGCCTATTATGTCATGTTCTACATGTTTAATGGATTATGCATGTTTATGCAAGCTCATCTTACCATGTTATGCAAGTTTAATGGATTATGCAAGTTCACCTTACCATGTTATGCAAGTTTAATGGATTATGCATGCTTATGCAAGCTCATCTTACCATGTTATGCAAGTTTAATGGATTATGCAAGTTTAATGGATTATGCATGTTCACCTTACCATGTTATGCATATTTAATAGGCTATGCATGTTTATGCGAATTCACCATGACATGATTTGCAAGTTTAACATGTATGCATGTTTATTATGACATGTGAAGTTCACCATGTATGTTATGCCAAGTTACCTTTTATACCCTTATACGTTATGACGAATATGTAAGCGAGATAATGACGTTGGGAGGGTTTGGGTAAACTTAAAAATACATGAAACTAAAAGATTGGGAATTTACCTATTAAGTTAGGTCTACCCCTTGGGAATTTACCTATTAAGTTAGGTCTACCCAAGTATATGTGAACTTGTAAATATGTTCTAAAGTGGACATGACATTAGATAACATGATATGGCCAACTCGAGGTTAGACCTAGTTGTGGTGTAAATCTTCCCAGGTAACCACAACGTGGGGTCTAATGTGGGTAGTTGGTCATGTTGCACCATAAGACCCGAGGTTAGACCTAGACGTGGTGTAAATCTTCCCAGGTAACCACGGATGTCTAATGTGAGAGGTTGGGTGCATTAAGTAATTAATGCCTCATGATTAGGGTTAAGTCATGGCCCACTAATACTTAACCAATAATGGGGATGCGAGGATTAGATGGGGTTAAGTGGTTACACTTAGCTAATTTAATCCAGGTTTAGTGAGGGGTTAAAACCACACTTAACCCTCTTAGAAACCCTAGCAACGTGGTCTGTTCCAGCAGTAATCCCAGTTTGGTATCATTCACAACCCTAGAGGCTAGGCTAGGGCGGGGCACGATTACTGGACTGATGTAAGCGACCAAAGCGACGGCTGAGTGGTACAGCGGTGCGGGTCCGGCGGGCTACGGACGTGCACGTAGTCCGATGTTGGACAAACTCGAGGCACGGGTACCAGTAGGCTTAGACTGTGCATTATTGCTTAGGTGTCTGGGGTTGACACCCGAGGGCTTGATACACCCAGAGGTGGACCCAGCACAGTCTGACTACATCCATGTGGGCCGTATGGACACCAACACTTGACGTGTTAGGTTTATAGGGAGCCGATCGACTAGACCGTTGGGCTGGGCCTTATACTAAGGTCACTTCATGTTATTGGGCCAAAGTTGGGCTAAGGGATCGAGATCTGTTTGTGGGTTTGCTAGTACACTGTGGTGCAAAGTTTAACCTCGTCTATGTGATGTCACCTTTATCTATTGCCAGTATGTTCATCTCAGTTTCCATCATACTGTTAACTTTATTAGTTTATAGATTGATCGTAGTAGGGCTTACCAGTCTTTTTGACTGACCTGTTTTCTTTCGCTTCTTTTCTTCCGTTTCCCCCCCCCACAGGTTCTCAGGGAGGGACTACATCTGCTTAGTGGATCTTTGACTTGCTTGTTGGATAGCTCACGTATGGATCTGAGCTAGCTGTGGCTTATCTTTTATTTCTGGGGATTAGTACTGATGTTTTACCATGTATTTTGTTATCACGTATCTAGACTGATGTTGTATTTTGGATCATGACATTTTGATATTATGTACTTGACTATGTTGGTTTTCTGAAATGATGATGATGGGTTTTTATCTGCTACCGCTGCTTTACTTATATTTATTTTTATATATTCTGTCTTGTGATATCTCTGTGCAAGTTTACCTTCACAATAACGCCCCTCCAAAGCTAGTACATTCTTTGGAGTGATCCTAGTGGAGGTGGGGTGTTACATTTGGTATCAGAGCCAGGTTAACAAGATTGAACAAAACTTTTGAAAAAAAAAAAACCTTTTCGAAAAACTATTTTCAAAAACCTACTAAGTATTTTCCAAAATAAAGTCTAGATTATTTTAAGGCTAATCCCCAAAAGCCATCAGCGTTATCCTTCGTTCCCTTGACCTAATCTTATCTTATCTCTTGTTTCAGTATGGCTGAGAATCTTGACATCCCAGATGGAGTGAACGTACCACTCTGGTATAGGAGACTCCTAGAAGCTAGGGCGGCAGCTGGTCCCGCAAACCCTACTCCCACTCCTCCTCCTGTAGTTGAGAATCCTATCCCTAATATCCCTCCTCCGGTGGTTCCTGCTCCCCCTCCTCCAGCAGTTAATATTCCCCCTCCCGTTGCTAATGTTCCTCCTCCTCCCGTTGCTGAGGCTCCTCTTCCTCCTCCTCCCCCTCAGCATCCTCAGATTGAGTTTACAAAGGTGTGTAAAGACTTCAAGGCAATGGGAGGCAAGAATTTCCTAGGCACAGAATCTTTCGTTGAAGCTAGGAATTGGCTGAAGGACACGGAGGACTTGTTTGCTATCTTTGGGATTGATGACGAGAGGAAAATCTTATTGACCGTATGGCTTTTGAAGGATGAGGCGGCCTATTGGTGGGAGGTCACCAATGGGACGAGGCCCGTTGAGACTTGGGCCGATTTGAGGGCTAGATTTGTGACCAAGTTTCTATCTTCAGCGGAGGCGAATTTACAAATGGAGAAGTTTATTGCATTAAAGCAAGGGGATATGTCTGTCAAGGAGTATGTGAACAAGTTTAATCAGCTGGCCCGCTTTGGTTTGGATATAGTAAACACCCCGGAGAAGAAGGCTCTTCGATTTTCCAGAGGATTGAATGAGCCGCTACAGGGCTTGGCGATGTCACATATTCCGCATGGAGCCACTTTCGAAAGTTTGGTCAATATGGCTCTGCTTCAGGGAGAGGGAAAGAAGGAAGTCAAGTCGGGCGATACTCAAGCAAAGAAGGCTGATTCTCAAGGCAAAGGCAACCAAGGTCAAAGCAGTCAAGGAAATCAGAATAAGAACAAGAAGGGCAACAACAAAGGCAAGGGGAAGTGCAATTACTGTGGCATAGCTGGGCATTTTGCTAAGGATTGCAGAAAGAAGAAAAGGAAGCTTAATGGGGGATGCTTTTCTTGTGGAGAGACTGGGCACTTCAGCAAAGACTGCCCAAAGAAGAAAGGACAGGCTGGATCTTCAGGAGGGCAAGTTCATGCTCTCAATGCCGCTTCAGTTCCCGAGAGAGGTAGTGTTTCTGTTGAGAACCTTGTTTATATCTCTGATCTTCCAGTACGTACCTTGTTTGATTCCGGTGCATCACATAGCTTTATTTCATCTGATCTTGTTGATAGCTTGCACCTCAGTACTAGCTTAGTGGATGATCCCGTTTGTGTTTCGAATCCCATTGGGGGTTCTGCTCATCTATCTATGATATGTGAGGATCTAAGGATTTCTATACTCAGCGTTGAGTTCTTGTGTAGTGCGTATGTTCTAGGTTTCAGGGGATACGGATTGATCTTGGGCATGGATTGGCTGTCTAGATATGGAGCCATTCTGGATTGTGAGCATAGGGTTGTAAGGCTTGTGACTCGCCTGGGCAACACCTTAGAGATTTCATGCAATCCGAAGAATCCCGTCATGTTATGCTATCTAGAATCTCTCGACTCATCAGAGGAGGCCCTTCAGTCTGTAAGGGTGGTCCGAGATTATCCAGATGTGTTTGAAGAAGTTAAGGGGTTGCCCCCTAAACGAGAGATTGACTTTCGCATCTATCTTGCAGACAATGCTAAGCCTGTTTCTTTGCCCGTTCGGCATATGGCTCCGCGTGAGAGACGGGAGCTGAGCAAGCAAGTGAAAGAATTGCTTGAGAAAGGCTTCATCAGAAGAAGTATATCCGAATGGGGAGCGCCTGTGGTGTTTGCAACTAAGGCAGATGGCTCTCTTCGACTCTGTGTGGATTATAGAGAATTGAATAAGCTGACTAAGAAGAACCGACACCCGTTACCAAGGATCGATGATCTCTTTGATCAACTTGTTGGTGCTTCTGTTTTCTCTCAGCTTGACCTTGCTACGGGTTTTCATCAGCTCAGAGTGGCTGAAGACAGTATAGACAAAACTGCATTCAGAACCCCAGACGGATTCTTTGAATGGCTTGTTATGCCGTTCGGTTTGACGAATGCACCCGCGTATTTTGTGGATTTGATGAGTAGGGTGTTTCGGGAGTTCTTGAATAAGTTTGTCGTGGTCTTTGTGGATGATATTCTGGTCTTCTCCAAGGATGAAGAAGAGCATGCGAGGCACCTAGTAGAGGTGATGGATACACTCAGAGCACACCAGTTAAAAGCCAAGTTCTCCAAGTGCCACTTTTGGAGAAGGGAAGTCAGATTTCTTGGGCATATCGTATCCAAGCAAGGCTTGGCGGTGGATCCCGCGAAGGTGGTTGCAGTTCTGGATTGGAAGACTCCAAGAAATGCAACCGAGGTGAGAAGCTTTCTGGGTCTTGCGGGTTTCTATCGGAAGTTCATCAAGGACTTCGCAAAGATATCCGCCCCTCTTACTAAGTTGACGAAGAAGAACTTAGTCTTTGCTTGGGATATGGATTGTGAGCTTGCTTTTCAGAGACTCAAAAGAGCCCTTACCTCCGCACCAGTTCTAGCCTTACCCGATGGTGGTAAGATATTTACCGTGTACACTGATGCTTGTGGCACGGGATTGGGTGCCGTTCTGATGCAAGAAGGCAGAGTTATATGCTTTGGTGGGAGGCAACTTAAGGTGCATGAGAGGAATTATCCCACTCATGATCTAGAGCTGGCAGCGATTGTATATGCGCTCAAAGCATGGCGTCATTATCTTCTGGGAGAGAGATTCGAGCTATATACTGATCATAAGTCTTTAAAGTATCTCTTTTCGCAGAAAGATCTGAACTTAAGACAGCAGAGATGGATGGAATTTTTGGCTTCCTATGATTTTGAGATATTCTATACCCCTGGCAAGGGGAATGTAGTAGCGGATGCATTGAGTAGGAAAAGGTTGACACTAAGTCCTCTGTTTGTTGAGATGAAGAATTTAGAGTTCTTAGCGACCTTTGATTTCTCTTTGGCAATAGAGTCGGTGACCGATTCCTTGGCATCTTTAGAGCTCAGGCCTACCCTCCTAGATCAAGTTGGGGCTTCGCAAAAGGAGGACCCTCAGATAATTGAGATCTTGGATAAGCTGGTTCGAGGGGAGACGTCTAGTCACCTTGCTCGATATTCTATAGACGATAAGGGTTGGCTGAGGAGAGATGGAAGGCTTTGCGTCCCGATAGTAGAAGACTTGGTGAGGAAAGTTCTTGAGGAAGCACATCACTCCAAGATGACCATACATCCAGGGGGTGATAAGATGTATAAGGACATGAAGCGCATTTTCTTCTGGCCTGGAATGAAGAAGGATGTGGCCGAATTTGTCTCGAGATGTGTTATTTGTCAAAGAGTAAAAGCTGAGTCGAAGAAGCCCGGTGGGCTATTACATCCGCTAGAGGTCCCGCTATGGAAGTGGGAGGGCATTTCTATGGACTTTATTGATGGGCTTCCAAGGTCCAGGAAGGGGAATACGAGCATATGGGTCATTATGGATAGGCTCACGAAGAGTGCTCACTTTATCCCAGTAAAGAGCAAAAGAACAGCATCTGGACTAGCATCAGTATATCTTCGTGAGATAGTGCGACTACATGGAGTCCCTTCCAGCATAGTCAGTGACCGAGACCCCATCTTTACTAGTCAGTTCTGGAACAGCTTGCAGGAGGCTATGGGCACGAAATTGAACCTGAGTACGGCCTATCACCCACAAACAGACGGCCAGACAGAAAGGGTGAATAGGGTACTTGAGGACTTGTTGAGGCTTTGCATTCTGGATTTTGGTGGTGCTTGGGAAGACCATCTTCCTCTTGTCGAGTTTGCATACAACAACAGTTATCAGGCGAGCATAGGGATGGCACCCTTTGAGGCTTTATATGGGAGGCCGTGCAAGTCACCTACATGCTGGTGGGAATCCACGGATAAGCTTATACTTGGACCCGACATGATTAGGGATACATCTGAGAAGGTTGAGTTGATTAGAAGACGGATGAAAGCGGCCCAAGACCGGCAGAAATCCTATGCTGACAGGCGAAGGTCCGAATTGGAGTTTGAGGGTGGGGACAAGGTTTTCGTGAAGGTTTCTCCTTTGCGGAATGTGGTCCGATTTGGAGCTGTTGGGAAGCTAGCACCGAGATTTGTTGGACCCTTCCCCATCATTGAGAGAATTGGGAAGATGGCTTATAGAGTGCAATTGCCCGAGAAGTTGTCCGGAGTGCATAATGTCTTTCATGTCTCGCATCTCCGAAAGTGCCTGCATGAGTCCGCTGAGGTGGTTGAGCCTAGCATGCTTGAAGACGTGGAGGTAGAGAAAGAAGCAACTTTAAGGAAAGCTCCGATTCGTATCTTGGGGACAGAGACCAAGAAGCTAAGGAATCGTGAGGTCAGATTGGTGAAAGTTCAATGGGGTGAAGCCGAAGAGGACGCAACTTGGGAAACCGAGGAGAAGATGCGTGGGCTTTATCCATTCCTGTTTGAGGGTACACTCTCAATCTCTTCCCTTTGTTAGTATATCTTTCTCTTTGCTAATCCATATTTATCTAGTTATCGTGCTAAGCTTGTCATGAGAACCTTAGGTAGAAACCCTTTTGGATGAAACATGTGCTTGAGACATGTTATGGTTGATGGTTGCAAGTGGTTGCAAGTGTTTGCAAGTGGTTACTCGTGGATGCATAATACACATTAGGCACTAGATCGGCTCACACACTCCTCATATTGCATGTGCATGGGTGTTTATGCATATTCTTGGATGAAATTAGTATGCAATCACATGGATGTTGCATATGGATGTATGATTGAGCACGCATGTAGAGATTATACGTTATGTTAGGGATTTGCATACATATGGATACATTTCACTAACATATTTTGCATTGATCATCGCATTAGATAAGTACATATACACACACTTTTGCATATGTTCATACAGCATTTAGAATCTTTTAAGGACAATGGCTGCTCGTGGATGATGTTTTGAGTAGATGGATGTTGGATGGTAGGATATGTTCTTCCTAACTTGAAGATTTCGGGGACGAAATCCTTTAAGGAGGGGAGAATATAACAACCCGTATTTTCAAAAAACTGTTATAACGTAAATCGAGGCAGAATTTAATTCAAAAATCAGAATCAGGGGAAACGGGCTATGCCATTGCGTTCGTCTCGGAAAAATACGCGAAATAGAGTCCGAGTTTTCGAAAATCGGAGTCCGTATGACCCGGTTAAGGCCCATTGAAGTTTTCAGAAAATTTCTATGCTAAAGACAGATTTAAATTTCAAATTAAACAAAACGGATTAGGGCTAATCAGGGTTAGGCGGGAAAATTCCCGCCAGGGGGCCCATGTCGACAGGCAAGTCGACAGGGCACCCAGGGTGTCGACTGCCCTGTCGACAGCCCTGTCGACAGGGGGTGCCCAGGCAGTTTAGCCTGGTGCACCATTTCTGATTTGGGTTGGGTCAAGGGGCTTGGTTCTGGAGAATTCTAAGATCTGACGGGCCAAACCTAATCTAGGGTTAATCCTAGGGCCTAAAACACTCTAATTCTCTATAAATATACCCCTAATCCTACCCTAAAGCCTCATTAATCAATCTTGCAACTAAACTATGTCAATTTGAATCCTCAAATGGCCTCCACCTAAAACCTAGCCTCCACCTTCCTCAAAGTTAAATCCTATGAAGATATGATGATCATACAACCTTTTCTATGTTGTATGAGTGCTTAGTAACTTGCATACTTCATTAAGTAGCAAGTTTGATTTGCTAAGTTTGTGTTTTTGGGATCTTGCAAAAAGGGTTTTCTTATTTGAGGCTTTGTTTTGAGTTTTTAAAAGGGCTTCTTCATCTTATTTGGTGGATTTGTGGCTTGTTTATATTTGTAAGCCCTCTTACCTTCACTTTACAAACTCTAAAGTTAATGTTTGGTGAAAGTTGAGATTTGTGTGAGTTTAGTTGATTATGCATGCTTATGCGAACTCACTATGTCATGTTTTATATGATTCATAAGTTATGCATGCATATGCGAGATTTCTATGCCATGTTTTACATGTTTCACAAGTTATGCATGCTCATGTGAGCCTATTATGTCATGTTCTACATGTTTAATGGATTATGCATGTTTATGCAAGCTCATCTTACCATGTTATGCAAGTTTAATGGATTATGCAAGTTCACCTTACCATGTTATGCAAGTTTAATGGATTATGCATGCTTATGCAAGCTCATCTTACCATGTTATGCAAGTTTAATGGATTATGCAAGTTTAATGGATTATGCATGTTCACCTTACCATGTTATGCATATTTAATAGGCTATGCATGTTTATGCGAATTCACCATGACATGATTTGCAAGTTTAACATGTATGCATGTTTATTATGACATGTGAAGTTCACCATGTATGTTATGCCAAGTTACCTTTTATACCCTTATACGTTATGACGAATATGTAAGCGAGATAATGACGTTGGGAGGGTTTGGGTAAACTTAAAAATACATGAAACTAAAAGATTGGGAATTTACCTATTAAGTTAGGTCTACCCCTTGGGAATTTACCTATTAAGTTAGGTCTACCCAAGTATATGTGAACTTGTAAATATGTTCTAAAGTGGACATGACATTAGATAACATGATATGGCCAACTCGAGGTTAGACCTAGTTGTGGTGTAAATCTTCCCAGGTAACCACAACGTGGGGTCTAATGTGGGTAGTTGGTCATGTTGCACCATAAGACCCGAGGTTAGACCTAGACGTGGTGTAAATCTTCCCAGGTAACCACGGATGTCTAATGTGAGAGGTTGGGTGCATTAAGTAATTAATGCCTCATGATTAGGGTTAAGTCATGGCCCACTAATACTTAACCAATAATGGGGATGCGAGGATTAGATGGGGTTAAGTGGTTACACTTAGCTAATTTAATCCAGGTTTAGTGAGGGGTTAAAACCACACTTAACCCTCTTAGAAACCCTAGCAACGTGGTCTGTTCCAGCAGTAATCCCAGTTTGGTATCATTCACAACCCTAGAGGCTAGGCTAGGGCGGGGCACGATTACTGGACTGATGTAAGCGACCAAAGCGACGGCTGAGTGGTACAGCGGTGCGGGTCCGGCGGGCTACGGACGTGCACGTAGTCCGATGTTGGACAAACTCGAGGCACGGGTACCAGTAGGCTTAGACTGTGCATTATTGCTTAGGTGTCTGGGGTTGACACCCGAGGGCTTGATACACCCAGAGGTGGACCCAGCACAGTCTGACTACATCCATGTGGGCCGTATGGACACCAACACTTGACGTGTTAGGTTTATAGGGAGCCGATCGACTAGACCGTTGGGCTGGGCCTTATACTAAGGTCACTTCATGTTATTGGGCCAAAGTTGGGCTAAGGGATCGAGATCTGTTTGTGGGTTTGCTAGTACACTGTGGTGCAAAGTTTAACCTCGTCTATGTGATGTCACCTTTATCTATTGCCAGTATGTTCATCTCAGTTTCCATCATACTGTTAACTTTATTAGTTTATAGATTGATCGTAGTAGGGCTTACCAGTCTTTTTGACTGACCTGTTTTCTTTCGCTTCTTTTCTTCCGTTTCCCCCCCCCCACAGGTTCTCAGGGAGGGACTACATCTGCTTAGTGGATCTTTGACTTGCTTGTTGGATAGCTCACGTATGGATCTGAGCTAGCTGTGGCTTATCTTTTATTTCTGGGGATTAGTACTGATGTTTTACCATGTATTTTGTTATCACGTATCTAGACTGATGTTGTATTTTGGATCATGACATTTTGATATTATGTACTTGACTATGTTGGTTTTCTGAAATGATGATGATGGGTTTTTATCTGCTACCGCTGCTTTACTTATATTTATTTTTATATATTCTGTCTTGTGATATCTCTGTGCAAGTTTACCTTCACAATAACGCCCCTCCAAAGCTAGTACATTCTTTGGAGTGATCCTAGTGGAGGTGGGGTGTTACATTTCCAGCAAGTGGTATCAAAGCCACTCATGGTTAATTCTATTGAGGAATCTTTATTTTTATTTAAGACGTGAATTATTGAAACATTTGAATCTTAAGATACGTTGAATTTGTTCGGATCTGTACTTATATTCTTGAAATTCATTTTTTCTCTCTTCGAATCAGTTGCTGCAATCATCTCCAAGTATCAAATGATTCATATATATTATATCAATCACAACTTTATTTAAAGGTCACACATATACATTATCATATTTTTCTTCTTCTGAAATTCGAAACTTGCGTGAATTAAATATGAAATTCGCATGTTGCTGCTCTGATCTTTCGTTAGCTGACATCTGACTCTTCATATTCAAAATGATTTATGCTTTAAAAGTCTATTTAATAAATCATTTTGGCTGTAACGCATGACATGTTCAGCATATTCAAATCTTAATGTGAATTGCTTGAATTATATTATGAAACTGCCTTTTTTGGCTTGCTTTCTAAGGTTTGATTTTTCAATATTGTCATGTAGCATGCAATTTTTTTTCGTACCGTTAGCATTCGATGTGTTTAAATAATACAAAACGGAAGTTGAGAATCAACTCAATAAGAAAATGAAAATCAAAATGGAAAGAGGGATTTTGGAAGAAGAGACGAAAGCAAACCAAAGTCCCACATTACGAAATATGAATACCCACTTTTCTATAGGATTATATAAATAAAGGAGAAGAGGGCTTATAAACATAGTGTGGCTAAGTCAAGACACAATATTATATTGATGTCAAATTGGGCCTAGTGCCTTGGGACTCTTGGGGTCCATGACACAATATTAAATTATTTTCAAATTTGGCCTAGTGCCTTGGGACTCTTGGGGTCCATGACACAATATCATATTTGTCAAAAATTGGGTGTAGGTCCTTGAGGATCTCAAATGTATGCTGCAACTACCCGGAAAATCTGAGCCAATTTAAAATTTTTAATTTGGCTATTTAGTGAATTTTAGTTATTCAAAATAAATTATTTTAAATAATAACGACGAAAAGTATGTTTAAATCGACGTTTGAAAAGAAATATAATTATTTTCAAATTATAAACATGGCCTGAAATGGCGCGGCAGTTTCAAAATTTGAATTCGAACTTTGACTGACTGTACCAGGTGCAAGACAAAACGGATTTTAGTGAAATCAAAAATATTTAAATCTGTCAGTGAATATCTTTCTAACGAATCTGAAAAATCAAAGTTTCATAGCGGGAATTAAAGGTTATGGCCAAATGAATTTTCAGAAAGGTCGCTATAGAGTTTATATAGCCCGTGAAAATAGTCATTTTGCAAACGACCTCAGAATTCGACGAAACCACTTTTGTTGGATCCGGGATGTCAAATTATTGCTAGGTTTCAAATTTCATAATTTTTGAAGTTAGTATGTGAGCGTGGCAAAGGAAAATGTGTTTGGTCGATTTCTGTTAAATTGGATCGACCAGAAAAGGGCCATTTTTCAAACGGTCTCAGAATTCAACGAAACTAGTTTTGCTGGGACCATATCGTCAAAACATAGCTAGATTTATTTTTCTGGGATTTTTGGGATCAGTGTGTGGCCCCGACCAATTGAAATGTACGTTCAAAAAATATATTGAATGTTTTATATTTTAATTTGAAGAGAAACTGACTGAAACAGTCGAATTGTCCTACGAAACATATCCCATTGTGTTCGGAATGGGGGTATTTTGCTAGGGGCGACAGTCTTTGGGTTTGGTTTGGAGCGCGTATGTGACAAGGGGTATTTTCGGATTTTAAATAAATTATAAATTAAACTAACCCCCCCCCCCCCCCCCGCCAATCACAACTCGACACACCCTCTCTCTCTCTCCCCCTCTGTAACCCTTTGACGAACGACGATAGAGGCTCAAAACTTCCCCATCCGATTTCTCCTTCTATGCACATCAAAACAAGGTGCTCCTTTAGAATTATTTGTAGATCTCCTCCATAGCTTCAAATCCATATATGGTTTGAAATTTTTCGTTTTGTATTGGAGAAGATTGGAGTCCACGAAGTTGGAACTTTTGCACCGCCGGATCTTCCACTGGCCGCCGTCGAGTTAATCTGCACCACCACGCCCTGGTGCGGTTTTCGAGGCTCCACCACGTAGCGCTAGCAGATCGGCTTCATACTACACCGTTTGATCAGAAATTCCAACCCTAGATTTGAACCAGGCGCTAAAAGGTTGCGGTTTTAATTAAATTAAATAGTTTTCACACTTTAAAACCGTTGCAAACTTCTAAAAATCGTATCTTTCGCTATGTGGTCGAAATACAGTGAGACAAGAGACAGTGGACTCGTGTGGACGTCTTCTACATTTTAGAAGAGATCAGATATTTTTCTGAGCCTTCTGCTATTTTTGGTGGATTGGAACCCAATGTGATATTTTTGAATTATAAACGATATGGAATCAACGATGTATAAATTATACAGTCAAAGTATGAGTTATATAAGCATTGTATACCACATGTATAAGCGTTGTATAAGTTGTATGTTCGATGTATAAGTTATATATGCGTTGTAAAAATGATATGTGAGTTGAAATAAATTGAAATGAAATCGAAATATAGCTATATATGTATATCTATATATATACTCCCCTCGTCCACAGACCATGGACGATATATATTGGTTGTGATATTGTTTGGATTATTGGTTGATGTGAAAATTTGGTGAATATCATGAATGGTTGATTTAAAATAAATGATTGTGGTTGAAATCCCAATAGGATTAGTATATGGGAAAATTCGTCTGCGTACGAACTAGATATTGAAAATCCTCATTGTCAAAAGCTGCGAGGCTTTAAGGTAGAGCGAGGAGCCGTACTAGGGACGGTGCCGGTTTTAACTACCCTGCCGTTATGCTGCCGAAATTTTCTGAAATATTTCTGTGTTTGATTTAAATTCATGTGTTGAATGTTGAAATAAAATTCATGTGTTGAATGAAGCTCATGTGTTGAGTAAATTTGTTTGAAAGATAAAAAATAACATTTTTATTATATATATCAACTGTAGAAAATATTCATGTGTTGAATAAAGGACTAGAATGATAAAAATCACATTTTTATCGTATGTGTGAAGTCAAAAATATTCATGCGTCGAATATATAGATTGAACAATAAAATCTACATTTTATTATGAATATGAAGTGCTAAAAATATTCATGTGTTGAATAAATATTTTTGATGATAAAAATATCATTTTTATCAAATATATGAAGTGGATATGGTTCTGAAATCGAAGAAAGAATTATATTTATATATATTTATATAAATATAATTAAAATAAATCGAATAAAGAGGCTTCAGTTTGTGTTAAACCGTGATTTCAAACGATTAGTGCGGGAGATCGGACAATCGGATTTTCCCGAAACCGAAACTGTTGGGTTCGCTTTGGAAATATCTTTCCAATGACACCCACTTTGTGAAGATCCAACGGTTGGATTGTCTGGAATGTTTAATTCAAATCTGAAGAAAAACTGCGCCATAATCGATTATATATATATAATTAAATTAAATCGAATAACGACGCTGTAGTTCGTATTTTGAAATCGTAACTTCAAACGATTGTACCGGGAGATCTGACCGTCGGATTTTCCCAAAACTAAAACCTTTGGATTCGTTTTGAAAAGATCTTTCTAATGATATAAAATTAGTGAAGATCCAATGGTTAGATTTTCAGATATGTGTAAATCAAATCTGAAGAGAAACAGCGCCACAGCCGCGTTATGGCCTGAAGCGTCGTTTGAATGAATATGCTTTTTTTTAAATGAATAAAAATAGCGATAAATTGTTATAAAATATTATAAACGATATGGAATGGAAATAAATCGATTTTACCCGGTTTACTGAAAATTTGATGGTTGAATGTGTTTGGCGTGAAAATTACATTTAAAAACAGAATTATTGATGTCGAATAATTTAACCATTGAAATGAATTGATTTAAATTCTAAATATACGTGAATTATTTGAAAAGGCCGAGTTAAATCTCATTTCAAATATTTGATCTGCGATAAGAGGTCGATAATGAAGACGGTGGTTGAAGACCGGAGATCTTCACCTCGGTTGGATGATAACTGATGTCTTGATTGGGAGGCATCCCAAAATATAGATAATAAGTGGTGATCGTCCAAACATACGTGGAGATCGATGTATATGTGAGGTATATGGTGCCTCCGGTTTCGTTCAGACCCAAAACGAACTTGTAAATGGACTGTGTGTCTAACATTGGATTTTGTTCTGTGCTGATTGATCTCTATTGAATATATATCTATTTGGCGGTGGAGAATTTATTCTCTTGCTTAACGCCCTTCACTGAGACGTACGAGCTCAGAGGTTATATATCGATAGAAATCAGTCGCATAGAGTGAATTGCCTGTGTGGCATGCCTAAGTGGCAGATGATCAAGGCTTTTGTTGAAAAGCAAAGTCTTGTGGTTGATGATCAAAGCACGGCCTATGTGGTATAGCTTTGTGTATAACGTTGATTCGCGAGCCTCACACCCCGGTATGAACCAGAAACGGGAGAGGACATCAGGGAGGGCATGCGTTTCCTTCTAGCTAGGGTGGTGTCAGTGACCTACTAACCCTGACATTTATATTATTTTCGCCTGTGTGGTTGTTGCTGTTGCGAGGCGCCTTAGATAAATCGGTGACTATGTGGAGCCGATGGAGTCATTAGACTCATTTACGCCCCAAAGGGCGGGGAAACGCAGTGTTCAGGCTTAATGATCCACATCGGTGGATCGACCCTGACGGTCCAACGGCAGTTGCGGCTGTTCCGGAGATATGGGCTAGATTGTCTCGAAGTCGGTAAGGACTATCTTTTGCCTTGGTTCATGATGGAAACCCAATTTCCAAATACGACACCGTGCGGTATTGATTGTATACCTATATATGGCGACATAGTGGTATGGGGCATAAATGCCTTGTTATCATTGGTTAACCAGTTAAGTAGATTTCTCATACCAGTCCTATGACTGACTCGTAGTTTGTTTCACTTGCAAACTCGGGTGCCCTCTTTTTCTACATGGGCAGCCTTGTATTCAGGTTTTAGCATGTTCTTTCTGGATAGCTGGAGCTAAAGATGGATTCTACCTTTTATCTCTTTTTATGTTGTTCAGCTCCTATTGTACATATTATGTTTTGTTTCCGCTGTAGACATTTATGTATAGCTGAACTGTATTTTGTACTTAGTATGATCCTGTATGCTGTGTAACTCTGATTATTATGTTTATCTAGTGTATTATTTGTACATTATTTGGTGTATTTATTTATTTCTGTTCTGCTGTTTCTGTTTATGTATTATATTCCAAAGATTATCCTTGCCACCGTCTTACAGGGTTTTGGGGCCGTCATAACGTGGTATCAGAGCTTTGGTTAAGCTTAGTTCTGGAATATAACATATTTACGAATTCGTCAGAAATAGAACCAGTAGTGTTCTAGGACGAATAACTCATTACAGATAGGATCGGTAATATCCTAGTATGAGTATAGCAGAATGAAATACACCGTAATAGACACATTTACACTTGAGTATATGTTTCTATGCTTTATAATATCTTTTCTGTTGACCTGACACTTGGTCTGCTATTTGCAGAAGTACTAGAAAATGAGTGTCAGAAACAGAAGGAATACAGAACCAGATCTAGAGGCTCTATTTAAGAGATATCGAAATCTAGGTGGAGCACAATTCTCGGGAAATGAATCGATTATTCAAACTCAAGCTTGGATGAGTTCTGATGATAGAATTTTTGAGCGTTTCCAGCTGAGAGATGATCATAAAAGATTAGTGGCATCTTGGGCGCTCAAAGAAGAAGCTTTAATCTGGTGGGAAACAATCATTAAGGATAATCCAGAAGGTGATATCACATGGGATAGATTCAAAGAGATTTTCAGTGAAAGATTTACTCCTCCAAAAGCAACTGAGCGGTTATGCGATGAATTTTACTATTTGATATAAGGAGATATGAGTATCCTAGAATATCATAAGAAATTCAATGAACTTTCTCACTTTGCCCCTCATCTAATTCAAAATCCGAAGAGGAAGATTTATTGCTGGCTTGTGTCCTTGATTTTGGTGGATCATGGGAAGACCATTTGCATTTGGCTGAGTTCTCATACAACAACGCAACCAAGCGAGCCTAACAATGTCACCATTCGAGGCACTGTATGGTAGACCGTGCCGATCTCCTGCTTGTTGGGTCGAACCTAGTAATAGACTTGTATTGGGACCAGATATGATTTGCGAAGTTGCGGATAAAGTCGATTTCATTAAGAAACGATTGCTAGCAGCTCAAAGCTGACAGAAGAGCTATGCAGACTTGAGAAGGAGGGATTTAGCATTTCTGTTAGTGAATATGTGTATCTAAGGGTTTCTCCGATGAGGGGAGTGGTCAGGTTTGGCAAAACTTGGAAGTTGACGCCTAGATTTATTGGTCCATTCCCTATTCTTGAACGGATTGGAACTCTCGCTTATAGAGTTCAATTACCTGATTGGTTGCCTGGAGTACATGATGTATTTCACGTTTCTCAACTTAGAAAGCATGTACATGATCCAGACTCAGTTGTGGAAGAATCCACACAACAGGAATTGGAAATTGGCTGTGAGAAGAGAGCCGATAATGATTATTGGCAAAGAAACTAAAGAGATGAGGAACAAGAAGGTTCACTTAGTCAAAGTGCAATGGAGTGGAGATCCGCGAGATTGTACTTGGGAAACAGAGGAGAGCATTAAGAAAGCCTATCCTAAGTGCAGGGTGGATATCTATGATTGACTCCGGTGCAAGGTATATTTACCATACTTTGCATTACCACTTTGTTCTCTACTTTGTTGTTATTTTCTTTTCATGGATGTAAACTTTTAATTCTATAGTCTGATTATCTTAAAAGAGTACATGAATTAATTAGTATATTTTTGAAAAGTTAAAAACAAATTGATTGTTGCTTGTGTTGTGTGATTGTGGATTTGATTAATTAAATTATTAGAATGATATTTAATTTAATCAATGAATGAAGGGTAAATCTATGCAATTAAATCAAGTATTGAACTGATTTAAAAATAGATAGAAATATACATGTGCATTATATATGTTTGAATAGGTAAATGGATTAGCTGTTGAGTAAAGAATTTATTTGCGTGCCCGACAAATAGGTAAACCTTAATGAGTTGGATGCGAAATTTTATTATTATATCGACTCCTGTGAATGCCATTGGATGCAGAGTGCTGGTTGTTCTGTGTGTAATAATAAATGTCGCTATAGGATAGTAAAAATTAATTTTGAACTACACTACATGGCATACTTCTTAAAGATAGGCATACTTCATCATATACCACATAAGCATTTGGGGCTTGTGTGACGAGGTTGAAGATTTACCATACGAGCGAGAGGCTTGTATGGCGATGACTATATATTACATGTTGAACTGATGACTGATATGGACCATATAAAATGTAACGGTAAATTGCAAGATTAATAAAAACCTCATATGGGTCTGGAGATGACAATAAACATGTCCCGCTATTCATTAAGGCAAAAAAACCGTTTATAAGGTGATGAGAATTTATTCTCTGGAGTTATGATCTATACACACTCCCCTGTGGACACCGGAATATATCACTATAAATATGTGCATACTTATTAGGATTTATTGGGTACCTAATACGGCCCAATAAATTTCCAAACCCCTCCCCATACAAAGGAGGTTATGGCGATTTTTTTTGAAAATTTAGGGTGTTAGCCAAATTTTTGAAGAATTTGAAAATTCTTAAAAACTGAAAAGTTGAAGAATGAAAGCCAAAAGGAAAGTTGAGTTGGTTAATTAAACAACTTTCAACTTCGTTCCTTTTCGAGGACGAAAAGTTTTAAGTAGGGGAGATTGTAACAACCCAGAAAATCTGAGCCAATTTAATTTTTTTAATTTGGCTATTTTAGTGAATTTTAGATATTTAAAATAAATTATTTTAAATAATAACGATGAAAAGTATGTTTGAATCAACGTTTGAAAACAAATATAATTATTTTTAAATTATAAACAAGGCCTGAAATGGCGGGCAGTTTCAAAATTTGAATTCGAATTTTGACTGACTGTACCGGGTGCAAGATAAAACGGATTTTAGTGAAATCAAAGATATTTAAATCTGTTAGTGAATATCTTTCTAACGAATCTGAAAAATCGAAGTTTCATAGCGGGAATCAAAAGTTATGGCCAAATGAATTTTCAGAAAGGTCGCTATAGAGTTTATATAGCCCGTGAAAATAGCCATTTTGCAGAAGACCTCAGAATTCGACGAAACCACTTTTTTTGTATCCGGGATATCAAATTATTGCTAGGTTTCAAATTTCATAATTTTTGAAGTTAGTATGTGAGCGTGGCAAAGGAAAATTTGTTTGGTCGATTTCTGTAAAATTAGATCGACCAGAAAAGGGCCATTTTTCAAACGGTCTCAGAATTCGATGAAACAAGTTTTGTTGGGACCGATTCGCCAAAACATAGCTAGATTTATTTTTCTGGGATTTTTGGGATCAGTGTGTAGCCCCGGCAAATTGAAATGTACGTTCAAAACAAATATTGAAGGTTTTATATTTTAGTTTGAAGAGAAATTGACTGAAACAGTCGAATTGGCCTACAAAACATATCCCATTGTGTTCGGAATGGGGGTATTTAGCTGGGGGCGACCTTCGTTGGGTTTGGATTGGAGTTCATATGTGATAAGGGGTATTTTCGGATTTTAAATAAATTATGAACTAAAATAAAACCCCCCAGCCAATCACAACTCGACACACACCCTCTCTCTCTCTCCCCGTAACCCTTCAACGAACAGCGATAGAGGCTCAAAATTTCCCCCTCCAATTTCTCCTTCCACGCGCATCAAAACAGGATGCTCCTTTGGAGTTATTTGTATATCTCCTCCATAGCTTCAAACCCATATATGGTTTGAAATTTTTCGTTTTGTATTGGAGAAGATTGGAGTCCACGAAGTCAGAACCTTCGCGTCGCCGGTTCTTCCACTGGCCACCGTCGAGTTCATCTGCACCACCACGCCCTGGTGCGGTTTTCGAGGCTCCACCACGTAGCGCTAGCAGATCGGCTTCATACTACACCGTTTGATCAGAAATTCTAACCCTAGATTTGAACCAGGCGCTGAAAGGTTGCGGTTTTAATTAAATTAAACTGTTTTAACACTTTAAAACCGTTGCCAATTTCTAAAAATCGTATCTTTTTGCTATGTGGTCGAAATGCAGTGAAACAAGAGACAGTGGACTCGTGTGGACGTCTTCTACGTTTTAGAACAGACCGGATATTTTTCTGAGCCTTCTTTTATTTTTGGTGGAGTGGAACCCAATGTGAGATTTCTGAATTATAAACGATATAGAATCAACAATGTATAAATCATACAGTCGAAGTATGAGTTATATAAGTGTTGTACACCACATGTATAAGCGTTGTATAAGTTGTATGTTCGATGTATAAGTTATGTATGCGTTGTAAAAATGGTATGTAAGTTGAAATAAATTGAAATGAAATCGAAATATAGTTATATACGTATATCTATATATATACTCCCCTCGTCTACAGACCATGGAAGATATATATTGGTTGTGATATTGTTTGGATTATTGGTTGATGTGAAAATTTGGTGAATATCATGAATGGTTGATTTGAAATAAATGATTGTGGTTGAAATCCCAATAGGATTAGTATATGGGAAAATTCGTCTGTGTACAAACCAGATATTGAAAATCCCCATTGTCAAAAGCTGCAAGGCTTTAAGGTAGAGCGAGGAGCCGTACTAGGGACGGTGCCGGTTTTAACTACCCTGCCGTTATGCTGCCGAAATTTTCTGAAATATTTCTGTATTTGATTTAAATTCATGTGTTGAATGTTGAAATAAAATTCATGTGTTGAATGAAGCTCATGTGTTGAGTAAATTTGTTTGAAAGATAAAAATAACATTTTTATTATATTTATCAACTATAGAAAATATTCATGTGTTGAATAAAGGACTAGAACGATAAAAATCATATTTTTATCGTATGTGTGAAGTCAAAAACATTCATGTGTCGAATCTATAGATTGAACAATAAAATCTACATTTTATTTTGAATATGAAGTGTTAAAAATATTCATGTGTTGAACAAATATTTTTGATGATAAAAATATCATTTTTATCAAATATATGAAGTGGATATGGTTCTAAAATCGAAGAAAGAATTATATTTATATATATTTATTAAAATATAATTAAAATAAATCGAATAAAGAGGCTGCAGTTCGTGTTTTGAAACCGTGATTTCAAACAATTAATGCGGGAGATCGGACCATCGGATTTTCCTGAAACCGAAACCGTTGGGTTCGCTTTGGAAATATCTTTCCAATGACACCCACTTTGTGAAGATCCAACGGTTGGATTGTCTGGAATGTTTAATTAAAATCTGAAGAAAAACAGCGCCAAAATAGATTATATTTTTTTTATATATAAATATAATTAAATTAAATCGAATAACGACGCTGCAGTTCGTATTTTGAAATCGTAACTTCGAACGATTGTACCGGGAGATCCGACCATCGGATTTTTCCCAAAACTGAAACCGCTGGATTCATTTTTAAAAGATATTTCTAATGATATAAAATTTGTGAAGATACAACGGTTAGATTTTCACATATGTGTAAATAATATCTGAAGAAAAACAGCGCCACAGCCGTGTTATGGCCTGAAGCGTCGTTTGAATGAATTGGCTATTTTAAAATGAATAAAAATAGCGATAAATCATTATAAAATATTATAAATGATATGGAATGGAAATAAACCGAATTTACCCGGTTTACTGAAAATTTGATGGTTGAATGTGTTTGGCGTGAAAATTACATTTAAAAACAGAATTATTGATGTCGAATAATTTAACCATTGAAATGAATTGATTTAAATTCTAAATATACGTGAATTATTTGAAAAGGCCGAGTTAAATCTCATTTCAAAAAATTGATCGGCGATAAGAGGTCGATGATGATGACGGTGGTTGAAGACCGGAGATCTTCACCTCGGTTGGATGATAACTGATGTCTTGATTGGGAGGCATCCCGAAATATAGATATTAAGTGGTGATCGTCCAGACGTACATGGAGATCGATGGATATGTGAGGTATATGGTGCCTCCGGTTTCGTTCAGACCCAGAATGAACTTGTAAATGGACTGTGTGTCTGACATTAGATTTTGTTCTGTGCTGATTGATCTCTATTAAATATATATCTGTTTGGCTGCGGAGAATTTATTCTCTTGCTTAACGCCCTTCTCTGAGACGTACGAGCTCAGAGGTTATATATCGATAGAATCAGTCGCATAGAGTGAATTGCCTGTGTGGCATGACTAAGTGGCAAATGATCAAGGCTTTTGTTGAAAAGAAAAGTCTTGTGGTTGATGATCAAAGCATGGCCTGCGTAGCATAGCTTTGTGTATAACGTTGATTCGCGAGCCTCACACCCCGGTATGAACCAGAAACGGGAGAGGACATCAGGGAGGGCATGCATTTCCTTCTAGCTACGGTGGTGTCAGTGACCTACCATCCCTGACATTTATATTATTTTCACCTGTGTGGTTGTTGCTGTTGCGAGGCGCCTTGGGATATATCGGTGGCTATGTGGAGCCGATGGAGTCATTGGACTCATTTACGCCCCCAAAGGGCGGGGAAATGCAGTGTTCAGGCATAATAATCCACATCGGTTGACCGACCCTGACGATCCAAGGGGTAGTTGCGGCTATTCCGGAGACATAGGCTAAATTGTCTCGAAGTCGGTAAGGACTATCTTTTGCCTTGGTTCATGATGGAAACCCAATTTCCGTATACGACACCGTGCGATTTTGATTGTATACCTATATATGGCGACATAGTGGTATGGGGCATTAATGCCATCTACGATTGATACTTATGATTTGAAATTGTTTTTGAAACATATAAACACTAGTAATAATATCAAATGCTTTTTTTTTATTCATATCAAGCATATTTTGGCCATTATAAGGTAAAAACTCTATCCTCCGGTTTGCGTTGCATTGTGTGACCGGAACCGAGTCTTATAATGGCTTCATTTTTATAAAAAGCATTGCGATGTTTAAAAGATTTACTTGTTTTAAAGCACTGTCAATCACTGGAGTAAACCCGTTCCGCGAAAGTGGCGTGGTCCTACGATTTGCGTTATTATTATTGGTTAACCAGTTAAGCAGATTTCTCATACCAGTTCCATGACTAACTCGTAGTTTGTTTCACTTGCAAACTCGGGTGCCCCCTTTTTCTACATGGGCAGCCTTGTATTCAGGTTTTAGCAGGTTCTTTCTGGATAGCTGAAGATGGATTCTACCATTTATCTCTTTTTATGTTGTTCAACTCATGTTGTACATATTATGTTTTGTTTCCGCTGTGGACATTTATGTATAGCTGAACTGTATTTTGTACTAAGTATGATCCTGTATACTGTGTAACTCTGATGATTATGTTTATCCAGTGTATTATTTGTACATTATCTGGTGTATTTATTTATTTCTGTTCTGTTATTTCAGTTTATGTGTTATATTCCAAAGATTACCCTTGCCACCATCTTACGGGGTTTTGGGGCCTTCATATATGCTTTATTGTTAGTTTCTGGCTTGCTAGATAACTTTTTGGGAGAGGCCATTCTTTCGGGAAATCATATTTTAAATAAAACACCATGAAAGAGAACTTCTAAGTCTCCGCATGAACTTTGGAAAAACAGACCACCATCCTACAAATACTTAAAGTGTGGGGTGATGTCTTGCCAAAGTAGAGGTACCAAAACTAAAGAAGGTCAAAATTGGATCAAAAATAATTGATTGTGTATTTATTGGATATGCACTAAACAGTGTTGTATATTGATTTTCGGTACACAAATCTAAAATTGATGATACTCATTGAAATACCATTATAGAGTCGAGAAATGCTAGATTTTTCGAACATATATTCCCCTTGAAACAAAGAGAAGATGAAATTCCTTATTCTCTTGAGAATATTGAACAAAATAAAACTCAGCAAAGTAGTGTTGAACAACAAGTTGGAGGAACCAAGAAAAGTAAAAGGTCAAGGATCGGACTTCTGTACCTTTATGTTAGAAGATGATCTATTGACAAACAAACAAGATGTGTCTTCTAGCGATGCCCCTCATTGAAAGAGGCGATTAACAATAAGAATGAATCCATTATGTCCAATCATACATGGGAATTGGTTGATTTACCTCAAGGGTGTAAGACCTTAGGTAATAAGTGGATATTAAAAAAAAATTGAAACCTGATGGTCCAATAGACAAGTACAAAGCTCGTTTGGTAGTCCAAGGATTTAGACAAAAGGAAGACCTGGAC
Source organism: Allium sativum (assembly GCA_030737875.1). NCBI lineage: Eukaryota > Viridiplantae > Streptophyta > Magnoliopsida > Asparagales > Amaryllidaceae > Allium > Allium sativum. The sequence continues at coordinate 1,053,622,479 of CM060922.1, forward strand.
TGTTTTGATGCATATTCACCAGTAACATAGATAACATCAATAAGAATACTTATTGCACTTGCATCCATACATGACTTAGAAATACATCAAATGGATGTTGAACTCGAGGAAGAAATCTACATGAAACAACCTGAAGGATTTCTATGCTCAGAAAATGAGAATAAATTTTTTAAACTACTAAAATAACTTTATGGCCTTAAGCAAGCTCCAAAACAACAGAATGAGAAGTTTGATAAAACTATGTTATCAAATGGATTCAAGTTAAATGAATTAGACAAATGTGTGTACATAAAACACACACATATTGGATATGTCATTGTTTATCTCTATGTTGATGACATGTTGATCCTAGGCAATGACAAGGCCATAATAACATCTATAAAGGATATGTTATCCTCTAGATTGGATATGAAAGACCTAAGATTGGATGATGTGATATTGGTTGTAAATATTCTAAGAACACCACAGGGATATGCATTATCCCAATCGCATTACATCACCAAAATACTTGAAAAATTCAAGCAATATAATGTAACTATTGCAAAATCACCAGCAGATATGAACTAAAATTGGGTAAAGAACACTGGTGATGGTATCTACCAATTGGAATACTCTCGTATACTAGGAAGTATCATGTATGTTATGAATTGTACTAGGCATGATATCGCATATGTGTAAGCAAACTAAGTAGATTTACAAACGATCCTGGTAAACATCATTGGAAAGCGGTAATCATATTTCTAGGATATCTAAAGTATACGTAGATCTATGGTCTATACTATACAAACTATCCTTCAATAGTGGAAGGATACAGTGAATCAAATTGGATCACTTGATCACATGATACAAAGTCTACAAGTGGATATGTGTTCACATTAGGAAATGGAGCAATATCATCCAAACAGACTTGTATCGCTAGATATACGATGGAATCAGAGTTTATTGCACTAGATAAGACTGCAGATAAAGCAGAATGGATTCGAAGCTTCTTGGTAGAAATTCCTAATTGGAGAAAACTAATGCCTCCAATATGTATACACTGTGATAGTCAATCAACTATTGGAAGAGCTAATAGTACACTATACAATGGTAAATCTAGGCATATTCGCCATACACATAAAACGATAAGACAACTTCTCTCTACTGTGGGTTATCACAATAGATTACATTCGATCTAAAGATAACCTAGAAAATCCACTTACAAAAGGCTTGCCAAGGGAGAGAGTTCAAACCTTATCGATGGGAATGAGACTATGGCTTATAGACTAAAGGTTTTTCTAAAATGGAAACCCCACCTAGTTGAGTGGAGATCCCAAGATCTAGGTTCAAAGGGATAATGAAGTTTAAGAGAAACTTGATGGCATTGTTATACACAAACCATTCCTATGATAAGTCAGTGCGTTATATGTTGAATAAGGATAATAAGTATTAATACTTTTAATGATGTCTGTATTTGAGGAATTAGAGAATACCCTTTATAGAATCACCTACGTAAGTGCGAAGGCGCCGCTTCAAAGAGAAATATGAAGCCAAGTTCTCTAGGCACTTATGAGACTAGACATGTGTTCAAGGCAAAAACAAACACATACAAAGAACGAAGAGTTATAAGAAACATTTATCGTGTGTTATCTACTTTGTAATTACACAAAAGGCTTATAGTTCAAGGACAGTCTATGTCTACAAATTTGCCTGTGATTCAAATGGGAAATCACTAGGAATGTTCAAGGCCTATGTGCTACTTTAACCGATGTGATAAATGGTTCGTGAAACTAAGAACGACTGCTCATTGATATGAGGGTTGTGGGCAATGAATGAGCAAGAGTAAGAGGAATTTCGAAAGCCATGACCATTCAGTTGAATGGGTACAACCATTTGTATTCTGATGCGCAATTAAGAGGAATTTGGGAAGCCATGTCAATTCAGCTGAATGGACACAACCACTTGAATTCTGAGCGCACACACATTAATGAACACGTGGTTAAAGGATCACAACCTTTCCAACTACAACGGTTGCTAATACACGAATAGGCACCTCCTCCCGCCTATAAGTACATGGCTCAAAACAAGACAGAGTATATAGAACTTTCATCTTCTTGTATTACTGCTTCTTTTTCAAAGTAATCCTCTGTTCTAGTTTCTATAATCTACTTCAGTTCGTCGGAGCTCCGTTTGCTGACACTTTGCTACGAGGATGGTCTGTTTTATCCTCGGAAACAAATTGCTATCACGTCAATCAGTGCATACGACAACAATATTGTTTTAAGGAAACAGAATCATTTCTAAACTCGGACATTACTAAAATATTCATCTTCTAGTCTGTTGGTGGCGGTTTTGAACCGCTCCAATCTGATGCATAATTGGTCTTGCTTACTGTGGTTGTTGTAATCACAGTTTGACTTGACAATTGTGGCATTATTGAGTATCATTGATTGATGTTACTGTTTCTTTGCAATACAAAAGATCTAACTTTGTGATACAATCGTGTATTGACAAAAGTTCTAACAATGGGTACCATGAAAATAGATAATTTTTCAAATGAGTATTGCTTGGTAATAAGCTAGAGTATATACACGGATCAAATCAACATTAGATCCAGTATGCCATGACTTGTTACTAATTACTAAGCTAGCAGCATTCCATTTGTATTTTTTTATATTGACTGCACCAAAAGTAGGGCTGTAATGGTAATGGTTATCGTTACCGTTTTACAAATACCATTATCGTACCGTTTTTACTGGTAAGTCAAAACTGCTTACCGTTACCAATTGACTGGTATACCAAAGACTGGTATACCGATAATCTGGTAACTGTTACACTGGTAATAGTAAATTACCATTTGTCTATCAAAGTTTATATCCTGACATATTTTTTGTACATAGTGCATCTTTATTATACTATATGTAGTATTAGTTTATAAAAAACATAAATGAGAAGAAAAAAGTGTATCTGAAATTATTTTACCTGATTATTGAACTAAATATAATCATTAATTTGATCTTAAATGCATGTAATAAAGCATATCATATGACTATATATATGTTTTAAATTAATTGGTAAAATTACCGTTACCGCTGGTATCGAAGATACGTTACAGATAATTTACCGTTAAAAATGGTAAATTTACCGTTACTATACCATTTTAACCGGTATACCGATTTCAATAAAAAAAATGGTTACCGATCGACTTGTAATGGTATGGTAATGGTAAATTTACCATTACCATAACAGCCCTAACCAAAAGGCCAACACCAAATTAAATTGTACGTAATATAAATGACTAATATGATATGATTTACCACAAGAGGAATGAAATTAATATATAATTCCTAAGAATACAACACATGTTATATCACAATTTTTGTTTCATAATACTTCATATTAACGGAGTTGAATTTTCAAAAAATTGTTACAAAAAATATCAAAGCAAAGCTACATTGTCCTTGCCACAGTAGCCAATTGCCCTGGCATTTCTTTTGCATCTCTTCTGTTATATTTTGCACATGGACTGCATGATCACAAAAAAGTTAAAAATAGACAGTTTTTTTGAAGCAATGAATATAAAATCAAGCGTATATAAAATTCCTAAAAACGTAATTTCCATAGGTCAATAATTTTTTTGTAAAAAAAGTTCAATCCTATATATCAAACATTGAAATATTGAATATGTTTAATATAAAGTAGTTAACTGTTATAATCTTATATACATTAACAAAAAATGATTGTATATATTGCTTCATAATGGCTTATCAATTATCATGCACTGCTCTAATATCATTTCTTTGAATAAACAGCTATATCACTTCAATTGTACGCAACCTACATTATCAGTTAACAGATATATTGTAAGCAACAACAATAATGCAAACTGTGCAACTTACCACCACCCACCATTAGTTATCCTATTCGTAAAAATAACATTCAAAACTAGTAATTTTGGGGTTATCCTATGAGGAAAATAACATTAAAATATGGTAAAATTGGACAGACGTGTTTAAGATCAGCGTGAATAGGTATATTGCATACATAATAAATGTAAATGATGCTAACAAAAAGTATGTTTAAAATTTACCTGAAATAAAATAATAATTATTTGATAATTTATATTTCAAATTCAGTGGTTCCAATGATAGTAGGAAAACATGAATGAAGAGAAATGCAAAGAAATCTTTATGCATTCTGCATACATGATTAATTAAAAGAAGTCACCTCTATTTTTCTTTTACCTCCTAGTTTTAAGCAAGTCCATTATCCATATCTTCATGCTGATAGTAGATCCACGCTATTTGATAAGGAATCAAACTATCAACTCCATAATAAAACAGATCAACCATTTACCAATCCATGCCTCCGCCACCACAGTAAAAACTAAAACTCAAAATAATCTTTGTATCAAATAAATAACAAATTCCTTGCTACTTTTTATATCACTGTTACCTAATTTATATATTAGCAGTTTAGTTAACCCTCCAAAATCCCCAAAAGTATTTTAACATCATTCTAACATGAACATTAAATTTGTAACAATTGTTTAGTCAATGATCATGTATCTTGAAAGAAAAAAAGTCCTATTTTTACCAAGAACTATGCATTGTATGACTCAATAATAAAAGTACTTGCAAATAAAATAGATCGACGGTGATAAGGATACGAAATAGCTGAATTTTAATCAATCTTCATTTAGTGTTGCTTGGGATGAGGCTTTTTAATATCATCACGGTATTGTGAATTGTAAAATATGGTGCTGTTAGCATTAAACATCCGTGTAACTAAATATACGATGTTTAGATAATATAAATCTACTCACATGGATGTAGTTTTTGGTTAATATCAAATTATGAAATATTATTGATTAACAAAGAAATGTGTTTATTTTATGCTCTTATATCTTATCTTTTGTATATAAATAAATATTACTTGGGTATTATTTTTGTCGCTTTTACAGATAGGCCAACTAAGCCACATGCAGTCAGAAAAACAGAAAATAAAGATCAAAATGTTGTGTATATTCATATGAAGATTTGCTGATGTAGACTTAGCATTGTGTTGCTTTTGGTGTTCAAGATATGTTCATGTTTGGTAGAAGAAATCTTCTGAAATCTTATCTCCTATCAATTAGTCACATGCCAAACAAGGAAGATATGGGAGAAATAATTGCTAATTAAGAGGCCCAGATATTCTCAAAGATACTCACCAAATATTCTCAAGATTATTTCCTCAAAACAAAGTCAAGAAAAGGGCATGAGATATGATAAAATAATTCTTGTGTAAAGAGGCCCATATAAGCATAGATAGGAATAGGGTTTTTGGTTGGCTAATCTATCCTATAAATACTCATGTATTCTCATTGTAAACTTTTATCCTGGAATCAATAAAGTTTTCTTCTTTTTCTCTATTCTTCATTTCTATTTCCTTAGTAATTACTGTTGTCTACACAATTAGATTTGGTAGAGCGGTATTTGTATTTTGCACTTATTTTGATTAGTGATTGACCGTCTGATTAGATTCAGCGGGAATCCTAATTTTATTTTCAGTTTGTTATTTAATTACTACAATTTTAATTTCTGTTTTTTAATTACTTTCCTAGGTTAAATTGGATTTGATTAGATTCAGATCTAATTCATAGTTTTATTTGTTTTTCAATTGAAAATTGTGATTTGATCATTCGTTCAATTAGATTTGTTCTGAATCAAATTACAGTTTCATTTTTTATTGTTTTTCAACCCAACCTCCAAGTTTTGTCTAACTCATCCAAGAAATATATAAATAATAAAATTTAAAATTTCTCGTTGTGTTCGACCTGCACATTACACTATCTGTGCGCTTGCAGTTATTATTACAGAATTATCGCTTTTCTATTTCTTAGAAAGCGTCGATCAAGTTTTTGGCGCCGTTGCCGAGAGGTTACAATTAAATTTTATTATTTATTTAATTTTCGATCCATGTTAGTTTTTATTTTTTCCTTTTGATCTCTTGTACATATAAAAAAAATTGATTAGACAATTTTGTATTAAACTATGGGTATTGAAATCTCTAAGACAAGAGGGAAAAAACTTACCAAATTCATAGATTTTATTTCCTTCCCTCTCATTTAATTCTTTTCCTTTTTACAATTTTCTTCCCTTTTTACAATTCCATATATATAAAAAATCATTCTATATTTTTCTTTTTTTCCTCCCTGCATCGGTTCTCTACTGCAATCCCCACCCTTTCATACACTGCCCTTACTCCTCTCCCACGACAACATCAACTCCTATACTCTCAGATCCACCCCGCATCATCAACTAAACTTCACAATGCCAACCGTACTCCACAAACCAGATCTGAATTTACTCCACCGTCTTCATCACACCATCACGCTGCCTCCACATCATCAAAACCGTACCCCAAAAACTCGATACATCCAATTCGATCACAGCAACCGTTTCACAAAACCATCACCGACTGCCACAGAAAAACTCATGTCACCATACCATCATCCTCAGACCATACTCACCAACCACCGTCAACGTTCATCATCAAAGCATCGCCACGTCCATATTCCTGTTCACGCCACACTAAGCCACATAACCAAATTTCGACCTCCATCAGATCCAAAAACCACATAATATTCTCAACAACACCCGCATATCCACTTCTGATAATCACGCATTACATCCCAATTTGAAGACGCCTTCAACATCCGAGCAACCTTCAGATCATCTACACCAGAAACCATATCCTTCTTGCCTCTACTGGCCCCTTCACAAACAAAAAATCCACATGCAATTCAGCAATTCAAACCCAATTTTAATCAACTTCCATTCAGTTCCCAGTGCCGAACCAACATCTTCCAATTCCAAATTCACATCCGATCTCTCCACATCGCCCCTTTCATATACTTCGCACACACCCAAGACGCAACATTAATTCAAAGGAACCCGTACCAAGCCATGCAACACCCAAGATTCGACTCCGATCGGTAACAGTCTAAACCCGTTCGAAAAAAAAGAAGAAAATTGAGTGGAAGCGTGTTTTGCAATTTTGTTTCAGAAAAATGGCGTGGTTTAATTTGCTTAAGAACACAACTTTTGATTTTCTGGGAGTATTCGTGGAAATCTTATAGACAAAAAAGGTAGTTACGGTTTGTTCCCTAATCTCATATTTGGCCTAATTTGTTGCCTGATTTCGTTGTTATTTTCTAAGAAACAGTGTGTTAATTTGGGGGGAGGAAATTGTTTTTATACTTGGGAAATGTAATGACCTGAATTTTTAGCGACTTTGGTTATCGACATAAACACGATGACGACTAACCAAACATCGAAAAATCCCAGTAATTAATGAAAGAAATTAGAGGGTGAGGATAGATAAGATAGAAACTTAGAATAGAAGAAGAAAAGAAGAACTTACATCATCAGAGTAACACGAATCTCACAGCGGAACGAATAACATATAATAGATAACATGACTTTGAAATATAAAAGTTATGTATACAATAGCACTTATCAGAGTACAACACTTACAACACAGCGGAAATAAACAATAGCTAAATGACCTTGAAGCCTCCTGCTCCATGCTCTCCAAGTATATCTGTAAATCCCGACTACTTGACTACCCGTACAAATTTAGGCACCCAAGAGTTTAGGGAAACAAAACAAAATAAACTCTGGGTCAGTCATGGGACTGGTATGAGTAAAACAGTTTAAAACAGTTTGAACAAGTAAACGATATCTCATAAGACCACGCCGTATAACGGAACGGGGTTTTCCCTTATGAGAATCCAAAATATCTTTATATCAAAAACCTTTTGATATTATTATAATGTCTATCAGCCACAATATATTAATCATCTAGCAGAAACGCTTTCATCTCACGTTCTACATATATAGTATACAATCAAAACCGCAAGCACGTATTGGGTAATGGATTTCCAACTATGACAAGGTATGGAACCACCTTCCGATCAGTGTACTCTAGGAACGATACACTGGAGTTCAACAAGAACATCCTGCAACTCAGCCACACATGACCGACCACTCATTTCGCTTGAGTGTATCGAATGTACATCACCAACGGTTGGGATCAACAACCGTTCCCGTATATATATATATATGGGACAACATTGATAGATTAAAGAAGCAAATGAATATTATCTAGATAGGTGATTATACACCCTACTTCGGTGCGACCGACTTAGCTATGTTGCCTGCCCGATTTCTGTCATTTACCGGATGTGAGGCTAGAAGCTACGCTTATCTTTTCACATACCACATCTTCATTCACTTAGAATGTCACATCGTCATACCCTCTAAATCACAAATTGATTTTCCCAAAAATACCACGGGTATAAGCTAAGAGAAACAAATTCCTCCGCCACCAACGTAAATACGTTTGAAACGATCAACTTACGTGATCTACCAGATATACTCTGTCAGAACTTCGTCCATACAAGTTGTCCTGGGACTGGACAAACCGAAGGCACTATTCAGTATATCCATCTTAGGCACTGTTATCTAAGACTTATACAATAGCCCTTGCGCTTTACTTCGTCTTCAATTATCTTTGGCATGTATGATTCGCAACGCTTATGCCAATACAGAGTGGTTCTTTGGATAATAATCCAACCGGTCTCTCCATATTAACAACGTTAAACTGGTCAAAACATTGATAGTCTGTGACTTAACTATCAAAGAAAAACTCGTGTGCAAACAACGATATTATTTCCAGGTGGAAATTCTATCAATCAATCATCAATCATATATATATCTATATATATATATATTCATATTTCCTTATTTTCTATGTTTAGAAAATATACGTTAACACTGGAAAACATTTCCACAACTTATTTACGTATCACTATTCTTCTACAACCATCAGTCCCTAATTGTAAACTAGTAAGAGAACAATTCAACAATTCTCTAAGTATAAACCCCGAAGGCCGAAACCAACATCAGATCGATACTCAGAAAGATGTTCAACATAACTAATCTCCAGTCAGTTTCAAATTTTGTTTAACTCTATTTGATTAACTCTTATTCGAATAACTAATATTCGATTTAACTCCATTCGCTTAACTCTAGATCGCAACGATCACAATGGTTACACCTGATTCCCTCAGGAAAACATCCGACCGCCGTAGGCTATTTACAGCCCTGCGAATTACGCTAACAGTCATGCTAAATGGCAACTCATCCTATATAACTCTGTCTGTTTTAACTCTATCTCGAATAACTCTAGTTCGATTTAACTCTAATCGATTAACTCTAACTGTTTAACTCTAACTGATTAACTCTAACTGTTTAACTTCAATTTCGAATAACATATACTCGATTAACTCCTTTTAATAACGTTTCTACCTTTATACAGATTTACTTTTTAGTAACGGTTCTTCACTTTACAAATGTCCTTTTAATAACGTTTCTCCACTTAAAAAGATTCCCTTTTTAACAGCGTTTAATTACTTATAATGATTTCCTTATAACAGCATTTAATCCTATTTATTTTCCAAATAAATATTCCTTTATTACTTCACTTCTATTCATTAGATCCTCATTATAAATTGATAAGTGAATAAACTTCTCAGTGTTAATCCTGAAGGCCGAAACCAACATCAGATCAACACTTTGAAATTTACTCAACTCAATCAACGTATAACAAGTTCCAATTACTCAAAAACCATACCCTATCATCTTTAACACTTTTAACTTGATTCTATTTATTTTCTAATAAATATCTCTTTTATAAAATCCTTTGATTTTATAAATATTTCATTTTCAATATACATTTTGAAAATTCCCTTTTTCTTTCTAATATGTTATGGTATTCAACATATCAAATCACGATGATCAATATCGTCCAAACACATATAATCGACAACAGATTATATATCACATCATATCCTCAATATATGAAACAAACAGTAAAATAAATGTTGAGGAACCCAGTCGGATTCCTCCAACCTATTTCCCTGCATCACAGATGTTACACAATAAAATCAACATCAATTTCAGTTCAGTACACATTATTCTGATAAACAAAATCATTATATATAATGGTTTTTATATATATATAATTTCAACTAACTGACTAGCAGTTCAATCAATCAACCAACACACAACAATCAATAGATAATTATCAGTTCTAAGAATATGTTATAAAAATATAACTGTTCAGAGTTGGTGAGTTTTACTCACATTGGCGTGTTAACCGTTAAATAATCGGTTTGCGTTCTTTGATTGAGTCGGACAATTTATTTTTCCATAAATTGTAACGTGCTCCGATGGACTTCCAGTCAATCTCATTGTGTTGCTCCCGTCCATACGATCCCAACGCAACTAACGGTTCATCAATCTGATATTGTATGACCAAGATATTCGATTTACAAGATTGAACTAATTTAAATATCATTAACAAGATAATTAACTTAATATTAAACCTTGGTTACCCCTTGTCCACGTCATCATCCCCTTAACCCCACCACTCATCTCTTTCTCCTACATCCAAACACGGCAGTAACAGCAAATGGCCCTTCCCTTAAATCGATCCTTCCACAAAGCATTCATACTCCCTTAAACAGAAAAATAAGTGCACCAAACTTCTTCTCTCCATTCTCTCCTCAGCTTCATCATCCCAAGACTGCGTTCGAACTTTTGCTCGGAAATGCATGTCCAGATTTCACGCCAGGATCCGACATCGACATTGATTAAATTCGAAATCCCCCAAAATCGTTGAGCACCTGCGAAAATATCCCCTGAGTTCAAATCCGAACCCGAAATGCTTTGAAACTCTTTGAATCTCGAACTAGGTCGAACCCTAGAAAATTGGAAATCCACGCTGTGTCGATCTCGGCCTTCCCAAACAGGCATCGCACTCTGTAAACGTAGTATAGAAATGAAGAGGACGGAAATAGGAACTCGAGTATATAGCTTTTGGGATTTCTAAGAATTTATGTTGATTTTCTCTTGATTTTCTTTTGTTTGAAACTTTTGCTGTAAGAGGAAAGAATGCGACGGCTCAAACATTTCTTATAGGGAGGACGGGATAGAATGTGTGGTTGAAGAGGTGAGGATGTGGCAAGTTTTTGATCACAAATACATAGGATATTTATTTACTTTATTCATTTCCTATTTGTTTTTTTTTTTTGCTTTCTAAAAATCCATGTGATCACACCGATACCCAAAAATCACCAAACCGGATGTGTAGCTAGAGTTTGACATTATGGTCCCAACGAAACTGGTTTCGTCGAATTCCGACTTCGTATGCTCACACAGCGTATTTTTAACTGTCAAAATATTGACTGTTTTTCACTCTAAAAATCCGTACGGCCACACAGTGACTCTAAAAATCACCAAACTTGGAATCTAACAATAATTTAATATTGCAGATCCAACAAAATTAGTTTCGTCGAATTCCGACTTCGTTTGCAAAAGTGGCTATTTTTAAAGCTCTATATAGCCTATTTAAATATATGAATATATATAAATATAATTAAATTTAATATTTAAAAATAAATATTATCGTCTATATTCAAAGTGGAATACCATACAACTCCAGAATATTCCTTTATGGATTTACAACTCGATGTTACATCATCAGAGTTATATCGATGTTCGATTTCTATTTAAATCCTTACATAAAATATAATTAAATCGTTATGGTCAGGGCGCTGCATTTCTGAGAATTTTATTTGAACGTAACTCAAAATCTACACGACGAAATCCCGATTTTTCTCTTCCACTAGAAAGATATACTCCACCAGCTCCACACGTTTCTTGTTTCATAGAAATCCGATTTAAAACGAACCCTGTATATTCGGTTGAAGTTTGAATCGCCAAATAGCGAACTGCCGCGCCATTTCAAGCTCTATTTTTATTATATTAAAATTCTACGTTCAAACTGTCGTTTATATAATATATTCGTTATTCAAATTCAATTCCAAGCTGAATTAAATATCACAGATGATCCAGTTCACACCATATCGCCATTACAACCAATTCTGATTTTTTTCAGAATTAAATATATTATTTAATTTATTATTTTAATTAAATATTCACCATTATTTAATTCAACGACCATTAAATCCTTTAATTCACCTTTTCAATAATTAAATTAATTAATTATTATACCCCTGACGATGCGGGTCATTACAGGAAAGGGGAGTATTTCCTGTTTACGTTTTTGGTTTTGAGTAAGGCGCGTGTTTTGGTCTTGACAATTAATTGGGATGACTTGTTTTCATCGGTACAATTTGAAAAACTATTTGATTCCAAGCACATTTGATTTTAGTTTTACTTGGACCGTTGGTTTTGCTAGTTTGTTTTTCCATGTTTGAATTGTTTCTTTTGTTTATTTAGTTACTCTGCTTCCCTTTGTTTTGAGTTTAGTTTTTTTATTTGTTTATTTAGTCAAGTAGTCTTTCTTGTTTTATTTTTTTAGAGTCAAGCCAGTTTGTTAATTTCTTTTTACTAGGAATTTTCTTCTTTTCAAATTTTTTTTTTAATTTTTATTCATTTGCTTTCCTCAACCAAAAAAAAGGTAAAAGAGAGAAGTTCAATCGATCAAAGTCTCAAGTGAAGGAATATATTAAAGCAATGAACAAGAAATTCAAAGATCAACCGATTTCAAATAGCAAACAATTGATTTGAATTGTTAGTGCTACTCAACTACTCTGGACGGACTGACATACCCCGCTGTAAAAATTTCTAAACTCTACAGGGTCTATTGCTGCTTGCAAAATATATAGAAATTGCTTATAAAGATCTACTGCAGGGGCAGCGCATTGCTTGTACAATTTTTTTTCATTTCTGCAATTTATTATTCTGTGATTGTTCTATGACTGAAATTTCTGAATCTACTTGTGAGGAACGAATTTCCATAATGAAAATCAACACTCTCGTCATTTTTCAATTATAAAACTTGCTTTGATTTGCCAAATAATATAATTGGAAAGTGGTGCTTTGTAAAGTTGACTGTCTTGTATAATTGGATCGCGGATATATATAGTAGTTTAACTTATTGAACTATTAGCAAAAGTGGTTGCATACTACCCGTAAAACATTGGTCGTATCCCTCAGTATTAATGCTATACGTGAACGGCCATAAGACCCTCTTCCCCCTTTAATTGAGCCAGTTAATTAATAGAGTACAACTTAGTATTTTATACTATTTTGAAGTGAGAATATTTCTGTCTTGTCTTGGCTTCATTAAAATGTCTGATTCAAAAAAATCCCTTAGAGAATTGTGTGAAAATAACCTGAGAAGATGCTCCTAGGAGTATGAATTACAACTCATAAGGCAAAATTTTCCAAAATTTCGTGAGCCCAATGCTAACAATTTTAAAAAAATTCCAACTGACCAGCATTTTCAAAATCATAGAAATGATCGAAATTGCGATTTCAATTCAAATTTCAATAATTTCGATTATGGGCAACATCCACATCAAAATAGCTTTGAATCCCAATATAGCTTTGATCCACATCAATATGGGGTTGTAAACCAAAATTTTCAAAATTATAGCCCATATAAACATCTTGAAAAAACCAAAATCACTGAAATTTTAACAGTTTTGGTTACGAACATAATTTTTATGATCAAAATGATTTCCAATATCATTGTCATTTTTCTGAAAATTCAAATAACCACAACATTGAAAATAATATTGATCATGAAATTGATGCGGACTATAATTTTGAGAATCAAAGAATCCAAAATGAGATCTCTCAAATCAACGATTTTAAGGAATATCATCTTAACATTCTTAGAGAGAGGGAAGAAAGGCTAGATAAAAAGATGGATAAACTTCTTTGTTTAATGACATCTTTTGTAGAACAATGCGAGCAACAAAATCAAATTCACACGTGTGATGAGTCAGAAAATAATCCAATTTTTGCTAATGGTGAAAATTTTCAAATAACAAATTTGGAAATTGAGAATAACGATCTAAATGAAGTTGTTCAAAATTCAATAAATGATTTGGACTTCGACTCTTTTCCAGAGAAAGATTTAAGCTCAAATTTTGATCTTTCTCTTCAAGCAGCGAGAAACTTGAAATTTTAGAAATTGAACAGAATAAAAATGTTAAATTTTTCAAAAACTCAAAATTGGAGAAGCATTTAATGAACAAGAATTTTTTGGATTGTGCGAGGATGAGTTTCCAAATGAGGATGAAAGCAATAATTCGGTCAACTCGGTCACCAATCTTAGGCCCAGAAAAACGATTGAAAATAATGTAGCAATCCTGATAATCCTTCGATGCTAACCTCAAATCAAAATCTTGACACTCTTCTGATGGCTACCAAGGCAATTACTCTGAATCCTTCAATTCTCCATTCTCTTCGAATGTTGGCAATCCCAACATCTCTTATTCTAATGTCGGCAACCCCAACAATATCTCTTCATCTAATGTTGGCAATCCCAACACCCCATCAATTATAACTTTACCTCCTTCACTTCCCTTGTCGGGACCTTCTTCTTCTTGACATGATAGAAACCGTTGTTGAAGATATGATAGATTTACCAATTCAAAAAGTCTCTCAGTTTCACTATACGTATCTACTATATCTTTTGAAGAACTTTTTGAAGACGAACTCAAACTCTTAAATGACGAGAATGAATATATGGGACGTCTCAAAGATAATTTTAAGCCCATTTCATCAAATGAAATTGACACGCCTCTTGTACCCCAAAATTCAGACCCAAAATTATCATACATCAGTTTCGATAGAGGCAAGTGTGGACGAAAAAGGAAATCTCATTTTTCACATGATACGCATCATCATTGCAGATTTCATTCCGCATACCATTTTCATTCGCATATAGTTGCTAAATTGCATTTCATTTACAAATCATTCTCCTTATAATCCACCTTTAGGTATTATCTTCCAAATCTAGGAAACGTGTTTACAGTGTGGACACTGTTTTGTCCAAGTGTGGGTTGGGGGGAGTCTGCATTACATCCTTTTATTTTTCTTTAATTTTTTTTCCTTTTCATATAGGACCATCATGCATTTTACATCGTTGTAACATGCGTTATTTTTTTTGAAACATAACTCATTCCAGATTGATACAATAAAATAAATGTAATGTCCCAGTTTTGGATTAATTTTGTTAACTATAATTATATATTATATCGGTAATTTAAAATCAATTAAATAATATTGGTTTTGAATATTATTAAAATAACGGTTAGCTTGAAAATCATATTAGTATATTTTAACTTGTATATGTATATATATATATAAGTAAATGTTGCTTTTAACTTTTTATTTGTATCCAGATCGTGTTTAAGCTTGTGTAAAAATCATTGTAGGATAATTTAACTTGTTACATTATTAGCAAATCCATATATATAGAATGAATATATATGTGTCTAACTTGTGCTATGTAAACTTCCAGCTCATAGATATACATGTGTATGCAAATAATTAAGTGTGTACTGGATTACTTCACATATGTACATATAGGATCATGACTATTAGACAAAAGGAGGCAACATTAAAGTGGTAAGAATAAAATATGATTAAAATAAATGAATGAGAACACTGATTTGCTATTTTGAGTCTATAAAGAACATAGCTTAGGTTTGCTTTAGAGGCTAAGGGTATCAAATCAAAACATTGAATGGGGTAAATTGCTTCAGACAAAAGTATGTGTTTTCAAAGTATGGGTTGCAATCAAATACATAGCCGTGCACTATAGGATGAAGAAAATCCAAAGGGAAA
The DNA here is from genome assembly GCA_030737875.1 of Allium sativum. Taxonomy (NCBI): domain Eukaryota; kingdom Viridiplantae; phylum Streptophyta; class Magnoliopsida; order Asparagales; family Amaryllidaceae; genus Allium; species Allium sativum. The sequence goes on from CM060922.1 coordinate 1,053,638,177, forward strand.
TCAACCCGGCAACATCTCTTATCAAATCAAATGAGCAACCCTATATTCAGAACTTCCCTGTACTCACTAGCTAGGCATAGTTCCAAACACCATTAGGCACATGGTTTTGATAGATAATAGTACAAATATCCATGTGCACATTTTCTAGCCATGACATATACTGGAAAAGGTAGATACTGATAATCTCAAGCACCATCTTTTCAATCACCTAGGACAACCTAAACTTTGTGTAACAACCCGAAAATCTGGGCCAGTTTAAAATTTTTATTTTGGCAATTTTAGCGAATTTTGAATATTTAAAATAGATTATTTTAAATAATATCGACGAGAAAATTTATTTTGAATAGAATTCGACGTATATTTTATACGCATCATCGTTAGAATATAAATATTTATATATAATTATAAATAGAATTGAAAATGGCGCGGTAGTTCAATAATTCGATTTCAAACTTCAATTGAATGTACCGGGTGCAAAACAATCCGGATTTTAGTGAAACCAAAAACATTAGGATCTAATTGACGATATCTTTCCAACGAAGTTAACAAACTGAGATTTCACTTTATAAATGATAAGATATGTCCAGTTGAAAATTCTGAATAGTCGCTATGGAATTCAGGCCCTTAAAAATAGACATTTTGCAAACGACCTCGGATTTCGACGAAACCACTTTTGTTGGATCCGCAGTGTCAAATTATTGCTAGGTTTCAAATTTCGTAATTTTTCGAATCAATATGTGAGCGTGGCGAAGGAAAACGCGTTTGACCAGTTTAAGTTGATTTTAATCGACTGGAAATTGGCCATTTTTCAAACGGTCTCGGAATTTGATGAAATTAGTTTTGTTAGGACCGTATCGTCAATACGAAGCTAGGAAATATTTTTCTAGAATTTTTAAAGTTCGTATGCGACCCCGGTAATTTGAAATGTACGTTTAAAATTCAATATAATGAGTTATATTTTAAATTTAACGAAAACTGATCGTAACAGCCGAGTTATGTTACGCAGCATATCCCATTGTGTTCAGAATGGGGGTAATTAGCTAGGGGCGACAGTCGTTGGGTTTGATTTAGATTTCATATGGATAAACATGTAACTATTGGATTCAAAAGAATTTAAAATAATAATTAAATAATAAATAAAATAAAATAAAACCCCCCCTTCTCCTATACATCAGTCAAAGGCCCCCCCCCCCGTCATTCGTGGATCTGAGAAAAAGAAAAAAAAAGAAAAAAAAACACGAAGGACCGGACTCGTCGCTCCATCGAGATCCGCCGCCGCCAAGGCTAACGCGTCCCCTCCTCCTCCGGCGCGACACCACCCTCCTCCACACCCCTCTCTCCCTCCGACCCTCCCACATCCCGCCGCCAAACCTAGCCCACCTCAAATCGAACCTCCACCGGAACGGAACCCCACCGCCCTGCCAACCGCCGGCGCAAAACCCCCCCTCCTGCTCGCCTCCGACCTTCTGACGAACTCCACCCGCCACCAGATGATGCCGACGCCCTTCCTCCCTCTGCAGATTCAAACCTGCAACCCCCCTTTCCTCCAATAACTCGGTGAGCTCTTTTAACTGATTTTAATTTAGTTTAAAAACTGAATTTTTAATTAGCTTTAAAACTGATTTTTAATTAGCTGTAAAAGTGATTTATACTTAGCTTAAAAAGCTTATATTTTTATAAGTAAAAGGTTTATATTTTTATATGGCAAAAGCTTATATTTTTGTTTAGGTAAAAGTTCAGTTTTTTTTTTATATACGGAAAGTTCATATTTTTATACATGTGAAAAGTTAGTAAAAATCGAATTTTTATATAGGAGAAGAGTTAATAAAAATAGGATTTTTATATGTTGAACTTCGAAATAAAAATATGATTTTTATATGTTGAACTTCGAAATAAAAATAGGATTTTTATATGTTGAACTTCGAAATAAAAATAGGATTTTTATATGTTGAACTTCGAAATAAAAATATGATCTTTTATATATTGAATAGCGAAGTAAAAATTTGATTTTTACATAGGTAGTGAAAACGGGCAACGAGGGTAACAAAAAGGCGATAGCGATGAAGATTTCCATAAATGAAGAGTCGTGGTATTGGATAGCTATCTGTGAGAATTTTTCACTCTTCAATTTATTTTCTAGTTATATATATATATACTAGGATGCAGACGGTGCTTAGTAGCACCCGACACAATCGTCCACAGACCATGGACTTGTTTGTTTGGTTGCATAGATTAGTTATATTATTTGATTTGAATTTGGTTGTTTGGTGATTTTGATTGATGTGTGAATGGCGTGGGCCTTCACTAGTCCGGGGATAAGGCTAGGCCTCGTCCCGTTTCTAGTATCGTGCCGTTATGCCGCCGAAATTTTCTAAAAATAAGTTAGAAAAATAAAAATATCATTTTATTTAAAGAATGAACTGAATAGAAATTCATATGTTAGAATAGAATGTTTTGTCGTTAAAAATATAATTTTTAACATGAATGTGAATAAATAAATATTCATTTACAAACCAGACGGTTTGTTTATGTACACCTATTTGAAGGACATTGATTGGGTCGATAAATTTTACACATCGCCCAACTGCACAAATAAAACCTATGTTTGATTGTTTGAAACCCCACACGGGTGTTAGGATGAAATTTGAAGTTCACTCATCCTGATTGATTAAATATGTCGATCGATCGATTGACAGGCTGTTATAAGCGTTAGATATCTACATTTGATGCTTATACAGTGTAGTGCACTTTGGTTGATGGTTGATTATTTTTCAATGCTATTATACATGTGATGTATGAAAATCCATGTAATTAACTTTATATGGTAATTGATTGGGCCTCATTCCAATTTGAAAAATAAAGAATATTATAAAATAAAGGTTCATGTGTTGACAGTTTCATCCATTGAGATTGGTCATGTGTTGAACGAAATATTTTAATAATAAAGTTTACATCTTTATCAATATAAAATAAAGGTTCATGTGTTGACAGTTTCATCCATTGAGATTGGTCATGTGTTGAACGAAATATTTTAATAATAAAGTTTACATCTTTATCAATATAAAATAAAGGTTCATGTGTTGACAGTTTCATCCATTGAGATTGGTCATGTGTTGAACGAAATATTTTAATAATAAAGTTTACATCTTTATCAATATAAAATAAAGGTTCATGTGTTGACAGTACTCATCCATTGAGATTGGTCATGTGTTGAACGAAATATTTTGATAATAACAACTATTTTGAAAAAGAAATATTTGAAATAGAATATTTGAAAATGGAAATTTATGAAGCCGTATTGATTAGATTGACGCCATTTTGACGTGAACGATATTATATCGATTTTATTCATTTCGAAATGAATTGAATTGAAAACGATTTCGAAACGAATTGAATTGAAAACGAATTCAAATTGAATCGAAATGAATTGAATTGAAAATGAATTCAAATTGAATCGAAAATGAATTGAAATGAATTCAAATTGAATTGAAATTTGAATTGAATAGAAATGAATTTTAAAACGAATTTATAAAGAAGAATTCAATTTTGATTTGAATTGAAAAGGAAGTTGAAATTGCTTTTGAACCGAATTTAAAACTATTTATATAATTCGTTTTAAATAGAAATCGACGAAATATATTATATATATACTATATATATAATATAATGGCCTGAATAGAACGCGCCGCACCGCGGCAGTTCGCGAATTTCAACCATTTATTTTAAACGGACATTACGGGAGATCCGACCGTTGGATTCTCCTAAAACAGGAACCGTTGGGTTCGTATCGAAAAGAGCTTTCTAACGAATATTAGAAATTTGAAATCTAACGGTTGGATTTGGAGTTACGTCCAAATCAAATTTGAAAAAGGTCGCTGTAAGTGCAGTTCGATGGCCGTTGATGGAAATCGACTGTACGGGCCTTGATAAAATTATTAAAAATAGTAATAATTTGTGTAAAATCATAAGAAATGATTTAGAAAGGATTGGGATGAAAAACTCCATATTTGAAAAGATATAAATAGATTTTTATCGAAATGAACTAGTTTTGAACTAGAATTATAATTCTATTTATTTTTAAATAAATTGAATTTGAAATGTTTTTGATAATAACCAGAATTTCCAATGATTGCATTGGAATGGATTTGAATCGAAATTGTCTTCGGAATGTTTCGATGTTGGATTTCGTGATTATACAAATGTTGTTACGGAAATTTGAAAGATATATATTTATATCGTTATTTCCAATACGACATTTGTTAATCGTAGAATTTGATATTGAATATAAGCCGATATATTTTCTATTCAGAGCCTTATATTGAATATCAAATGTTATTTGGGTTTGTCGTGAATGGTGTCTTCACTAACACTGTTCTTGAACCCAGTTGAGAAAAGATTAAATCTTTTTATTTAGATTTAATGAATGGTACCAATTAAATAATATTTAATTGGAATTGAATTGATATTGATTTTTGGGTTTATCGTGAACAGTGTTTTAAATAACACTCGTTCTTTAACCCGATAATTAATGAATGTGACTTTGGGTTTATCGTGAACCGTGTTTTAAATGACACTGATTCTTTAACCCAGTTAACGATTAGAACTAAGTGGAGTTTTAATGAATCTTTAATTAGATTGAAATAATCGAGAATGGAGTATCACCAGTTTTACTCCAGGCGATAGTTAAATCTTTAATTAGATTTGAACGTGAAATGGTAATTGAATTTACCGATAACACTGTGGTGTTAGATATGAAGTATTACCAGTTTTACTTCATGGGATAAATAGGTTGGGATTGGGAAATTAAAACAAATGATTACTTCGGTAAGTTTCGTTAATCCCGGCTAGTTGAATCGAAATTCAAAAGAATAGAATAAAGAATAAATTCAAGGAATTTATCTTGGATAAAATTAATGGGAACCTTTCCCTATGAATGTGAAATTTAGAAACTAACTGTCGGTTAGCTAAGCAGAATGGTTTTCTGGATATTGATCTGATGTTGGTTTCGGCCTTCGGGGTTAATATTTGGGGAATTATTCTCTTGATTAATTTACTGTTAGTGACTAATGAATTGGAATGAGGCGTATGTTGTGTTTGTGTAACACTTATTTAAAATATACGCGAGTTATTCGGAAAGACCGGGTTTATCCCATTCTGAATAACTGATACGACGATAAGTCGAAGATGAAGACGGTGGTCGAAGACCGGAAGTCTTCACGTCGTTTGGGTAATTACTGATGATCTTGATTGGGCTGTACACCCAAGAAGATGGAAACAGTTAGTGGTCGTCCAGACGTACTTGGAGATCGATGGATATGCGGGGTACTAGGTGCCTCCGGTTTCGTTCAGACCCAGAACGGACTTGTAAATGGACTGTGTGTCTGACATTGGATTTTAGTCCGTGTGATTGATCTCTATTAAATATATATCTGTTTGGCGGCGGAGAATTTATTCTCTTGCTTAACGCCCTTCTCTGAGACGTACGAGCTCAGGGGTTATATATCGATGGATATCAAACGCATGGAGTGAATTGCCTGTGTGGCATGCCTAAGTGGCAATTGATCGAGACTTCTGTTGAACAGCAAAGTCTTGTGGTGATGATCAAAGCACGGCCTGTATGGCGTAGCTTTGTGTAACGTTTACCTCGCGTGTTTCACACCCGGTATGAACCAAAAACGGGAGACGGACCTCAGGGAGGACTTGCGTTTCTTTCTAGTTAGAAGTGGCGTCAGTGGTTTTACACGCCCTGACGAGTTTGACTTATGTGGTTGTTGCTGTTGCGAGGCGCCTCGGATTGATCGGTCGTTCTCGAACCGATGGAGTCATTTAGTTGGCTCATTTACACCCCATAGGGTGGGGAAACGTAGTGTTCAGGCATTTTAATCCACATCGGTGGACCGGCCCTGTCGCTCCAAGGGCCCACCTGAGTCTGGGTCCTGTGGCTCGGGCTAGAGAGTCACGAATCGGTTGAGGACTATCTTTTGCCTCGGTTCATAGATGGAAATCCAATTTCCAAATACGTGACATTTGCGGTTTTATTTGTAGAGCCTAGTATGGCGACATGATATATGGTACCCATGCCGCCTATGATTGATACTTATTGTAACAACCCGGAAAATCTGGGCCAGTTTAAAATTTTTATTTTGGCAATTTTAGCGAATTTTGATTATTTAAAATGAATTATTTTAAATAATATCGACGAGAAAAATGTTTAGAATATAATTCGAACGTATATATTATACGCGTCGTCGTTAGAATATAAATATTTATATATAATTATAAATAGAATTGAAAATGGCGCGGTAGTTCGATAATTCGATTTCAAACTTCAATTGAATGTACCGGGTGCAAAACAATCCGGATTTTAGTGAAACCAAAAATAATGGAATCTAATAGTGAATATCTTTCCAACGAATCCGAAAAATTAAAAGTTCGTAGCGGGAATCAAAAGATATGTCCAGTTGAAAATTCTGAATAGTCGCTATGGAATTCAGGCCCTTAAAAATGGACATTTTGCAAATGACCTCGGATTTCGACGAAACCAGTTTTGTTAGGTCCGTGATGTCGAATTATTGCTAGATTCCAAATTTCATAATTTTTCGAATCAATATGTGAGCGTGGCAAAGGAAAACGTGTTTTGACCATTTCAGTTGATTTTAATCGACTGGAAATTGGCCATTTTTCTAACGGTCTCAGAATTCGACGAAACTAGTTTTGTTAGGACCGTATCGTCAATACGAAGCTAGAAAATATTTTTCTGGAATTTTTCTAGTTAGTATGTGACCCCGGTAATTTGAAATGTACGTTTAAAATTCGATATAGTGATTTAAATGTAAATTCAGCGGAAACTAATCGAAACGATTACGGCAGTTTGCGATACATATCCCATTGTGTTCGGAATGGGGGTAAAACGCTACGGACGACAGGCGGTGGGCCTCGTTTAGAGGTCGTATGTAAAAGTCAACTTTTTGAAATTAAAAATAAAAATAAATCTTTTCTCTCTCCTTTTCCTTCTATAATTTTTGGCCCCCCCCGTTTCAATTTCATTTCAGAGAGATAAAAAAAAAAACAACCGCATGCCTGAATCGCGGTTTCCAGTCGCCGCGCCGACCTTGGTGGCTTCCCCCTCCAACCTCCGACGATGGCGCCGCCCTCTCTCCCCTCTCGACTGCTCCCCGTCGCTCCTCCCAACAGACCCTAAAACCCTAAAAACCCGACAGCCCTATCTCCTGCGTCCTCTACTCGCTTTCTCTCCCTCCCTACTCTGAAGACCCCCACGTGCGAGCTCCCCTCTCGAAGAAACCAAAACCCGACAGCCCCCCCTCCGACTGAGAAAGTAAGTTTTTCTAATTTGTTTTATTTTATTTATTTATTTCTTTTGCATAGGATTAGCAAACAGTATAAAAAAAAGTCAGTTAAAGTTAGGATTTTTAAAGTAGAAAAAGTTTGATTTTTATTTTTTAGGAAAGTTTAGTTTTTTTTTAATTAATTAAAAATATGGTTTTAAAGCGAAGAAAAGGTTCGGTTATTAATTAGAGAAAAGGGGATGATTTTTAATGGTTATGAAAACTGATTAGAAAAAGATTTAATTTGGTAAAAGGTATGATCTTTGTATTTTTGAAGTGATAAAAATATGATTTTTATATTTTTAAAGTATTAAAAATATAATCTTTATAGGATAGAGAATATAAAAATATCATCTTTGTATATGTAGCGAAATAAAAATCTGATTTTTATTTTATATACGTTGAAGTAAAGTGATGATTTTTATAATGATGAAATCTATATTTTTGAAAAGGCGAAATCTATATATAGAGAATAGCGTTATAAAAATAGAATTTTTATCTATATATTAGCGGTAAAGAAATTCGATTTTTATATATTGAACTTTGAAATAAAAATTCGATTTTTATATATTGAACTTTGAAATAAAAATTCGATTTTTATATATTGAACTTTGAAATAAAAATTCGATTTTTATATATTGAACTTCGAACTAAAAATTCGATTTTTATATATTGAACTTCGAACTAAAAATTCGATTTTTATATATTGAACTTCGAACTAAATATTCGATTTTTATATATTGAACTTCGAACTAAAAATTCGATTTTTATATATTGAACTTTGAAATAAAAATTTGATTTTTATATATTGAATAGTGAAGTAAAAATTCGATTTTTACATAGGTAGTGAAAGCGGGCAACGAAGATGACGAAGATGCGATAGCGATGAAGATTTCTACCAATGAAGAGCCGTGGAGCTAGGATAGCTATTTGTGAGAATTTCTCACCTTTCAATTTTATTTCTAGTTATATATATATACTAGGATGCAGACGGTGCTTAGTAGCACCCGACACAATCGTCCACAGACCATGGACTTGTTTGTTTGGTTGCATAGCTTAGTTATATGATTTGATTTGAATTTGGTTGATTGGTGAATATGATTGATATGTGAATGGCGTGGGCCTTCACTAGACCGGGGATAAGGCTAGGCCTTGTCCCGTTTCTAGTATCGTGCCGTTATGCCGCCGAAATTTTCTAAAATATGTTAGAAAATAAAAATATCATTTTATTTGTGTAAATGAATAATAGAAATTCATATGTTGGAATAAAATGTTTTATCGTTAAAAATATAATTTTTAACGTGAATATGAATATAGTGATAGTAAATAAAATAAATATTCATTTACAAACCAGACGGTTTGTTTATGTACACCTATTTGAAGGACATTGATTGGGTCGATAAATTTTACACATCGCCCAACTGCACAAATAAAATATTTGTTTGATTGTTTGAAACCCCACACGGGTGTTGGGATGAAATTTGAAGTTCACTCATCCTGATTGATTAAATATGTTGATCGATTGATTGACAGGCTGTTATAAGCGTTGAATATCTATATTTGATGCTTATACAGTGTAGTGCACTTTGGTTGATGGTTGATTATTTTTCAATGCTATTACATGTGTGTAATGTATGAAAATCCATATAATTAACTTTATATGGTAATTGATTGGGCCTCATTCCAATTTAGAAAATAAAGAATATTATAAAATAAACGTTCATGTGTTGACAGTACTCATTCATTGAGATTGGTCATGTGTTGAACGAAATATTTTAGTAATAAAATTTACACCTTTATCGATATAAAATAAACGTTCATGTGTTGACAGTACTCATTCATTGAGATTGGTCATGTGTTGAACGAAATATTTTAGTAATAAAATTTACACCTTTATCGATATAAAATAAACGTTCATGTGTTGACAGTACTCATTCATTGAGATTGGTCATGTGTTGAACGAAATATTTTAGTAATAAAATTTACACCTTTATCGATATAAAATAAACGTTCATGTGTTGACAGTACTCATTCATTGAGATTGGTCATGTGTTGAACGAAATATTTTGATAACAACAACTATTTTGAAAAAGAAATATTTGAAATAGAAATTTATGAAGCCGTGTTGATTAGATTGACGCCATTTTGACGTGAAAGATATTTATATCGATTTTAAACGATTTCGAAATGAATTGAATATATAACGATTTCGAAATGAATTGAATATATAACGATTTCAAAATGAATTGAAAACGATTTCGAAATGAATTGAGTTGAAACGAATTCAAATTGAATTGAAAACGAATTGAAATGAATTCAAATTGAATTGAAATTTGAATTGAATAGAAATGAATTTTAAAACGAATCTATAAAGAAGAATTCAATTTTGATTTGAATTGAAAAGAAAGTTGAAAATGTTTTTTGAAACGAATTCAAAACTATTTATATAATTCGTTTTAAATATAAATCGACGAAGTATATATTATATATATTATATATATAATATAATGGCCTGAATAGAACGCGCCGCGCCGCGGCAGTTCGTGAATTTCGACCATTTATTTCAAACGGACATTACGGGAGATCCGACCGTCGGATTCTCCTAAAACCGGAACCGTTGGGTTCGTATCGAAAAGAGCTTTCTAACGAATATTAGAAATGTGAAATCTAACGGTTGGATTTGGAGATACGTCCAAATCAAATTCGAAAAAGGTCGCTGTAAGTGCAGTTCGATGGCCGTTGATGGAAATCGACTGTACGGGCCTTGATAAAATTATTAAAAATAGTAATAATTTGTGTAAAATCATAAGAAATGATTTGTGAAAGTTTGGGATGAAAAACTCCATATTTGAAAAGATAAAAATAGATTTTTATCGAAATGAACTAGTTTTGAACTAGAAATATAATTCTATTTATTTTTAAATAAATAAATCGAATTTGAAAAGGGTTTTAAAAATAACCAGAATTTCCAATGATTGCATTGGAGTGGATTTGAATCGAAATTGTCTTCGGAATATTTCGATGTTGGAATTCGTGATTATACAGATGTTGTTATGGAAATTTGAAAGATATATATTTATATCGTTATTTCCAATACGACATTTGTTAATCGTAGAATTTGATATTGAATATAAGCCGATATATTTTCTATTCAGAGCCTTATATTGAATATCAAATGTGATTTGGGTTTGTCGTGAATGGTGTCTTCATTAACACTGTTCTTGAACCCAGTGGAAAAAGATTAAATCTTTTTATTTAGATTTAATGAAGTGTACCAATTAAGTAATATTTAATTGGAATTGAATCGATATTGATTTTTGGGTTTATCGTGGACAGTGTTTTAAATAACACTCGTTCTTTAACCCGATCATTGATGATATGTGACTTTGGGTTGTCGTGAACGGTATCTTCAATAATACAGTTCTTAGACCTAAAGGAGTTAAGAAAATCAGAAACTAACTGGAGATTAGTTAAGTTGAATAGTTTCCGAGGTATTGATCTGATGTTGGTTTCGGCCTTCGGGATTCATACTTAGGGAATTGCTCACTTGCTAATTTACAATTAGGGACTGATTGAAATGTGATGTGATTTTGGGTTTACCGTGAACCGTGTTTTAAATGACACTGATTCTTTAACCCAGTCACAGATTAAAACTAAGTGGAGTTTTAATGAATCTTTAATTAGATTGAAATAATCGAAATGGAGTATCACCAGTTTTGCTCCAGGCGATAGTTAAATCTTTAATTAGATTTGAACGTGAAATGGTAATTGAATTTACCGATAACACCGTGGTGTTAGATATGAAGCATAACCAGTTTTACTTCATGGGATGAATAGGTTGGGATTGGGAAATTAAAACAAATGATTACTTCGGTAAGGTTCGCTAATCCCGACTAGTTTGAATTGATATTCAAAAGTAGATTAAAGAATAAATTCAAGAATTTATCTTTGATAAAATTAATGGGAACCTTTCCCTATGAATGTGAAATTTAGAAACTAACTGTCGGTTAGCCAAGCAGAATGGTTTTCTGGATATTGATCTGATGTTGGTTTCGGCCTTCGGGGTTAATGTTTGGGGAATTATTCTCTTGATTAATTTACGGTTAGTGACCGATGAATTGGAATGAGGCGTATGTTGTGTTTGTGTAACACTTATTTAAAATATACGCGAGCTATTCGGGAAGACCGGGTTTATCCCATTCTGAATAACTGATACGACGATAAGTCGAAGATGAAGACGGTGGTCGAAGACCGGAGGTCTTCACGTCGTTTGGGCGATAACTGATGATCTTGATTGGGCTGTACACCCAAGAAGATGGAAACAGTTAGTGATCGTCCAGACGTACTTGGAGATCGATGGATATGCGAGGTACTAGGTGCCTCCGGTTTCGTTCAGACCCAGAACGGACTTGTAAATGGACTGTGTGTCTGACATTGGATTTTAGTCCGTGTGATTGATCTCTATTAAATATATATCTGTTTGGCGGCGGAGAATTTATTCTCTTGCTTAACGCCCTTCTCTGAGACGTACGAGCTCAGGGGTTATATATTGATGGATATCAAACGCATGGAGTGAATTGCCTGTGTGGCATGCCTAAGTGGCAATTGATCGAGGCTTCTGTTGAAAAGCAAAGTCTTGTGGTGATGATCAAAGCACGACCTTTGTGGCGTAGCTTTGTGTAACGTTTACCTCGCGTGTTTCACACCCGGTATGAACCAAAAACGGGAGACGGACCTCAGGGAGGACTTGCGTTTCTTTCTAGTTAGAAGTGGCGTCAGTGGTTTTACACGCCCTGACGAGTTTGACTTATGTGGTTGTTGCTGTTGCGAGGCGCCTCGGTTATATCGGTTTCGGCCGATGCTTCTGGTCGGCTGACGGACCAGACTTACACCCCATAGGGTGGGGAAACGTAGTGTTCAGGCATAATAATCCACATCGGTGGACCGGCCCTGACGATCTAAAGGCTTGCCTGCGCGCTTGCCTGTGGCTCGGGCTAGAGAGTCACGAATCGGTTGAGGACTATCTTTTGCCTCGGTTCATAGACGGAAATCCAATTTCCAAATACGTGACTTTGCGGTTTTAATTGTAAAACTAGTATGGCGACATGATATATGGTACCCATGCCGCCTATGATTGATACTTATGATTTGAAGTGTTTTATACACTATGCACTTATAACAATATCAAATGATTTGTTTTAAAACGTATCAAGCATTCTTTGGCTGTTATAAGGGAAAACCCTATCCTCGACTGCGTTGCATTGTGTGATGGGACCTGGGTCTTATAACAGCTTCATTTTTCTTTATTTAGCATTGCGCTGTTTGTTTTATGCACTGGTATTCTTGGGAGGAAACCCGTTCCGTGTTATACGGCGTGGTCCCTTGATTTACCTAACTTTAAAAATAAAGATTAATAACTGTTTTAGTTCTCACACCAGTCCCATGACTGACCTGGAGTTTATTGTTTTAACCTAAACTCTGGGTGCCCTTATTTTGACACGGGCAGCTAGTAGTTTTGGGTTTTGCAGATTTATATTCGCAGGATCCTGGTTTACAGCTGGAATGATATCCGGAAAGCTTTGTATCCGTATATCTCTTCTAGTTGTGTATTGTATTATTTTCCGCAGCTATGTATTTAAATGTAATTTAAACCTCTGATATTTCTGTGTAATTTTCATTTATACTCTGTATATTCTTGTAATCTGATGCATTGTCGTAATAAGCAATGAAACGTTCTTTTATATGAGTTCTGTTGTGGCTTGTTCTCGAACTATCCGACACTTTCCTTTACGGGGAAGTTACGGGTCTTCACACGTGGTATCAGAGCTTTGGTTTACAAAGCTTAGAGAACAAGACACATTAGAACCTTACGAAAGAATTCATCAGATATTGGGTTAATAATATCCAACGAGAATGACTCGTTAGAGATGGGATCAGTAGTATCCTAGAACGAGTGTGAAGAGTATATTTTTCAAATGAAAACAATTTTTGTTTTGAAAATTAAAAATCAATTATTCGTATTTGATTATTTATTTATATTGATGTGGACAATCCAGTATATATAGATTTTGCGTATACGTCTGATCCGCGTGTATTCGAAGTTTTAATATATTGGATAGATATAGAGTCGCACTCTAGTCGCCCGGACATGGTCCTGATGATGAAGTATACCATCACCAGCATTTATTTTCGAGTAACGAAAGTGTGATATCTATATATTTCCATTAGACTGGTGTGAGAACCAAATCTTATATAGCTAGAACACTTTGTTGTGAATTGGCATCAAAAACAAGATTTTCAGTATATATATCAAAATTATGAATTTGAAACGTTAAATTCACTAATTGATTGATGTTTGTGTTGTTTGTTTATTTGTTTGCAAATTTTGAACCATTATGCCTAATATAACCAAATATTGAATTGTATTGGAATTTGGTTGCATTTTCTTGCATATACATATACTTATATTGAACAGGTCATAGCAAGGAGGCTAGAGCCAGAGAATAAAATTTGTTTGCCCGACAAATAGGTACATGTTTACTACATAATTTCCTGTTTTGTTTGGGTGATGATGATTTTGTGAGCCTATTGGCTAGCCGCTTGGCTTTTTCTTTTTCTTTTTGAGATCTGAAGGACCGGGGAAGCTATTTGAAATTCCCCGATGCTCCCGGTGTAGGGGAGGTTATGGCGAAATTTTTCGAAAATTTAGGGTGTTAGCCAAATTTTTGAAATTTTGAAAATTCTCAGAAACTGAAAAGTTGGAGAACGGAAGCCTGATCGATCGTAGAGTTGATTTATCAAACCACTTTCGACTTTGTTCCTTTTCGGGGACGAAAAGTTTTAAGTGGGGGAGATTGTAACAACCCGGAAAATCTGGGCCAGTTTAAAATTTTTATTTTGGCAATTTTAGCGAATTTTGATTATTTAAAATGAATTATTTTAAATAATATCGACGAGAAAAATGTTTAGAATATAATTCGAACGTATATATTATACGCGTCGTCGTTAGAATATAAATATTTATATATAATTATAAATAGAATTGAAAATGGCGCGGTAGTTCGATAATTCGATTTCAAACTTCAATTGAATGTACCGGGTGCAAAACAATCCGGATTTTAGTGAAACCAAAAATAATGGAATCTAATAGTGAATATCTTTCAAACGAATCCGAAAAATTAAAAGTTCGTAGCGGGAATCAAAAGATATGTCCAGTTGAAAATTCTGAATAGTCGCTATGGAATTCAGGCCCTTAAAAATGGACATTTTGCAAATGACTTCGGATTTCGACGAAACCAGTTTTGTTAGGTCCGTGATGTCGAATTATTGCTAGATTCCAAATTTCATAATTTTTCGAATCAATATGTGAGCGTGGCAAAGGAAAACGTGTTTTGACCATTTCAGTTGATTTTAATCGACTGGAAATTGGCCATTTTTCTAACGGTCTCAGAATTCGACGAAACTAGTTTTGTTAGGACCGTATCGTCAATAGGAAGCTAGAAAATATTTTTCTGGAATTTTTCTAGTTAGTATGTGACCCCGGTAATTTGAAATGTACGTTTAAAATTCGATATAGTGATTTAAATGTAAATTCAGCGGAAACTAATCGAAACGATTACGGCAGTTTGCGATACATATCCCATTGTGTTCGGAATGGGGGTAAAACGCTATGGACGACAGGCGGTGGGCCTCGTTTAGAGGTCGTATGTAAAAGTCAACTTTTTGAAATTAAAAATAAAAATAAATCTTTTCTCTCTCCTTTTCCTTCTATAATTTTTGCCCCCCCCCGTTTCAATTTCATTTCAGAGAGATAAAAAAAAAACAACCGCATGCCTGAATCGCGGTTTCCAGTCGCCGCGCCGACCTTGGTGGCTTCCCCCTCCAACCTCCGACGATGGCGCCGCCCTCTCTCCCCTCTCGACTGCTCCCCGTCGCTCCTCCCAACAGACCCTAAAACCCTAAAAACCCGACAGCCCTATCTCCTGCGTCCTCTACTCGCTTTCTCTCCCTCCCTACTCTGAAGACCCCCACGTGCGAGCTCCCCTCTCGAAGAAACCAAAACCCGACAGCCCCCCCTCCGACTGAGAAAGTAAGTTTTTCTAATTTGTTTTATTTTATTTATTTATTTCTTTTGCATAGGATTAGCAAACAGTATAAAAAAAAATCAATTAAAGTTAGGATTTTTAAAGTAGAAAAAGTTTGATTTTTATTTTTTAGGAAAGTTTAGTTTTTTTTAATTAATTAAAAATATGGTTTTAAAGCGAAGAAAAGGTTCGGTTATTAATTAGAGAAAAGGGGATGATTTTTAATGGTTATGAAAACTGATTAGAAAAAGATTTAATTTGGTAAAAGGTATGATCTTTGTATTTTTGAAGTGATAAAAATATGATTTTTATATTTTTAAAGTATTAAAAATATAATCTTTATAGGATAGAGAATATAAAAATATCATCTTTGTATATGTAGCGAAATAAAAATCTGATTTTTATTTTATATACGTTGAAGTAAAGTGATGATTTTTATAATGATGAAATCTATATTTTTGAAAAGGCGAAATCTATATATAGAGAATAGCGTTATAAAAATAGAATTTTTATCTATATATTAGCGGTAAAGAAATTCGATTTTTATATATTGAACTTTGAAATAAAAATTCGATTTTTATATATTGAACTTTGAAATAAAAATTCGATTTTTATATATTGAACTTTGAAATAAAAATTCGATTTTTATATATTGAACTTCGAACTAAAAATTCGATTTTTATATATTGAACTTCGAACTAAAAATTCGATTTTTATATATTGAACTTCGAACTAAAAATTCGATTTTTATATATTGAACTTCGAACTAAAAATTCGATTTTTATATATTGAACTTTGAAATAAAAATTCGATTTTTATATATTGAATAGTGAAGTAAAAATTCGATTTTTACATAGGTAGTGAAAGCGGGCAACGAAGATGACGAAGATGCGATAGCGATGAAGATTTCTACCAATGAAGAGCCGTGGAGCTAGGATAGCTATTTGTGAGAATTTCTCACCTTTCAATTTTATTTCTAGTTATATATATATACTAGGATGCAGACGGTGCTTAGTAGCACCCGACACAATCGTCCACAGACCATGGACTTGTTTGTTTGGTTGCATAGCTTAGTTATATGATTTGATTTGAATTTGGTTGATTGGTGAATATGATTGATATGTGAATGGCGTGGGCCTTCACTAGACCGGGGATAAGGCTAGGCCTTGTCCCGTTTCTAGTATCGTGCCGTTATGCCGCCGAAATTTTCTAAAATATGTTAGAAAATAAAAATATCATTTTATTTGTGTAAATGAATAATAGAAATTCATATGTTGGAATAAAATGTTTTATCGTTAAAAATATAATTTTTAACGTGAATATGAATATAGTGATAGTAAATAAAATAAATATTCATTTACAAACCAGACGGTTTGTTTATGTACACCTATTTGAAGGACATTGATTGGGTCGATAAATTTTACACATCGCCCAACTGCACAAATAAAATATTTGTTTGATTGTTTGAAACCCCACACGGGTGTTGGGATGAAATTTGAAGTTCACTCATCCTGATTGATTAAATATGTCGATCGATTGATTGACAGGCTGTTATAAGCGTTGAATATCTATATTTGATGCTTATACAGTGTAGTGCACTTTGGTTGATGGTTGATTATTTTTCAATGCTATTACATGTGTGTAATGTATGAAAATCCATATAATTAACTTTATATGGTAATTGATTGGGCCTCATTCCAATTTAGAAAATAAAGAATAATATAAAATAAACGTTCATGTGTTGACAGTACTCATTCATTGAGATTGGTCATGTGTTGAACGAAATATTTTAGTAATAAAATTTACACCTTTATCGATATAAAATAAACGTTCATGTGTTGACAGTACTCATTCATTGAGATTGGTCATGTGTTGAACGAAATATTTTAGTAATAAAATTTACACCTTTATCGATATAAAATAAACGTTCATGTGTTGACAGTACTCATTCATTGAGATTGGTCATGTGTTGAACGAAATATTTTGATAACAACAACTATTTTGAAAAAGAAATATTTGAAATAGAAATTTATGAAGCCGTGTTGATTAGATTGACGCCATTTTGACGTGAACGATATTTATATCGATTTTAAACGATTTCGAAATGAATTGAATATATAACGATTTCGAAATGAATTGAATATATAACGATTTCAAAATGAATTGAAAACGATTTCGAAATGAATTGAGTTGAAACGAATTCAAATTGAATTGAAAACGAATTGAAATGAATTCAAATTGAATTGAAATTTGAATTGAATAGAAATGAATTTTAAAACGAATCTATAAAGAAGAATTCAATTTTGATTTGAATTGAAAAGAAAGTTGAAAATGTTTTTTGAAACGAATTCAAAACTATTTATATAATTCGTTTTAAATATAAATCGACGAAGTATATATTATATATATTATATATATAATATAATGGCCTGAATAGAACGCGCCGCGCCGCGGCAGTTCGTGAATTTCGACCATTTATTTCAAACGGACATTACGGGAGATCCGACCGTCGGATTCTCCTAAAACCGGAACCGTTGGGTTCGTATCGAAAAGAGCTTTCTAACGAATATTAGAAATGTGAAATCTAACGGTTGGATTTGGAGATACGTCCAAATCAAATTCGAAAAAGGTCGCTGTAAGTGCAGTTCGATGGCCGTTGATGGAAATCGACTGTACGGGCCTTGATAAAATTATTAAAAATAGTAATAATTTGTGTAAAATCATAAGAAATGATTTGTGAAAGTTTGGGATGAAAAACTCCATATTTGAAAAGATAAAAATAGATTTTTATCGAAATGAACTAGTTTTGAACTAGAAATATAATTCTATTTATTTTTAAATAAATAAATCGAATTTGAAAAGGGTTTTAAAAATAACCAGAATTTCCAATGATTGCATTGGAGTGGATTTGAATCGAAATTGTCTTCGGAATATTTCGATGTTGGAATTCGTGATTATACAGATGTTGTTATGGAAATTTGAAAGATATATATTTATATCGTTATTTCCAATACGACATTTGTTAATCGTAGAATTTGATATTGAATATAAGCCGATATATTTTCTATTCAGAGCCTTATATTGAATATCAAATGTGATTTGGGTTTGTCGTGAATGGTGTCTTCATTAACACTGTTCTTGAACCCAGTGGAAAAAGATTAAATCTTTTTATTTAGATTTAATGAAGTGTACCAATTAAGTAATATTTAATTGGAATTGAATCGATATTGATTTTTGGGTTTATCGTGGACAGTGTTTTAAATAACACTCGTTCTTTAACTCGATCATTGATGAAATGTGACTTTGGGTTGTCGTGAACGGTATCTTCAATAATACAGTTCTTAGACCTAAAGGAGTTAAGAAAATCAGAAACTAACTAGAGATTAGTTAAGTTGAATAGTTTCCGAGGTATTGATCTGATGTTGGTTTCGGCCTTCGGGATTCATACTTAGGGAATTGCTCACTTGCTAATTTACAATTAGGGACTGATTGAAATGTGATGTGATTTTGGGTTTACCGTGAACCGTGTTTTAAATGACACTGATTCTTTAACCCAGTCACAGATTAAAACTAAGTGGAGTTTTAATGAATCTTTAATTAGATTGAAATAATCGAAATGGAGTATCACCAGTTTTGCTCCAGGCGATAGTTAAATCTTTAATTAGATTTGAACGTGAAATGGTAATTGAATTTACCGATAACACCGTGGTGTTAGATATGAAGTATAACCAGTTTTACTTCATGGGATGAATAGGTTGGGATTGGGAAATTAAAACAAATGATTACTTCGGTAAGGTTCGCTAATCCCGACTAGTTTGAATTGATATTCAAAAGTAGATTAAAGAATAAATTCAAGAATTTATCTTTGATAAAATTAATGGGAACCTTTCCCTATGAATGTGAAATTTAGAAACTAACTGTCGGTTAGCCAAGCAGAATGGTTTTCTGGATATTGATCTGATGTTGGTTTCGGCCTTCGGGGTTAATGTTTGGGGAATTATTCTCTTGATTAATTTACGGTTAGTGACTGATGAATTGGAATGAGGCGTATGTTGTGTTTGTGTAACACTTATTTAAAATATACGCGAGTTATTCGGGAAGACCGGGTTTATCCCATTCTGAATAACTGATACGACGATAAGTCGAAGATGAAGACGGTGGTCGAAGACCGGAGGTCTTCACGTCGTTTGGGCGATAACTGATGATCTTGATTGGGCTGTACACCCAAGAAGATGGAAACAGTTAGTGATCATCCAGACGTACTTGGAGATCGATGGATATGCGAGGTACTAGGTGCCTCCGGTTTCGTTTAGACCCAGAACGGACTTGTAAATGGACTGTGTGTCTGACATTGGATTTTAGTCCGTGTGATTGATCTCTATTAAATATATATCTGTTTGGCGGCGGAGAATTTATTCTCTTGCTTAACGCCCTTCTCTGAGACGTACGAGCTCAGGGGTTATATATTGATGGATATCAAACGCATGGAGTGAATTGCCTGTGTGGCATGCCTAAGTGGCAATTGATCGAGGCTTCTGTTGAAAAGCAAAGTCTTGTGGTGATGATCAAAGCACGGCCTTTGTGGCGTAGCTTTGTGTAACGTTTACCTCGCGTGTTTCACACCCGGTATGAACCAAAAACGGGAGACGGACCTCAGGGAGGACTTGCGTTTCTTTCTAGTTAGAAGTGGCGTCAGTGGTTTTACACGCCCTGACGAGTTTGACTTATGTGGTTGTTGCTGTTGCGAGGCGCCTCGGTTATATCGGTTTCGGCCGATGCTTCTGGTCGGCTGACGGACCAGACTTACACCCCATAGGGTGGGGAAACGTAGTGTTCAGGCATAATAATCCACATCGGTGGACCGGCCCTGACGATCTAAAGGCTTGCCTGCGCGCTTGCCTGTGGCTCGGGCTAGAGAGTCACGAATCGGTTGAGGACTATCTTTTGCCTCGGTTCATAGACGGAAATCCAATTTCCAAATACGTGACTTTGCGGTTTTAATTGTAAAACTAGTATGGCGACATGATATATGGTACCCATGCCGCCTATGATTGATACTTATGATTTGAAGTGTTTTATACACTATGCACTTATAACAATATCAAATGATTTGTTTTAAAACGTATCAAGCATTCTTTGGCTGTTATAAGGGAAAACCCTATCCTCGACTGCGTTGCATTGTGTGATGGGACCTGGGTCTTATAACAGCTTCATTTTTCTTTATTTAGCATTGCGCTGTTTGTTTTATGCACTGGTATTCTTGGGAGGAAACCCGTTCCGTGTTATACGGCGTGGTCCCTTGATTTACCTAACTTTAAAAATAAAGATTAATAACTGTTTTAGTTCTCACACCAGTCCCATGACTGACCTGGAGTTTATTGTTTTAACCTAAACTCTGGGTGCCCTTATTTTGACACGGGCAGCTAGTAGTTTTGGGTTTTGCAGATTTATATTCGCAGGATCCTGGTTTACAGCTGGAATGATATCCGGAAAGCTTTGTATCCGTATATCTCTTCTAGTTGTGTATTGTATTATTTTCCGCTGCTATGTATTTAAATGTAATTTAAACCTCTGATATTTCTGTGTAATTTTCATTTATACTCTGTATATTCTTGTAATCTGATGCATTGTCGTAATAAGCAATGAAACGTTCTTTTATATGAGTTCTGTTGTGGCTTGTTCTCGAACTATCCGACACTTTCCTTTACGGGGAAGTTACGGGTCTTCACACTTATGATTTGAAGTTGTTTTATACACTATGCACTTATAATAGTATCAAACGATTTGTTTTAACCGTATCAAGCATTCTTTGGCTGTTATAAGGGAAAACCCTATCCTCGGCTGCGTTGCATTGTGTGATGGGACCTGGGCCTTATAACAGCTTCATTTTTCTTTATTTAGCATTGCGCTGTTTGTTTTATGCACTGGTATTCTTGGGAGGAAACCCGTTCCGTGTTATACGGCGTGGTCCCTTGATTTACCTAATGATTTAAAATAAAGATTAATAACTGTTTTAGTTCTCACACCAGTCACATGACTGACCTGGAGTTTATTGTTTTAACCTAAACTCTGGGTGCCCTTATTTTGACACGGGCAGCTAGTAGTTTTGGTTTTTGCAGATTTATATTCACAGGATCCTGGTTTACAGCTGGAACGATATCCGGAAAGCTTTGTATCCGTATATCTCTTCTAGTTGTGTATTGTATTATTTCCGCTGCTATGTATTTAAATGTAATTTAAATCTCTGATATTTCTATGTAATATTTATTCATACTCTGTATATTCTTGTAATCTGATGCATTGTTGTAATATACAGTGAAATGTTCTTCTGTATGCGTTCTGTTTTGTCTTGTTCTCAAACGATAGGGCGTTTCGAACGACCTGGATCGGTTTAGCGACTGGTTCGGACCGAGCGAAATTCCTTGCCGTCACAGTTGGTATCAGAGCTTTGGTTTACAAAGCCGAGAACAAGACACATTAGAACTGTACGAAAGAATTCATCAGATATTGGGTTAGTAATATCCAATGGGAATGACTCGTTAGAGATAGGATCAGTAGTATCCTAGAACGAGTGTGAAGAGTATATTTGTAAAATGAAAACAATTTTGTTTTAAAAATTTTAATCAATTATTCGTATTTGGTTATCTATTTATATTGATGTGGACAATCCAGTATATATAGATTTTGCGTATACGTCTGATCCACGTGTATTTGAAATTTTAATATACTGGATAGATATAGAATCACACTCTAGTCGCCCGGAGATGATCCAGATGATGAGGCCTCATCATCAGTGTTTATATTCGAGTGACGAAAGTGAGATTTCTATATATTTCCTATTGACTGGTGTGAGGACCAAAAATTAGATAGTGCTTATTGTTGTGATTTGGCATCAAAAATGAGATTTTTGACTATATATCAAGGTTATGAATTTCAAATGATAATTCACTAATTGATTGATGTTTGTGTTGTTTGTTTATTGGTTTGATAATTTTGAACCATTACGCCTAATTGTATCAAATAATGAATTGTATTGAAATTTGGTCGCATTTGCTTGCATATACTTGTACTTTCATTGAACAGGTCATAGCAAGGAGGCTAGAGCAGAGAATAAAATTTGTTTGCCCGACAAATAGGTACATGTTTACTACATAATTTACTGTTTTGTTTGGGTGATGATGATTTTATGAGCCTATTGGCTAGCCGCTTGGCTTTTTCTTTTTCTTTTTGAGATCTGAAGGACCGGGGAAGCTATTTGAAATTCCCCGATGCTCCCGGTGCAGGGGAGGTTATGGCGAAATTTTTCGAAAATTTAGGGTGTTAGCCAAATTTTTGAAATTTTGAAAATTCTCAGAAACTAAAGAGTTGGAGAATAGAAGCCAGATCGAACGTAGAGTTGATTAATCAAACCACTTTCGATTTTATTCCTTTTCGGGGACGAAAAGTTTTAAGTGGGGGAGATTGTAACAACCCGAAAATCTGGGCCAGTTTAAAATTTTTATTTTGGCAATTTTAGCAAATTTTGAATATTTAAAATAGATTATTTTAAATAATATCGACGAGAAAATTTATTTTGAATAGAATTCGACGTATATTTTATACGCGTCGTCGTTAGAATATAAATATTTATATATAATTATAAATAGAATTGAAAATGGCGCGGTAGTTCAATAATTCGATTTCAAACTTCAATTGAATGTACCGGGTGCAAAACAATCCGGATTTTAGTGAAACCAAAAACATTAGGATCTAATTGACGATATCTTTCCAACGAAGTTAACAAACTGAGATTTCACTTTATAAATGATAAGATATGTCCAGTTGAAAATTCTGAATAGTCGCTATGGAATTTAGGCCCTTAAAAATAGACATTTTGCAAACGACCTCGGATTTCGACGAAACCACTTTTGTTGGATCCGCAGTGTCAAATTATTGCTAGGTTTCAAATTTCGTAATTTTTCGAATCAATATGTGAGCGTGGCGAAGGAAAATGCGTTTGACCAGTTTCAGTTGATTTTAATCGACTGGAAAATGGCCATTTTTCAAACGGTCTCGGAATTTGACGAAATTAGTTTTGTTAGGACCGTATCGTCAATACGAAGCTAGGAAATATTTTTCTAGAATTTTTAAAGTTCGTATGCGACCCCGGTAATTTGAAATGTACGTTTAAAATTCAATATAATGAGTTATATTTTAAATTTAACGAAAACTGATCGTAACAGCCGAGTTGGGTTACGCAGCATATCCCATTGTGTTCAGAATGGGGGTAATTAGCTAGGGGCGACAGTCGTTGGGTTTGATTTAGATTTCATATGGATAAACATGTAACTATTGGATTCAAAAGAATTTAAAATAATAATTAAATAATAAATAAAATAAAATAAAACCCCCCCTTCTCCTATACATCAGTCAAAGCCCCCCCGTCATTCGTGGATCTGAGAAAAAGAAAAAAAAAGAAGAAAAAAAACACGAAGGACCGGACTCGTCGCTCCATCGAGATCCGCCGCCGCCAAGGCTAACGCGTCCCCTCCTCCTCCGGCGCGACACCACCCTCCTCCACACCCCTCTCTCCCTCCGACCCTCCCACATCCCGCCGCCAAACCTAGCCCACCTCAAATCGAACCTCCACCAGAACGGAACCCCACCGTCCTGCCAACCGCCGGCGCAAAACCCCCCCTCCTGCTCGCCTCCGACCTTCTGACGAACTCCACCCGCCACCAGATGATGCCGACGCCCTTCCTCCCTCTGCAGATTCAAACCTGCAACCCCCCTTTCCTCCAATAACTCGGTGAGCTCTTTTAACTGATTTTAATTTAGTTTAAAAACTGAATTTTTAATTAGCTTTAAAACTGATTTTTAATTAGCTGTAAAAGTGATTTATACTTAGCTTAAAAAGCTTATATTTTTATAAGTAAAAGGTTTATATTTTTATATGGCAAAAGCTTATATTTTTGTTTAGGTAAAAGTTCAGTTTTTTTTTATATACGGAAAGTTCATATTTTTATACATGTGAAAAGTTAGTAAAAATCGAATTTTTATATAGGAGAAGAGTTAATAAAAATAGGATTTTTATATGTTGAACTTCGAAATAAAAATATGATTTTTATATGTTGAACTTCGAAATAAAAATAGGATTTTTATATGTTGAACTTCGAAATAAAAATAGGATTTTTATATGTTGAACTTCGAAATAAAAATATGATTTTTTATATATTGAATAGCGAAGTAAAAATTCGATTTTTACATAGGTAGTGAAAACGGGCAACGAGGGTAACAAAAAGGCGATAGCGATGAAGATTTCCATAAATGAAGAGTCGTGGTATTGGATAGCTATCTGTGAGAATTTCTCACTCTTCAATTTATTTTCTAGTTATATATATATACTAGGATGCAGACGGTGCTTAGTAGCACCCGACACAATCGTCCACAGACCATGGACTTGTTTGTTTGGTTGCATAGATTAGTTATATGATTTGATTTGAATTTGGTTGTTTGGTGATTTTGATTGATGTGTGAATGGCGTGGGCCTTCACTAGTCCGGGGATAAAGCTAGGCCTCGTCCCGTTTCTAGTATCGTGCCGTTATGCCGCCGAAATTTTCTAAAAATAAGTTAGAAAAATAAAAATATCATTTTATTTAAAGAATGAACTGAATAGAAATTCATATGTTAGAATAGAATGTTTTGTCGTTAAAAATATAATTTTTAACGTGAATGTGAATAAATAAATATTCATTTACAAACCAGACGGTTTGTTTATGTACACCTATTTGAAGGACATTGATTGGGTCGATAAATTTTACACATCGCCCAACTGCACAAATAAAACCTGTGTTTGATTGTTTGAAACCCCACACGGGTGTTAGGATGAAATTTGAAGTTCACTCATCCTGATTGATTAAATATGTCGATCGATCGATTGACAGGCTATTATAAGCGTTAGATATCTACATTTGATGCTTATACAGTGTAGTGCACTTTGGTTGATGGTTGATTATTTTTCAATGCTATTATACATGTGATGTATGAAAATCCATGTAATTAACTTTATATGGTAATTGATTGGGCCTCATTCCAATTTGAAAAATAAAGAATATTATAAAATAAAGGTTCATGTGTTGACAGTTTCATCCATTGAGATTGGTCATGTGTTGAACGAAATATTTTAATAATAAAGTTTACATCTTTATCAATATAAAATAAAGGTTCATGTGTTGACAGTTTCATCCATTGAGATTGGTCATGTGTTGAACGAAATATTTTAATAATAAAGTTTACATCTTTATCAATATAAAATAAAGGTTCATGTGTTGACAGTTTCATCCATTGAGATTGGTCATGTGTTGAACGAAATATTTTAATAATAAAGTTTACATCTTTATCAATATAAAATAAAGGTTCATGTGTTGACAGTACTCATCCATTGAGATTGGTCATGTGTTGAACGAAATATTTTGATAATAACAACTATTTTGAAAAAGAAATATTTGAAATAGAATATTTGAAAATGGAAATTTATGAAGCCGTATTGATTAGATTGACGCCATTTTGACGTGAACGATATTATATCGATTTTATTCATTTCGAAATGAATTGAATTGAAAACGATTTCGAAACGAATTGAATTGAAAACGAATTCAAATTGAATCGAAATGAATTGAATTGAAAACGAATTCAAATTGAATCGAAAATGAATTGAAATGAATTCAAATTGAATTGAAATTTGAATTGAATAGAAATGAATTTTAAAACGAATTTATAAAGAAGAATTCAATTTCGATTTGAATTGAAAAGGAAGTTGAAATTGCTTTTGAACCGAATTTAAAACTATTTATATAATTCGTTTTAAATAGAAATCGATGAAATATATTATATATATATTATATATATAATATAATGGCCTGAATAGAACGCGCCGCGCCGCGGCAGTTCGCGAATTTCAACCATTTATTTTAAACGGACATTACGGGAGATCCGACCGTTGGATTCTCCTAAAACAGGAACCGTTGGGTTCGTATCGAAAAGAGCTTTCTAACGAATATTAGAAATTTGAAATCTAACGGTTGGATTTGGAGTTACGTCCAAATCAAATTTGAAAAAGGTCGCTGTAAGTGCAGTTCGATGGCCATTGATGGAAATCGACTGTACGGGCCTTGATAAAATTATTAAAAATAGTAATAATTTGTGTAAAATCATAAGAAATGATTTAGAAAGGATTGGGATGAAAAACTCCATATTTGAAAAGATAAAAATAGATTTTTTCGAAATGAACTAGTTTTGAACTAGAATTATAATTCTATTTATTTTTAAATAAATTGAATTTGAAATGGTTTTGATAATAACCAGAATTTCCAATGATTGCATTGGAATGGATTTGAATCGAAATTGTCTTCGGAATGTTTCGATGTTGGATTTCGTGATTATACAAATGTTGTTACGGAAATTTGAAAGATATATATTTATATCGTTATTTCCAATACGACATTTGTTAATCGTAGAATTTGATATTGAATATAAGCCGATATATTTTCTATTCAGAGCCTTATATTGAATATCAAATGTGATTTGGGTTTGTCGTGAATGGTGTCTTCACTAACACTGTTCTTGAACCCAGTTGAGAAAAGATTAAATCTTTTTATTTAGATTTAATGAAGTGTACCAATTAAATAATATTTAATTGGAATTGAATTGATATTGATTTTTGGGTTTATCGTGAACAGTGTTTTAAATAACACTCGTTCTTTAACTCGATAATTAATGAATGTGACTTTGGGTTTATCGTGAACCGTGTTTTAAATGACACTGATTCTTTAACCCAGTTAACGATTAGAACTAAGTGGAGTTTTAATGAATCTTTAATTAGATTGAAATAATCGAGAATGGAGTATCACCAGTTTTACTCCAGGCGATAGTTAAATCTTTAATTAGATTTGAACGTGAAATGGTAATTGAATTTACCGATAACACTGTGGTGTTAGATATGAAGTATTACCAGTTTTACTTCATGGGATAAATAGGTTGGGATTGGGAAATTAAAACAAATGATTACTTCGGTAAGTTTCGTTAATCCCGGCTAGTTGAATCGAAATTCAAAAGAATAGAATAAAGAATAAATTCAAGGAATTTATCTTGGATAAAATTAATGGGAACCTTTCCCTATGAATGTGAAATTTAGAAACTAACTGTCGGTTAGCTAAGCAGAATGGTTTTCTGGATATTGATCTGATGTTGGTTTCGGCCTTCGGGGTTAATATTTGGGGAATTATTCTCTTGATTAATTTACTGTTAGTGACTAATGAATTGGAATGAGGCGTATGTTGTGTTTGTGTAACACTTATTTAAAATATACGCGAGTTATTCGGAAAGACCGGGTTTATCCCATTCTGAATAACTGATACGACGATAAGTCGAAGATGAAGACGGTGGTCGAAGACCGGAAGTCTTCACGTCGTTTGGGTAATTACTGATGATCTTGATTGGGCTGTACACCCAAGAAGATGGAAACAGTTAGTGGTCGTCCAGACGTACTTGGAGATCGATGGATATACGGGGTACTAGGTGCCTCCGGTTTCGTTCAGACCCAGAACGGACTTGTAAATGGACTGTGTGTCTGACATTGGATTTTAGTCCGTGTGATTGATCTCTATTAAATATATATCTGTTTGGCGGCGGAGAATTTATTCTCTTGCTTAACGCCCTTCTCTGAGACGTACGAGCTCAGGGGTTATATATCGATGGATATCAAACGCATGGAGTGAATTGCCTGTGTGGCATGCCTAAGTGGCAATTGATCGAGACTTCTGTTGAAAAGCAAAGTCTTGTGGTGATGATCAAAGCACGGCCTGTGTGGCGTAGCTTTGTGTAACGTTTACCTCGCGTGTTTCACACCCGGTATGAACCAAAAACGGGAGACGGACCTCAGGGAGGACTTGCGTTTCTTTCTAGTTAGAAGTGGCGTCAGTGGTTTTACACGCCCTGACGAGTTTGACTTATGTGGTTGTTGCTGTTGCGAGGCGCCTCGGATTGATCGGTCGTTCTCGAACCGATGGAGTCATTTAGTTGGCTCATTTACACCCCATAGGGTGGGGAAACGTAGTGTTCAGGCATTTTAATCCACATCGGTGGACCGACCCTGTCACTCCAAGGGCCCACCTGAGTCTGGGTCCTGTGGCTCGGGCTAGAGAGTCACGAATCGATTGAGGACTATCTTTTGCCTCGGTTCATAGATGGAAATCCAATTTCCAAATACGTGACATTTGCGGTTTTATTTGTAGAGCCTAGTATGGCGACATGATATATGGTACCCATGCCGCCTATGATTGATACTTATGATTTGAAGTTGTTTTATACACTATGCACTTATAATAGTATCAAACGATTTGTTTTAACCGTATCAAGCATTCTTTGGCTGTTATAAAGGAAAACCCTATCCTCGGCTGCGTTGCATTGTGTGATGGGACCTGGGTCTTATAACAGCTTCATTTTTCTTTATTTAGCATTGCGCTGTTTGTTTTATGCACTGGTATTCTTGGGAGGACACCCGTTCCGTGTTATACGGCGTGGTCCCTTGATTTACCTAATGATTTAAAATAAAGATTAATAACTGTTTTAGTTCTCACACCAGTCACATGACTGACCTGGAGTTTATTGTTTTAACCTAAACTCTGGGTGCCCTTATTTTGACACGGGCAGCTAGTAGTTTTGGTTTTTGCAGATTTATATTCATAGGATCCTGGTTTACAGCTGGAACGATATCCGGAAAGCTTTGTATCCGTATATCTCTTCTAGTTGTGTATTGTATTATTTCCGCTGCTATGTATTTAAATGTAATTTAAATCTCTGATATTTCTGTGTAATATTTATTCATACTCTGTATATTCTTGTAATCTGATGCATTGTTGTAATATACAGTGAAATGTTCTTCTGTATGCGTTCTGTTTTGTCTTGTTCTCAAACGATAGGGCGTTTCGAACGGCCTGGATCGGTTTAGCGACTGGTTCGAACCGAGCGAAATTCCTTGCCGTCACACTTTGTAGCTGGGTTTTGCTTAAAAGCTAAGGATGGCCTTTGTAACATTTTAATACATGAGGAAGTACAAATGCATGTGTTCTTCTTGCTGACCGTAAATCAAAATGAAGGCACACATCAACTCAGCTGCACATCATAGAATGTAGTAGCCTAGAAGTGTAGAACTTCCCCTCCATCAAAACAAAGACAACATAGGCTCTACCACTATTTTCCCCCGCTAACCTGTGATGTTACCTATTATTTTAAGCTCATCTTTCATCTATAAATATACACCTGAAGAACACTTGAATTCATTCACGCTAAGATTGAAACCAGAGACAAAAATCTGAACAAACTGGCATTTAAGAATGGTAGCAAACCATAGCAATGAACCAAGAAAAACATAGTGTAAAATCAGTGAAGCAGATCAATGAAACAATGCCTGGAACATGGAACTAGAATGGCTATAAACAGTGAATCTGAGTGCGTAAACTTCCCCTTATTTAGTTAGTGATTTTTCATATTATGATTTAGAGATATGCAAGCATGTTTTGATGAGTTAAACAATATACTTATGCCGCACCTGGAAACTGAAAATAACAGAAAAACAGATAACTAGTATTTGTGAGTAAAACTATATTTACTAGCTATTAGATATGGAGTAAGCATATACATGTATGCATCTCCATATTTTCTTGTCAAATCTGAAATGGAAAATCTGGAAAGAGAACTAGAAATACATAGAACAATAAATAAGAATTTAAAACAGTAGATATATTTACGAGTAAACCTTTTTCCAGTTAATCTATTATTAAGTAATACTTAGAATGATACAAATAGACATACATCAGAATGAAGTATGTTAAACTCTGGGATCATTTTAATGTGAACATGGGACTGTGCATGCTAGTGAACAAGTCATTTTCCCTTATTTTTCTGAAATGGCAAAACCAGAACATTTTAGCCGAAAGGCTGTATAAAGAAATGTAAACACATGTAAGTAAACTTTTGAAATCTCCTTATGGTTTATATTTAATTCTAGGTAGATTCGAACTATTTATGTGTTGATTTGTAATCTCAGCTATGATTTCATTATTGTTTTTCAATCTCAGAAAGAAATTAGTTAAATAACCTTGGAAACAATAAACAACACGGTGAACCATTAGTGAGTGAACCAACTTTTATTCCTCGTTTCCATGTATTGGTTTATAATAAATTTAAGACAGATTATGGACAACATATGTATAAGTTTATATTGACAAGCACGAGTGTTTACTAAAGTTAAGTATCTTGCAAACAGTAGGTATATGTTGAATGAATATATCACCTGAAGTAAAAAAAACAGAGAGTGAAAATCTTGCTGAAACTTCACTTCTATTGCCATTCAAAATATATCTTCGGGATTGTATTGAATGATAGGACTTGTATAAGTATAGATAAACATGTTATTAGATGTACTGTATCACATAAGAAACCAATTAGTTGGATTGTGTGAATTAAATCAAGTCACTACCAATATTCTATAAGTCTGCAGAGTAACAGAAGTTTCCACATTCTGGTTATTTTTTTGAGAAAATCCATATCTCTAAATCTAGTTCATTTCAGCATTTAAAATTAACCTAGGAGTTGTTTGTTTAAAGATTATATTTTATTTTCAAAATGGTTGCTGTTTAAATCAGGGCGTATAATTGTGAATATACGGGATACACGGCAAAGAGGGTTGAAGATTCAGGTTTTTTAATAATCATGAATTTGAATGTCACGTATACAAATAAATTCCTATATTAAAATCATGATTTTTATGATATGAATTATAATTTATAAAAGCATAGGTTTTGGGGTTAGAATTTTAAGAAGGTTTTAGAGTTTTAAATTTTAATTCGTGCATGTGAATTGATGTTTTTCAAAACTGCTACTTCTGGAGTCCCAGCGGAAGTGGACAAAGTTATGGAAGAAGTTATAGAAGCTCCGACGATTGGTGTTAATCGAAAGAGTGGGTTTTTGGGTTTAAGTAACTGTTTTGGTTGCATTATTTCAACTCAATCGTATGCATGTCTGGGTTGATCGAGTGTTTTGATATTCGGTGGGGAGGAAGGCTCGAGGGTTGGCTGTAGATCGGCGGTGGGGGCAAGTTCGCAGATGGACGGAGGTGACGTGGCAAGTTGATTTTTGGGGTCGACTGTGAAAACCCGTAACTTCCCCGTAAAGGAAAGCTTCGGATAGTTCGAGAACAAGCCACAACAGAACACATACAGAAGAACATTTCATTGTATATTACAACAATGCACCAGATTACAAGAATATACAGAGTATAAATGAATATTACACAGAAGTATCAGAGATTTAAATTACATTTAGATATATCGCAGCGGAAAATAATACAATACACAACTAGAAAGAGATATACGGATACAAAGCTTTCCGGATATCGTTCCAGCTGTAAACCAGGATCCTGTGAATATAAATCTGCAAAACCAAAACTACTAGCTGCCCGTGTCAAAATAGGGGCACCCAGAGTTTAGGTTAAAACAATAAACTCCAGGTCAGTCATGTGACTGGTGTAAGAACTAAAACAGTTATAAATCTTTATTTTAAAGCTAGGGAAATCAAGGGACCATGCCGTATAACACGGAACGGGTTTCCTCCCAAGAATACCAGTGCATAAAACGAACAGCGCAATGCTAAATAAAGAAAAATGAAGCTGTTATAAGACCCAGGTCCCATCACACAATGCAACGCAGTCGAGGATAGGGTTTTCCCTTATAACAGCCAAAGAATGCTTGATACGTTTAAAACAAATCATTTGATACTATTATAAGTGCATAGTGTATAAAACAACTTCAAATCATAAGTATCAATCATAGGCGGCATGGGTACCATATATCATGTCGCCATATATAGGTTTACAAATAAAACCGCAAATGTCCCGTATTTGGAAATTGGATTTCCGTCTATGAACCGAGGCAAAAGATAGTCCTCAACCGATTCGAGACGCTCTAGCCCGCCCCTCAGGAAAGTACTCTGTCAAGCCTTTGGATCGTCAGGGCCGGTCCACCGATGTGGATTAAACTTAAACCCTGAACATGCGTTCCCCCGCCCTATGTGGCGTAAATGAGCCAACGAATGACTCCATCGGACCCGGATCGTCCGATCAAACCGAGGCGCCTCGCAACAGCAACAACCACATAAGTCAAACTCGTCAGGGCGTGTAAAACCACTGACGCCACTTCTAACTAGAAAGAAACGCATGCCCTCCCTGAGGTCCGTCTCCCGTTTTTGGTTCATACCGGGTGTGAAACACGCGAGGTAAACGTTACACAAAGCTATGCCACAAAGGCCGTGCTTTGATCATCACCACAAGACTTTGCTTTTCAACAGAAGCCTTGATCAATTGCCACTTAGGCATGCCACACAGGCAATTCACTCCATGTGTTTGATATCCATCAATATATAACCCCTGAGCTCGTACGTCTCAGAGAAGGGCGTTAAGCAAGAGAATAAATTCTCCGCCGCCAAACAGATATATATTTAATAGAGATCAATCACACAGACTAAAATCCAATGTCAGACACACAGTCCATTTACAAGTCCGTTCTGGGTCTGAACGAAACCGGAGGCACTTAGTACCCCGCATATCCATCGATCTCCAAGTACGTCTGGATGATCACCAACTGTTTCCATCTTCTTGGGTGTACAGCCCAATCAAGATCATCAGTAATCACCCAAACGACGTGAAGACCTCCGGTCTTCGACCATCGTCTTCATCTTCGACTTATCGTCGTATCAGTTATTCAGAATGGGATAAACCCGGTCTTTCCGAATAACTCGCGTATATTTTAAATAGGTGTTACACAAACACAACATACGCCTCATTCCAATTCATTAGTCACTGACAGTAAATTAATCAAGAGAATAATTTCCCAAATATTAACCCCGAAGGCCGAAACCAACATCAGATCAATATCCAGAAAACCATTCTGCTTGGCTAACCGACAGTTAGTTTCTAAATTTCACATTCATAGGGAAAGGTTCCCATTAATTTTATCCAAGATAAATTCCTTGAATTTACTCTTTAATCTTCTTTTGAATTTCGATTCAACTAGTCGAGATTAACGAACCTTACCGAAGTAATCATTGGTTTTAGTTTCCCAATCCCAACCTATTCATCCCATGAAGTAAAAATGGTAATACTTCATATCTAACACCATGGTGTTATCTGTAAAGTCAATTACCATTTCACGTTCAAATCTAATTAAAGATTTAACTATCACCTGGAGTAAAACTGGTGATACTCCATTTCGATTATTTCAATCTAATTAAAGATTCATTAAAACTCCACTTAGTTTTAATCTTTGACTGGGTTAAAGAATCAGTGTCATTTAAAACACGGTTCACGATAAACCCAAAGTCACATTCATTAATTATCGGGTTAAAGAACAAGTGTTATTTAAAACACTGTTCACGATAAACCCAAAAATCAATATCAATTCAATTCCAATTAAATATTATTTAATTGGTACACTTCATTAAATCTAAATAAAAAGATTTAATCTTTTCTCAACTGGGTTCAAGAACAGTGTTAGTGAAGACACCATTCACGAAAAACCCAAATCACATTTGATATTAAATACAAGGCTCTGAATAGAAAATATATCGGCTTATATTCAATATCAAATTCTACGATTAACAAATGTCGTATTGGAAATAACGATACAAATATATCTTTCAAATTTCCATAACAACACCTGTATAATCACGAATTCCAACATCGAAATATTCCGAAGACAATTTCGATTCCAATCCACTCCAATGCAATCATTGGATATTCTGGTTATTTTTAAAACCCTTTTCTAATTCAATTTATTTATTTAAAAATAAATAGAATTTTAATTCTAGTTCAAAACTAGTTCATTTCGATAAAAATCTATTTTTATCTTTTCAAATAGGGAGTTTTTCATCCCAAATCTTCACAAATCATTTCTTATGATTTTACACAAATTATTACTATTTTTAATAATTTTATCAAGGCCCGTACAGTCGATTTCCATCAACGACCATCGAACTGCACTTACAGCGACCTTTTTCGAATTTGATTTGGACATAATTCCAAATCCAACCGTTAGATTTCTAATTTCTAATATTCGATAGAAAGCTCTTTTCGATACGAACCCAACGGTTCCGGTTTTAGAAGAATCCGACGGTCGGATCTCCCGTAATGTCCGTTTGAAATAAATGGTCGAAATTCGCGAACTGCCGCGACGCGGCGCGTTCTATTCAGGCCATTATATTATATATATAATATATATAATATATATTTCGTCGATTTCTATTTAAAACGAATTATATAAATAGTTTTAAAATTCGTTTCAAAAGCAATTTCAACTTCCATTTCAATTCAAATCAAAATTGAATTCTTCTTTATAAATTCGTTTTAAAATTCATTTCTATTCAATTCAAATTTCAATTCAATTTGAATTCATTTCAATTCGCTTTCAATTCAATTTGAATTCGTTTTCAATTCAATTCACTTCGAAATCGTTTTCAATTCATTTCATTTCGAAATCGTTTTCAGTTCTTTTCATTTCGAAATCGTTTTCAATCGATATAAATATCGTTCACGTCAAAATGGCGTCAATCTAATCAACACGGCTTCATAAATTTCTATTTTCAAATATCCTATTTCAAATATTTCTCTTTTTCAAAATAGTTGTTATTATCAAAATATTTCGTTCAACACATGACCAATCTCAATGGATGAGTACTGTCAACACATGAACCTTTATTTTATATTGATAAAGATGTAAACTTTATTACTAAAATATTTCGTTCAACACATGACCAATCTCAATGAATGAGTACTGTCAACACATGAACTTTTATTTTATAATATTCTTTATTTTTCAAATTGGAATGAGGCCCAATCAATTACCATATAAAGTTAATTATGTGGATTTTCATACATTACACACATGTAATAGCATTGAAGAATAATCAACCATCAACCAAAGTGCACTACACTGTATAAGCATCAAATATAGATATCTAACGCTTATAACAGTCTGTCAATCAATCGATCGACATATTCAATCAATCAGGATGAATGAACTTCAAATTTCATCCCAACACCCGTGTGGGGTTTCAAACAATCAAACACAGATTTTATTAGTGCAGTTGGGCGATGTGTAAAATTTATCGTCCCAATCAATGTCCTTTAAATAGGTGTACATAAACAAACCGTCCGGTTTGTAAATGAATATTTATTTATTCACATTCACGTTAAAAATTATATTTTTAATGATAAAACATTTTATTTCAACCTATGAATTTCTATTCAATTCATTTATTCAATAAAATGATATTTTTATTTTTCTAACATATTTTAGAAAATTTCGGCGGCATAACGGCACGATACTAGAAACGGGACGAGGCCTAGCCTTATCCCCGGTCTAGTGAAGGCCCACGCCATTCACACATCAATCAAACCATTCAATTTCACTCAAACAATTCAATTCAATCACATAATCAAACTAATCTATGCAACCAAACAAACAAGTCCATGGTTTGTGGACGATTGTGTCGGGTGCTACTAAACACCGTCTGCATCCTAGTATATATATATATAACTAGAAAATAAAATGAAGAGTGAGAAATTCTCACATATAGCTATCCTAGCTCCACGGCACTTCTTTTAGAGAAGTCTTCGTCGTCATCGCATCCTTTTTCATCTTCGTTGCCCGCTTTCACTACCTATGTAAAAATCGAATTTTTACTTCGCTATTCAATATATAAAAATCATATTTTTATTTCGAAGTTCAATATATAAAAATCATATTTTTATGCCGAAGTTCAATATATAAAAATCATATTTTTATTTCAAAGTTCAATATATAAAAATCATATTTTTACTTCAAAGTTCAATATATAAAAATCATATTTTTATTTCGAAGTTCAATATATAAAAATCATATTTTTACTTCAAAGTTCAATATATAAAAATCATATTTTTATTTCGAAGTTCAATATATAAAAATCATATTTTTACTTCAAAGTTCAATATATAAAAATCATATTTTTACTTCAAAGTTCAATATATAAAAATCATATTTTTACTTCAAAGTTCAATATATAAAAATCATATTTTTATTTCGAAGTTCAATATATAAAAATCATATTTTTACTTCGAAGTTCAATATATAAAAATCATATTTTTACTTCAAAGTTCAATATATAAAAATCATATTTTTATTTCGAAGTTCAATATATAAAAATCATATTTTTACTTCAAAGTTCAATATATAAAAATCATATTTTTACTTCAAAGTTCAATATATAAAAATCATATTTTTACTTCAAAGTTCAATATATAAAAATCATATTTTTACCAACATAAAAATCAAATCTTTTATATGTTAAAAATCATTCTTTCTCAGTTTTAAACTAAACAAAATCAGTTTTTTTTTTATAACCCATTTAAACAAAATCATTTTTTTTCCTATTTAAACAAAAATCATATTTCTACATCTTCTATATAATAAAGATTATATTTTTAATACTTTAAAAATATAAAAATCATATTTTTAATTCTATTCTATCATCCTATAAAAACCATACCTATCATATAAAAATTTCGTCTTTCACCATTTAAAAATCAAATCCTTACTATTTATTTTATTCGAATAGAGATCGCCTTTTTATATTAGAGATAAACGAATAAAAAATTGAATTTTTATACAGGAAAATATAATGAAAACTCACATCCGCTGCTCGAAGGGGGAGGAGGGTTCATGTTGATCGTTGGTGGCGGTCAGAGGCACGCCAGGGCTGTAGAGTGCAGCAATTGCAGTCATGGTGGTCTGAGGCGGGCGGGTCTTCTTCCATGTGGGGCTAGGGTTTGAAATAGGAAGGGGGAAAGGAGGAGAGGGGCGCCGGTGCGAGATGGGGATAGCCGGAGCTCTGCGGCGGTGGGAGGGCGTCGATCTGGTTTGTTTTTTTTTTCTTTTTTCTTTCTGAAAGTAAACGAGAAGGGGGGGGTTTATATCTTTTATATATATATTATTTTATTTATTTTATTTTCAACCCTAAATGTTGACTTTTAATTCGAACACCTAACGAGACCTAACGACTGTCGCCCCTAGCTAAATACCCCCATTCCGAACACAATGGAATATGTTTCGTAAGCCCATTCGTCTGTTACAGTCAGTTATTCTTCAAATTAAAGTATAAAACATTTAATTTCAGTTTTAAACGTACATTTCAAATTACCGGGGTCACATACGAACTTTAAAAATTCCAGAAAAATATTTTCTAGCTTCGTATTGACGATACGGTCTTAACAAAACTAGTTTCGTCGAATTCTGAGAACGTTGGAAAAATGGCCAATTTCCAGTCGATTAAAATCAACTGAAATGGTCAAAACGCGTTTTCCTTTGCCACGCTCACATATTGATTCGAAAAATTATGAAATTTGGAACCTAGCAATAACTCGACATCACGGACCCAACAAAACTGGTTTCGTCGAAATCCGAGGTCATTTGCAAAATGTCCATTTTTAAAGGCCTGAATTCCATAGCGACTATTCAGAATTTTTAACTGGACATATCTTTTGATTTCCGCTATGAAATTTTGATTTCTCAGATTCGTTGGAAAGATATCATCAATTAGATCCTATGATTTTTGGTTTCACTAAAATCCGGATTGTTTTGCACCCGGTACATTCAATTGAAGTTTGAAATCGAATTATCGAACTACCGCGCCATTTTCAATTCCTTTTATAAATATAAATAAATTATTTATATTCTAACGACGACGTATATAATATATACGTCGAATTCTATTCAAAATCAATTTCTCGACGATATTATTTAAAATAATTCATTTTAAATATTCAAAAATTCGTTAAAATTGCCAAAATAAAAATTTTAAACTGGCCCAGATTTTCCGGGTTGTTACAATCTCCCCCACTTAAAACTTTTCGTCCCCGAAAAGGAACAAAGTCGAAAGTGGTTTGATTAATCAACTCTACGCTCGATCTGGCTTCCATTCTCCAACTCTTTAGTTTCTGAGAATTTTTAAAACTTCAAAAATTTGGCTAACACCCTAAATTTTTGAAAAATTTCGCCATAACCTCCCCTGCACCGGGAGCATCGGGGAATTTCAAATAGCTTCCCCGGTCCTTCAGATCTCAAAAAGAAAAAGAAAAAGCCAAGCGGCTAGCCAATAGGCTCATAAAATCATCATCACCCAAACAAAACAGTAAATTATGTAGTAAACATGTACCTATTTGTCGGGCAAACAAATTTTATTCTCTGGCTCTAGCCTCCTTGCTATGACCTGTTCAATGTAAGTACATGTATATGCAAGCAAATGCGACCAAATTCCAATACAAGTCAATATTTGGTTTAATTAGGCTAAATGGTTCAAAATTATCAAACAATTAAACAAGCAACACAAACATCAATCAATTAGTGAATTAGAGTTTCAAATTCATAATTTTGATACATATACAAAAAATCATGTTTTTGATGCCAATTCACAACAATGTGTTCTAACTGTATAAGTTTTGGTTCTCACACCAGTCCAATGGAAATATATAGATATCACACCTTCGAAACACGAAAATAATTACTAATGATGACGCATCAATCATCAGAATCAGGTCCGTGCGACTAGAGTGTGATTCTATATCTATCCAATATATTAAAATTTTGAATATACGTTTGCAAGGCGTATATGCAAATTCTTTATATACTGAATTGTCCAAATCAATTAAATAAATAATTAAATACGAATAATTGATTTAAATTTTCAAAACAAAATTGTTTTCATTTGAAAAATATACTCTTCACACCCGTTCTAGGATACTACTGATCCTATCTCTAACGAGTCATTCCCATTGGATATTACTAATCCAATATCTGATGAATTCTTTCGTATGTTTCTAATGTGTCTTGTTCTCTAGCTTTGTAAACCAAAGCTCTGATACCAACTATGACGGCAAAGAATTTCGCTCGGTCCTAACCAGTCGCTAAACCGACCCAGACCGTTCGAAACGCCCTATCGTTTGAGAACACGACAAAATAGAACGCATACAGAAGAACATTTCATTGTATATTACAACAATGCACCAGATTACAAGAATATACAGAGTATAAATGAATATTACACAGAAGTATCAGAGATTTAAATTACATTTAGATATATCGCAGCGGAAAATAATACAATACACAACTAGAAAGAGATATACGGATACAAAGCTTTCCGGATATCGTTCCAGCTGTAAACCAGGATCCTGTGAATATAAATCTGCAAAACCAAAACTACTAGCTGCCCATGTCAAAATAGGGGCACCCAGAGTTTAGGTTAAAACAATAAACTCCAGGTCAGTCATGTGACTGGTGTGAGAACTAAAACAGTTATTAATCTTTATTTTAAAGCTAGGGAAATCAAGGGACCATGCCGTATAACACGGAACGGGTTTCCTCCCAAGAATACCAGTGCATAAAACGAACAGTGCAATGCTAAATAAAGAAAAATGAAGCTGTTATAAGACCCAGGTCCCATCACACAATGCAACGCAGTCGAGGATAGGGTTTTCCCTTATAACAGCCAAAGAATGCTTGATACGTTTAAAACAAATCATTTGATACTATTATAAGTGCATAGTGTATAAAACAACTTCAAATCATAAGTATCAATCATAGGCGGCATGGGTACCATATATCATGTCGCCATATATAGGTTTACAAATAAAACCGCAAATGTCCCGTATTTGGAAATTGGATTTCCGAGACGCTCTAGCCCGCCCCTCAGGCAAGTACTCTGTCAAGCCTTTGGATCGCCAGGGCCGGTCCACCGATGTGGATTAAACTTAAACCCTGAACATGCGTTCCCCCGCCCTATGTGGCGTAAATGAGCCAACGAATGACTCCATCGGACCCGGATCGTCCGATCAAACCGAGGCGCCTCGCAACAGCAACAACCACATAAGTCAAACTCGTCAGGGCGTGTAAAACCACTGACGCCACTTCTAACTAGAAAGAAACGCATGCCCTCCCTGAGGTCCGTCTCCCGTTTTTGGTTCATACCGGGTGTGAAACACGCGAGGTAAACGTTACACAAAGCTATGCCACAAAGGCCGTGCTTTGATCATCACCACAAGACTTTGCTTTTCAACAGAAGCCTTGATCAATTGCCACTTAGGCATGCCACACAGGCAATTCACTCCATGTGTTTGATATCCATCAATATATAACCCCTGAGCTCGTACGTCTCAGAGAAGGGCGTTAAGCAAGAGAATAAATTCTCCACCGCCAAACAGATATATATTTAATAGAGATCAATCACACAGACTAAAATCCAATGTCAGACACACAGTCCATTTACAAGTCCGTTCTGGGTCTGAACGAAACCGGAGGCACCTAGTACCCCTCATATCCATCGATCTCCAAGTACGTCTGGACGATCACCAACTGTTTCCATCTTCTTGGGTGTACAACCCAATCAAGATCATCAGTAATCACCCAAACGACGTGAAGACCTCCGGTCTTCGACCATCGTCTTCATCTTCGACTTATCGTCGTATCAGTTATTCAGAATGGGATAAACCCGGTCTTTCCGAATAACTCGCGTATATTTTAAATAGGTGTTACACAAACACAACATACGCCTCATTCCAATTCATTAGTCACTGACAGTAAATTAATCAAGAGAATAATTTCCCAAATATTAACCCCGAAGGCCGAAACCAACATCAGATCAATATCCAGAAAACCATTCTGCTTGGCTAACCGACAGTTAGTTTCTAAATTTCACATTCATAGGGAAAGGTTCCCATTAATTTTATCCAAGATAAATTCCTTGAATTTACTCTTTAATCTTTTTTTGAATTTCGATTCAACTAGTTGAGATTAACGAACCTTACCGAAGTAATCATTGGTTTTAGTTTCCCAATCCCAACCTATTCATCCCATGAAGTAAAACTGGTAATACTTCATATCTAACACCATGGTGTTATCGGTAAATTCAATTACCATTTCACGTTCAAATCTAATTAAAGATTTAACTATCGCCTGGAGTAAAACTGGTGATACTCCATTTCGATTATTTCAATCTAATTAAAGATTCATTAAAACTCCACTTAGTTTTAATCTTTGACTGGGTTAAAGAATCAGTGTCATTTAAAACACGGTTCACGATAAACCCAAAGTCACATTCATTAATTATCGGGTTAAAGAACAAGTGTTATTTAAAACACTGTTCACGATAAACCCAAAAATCAATATCAATTCAATTCCAATTAAATATTATTTAATTGGTACACTTCATTAAATCTAAATAAAAAGATTTAATCTTTTCTCAACTGGGTTCAAGAACAGTGTTAGTGAAGACACCATTCACGACAAACCCAAATCACATTTGATATTAAATACAAGGCTCTGAATAGAAAATATATCGGCTTATATTCAATATCAAATTCTACGATTAACAAATGTCGTATTGGAAATAACGATACAAATATATCTTTCAAATTTCCATAACAACACCTGTATAATCACGAATTCCAACATCGAAATATTCCGAAGACAATTTCGATTCCAATCCACTCCAATGCAATCATTGGATATTCTGGTTATTTTTAAAACCCTTTTCTAATTCAATTTATTTATTTAAAAATAAATAGAATTTTAATTCTAGTTCAAAACTAGTTCATTTCGATAAAAATCTATTTTTATCTTTTCAAATAGGGAGTTTTTCATCGCAAATCTTCACAAATCATTTCTTATGATTTTACACAAATTATTACTATTTTTAATAATTTTATCAAGGCCCGTACAGTCGATTTCCATCAACGGCCATCGAACTACACTTACAGCGACCTTTTTCGAATTTGATTTGGACATAATTCCAAATCCAACCGTTAGATTTCTAATTTCAAATATTCGATAGAAAGCTCTTTTCGATACGAACCCAACGGTTCCGGTTTTAGGAGAATCCGACGGTCGGATCTCCCGTAATGTCCGTTTGAAATAAATGGTCGAAATTCGCGAACTGCCGTGGCGCGGCGCGGCGCGTTCTATTCAGGCCATTATATTATATATATAATATATATAATATATATTTCGTCGATTTCTATTTAAAACGAATTATATAAATAGTTTTAAAATTCGTTTCAAAAGCAATTTCAACTTCCATTTCAATTCAAATCAAAATTGAATTCTTCTTTATAAATTCGTTTTAAAATTCATTTCTATTCAATTCAAATTTCAATTCAATTTGAATTCATTTCAATTCGCTTTCAATTCAATTTGAATTCGTTTTCAATTCAATTCATTTCGAAATCGTTTTCAATTCATTTCATTTCGAAATCGTTTTCAGTTCTTTTCATTTCGAAATCGTTTTCAATCGATATAAATATCGTTCACGTCAAAATGGCGTCAATCTAATCAACACGGCTTCATAAATTTCTATTTTCAAATATCCTATTTCAAATATTTCTCTTTTTCAAAATAGTTGTTATTATCAAAATATTTCGTTCAACACATGACCAATCTCAATGGATGAGTACTGTCAACACATGAACCTTTATTTTATATTGATAAAGATGTAAACTTTATTACTAAAATATTTCGTTCAACACATGACCAATCTCAATGAATGAGTACTGTCAACACATGAACTTTTATTTTATAATATTCTTTATTTTTCAAATTGGAATGAGGCCCAATCAATTACCATATAAAGTTAATTATGTGGATTTTCATACATTACACACATGTAATAGCATTAAAGAATAATCAACCATCAACCAAAGTGCACTACACTGTATAAGCATCAAATATAGATATCTAACACTTATAACAGTCTGTCAATCAATCGATCGACATATTCAATCAATCAGGATGAGTGAACTTCAAATTTCATCCCAACACCCGTGTGGGGTTTCAAACAATCAAACACAGATTTTATTAGTGCAGTTGGGCGATGTGTAAAATTTATCGTCCCAATCAATGTCCTTTAAATAGGTGTACATAAACAAACCGTCCGGTTTGTAAATGAATATTTATTTATTCACATTCACGTTAAAAATTATATTTTTAATGATAAAACATTTTATTTCAACCTATGAATTTCTATTCAATTCATTTATTCAATAAAATGATATTTTTATTTTTCTAACATATTTTAGAAAATTTCGGCGGCATAACGGCACGATACTAGAAACGGGACGAGGCCTAGCCTTATCCCCGGTCTAGTGAAGGCCCACGCCATTCACACATCAATCAAACCATTCAATTTCACTCAAACAATTCAATTCAATCACATAATCAAACTAATCTATGCAACCAAACAAACAAGTCCATGGTTTGTGGACGATTGTGTCGGGTGCTACTAAACACCGTCTGCATCCTAGTATATATATATATAACTAGAAAATAAAATGAAGAGTGAGAAATTCTCACATATAGCTATCCTAGCTCCACGGCACTTCTTTTAGAGAAGT
Organism: Allium sativum; assembly: GCA_030737875.1. Classification (NCBI taxonomy): domain Eukaryota; kingdom Viridiplantae; phylum Streptophyta; class Magnoliopsida; order Asparagales; family Amaryllidaceae; genus Allium; species Allium sativum. The sequence goes on from CM060922.1 coordinate 1,053,682,112, forward strand.
CTTCGTCGTCATCGCATCCTTTTTCATCTTCGTTGCCCGCTTTCACTACCTATGTAAAAATCGAATTTTTACTTCGCTATTCAATATATAAAAATCATATTTTTATTTCGAAGTTCAATATATAAAAATCATATTTTTATGCCGAAGTTCAATATATAAAAATCATATTTTTATTTCAAAGTTCAATATATAAAAATCATATTTTTACTTCAAAGTTCAATATATAAAAATCATATTTTTATTTCGAAGTTCAATATATAAAAATCATATTTTTACTTCAAAGTTCAATATATAAAAATCATATTTTTATTTCGAAGTTCAATATATAAAAATCATATTTTTACTTCAAAGTTCAATATATAAAAATCATATTTTTACTTCAAAGTTCAATATATAAAAATCATATTTTTACTTCAAAGTTCAATATATAAAAATCATATTTTTATTTCGAAGTTCAATATATAAAAATCATATTTTTACTTCGAAGTTCAATATATAAAAATCATATTTTTACTTCAAAGTTCAATATATAAAAATCATATTTTTATTTCGAAGTTCAATATATAAAAATCATATTTTTACTTCAAAGTTCAATATATAAAAATCATATTTTTACTTCAAAGTTCAATATATAAAAATCATATTTTTACTTCAAAGTTCAATATATAAAAATCATATTTTTACCAACATAAAAATCAAATCTTTTATATGTTAAAAATCATTCTTTCTCAGTTTTAAACTAAACAAAATCAGTTTTTTTTTTATAACCCATTTAAACAAAATCATTTTTTTTCCTATTTAAACAAAAATCATATTTCTACATCTTCTATATAATAAAGATTATATTTTTAATACTTTAAAAATATAAAAATCATATTTTTAATTCTATTCTATCATCCTATAAAAACCATACTTATCATATAAAAATTTCGTCTTTCACCATTTAAAAATCAAATCCTTACTATTTATTTTATTCGAATAGAGATCGCCTTTTTATATTAGAGATAAACGAATAAAAAATTGAATTTTTATACAGGAAAATATAATGAAAACTCACATCCGCTGCTCGAAGGGGGAGGAGGGTTCATGTTGATCGTTGGTGGCGGTCAGAGGCACGCCAGGGCTGTAGAGTGCAGCAATTGCAGTCATGGTGGTCTGAGGCGGGCGGGTCTTCTTCCATGTGGGGCTAGGGTTTGAAATAGGAAGGGGGAAAGGAGGAGAGGGGCGCCGGTGCGAGATGGGGATAGCCGGAGCTCTGCGGCGGTGGGAGGGCGTCGATCTGGTTTGTTTTTTTTTCTTTTTTCTTTCTGAAAGTAAACGAGAAGGGGGGGGGGGGGGTTTATATCTTTTATATATATATTATTTTATTTATTTTATTTTCAACCCTAAATGTTGACTTTTAATTCGAACACCTAACGAGACCCAACGACTGTCGCCCCTAGCTAAATACCCCCATTCCGAACACAATGGAATATGTTTCGTAAGCCCATTCGTCTGTTACAGTCAGTTATTCTTCAAATTAAAGTATAAAACATTTAATTTCAGTTTTAAACGTACATTTCAAATTACCGGGGTCACATACGAACTTTAAAAATTCCAGAAAAATATTTTCTAGCTTCGTATTGACGATACGGTCTTAACAAAACTAGTTTCGTCGAATTCTGAGACCGTTGGAAAAATGGCCAATTTCCAGTCGATTAAAATCAACTGAAATGGTCAAAACGCGTTTTCCTTTGCCACGCTCACATATTGATTCGAAAAATTATGAAATTTGGAACCTAGCAATAACTCGACATCACGGACCCAACAAAACTGGTTTCGTCGAAATCCGAGGTCATTTGCAAAATGTCCATTTTTAAAGGTCTGAATTCCATAGCGACTATTCAGAATTTTCAACTGGACATATCTTTTGATTTCCGCTATGAAATTTTGATTTCTCAGATTCGTTGGAAAGATATCATCAATTAGATCCTATGATTTTTGGTTTCACTAAAATCCGGATTGTTTTGCACTCGGTACATTCAATTGAAGTTTGAAATCGAATTATCGAACTACCGCGCCATTTTCAATTCCTTTTATAAATATAAATAAATTATTTATATTCTAACGACGACGTATATAATATATACGTCGAATTCTATTCAAAATCAATTTCTCGACGATATTATTTAAAATAATTCATTTTAAATATTCAAAAATTCGTTAAAATTGCCAAAATAAAAATTTTAAACTGGCCCAGATTTTCCGGGTTGTTACATCGACCTTCGAGTTTTAATGGCGTTGATAGAATTTTGGAGGAGAAAAGGGTTTGGAACCTGGGTGGTTGGTTGATGACGGATCTAGTCAGAGACATGACGAGCGGATGGGGGACGATGGTTCTCAGGTGGTGCACGTGCACCAGTGCACTGATGTGCATTCGAATGTCTGGAGGAAGATAGATAGTAACAGAAGAGAAAGAAACAAGGAAGGAAAGAAGGGGCTCAAAGTTTCAGCGACAAGAAAATAAAGGGGGGTTTCGACCTACATTTGATGTGTGGATGAAAATGGGCTTCAGCCCAGTACCTAATAAATTAAAATAAAAAGGGTAAGAAAGTTTTTAAATGATAGTTTTTAAATGTATGGACTAGTTTAAAATGGGCTCTGCCCATTTCAAGAAAAGAAAAGAAAATGTTTAAGTTAAATTTAAAATGAAAATGGAATAAATATAATTATATATTTATATAAGTTAAATTAAGAAGATCTGATTAAATTGTTTTGGCTCGTGTGTGTAGTCAAGCCCAGTCAGGGATGTATGCAAGTAACTCGATGCAATTATCGAATTTTAAACAAATCGATATAAAATGAATTTATTTACTTAGTAATTAAATCGTAATTATCTATAACAATCGTTATAATAAAGAAAACGCAAATTTAGTCATGAACTGAATAAACGCGAAAACTACTGATCAATAATGATCTGTAAATGTTGTAAATGCCGGATTGATTGTTCAACGAATTGATTTATTAATTTAGTTATGCCTAATTACATTAATCGTAAATATATGTTTGAATTTGTTAGTGGAAATAAACACCGTTCCACTATTCGATTAGCTAAATTGTTGAATACCCTGTCAGCAGGAATAAACACCTTCTGCTATCATATCAGTTTGACCTATTTTATCAGTTAATATATGTTGAGATATTATCTGCTAAAAATATTGAATTGTATTTATATGTTGGTTTGTACAAATTGGGTTAACAACTTGAACGTCGTCTGTTTAAAGAAGTGTATAAACCGTTGGAACTGCTAAGCCGTTTCTGTAAAGAAAACTCAGAAATGAACGTATGTCTTAATTGTATATAAATTATTTTAAGAAACAATTAGATTTATTATTTTAAATTAATTATATTATTAATTCAAAAAGTAAAGATCAATTAAAATCATTTAATTGGGTTGTTTAGGGTTGATTTAAATCAACTGTTTAAATGAGAATTGATTATTTAATAATTTGTTTCAATCAAATTAAATTGAAGAGGTTTTAATAGATAGTTGTATAAAAGCTTGATGATGTTTAAAATTTACAGATTTGGGTAGCATAATGGTGCAATTAAATCATAATTTAGATTTGGATAATTATCCAAGATGATATGTTTTTAACTTAATTAGTCTGTTAATTAAGCAAGTTCTAAAGATAGTTTAGTTTTTAAAGAAATAGGAAATCAAGTCGATGAACTTGAATTAAATTCCCTAATTTAATATTTAATTTAACCAAGTTAACTTAATAAATGTTCCAAGATAGAAATGTTGTTTGAAATGGTTTAAGATTTGGAATCAAATGGATTTACTAAGTTCTGGTTTTGTCGGATATTTTGAATATCGAACTTCTACAATCTTGACGATAATAATGGTTTTGACTCAAGGTCTAAGAGGTAATTAAAATACCCCAACTTGATCAATTTCACTATTATTCGATAGATCGTATCAGTTTGGTGTTCAGATTAAATGTTAAAGTTGAATATCATTTTCAGCTACGAAACAGATATTCGAGTATGAGATTATCACATAAGATTGATGATAAGAGTTTGGTTGCTTAGTTAGTGATTATGTTTTCAAATGAATATATAAATATACAAAGTTAATATTTGTATTTTAATCATCAAAGACTATTTTAAATAAGGCTTAGCAGATCCAATGGAAGTAAACTTGTTTATTTTATTTTATATTTGATAGTTAAATCACCAACTATCAAATCTGGACATCTTTCGTATCGTTTCGAAGAGACCGGAATCTAAGTTCCAGTTCAATTCGATATGCATTACGAGTCAGATATTATTGAAGATAAAATCAAAGACGGAGTTTATACAAGGGTTGTTCTGTTTACAGGATAGTGCCTTCGGTTTGTCCAGTCCCAGAACAACTTGTATGGACGAGTGTTTGACAAAGTATGCCTAATAAATTGCGTAAGTTGATTTCCTCAAACGTAATTACGTTTGGTGGCGGAGGAATTCGTTTCTCTTAGCTTTATACGTGGGATATTTTTGGCAAAATCAATTTGTGATTTGGATGGTTTGACGATGTGGCATTCAAAGTGAATAAAGACGTGTTATATCCAAGGTTAAGTTCAGCCTCAAGCCTCACAACTAGGAAATGACAAAAATCGAGCAGGCAGCATGGCTATGTGGGTCGCTCCCATTAGGGTGTATAATCACCTATCTAGAGAAATTCCATTTGCTTCTTTAATCTGTCGATGCTGTCACTTTCGGGAATTGGTTGCTGATCCCAATCGCTGGTGATATACATTCGATACACTCAAGCGAAATGAGTGGTCGGTCATGTGTGGACCGGGTTGCAAGACGTTCTTGTTGAACCCAGTGTATTCCCCTCTAGAGATACACTATTACCTTGTCATAGTCAGAATCCAATCTCCAATAAGCGCCCGCGGTTTTGATTGTATACTATATATGTGGAGCGTGAGATGCAAGCGTTTCGCTAGATTGATATTTATTTGTATTTAGACACTATAATAATATCAGAAGATATATATGATTTTAAAATGTTTTGGGTTATCGTAAGGTAAAAACCATCCGTATTTATGTATGGATCAGTCTTACGATTATATTTTCTTTCAAAAGGTTTGTTTGAAAGTTAAAATCAAGCTGTTTAAAATTGTTTACTCACACCAGTCCCATGACTGACCCAGAGTTTATTTTTCTATGTTTTCCCTAAACCCTTGGGTGCCCAAATTTGTACAGCCAGTCCAATAGTTTAGGATTTTACAGACTTATCTGGACGAGCTTGGAGCAAGAGGCTTCAACGTTAGATATTTAGAGTTCATTTCCTCTGTATTGTATATGTGATGTAATCTGATGATGTATGTAAGTGAAAATACAGTATGTATTTCAAAGTGATTATTTATATATTATATTTTATTCCGCTGCGATTGTGAGACTCTGTGTTGATGTTCAGTTCGATCTTCTATCTATTTTCTTCTATTCTAATTTTCTATCTTTCTATTTCTCATCCTCTAACTTCTTTTTGTTAATGATTCATTTTTTTCGTGCAATTTGGGTTGGACATGAGTTGTATTAAGTCAGCTCAAACAGTACGGATTTGTGGGTCGTTACAGTTGGTATCGGAGCCAGGTTGAGTAGTAACCTTGGCTCTGTGGCGTAACTCGATAGAGATGGGGTTAGTAATACCCTAGGTTGAGTTTGAGTATACATATATGAGCACGTATTTGTAGATTGTATAAAAACTATTTTATGTTGTGATGATTGGTTTGTCGAGTGGTTTAAAATTTCTGGTCGATAAAGTCGTCGAACACTGGATCGAAAAGTTTTTCTAAACTCTTGAACAGAGTAATTCGACACAGTATTGTTTTAAAACCAGGGTAGATGAAATACTTTTGCCCAAAATTATATTTTTTCTAGAGTTATTATTATATATAGATATGGTTATCATTATAATCAAATAGGATTATAAAATTTGAAATGATTATATATTGAACCAAATTGAATTTGTATAAAGCAAGAGATGCAAATAAGATAAACAGGAAAATTGTGGAGTAAAACAGGATGTTTTGGGGAAATTCAAAAGTTTTGAATGAAATCAAGGTATGTGATTTCAGATTAGTTGGAATAACAACCGGAAATTTATATTCTGGAATTTGAAAATTCAGATATGGAGTTAAGAAATTGGAATCTAACCGGAGATTGGTTTCACTGAGTGTTGATCTGATTTTGGTCTTCGGGGTTGATGCTTAGAAGATTATTTTCTTACCGATTTACGGTTAGGGACTGATGAATGTGTTTATACTGTATGATGAGTAAACTTTGTATTTTGGAGTATTTGTTCGTTGTAATTGTTAAGGGATGACCCATATATTTGTTTTGTGTAGAAGTCTATAAATATAAAAACAACTGTAATCTTCTCGTAGTCTTCAATTTCGAGGACGAAATTATTTTAAAGGGGGTAGATGTAATGTCCAAGTTTTGGATTGATTTTGTTAATATAATTATATATTATATCGGTAATTTAAAATCAATTAAATAATATTCGATTTGAATATTATTAAAATAATGGTTAGCTTGAAAATCGTATGAGTATATTTTAACTTGTATATTTATATATATAAGTAAATGTTGCTTTTAACTTTTTATTTGCATCCAAATCGTGTTTAAACTTGTGTAAAAATCATTGTAGGATAATTTAACTTGTTACATTATTAGCAAATCCATATATATAGAATGAACATATATGTGTCTAACTTGTGCTATGTAAACTTCCAGCTCATAGATATACATGTGTATGCAAATATTTAAGTGTGTATTGGATTACTTCACATATATGAACATATAGGATCATGACTATTAGATAAAAGGAGGCAACATTAAAGTGATAAGAATAAAATATGATCAAAATAAATGAATGAGAACACTGATTTGCTATTTTGAGTCTATAAAGAACATAGCTATTAATAGTTTAGGTTTGCTTTAGAGGCTAAGGGTATTAAATCAAAACATTGAATGGGGTAAATTGCTTCAGACAAAAGTATGTGCTTTCAAAGTATGGGTTGCAATCAAATACATAGCCATGCACAATAGGATGAAGAAAATCCAAAGGGAAATCAACCCAGCAACATCTCTTGTCAAATCAAATGAGCAGCCCTATATTCAGAACTTCCCTGTATCCACTAGCTAGGCTTAGTCTTAAACACAATTAGGCACATGGTTTTGATAGATAATAGTACAAATATCATGTGCACATTTTCTAGCTGTGACATATACTGGAAAAGGTAGATACTGATAATCTCAAGCACCATCTTTTCAATCACCTAGGACAACCTAAACTTTGTAGCTGGGTTTTGCTTAGAAGCTAGGGATGACCTTTGTAACATTTTAATACATGAGGAAGTACAAGTGCATGTGTTCTTCTTGCTGGCCGTAAATCAAAATGAAGGCACACATCAACTCAGCTGCACATCATAGAATGTAGCAGCCTAAAAGTGTAGAACATCCCCTCCATCAAAACAAAGACAACATAGGCTCTACCACTATTTTCCCCCACCAACCTATGATGTTACCTATTATTTTAAGCTTATCTTTCATCTATAAATATACACATGAAGTCCATTTGAATTCATTCACACTGAGATTGAAACTAGAGACAAAAATCTAAACAAACTAGCATCTAAGAATGGTAGCAAACCATAGCAAAGAACCAAGAAAAATAGAGTTTAAAATCAGTGGAGCAGATCAGTGAAACAATGCCAGGAACATGGAACTAGAATGGCTATAAACAGTGAATCTGAGTGAGTAAACTTCCCCTTATTTAGTTAGTGATTTTTCATATTATGATTTAGAGATATGCAAGCATGTTTTGATGAGTCAAACAATATACTTATGCCGCACCTAGAAACTGAAAATAAAAGAAAAACAGATAACTAGTTTTTGTGAGTAAAACTATATTTACTAGCTATTTGATATGGAGTAAGCATATACATGTATGCATCTCCATATTTTCTTGTCAAATCTGAAATGGCAAATCTGGAAAGAGAACTGGAAAAACATAAACCAGTAAATAAGAATTTAAAACAGTAGACATATTTGCGAGTAAACCTTTTTCTAGTTAATCAATTATTAAGTAATACTTAGAATGATACAAATAGACATACATCAGAATGAATTTTGTTAAACTCTGGGATCATTCTAATGTGAACATGGGACTGTACATGCTAGTGAACAAGTCATTTTCCCTTATTTTTCTGAAATGGCAAAACCAGAACATTTTAGCCAAAAGGTTGTATAAAGAAATGTAAACACATATGAGTAAACTTTTGAAATCACCTTATGGTTTATATTTAATTCTAGATAGATTCGAACTATTTATGTGTTGATTTATAACCTCAGCTATGATTTCATTATTGATTTTTCAATCCCAGTAAGAAATTAGTTAAATAACCTTGGAAATAATAAACAACAAAGTGAACCATTAGTGAGTGAACCAACTTTTATCCCCTGTTCCCATGTATTGGTTTATAATAAATTTAAGACAGAATATGGACAACATATGTATAAGTTTATATTGACAAGCATGAGTGTTTACCGAAGTTAAGTATCTTGCAAACAGTAGGTATATGTTGAATGAATATATCACCTGAAGTAAAAAACAGAGAGTGAAAATTTTACTGTAACTTCACTTCTATTGCCATTCAAAATCTATCTTAGGGATTGTATTGGATGATAGGACTTGTATAAGTATAGATAAACATGTTATTAGATGTATTGTATCACATAAGAAACCAATTAATTGGATTGTGTGAATTAAATCAAATCACTGCCAATATTCTACAAGTCTGCAGATTAACAGAAGTTTCCACGTTCTGGTTATTTTTTTGAGAAAGTCCATATCTCTAAATCTAGTTCATTTCAGCATTTAAAACCAACCTAGGAGTTGTTTGTTTAAACCTATATTTTATTTTCAAAATGGTTGTAGTTTAAATCATGGCGTATAATTGTGAATATACGGGATACACAGTAAAGAGGGTTGAATATCTAGGTTTTTCGATAATAATGAATTTGAATGTCAGGTATACAAATAAATTTCTATATTAAAATCATGATTTTTATGATATGAATTATAATTTATAAGAGCATAGGTTTAGGGTTACAATTTTAAGAAGGTTTTAGAGTTTTAGATTTTAATTTGTGCATGTGGATTGATGTTTTTCAAAACTGCTACTTCTGGAGTCCCAGCGAAAGTGGACAAAGGTATGGAAGAAATTGTAGAAGCTCCGGCGATTGGGGTTGATCGGAAGAGTGGGCTTTTGGGTTTAAGTAACTGTTTTGGTTGCATGATTTTAACTCAATCGTATGCATGTCTGGGTTGATCGAGTGTTTTGATATTCGGTGGGGAGGAAGGCTCGAGGGTAGGCTATTGATCGGCGGTGGTGGCATATTCACAGATGGACGAAGGTGACGTGGCAAGTTGATTTTTGGGGTCGACCTTCGAGTTTTAATGGCGTTGATAGCATGTTAGAGGAGAAAAGGGTTTGGAACTTGGTTGGTTGGTTGATGACGGATCTGGTCGGAGACGTGAAGAGTGGATGGGGGACGATGGTTCTCAGATGGTGGATATCCGGGGTGCACGTGCACCAGTGCACTGATGTGCATTCGAATGTCTGGAGGAAGATAGATAGTAACGTAAGAGAAAGAAACAAGGAAGGAAAGAAGGGGCTCAAAGTTTCGGTGACAAGAAAATAAAGGGGGGTTTCGGCCTACATTTGATGTGTAGATGAAAATGGGCTTCAGCCCAGTACCTAATAAATTAAAATAAAAAGGGTAAGAAAGTTTTTAAATGATAGTTTTTAAATGTATGGACTAGTTTAAATTGGGCTCGACCCGTTTCAAGAAGAGAAAATGTTTAAGTTAAATTTAAAATGAAAATGGAATAAATATAATTATATATTTATATAAGTTAAATTAAGAAGATCTGGTTAAATTGTTTTGGCTCGTGTGTGTAGTCAAGCCCAGTCAGGGATGTATGCAAGTAACCCGATGCAGTTATCGAATTTTAAACAAATCGATATAAAATGAATTTATTTACTTTGTAATTAAATCGTAATTATCTATAACAATCGTTATAATAAAGAAAACATAAATTTAGTCATGAACTGAATAAACGCGTAAACTACTGATCAATAATGATCTGTAAATGTTGTAAATACCAGATTAATTATTCAATGGATTGATTTATTAATTTAGTTGTGCCTAATTACATTAATCGTAAAAATATATCCGAATCTGTTAGTGGAAATAAACACCGTTCCACTATTCGATTAGCTAAATTGTTGAATACCCTGTTAGCAGGAATAAACACCATTCTGCTATTATATCAGTTTGACCTATTTTATCAGTTAATATATGTTGAGATATTATCTGCTAAAAATATTGAATTGTATTTATATGTTTGTACAAATTGGGTTAACAACTTGAACGTCGTCTGTTTAAAGAAGTGTATATACCGTTGGAACTGCTAAGCCGTTTCTGTATAGAAAACTTAGAAATAAACATAAGTCTTAATTGGATATAAATTGTTTTAAGAAACAATTAGATTTATTATTTTAAATTAATTATATTATTAATTCAAAAAGGAAAGATCAATTAAAATCAATTAACTGGGTTGTTTAGGGTTGATTTAAATCAATTGTTTAAATGAGAATTGATTATTTAATAATTTGTTTCAATCAAATTAAATAGAAGAGGTTTTAATAGATAGTTGTATAAAAGCATGATGATGTTTAAAATTTACAGATTTAGGAGGATAATTGTGCAATTAAATCATAATTTAGATTTGGATAAATTATCCAAGATGATATGTTTTTAACTTAATTAGTCTCTTAATTAAGCAAGTTCTAAAGATAGTTTAGTTTTTAAAGAAATAGGAAATCAAGTCGATGTACTTGAATTAAATTCCCTGATTTAATATTTAAGTTAACCAAGTTAACTTAATAAATGTTCCAAGATAGAAATGTTTTTTGAAATGGTTTAAGTTTTGGAATCAACTTGATTTACTAAGTTCTGGTTTTGTCGGATATTTCGAATATCGAACTTCTACAATCTTGATGATAAGAATGGTTTTGACTCAAGGTCTGAGAGGTAACTAAAATACCCCAACTTGATCAATTTCATTATTATTCGATAGATCGTATCAGTTTGGTGTTCAGAATGAATGTTAAAGTTGAATATCGTTTTCAGCTACGAAACAGATATTCAAGTATGAGATTATCACATAAGATTGATGATAAGAGTTTTGTTGATTAGTTCGTGATTATGTTTTCAAATGAATATATAAATATTCAAAGTTAATATTTGTATTTTAATCATCAAAGACTATTTTAAATAAGGCTTAGCAGATCCAATGGAAGTAAACTTGTTTATTTTATTTTATATTTGATAGTTAAATCACCAACTATCAAATCTGGACAACTTTCGTATCGTTTCGAAGACACAGAAATCTAAGTTCCACTTCGATTCGATATGCGTTTTGAGTCAGAGATTATTGAAGATAAAATCAAAGACGGAGTTTATACAAGGGTTGTTCTGTTTACAGGATAGTGCCTTTGGTTTTTCCAGTCCTAGGACAACTTGTATGGATGAGTGATGCCTAATAAATTGCGTAAGTTGATTTCCTCAAACGTATTTATATTTGGTGGCAGAGGAATTCATTTCTCTTAGCTTTATACCGGGATATTTTTGGCGAAATAAATTTGTGATTGGCGGGTTTGACGATATGGCATTCAAAGTGAATAAAGACGTGTTATATCCAAGGTTAAGTTCAGCCTCAAGCCTCACAACTGGGAAATGTCAAAAATCGGGCAGGCATCATGGCTATGTGGGTCGCTCCCACTAGGGTGTATAATCACCGATCTAGAGAAGTTCCATCTGCTTCTTTAATCTATCGATGCTGTCCCTTTCGGTAAACTGTTGCTGATCCCAACCGTTGGTGATATACATTCGATACACTCAAGCGAAATGAGTGGTCGGTCATGTGTGGGCCGGGTTGCAAGACGTTCTTGTTGAACCCAGTGTATTCCCCTCTAGAGATACACTATTACCTTGTCATAGTCGGAATCCAATCTCCAATAAGCGCCTGCAGTTTTGATTGTATACTATATATGTGGAGCGTGAGATGCGAGCGTTTCGCTAGATTGATATTTATATGTATTTAGACACTATTATAATATCAGAAAATATATATGATTTCAAAAAAAATTGGGTTATTGTAAGGTAAAAACCATCTGTATTTATGTGTGGATCGGTCTTACGATTATCTTTTCTTTCAAAAGGTTTTTTTTTAAAGTTAAAATCAAGCTGTTTAAAATTGTTTACTCACACCAGTCCCATGACTGACCCAGAGTTTATTTTTCTATGTTTTCCCTAAACTCATGGGTGCCCAAATTTGTACGGGCAGTCCTATAGTTCCGGATTTTACAGACTTATATGGAGGAGCTTGGAGCAGGAGGCTTCAACGTTAGATATTTAGAGTTCATTTCCTCTGTATTGTATATGTGATGTACTCTGATGATGTACGTAAGTGAAAATACAGTATGTATTTCAAAGTGATTATTTATATATTATATTTTATTCCGCTGCGATTATGAGACTCTGTGTTGATGTTCAGTTCGATCTTCTATCTATTTTCTTCTATTCTAATTTTCTATCTTTCTATTTCTCGTCCTTTAACTTCTTTTTGTTAATTATTCGTTTTTTTTGTGCAATTTGGGTTGGACATGAGTTGTATTAAGTTAGCTCAAACAGTACGGATTTGTGGGTCGTTACAACATATTAACAATTGTTCGTTAGTTGATAGTATTTTTTTCTCTCGACTAAGATCGAATAAGAAATATAATGAAAAGCTGAATTTTGAGGGATAATAGTATAACCGGTACATAGGAAGATTCTTAGGTGATGGCCATGAAGTCTATTCTATATTGTAGCCTTTGTTTAAATGAGTGGAGGACTTAAAATACTTATATTGTCTTTTCGAATCATTAAAACTAAGTTGCGTTAAGATGAATTCGCGTAACTCTCTCTTGTTCTTTTATTTTCAATAATAATAGTAATCTAAGGGTATCCAACATTGCTTGTAAATCTAGCGTTGGTGTGCAAACCCGCCAAGCTCTACCCGACATGTTGTTGACAAAGTCAGCGTTGGTATATCTTGGTCTCATTTTATGAGTTGGACACCTAAGGATTACCGACATGTTGTTGACAATGTCAGCGTCGGTCTACACAATTCGCCAAGCTCTCTCCCAACTCTCCGTTAGTCCGCGAGGCAGTGTATGAGTGGTATACCTTGGTCTTTTAAGTTAGATGTATGTAATTAATCATAAATTTTAATTTTTATAGAGATAGAGAATAAGCGATGATGCCCAAGTACTTCTTGACCTTATTGCTTTGACTATCCTTACACAAGGAAATTAGAATACCACTTTACAAACTATGACAAGCAAATTAAAATTTATTTCATAGCTGCACTATGTTATCAACCGAACAGACTGGACAACTAAAAGCTAACATTTGAAAACTTGAATTATGTGACAAGCTAAGGTATTTAAAATACAATCAACTGATTAGAAATGGTTAATTTAATTTGTTGTACCACTTTCCTGAAACAAGTCATGTTTTCATTTTTTGTATTTATTTGCGTATGTCCATTGCATTCATATAGTTAGATTAGAACCACATCATATTGCATTTGGATTTTGTGGGTAGTATTCGCTGAAAAGCCTCGCGAGACACCACTCGTCCTACTAGGGACACCAAGAGGTTTAACGGTTTGTTGCATACTCTCAATGCAATCGTGTTTCCTACGAAAGTGTGACTTATCTGGTTTAGTAGTTTTTTCATTTTAGTTTTACTTGAGGACGAGTAAAAGATAAGTGTGGGGGTATTTGATTAACAAAGAAATGTGTTTATTTTATGCTCTTATATCTTATCTTTTGTATATAAATAAATATTACTTGGGTATTATTTTTTTCACTTTTACAGATAGGCTAACTAAGCCACATGCAGTCAGAAAAATAGAAAATAAAGATCAAAATGTTGTGTATATACATATAAAGGTTTGCTGATGAAGACTTAGCATCGTGTTGCTTTTGGTGTTCAAGATATGTTCATGTTTAGTAGAAGAAATCTTCTGAAATGTTATCTCCCATCAATTAGTCACATGCCAAACAAGGAAGATATGGGAGGAATAATTGCTAATTAAGAGGCCCAGATATTCTCAAAGATACTCACCAAAAATTCTCAAGATTATTTCTTCAAAACAAAGTCAGGAAAAGGGTATGAGATATGATAAAATAATTCTTGTGTAAAGAGGCCTATATATGCATAGATTGGATTAGGGTTTTTGGTTGTCTAATCTATCCTATAAGTACTCATGTATTCTCACTGTAAACTTTAATCCTGGAATCAATAAAGTTTTCTTCTTTTTCTCTTTTCTGCATTTAATTTCTTAGCAATTAGTGTCGTCTACACCATTAGATTTGGTAGAGCGGTATTTGTATTTTGCACTTATTTTCATTAGTGATTGACCGTCTGATTAGATTTAGCGGTAATCCTAATTTTATTTTCTATTTGTTATTTAATTTCTGCAATTTTAATTTCTACTTTTTAATTGCTTTCCTAGGTTAAATTGGAATTGATTAGATTCAGATATGATTCATAGTTTTATTTGCTTTTCAATTGAAAATTGTGATTTGATCGTCGGCTCAAATAGATTTGTTTTTAATCAAATTACAGTTTCAGTTTTCATTATTTTTCAACCCAACCTCCAAGTTTTGTCTAACTCACCCAAGAAATATATAAATAATAAAATTTAAAGTTTCTCCCTGTGTTTGACCTGCATATTACACGATCTATGCGCTTGCAGTTATTATTACAAAATTCGTGCTTTTCTAGTTCTTAGAAAGCGTCGATCAATTTTGCCTTGTATTTTGGTGTCTAATTAACTGAAATAGAGTATAGTTCTATCTCGTAAATGAATAAGAAGTTGCATCTTTCATCTAAGTACAAATTTTATAGTGGCATACAAAAATAAAGAACGCTTCCTGATACATATTGGTGAGCTACACCATATAAGTTTAAGATATAGACTACTAACTCTATTGCTTCAATATATGGAAAAAGTAAAGAAAAAATAAACAAATAAGAGCATTGAGAATGAGGGTTGTTGTGTATTTCAATCTTATGATAATATAAAAAGTTTTCAACTGTGTTTTAGATGTTCGCATTCTCTTTATTAATTCCAAACACATTCATAGTTCTATATTTATTTCCTTTGATTTAGTTTTGATATGATTTGTTTAAATCTATTCCTTAATCTTCATATTTTCTTTTCCACGATTTGAAAAATATTTTGTAAACCGTAGTTTGCAAAGAAATGACCCATAATTGCGAATATCTTTTATTCACTACCTAATGTAAATTATAAAACTTGGAAATGAAGCACAACACTAATATCTCATCAGAAGTTTAAGGAAAGGAGAAGCGTGGACGAAAAGTGAAATGAAAGCTTCTGGTGCTAATTTGAAACTTGGTAAAACGAAAATCACTAAAAATTAGCCAATTATAAGGAAAATTTTCCAAACTTAATTTTATAAAACACAGAATTTATAAGAACATGTAATCTTAGTTACTTAAAGAATTAATTCCTTAATTTGATCTAATTTTGAAAAATCTTAGTCGATCGTTAATAAACTAAGAATAAAATAGTTGAAAATGATTCGTATTACGAAAGCGGGTAAATGCAAACCGAAATTAAATTTTATTTATTATTGCAAAGAATAAAAGTGGGTAAATAAGAAAATTTTCTTTTGAATGCTAGTTCTATAACTGCTAATAGTAATAAAGATAATAAAACTTCTTTTAGTTTAAATTATTATTTTGCCTTAGGGATGAACTTGTTCTTTTTGACAACATCCATTATAAATAGACATGGTCATTCTTTACTTTCGTAACGCAGGCTGATGTGTAATATAAAAAAAATCAACATTTATCATCTTGTTTTAATCCATGAAAAAATAATTTAATAGAGCATATTTGGGAATAATTATGGATTTTTTATCATCTGTTTATTAGCACTGATATTTAATTTTATTGATATTATAATGATATTATTTAATTTGGTATGGTTTTTCTTCCATCTTCTTATTACTTTTTTATGTCATGATGTAATGACCTGGGGTTTTCGACCCTGAAAATCGACACAAAAATACGATGTCGAACATTCAAGCATCGAAAACACCAGAACGTTATGAGAAAGAATTTAGAGGATGAGATAAGAAAAGAAAGAAATGTTAGAATAGAAGAATAAGAAGAGGAACACATCAGAACTTCACACGGAACGAATAAAATATAATAGATCAAATCTCTTAATACAAAAAGAACTGTATATACATACCAATCATCAGAGTACATCATATATCAGACACAGCGGAAATAAACTCTATATACTAGCGGTGAAGCCTCCTGCTTTCATCTCCTGAACTCCAAGCGGAACCTAACCTGTAAATATACTCAGTCGGACCCGAGCACATTTGGTTTAAAACAAAATTCACCCGGATCAGTCTGGAATACTTTCAGTGATAAATTCATAGCACAACAACTTGTTTAACTTTAAAATCCTTTTTGAAAGAAAGGATAATAGTAAGACCAGCCCACACATAAATATGGATGGTTTTTACCTTACTGTAACCCAAAACATTTTTGAAATCAATATCTTTCTTGATATTATAATTGTGTCTACATACAAATAGATAGCAATCTAGAGGAATGCTTGCATCACACGCTCCCCATATATAGTATACAATCAAAACCGCGGATGTTTATTGGAGATTGGATTCCGACTATGACAAGGTATGGATCCACCTGCCGGTAGTGTATCTCTAGAGAGGAATACACTGGGTTCAACAAGAATGTCTTGCAATCCGGCCACACATGACCGATCACTCATTTCTCTTGAGTGTATCGAATATATTGCCACCTACGGCTGTGCAGCTACCGTTTTTCTTGGAGATACAGAAATGAAAAAGAAGTAATAATTATGAATATTCTCTAGATGATGACAATACACCCTAATGGGTGCGACCCACATAGCCATGCTGCCTGCCCGATTTTTGTCATTTCCCGGTTGTGAGGCTTGAGGTTATAAATCTTCTTTTTAGACATCTGGTCACCATTCGCTTTGAATTCCACATCGTCATGTCATCCAGGAACAGGATGAACCGAAGGCACTCTCCTACTGCATCCTTATATAGGAATCACCCCCAAGGATTAGTAGTGAGAAGTCCTTGCAATCCATAGATTCCAACCATGACAGAACCACATTGTATCTCAAGGGGCCAAAAAGAGATTATAAATAGTTCTTCCGCTTCATGAAGATCTACGTTCTTCAATGCTCCATCTTCATTTGATGCCATCTAGTTCTATACGCAACGTTGGATCAAAGTGGTTTTAGGTCTAGTTCCCATCCCGATCTCTTCGAAACAACACGTCTAAAGGTCCAATGATATATTCATTGATAGTTGGGTTTTTAACTGTCAATTTACACAATACAGTTAAGTATATTGGCAGCTTAGATCCTCTATCTAGATTCATTTATCATGTCCATTTCATTAATTCTTAGGAATCGTTTCCCATATTCTTATTATCTCAAATCTCATTTGTTTTCGTTATGTTGAAAACAATTATATATATATCTATATCTTTATCTACTAAACCCCCCATTTCATTTCTTTAACCAAAAACATCACTTTATATTTGCCAATCTCTTATATTACCTTTTTGCCTTGCAAAATCACCATATATTCTTAACTCAAGTAAAATAGTAAATTCACAATTCATGCTTGAGTTTACACAATGCTAAATTATATGTTGTTTTATTTAAATCCACTAGTTCAATAACATTTCAAAATCTCGATAATAACATTATAATATTTCTCTTGAAACAAACAAATTCCAACACTCCTACCGTTTCAAACTAATATCATTCCTTGATAATAGTGAAGCCGTTCAAGTTGGGTTATTTTTATTATCTCTCAGACCTTGATCGACAACGTTCTTATCTCGAAATAGATAAAAGTTTGAAACTAAAACCTACCTCCTCTTTTGCTATTGATTCACTTTACCGGTCTATCCACAACATGGGTTTTAATAACCATCCCTTTATTTGGCGTATTATTCTCATCTAGATTTCTTTTACTTTTATTCAAGTATACTTACTGAATGCAACCCCTTCTTTTAGTTTATAATCCTTTTATTGAACCTAATTTCTTAAATAAACTTATCTAAGTTAATCGCCTTAAAAGTTAAATTCCATTTATAAACCTATTTTACGAAACTTGGATTCTATTTTAAAATCTTCTTAAAGAATCCCTAATTCCTTTCCATCTAGAATAGCATTTCAATTTAGATTTTACTTAATTATATAATTAAGTAAACACAAATCTTTTTAAAACTTTGCATTTGCTTACCCCACTTTTATAAACTTTGATTTTAATTTGGATCTAATCATCCAATCTTTTTATGAAAATCTCTTTCCGACTCCCTTTCTTATTCTTAATTGATTATTTGTTTTTATTAACTTTGGTATAACATCGCCTTTTCACGATTTATTCTTAAACTCGATCACCTCTTAATCCCGTCCATTTAAGAAGTGAATTTCTTTAATCATTATTAATTAAAATAATTAATCCCATTATTAACTGAAGTTTACTTCATTAAAAATAGATTAATTAATTGCTTATTGACATGATAATTACTCCACTAATGATTTATCAATCGATAACAAATTTAAATATCCTCAAATAAAATGATAAATAATAATTAAGACATGAAATTAATCATTCATTAAACCATTTCAATAGATTAATCGAAGAACGATTAATATAATTATCAACTCTAATTAACCAGTTGACTTCGTCAACTAAATCTCAGTTATTTACTATACTGATTCTGATATACTTCTCTTGTTAGATTAATATAATTAATCTAGTAATATTGTTTAACTGTTTTACTTAAACAGTTATTTTCAATAATAACCCATAGGTAAAATTCTGGTTTCTACACTTGTTAAAATTGCTGCAAAATGTTATGTAACTATTTTTATAAAACTATTTATAAATATCATCTTATTTTAAATCTTTTATTTCAAAAAGAAAATCACTTTTAAAAGTTTACTTCAATTATAAAATAAATTTTATAATTGAAATTACGTCGATTCTCCTAACGGTGAACCAACCTCTTAACAACAATGTTCAAATTATTTGCTGCCAATATCTTAATCAATACCTTTTATTGATTAAAAGCAACACAAAATATTGAATTTCAATTCAACGTTCAATATCCAATCAATAATCAACATTCAAATAGAATGTAATGTTGTTTGGAGGTAAACAATTTGTATTTGGGTGATATAAACAATATATAAAATATTTGAGGAATCTGGTCGGATCTCTCCAACCTATTCTTCCCTGCATCACAGACCATAATAATATTTGATAACAATTTATGAAACAATTATTTTAAATAAATCATCCAATGTGACATACTATAGATGTCGGCAACCATTTAACGCACCATAAGCGACCAAGGCATTCAATCAACCAATTCTATGATTAACGATGAATTATATTTTAACACATCATAGAATTCCAGAAATCATGAGAATTAACTCACCTTTGTTTACGATTGACGATCGCTGCTTTGTTTCGTTTAATTTTAAACGAGCATTCAAAATTAATTGAAAATCCATCTGCTGCAAATCTCTTCCAAACCGGCTCAGCCATGTAGTATTTTCCATTGTGATTTCAATGCTTTTGGGTTTGCGAAATTCTGATAATACAATTGAAATTTACACACGTTAAAATAGACGATTTTTAATAAATTATTTAACACTTAAATTATAAATTAATTATTTTAATTAAATTATTCTTAACTAATATACTTTATCAATTAGTTACATAAATTAGGCGGATACCATGTTCTAACCTGTAACCGCCGTCCCCTTTAACATATTATAAGTTTTGAATTACCATTAGATATATAGCACAGTCCTATATATATATCAGCTGTTTTGTAAAACGGTTGCTCTTCGAATATTTTTCAACTACATCAATGTTATTGGTTTAAGCTGCAAACGTCCCCCAAACCATCTTCAACTACTTCGGATCGCTACAGTCTGGGTCAGTAGCAGATTCCCATCTCCAACTACATGGTTGCCCCATGTTGCATCCCCCTTTTCCCTTTTTCTTTTCCGAATTCGAGGATGATAATAAATCGATACTGCATGACTTTTTTTATTTCTTTAGGAGAAGCCATTTCGAATGGAAAGGAGAATGGATTTATGTGGAAGGAAGCAGCTGGGTCGTTGTTTATATAGAGAGTTACCAGTTGATGATAGAAACAGTGACGTTATCAAAGGGTACAGCGTAGGTGTGCTTAATTTCAGACTAGCCATGGAAAATAGGTTACATGTGAAAGTCAGAACCCACGTTTGATTATACAGCGACCATACCATGGAATGGTTTTCATTTTAAGACCATCCCCAACGCAAGGTTGGTTTGGGATGAACCGACCCCCAACGGGGGGTCGGTACGTCTAATCTGGGTTGCTTTGGCAACCCCCAAGGTTGCTAAAGCAACCCAGCGGGTTGCTTTAAAAAGTAGCCATATCTGGCTTTTTTAAAGCCAGATATGGCTACAAGGCTTTAATAAAGCCGGGTAAGTGTTGTACCATTCTCTTATCCGGCTTTTTAAAAGCCGGATAAGGGGTGTGGTGTGGATTCACCCCACACCACACCACGGATTGCAATCGGATGGGTGAAGATTGCAATCCGTGTCATTGCTTTATCCGGCTTTATAAAAGCCGGATAAAGCAGTGAAAGCAACTCACCCTGTTGGGGTGAGTTGCTTTCAACATCACGGTGATTTGATGTTCCCCAACACGTTGTGTTGGGGATGCTCTAAAAGTTAGTGCGTTTTTGTTTTGTATGGTTAGGGTATGGCGAACGTATTACTTAGACCATGGAGGAGCATACACATTTATTGGGGTATGGCTTGAGTATGGAGGACGTGGGTTTGGCCAGATTCTTGACTTAAAGTTTTTGTTTTACTATAATTATATTTGAAGGGTATTCGTTACGTAAAATTCCGTTTCTCTCTGAAAGACTATGGACAAAAATGAAAATACCGTTGTGACGAGCAATGCCCCACGATCCCAAAAATATAATAATATCGGTAGTTTAACTTATATTGTGAAACCTTAAAATGCTGATACAGGATGCATAATACTCTAAATAAAAAGTGTTGTACTTCCCAAATTAAAATTACAGTAAAACTCTAAAAATTAAATTATAACTACATCTCAAAGATCTCATCCAAATTCGAAACGAGTATTTTATTATATTAAATTATCATTATGGTTTATAAACGTCTCAAGATGAAATTCTTTAAAAAGTATTGAGTGTCCAACCAATGCTAGAAACTTTTCCAAAGAGGCAATTATTCAAAATGAAGTGAAAATCGTCAACAATCAAAACATGATTAAGAAGATATTTTCTAAAATGACCAAGATTATGAGCAAGATAGGAAGTAAGCTTGGAATTTCATCTTCCACATCATCATCCACTGAAATCTAGCCTATCTAGTTTTACTTATCGTTAAATAATTCCTTGTATTCGCTTTCGGATCTCGTATTTAGTTTGTCTTAATTTGTTGGATGTATTTGCCATTATGAAGTAATGAATGGAGTTTTATTTATGTTTAAATATTCTTTAAGCTTCTGTAAAAACTTTAGTATTAAAAATAATATAATATTAGTTCAAAAGATTCAAAATTTGGAAATTTTCAAACATCAATAATAGATATGCCGACATACATAATTGTACATGTCGACATATAACTGTTGGATCTAGATTAACCCTAGAGGGGGGTGAATAGGGTTTATCACAGTTTTTTAACTGAATTGAAAAACTGACAGGATATTAAAATAATAAACAGATCACAGAATATAGTAGAAACATAAATGCAGAAAATAAATCACACATAGATATACCCAGCTTCGGCAAAACCCTACCTACTGCTGCATTTCTAAGGTTTCTACTAGGTGATAGGACAGATCCCGCATACAAGACCATGTACACTTGCAAACCCTGCTCCTATTCTAAACCTATGCTCAAAACCGTAGACTGATCGATATCCACTCGATCAAATTTCCCTGTTTACAACCCCATAATCAGAAAATCCTAGATTTACAGACTCTAGTGGACTGTCAGTCACCACCCTGACTGATATCCTAGACTTTACAGATCTAGACACTGATTCATTTGTTTACAAAAAAAATTCAAAATGCAAAAATAAAAACAATACAATTTAAAATAACAAGAAAACCCTAAGGTGATTAATTAAAGGGGTTATCCCCTTTTAAAAAGCTTTTGATTTGGCTTAGCCAAATAATTAGGCCGGCCCTTTTTGAAACTCTCTTTGCCCGATCTCTTTATTCTTTTCTCTGAAAAAATGGCGGCTTCAAAATTGAGAAACTAGGGTTTCTCTGGAATCCCCAAATCGTTTCGTTGCTTGATGGAATTGGTTAATCTCTGAAGCTCGAGTCTGATGTCTTCCTCTTCGTTGTTGATTGGAAATTGTTCCTCTGAGAATAAAAATGGCGGCTGGAAATTTGGCTAGGGTTTCTCCAATAAATCCCCAAATCGAATCGATCTCTTGATGAAATGAAGTTCTCTGATGCTCGACTTCTCTGTTGCTTTCTACTACTTCGATTTGAATTTGTTCGGTCGAAAACGATTAGAAAATTGTGAGTTTTCTTTGATCTAAAATTTTGCTCTCGAGTTGATTGTAGTTTTCAATAAGGCCTATGATGAATTGGTGTAGTTTATATAGGGTAGAGAAAAACCCTAAACAGACTCTGATTTCACTATGTGACTTGGCTGATTTGTTGTGGTGCTTTCCTCTTTTGGTTGCCTGTATTGATTTTGAATTTTGCGTGGCCTTTAAAACAGATTTCCCCTTTTTGAATTTAAAAGCTACGGCTTTGATTTGAAAAGAAAATGAATTGTAGCTTTCCCCTTTTGGCATGACGGTTTTAAAAACCTCTTGAATGAATTTGTGATGTTTCCTCTTTTTGTTTCCTTGCTGAAAATCGATTCTGATGCACCTTGAATAAGTCGAGTTGCCCCTTTAATTGCATGGTTCGATTTGATTTCCATTACTTGTTTCCTGATTTGTGGCTTGATATAAAACGCTGAATTGTTTTGTCATAATGCTTAAAACTGGAAATATAAATTTGTAGCTCCTTGAATTGATGAATATCCAGAAAAGATTTTGCCCCTTGTATTTGCATTACCATTTATGTCGTGCTTGGATCATGTTGTTTCATTTGCACTGGAAAATAAACTTTCCATTTCCATTTGTGATGAATTCGGCTTTGATAAAAAAAAAATCTTGCCAAAAAAAAATTTCTGATCATTAAAAAAGACGACATTGGCATTTTCTGGACACTTTAGAAAAACTGAAAGACTTGTTTCCAGAATCACATCATTGAATTTTTAGAATTAAAAACCATTCTTAAATCTTGCCAAACATAGATCACTGAGATTTCTGGAACCATTAACAGACTTGAATTTTGGTTGTTGATCCTCTGGACTACTATGATTTTGGTACTTGCCAGCACTTGAGAAAAAAAACTCTGCTGTATATTGTTTGATCACTCTTAATACTTTGTACAATTTGCCACTTTGCCTTTTTATTCTTGAGTCTGAGTCGCACCATTTGATTGAGCACAGAACTGACTTGTGTTGATTTTTCTTGAGCCATTCATTTGCTGTATAATAATCTCATGTACACGCTACTTGTTCTAGTTTGCATCAATGTTTAACCAAGCCATTTGCTTTGTGAATATTGCCTTGTTTGCTGTATGAAACATTTTTATTCATGCCTTATCACCTTGGACTTGTTTATGAATCATATGCACTTGCCACATGCATGTTGCATTCCTGACTTGTGGTCCATTCTTGGTTTCAAAAAGTAATGTCCACGATTGTGCTGAGAACTTGAAAGACTGTATATTAGTGTATTCATTTGATCCTATGCATTTTTGGTATTCCACTTGCACACTTTCACCATGCATGGTTGTACCATTTTTGCTGAGTCATCATGTTCACACTTGAGTTGCTTGAAAATTTGGTTTGCTGTCTTGACCATGTTGAGTATCACTTTGACTATGACCATGAGGTTGAGCTGAACCATTTTGTTGTTGCACCTGTCTTGTTCACTTAGTCCATGCTGACTCTGTCATGTTTGTTGTATCAACTCCATACTGCCACGTCACTTTGCTGTATGATCATGTATGCTGTGTTCACCCATTTGTAACTCGACCACTTAATTGTTGCTTCCTGTGTTATATTTGAGTTGCTTCATTAGCTTGCTGATTTTCATCTTTCTTCTTTGATTTGATTGTCCCACTGATGACTGTGCACTGAGTCGAGATGGTCCACGTGGCTACTCCTCAGTTGCACACTGCTACATTCTGATTGGCGAGGCAGTGCACACGTGTATATCTGTACACGTGTGTATATGCAGCCATTCAGAAGAATTCATGTCACTGTACATATACAAACTGTCTGTCTAGACACAGATGAATCAGATCGAGTCAGGAAAATGATGAGAAACACACCGAAATTCTAAGGCAAATAAAATTTAAAAATAAATATATATTTGTTCAATATCATTTCTATTGCAGTGTACTGTTGTGTGTTTCTGTGTATGACAGGTATGAAGACCGGACTGAAGTGACTGGACTATAGGCTGTGAAGATAGAAGACAAGAACGTATGAAGACTGGACTGACTTGTAAGCTGTGAAGACAGAAGACAGAGACAGAAGACAGTGGATAAACATTGTGTCAAAGTGATATAAGTGAAATGTACAAATGAGATTGAGTGTAACTGAATGTATGTATAAATGATTGTATAACTGAGTGAATTTAAAAGTACAATATTCTGTGAATGTATATGAGATGTGATGTAATGAATATCAGTGAATATAAGAGAAATGTATAAACAGTGGAGTTTATAAATTTGTACTATTTTGATAGTGAAATAAAATATTATATTTAAATAAAATACTGTGTGAATATTTAAATTTTTGTACAGTCGTATTTTATTTAAATATAAATATTATATTCCAGTCTATGATGTATAATAACAGTACAATATCAAACACATTAAAGTAATATTTATTTGGTTGTTATCATCAAACAAAAATCATATAATTGTGTATACAACACCGTTATATTCAACAATAACTGCCAGAATTTCAAAACTTTTCAAATTTTAAAAATAAATAACTAACTCATGTCCGTTCAAAATCCAACAAATTCCATGGTTAGGTTAATGGTATCGATAAAAATATTTGGGTGATATATTTCAACAAATTATTATTTTTAATCATTTAAAAGTTACTAATTAACCAAGTTTGAACGAGACTAACTCATTTTGATTTGCTCCAATCATTTGCAAAGAATATGTAGCTTTTCAAACACCATACGATAAACTGTAGACCCTTCAAGTGCTGCTTCCAAATGTTGCTCCAGTTCATAGCAGCTCTAACTTGCTTACTGACTTAAGCATCAAACGATCAACAACTACTCTATCCAAATGATCAATTTCCACCACATCTTTCAGCACACCTCGTCTCACAGTTCACTGCCAAATTTCCCTACAACTTGCAGTCTCGACAATGACCTACTGCCCAAAAAAAAAACCGCGAACATCTTCATCACAAAGTCCTACCAAAAATCACCATGTGATGCTTATCCGTGCTACAACTCCATTCGACAATAGTTTTCCCTAAAACCTCTCAAGTTTTTACCAATCGATGCCTCTTCTTCCTCAACTCCAGATCAACGTCCGTTCATCCCCATAAATTCGAACTCGAAGTCCAGGAAGGAAACGCGTCTTGGCCTGAAATCGCAGGCTATATGAACACACGATATCTTTTTCTCACCGATTTCCACAAACCCCTGCCTCGAGATGTTGTTCGATGTCGTGATCCCAGATTCAAGCTTTGTAAATTAACGTCCATAGATCAAAACTCGCCAACCCTAGTACGCCGCTCTAACTGTCAAGCTACGGGGGATATCAGGTTCTTCAATTTCGATTTCTGATTTTGTTTTGACAGAGAACGGTTGAGGTGAGGAGATAAGCTCGAGGGAATTGTTTTTAAGGTAACGACCATTTTTTTATAGAGGTTCTATTTCGATTTATGGTTGAGGGGAGAAGAAATAGGATATCGGTTTTGATTTTTGTTGAGGAAATAGAAAGGGGAAGCATCGCAATTTATAGAAGAAGGGGAAAAACATAACGTACACGGCCATTAATCGATGTTCCCTTGATATCAAAGGTATGAGACATTTTGTACGCAAATTACAGGAGAAACAACTAATGCTGAAGATAGGTCTGTTTATATAAAAATTAGATTAGGTCGGCTGATAAAGAAATTAAAAAGATTTTGATTAGATTTTATTTCTAATTAAATAACTAAAATATCTTGTGGTCTATAATGCGCCATCCTGAACTGCTAATTTAACGCAACGACCCCTGTTGCCAAATAGTAACGCTATTCTAGACTCATGGAACTGATTTTTAAATTTAATTTAGTCATAAATACAGAATAACACTATTAAATTGACGATTTAAATTAAATTCGATTAAAAATATAAATCGATTTCAAACAATTAATTTCATTGATAATAAGTTATCATTATCATTCTAATATAGAATTATGTTACTCAACTGAATTGTTTTTCGATTCATTTTTAAATTCTGAATCGAATTATTGTCAGTCTCATATTATGATTATTCAGTATCTTCGATACTAAATCGTATATTGATTATTAAATCAATAAATTCAATAAAAATCCATTTATAATTCCAATTAAATATTTAAAACTAATTTTAATATTCATTATATAACAGCTAAAAATCTGGGACATTACATTCCTTACCCCTTAAAACAATTTCGTCCCCGAAATTATTAAGGCAGAAGAAATGCTACAGACCCGTTAACTTTTCAAAAGCCCATTTTGTTATAACTCGGTATCTCATATTTTATAAATCAAGTCCATACAATTTTAAGTTTTCATGGAAACATTTAATTTCCTATTTTCCATTCAAGAATCTATAAATTGAATTCACTTTGACAATCATCATATTTATCTTTTACAAAAAAATTCAAAACTTTTTTTAAAAAAATTAACTCTTTAAATTTTGGAAATTTTTTGGCAGAGTCTCCCCTGTACGAAGGAGCTTTTGCAATATACCAAAAGAGATGAAAAGTATACATCGACTCACATTGGTTGGAAAACAATTCATATATCCTAATTTGATATTTTGCATAAGCGTACCTTGTATAAGCATTTATTTAGCGAGCATGCATAGCATATCCGCAATCTACGCAACCAAAACTAAGCCAGACAGCTTTATGTACCTGTACTTACTTAATTTAAACTTATAAGTCCCATATATGTGAAATTTGAAAACCTCCATTAATTTAGATGATTAAACACATGAATTCAAATCTAAACATGTCAAATCATGAATATTTAGCATGTATATGCTAATACAAGTTTCAATATTTGGTATATATATCATTTCATTTACATTGCATACCCTATATACTCTTGTTTATTCAGTTCGAATTATTTATAACCGATATACTTACATTCGACTCATATTCTATTCATATGTATTTAAATTCATTCAAGTTTGATTTTAATTAGTTTATTTACTTCAGTTATGACAATCGATAAATTTTCTTTGCATATTATTTGGTTAATACTCTTACTGCTTATATTTCCATCCAAAATTCAAATTGATTCCAAATCAATTCATCATTTCACTTCTACCAATTCCATTTATTTAACTTGAATGAGTTAAATTCAGAATTCAAATGCTCGATTTTCATTTCAAATTCTTTTGAGATCATATAAAGATATACATAAGCATATTTGTAACCATCACAAATTCAAAATATTCATATTTTCCGAACAACTTGTTTTCTTTCAAACAAATTTCCATTGGAAATTTGTTCCAAGGTAGCAATCTGTCACTTAGAAACTCGAAAATGAACAATGATGATGTCCGAATAATCATCGGAATTATTTTCCAGCCACTGAAGTGAGTTCAATGCTTTACCACTTTCAAAATGATTTTTATTCAAAAACCTTTCCCAAAACAAAGCTATTATTATTTTATAATACTTCAGAAAATATTTTCTGAGCATCCAGGATTTATATTCCAATTCCTGGTTTGAATCCAATTTTAATTTCATTTCATTTTGATATATTATTCATATACAAATTTTATTTGATTTTGTATGACCATTCCAATTTTATAATCTCATAATCTCAACTAACTCATCCATATATAAATAATTTTAGAAAACTATTCATTTTTATATCAAAAGATAATTTAGGCAAAGTTATTTCGTTTACCCATTTTAAAACAATATTATGTCAATTTTTTGTTCAAGTGTTTAGAAACTCCTATCGACGTCGTCGCGTCCCACGATTCGACCAGAATTCATAAACCACTCAACAAACAAGCCAACACAATATAAAACAATTTTTATATCGACTTACAAATGCGTTCTCTCATATATATACACTCCACTCATTCTAGGGTACTACCGACCCCATCTCTAATGAGTAAACCCCCACCAAAGCCTAGGTGTTCGCTCAACCTAAGCTCTGATACCAAATGTGATGGCTCGAAAATCCGTACTATCTGAGTTGACTAAACAACATATGTCCAACCCAATTAATACAGAAATACGAGTCATTAGGGTTAAAAAAATAAAAATAGATAGAAAATAGAACAAAAGAAAACATTAGAATCTCACAACGGAACGAATAAAATATAATATCATATATCGTAACTTTGAAATACAAATCTGTATTGTATATACATACCATATCAGAGTACAATACAACATTTGATACAGCGGAAAATAACTCTAAAATATCTAACGGTGAAGCCTCTTGCTTCAAGCTCCTCCAAGTGTATCTGTAAAAGCCTGAAACACTTGATTGCCCATACAAATTTGGGCATCTAAGAGTTTAGGGAAAAATAAACAAAATAAACTCTGCGTCAGTCATGGGACTAGTGCGAGTAAACTCCAACCATATTGTCTAACTTTGAAAAACCTTTTCAAAGAAAAGGATAATAGTAAGACCAGCCTACACAAAAGCATGGACGGTTTTTACCTTACTATAACCCAAAACATTTTTGATATATCAAAATCCAGTGATATTATAATAATGTCTAATCAAATAAATAACCAAATAGCGTAACGCTTGCATCTCATGCTCCACATACATTATAAAATCAAAAACCGCAGGGCGCTCATTGGAGATTGGATTCCAACTATGACAAGGTATGGGACCACCTCCCGATCAGTGTACTCTAGAGGGGTTACACTGGGGTTCGGCAAGAACATCTTGCAACCAGACCACACATGACCGCCCACTCATTTAGCTTGAGTGTAGTGAATATATTGTCACCCACGGTTGTTGGCCATCCAACCATAATCCGTAAGATACGAAATCGAAAGAAGAATAAATAATGAATTTTCTCTAGATTGGTGACAAATATACCCTGCTTGGGTATGACCGACCTAGCCATGTTGCCTGCCCGATTTTTATCATTTAACGGTTGTGAGGCTTGACGCTACATATAGCTTTAAGAACATCTGGCCATCATACACTTTGAATGCCACATCGTCAAACCCGTCAAATCACTTGTTGATCTTCCCAAAAATATTACGGTTATAAAAAGTTAAGAGAAACGAATTCCTCCGCCATCAAACATAATACCTTGAAAAGATCGTCTTATGTGATCTGTTAGGAATACTTTGTCAGACATTCGTCCATACAAGTTGTACTGGGTCTGGACAAATAGAATAGACTTTGCATTTCACTCCGTCTTCAATTATTTTCAACATCGGATAATAAATCCAACTGGTCTCCCCGTATTGACAACAATGGTCAAAAATCTTTGATAGCTGGTGATTTAACTATCAAAGGAAAACAAACAAACATCAAACAATCAGTGGCCCTTTTAATATTTCGTTAATTAAACCGCTACCCAAATTCCTTTCGGTATTCTATATTTATTGATTTCAAGTTATCAAAATTTTCTTAAAAATATTCTATCTCCTTAAATTTCTGGAAAATTTCACCAGCACCCCCTCGGTACCCGTCAATAGCTCAAACCCCAACTCGTCTCTCTAGGCCCTTTCTATTCAAAAAGAAAATCAAAAAGCCAAGCGGTTTGCCCAATAGGCTCATAAAATATCATATGTAATTGAAACATGTACCTTTTAGTCGGACACTTAAATTATAATCTTTATACTCTCTTCATACTCTTCATCCCACACTTGTTTACATATATGTTCATTTCCATCTCATTTCAATCAACTCATTCCCTTTTTAACAAAATCCGCTAACCGCCTCTTTAATTCTCTCTTTTGCCTAATGCACTTTCGATTTGAACATATCATATTTGAATATATTTTAATTCTCTTATGCACAAATCGAATTCCATTTCTAACTCGTATTCAATTTTCAATTTCAATTAACAAATTCAAATTACTTAAACAAAATTAAAGTTCGATCCAAAAACATTATTAACTAATTTACTTGAAATTAGTTAACATCATTCAATAATTAAAAATATAATTCTTTATTCCGAAAATCAATCCATTTACTCGACTTGAGTTTATATTTATTTCATAACTCAAATCTGGATCATTCTAATGGAAAATCGGATTTTATCCACTTAAAATCCTTTTAATTTATTAAATAATCCGTTATGGTTTAAAAACGATTTTGGCACTATTTTTCGGATAATTTGATTTTGACATAACTCAAAATCTATATGACGAAATCAATATTTTTGTCTTCCATTAGAAAACTATCATTCAATAGGTCTGGGCGTTTCTTGTTTCATCGAATTCCGATTTATATTGAGTTCTATATACTCGATTGAAGTTCGAAACGTCAAATTACGAACTACGGCGCTGCATCGAGTTTGTTTTAATTTAATTATATTATAAACGTTAAAACTTCGTTAATAATTAAATTCCAACTCCATTCTATGATATTTAAATATAAATTAAACCAGTTTCCCAAATCTAACTTTATCTTGATTTTCCAAAATCGTTGATTACTTCATTCTAATTTCACAACTCGGCTATTAATTATTCACAACTCAACCTTTATATTAATTCCAATTTTCTCGGATATACATTATCCTATAAAACTCGATATAATCGAATTCCAGTTATAAATTTCCTTTACGGGAAAAAACAATTAATTCAACACCCTTTACCATTATAAACTAATATCATCCCTTGATAATAGTGAAGCCATTCAAGTTAGGGTATTTTATTTACCACTTAGATCTTGATCGACAACATTCTTATCTTGAGATAATAAAAGCTTGTAATACAGAACAAATCGATTAAAATATCACCATTTATTCCATTTAGATGTGGTTCTATAAATCATACTTTCTTTGGAAAAAACTATTTCCAAATTATCCAATGGAACTGACTTCATCACATTTATAAACGTTGTTTACAGATTAACTTCTTTATTAAAATTAACTTACATTTTAGTAATCTATTGAAACTTGATTTCCATCTTGGAATATTTTATTTCCCTTCTGAATCTCATGTTTATTTTCATTTTTCATTTGAAAGATATTTTATTACTGTAACTTATATTTATAAGCATATAGTCTATTTTCGTATTTTTATATATAAGAGATGTCAACTTCTTATAAATAATAAAATTTAAAAATTTAGTTTTTACTAAATAAATTACCAATGTCCTTCCTAAAAATAAATTTATTTCAATTAAACTACATTCCGAACATCAGAAATAAATCCTATCGTTTTCTTTTTAAAACGATTCCATTTACCCTTTTAAATTCATTTGAGTGTAAATTTATAAATTATCCAATGATAATTTTCCACATTTATTTATAAACACCGTTTATAAATTACACTTCTTGTTTTAAATATTCAAACAAGTTTCTATTTCATATTCCATTTGAAATCAAATTTCCACTTCGAAATATAAATTTCCTTCTTTAAATCCCTACTTGAAATTAAATTTTAATATTATCAAATGATAATATTTCTTTCTATTTACAAACATCATTTATAAATTCAATTACTTGTTTTTTTTATTTAAACAAGTAAATATTTCCTAACCCATTTGAAATTCCATTTCTATTTCGAAAATATATTTTTCCTTTTTAAAATCTAAAAAAATCTATTGTATAATATTTTAAATATCAATATCTAGAGCCAGTGATATTCAAACATTCAAAACACACAATTTCAAATTATAGGTTTATAGCACATCATATATGATTATATATATGAAAACAAACAATTATAAATTTTGAGGAATCCAGTTGGATTCATCCAACCTGTTTTCCTGCATTCACAGATGTCAAACAACATAAATAATACCAATCCTGCTTCAAGGCAGGATATCGCGGTATAGAAGGTTATCCACTCATATATTGTGGGGCGATAGGGTCATCCGCTAATGATACTGCGGGCATCCGCTAATGGTAATGCGGGAAATATCCAATATATATAATAGCCACAACCACCAAGCCTAAATGACTAATATATATAATAACCACAATTAATCTATAAACAGCAATTCAACCAATCAACCAACAAGCAACACATAAATATTTGTATTAAATAAAAATTCAATTTTAATAAATTATAATGGAACCAGAAAAATTAGTTTACTCACCTTGATTTTATTTCGATCCTTTCTGATTCCAATTTTAATTCCCTTCTTGATAATCTCAAAGCTATGATTCTAACTCAACTCGTCTTGCGTAATTTGACCCTATAATAATTGAAATTCCTCTTTATTATATTTTTCCCATGATCAATATTCGTAATTTACTAGTATAATAATATTTCTATTAAGATAATATATTCTTGTTGAGCTAATATTTTCTATGGTTAGGTTAATGGTATCGATAAAAATATTTGGGTGATATATTTCAACAAAATATTATTTTTAATCATTTAAAAGTTACTAATTAACCATTTTGAACGAGATTAACTCACTTTGATTTGCTCCAATCCTTTGTAAAGAATATGCAGCTTTTCAAACACCATACGATAAACTGTAAACCCTTTAAGTGCTGCTTCCAAATGTTGCTCCACTTCATAGCAGCTCCGACCTGCTTAGGAGTTAAGCATCAAATAGTCAACAACTACTCTATCCAAATGATCAATTTCCACAACAGCTTTCAGCACACCTCGTCCCATAGTTCACTTGCCAAATTGCCCTTTAATTTACAGTCTCG
Organism: Allium sativum; assembly: GCA_030737875.1. Classification (NCBI taxonomy): domain Eukaryota; kingdom Viridiplantae; phylum Streptophyta; class Magnoliopsida; order Asparagales; family Amaryllidaceae; genus Allium; species Allium sativum. The sequence goes on from CM060922.1 coordinate 1,053,715,574, forward strand.
ACAATGACCTGCTGCCCAAAAAAGAAAAACTACGAACATCTTCATCGCAAAGTCCTACCAGAAATCACTACGTGATGCTTCTCCTTGCTACAGCTCCATTCGACAATAGTTTACCCCAAAACCTCTCAAGTTTTTACCAAACGATGCCTTTTCTTCCTCAACTCCAGATCAACATCCGTTCATCCCATAAATTCGAACTCGAAGTCCAGGAAGGAAACGCGTCTCGACTTGAAATCTCAGGGCTATAGGAACAACGATATCTTTTTCTCATCGATTTCCACAAACCCCTGCCTTGAGATGTTATTCTATGTCATGATCCCAGATTCAAGCATTTCAAATTAATGTCCATAGATTAAAACTAGCCAACCCTAGAACGCTGCTCTAACTGTCAAGCTACGGGGGATATTGGGTTCTTCGTTTTCGATTTCTGGTTTTGTTTTGACGGAGGACGATTGAGGTGAGGAGATAAGCTCGAGGGAATTTTTTTTAAGGCATCGACCATTTTTTTTATAGAAGATTGATTTCGATTTATGATTGAGGGAAGAAGAAATAGGATATAGATTTTGATTTTTGTTGAGGAAATAGAAAGGGGAAGCATCGCAGTTTATAGAAGAAGGGGAAAAACATAACATACACGACCATTAATCGACGTTCCCTTGATATCAAAGGTATGAGACATTTTGTACGCAAATTACAGGAGAAACAACTGATGCTGAAGATAGGTCTGCCTGTATAAAAATTAGATTAGTTCGGCTGATAAAGAAATTGAAAAGATTTTGATTAGATTTTATTTTTAATTAAATAGCTAAAATATCTCGTGGTCTATAACGCGCCATCCTGAATCGTTAATTTAACACAATGACCCCTGTTACCAAATTATAACGCTATTCTAGACTCATGGAACCGATTTTGAAATTTAATTTAGTCGTAAATACAGAATAACACTATTAAATTGACGATTTAAATTAAATTTGATTGAAAATATAAATCGATTTCAAACCATTAATTTCATCGATAATAAGTTATTATTATCATTCTAATATATAATTTATATTACTCAACTGAATTGTTTTTCGATTCAGTTTTATATTCTGAATCGAATTATTGTCAGTCTCATATTACGATAAATCAGTATCTTCGATATTAAATCGATAAATTCAATAAAAATCCATTTATAATTCCAATTAAATATTTAAAACTAATTTTAATATTCATTATATAACAGCTAATAATCTGGGACGTTACACTGCCGTAAGATGTTACGGCTTAGATGATATGTTCTTGAAACAAAGATAATTCCACCAAAATTTATAAGAGACAGTGAAGACAAATTCATGCCAAATCAAGATTATATTACTCATCAAAGGCAAGATAGCCTCAAATGTTCTTGGAAGATATCACCCATCAGTGCATCAATTTTGCCATAATTGACTGGATGCAAAACAACACAAGAAGTGTGGTCTACTGTTGAAAGAAATTTTACCTCTCAGTCATCTGCTAGGATTATGCACTATAGAAGGTAGTTACAAAATATTTGAAAATAAGGGTCAACCATGAATGAATATCTCCTTAAAGTAAAAAAAATCTCCTAAAAGTAACAAATCCATGTGATCAACTTGTCTTTACAGGGTAGAAAATAACAGTATCAGAACATGTACTATCAATAATCTATGGTCCAGATGATGACTACGAGGCTGTTGTAGCAAATATCTCATCCATGGATCCAACATCCTCATTACAATATGTCTATGCCACTCCATTGGCACATGAAGGCAGAACTAAAAATAAGAAAGGTGTCAATTCTGACTTATCTATGAACTACACTAATTTTAAAAGAGGGAAGAGTCAAGATAGAGGTAAGTGGTCAAGGTGTTAACCAAATAATCAAAGAGGTGATCAATCCTACAGAGAAAGAGGCAGAGGAAGTAATAATAACAACAGATTAAGATGCCAGATCTGTGTAAAACTGGCCATGGTGCTAGCAAATGTTACTTCAGGTCTAATGCCAGCTACATTCCCTTTCAACAATCCAGTAACTCAAGTGTCAACATAATAAATCCTCAAAAGGAAAACACAAAAAATCAGTCAGAAGTGGCTAACACTGAAACTTCAACTGCTGATGACACAAGTGAAGATTGTTGGTACCCAGACTCAGGGGCCACCAACCATGTGACAAATAATCTCAACAATCTGAATTTGAGAAAGATAGAGTACAAGGTACCCAAATTTTACTTGTTGGTAATGGAAAACTTGGGTACATAACACACACAAGAAATGAAAAAAAATAGATGGACCTAAGAAATTATATCTAAAAATATTATTAAGGGTACCATCAATAAAAAAGAGTCTTATGAGTGTTTCCAAATTTGCAAAAGACAACAATGTATTTTTCGAATTCTATCCAAATACTTGTTTAGTAAAAGATATATTAAATAAGTAATTATGTTACAGGGTAGAGCGTGTGAAGGACTATATAAATTTAATGTTTCAAATTTAATAGAAACTGAAAATGCCTACGCTTTAACTCTTGAGAATGATTGTGAATGTTGTAAATGAAACACCCCACCTCCGTTAGGGTCACTCTCAAAGGGAATGCCCTAATTTTGGTGGAGGTTTATAAGTACAAGTCACAGATATACAAGACAGATATAAGAACACATATTTGTAAACAGCGGAAGAACAACAAACTTTATTTCATCAAGTCAAATACGTGTTACAACAACATCCTTTCAAAACATAACATAACACTTTCATAATCTGTCTTGAGTACATTATTTTTAAAGAAGCATAAATAAAACATAGATAAACTGCAAAAGCCCCATAGTGGATTGTCCAAAGCCATAGTGCAAAACAGGAAAGTCCAAGCAATACATTTCTCTTCTTCAAGCTGGATGTTGAGGTAGGTCAAGCCGCTGTGTTCCCTCCCTGAGGACCTGGGGGGGAAACGGAAGAAAGAAGACGAAAGAAAATAGAGTCAGACATAAAGCCTGAGTAAGTCTAGTACTACTTTGTCTATGAATAAAGAACTGGGTATGATAAGTAAAACAGGAAGTGGGCAACATTATAAACTTGGTTAAGTTATCTAGGGTCGAATATACTATCGTACCCCATGTTAATCTCTGAACCCATATAAACTAGTTTCCAATTTGCATCCCAAAATCAGGGTGATGTGATCCATTCTACGATGATCGGCTCCTACTCGCATAGTTACATGTGTCTTACGGCCCCCGATGTCTGTAGTTACCTATGCTGGTCCCACCATGGGGTGTATCAAGTCCCATAGTGGCAACCCGACACAACCTTAGAGTGCAAAGGTATGCTACTGGTGTCCAGTGCTTTATTTTTCTGCGCCGGAGTGCGTGCACGCCCGCACACCGTTAGAACCTACACTGCTACACCACCACCGTCGATTTTTGACCTCTTACAATCAGCCCAGTAATCGTGCCCCACCCTGCCTAGTTTCAGGGTATCATGATACACCTTTTAGGGTTACTGCTGAAAAGGGTCCCCCGTTACTAGGTTTTCTATCTCTAGCCAACATGCTAAGTTGGTTAAGTGTTTCCTAACCTAACCCCACCAGTCCGTTTAGTTTAGCATGTTCCATTTTGATTAAGTCTTTAGTTTACTTAATCCTAACAATCCTGACTCAGCCTTAATTGTCTTATTAAGGCCCTGACCTCTCACATTAGACAGGTATTGTTGTGGCTGCCTGTTGCCGGTTGGTTCCGGGCAGTCTTACGCCACAACTCAGTCTAACCTCGGGTCCTTGCTGGGCTCCATGTTTAACCTCCCACATTGGATAGGTATTGTTGTGACTACTGGACAACCGGGCGGTTCCGGGCAGGTTTACATCACAACTCAATCCAACCTCGGGTTAAACACATCGTCTTTTCTACATTTACATATTTTGTCATTCTTCTTTATTTCTTATATGTAAATATTTGCGGCCCATTATTATGTTAATGGTGTAAAGGTTACACCAACCATGGGCCCAACCCATACTTGAATTTGGGCCCTTCTATTTTATATTTTCATTCATTAATTAATTTTAACCCAACGTTATTTTTCCCCGTTTTACACGTCCGTTCATATATATTGGGCTCAGCCTTTTAAAGCCCAATTTAGCCATGCGAAAGGGGAGGCTTATGGCGTATACACCAAGAGGGGAAAGTGAGCGCATGAACTTGCATATGACGTTGGAAAATACATAATAGAAATTGGTGTACTTGCATAGTGGTGACATGTATTTTGGTCATAAAACATAGGTGACATAAATCAAGGCATGTAAACTTGCATAGGTTTAACTACAACATGAACCTATATTCTTATTTAGGCATAATGTCAAACATAAGCATGGCCTAAATACTTCTAGCATAAACATGGCATATTGTCAAACATAAGCATGGCATAAAATACTTCTAGCATGAACATAGCATAATTCAACTTAATCATGATTTAAGCCTAATCACATAACGATGGTATAAACATACTTATGCATAAATATTCCTAAACATGGTGTTTGCTTTAAACTTGCAAAAAAAGGGATTTTTGAGTCTAACCTAGCCATGTCATCATATAATCCTTTAAAACAAGATAGACTTAATAACGGATTTCAATTATGCCAAATATCATTCCTAGCCATATTCATAAGTTTGTAAAAGCATGACTTAATGCATGGATTATGGTGTCAAAATTCTACATAGTTTCATATGAACTATAATAACCAAACTTGTTTCAATTACTTGCAAAACGATTTATGCACAAAATATACATCATAATGGCATAATAACAAAGCCTCAAATTTGCATGAATTTCAATTAACTACATACATGTAGCTTCAATATAGATTACACAATTTGCGCAATATTCCAAACGTTTATTTGCATAGAACTACCGCATGTAGTTCTTTATAATGAATAACATAATTTTGCACAAATATGAATTACTTCCATTGCCACAATTCAAGCATACACATCAACACAGTTGTTTATTAATACCAAAGTAATACTCTACTTACTATGGTTTGATGAATTCTCTAGTTTAGGGATTGAAGACGCAAATTCCTTTGTTGAATTGATTAGCTTTAGGTTGCTTGAATTGCTTTAGGCCTTAGAACTTTCTCCCTAATCCTCTCTTTAGTTGGCGGCTACTCTTTGTCGTTCCTCAGCAACATGGCGGCTATAATCTTATTTTGAATGAATAGATTAGGGTTTAGTCTAGGGTTGTTTATATAGAGGTTAGGAATTGATTAGGACCATTGATGTTGCTAGGTTAGATCATATCCATTCATTAGGAAGAGAGACCAATAAAAACCCGCCACCTAGCCCTAATGACAAAGCAGACCACTGAAATTCGACCAAACACAGACCTGGCCAGCCAGGTTGACTGGGCTCGACCAGGTCGACACCCCTGTCGACAGGGCTGTCGACAGCCCTGTCGACATGGGTAGCCCAGGTCGACAGCCCAGTCGACCTGGGTGGCTAGGCGGGTGTTTTATCCGCCTGGCCCGTTGGGCCCCATTTCAAATTATTATTTTATTCTGTTTGAATTTTAAATTTAATTCAAAACTTCCGAAGGCCATTTCTTCTTCATACGGACTCCGTTTTTCGAAAACTCGGACTCTATTTCGCGTATTTTTCCGAGACGAACGCAATGGCGTATCCCGTTTCCCTTAGTTATTTGATTTGAATTTGATTATACTTTAATTCATGAATTTCACAGTTATAGAATTTTCGGGGTGTTACAGTAAACATATTGATCTGTTGCATAGTAAACTGGGACACCCCAGTGTAAAGACCGTAAAACATGTTATGAGTAGCAATAATATATTGATCAAACAATTTCCTGCCGCTTATGTTTGTACTTTTTGCCAAATGGAAAAAAGTCATAAGACAACATTTCCTAACTCTGAGATAATTTATACAAAGCCACTAGAACTCATTGATACTGATCTGCAAGGTCCTTCCCAATTCAATCTAATTATGGTTATAAGCACTATATATATATATATATATATATATCATTTATTGATGCCTACTCTTGATTTGTGTGGATATATTTACTAAAATCTAAACCTAAAACCTACAACATCGTGATACAATTTATTACAAGGACTGAAAACTTATCTGACCATTAGGTAAAAAAATCTCAAACTGATGGTGGAAAAGAATATCTACCACTCAAAAAATATCAATGAAAAGGCATAAGATATAGAACAACCTATCCATATTCTTCAGAGAAAAATGGATTAATTGAAAGAAAGCATAGACACATAGTTAAACTGCGTTAACTCTTCTTGCGCAAGCCTCTATGCCACTAAAATTCTGGGCAGAGACATTTAACACTGTTGTGCACCTAATTAATTTGTTACCTATTAAAGTGGTTAAGTATAAACATTCTCAAGAGGTATTATTTAACATTAAGACTGATTACAAACATCTAAAGTATTTGGATGTCAGTGTTTTCCACGTTTAATGTCTTACAACACAGACGAACTATAGTTCAGGTCACCTTCCTGTACTTTCTTAGGTTATAATACCAATCAGAAAGGGTACGAATGCCTAAATAGTAAAGTAATAATATACATTACTAGGAATGTAGTGTTTAATGAAGAGATGTTTCCATTTAATAAATCTGAAATTAAAACCAAAAGTAAATTACAAAATCCAAGGCAGTTCAGTTCAGATGTACCTGATGAAGTGATAATAGAAGTGCTACCTCAGCAAGACAAATCGAGTGACAAAGATCACTCTCAAATCACCATTCCCACTAGTGGACCAGGTCAACAGCAACTCAGTTCCCCAGTCAGTTTCAGCAACAGTAAGTCATTTCATGGTGAACATGAGAACATACATCAAGATCAAACATCATAATCTGACAACAATATAGCAAGTGGAAATGACAAAGATGTTACCACTGAGAGCAAGGCAAAAGGACATCCAACACTAACAAGAGCAAAATATGGGATTTTTCAAGCCAAAGCATTCAACACTGGCATGACGCAAAGTGAACCAACATCTTTTCAAGATGCTAATCACTACAATGAGTGGAGGACATCCATGCAAGAAGACTATATGCTCTAATTAAAAACAAACATGGACACTTGTTAACTTTCCATGTCACCATATTTTAATTGGCTGCAAATGGACATTTAGACTTAAAAAGAATGCCGATGGCTCAATTTCTAAGTATAAGGCAAGGCTAGTTGCAAATGGATATTCTCAATGGTATGGTTTTTATTTCTCAGAAACATTCTCACCAGTTGTGAAACCATCCTCAATCAGAATAATTTTAATAATTGTCTTATAAAAAATTAGGACATCAAGCAACTTGATGTTAACAATGTTTTTCTCTTATAGGAAGAAATAGTCAGGGAGCAGCCTGAACGCTTCATTCAAAAAGTAAAAGAAAAACTTGTGTGTAGACTCAACAAATCCATCTATGGGCTAAAGCAAGCACCAAGAGTGTGGGTTGACAAGCTAAAATTAACACTTGTCAAACATGGATACAACTCAACCAAATTCGATAACTCTTTATTTCCAAAATTTTCTGACAATGCACTACCCAAATATTAATTTATGTTGATGATTTTGTTATTATAGGCGGCAATAAATCAAAAATTGAGAGCATCACACAAATGTTAGTTAGAGAATTCTCAATTAAAGATCTTAGAATAATAAACTATTTTCTCGACATTGAAGTCAAAAGACTAGTGTTTTCATAAATGCATCTCAGTCAGAAGAAATATATTTCGGAAATTCTGTCAAAAGCTAGAATGACAGAAGCTAATAGTCTACCAACACCAATGATTGCTAATTTACATCTATAAAAGTCAAGGGAGAAGCAATTCAAAATGAAAGCAATATAGTAGCTTCGTGGGAGCTCTACAGTATGTTACTATTATAAGACCAGACATTGCATATAGTGTTAACAAAGTGAGTCAATACATGCAAAAGGCAACAGATGAACACTGGAAGGATGTTATGAGAATACTTAGACACTTAAAAGGAAAAATCAACCAGGGGCTGAATCTTAAGACCAGCCAAAACATCAACATCAATGCACACAATGATGCAGACTAGGGAACATATCAGGATGGGCGAAAATCTACTACTGGTTACTATGTATTCCTTGGAAAAAAATCCAGTGTCATGGTGTGCAAAAAAGCAATGTACAGTGTCCAGATCTAGTATGGAGACAGAGTATAAAAGTGCAGTGTTGACGTCAAAAAGTGGGACTCTTGACAATCAATCCTCAAATGCGTAATCCAAACACAAGTCACATAATATTCTCACAATCACAACTACAAAATGCAAAAATTATAAAAAACACATAGAAAACGGAAGAGTTTTTATAGTGGTTCGGCTTAATCCAAGCCTACATCCACTTATAATCTTTGTTTATACTATCAATTACAGGTTACAGTAGTTTTATTTGTAAGAAGGTAGAGGAAGAAGTGATTTATACACAAAATCCTTGTGTTAATATGATGTAACTCGAGTTCAAGTACTAGCAATGTCCTTGCATGAAGTACAAAGCTTGAAAGTTCAGAAGAAGTCCTTCAATCAGCCTCGAAATAGAGTATTTATAGGGGAGATTTGGCTCGGGTTGGCATGCTACGCGGAGACCATCTCAGGTCGGGTCAGCCACGTGTCATACGATTTATATATTCAGCGCAGGCAGCTAGGTCTGATCTTCATATGAGGAACAACCTTCCTCAAGGAAGGTGTGTTGTGGATAATCCGTAAGCCATAAAAGTCCAAAAATCCATGATAACGTCATATCATATTAAGTAATAATAGGAAACAAAAAAAGCTATAGTCATTGTAGATCATATTAGATGGAAAACCAGAAATCTATGGTAATGTTAGACTAAAATACAAACCAAAATACCAACAACCACTTAGGATCGTATTATAAGAGAAAACCAAGAAAACAATGGCGTTGCCAGACCTAACAAGTTGTGAATATAATCCGTACCTGCGAAGAAATAAGGTAAACATAAATGTCACATCCTGATAATACCGCTTAACCTTTTCAAGCATAAACCATGCTTGGATATCTATTTGAGTATAAACCAAACTTGAATGATGATCGGATCATTCAACCAAATCCTGGCAAGCCAACCCAACCATTTAGGTATAATCCACACCTTGGAGGTTCAAACTGAACACAAGCCATACTTGAGTTTTATTGAGTTCTCTCGTCAAATCCAGACGATACCACCCGATTTTCCCTAGCATAATCCATACATGGGAATCCAATCTGAGCATGATCTATACTCACGTTTTGGTAGGACTATACTTGCCACATCCTGACAAGATAGCCCATCTCTAGACATAAACCATACATAGGGTTCAGAGATTAGTATAAGCCATAATCGAATTATGATTGAGAATCTTACCACATCCTAACAAGATACTTAAGTTTACAAAACATATTCCATGCTTGAAAATCTATTTTATTAATACCAAAAATTACTACATAACCAAAACAAAGCTTGATTGGTTTATCATTGAATCCATAGCATGCCTAAGGACTAAATCCTAATCCCGTACGTGTGTACTTCAAATTAGAAAATTATTCCTCGGAAGGTTTTATTGTCGAGAACATAATATGCACGAGGATTAAAACCTAATCCACATTCAGATGTGAGTTGACATAGCCATCCAGAAATCCTAAAACAAACAAATACATATCTTGTTTCCTAAGAAATGCAGAAAATCCGTAATGATCTAATTCAGATCAGCTGATGATGATCCCACGAGTGTTAGGTCCTAGATTGCTACCATTCCGAGGAGCATAGGGTGGTGATAGTGCCGGTGTAGGTGTTGTTGGCTACTTCACATATTTGGTTAGCTCTCTACAACTAACCCGTTCTTCGATAATATCATGCAAATGCTTGTAGTCATTAGTGCCATGACCTGCCATGTCATGGAATATGCAGCACTTTCCATATTAACGCTCCTTCTGTGTTGGCTCCCTCTTTTGAGGCTTCAGGAAAGGAAGAGTTCCTTGCATGTCAAGGTAGATATCTAGTAATGAAGAACTGAGCTCGGTATACTTGTTATACTTGGATTCCCTCCTAAATCATACATTTCTCTCATTTTTCTCCAGGGCCTTTCCCTTACCATTATTCTTTTTAGAGTTGGATGGTTCTCCACCCTTTGCCATGAAAACGTCAAGGTCATCCACCTGAATATTAGCTTCTTGTTGCTACAATAACCTGTAATCTTCAAAGAAGAATTCACAAGGTCTCTTGGCGGATCTCGCTATAAGGAGATTTTGAGATCCTTCTTGTCTAAGAAGCCAGAGATGCAGCCATGAGTACCATGGACGGTTCTGGGCGGTCCACCAATGCCACTACCGCATTAAACATTTCTAGATATGAGCGCAAGGTCTCGCTGAACCTTTGTCTAAGAGATGTTAGGATCATTACGTTCTTGGTTCGAGATATATGGACCCTGAATTACTCTATGAAGCGGGCGACCAAAGCATTCTAGGTGTTGATCGATTCAAATTCCAATTGCCGAAACCACATGGAAGCTATGTTAGTAAAGAACTGGGTGAAGCACTTAGCCATGTTGTTATCGAATGCCGATAGTACGCATATAACGCATCAGATGCACGGTAGGATCGGTCCTTTTATTGTATGCCTCCAAAGATAGTATCTTGAAGTGAGGAAGCTTGCGGGAGTTCCTGATGTCCCGTGAGAAAGGGCTGCGATTGACGTTATCCACGTCATCTTGAGATGTTCCGCCCCTAGAGAAACGTCAAACCAAATTGGTATTTTGTTTTTCATCTCCAAGAAGTTGGTTCCAATTGTGCAATCCAGTGCTAGGGACATCAACACAAATCTCAGAATATGGTGGAAGTACGTCTTGTGTGTAGGGGTTCGGCTTGACTTTTCCCTCAGGGATCGGGTCAGTATAATCAAGTCGATATGGTCGAGCCGACCCGGGATAACATTTCTCTTCCTCATCTCCGAGTTGCCCTCACCTGGGGATACATTATCTTGATTTACATTTGCATTTTCCTACGTAGTATCGTAAGCTGTTGTGTCGCGATGTTGTTCAGTGAGTGGAGGGTGGCTGGCCCCGGTTGTATTTGGTTCGGCATAGAGGGCAGGCCGATCCGTAGGTTGCATAGATACAGTCCTTGGTAAGATGTTTGGCCGATCCGGAGCATGTGCCTAATCGACCAGTGGTGCCACTTTTGCCCCTGCGGCGCTAGTTCCACGGAGTGATAGTGTTTCCTGGCCACTCATCCGTCTGGGCAAAGAACCTATCCACCGTCTCCTGTTGCATGCAAAGAAGTTCATCTGATGTTCCATCCTTATCCACAATTCCTTTGGTACACTATTCACCTCTTCCCTTGTCAAGTATACAGATAGGTCTCTATGGGAGAAAGCCTCCTAGCTTGCCTCATTGCTTGCGGCTTGAGGTTAGGAAGACGCACAATCCTTCTTCAGCTTTACCATCTTTAATCCAAAGATGAGCTATCCAAATTCTTTTAAGCTAGAAATTACTGAAGGTGTGCGCGTTGTGCCCCCTACCGTGTGCGCCAAAGTGTTGATGTCAAAAAGTGGGACTCTTGATAATCAACCCCAAAAGTGCGTAATCCACAAGCAAATCATGGAATATTCTCATAATCACAATCACAGAATGTAAGAATTATAACGAACACAGGGAGCATGCAAGATTTTTTATAGTGGTTCGGCTTAATCTAAGCCTACATCCACTTGTAATCTTTTTTTATTGTCGATTACATGTTAAAGTAGTTTTATTTGTAAGAAAGTAGAGAAAGAAGTGATTTATACAAAAAATCCTTGTGTTAATATGACATAACTCAAGCTCTAAGAACTAGCAATGTCCTTGTGTGAAGTATAGATCTCGAAAGATTTAAAGAAGTCCTTCAATCAACCTTGAAATAGAGTACTTATAGGGGAGATTTGGCTTGGGTCAGCATGTCACGTGGCAACCATCTTAGCTCGGGTCGGCCATGTGTCATATGATCTATATACTCGGTGCAGGCTGCTGGGCCTGGTCTTTATGTGAGGAAAAACCTTCCTCGACTCATGTAGCACGTGTGTCGATCGATCTGGAATCCATGAAATAAAGAAAGTCTGAGATGACCAAGAAAATAACCTTAGGAATCGGGCCTGCAACAGGCGTAGGGATCGGATCGGGCTGGCTTGAATCGACATAGCCGACCCGCCCCAAGCATGCTGAATTAGAGGCTTCGATCCGAGACAAGTAGGAAGTGAGCTAGTAGGGTCACGCCGACCTGATCGTGCCGATCTGAGGACTTCGGCTCATAGTAGATGGTGAGCTTTGATCCGAAGCTTTGCAGACCGGTGTCGGTTCGATCTGACTTGACTGACCCGGGAGGTTGATCAAACTGGTACTTGAAGTATTTTGATTCCATACTTCTAGGAGTTTTAACAGTTCAACCAAGTGATTAATTTAGCAAGAGATTGTACTCATATGCTGAGTGTTATGCTTGATAGAAATCTGAGTTGTGACAGCCTTGCCAAAAAGGTGTGTCAACATGCAGCAAGCACAACTACAAAGATTATGTGGATGTAATCACTTTTAAGTGAACTAAAAATCAAACCTGACAAAACAACTACAATATGGTTCGATAATGTGAGTGTAAAAGTTGTGTATTAGAATTAGGGAGTGCTATAGTTTGTATATAGAACATTACATACAAATCTTGCAGGGCTAATTATGAATAAGATGAATGTAATATGATTGAAGGCTTACAACAGAACACAAATGCAAAATATATGAATTTTTATTTTTCTCTAACACCGCCTCCTCAAACCCGACTAGGGTTAGGGTTTGGTTCATAGAAAAACAATGGCAATCAGATTGAGGCGATTTGGTTACAAATTGCAGATCTGATGTCGAAGTTGCTAGAAATTGCCATCGCAAGTCATGATTGGGGTTTCTCAAGCTCAATCAAAGAGATTCCGAGGTAAAGCAGGAGAGAAAACAGGTTTATTCAGGCAACTAGGTTGCTTCTTGAGATGGGAGATTTATGTCGGCTTAATTGATGTTCAGTTTGTGCTTCAGCCTGGTGAAATTTGCTCTTGGCAGTGGCTTTGTGAGTATGTCTAGCTTTTGGTAGGTGGATGGTATGTACCCTACTTTTAGCATTTGTAACACCCCACATTTTATAATAATTAAATAATTAATTATGCATATATTTATGTATATGCATGAACATTAAAGTTAGAATTTAAATATGTGCACATAAAGGAAAGAAATGAATGGATGCATGTAATAAAATGATGCAAGCATTTAAAAAGGAAGAAAGAAGATTAATGCAATCAAAAAATACAATGCATGCATAAAACGGTTTAATACAAGTAAGAGACTAATGTAATAAATTAATGCATACAATTAATACATGCGTTAAAAAGAAGGATGGGATTGATGCATGCAATGTAATTAGGTCACATGGAAAATAAAGGAAATGTATTAAAAAGAGAAACATGATATTGCATGCAAAAGTAAAAAGAGAAAGCAAACAATGAAAATAGTAACGGTTTATCAATTGCATGCAACAATGAATTATAACAGAAAATTTTATAAATTAGCTAAGATATAATTGGAAGAAAATAATGTTATTAATTAACATTTAAAGAACCAGAAATTATATGCATATATATACGTACATAAGAAGAATTCAAACCTGAATTGGATTGCAAATGGAGCACAAATAAATTCGAAGAATTAAAACAAGCAATTTATTAAATGTTTAATTAATAAACATTAACAAATTAATCAATGCAGCTGTAAAAGTTGCGCCTGGACCCAGATGGGTCGACCCAAGTTGTGCCTGGGTCGACTTATGGGTCGACCCAACCCAAGGTGCCTGGGTCGACCCAGGGCGGGTCTAAGTCTATTTTGTGACGTGTTTTTGGTTGCATGTGCAGTTTGGATTTTATTTATTTATATCCAATGGTTCATACCTTTCTACTATGCCTATAAATAGACTAGCAGGGCCTAGGTTTATTCCCATATTTTCTGAGGTGCTGCCTAGGCTCTGCCATTCTCTTCCTTCTCCAAACCTTTTCAGAAAATAAAATATTAGTTCTTAGGATTATGATTCAAAGTTTGAAGATAAGAGGTATAATATGTGTCTAGAATTTTGATATATGTGAGGTAAGTTCCCGAATTTGATATGTTTAGGTTCCTACATTTCTTTCCTTATTCTTTTAGAATCAGATTTGTGAATCCGTGGTTGTTTTGTATTAGACTAAGTTAGGGAAACCACACAACAACATATCTGGATAAGATTCAAGGATTGGAAAGTTGTCCGGTGAGTGAATTTAAGTATACCTTTTGATAACGGTATATCTATCATTTGCATTCCTCGTTAATATGTATAAGTAAACATGTTGAATTTGTTGGGTTTTGTAAACCTGTTGAATCTGTAGGGTTAAGTAAACCTGTTGAATCTGTAGGATTATGTGAAACTTGCTGAAATGTATAGCCTGCTGAATTGTTTAATCTTATGAAATATGAAACATGCTGAATTGTGTTAAATTATTACGGTTGTATTAAACTTGTACTGTATTCTTCATCTAAATTCTGAAAATTATGCGATATTGTAATCCTGAAACATGAACTGAGAACTAAACATGAAAACAAGAATAAATATGATTATTATGAAAGATTACAGTAATTAAGAACATTATATGAAATGGTAATAAAATAGCAAACTCAAAAAATAAGAAAAGGGAAGGTATGTAATGGATGAGTTAGTGGGATGCGAAGGAAAAGTGATGTATTTCCCTAAGTAACCTGTTTCGAGAACGTTGTTGCCAGTAAGCCTCAGTAACCAAAGTAAAATAAAAGAAATTACTTCCAGCTACAGATCTAGATGAGAATACGTTTTGAAAATAAATCACCGTATCTTTCTATAAATCAAACTGATAAGGTGCATGAAGTGTTTTCCTTAATAAAATATGGAACATATATTACAGTGAATGAAGGAAGATGAATTACAACAGTATAAGAATTGGAATGAACGGGGAGTGATAATAACCTATTATGAATAAACCTGAATGTGAGAATGAAAGATAATAAGTAGGCTTGTCCTAGGGACAAGTAGAAATTATAACGTATGTTATAATAAACGATAGAAAAACATGTTGATAAACATTAGTTAAAGAGAACTAAGTAAATAAGTAAGTAACAACAATAGGTTGTGATAAATAGAAAAAATGGGATAACTTATGGAATAAAGATAAGTTGTACTTAATTATAAACTAATTAATCTGAAAACCTGAAACCTGTTGTTTGTGATAAGTAGAGAAAAGAAGGGAAAACTTATGAAATGCGATAAGTTGTATTTAATTGTAAATTAAATAATCTGTAAACTTGAGAACTTGGAACCTGCTGATTGTTGAGATAAGAATAACATGTTATTGTAACTTGTAAACCTAAAAACCTAAAATTAGACAATGAATTACAGTCTAGAGAATAACATGTTAAAGGCTTATTGACGAACTTAAATGGTTAAGTTATATAACTGAAATTAATAAGTAAGTGAGGTTCATTCCTTAGACATATAAGAGGCTCGGAGAGAACTTGGTAACTTGAATAAGAAGTTAATATAATAAGAGATAACTAGATTATCTGGAAATCTGATGTGATAGAAAAAGCGTGAAATTAAACGTTTAGACATTGGGTCTAATAACATGTTAACCTGATACGCTTGGACCAGTCCGTACATCTGAAGGTGAAGAACCCAACTTGGTAGATCATCGTGGTGTCTTGAGACACAAGGGGAGCGCATGTCCATATAATTATTCTGCCTTTTACTCTGCTGATATTCTGCTAGCTCTGAAGGACTGGAAGGAAGCACGCAACTTCTGGGATATGGTAGGGTACTCCTGGTAGTCCTCTATGCGGCGGCAGTGTTCAGGCTATGCTCGAAGAGGTTGGGTCTGCGCGTTACTACCCGATGAGTATACCTTGACAACAACAATAGCTTTGCAGTCCTAAGGATGTAGGGTGACGTAAGTGATTCGACGATCTTTTTGCCTATTGATAGGCAGGGTCACGGCCATCTTGAGGATTGTAATCGTCAGCTACTTGTCATCGACAGTCAGCGTGATGCGGAAAGACTAGAGCTAAAACCAAGCAGCCAATGGTCTTCACTATCGGGTCGTTAGATGAGGGACCACATGTATGTTTAGATTGGCTATCAGGACGGTCATTTAGCTCTCATCTGCCGTCGTTAATGCGATGTTAATTAGAAATTTATAATTTGCAGAATTAGTTTTTAACTATAATTTGGTTTTATTTAAAATAGATTCAAGGAGCATTTACATTCAAAACTTCAGTCTAAACAAAAATTGGATTTGAATTTGGATTACTGATCAAATTTAGCATTTTAGTAATGCAAATTAATCCAATCTTGATTAACAAAGCAAATATAGTATTTCGATCAAAAATGATGAAAAATTATTAATTAAGCAAGGAAATTCAATTTCATAGAAAGCAGAGAGCAACAAGCATAACATATTTTATTTTGTTCACTTATAGAAAGTTGTAGTAAGCAAAGCAAAAAATTTACAAGTTGCAATTTCACCATAGATAATTATTGTAGTAAAGAAATGCAAAACTCTTACCACAATAGTGGTTAGTACAAAAATACAAATGCAAAATGTCATTGTAATCATAGCATACAATAGACCATGCATTAATCCAAATTCAAGCTCTTAGTATATAAATTTGAACAAAATGGTACAAAACTTAATTTGAATTTCTTATCTGAGTATATTAGACCGAAAGAACATTTGGTTACATTAAACTAAAACACAAACTTTAACGTATTACTAACTTGAATGCACACAATTAAACATCATTGTTTATGAAATTAAATATTGAGCATATACATCACATTGTGTTACAAAAACCTCTTCGTTATGTCAAGATAATGCCATAATAACATGAAGTTAAATACATATCACGGAAATTACTATGGATTACCAGTCACATGTTAGATCCATTGGCTATATTTAGATAAACACATATCAAGCATGGATTATAAATATGCCCTAAATTCATCTATTTTGCAATTCTATTTAAATATTTCACACTGTTGGAGATTTGTAGTTAGTTGCCTCGTAAACCTTTGAAATCTTTGTCTAACTAACTACAGTTGCAATTCTTCTTGAATTCATCTATCAAGCATGAATATTTCACTTATAGTTCTTATATTTTTGGCCTGCTCATAACTTTGTATTTTACAAATCCTTTTTTATCGTGCTTATAACGGTGAGGACAATTTGTTCAAATATTGTTTTTTTCCCTAATTTACCAGGATAAAATGCAAAAACAACAACCTTAATTAATCAACCCACCATACTATCATAAAGCCAAAATTGCCTACTTTCGTTATGATTGAAAAAAGAAAGAAAGGGAAATTGTCTACCTGACGAAGTTGGATATAGAATGGACAGTAGTTAAGCCAATATCAACTGTAGCACCAAGAGCATTGACCATCGAAGCTGACGTGCATGAACAAGTAAAGTGAATGAGCTTCTATCTGGTTGTAGATGAGGTCCATGTGCATAAATTCTGTGATGTGCAGCAAGCATATTCATTATGCAATCTGAAATCGGGTAAAGAAGTTTGAAGAGTAAGGGTGTTAATAGAGAGAATATATGACTTATCAAAGGATGCTTCTCCAAGGCAATAAAATCAATTGATAAATTCAGGATGTAAAATACAAGGTGTAACATGCATGTTGTCCATCCAACTGCCACAACCCCCATTTTCTGCAACAACAAGGTTTTGAATCCCAAATGTTAAATATCAAGCGAACTTAACTTCACTGCAACTCAAAAATATTGAATTTTCTAATAAATAAGAAACGCAATATGTTGTTTTCTGATATATGAAACATATGCCGGCCAGAATATTTTATACGAGTCAATACATCACAACTCACAAGGAATTATAATTCAGGAAGTTTGGTCTATCTTACAATCGCAAAAGGAAAAACCAATACTTGTGCATGTGTCTTTTGATCGAACTTTATTTATACCATTGTTTTTCAGAATTTGCCACTGCTTAAGTACGCATAAAACACATAGAATGCACCATCTTTATGTGATCATAGTCTGGTAACCTAGTTATCTATGCAGTCAAATGCCCTGCCTGGCATTACTAGAATCCACCTTAGCTTTATTATTTATCTTTGGAGCCCATGCATTGAAGTTACTATAGCACTCATCCTAGTTTTTATAGTATCACTTATCAATGTGTCTTTACAAAAAAATTAGCGCTTAGCTTTTCTTCCATACAAAGATAGATAACTACTTAAAAAATTGCTAGTATGCTCTCACAAGTAATTTCCACTCACTTGCCTATGATAAACCATCTGGTTTCAACAAACGAATTGGAACTACTTACTTGAAATAGTTTATTAAAATTCTATATTTTCGACAAGTGGAAGAATATATATATCTCTTCTTAAATTTACTATAAGCTTTTCCACCAGCAACTAATAGATCCTCCATTTTATGTCAAAAGTTTGAGAGGTGCTTCTAATTCATCAAACATTAATAAATAAATGAATAAAATCGGTAATAATTGCTTTTCAGGTTAACTAGAATGTAGCTAAAACATAAAAGAAGCTGATTTTTTTTAAATCAACATGGAAAATACCTGTTTCATGGAAATTAGAAAAGAAATTTTACCAGAAATTTCAGAAACCTTAACAATCTCCTTTATAATATGTCCAGCTTCTACAAACCCATTACAAGCAATGTCGCCTTTAGGAGTGGCCACGCAGCTTCACTCTCCTCTTCATGATTTCCTACTAACGAATGGAGGATATTTAGTATTTGAGATTCGAATACTTGCTGTTGGGATTGGGAGGGTTCAAATCGGAGAAGATTGTCTAGGAAAACATAGAAACATACCTCTCACCGAATTTCAAATCAGAGAAGACTGTCTAGGTTTGGGATTGGGATATATTTGGGAGATGAGCAAGAAAAGAGATTAGGGCATCGACCAACTGTTGATGATGGCGATTAGGGTTGATTTCGCCGGAATAATGCTTTCGGGAGTTGGATGACGGTGATTACTATGTGCTAGAGGAGATATAGCGAAAGGTAGAAGAGTTATTGGAGGAAAAACCGATGAAACAAAATGATTCTTGCACAAATTTTGTTTACTACCTGTTTTTATTAAATAGCATAGTATAAATTTTGCGGAGGCAAAATAGCGTTGGACAACCTAGCTTGAACAACATTCTATAATCAATAAGCTAAAACGCTCTATAATAGTTCTACCAGAACCCCGTATTGTTGTAGTGGATATGGGTATCTGATATAGCCTTGCTAGGGACCCGGTGCACAATAGCCAGTACATGCGAGATACATGCATGCCGCTCCGGGTGGTGTATTGTGAAAGTTAAGGTGTGACACCCCACGTCCGTTAATGTCACTCATTAAGAGAATGCATAAAGTTTCGTGAAGCATTATAGGTAAACAGAAATAAAAACAGAAACATTACAAGACAGATACAAAATAGAAGCGGAATAAAAAATACTTTATTAATCATAAAGCATTGTGGTTCAAAACATCATATGTCTGAAATACATAAAAACCAATGCATCATTGAAATTTCTGTCTTGTACTTAAAACATTAGAGTACAATAATAAAAGAAGCATAATTCCTGAAAAGAAAGATAGCCATAGTAGCAAAGATAAGAACTTAAGCAATACATCTAAGCAGCTCCAAGCAAAACGATAGCAGAATCCTGATTAAGCTTGAGTATTCCCTCCCTGAGAACCTGAAAGGAATGGAAGAGAAAGAAGAGGAAACAAAATAGGCCAGACATAAAGTCTGGCGAGTCCAGTTACTTTTAGCATATAAATAAGTAAAAGTATCATGACATGCATCTAAAGTGGATAAGAAAGATAGCAGCAGCATAAAAGGCAGGTGACACGGTAAACAGGATAGACATGATAGAGTATATTGCGCTTCTCTAATGATTCCTTTTTCTCTACACCAATACCAGTATAACCAGAATGAGATGATCTCCAGCATGTATAAGATGGTAGACTTCGGCATACTTCTGGTGAGAGGTTTTAACCCCATACAATTAACAGGCTATAACGGCTCGTAAATTTACCAAAGTCTAGTTGTACACTAACCATTACCCTAATCGATCGGCTCCCTATTCTGTAGATACTCTGTGCTGCCCCCACAGTAGGGTGTATCTCTCCCTAAAGTGGCAACCCTTCTGTTGAAGCCAAAAATGGTTCCAACACCAAAGGTGTGAAATCACACTTTACCAAACGGTATGTAAAATGAAAATGGGACCACAAACGCAAATGCAAGTAAAAAATACATGGATTTTTATAGTGGTTCGATCTAGGAAAGATCTACGTCCGCTTTTGGAATGATTTTCATTATCATGGAGAGATTTACAAAGTTCTTCTTCTCATACATCTTATTTATATCAGCCGCTCATTCTCTTTACAATGATTCTCCGTTTTGCTCTCTTTTAGCTTTAGATCTTATTTGAATTCATGGAGGAATGGATTGGATCTCGCGGATCGTGAAAGTTATCTTGTAGATCTTCAATCACTTGTGCGTTTAGATGCTTCTCCTTGATTCGAAAATGAAGTTCAAGTTAGATCTGGGCTTTTAGAGAAGTTTAATGGCGATTGAAGATCACTAGAATTGAGTTAGAGCAATTTCCATGGCATATGAAGGTGAATAAAGAAGCTTTGATCTTCATGTTGTTGGAGGAAAAAGGAGCATGCTTAGGAAGTCATTAATGGAGCTTTAAGGAGCTTGAGAATGGTGGAGGAATCATTTCGGCAGCCCTTCGGGGTCGAGGAATCGGTCCCTTGAATTGTGGAGAAATGGGTTATTTATAAGAGAAGTTTGGGGGTAATGGAAGTCTTGTAATTATGGATATCACTACGAATATATTGTAGGGTTAAATTCCATCTAGATCATTCATAATTTTCTTTCGATTCGAGATATATCCAATAATCACCGTTATCATTACTCTGTTAGAATAACTTTAGATGATATCAAAACACAAATATCCTCGAATAAAATTATAATGATTTCAGGTCTGAGGACCATTACATCAATGTCACTATGTGAATAACTTATGATACTGTTAACTATATTCCATGTAGTTATCTCACGGTGGGTCAGTCCAATACGATATTCTCCAATACGTATTTATGTTTTGACATTAATATCACACATATTAATGATCAATGAGATGTGATCATCAGTCAATCAACATACTAGTCTCAATGCTTTATTGTTGTCCTATATAAACAATAAAAATCGACTAAGGACATTTAAGAATTATAATACTTATCACATTATATAATCTAAAGTTCAGTCTTACTCGAACTATATAATTCCGTATTATTCTTCTAAGGACTTCTATTATATTATTATCTATATTACGTAGTAAATATAACATAACGGAATATTTTTATTCCAAATAAAACAATAACGTTATTAATCACATCAAATGGATTGCTTCTAGGGAATAAACTCTAACAAGATTTTAACCCCATACAATCAACAGGCAGCCCAATAACGGCTCCTAAACTTATCGGAGTCTAGATGTACCCTAACCACTACCCTTATCGATCGGCTCCCTACTCCATAGATACCCTGTGCTGGCCCCACAGTAGAGTAACACTCCCTAAAGTGCCAACCCTACATTTCTCGGATGTTCACAACCATATCTACTAATGTCACAACGTCTTATTTTCCCGGGTAGGCGGAGCCATGCACGCACATGACCCCGATGGAACGTGCCGTCAGACACCGTCCCCACTTTTGGATCGCTTATATTCAGCCCAATAAGCGTGCCCCGACTCTGACCTAGTTTGGAGTACTCATTTGATACCTATATATGGGTTACTGACTAAAATAGGTCCCACAAACAAGATGATGCAAGCTCTCCCCTTTGTCTCGCATCCCCACTAGGTTTTCCACAGATTATGCTCAACCAGTTTAAAAGATTGCATAACCCCACAGGTTAAGTTTGTGGGCCTATATACAAATATTACCCACCCATCCAAGATTTACTTAACCCACCCACTGTTTCAAACAAGTTAACTTAACCCCTATTCAAGTTACATGTTCATACAATCCCTATGGATTCAACTAGGTTAAGTATTCCAATTCATTACCATGCCCATTTATGGTTATAATGTGCTAGACCTCCCACATTAAGCCTACCACTTGTGGATGCTGGATATGCCGGTCGGTTCTGGGCAGACCTCTTCCATAAGTCGGGCTTAACCTCGTATCTTTGGCTTGTGTAACGACCCGGGGTTTTTGCGATCCTGTGTACTCGACATAAACTCAATGTCGACTACTCAAGCATCGAAAATACCGGATAGTCCATGAAAGAAATTAAAGGGTGAGAATAGGTAAGATAGAAACATAGAATAGAAGAAGAAGAAGAACATACAACATCAGAGTAAACACGAATCTCATAGCGGAACGAATAAATATATTTCGTAACATAACTTTGAAATAAAACAATATCTGTAAACAATTCCATTATTAGAGTATAACACTTACAGCATAGCGGAAATAACAATAGCTATATAATCCTGAAGCCTCCTGCTCCAGCTCTTCAAGTATCTGTAAATCACGACTACTTGACTGCCCATACAAAATTGGGCACTCAAGAGTTTAGAGAAAATAAAACAAAATAAACTCCGGGTCTGTCATGTGACTGGTGTGAGTAAACTCAAATCATTTGTTTAACTTTAAAAATCCTTTCAAAAGAAAGAATAATCATAAGACCGATCCACACATAAACAAGGATGGTTTTTACCTTACGATAATCCAAATCATTTGTAAAACAATATTATTCTCATACTATAATAATGTCTAACACTAGTAATATCAATCTAGTAGAAACGCTTGCATCTAACATTCTATATATATAATATACAATAAAAACCGCGGGCTCATATTTGGGGAATGGATTCCAACTATGACAAGGTATGGATCCACTTTTTGCTCAGTGTACTCTAGAAGCGATACACTGGAGTTCAACAAGAACATCTTGCAACTCAGCCACACATGACCGACTACTCATTTTGCTTGAGTGTATCGAATATATTGTCACCTTACAGTTGGTAAACCAACATAACCATTCCCGAGAGATACAGAATTGAAAGAAGTAACAAATATGAATATTCTCAAGATGATGACAATATACCCTACTTGGTTGCGAACCACTTAGCCATGCTGCCTGCCCGATTTCTGTCATTTCCCAGTTGATGAGGCTTGAGGTTATAACGTATCTCTATACAGATCACGTCTTTATTTACTTTGAATGCCACATCATCATACCCGTCAAATCACAAATTGATTTCCCCAAAAATACCACGGGTATAAGCTAAGAGAAATGAAGTCCTCCGCCACCAACGTAAATACGTTTGAAACGATCAACTTACGCGATTTACTAGATATACTCTGTCAGACATTCGTCCATTCAAGTTGTCCTGGGACTGGACAAACCGAAGGCACTATTCAGTACATCCATCTTAGGGAATCTCTACCTAAGATTTATACAATAGCCCATGCACTTTACTCCGTCTTCAATATATTCAGCATACTTAGTTTGCAACGCTTATGCCAATACGGAGTGGTTCTTCGGATAATAATCCAACCGGTCTCTCCATATTAACAATGTAAAAAAGGCCAATAACTTTGATAGTCGGTGATTTAACTATCAAATGAAAACACGTGTGCAAACAACAATCTTATATCCAATTGGAATTTTCTATTGATCAATCATCATCATCATATATACATACATACATATATATATATATATATATCCTTGTTTTCTATATTTAGAATATATATGTTGTTAACATTGGAAAACATTTCCATTTCTGATTCACGCATCACTATCTTTTCACATTTATCAGTCTCTAACTGTAAACTAGTAAGAGAACAACCCCCTACGTATTAACCCCGAAGGCCGAAACCAACATCAGATCGGTACCCAAAAAGTCATTAAACTCAACTAATTTCTAGTCAGTTTCTAATTTCAGTAATTCCAATTAAATTCCTAATTCAGAGCTCAAATTCCTTTATAATATTTTATTTGCAAAATATCTACTTTAAATCAATATCGTTTACACCTGTGTGCGAAGCACGGGTCTAAACCTTATAAATGTAAAATTCTCTTTTTATAAAACTCTATTCATTTTCCAAATATTTCCTTTTCAATATCCTATTTATTTCATATAAATATTTCCCTTTTCAATATCATATTTATTTCATAAATATTTCCTTTTATATAATTCTATTTATTTTCTAAATAAATATTTCCTTTTATATTTGTTTTTCAAATATTTCCTTTTCAATATCCTATTTATTTCATATAAATATTTCCCTTTTCATAGTTCTATTTTTTTTCTAAATAAATATTTTCCTTTTCTATTTGTTTCACAAAGATTTTCTTTTCTATTTGTTCTCACAAATAATTCCTTTTATAACTCCTTTGATTTTATAATTATTTTCCTTTATAAAATCCTTTTTCTTTTATATATAAAATCCATTGATTTCATATTAATAATTTATTTTCAAAATACACTTCGAAAATTCCCTTTCTACATCCCAGTATTTCTTACGGCATTTAAAATACGAAACAATAATAATCGATATCATTCAAACACGCATAATCAACAATCGATTCACATCATATATTCAATATATGAAAACGGTAAAATAAATGTTGAGGAATCCAGTTGGATTCCTCCGACTTATTAAACAGAATTAATTTATATATATTTATATATATATATAACCAGATCTATAATTTCAACCAATTACTTAGCAGTTCAACCAAACAGTCAACACACAGCAATCAACAGATAATCATCAGTTTTAAGAATACGTTATAAAAATATAACTGTTCAGAGTTGGTGAGTTTTACTCACATTGGCAATTCATCGTTAAAGAACAATAACTGTTATTTGATTCAGATCAAACAATTTATTTCTCCATAAATTCAAACGAGCTCCAATCCACTCCCAGTTAGTTCCATTGGGTAGTGTCTGTCCATACAATCCTAACGGATCCAACCGTTCAAAATTCTGGTACAGGATGGACAAGTTATGAAATTTACAAGTACAAACTAATTACAAAATAAAAAAGTTTTAATTTTCTTTTAAATAACAAATTTGGGCTTTAACCTTTTAACTTGCGGCCCATCAACAAAAACCCAGACCCGACATCAACCCTTCTTCCTCTCAAAACTACGCGAGCTTCAATATTCCCTTTTCACCGTTTCGAAAACTTCACAGCCCCCGTTCTCCACTGTTTCTTCACGAAATCAAGCCTAACACCCACCATTCTTCACGTCTTCTGAAGAGCCTCAACTTCATCCTAATCCCCCTTTACTCGATCTCACCTCATGAAATGCGACTTCGACCTCTGTGAATGAATAGTAAGGCAATCGACATTAATTTGCATCGAACTTCATAAAATCTTGCAAACAAACCCAACTCGATCCCCTCAATCCAATTAAAATATCCAAAGTGTGCATCGATGCCTGCATCTGCCGAGATGCTGAACTCTACCGCACGCTGGTTACGAAGACAGCGAACTAAAATTGCTCCGATCTCTGAGAAATCCTTATGAAAGTGAAGAACAGCATCCCAAGTGCTCGATTTCATATATATTTTGATTTATGAAATTTTCTTTGAATTGATTTCATTTTTACAAACTCCTGAAATTGTTTTCTGGAAAAAGATAAGTGATGGCTACTCATTTTGAGCAGAAGGAAAAGTGGTTTAGGGTTTGAGAGGATGTAGTGTATTTATAGGTAGAGTTTTATATTTTTTTATTCAAGTTTTATATTAATATTTACGCTATCGTTGTATACATTCATGTTTAAAAATCCCTGTGATCACATGCAATACCCAAAAATCACGAAAATTGACACACAGCTACAGTTTGACATTACTGACCCAACGATACTGGTTTCGTCGAATTCCGGCTCCGTTTGCTCACACAGTGTATTTTTAACCATCAAAATACTGACTGTTCTACACAATAAAATCCTGCACGGCCACATACTGACTTCAAAAATCACGAAAATTAAAATCTAGCAAAAATTTAATATTTCGGATCCACCAAAATTAGTTTCGTCGAAAACGGAGGTCGTTTGCAAAACTGGCTATTTTTAAAGCTCTAAATAGACCATTTAAATATATAAATATATTTAAAAATAATTAAATTAAGTATTTAAAAATAAATATTATCGTATATATATTCACACAAAATATTGTATAGCTCCAATTGGATTTATAACTCGATATTCAAATCCTGGTTGAATCGATATTCAATTTATATTGAAAAATCCTTTTATAATATAAATAAATCGATATAAATTATAAAAGAATTCCATAGCAACTTTTCTAAAATTTGATTTGGACATAAATCAAAATCTACACAATGAAATCCCGATTTTTCTCTCCTATTAGAAAAATATACTTCACCAGCTCCGTACGTTTCTTGTTTCACAGAAATCCGGCTTGAAACGGATTCTGTATTTCCAGTTGAAGTTCAAATCGCCAAATAGCGAACTACCGCGCCATTTCGAGCTCGAATTTAATTATAATATAATTATACATTCAAACTGTCGTTTATATAATATATTCGTTGTTAAAATTCAATTCCAAACTGAATTATATATTTTGAATTGTCCATTTCACACAATATTGCCATTTCAGCTAATTCTGAAAATTTCAGAATTAAATATATTATTTAATTATTATATTAATTAAATATTCAAAGTTATTTAATTAAACCACAATTAAATCCTTTAAACCATTATATAAATAATTAAATTAATTAATTATTATACTGCAAATATACGGGACATTGCATTCTTCCCCCCTTAAAATAATTTCATCCTCGGAATTGCTAAGTTAGAAGACAATACTATCCACTGGGAAAAATTTATTTATTTACCTCTTAACTTCAGTTTCACTAAACCAGTTAATATCAACTAAAATATTAATTTATTCCTGTTAACGAAAATTTTCAAAAATCCTGAAAATTTTCTAACACCTTAACTTTTCGAAAAGTTTCGCCAGCACCTCCATTGTACTGGTCAATAGCTCAAACTCCAACTCGCCTCTCTGGGCCTTCTCCAGCCCAAAAGAAAATCAAACAGCCAAGCGGCTTACCAATTTGGCTCATAAATCTCATACCCATATAAATATAAACTGGTACCTTTTTGAAACACCCCACCTCCATTAAGGTCACTCACAAAGGGAATGCCTTAACTTTGGTGGAGGGTTATAAGTAAAAGCCACAGATGAACTCAAGATAGATATAATTACACATATTTTAAACAGCGGAAACCAAACAAACTTTTATTTCATCAATACGTGTATCAAACAAAGATTTCCATAATTGTCTTAAAATACTTTCAACATTACAACCTCATAACTGTCTTGATTATTAAAGAAGTATGAAAATATAAATAAAGTGACAAAAATCCCCATAGTGATATCCAAAGCCATATTCCGAGCAAAAGAGATCCAAATCATACATCTACGTTCTTGGTGCTTGAAAAGAGCCTGACGGAGTTGAGCTGTTTCCTCCTTGTGGACCCGGGGGGGAAACGAAAGAAAAGAAGACGAAAAGAAAATAGGGTCAGACATAAAGCCTGAGTAAATCTAGTAACTCTTCAGTATGTGAATAAGAAAAGGGCATAATGGATGTAAACTAAAAATAGGAAAGTGTCACATGCTAAGGAAGTGTCGAATGTACTATCACACCCATACTATATCTCTGCACCTATTCGAGTTTATTCTAACTGGCACCCCATGGTGAGGGTGAAGTGATCCCCATTCTTATTAAAGATCGGCTCCTACTCGCGTTAACATGTGTCATACGGCCCCCAAGAATTGTAGATACCTATGCTGGTCCCACCATGGGGTGTATCAAGACCCATGGTGGTGGGCCCGACACAAAACTAGAAGACATAGGTTATACTACTGGTGTCCCCAGTGCCCTGGTTGTTTTCTCCGGAGTGTGTGCACGGCCGCACCCCGTTAGACCTGCACTGTGCACCCACCGCCGTCGTTTGACCGCTTACAATCATCCCAGTAATCGTGCCCCACCCTGCCTAGTTTCAGGGTACCGTTGATACCTAACTTTGGGTTACTGCTGAAACGGGTCCCTCGTTACCAGGATTTTCTAGTCAAACATGTTAAGTTGTTAAGTGTCTGTATTTACCTAACCCCACCCATCAATTCTTGTTAACATGTTGAATTTGGTTAAGTGTTATAGTTGACTTAACCCTACCATCTGTCCTTAGCCACTTAGGAGCACCAGACCACTCACATTAGACAGGTATTGCTACGGTTACTGGATATGTCGGTCGATTCCGGGCAGGTTTACACCGTAGCTCAGTCTAACCTCGGGTCCTTATTGGGCTCAATGCTTAACCACCCACATTGGATAGGTATTGTTGTGACTACTAGACAACCGGGCGGGTCCGGGCAGGTTTACATCACAACTCAATCCAACCTCGGGTTAAGCATATCGTGTTTTCTAAATTTACATATTTGTCTTTATTACTGAATATATGTAAATTTGTCAATAATTAAATGTTATGGCCCACATTCCAAGTTTAATATTTTTGGTATAAGAATTTATACCATTTAAATGCCACTAATTTTGGCATGTGACAAACATGCCAATTCAATATATTTTTATGTCAAGTTTTCAAATATTCCCAACGTTCCCCCGTTTAAACATTAGGCTAACAAATCTTAGCCTAATATTCGTTTGCCTAGTTTTTAACATATAATATTAGGCTAAAAACTTAGCCTAATTTAGCGCACACAAATAAGCATAAGGGAATTCATAAACGTAAACGAGACATAGGTGTAAACTTGGCATTTTTGGCATAATCAATATGAACATGTAATACATAAAGGTGTGTGGCGCATGAACTTGCAATTTGGCGATTCAACTAACATATAACATAGGTCATGTGAACTTGCATTCAAATCAAAGTATGACTAAGTAGGTGACATATGAAATGGCATAGTTTAGGCAAATACAAGCTTGTGTTTAAACATGTTAACTTGGCATAATATCGACCACAAAACTAGCATGCTATATATTCATCAAAATGTACAATTTTTACATCTAATCATATAGCCTATTTCAACATGAACTTGCATAGTCTATGAAACCCAAACGATGTTTGACATAGAATCAATTATATTTTGCAAATAGACATGAACTTACATAGTTTATGAAACATAGATCTGATTACACTTACAAATAAACATAAGAACAATATCATAGGTTTTGGATCATGTAGGCATAAAAGGTCTATAACATGTTTACATAATTCCAATCTTAGACATAGTCCATGCCATCGCCATATACATAAAATGATCAAATTCTAATTTTTGCCACAAACTTGCAAGTACAATCGTTCAATAGGCTTGCATCAATCAATTTTATGCCACAAACATCAATACATAAGTCATGATAGAACCATCGCAATACATAGACTAATAACACATTTCTATTTTCATATACATCGAATCACATCACAGTTTTTATTCATATTCTGAAAGGTTACTATACTTACTACGTGTGATGAATTCTTGTTTTCTGATTTCTGTTATTCTGATTTGGAGATGCTCTCCTTTGGGTAGAAAAGTTGCGTTAAATGATTTGATTAAGCTTTGATCTCCTTTTAATTTGATTCGTCTCTTAGGCTTGTTGGCTTGTCTCTAGGGTTTCTAATTGACGGCCATTCCTAGTTCCTCTCCAGCAGCATGACGGCTATTGTATTCTATTATTTGTGTGAGTTTAGGGTTAGGTTTGAGTTGTATTTATAGAATTTTAAATTGTTTTGAGCCGTCGGATGAAGATAGGAGGAATCTAGACCATACAAAGTTCAAAGAGCCACTCAAAAGGTGACACGTAAGCCCTAGTGACTCAGCCAAGCATCAGAATTCGACCAGACCCTGATCAGGCCAGCCAAGACCTGACCAGTAGGTCAATCTGACCTGGGCGCACTTGGCAGGTGCGCCAGGTCAAAAATGTACTGGCGCACTTCCCAAGTGCGCCAGTTCATTTCTGTTCTGGCGCACTTCCCAAGTGCGCCAGTGCATTCTGACCCGTTTTCTGGTTTTTCGCCCAACTTCGTTCGTCCATATCTTCTTCATACGTTATCCATTTTACGCAAACTTGAACTCTATCTCAAGCAGAATTTCGAGACGAACGCAATGGCGTAACCCATTTCCCTTGATTTCATCATTTATAATTAATTATACTTTAATTCGTGAAGCATAACGTTATAGAATTCACGGGGTGTTACATTCTCCCCCACTTAAAAGGATTTCGTCCCCGAAATCTTCAAGTTAGGAAGAATGTATATCCTACCATCCAACAGTCCATCTACTCAACCAACAAACACAGGCATCCACTTTCTCTGAAGTTTCTCGAATCATGTCTGGCCCAAGTATAAGCTTATCTGTAGACTCCCACCAACAACTTGGTGATTTGCACGGTCTTCCATACAAGGCTTTGAAGGGTGCCATGCCGATGGTAGCTTGGTAGCTGTTGTTGTAGGCAAATTCCACTAAAGGAAGGTGTCCTCCCACGTCCCTCCAAAGTCAAGAACGCAAAGTCTTAAAAGATCCTCTAAAACTCTATTCGCCCTTTCCGTCTGGCCATCTGTTTGGGGGTGATAGGCTGTGCTCAAACATAGCTGTGTGCCTACAGCTTCTTGCAGACTCCGCCAAAACTCACTCGTGAAGATAGGGTCTCGGTCACTAACAATGCTGGAGGGTACCCCATGGAGTCGAACTATTTCCTTGAGATAAAGAGATGCTAGAGATGCGGCAGTCCTCCTACTCTTGATAGGTATAAAGTGGGCGCTCTTAGTAAGCCTATCCACTATTACCCAAATGCTAGTGTTGCCTCTCCTCGACCTAGGAAGTCCATCAATGAAGTCCATTGAAATGCTATCCCACTTCCACTGTGGGACCTCTAGAGGGTGAAGTAGTCCTCCAGGCTTCTTTTGTTCCGGCTTGACCCGTTGGCAGGTCATGCACCTAGAAACGAAATCTACCACGTCTTGCTTCATGTCGTTCCAAAAGAAAGTCCTTTTTATATCCTTGTACATCTTATCACCGCCGAGATGTATAGTCATCTTGGAATGATGCGCTTCCTCGAGAACCTTCTTTGTTAACTCCCTTGCTTATGGGACGCATAATCTTCCATCTCGTCTCAGCCAACCCTTATCATCGATGGCGTATCTACTGAGGTGACTAGAAATCTCACCCCTAATAAGTTTATCAATCACATTAACAAGCCGAGGGTCTTCACGTTGTGCTGCCCCTATTGAGTCTAAGAGAGTCGGGCGTACTTCGAGAGATGCTAACAAACCCGATACAAAATCCGAGGAGGGCCTAAAGTTAAAACTGGCTATATACTCCAAGTTTTGCCTTTCCACAAAGAGAGGGCTCAGGGTCAGTTTCTTTCGGCTCAACGCATCTGCTACCACGTTGCCTTTTCCGGGAGTATAGGAAATTTCAAAATCATATGAGGCAAGAAACTCCATCCATCTTTGCTGCCTCAAGTTAAGATCCTTCTGGGAGAAGAGATATTTCAACGATTTATGGTCAGTGTATAATTCAAACTTCTCA
Organism: Allium sativum; assembly: GCA_030737875.1. NCBI lineage: Eukaryota > Viridiplantae > Streptophyta > Magnoliopsida > Asparagales > Amaryllidaceae > Allium > Allium sativum. Next base: position 1,053,747,324 of record CM060922.1, read on the forward strand.
CCTAGGAGATAATGGCGCCAAGACTTAAGTGCAAAGACGATGGCGGCCAACTCAAGATCGTGGGTTGGGTAGTTCTTTTCATGAACTTTCAATTGTCTTCCGCCATAAGCTACTACCCTTCCTTCTTGTATTAGAACAGCGCCTAGTCCCGTTCCACATGCATCCGTGTATACTGTGAACATTTTGCTTCCGTCAGGCAGAGTTAGAACTGGGGCTGTTGTGAGAGCCCTTTTTAATCGTTGGAAAGCAAACTCGCAGTCCAAATCCCAAGCGAACGCCAGATTCTTCTTTGTTAGCCTTGTGAGTGGGGCTGAGATTTTCGCGAAATCCCTAATAAACTTTCGATAAAAACCGGCTAGCCCAAGAAAGCTTCGAACTTCGGTTGCATTTCTTGGTGTCCTCTAATCTTGTACTGCCACCACTTTCGCGGGGTCCACAGCCAACCCTTCTTTGGACACTATATGCCCGCCCTAGAAACCTTACTTCTTTTCTCAAGAAGTGACACTTAGAGAATTTGGCTTTTAGTTGATGTGCACGGAGAGTATCAATGATTTCTTTCAGATGCTGAGCATGTTCTTCCTCACTCTTTGAGAAGATTAAGATATCGTCTACGAAGACAACCACAAATTTGTTGAGGAATTCTCTGAACACCTTGCTCATTAGGTCTACGAAATAAGCGGGTGCATTTGTCAAGCCGAAAGGCATGACAAGCCACTCGAAGAAACCGTCTGGGGTTCTGAACGCTGTCTTATCAATGCTGTCTTCAGCTACTCTTAGCTGATGGAACCCAGTTGCCAGATCAAGTTGGGAGAAGACCGTCGCACCTACAAGCTGATCAAACAAATCGTCGATTCGGGGAAGAGGGTGCCTATTTTTCTTGGTCAATTTGTTCAACTCCCTATAGTCAACGCAAAGGCAAAGCGAACCGTCTGCTTTGGTTGCGAACACCACTGGAGCACCCCATTCCGAAATGCTCCGTCTAATGAACCCCTTTTCGAGAATTTCTTTAACCTGCTTACTGAGCTCCTTTCTCTCCCTTGGAGCCATGTGTCTGACAGGTAAAGCTACAGGCTTTGCGTTTTCCACAAGATATATGCGGAAGTCTATTTCCCGCCTCGGAGGTAAGCCTTTCACTTCCTCAAAGACATCCGGATATTCCCGGACTACTTTAATTGATTGCAAATTCTAATCAGAAGCATCAAGCGACTCTAGATAACTAAGCATAACAGCATTCAAGGGATTACAAGAAATTTCTACAGTGTTACCAAGCCGAGTCAAGAGTCTAACTACTCTTTTCTCACAGTCAAGAATGGCACTATTACTGGATAACCAGTCCAGGCCTAAGATCAAACCATATCCCGAGAAGCCCAAAACAAAGGCATTACAACTAAACTCAACGCTGAGAATAGAGTTTTTCAAACCCAAACAAACCATTGACAAGTAAGCGGAGCCCCCAATTGGATTTGAAACTACTAAGGGGTCTTCTACCATACTAGTGTCTAGATGCAGAGATTCTACTAAGGCAGATGAAATAAAAGAGTGTGATGCGCCAGAGTCAAAAAGTGTACGAACTGGATGATCATAAAGATAGACTACACTTTCTACAGAAATATTACTACCTCGTTCCTGTTGAGGTGCCACTAGCGCATGAACCTGACCCCCTGAAGTGGATCCAGCTTTCTGTCCCTGCCCTTTCTTCTTTGGGCAGTCCTTAGCTTGGTGTCCAGTTTCTCCACAATGGAAGCAGCCACCTATCTTCGCCTTCCTTTTCCGGCAGTCCTTTGATAAATGGCCTACAATGCCACAGAAATTGCACCTTCTCTTCTCGCGGGGCTTATTGTTCTTTCCTCCTTTCTTGAAGTCTGTTTTCTTTGCTTGTAGACCTTCTTTCTTCTCTTCGCCCTAAGTTTCTTTCTTGCTGTGGTCTTCCTCGTGTAGCAACGCCATGTCCACTAGGCTTTCATAAGTCGCACCCGTGGATACATGGGTCATGGCAAGGCTGTGTAGAGGCTCATTCAAACCCTTGACGAAGCGAAGTGCCTTCTTGTGTTGGGTGTTTACTAAGTCTAGCCCAAATCTGGCCAGCTGATTAAACTGATTAACATTGTAATAACCAGGAAAATGTGAACCAATTTAAAATTTTTAAATCAGGTTATTACCAAGAATTTGAATGGTTGAAGTAGCCTATTTCAATAAAATATAGATTTGGGTATGGTATTGCAGTTTGAAATTTTGAATACAAACTTTGTTTGACTGTACCGGGTGGAAGTTATAACAGATTTTAGCGAAACTGAAAATATTTAAATCTGTTTATCAATACCTTTCTAACGAATCTGAAAAATCGAGGTTTCATAGCGAGAATCAAAAGTTATGGCCAAATGAATTTTCAGAAAGGTCGCTATATAGTATATATAGCCCTTGAAAATTGAGATTTTGCATACGACCTCGGAATTCGACGAAACCACTTTTGTTGGGTCCGGGATGTCAAATTATTGCTAAGTTTCAAATTTCATAATTTTTGAAGCTAGTATGTGAGCGGGGAAAAAGATAATGTGATTGGTCAAATTCTGTTAAAATGGGTCGACCTAAAAATGGTCGTTTTTCAAACGTGCTCAGAATTCGACGAAACTGGTTTTGTTAGGACCGTATCGTCAAAACAAAGCTAGATTTATTTTTCGGGAATTTTTCAATTCAGTTTGTGGCCCTGGCAAATTGAAATGTACGTTTAAATTAAATATCGAATGTTTTATATTTTAATTTGAAAAATAACTAACTGTAACAGTCGAAATGGCCAACGAAACATATCCCATTGTGTCCGGAATGGGGGTATTTAGCTAGGGGCGACAGTCGTTGGGTTAGATTTCGAGTTCGTCTGAGAAAGGGGGTATTTTAGGAATTAAATAAATTAAAAAAATAAAATAAAAGGAGCGGGCCAATCAGAATTCATCTTCTTCATCGAAACCCCCAGGCGCGACGCGGAAAAAGCTCCAAACCTTCTCTCTTCAATTTCTCCACAACCACTCAACGAAATCAAGCAAACTCAGATCCATTTTGAAGAGCATTCAGAGATCTTCAAATCCATAGCAACTTCAAGAATTATTGTTGCGTATTTAAGGAGATATCGCGCCAGGAAGGTCCGAACTTTGCGCCGCCGCCGTGGGTGCTGGAGGCCACCGAGTTGATCATCTCGGGTAGCTTTGGGAAGCTCTTTCCTTCCTCTTCGACGCAGCGCTGGCCGTTCGTCCTAAAACTTCGTGATTTTGCCGAAAAGTTTAACCCTAGTTTTCGAAATCAAAAAGGGTATACGGCTAAAACCATTTTCAACTGATTTTTACACTATAAAGCGTTGCAAACTTGTAAAAATCGTATCTTTTTGCTATGTTAACGAAATTTGATGAAACAGGAGACACCGTGACCGCAAGGAGGCTCTCTACATTCTAGAAGAAGCCGCGGATTTTTCTGACCTTCCTACGATTTTTAGCACCGCAATAACCAATGTGAGGAATCTAAACTATTTGTGTTAATGAAATCGTGTTGTGTAAATTATATACGCATTGTATACCTCATGTACATGTGTTGTATAAGTTATATTAGCGATGTATAAATTATACAAGCGTTGAATGAAACATATATGCTTTGAATTGTGATGAAATGCAAGTGAATTATTATATATATATATATACTCCCCTCGTCCACAGACCATGGACGATATTTATTGCTTGTGTTTGAGGTGATATTATATGTTATGACGAATGGTTGGAAATAATTGTTTGTGATTGATATTATGGTTGAAAAATACCTTTATGGTTGAAAAATACCTTTATAGTTGAAAAATACCTTTGTGGTTGAAAAATACCCTCTTGTGGTTGAAACAAAATAGAATAGAATTGTGGAATTGAAAATAAAACATGCCGCCTGCGTGCGAACTAGATGCATGATCCCATTGTCAAAAACCGCGAGGTTTTAAGGTAGAGCGAGGAGCCGTACTAGGGACGGTCCCGGTTTTAACTACCCTGCCGTTATGCTGCCGAAATTTTTTGAAATATTTATGTGTTAGAATAATTTTCATTCGTTGAAATAAATTACCAACTATATCGAATATTCATGTGTTGAGTTGCAATTCATTCGTTGAGCTGAAATTCATGTGTTGAATATTATTTGAATTTAAACAAATGGCTTTAGCAATAAAAATCAAATTTTTATATATATACCAACTATATCGAATATTCATGTGTTGAGTTGCAATTCATTCGTTGAGTTGAAATTCATGTGTTGAATATTATTTGAATTTAAACAAATGGCTTTAGCAATAAAAATCACATTTTTATATATATACCAACTATATCGAATATTCATGTGTTGAGTTGCAATTCATTCGTTGAGTTGAAATTCATTTGTTGAATATTATTTGAATTTAAACAAATGGCTTTCGCAATAAAAATCACATTTTTATATATATACAAACTATATAGAATATTCATGTGTTGAGTTGCAATTCATTCGTTGAGTTGAAATTCATGTGTTGAATATTATTTGAATTTAAACAAATGGCTTTCGGAATAAAAATCACATTTTATATATATACAAACGATATAGAATATTCATGTGTTGAATTCCAATTCATTCGTTGAGTTGAAGTTCATGTGTTGAATGTTATCATCTTTTAAAAATAAAATGAATCGACAATAAAAACTATATTTTTATTGTGAATAGGCTTAGTTAAAAATACACACGTGTCGAATAAATATTTTTGATGATAAAAATATTTCTTTTATCATGTATACGCTTAGTTAAAAATACACACGTGTTAAAATAAATAATAGTTTGCTGGAAATATTATTATTAGCTTTGTTCTGCATATATATACATGTGATGAACAGGAAAAATGGATTAGCTGTAGAGTAAAGAAATTATTTGCGTGCCCGACAAATAGGTAAACTTTGATGAGTTGGCTGCGCAATTTTATTTATATATCAACTCCTGTGAATGCCATTGGATTCGGAGTGCTGGTTTTTCTGTGTGAAATAATAAATAATGCCATAGGATAGTAACAATTAATTTTGAACTACACTACATGGCATACTTCTTGATGATAGGCATACTTCATCATATTCCACATAAGCAATTGGAGCTTGTGTGACGATGTGGAACATTTACCATACAAGCAAGAGGCTTGTACGGCGATGACTATGTACTACATGTTGAACTGATGACTGATATGGACTATATAAATTATAACGATAAATTGCCAGATTAATAAAAAACCCCACACGGGTCTGGAGTTGACAAAAATCACTTCGCTCTAGTTATTAGATACGGCACATGGACAATTTATTTCCACACGGAAACGGGGTGACAGGAATTTATTCTCTGGAGTGATTATCAGTACATGCTCCCCCGTAAACACCAGAATATATCACTATAAATATGTGAATGCTTTTTAGGATTTATTGGGTACCTAATACGGCCCAATAAATTTCCAAACCCCTCCCCGTACAAAGGAGATTATGGCGAAATTTTTCGAAATATTAAGGCGTTAGTGAAATATTTGAAGTGAAAACGAAGTTGAAATTATAGAATGAACTATAATTGAAATAATGGAATGAACTATATTTATATATATATAAATATAATTAAAAGGAATAGAGGCCGTGCAGTTCGCGTTTCGGAATCGTAATTTGAAATGATTAGTACGAGAAATCCGACCATCGGATTTTCCCGAAACCGCAACCGCTGGGTTTGCCTTGGAAATATCTTTCCAACGGCACCAACCTTGTAAAAATCCAACGGTTGGATTGTCCGGAATGTTTAATTCAAATCTGAAGAAAAACAGCGTCAGAATCGTTTATATTTATATATAAATATTAACATAATTAAATTAAATCGAATAACGACGCTGCAGTTCGAATTTTGAAACCGTAACTTCAAACGACTAGTGTGGAAGATCCGACCGTCGGATTCTCACAAAACTGGAACCGTTGGGTTCGCTTTGGGAATATCTTCCCACTGATATAGACTTTGTAGAAATCCAACGGTTAGACTTTCCGATATGTGTAAAACAAATTAGGGGAAAAACAGCGCCAGTGCCACGACACGACCTGAAACGTCGTTTAATTAAATATGGCCATTTTTAAATAAATAAAAATGGCGAAAAATCGTTATAAAATATTATAAGCAATATGGATTGAAAATAAATCAATTGGGCTTGAATTGTTTGATATTTGATGGTTGTATGTGTATGACATGAAAATAACACTAAAGAACCGGAAGATGGATGTCGAATAATATAACCATAAAATGAATCGATTTAAATTCTAATGACGGGAATTATTTGAAAAGGCCGAGATAACCCTCATTTCAAATAATTTATCGAGCGATTCGAATTGGAAAATGCAAAGACGATTCAAGACCGACGATCTTCGTATTGGTTGGATGGGCGCTACTGAGGTTCCTAACCGGAGTAGCTACCGGAAGGGGACGGAAGTAGTAGCCATCTGAACGTATGTGTGGATTGGACGGATATACGAGGGATTTGACGCCTCTGGTTTCGTTCAGACCCAGAGCGGACTTGTAAATGGACTGTGTGTCTGACATGGGATTTTGTTCTGTACTGATTGATCTCTGTTAAATATATATCTGTTTGGCGGCGGAGAATTTATTCTTTTGCTTAACGCCCTTCTCTGAGACGTACGAGCTCAGGGGTTATATATCGATAGAAATCAATCGTATGGAGTGGACTGCCTATGTGGCATGCCAAGATGCTGTGATCAAGGCTTCTGTTGCAAAGCAAAGTCTTGTGGATGATGATCAAAGCAAGGTCTACGTGGCCTAGCTTTGTGTATTTCGTAGATTCGCGAACCTCACACCCTGGTATGAGTTAAAAACGGGATACGGACTGCAGGGAGAGCACGACGTTTCTTTCTAGCTATGGTGGTGTCAGTGACTTACCAGCCCTGACATATATATCTACTTTTCACCTTTGTGTTTGTTGGAATGCGAGGCGCCTCGATTATAGGTCTGTAAGGACCGGGAAACGTGTGTTCAGGCATAATTAATCCTCTAACGTAAGTGAGGACCGGCCCTGAAGATCCAGGATACCCAGAGTGCGTAGTCCTGAGACATTTGCTAGAGTGTCTCGAAGCGGAGAGGAGCTTGTCCCTTGCCTCGACTCATGATGGGAATCCAATTTCCAATACGAAATAACGGACTTGATTGTAGAACTAGTATGGCGACATAGTAGATGGTAGCTATGCCGCCTATGATTGATATTTATGATGCTATTCGTTTTTGAAACATATATGCACTAGTAATAATATCAAATGATTTCGTTTTATACGTATCAAGCATATTTGGCTATTAAAAGGTAAAACTCTATCCTCCGGCTTGCGTTGCATTGCATTGTGTGATGGGACCTGAGTCTTATAATGGCTTCATTCTGTCTAAAAGCATTGCGTTGTTTTAAAAGAATTTACTTTGTTTTAAATGCACTAGCAATCACTGGAGTAAACCCGTTCCGCGAAAGTGTCGTGGTCCTATGATTTGATATTTACTGTTGTTTAACTGTTAAATAGATTCCTCATACCAGTCCCCATGATTGACTCGTTGTTTGTTTCACTTTGCAAACGCGGGTGCCCTTATTTTCACACGGGCAGCCTAGTACACAGGTGACAGGTTGTTTTTGGCTCTGCACTGCTGCATAGGGTGCATTTTTGGCTCATGGCGAGGCTGACTTCACAGAGATGACTTGGACATTTTCCGCCATTACTATACTTATGTTATGATTCCGCCACTGGCGATGCAGACTGATTTACTTTCCGTATTTCTTTCTATATGTATATGTATTCCGCCTCTGGCGATGATGACTAATCACTTTCCTTTTTATTTACTAAGTTATATCCCATGCTATGCTATTCTGATGTTACTACATGTTGTGATTCCGCTGTCATATCCATGTAAAATTATTCTCTTTATTGTTTCTGCTATTATCTGTACTCTGCTATGATGAATAATGTGTTATTTCCTAATGATTATCCTTAATACCGCCCCTCGGATTTTGGGATCGTCACAGTTGGTATCAGAGCTGAAAATTCTAAGGAGAAATGTCTTGAAAGCTAAATTTTCTAAGTGTGTCTTCTGGCAGAATGAAGTTAAATTCCTAGGCCATGTCGTATCAAAAGAAGGAATTGTTGTAGATCCAAGCAAAATTACAGCGATTCAGAACTGGAAACAACCTACTACACCCACAGAAGTTCGAAGTTTCCTTGGATTGGCTAGTTACTATCGGAAATTCGTTCAGGATTTTTCAAAGATATCTGGTGTATTGATAAAGCTTACAAAGAAGCATGAGAAATTTAAATGGACACCCGAATGTGAAGAAGCTTTCCAGGAGCTGAAACTGAAGTTGACAACCGCTCCAGTATTGACGATAATAGAAGGGAACCAAGACTTGACTGTACTGACAGATGCTTCTATTAGAGGGCTAGGCGCAGTGTTAATGCAAAAAGGCCAAGTGATCGCTTATGCCAGCCGTCAACTAAAGCCGCATGAAAGAAACTATGCTACTCATGACCTTGAGTTATTAGCTATCGTGTTTGCTTTAAGAATCTGGAGGCACTATTTACTGGGCGAGAAGTTTGAACTATACACTGATCATCAATCCTTGAAATACCTGTTCACCCAGAAAGATCTAAACTTGAGACAACAGCGTTGGTTAGAATTCCTTGCAGCATACGATTTTGAAATTCTATACACTCCAGGGAAAGCCAATGTTGTAGCAGATGCGCTCAGCAAAAAGAATGAAATCATCGCCAGTTTTGTCATCACGTCTTCATTAATAGACAGGATCTCGACCCTTCAGAAAGACGATGAATTTATTCAAAGAATCAGTCAGAGAGTCAAAGGAGGTGAATCCACAAGTTTTCGACTCGATGACAAGGGAGTTCTAAGATTAAAGGGCAGAATTTGCATCCCAAACCTTCCAGAGCTTCGAAGAGAAATACTTGATGAGTGCCACAAATCCAAATTAAGTATCCATCCCGGTGTGAGCAAAATGTATAACGATATCAAGCGCACATTCTGGTGGAGAGCTATGAAAAGAGATATTTCATTATATGTCAGTAGATGCCCCACTTGTCAGCTAGTTAAGAGCGATCAGCAGAAATTGGCTGGATTATTACAACCATTAGAAATTCCAGGATGGAAGTGGGAACAAATTTCGATGGATTTCATCGATGGCTTGCCTAGAACTAGAAAAGGAAACGACAGTATATGGGTAATCGTAGATCGCTTCACGAAGACTGCCCATTTCATACCTGTCCGATCCAACAGAACGGCTCAAAGTCTAGCACAGATTTACTTCAAAGAAATAGTTAAACTTCATGGAGTGCCGCTCAGTATAGTCAGTGATAGAGATCCCCTATTTACTAGCAAATTCTGGGAAGCATTCCAGGAAGAATTGGGAACCAAATTAAATCTAAGCACCGCTTATCACCCTCAGACGGACGGCCAAACTGAGCGGGTGAATAGAATTTTAGAAGATCTATTGCGGGCTTGCGTTATATATTTTGGAGGCTCATGGGAAGATCATTTACATTTAGCCGAATTCTCTTACAACAATAGCTATCAAGCAAGTTTGGGAATGTCTCCATTTGAAGCATTATACGGTAGACCGTGCAGATCTCCCGCATGTTGGGTAGAACCTGGCAACAGACTTGTGTTAGGGCCCGATATGATTCAAGAAGCATTGGATAAAGTCGATTTCATTAAGAAGAGATTGAAAACCGCGCAGAGCCGACAGAAAAGTTATGCTGATGCGAGAAGAAGGGATATATCGTTTGCCGTTGGCGATTATGTTTATTTAAGAGTTTCTCCAATGCAAGGAGTAATCAGATTTGGCAAGACTGGGAAGTTGGCACCGAGATTTATTGGTCCCTTTCCTATACTTGAACGGATTGGAACTCTTGCATATAGGGTTTCATTACCTAATTGGTTGCCTGGTATACATGATGTGTTCCACGTGTCTCAACTTAGAAAACATGTTCATGATCCCGACCTTATTGTGGAAGAAGCAGCGCAACATGATATTGACATAACTCCAGAATTAGCACTCAGTAGAGAGCCATTAAAGATAGTTGGCAAAGAAACCAGAGAGCTAAGGAGGAAAAAGATTCATCTAGTCAAAGTGCAGTGGAGTAGTGATCCTAGAGACTGTACTTGGGAGACTGAGGAAAGCATTAAACAAGCCTATCCCAAATGCAGAGTGGACATCTTTGACTAACTCCGGTGCAAGGTACCTTTACAATACTTTGCATTTACATTTTATTTCCTGCTTAGCTGTTATTTCCTTTTCGAGGACGAAAAGTTTTAAGTGGGGGAGATTGTAATAACCCGGAAAATGTGAACCAATTTAAAATTTTTAAATCAGGTTATTACCAAGAATTTGAATGGTTGAAGTAGCCTATTTCAATAAAATATAGATTTGGGTATGGTATTGCAGTTTGAAATTTTGAATACAAACTTTGTCTGACTGTACCGAGTGGAAGATATAACAGATTTTAGCGAAACTGAAAATATTTAAATCTGTTTATCAATACCTTTCTAACGAATCTGAAAAATCGAAGTTTCATAGCGAGAATCAAAAGTTATGGCCAAATGAATTTTCAGAAAGGTCGCTATATAGTATTTATAGCCCTTGAAAATTGAGATTTTGCATACGACCTCGGAATTCGACGAAACCACTTTTGTTGGGTCCGGGATGTCAAATTATTGCTAAGTTTCAAATTTCATAATTTTTGAAGCTAGTATGTGAGCGGGGCAAAAGATAATGTAATTGGTCAAATTCTGTTAAAATGGGTCGACCTAAAAATGGCCGTTTTTCAAACTTGCTCAGAATTCGGCGAAACTGGTTTTCTTAGGACTGTATCGTCAAAACAAAGCTAGATTTATTTTTCTGGAATTTTTCGATTCAGTTTGTGGCCCTGGCAAATTGAAATGTACGTTTAAATTAAATATCGAATGTTTTATATTTTAATTTGAAAAATAACTAACTGTAACAGTCGAAATGGCCAACGAAACATATCCCATTGTGTCCGGAATGGGGGTATTTAGCTAGGGGCGACAGTCGTTGGGTTAGATTTCGAGTTCGTCTGAGAAAGGGGGTATTTTAGGAATTAAATAAATTAAAAAATTAAAATAAAAGGAGCGGGCCAATCAGAATTCATCTTCTTCATCGAAACCCCCAGGTGCGACGCGGAAAAAGCTCCAAACCTTCTCTCTTCAATTTCTCCACAACCACTCAACGAAATCAAGCAAACTCAGATCCATTTTGAAGAGCATTCAGAGATCTTCAAATCCATAGCAACTTCAAGAATTATCGTTGCGTATTTAAGGAGATATCGCGCCAGGAAGGTCCGAACTTTGCGCCGCCGCCGTGGGTGCTGGAGGCCACCGAGTTGATCATCTAGGGTAGCTTTGGGAAGCTCTTTCCTTCCTCTTCGACGCAGCGCTGGCCGTTCGTCCTAAAACTTCGTGGTTTTTCCGAAAAGTTTAACCCTAGTTTTCAAAATCAAAAAGGGTATACGGCTGAAACCATTTTCAACTGATTTTTACACTATAAAGCGTTGCAAACTTGTAAAAATCGTATATTTTTGCTATGTTAACGAAATTTGATGAAACAGGAGACACCGTGACCGCAAGGAGGCTCTCTACATTCTAGAAGAAGCCGCGGATTTTTCTGACCTTCCTACGATTTTTAGCACCGCAATAACCAATGTGAGGAATCTAAACTATTTGTGTGAGTGAAATCGTGTTGTATAAATTATATAAGCGAAGTGTAAATTATATACGCATTGTATACCTCATGTACATGTGTTGTATAAGTTATATTAGCGATGTATAAATTATACAAGCGTTGAAGGAAACATATATGCTTTGAATTGTGATGAAATGCAAGTGAATTATTATATTATATATATATATATATATATATATATATACTCCCCTCGTCCACAGACCATGGACGATATTTATTGCTTGTGTTTGACGTGATATTATATGGTATGACGAATGGTTGGAAATAATTGTTTGTGATTGATATTATGGTTGAAAAATACCTTTATGGTTGAAAAATACCTTTATGGTTGAAAAATACCTTTGTGGTTGAAAAATACCCTCATGTGGTTGAAACAAAATAGAATAGAATTGTGGAATTGAAAATAAAACATGCCGCCTGCGTGCGAACTAGATGCATGATCCCCATTGTCAAAAACCGCGAGGTTTTAAGGTAGAGCGAGGAGCCGTACTAGGGACGGTCCCGGTTTTAACTACCCTGCCGTTATGCTGCCGAAATTTATTGAAATATTTATGTGTTAGAATAATTTTCATTCGTTGATATAAATTACCAACTATATCGAATATTCATGTGTTGAGTTGCAATTCATTCGTTGAGCTGAAATTCATGTGTTGAATATTATTTGAATTTAAACAAATGGCTTTAGCAATAAAAATCACATTTTTATATATGTACCAACTATATCGAATATTCATGTGTTGAGTTGCTATTCATTCGTTGAGTTGAAATTCATGTGTTGAATATTATTTGAATTTAAACAAATGGCTTTAGCAATAAAAATCACATTTTTATATATATACCAGCTATATTGAATATTCATGTGTTGAGTTGCAATTCATTCGTTGAGTTGAAATTCATGTGTTGAATATTATTTGAATTTAAACAAATGGCTTTCGCAATAAAAATCACATTTTTATATATATACAAACTATATAGAATATTCATGTGTTGAGTTGCAATTCATTCGTTGAGTTGAAATTCATGTGTTGAATATTATTTGAATTTAAACAAATGGCTTTCGCAATAAAAATCACATTTTTATATATATACAAATGATATAGAATATTCATGTGTTGAATTCCAATTCATTCGTTGAGTTGAAGTTCATGTGTTGAATGTTATCATCTTTTAAAAATAAAATGAATTGACAATAAAAACTATATTTTTATTGTGAATAGGCTTAGTTAAAAATACACACGTGTCGAATAAATATTTTTGATGATAAAAATATTTCTTTTATCATGTATACGCTTAGTTAAAAATACACACGTGTTAAAATAAATAATAGTTTGCTAGAAATATTATTATTAGCTTTGTTCTGCATATATATACATGTGATGAACAGGAAAAATGGATTAGCTGTAGAGTAAAGAAATTATTTGTGTGCCCGACAAATAGGTAAACCTTGATGAGTTGGCTGCGCAATTTTATTTATATATCAACTCTTGTGAATGCCATTGGATGCGGAGTGCTGGTTTTTCTGTGTGAAATAATAAATAACGCCATAGGATAGTAACAATTAATTTTGAACTACACTACATGGCATACTTCTTGATGATAGGCATACTTCATCATATTCCACATAAGCAATTGGAGCTTGTGTGACGAGGTGGAAGATTTACCATACAAGCAAGAGGCTTGTATGGCAATGACTATGTACTACAGGTTGAACTGATGACTGATATGGACTATATAAATTATAACGATAAATTGCCAGATTAATAAAAACCCCACACGGGTCTGGAGTTGACAAAAATCACGTCGCTCTAGTTATTAGATACGGCACATGGACTATTTATTTCCACACGGAAACGAGGTGACGGGAATTTATTCTCTGGAGTGATTATCAGTACATGCTCCCCCGTAAACACCAGAATATATCACTATAAATATGTGAATGCTTTTTAGGATTTATTGGGTACCTAATACAGCCCAATAAATTTCCAAACCCCTCCCCGTACAAAGGAGGTTATGGCGAAATTTTTCGAAATATTAAGGCGTTAGTGAAATATTTGAAGTGAAAACGAAGTTGAAATTATAGAATGAACTATAGTTGAAATAATGGAATGAACTATATTTATATATATATATATATAATTAAAAGGAATAGAGGCCGTGCAGTTCACGTTTCGGAATCGTAATTTGAAACGATTAGTACGAGAAATCCGACCATCGGATTTTCCCGAAACCGCAACCGCTGGGTTTTGGAAATATCTTTCCAACGGCACCAACCTTGTAAAAATCCAACGATTGGATTGTCCGGAATGTTTAATTCAAATCTGAAGAAAAACAACGTCAGAATCGTTTATATTTATATATAAATGTTAATATAATTAAATTAAATCGAATAACGACGCTGCAGTTCGAATTTTGAAACCGTAACTTCAAACGACTAGTGTGGAAGATCCGACCGTCGGATTCTCACAAAACTGGAACCGTTGGGTTCGCTTTGGGAATATCTTCCTACTGATATAGACTTTGTAGAAATCCAACGGTTAGATTTTCCGATATGTGTAAAACAAATTAGGGGGAAAACTGCGCCAGTGCCACGACACGACCTGAAACGTCGTTTAATTAAATACGGCCATTTTTAAATAAATAAAAATGGCGAAAAATCATTATAAAATACTATTAGCAATATGGATTGAAAATAAATCAATTGGGCTTGAATTGTTTGATATTTGATGGTTGTATGTGTATGACATGAAAATAACACTAAAGAACCGGAAGATGGATGTCGAATAATATAACCATAAAATGAATCGATTTAAATTCTAATGACGGGAATTATTTGAAAAGGCCGAGCTAACCCTCATTTCGAATAATTTATCGAGCGATTCGAATTGGAAAATGCAAAGACGATTCAAGACCGACGATCTTCGTATCGGTTGGATGGGCGCTACTGAGGTTCCTAACCGGAGTAGCTACCGGAAGGGGACGGAAGTAGTAGCCGTCTGAACGTATGTGTGGATTGGACGGATATACGAGGGATTTGACGCCTCCGGTTTCGTTCAGACCCAGAGCGGACTTGTAAATGGACTGTGTGTCTGACATGGGATTTTGTTCTGTACTGATTGATCTCTGTTAAATATATATGTAACACCCCACACCCGCTACGATCACTCACTAAGGGAATGCCATAACATTGGTGGAGTATTTTAAGTGAATATAGAACAGAAAAATTACAACAAGACAGATATAAGTAATACTTGAAAATTTAAATCATCATTTCATTTCAGCGGAAAGTAAAACATGTTTGGTTACATCACAGAACCATAACAAGAGTCAAGTACATAATATCCATCTTGATAAAATAGAAGTACATAATCCCACTACATAGACAATAGCCATAATAGGAAAGATAAACCGAGCTTTACTTCTACGATCCAAGCCCAAAAGATAGATATAGCGGTCTGATCCAAGCCCACTAGTGCTAGGCCCACTCTGATAACCTGAGGGTTGGGAAAAAGATAAAAACAACGGGGTCAGACATAAGTCTGAGTGAGTCCTATAACCCTAACAATACAACCATTAAAGTAATTAGGGTGTGACATAAATAAGGTACGGTACCTCTGGGGATAATGACTACACTAAGTAGCCAACTAAACACCGGATGTATTACGATAACCGAAAAGACGCATTTATCCACCCAAGGATAATTCTTACACCACCCCAGACTTATTCACCCAAGGGTAATTCCTACACTGCACCACACCAGTTCTACCCACCAAGAGTAATTCCTACTTAAAGGTTGATCCCATCTAAAGTCTTAGAAAATATAACTAGTAGTTTCTGGTACTTCTAGCTGACCACGTAGGTGCCGTCTGCCCCTACATCCATTAGGTGTATAACTGACCACGTAGGTGCCGTCTGCCCCTACATCCATTAGGTGTATAACTGACCACGTAGGTGCCGTCTGCCCCTACATCCACTAGGTGTACCTAGTAATCTTACCCAGTAGTTTCGTGTACCCCTACACAGGTGCCGTCTGCCCCTATCTTTACTAGGTGTACCTACTACTACCCATCGATCGGCTCCCTACCGTAGATACCCGTGCTGGTCCCACAGTGGGGTGTATCACTCCCCTAAAGTGGCTACCCAATACTATAAACGGTGCACGGCTTTATATCTACACGATGCAACAACGACTTATCTACCAGCCCGGGCCCACACACGCATATGAAACCCGTTGGACTTGCGTTGCCACCGCTAACCCGTTTTGGCCTCTTATAATCAAGCCCAATATGCGTGTCCCGTCACTCGACATGGGTCGAGCCCACAAAGATACGTTTGGGATATTGGTTGAAATGGGCCCCCACAAGCTACTACTTAAGCTTGTCGTTTAATCTAGTGCATCCCACTTAACCCTTTTTTTTATAATCATGCCCCCTTACATGTTAAGGTTTGGTTAAGTCATTAACCATATTTCAATTTGCCACTAAGGGCACCCACTAGATTTCCACATGCCACCCAAAGCACTTACTTGATTCCCACATGCCACCCAAGGCACTTACTTAACCCTTTAATCATGTTTAATTACATGTTCCACTTTGGTTAAGTATTCTAATCGTATTTTCTATTGCCACCCAAGGCAACCCCCTAGTTTCCTCATGCCACCCAAGGCACCCACTTAACCCTCATGTCCCACTACATGCTAATTTGGTTAAGTGTTTCTTAGTTAATTAAGACCGTGATCTCCCATAAAGACCTCCCACATTAGACTGGCTGTTATGACCGCCTGGTTAAGCCGGTAGAGTCCGGGCAGTCTTACGTCATAACAGAGCCTAACCTCGTGTCTTTACTTTAATCACGTATTTAATTTATGGCTAAGACCTCTCACATTGGGCTGACATTTGTGGCAACTGGTTAAGCCGGTCGGGTCCGGGCAGTTTTACACTACAAATGAGTCCAACCTCGTGTCTTAGTCGATTAATTACACCTAATTAATCCGCCCCCATATTAATTATCCCTAATTAATATCAAGTTTTCCATAACATGGGTAGACCTAACTCAATAGGTAAATTCCCATGGGGTAGACCTAACTCAATAGGTAAATTCCCACTTATGGTAATTTATTTTTATGGTATGCTTAATCATACCCAATCATACATTTATTAACATATTTTCCAACCCCATCGTTCCCCACGTAAATCGTTCTCACTTCATGACGTAATAAAGGGGAAGATCCATCACAAATATCATGGGCTTAGCATATAACTTTGTCATGGGTTAAGGGGATGTCAACTTGCATATATGAGCATATATTAACCCAACTACATTTAACCCCAAACTTGCATATCATCATACACATGACTTGCATAACATGTTGCATATGAACTTGCATATTATCATACACATATCTTGCATAACATGTTGAACTTGCGTATAAGCATTCACATAACTTGCATAGCATCATGCACATAACTTGCATAATCTTATACACATAACTTGCATAGCATCATGCACATAACTTGCATAATCTTATACACATAACTTGCATAACACCATTCACATAACTTGCATATGAGCTTGCATCTTAAAGGAGGATAAACATGCATAACATATAAGGGTATCATCTTGCATATGTATGCATCATATTTAAAAGGGTAAACTTGCATGTTATGATTTATGCATAATACCAAACACTTAGCATGCATAAAACCACTTACCTATCATGCATGAAATCAAATACTTATTATGCATAAACCCACCACTTAACTTGCATAAACCCCAAACACTTGTCATGCATAAAACCCAATACTTAATATGTATACAATCAAATACTTAGCATGCATAACATCAAATACTTAACATGCATAACATCATCCACTTAGCATGCATAAAATCACATGCATAACTTCAAATATTTAACATGCATAACACCAACTACTTAGCATGCATAAAATCACATGCATAACTTGCATATATTCTCACATATAGTTTGCATAACATGTCACCTATGCATAAATGTTTAACATGGTGTTTTACATCATAAAACATGGCCTTAAACTTGCATTTAACATAAAACTTGCAAATCACCTATCACACAAACTTGCATAAATACATTTATCCACAAACATAGCCATGTCTTATCACATCCTACCATAATCAATTTAACAATTGATTATTAAAGCCATAGAAACTCACAACTAGCAATTTGCACTCCAAATGAAGAAGATTACGACGCTAAAAATGGATTGGAGGTTGATTAGAGAGGTTGATTAGCTTGCTTTCCTCTTCATTGTTTTGTGGTGGCCATGATCAAGTTTCATTTTGCCATAGTTTAGTTACTAGATCTAATTATGAATGAATTAGGGTAGGGTTAGGGTCTTATTTATAGGATTAGGTTGCATTTTAGACCCTTAGATTAACCCTAGATTAGATTAGGACCCTTAGATTTAGGAAATCTCTAGAACCAGCCCTCCTAGCCAGCCTGAAACCCAACCTGGTGCACCCAGGTTCAATGGACGGTGCCACCCTGTCGACAGGCAAGTCGACAGGCATGTCGACACCCCTGTCGACAGGCCTGTCGACAGCCCTGTCGACATGGGTTGGGCGGGAATCTTCCCGCCTGGCCCCGCCTGCTCTATTTTAAAATCTGAATTTAAATTATAAATCTGTTTTTAGTTTCAAATTTTCTGCAAACTTCATCGGGCCATAACTGGGCCATACGGACTCCGATTTTCGAAAACTCGTACTCTATTTCGCGTATTTTTCCGAGACGAACGCAATGACGCAGCCCGTTTCCCCTAATTCCCACATCTGAGATTATTTATTCTATAATTAGTGAATTTTAGCATTAACCGAAATTCGGGGTGTTACATTCTCCCCTCCTTAAAGGATTTCGTCCCCGAAATCTCTAAGCTAAGGAGAATGCATATCCTACCATCCAAACAACCATCTACTCAAACCATCAACCACGGGCGTCCATTGTCCTTAAAACAATTTCTAATGATGTATGAGCATATGCAAAAAGTGTGTGTATATGTTCCCTATCTAACGTATGAACATATGCAAACCATGATAGTGCCATGCATCCATTATGTATGCGAGAGAACCCTATCGACACATACAATATCTACATGAGTGCACAATCATTCACCAAAATGCATCATCCATGTGATAACACAACCATTATACATCCATAAATATATTTTTCTACACACAATTTTATGCAATATGCAATATGAAGTGACTGAGCCGATCTAGTGCCTAGAGTGTGTGTATATGCATCCACGAGCAACCACTAGCAAACACTGGCATCCACTTGCATCCATCAACCATAACATGTCTCAAATACATGTTTCAACCATAGGTTTACCCTATCTAGAGGTCAAAGGTACTAACGAGAGGACATACTAAAGATAAGATAAGCACAAGATATGCGATGAAGGAGAAGCAAAAGGACATACCCTCCGAAAGAAAAGGGTACCTCGAACGCATCTTCGCTTCCGTCTCCCAGGTAGCGTCACTCTCTTCATCTCCCCTTTGTACTTTGATTAGTTGAACCTCTCTGTTTCTCAACTTCCAAATCTCTGACCCAAGGATGCAAGTAGGAGCTCGTCGAATCGTCGCATCACGCTCTACTTCCACTTCTCTAAGCAGGCTCGGCTCTACCGCCTCTGCGGTCTCATGTAGGAACTTCCTCAAATATAACACATGGAATATGGAATATATCATGTACACCACTAAGCCTGTCGGGCAACTCCACTCTATATGACATCTGTCCAATCCTTTCCTTAATAGGAAACGGTCCAACAAACCTTGGTACTCACTTCGTAACAGATCCAAAGTGAACCACATTCCGTAACGGAGATATCTTAATAAAAAGCATGTCCTAATATCAAACTCAAGCTCTGTTCTCCTCTTGTCCGCATAACATTTCTGTTTATCTTGCGTCGCTTTCATCCTTCTTTGAATCAAATCAATCTTTTCCCCTTCGTACTTTCTAACCTTATCGGCCCAAGCAAGATCTCATCCGTAGATTCCTACCAACGTGTAGGTGATCGACAAGGCCTTCCATAAAGAGCTTCGAAAGGTGCCATACCAATACTGGACTGAAAGCTGTTATTATATGCGAACTCCACCAATGGAAGATGCTCTTCCCATGTACCTCCAAAATCTAAGATACAAAGCCTCAAAAGGTCTTCCAGAACACGATTCACCCTCTCAGTCAGGCCGTCCATCTGAGGATGATATGCGGTATTGAAACACAACTGAGTCCCTACCGCCTCTTGCAAACTCTTCCAGCACTCGCTAGTGAAGATAGGATCTCGATCACTTACTATACTAGAGGGTACCCCATGAAATCGACTATCTCTCGAAGATACATAGAAGCTAGCCATGGAGCGGTCCTCTTGCTCTTCACAGGTATAAAAATGTGCGCTCTTAGTAAGTCTGTCTACCACCACCCAAATTCCCGTATTCCCCTTCCTCGACCTGGGTAACCCGTCAATAAAATCCATCGAGACGCTATCCCACTTCCATTGCGGAACCTCCAATGGGTGAAGCAACCCATCTGGTTTCCTTTGCTCCGCCTTCACTTGCTGGCACACCAAACATCGAGCGACATACTCGGCCACATCTTTCTTCATACCGGCCCAGAAGAAAATCCTCTTCATGTCTTGGTACATCTTATCCCCACCGGGATGAATGGTCATCCTAGAATGGTGTGCGTCATCAAGAATAGCCTTCCTCAAACCCTCGTTTTGCGGTACACAAAGTCTACCGTCTCTACGCAAACACCCCTATCGTCTAGGGTGTTCCTACTCAAATGGCTGGACGACTTCCCCCCTTATGAGTTTCTCTACCAACTCAACCAACTGTGGATCGTCCCTCTGTGCTCTTCCAATCCGCCCCAAAAGAGTAAGTCTAACCTCCAAGGAGGCTAGCAAACCGGGTACAAAGTCAACGGAAGATCTAAAGTCAAACTTAGAAATAAACTCTAAGCTCCGTCGTTCAACAAACAATGAACTCAAGGACAACCTTTTTCTACTTAAGGTGTCCGCTACCATGTTACCCTTACTCATAGGATGCTAAGGATCCCATCCACTTTTGCTGTCCTAAGACTATGCGCTCGAAGAGTCTCCAACACTTCCCAAAGATGTAGGGCATGCTCTTCTCCACCAGGATATCATCCAAAATTATCACAACTGTCTCTCACGCAGACCACCCTAGTCGAACTCGGCATCCCCCAAATGCAAGCCCCAAAGGCCTAAACCAATATCAGACAAACACCCAAGGGATACCTCCTTCGAATTCAGACGACCTACGTGAGATGATACAAATAAAAATGGCTAAATAATTAAGCCCTTGACCAATTCTGGATGTTCTCGCCAGTCTCGCTCCAAAACCGTCGTTTATCCTATACTGGCTTTGCTCAGCCTATTGAGCACATACGAAAACTTATTTCGCTCCTAGAAAAGACCCAGATGTCATCTACAAAGACCATCACGAACTTATTTAGGTACTCCCTGAACACCCTTCTCATCAAATCAACAAAGTATGCGGGGGCGTTCGTCAACCCAATTGGCATCACCAGCCACTCATAAAAGAAATCATCCGGAGTCCTAAAGGCAGTCTTCTCTATACTATTCTCATCCACTCTCAACTGATGAAATCCCGTGGCTAAGTCCTACTACAAAAATACTGAGGCGCCAGCCAACTGATCAAAGAGATCATTAATCCTCGGCAATGGGTATCTATTCTTCTTTGTGAGTTTCTTTAGTTCTCTTTAGCCTACACAAAGTCTGAGGGACCCATCCGCCTTTGCAGCAAAAACTGCTGGAGCACCCCACTCCGATATACTTCGTCTTATGAACCCCTTCTTAAGCAAACCACCTTCTTGCTTATCGAGTTCCCTCCTCTCACGAGGAGCCGTGTGGCACACTGGCCAAGATACTGGGTTGGGATTATCTACCAGATATTTTCGGAAGTCAATCTCCCGCTCCGGAGGTAAGCCCTTCACCTCCTCACACACATCCGGGTGCTCTCGGACCGCTCTAACAGATCGCAAACTCTAGACCGACGTGTCAAGCAATTCTAGTTAACTTAGCATAACAGATTCTATGGGATTACAAGAGTTCTCGAGAGTGTTACCCAAGCGGGTCATAAGCCTAACAACTCTCCCTTCAAAACCAAGAACGGCACCTCTACTGGATAACCAGTCCATGCCCAAAACTAGCCCATAGCCCGTGAAGCCCAACAAGCATCACACCTAAACTCAACGCTAAGTATAGAAACTTTCAAACCCAAACACATCATGGAGCCCAATTGGGTTTGAAACAACTAAGGGATCATCTACCAAACTGGTGTCTAAGTGCAGTGACTCAACTAACAATGATAAGATAAACGAACTCGATGCGTCAGAATCAAATAAAGTTCGAATTGGATGATAAAGAAATCCAACCTCCAATCTAGACGGTCTTATCCCCATCTGGTACCCTAGTCGTGAGGGAATACAACTACCCTCCAGAAGATTCCATACCTTGCCCTTGCTTTTTTTGGACAATAATAAGGTGTCCTATTCCTCTCAAAAGGATAACCACTTGCCTTCTTCTTCCCTATTCCCCACTCGTAACTTCCCACCAATGAGGTTTCATCCTTCATTAACCAAACAACTATTTGAGCCTTCCTCCCATCGTCTATCCAATAGATACCTACCAGTCCTCCTCCTTCTTGAACCAACTTCTAATCCGACTAACGTCTAAGTCCCTTGAAGTGGTTTTCCATCCTTATCTATCTTAGAAAGATCATCTATACGCGGAGGGGAAACTCAAAACGAGAGAAAGGAAGAGATTCAAAATGGAGAATTCGAAAGATATAAATATGGCTATTGGGGATTATGCTTTTCTTTCAAAAACTTTTCTCTTAAAAGACATGTTTTCGAAAATACTCCTTTCAAAAATATTCTTAGAAAATAGTTTTTCTAAAAAAATTATCTGTTCTGGTAACCTTAAGCTCTGATACCACGTGTAACACCCCACACCCGCTACGATCACTCACTAAGGGAATGCCATAACATTGGTGGAGTATTTTAAGTGAATATAGAACAGAAAAATTACAACAAGACAGATATAAGTAATACTTGAAAATTTAAATCATCATTTCATTTCAGCGGAAAGTAAAACATGTTTGGTTACATCACAGAACCATAACAAGAGTCAAGTACATAATATCCATCTTGATAAAATAGAAGTACATAATCCCACTTCATAGACAATAGCCATAATAGGAAAGATAAACCGAGCTTTACTTCTACGATCCAAGCCCAAAAGATAGATATAGCGGTCTGATCCAAGCCCACTAGTGCTAGGCCCACTCTGATAACCTGAGGGTTGGGAAAAAGATAAAAACAACGGGGTCAGACATAAGTCTGAGTGAGTCCTATAACCCTAACAATACAACCATTAAAGTAATTAGGGTGTGACATAAATAAGGTACGGTACCTCTGGGGATAATGACTACACTAAGTAGCCAACTAAACACCGGATGTATTACGATAACCGAAAAGACGCATTTATCCACCCAAGGATAATTCTTACACCACCCCAGACTTATTCACCCAAGGGTAATTCCTACACTGCACCACACCAGTTCTACCCACCAAGAGTAATTCCTACTTGAAGGTTGATCCCATCTAAAGTCTTAGAAAATATAACTAGTAGTTTCTGGTACTTCTAGCTGACCACGTAGGTGCCGTCTGCCCCTACATCCATTAGGTGTATAACTGACCACGTAGGTGTCGTCTGCCCCTACATCCATTAGGTGTATAACTGACCACGTAGGTGCCGTCTGCCCCTACATCCACTAGGTGTACCTAGTAATCTTACCCAGTAGTTTCGTGTACCCCTACACAGGTGCCGTCTGCCCCTATCTTTACTAGGTGTACCTACTACTACCCATCGATCGGCTCCCTACCGTAGATACCCGTGCTGGTCCCACAGTGGGGTGTATCACTCCCCTAAAGTGGCTACCCAATACTATAAACGGTGCACGGCTTTATATCTACACGATGCAACAACGACTTATCTACCAGCCCGGGCCCACACACGCATATGAAACCCGTTGGACTTGCGTTGCCACCGCTAACCCGTTTTGGCCTCTTATAATCAAGCCCAATATGCGTGTCCCGTCACTCGACATGGGTCGAGCCCACAAAGATACGTTTGGGATATTGGTTGAAATTGGCCCCCACAAGCTACTACTTAAGCTTGTCGTTTAATCTAGTGCATCCCACTTAACCCTTTTTTTTATAATCATGCCCCCTTACATGTTAAGGTTTGGTTAAGTCATTAACCATATTTCAATTTGCCACTAAGGGCACCCACTAGATTTCCACATGCCACCCAAAGCACTTACTTGATTCCCACATGCCACCCAAGGCACTTACTTAACCCTTTAATCATGTTTAATTACATGTTCCACTTTGGTTAAGTATTCTAATCGTGTTTTCTATTGCCACCCAAGGCAACCCCCTAGTTTCCTCATGCCACCCAAGGCACCCACTTAACCCTCATGTCCCACTACATGCTAATTTGGTTAAGTGTTTCTTAGTTAATTAAGACCGTGATCTCCCATAAAGACCTCCCACATTAGACTGGCTGTTATGACCGCCTGGTTAAGCCGGTAGAGTCCGGGCAGTCTTACGTCATAACAGAGCCTAACCTCGTGTCTTTACTTTAATCACGTATTTAATTTATGGCTAAGACCTCTCACATTGGGCTGACATTTGTAGCAACTGGTTAAGCCGGTCGGGTCCGGGCAGTTTTACACTACAAATGAGTCCAACCTCGTGTCTTAGTCGATTAATTACACCTAATTAATCCGCCCCCGTATTAATTATCCCTAATTAATATCAAGTTTTCCATAACATGGGTAGACCTAACTCAATAGGTAAATTCCCATGGGGTAGACCTAACTCAATAGGTAAATTCCCACTTATGGTAATTTATTTTTATGGTATGCTTAATCATACCCAATCATACATTTATTAACATATTTTCCAACCCCATCGTTCCCCACGTAAATCGTTCTCACTTCATGACGTAATAAAGGGGAAGATCCATCACAAATATCATGGGCTTAGCATATAACTTTGTCATGGGTTAAGGGGATGTCAACTTGCATATATGAGCATATATTAACCCAACTACATTTAACCCCAAACTTGCATATCATCATACACATGACTTGCATAACATGTTGCATATGAACTTGCATATTATCATACACATATCTTGCATAACATGTTGAACTTGCGTATAAGCATTCACATAACTTGCATAGCATCATGCACATAACTTGCATAATCTTATACACATAACTTGCATAGCATCATGCACATAACTTGCATAATCTTATACACATAACTTGCATAACACCATTCACATAACTTGCATATGAGCTTGCATCTTAAAGGAGGATAAACATGCATAACATATAAGGGTATCATCTTGCATATGTATGCATCATATTTAAAAGGGTAAACTTGCATGTTATGATTTATGCATAATACCAAACACTTAGCATGCATAAAACCACTTACCTATCATGCATGAAATCAAATACTTATTATGCATAAACCCACCACTTAACTTGCATAAACCCCAAACACTTGTCATGCATAAAACCCAATACTTAGTATGTATACAATCAAATACTTAGCATGCATAACATCAAATACTTAACATGCATAACATCATCCACTTAGCATGCATAAAATCACATGCATAACTTCAAATATTTAACATGCATAACACCAACTACTTAGCATGCATAAAATCACATGCATAACTTGCATATATTCTCACATATAGTTTGCATAACATGTCACCTATGCATAAATGTTTAACATGGTGTTTTACATCATAAAACATGGCCTTAAACTTGCATTTAACATAAAACTTGCAAAACACCTATCACACAAACTTGCATAAATACATTTATCCACAAACATAGCCATGTCTTATCACATCCTACCATAATCAATTTAACAATTGATTATTAAAGCCATAGAAACTCACAACTAGCAATTTGCACTCCAAATGAAGAAGATTACGACGCTAAAAATGGATTGGAGGTTGATTAGAGAGGTTGATTAGCTTGCTTTCCTCTTCATTGTTTTGTGGTGGCCATGATCAAGTTTCATTTTGCCATAGTTTAGTTACTAGATCTAATTATGAATGAATTAGGGTAGGGTTAGGGTCTTATTTATAGGATTAGGTTGCATTTTAGACCCTTAGATTAACCCTAGATTAGATTAGGACCCTTAGATTTAGGAAATCTCTAGAACCAGCCCTCCTAGCCAGCCTGAAACCCAACCTGGTGCACCCAGGTTCAATGGACGGTGCCACCCTGTCGACAGGCAAGTCGACAGGCATGTCGACACCCCTGTCGACAGGCCTGTCGACAGCCCTGTCGACATGGGTTGGGCGGGAATCTTCCCGCCTGGCCCCGCCTGCTCTATTTTAAAATCTGAATTTAAATTATAAATCTGTTTTTAGTTTCAAATTTTCTGCAAACTTCATCGGGCCATAACTGGGCCATACGGACTCCGATTTTCGAAAACTCGGACTCTATTTCGCGTATTTTTCCGAGACGAACGCAATGACGCAGCCCATTTCCCCTAATTCCCACATCTGAGATTATTTATTCTATAATTAGTGAATTTTAGCATTAACCGAAATTCGGGGTGTTACAATATATCTGTTTGGCGGCGGAGAATTTATTCTTTTGCTTAACGCCCTCCTCTGAGACGTACGAGCTCAGGGGTTATATATCGATAGAAATCAATCGTATGGAGTGGACTGCCTATGTGGCATGCCAAGATGCTGTGATCAAGGCTTCTGTTGCAAAGCAAAGTCTTGTGGATGATGATCAAAGCAAGGTCTACGTGGCCTAGCTTTGTGTATTTCGTAGATTCGCGAACCTCACACCCCGGTATGAGTTAAAAACGGGATACGGACTGCAGGGAGAGCACGACGTTTCTTTCTAGCTATAATGGTGTCAGTGACTTACCAGCCCTGACATATATATCTACTTTTCACCTTTGTGGTTGTTGGAATGCGAGGCGCCTCGATTATAGGTCTGTAAGGACCGGGAAACGTGTGTTTAGGCATAATTAATCCTCTAACGTAAGTGAGGACCGACCCTGAAGATCCAGGATACCCAGAGTGCGTAGTCCTGAGACATTTGCTAGAGTGTCTCGAAGCGGAGAGGAGCTTGCCCCTTGCCTCGACTCATGACGGAAATCCAATTTCCAATACGAAATAACGGACTTGATTGTAGAACTAGTATGGCGACATAGTAGATGGTAGTTATGCCGCCTATTATTGATATTTATGATGCTATTCGTTTTTGAAACATATATGCACTAGTAATAATATCAAATGATTTCGTTTTATACGTATCAAGCATATTTGGCTATTATAAGGTAAAACTCTATCCTCCGGCTTGCGTTGCATTGTGTGATGGGACCTGAGTCTTATAATGGCTTCATTCTTTCTAAAAGCATTGCGTTGTTTTAAAAGAATTTACTTTGTTTTAAATGCACTAGCAATCACTGGAGTAAACCCGTTCCGCGAAAGTGGCGTGGTCCTATGATTTGCTATTTACTGTTGTTTAACTGTTAAATAGATTCCTCATACCAGTCCCCATGACTGACTCGTTGTTTGTTTCACTTTGCAAATGCGGGTGCCCTTATTTTCACACGGGCAGCCTAGTACACAGGTGACAGTTGTTTTTGGCTCTGCACTGTTGCATAGGGTGCATTTTTGGCTCATGGCGAGGCTGACTTCACAGAGATGACTTGGACATTTTCCGCCATTACTATACTTATGTTATGATTCCGCCACTGGCGATGCAGACTGATTTACTTTCCGTATTTCTTTCTCTATGTATATGTATTCCGCCTCTGGCGATGATGACTGATCACTTTCCTTTTTATTTACTAAGTTATATCCCACGCTATGCTATTCTGATGTTACTACATGTTGTGATTCCGCTGTCATATCCATGTAAAATTATTCTCTTTATTGTTTTTGCTATTATCTGTACTCTGCTATGATGATTAATGTGTTATTTCCTAATGATTATCCTTAATACCGCCCCTCGGATTTTGGGATCGTCACAAACATATTCCCTGATCGTCATGCTTCCCTGTTTCAGAGTTAGAAACTTTTCCATTTGCAGGCTTCTTTCGGCTTGGGAGAGGAATTTCATCTCAAACCTTGTCCTGAAGTCTTCCCATGTTTCCACCGCCCTCTGAGCATTGGTAACTTCCCACCAATAGGAAGCTTCATCCTAACGTAACCACACCGCAAGTTGTATCTTTTGCCTGTCATCCACTCCAAAGATGACAAACAAATCCTCAGTCTCCTTTAACCAGTTTCTTGCTCCAACAAAAGATTCTATCCCATAAAAGTCTTTTTCACCCATAGCCTTGAAGTCTCTACATGTTTTTGCAAAGGCATTTCCAAGAGGAGGCGGAGGAGGAGGAGCAACCATGGCCAATGGAGGAGGGATGTCTGCTGGGCCCGCGCCATTGGCCCTTGCTTCTAAGAACCTCCTAAACCAGCCGGGAATCGTCACTCCTTCCGGAAGGTTAAGGTCTCCAGACATGCTGAAAAAGAAAGGGAAAAATTCAAAACAAAGGATAGAGAAGGATAGATAGGGCACATGGCTTTTGGGAATTTTGTCTTTTTATTAATATAACACTTTTTCTAAAAAAAAAAATGCTTCTTTAAACTTTTGAAAAGAATTTTCAAAAACTTTTATCTTGTCTGGTAAACCTGGCTCTGATACCAAGTGAAACACCCCACCTCCATTAAGGTCACTCACAAAGGGAATGCCTTAACTTTGGTGGAGGGTTATAAGTAAAAGCCACAGATGAACTCAAGACAGATATAATTACACATGTTTTAAACAGCGGAAACCAAATAAACTTTTATTTCATCAATACGTGTATCAAACAAAAATTTCCATAATTGTCTCAAAATATTTTTAACATTACAACCTCATAACTGTCTTGATTATTAAAGAAGCATGAAAATATAAATAAAGTGACAAAAATCCCCATAGTGATATCCAAAGCCATAGTCCGAGCAAAAGAGATCCAAATCATACATCTACGTTCTTGGTGCTTGAAAAGAGCCTGACGGAGTTGAGCTGTTTCCTCCCTGTGGACCGGGGGGGACGAAAGAAAAGAAGACGAAAAGAAAATAGGGTCAGACATAAAGCCTGAGTAAATCTAGTAACTGTTCAGTATGTGAATAAGAAAAGGGCATGATGGATGTAAACTAAAAATAGGAAAGTGTCACAGGCTAAGTGTAACACCCCGAATTTCGGTTAATGCTAAAATTCACTAATTACAGAATAAATAATCTCAGATGTGAGAATTGGGGGAAACGGGCTGCGTCATTGCGTTCGTCTCGGAAAAATACGCGAAATAGAGTCCGAAATTTTGTAAATCGGAGTCCGTATGGCCCTGTTATGGCCCAATGAAGTTTACGGAAAATTCAAAGTTCAAAACAGATTTAAAATTGGGGTTTAAATTTAGAAATTGGGGCCATTAGGCGCAGGCGGGAAAATTCCCGCCTGGCTACCCAAGTCGACAGCCCTGTCGACTGGGCAGTCGACTTGGCTAGGACCAAGTCGACAGCCCTGTCGACTTGGGTGTCGACAGGGGGTGCTCGGCCAGTTTGGCCTGGTGCACCATTTTAGTGTTTGGGCTGTGTTTTGGGGCTGTTTTCTGGAAGCTTCCAAGATCTGATGGACCTAAACTAACCTAGGGTTAATCTAAGGGTCTAAAACACATCCTAATTCTATAAATAAGACCCTAAACTACCCCTAAATGCACATAATCCTATCCTCTAACCAAACTATGCCAAAATTTTCTATGATCATGGCCTCTACTCAAAACCCTAGCCTCCATCCTCTTCCTAAACTATTTCTATGAAGGCTTTCATGTTCATACAAGCATCTTTGAGTTGTATGAGTGATCATTAGCTTGCATTCATCATCAAGATGCAAGCTTTATTGTCAAGGCTAGAGTTTTTGGGTGATTTTTGGCAAGGGTTTGCTTATTGGAGTTTAGGGTGAGTTTCTATAGCTTTAATAATCAATTGTTAAATTGATTATGATAGGATATGAGAAGATATGGCTATGTTTGTGGATAAATGTGCTTATGCAAGTTTAGTATGGTGTATGTTGTGTGTTTTGCAAGTTTTATGCTATATGCAAGTTTGATGCTATGTTTTATGATGCTCACCATGCAAAACACTATGTTGAACATTGGTGCATATGTAACATGTTATGCAAGCTATACGTGAGATTATATGCAAGTTTATGTGTAACATGTTATGCAAGTTATGTATTTGGTTTTATGCATGCTAAGTATTTGGTTTTGTGCATGCTAAATATTTGGTTTTATGCATGCTAAGTGTTTGGTTTTATGCAAGTTATGATGCAAGTTCATATGCAAAGTTATGATGCAAGTTCATATGCAAGTTTGTCTCTTTTTATGATATGCATAATATATGCAAGTTTGCCTCTATGTATGACATAAGTACATGTGCAAGTTCATCCCTTTTAGACCTATGACATGTATGCAAGTTGACACCTTTATGATAGGTCTATGACATGAACATTTAAGCAAGTTACCATCTTTATGACATATGCAAGTTTGGGTTGGTTATGCAAGTTGGGTTTATGGTCATATATACAAGTTGACACCTTTTTAACCCATGATAATGCTAATGATATGCTAAGTTGAACCCATGGTGTGTATGATGAATCTTCTCTTTTGAAGTATGTCATGTTAACGTATTTACGTGGGGACGATGGGGTAAAAATTAATGAACACATAAAATTGTGTGAAGTGGGTATGATTAAACATACCGTAAAGTGGATGGACATAATTGGGAATTTGCCTATTAAGTTAGGTCTACCCATATTATGGAATTGGGAATTTACCTATTGAGTTAGGTCTACCCATATTCTTAAATATTTGTAATTAATTAGGGATAATTAATACAAATTATGGGGGTGATTAATTAGGTGCAATTAATCGGCTAAGACACGAGGTTGGACCCTTTTGTAGCATAAGACTGCCCGGAACCGACCGGCAAATCCAGCGGCTACAAATGATTGGCCCAATGTGAGAGGTCTTAGTCATAAACTAAATACGTGACAAGTGTAAAGACACGAGGTTAGACTCTGTTATGGTGTAAGGCTGCCCGGAACCAACCGGCATATCAAGCTGCCATAAAAGACAGTCTAATGTGAGAGGTCTTTACAAAGGTTACGATCTTAATTAATTAAGAAACACTTAACCAAATTAGCATGTAGTGGGGCATGAGGGGTTAAGTGAGTGCCTTGGGTGGCATGTAGTAACTAGTGGGGGTGCCTTGGGTGGCATGAGAAAACTAGTGGGTTGCCTTGGGTGGCAATAGAAAATATGATTAGAATACTTAACCAAAGTGGAACATGTAATTTAAACATGATTAAAGGGTTAAGTAAGTGCCTTGGGTGGCATGTGGGAATTAAGTAAGTGCCTTGGGTAGCATGTGGAAATCTAGTGGGGGCCTTAAGTGGCAATTGAAATATAATTAAATGACAAGCTTAAGTAGTAGCTTGTGGGGGCCTTAAGTGGCAATTGAAATATAATTAAATGACAAGCTTAAGTAGTAGCTTGTGGGGGCCTTAAGTGGCAATTGAAATATAATTAAATGACAAGCTTAAGTAGTAGCTTGTGGGGGCCTTAAGTGGCAATTGAAATATGATTAGATGACTTAACCAAACCTTAACATGTAAGTGGGTATGATTATAAAAGGGGTTAAGTGGGATGCACTAGATAAAGTGGCAAGCTTAAGTAGTAGCTTGTGGGGGCCCATTTCAACCAATATCCCAAACGTATCTTTGTGGGCTCGACCCAAGTCGAGGACGGGACACGCATATTGGGCTTGACTATAAGAGGCCAAAACGGGGTAGCGGTGGCAACGCGAGTCCAACGGGTTTCATATGCGTGTGTGGACCCGGGCTGGTAGGTAAGACGTTGTTGCATCGTGTAGGTATAAGCCGTGCACCATTGATTTTCAGGTTGCCACTTTGGGGAGTGATACACCCCACTGTGGGGCCAGCACGGGTATCTACGGTAGGGAGCCGATCGCTTGGGGAGTAGTGGGTACACCTAGTGGAGATAGGGGCAGACGACACCTATGTAGTCAGCTAGGGGTACACGAAACTACTATTAAAGATTACTGAGTACACCTAGTGGAGATGGGGGCAGACGGCACCTATGTAGTCAGCTAGGGGTACAAGAAACTATTGGGTAAAATTACTAAGTACACTTAGTGGGATCAACCTTTAAGTAGGAATTACCCTTGGGTGGGTAGAACTGGTGTGGTGCAGTGTAGAAATTACCCTTGGGTGGGTAGATCTGGGGTGGTGAAATCTAGTAATTATCCTTGGGTGGATAAATGCGTCTTTTCGGTTATTTTAGTACATCCTGTGTTTAGTTGGCTACTTAGTGTAGTCATTATCCCCAGAGGTACCGTACCTTATTTATATCATACCCTAATTACTTTAATGATTGTATTGTTAGGGTTATAGGACTCACTCAGACTTATGTCTGACCCCGTTGTTTCTTTATCTTTTTCCCAACCCTCAGGTTATCAGAGTGGGCCTAGCACTAGTGGGCTCTGATCAGACTACTTTATCTATCTTTTGGAACTTGGACCGTGGATGTAAAGCTCAGTTCATCTTGTCTATTATGGCTATTAGGTTATGTAGTGGGATTATGTACTTCTGTTTTTATCAGGATGGATATTATGTACTTGACTCTTATTTATGGTTTTGGTGTAACCAAACATGTTTTATTTTCCGCTGCAATGAAATGATGTTTTAAATTCTCAAGTATTACTTATATCTGTCTTGTTGTAATTCTTCTATTCTATATTCACTTAAAATACTCCACTGATGCTATGGCATTCCCTTAGTGAGTGACCGTAGCGGGTGTGGGGTGTTACACGTGGTATCAGAGCCAGGTTACCAGAACAGATAAAAATTTTAGAAAAACTATTTTCTAAGAATATTTTTGGAAAGGAGTATTTTCAAAAACATGTCTTTTAAGAGAAAAGTTTTTGAAAGAAAAGCATAATCCCCAATAGCCATATCTATATCTCTCGAATTCTCCGTTTTGAATCTCTTCCCCTCTCGTTTTGAGTTTCCCCTCCGCGTATACATGATCTTTCTAAGATAGATAAGAATGGAAAACCACTTCAAGGGACTTAGACATTAGTCGGATTAGAAGTTGGTTCAAGAAGGAGGAGGACTGGTAGGTATCTATTGGATAGACGATGGGAGGAAGGCTCAAATAGCTGTTTGGTTAATAAAGGATGAAACCTCATTGGTGGGAGGTTACAAGTGGAGAATGGGAAGAAGAAGGCGAGTAGTTATCCTTTTGGGAGGAATAGGACACCTTATTAGGGTTGTCCAAAGAGGCAAGGGCAAGGTACGGAATCTTTTGGAGGGTAGTTGTATTCCCTCACGGCTAGTGTACCAGATGGGGATATGACCGTCTAGGTTGGAATTTGGATTTCTTTATTATCCGGTTCGAACTTTATTTGATTCTGACGCATCGAGTTCGTTTATCTCATCATTGTTAGTTGAGTCACTGCACTTAGACACCAGTTTGGTAGATGATCCCTTAGTTGTTTCAAACCCAATTGGGGCTCCATGATGTGTTTGGGTTTGAAAGGTTCTATACTTAGCGTTGAGTTTAGAGGTGATGCTTTTTGGGCTTCACGGGCTATGGGATAGTTTTGGGCATGGACTGGTTATCCAGTAGGGGTGCCGTTCTTGATTTTGAAGGGAGAGTTGTTAGGTTTATGACCCGCTTGGGTAACACTCTCGAGATCTCTTGTAATCCCATGGAAACTGTTATGCTAGGTTATCTAGAATCGCTTGACACGTCGGTCGAGAGTTTAAGATCTGTTAGAGTGGTCCGGGAAGACTCGGATGTGTTTGAGGAGGTGAAGGGCTTACCTCCGGAGCGGGAGATTGACTTCCGAATATATCGGGTAGACAATGCCAAACCAGTATCTTGGCCAGTGTGCCACATGGCTCCTCGTGAGAGGAGGGAACTCCATAAGCAAGTAGGCGATTTGCTTGAGAAGGGGTTCATAGGACGAAGTATGTCGGAGTGGGGTGCTCCAGTAGTTTTTGCCATGAAGGCGGATGGGTCCCTCAGACTTTGTGTAGGCTAAGGAGAACTAAATAAACTCACAAAGAAGAATAGACACCCATTGCCGAGGATTGATGATCTCTTTGGTCAGTTAGTTGGTACCTCAGTATTTTCGCAGTTGGACTTAGCCACGGGGTTTCGTTAGTTGAGAGTGGCTGAGGATAGTATAGAGGAGACTGCCTTTAGGACTCCAGACGGTTTTTATGAGTGGCTGGTGATGCCATTTGGTTTGACGAACGCCCCCGCATACATCATACTCTATTGATGAAAAGGGTGTTCAGGGAGTACCTAAATAAGTTCGTGATGGTCTTTGTAAATGACGCCTTGGTCTTTTCTGGGAGCAAAATAAGTTTTCGTATGTGCTCAATAGGTTGAGCGAAGCCAGTTATGGAATAAACGGTGGTTTTGGAGAGGGACTGGCAAGGACATCCAGAGTTGGACAAGGGCTTAATTATTTAAGCCGTTTTTACTAGTATCATCTCACGTAGGTCGTCTGAATTTGAAGGAGGTATCCCTTGGGTGTTTGTCTGATATTGGTTTAGGCCTTTGGGGCTTGCATTTGGGGGATGTGGAGTTCGACTAGGGTGGTCTGCATGAGAGATGGACAGTGGTGATGATGGGATTCTTGGCATCCTATGAGTTTGAGATAGCGTATACCCATGGCAAGGGTAACGTGGTGACGAATGCCTTAAGTAGAAAAAGGTTGCCCTTGAGTTCAGTGTTCGTTGAACGATGGAGCTTAGAGTTTATTTCTATGTTTGACTTTAGACCTTCCGTTGACTTTGTACCCAGTTTGCTAGCCTCCTTGGAGGTTAGGACTACCCTTTTGGGGTGTATTGGCGGAGCACAGCGGGACGACCCACAGTTGGTTGAGTTAGTAGAGAAGCTCATGAGGAGGGGGAGTCGTCCAGCCATTTGAGTAGGTACACCCTAGAGGGTAAGGGGTGGTTGCGTAGAGACGGTAGACTTTGTGTACCGCAAGACAGGGGTTTGAGGAAGGCTATACTTGATGATGCACATCGGTCGAAGATGACCGTTCATCCCGATAGGGACAAGATGTACCAAGACATGAAGCGAGTTTTCTTTTAGGCCGGTATGAAGAAAGACGTGGCCGAGTATGTCGCTAGATGCTTGGTGGGCTAGCAAATGAAAGCGGAGCAGAAGAAACCAGGTGGGTTGCTTCACCCATTGGAAGTTCCGTAATGGAAGTGGGATAGCGTCTCGATGGATTTTATTGACGGGTTACCCAGATCGAGAAAGGATAATACGGGAATTTGGGTTGTGGTAGACAGACTTACTAAGAGCTCCCATTTTATACCCGTGGAGAATAAGAGAACTGCTCCATGGCTAGCTTCAGTTTACATTCGAGAGATTATTAGATGGCATGGTGTACCTTCCAGTATAGTGAGCGATTGAGATCCTATCTTCACTAGAGAGTTTTGGAAGAGTTTGCAAAAGGCGGTAGGGACTCAGTTGTGTTTGAGTACCGCATATCATCCTCATACGGATGGCCAGACCGAGAGGGTGAATCTTATTTTAGAAGACCTTTCGAGGCTATGTATATTAGATTTTGGAGGTACATGAGAAGAGCATCTTCCATTGGTGGAGTTGCCCGACAGACTTTGTGGTGTACATGACATATTCCATGTGTCACATTTGAGGAAGTGCCTACATGAGACCGCAGAGGCGGTAGAGCCGAGCTTACTTAAAGAAGTAAAGGTAGAGCGTGATGTGATTATTCGACGAGCTCCTACCCGCATCCTTGGGTCAGAGATTAGGAAGTTGAGAAATAGAGAGGTTCGACTAGTCAAAGTAAAAAGGGGAGAAGGTGAGAGCAGTGCTACTTGGGAAACAGAAGTGAAGATGCGTTCGTTATACCCATTCCTTTTTGAGGGTATGTCCTTTAAACGTCTCCTTTATCGTTTGTCTAGTGCTTATCTTATCTTTAGTATGTCCTCTCATTAGTACCTTTGACCTTTAGATAGGGTAAACCTATGGTTGAAACATGTGTTTGAGACATGTTATGTTTGATGGATGCATGTGGACGCAAGTGGTTGCTAGTGGTTGCTCGTGGATGCATATATACACACTCTAGGCACTAGATCGGCTCAATCACTTCATATTGCATATTGCATAAAATTGTGTGTAGGTAGCTATATTAATGGATGTATAATGGTTGTGTTATCACATGGATGATGCATTTTGGTGAATGATTGTGCACTCATGTAGAAGTTGTATGTGTCGATAGGGTTCTCTCGCATACATAATGGATGCATGGCACTATCATGGTTTGCATATGTTCATACATTAGATAGGGAACATATACACACACTTTTTGCATATACTCATACATTATTAGAAATTGTTTTAAGAACAATGGATGCCCGTGTTTGATGGATTGAGTAGATGGTTGTTTGGATGGTAGGATATGCATTCTCCTTAGCTTAGAGATTTCGGGGACGAAATCCTTTAAGGAGGGGAGAATGTAACACCCCGAATTTCGGTTAATGCTAAAATTCACTAATTACAGAATAAATAATCTCAGATGTGAGAATTGGGGGAAACGGGCTGCGTCATTGCGTTCGTCTCGGAAAAATACGCGAAATAGAGTCCGAAATTTTGTAAATCGGAGTCCGTATGGCCCAGTTATGGCCCAATGAAGTTTACGGAAAATTCAAAGTTCAAAACAGATTTAAAATTGGGGTTTAAATTTAGAAATTGGGGCCATTGGGCGCAGGCGGGAAAATTCCCGCCTGGCTACCCAAGTCGACAGCCCTGTCGACTGGGCAGTCGACTTGGCTAGGACCAAGTCGACAGCCCTGTCGACTTGGGTGTCGACAGGGGGTGCTCGGCCAGTTTGGCCTGGTGCACCATTTTAGTGTTTGGGCTGTGTTTTGGGGCTGTTTTCTGGAAGCTTCCAAGATCTGACGGACCTAAACTAACCTAGGGTTAATCTAAGGGTCTAAAACACATCCTAATCCTATAAATAAGACCCTAAACTACCCCTAAATGCACATAATCCTATCCTCTAACCAAACTATGCCAAAATTTTCTATGATCATGGCCTCTACTCAAAACCCTAGCCTCCATCCTCTTCCTAAACTATTTCTATGAAGGCTTTCATGTTCATACAAGCATCTTTGAGTTGTATGAGTGATCATTAGCTTGCATTCATCATCAAGTTGCAAGCTTTATTGTCAAGGCTAGAGTTTTTGGGTGATTTTTGGCAAGGGTTTGCTTATTGGAGTTTAGGGTGAGTTTCTATAGCTTTAATAATCAATTGTTAAATTGATTATGATAGGATATGAGAAGATATGGCTATGTTTGTGGATAAATGTGCTTATGCAAGTTTAGTATGGTGTATGTTGTGTGTTTTGCAAGTTTTATGCTATATGCAAGTTTGATGCTATGTTTTATGATGCTCACCATGCAAAACACTATGTTGAACATTGGTGCATATGTAACATGTTATGCAAGCTATACGTGAGATTATATGCAAGTTTATGTGTAACATGTTATGCAAGTTATGTATTTGGTTTTATGCATGCTAAGTATTTGGTTTTGTGCATGCTAAATATTTGGTTTTATGCATGCTAAGTGTTTGGTTTTATGCAAGTTATGATGCAAGTTCATATGCAAAGTTATGATGCAAGTTCATATGCAAGTTTGTCTCTTTTTATGATATGCATAATATATGCAAGTTTGCCTCTATGTATGACATAAGTACATGTGCAAGTTCATCCCTTTTAGACCTATGACATGTATGCAAGTTGACACCTTTATGATAGGTCTATGACATGAACATTTAAGCAAGTTACCATCTTTATGACATATGCAAGTTTGGGTTGGTTATGCAAGTTGGGTTTATGGTCATATATACAAGTTGACACCTTTTTAACCCATGATAATGCTAATGATATGCTAAGTTGAACCCATGGTGTGTATGATGAATCTTCTCTTTTGAAGTATGTCATGTTAACGTATTTACGTGGGGACGATGGGGTAAAAATTAATGAACACATAAAATTGTGTGAAGTGGGTATGATTAAACATACCGTAAAGTGGATGGACATAATTAGGAATTTACCTATTAAGTTAGGTCTACCCATATTATGGAATTGGGAATTTACCTATTGAGTTAGGTCTACCCATATTCTTAAATATTTGTAATTAATTAGGGATAATTAATACAAATTATGGGGGTGATTAATTAGGTGTAATTAATCGGCTAAGACACGAGGTTGGACCCTTTTGTAGCATAAGACTGCCCGGAACCGACCAGCAAATCCAGTGGCTACAAATGATTGGCCCAATGTGAGAGGTCTTAGTCATAAACTAAATACGTGACAAGTGTAAAGACACGAGGTTA
This sequence comes from Allium sativum, assembly GCA_030737875.1. Classification (NCBI taxonomy): domain Eukaryota; kingdom Viridiplantae; phylum Streptophyta; class Magnoliopsida; order Asparagales; family Amaryllidaceae; genus Allium; species Allium sativum. The sequence continues at coordinate 1,053,785,784 of CM060922.1, forward strand.
GACTCTGTTATGGTGTAAGGCTGCCCGGAACCAACCGGCATATCCAGCTGCCATAAAAGACAGTCTAATGTGAGAGTTCTTTACAAAGGTTACGATCTTAATTAATTAAGAAACACTTAACCAAATTAGCATGTAGTGGGGCATGAGGGGTTAAGTGAGTGCCTTGGGTGGCATGTAGTAACTAGTGGGGGTGCCTTGGGTGGCATGAGAAAACTAGTGGGTTTCCTTGGGTGGCAATAGAAAATACGATTAGAATACTTAACCAAAGTGGAACATGTAATTTAAACATGATTAAAGGGTTAAGTAAGTGCCTTGGGTGGCATGTGGGAATTAAGTAAGTGCCTTGGGTAGCATGTGGATATCTAGTGGGGGCCTTAAGTGGCAATTGAAATATAATTAAATGACAAGCTTAAGTAGTAGCTTGTGGGGGCCTTAAGTGGCAATTGAAATATAATTAAATGACAAGCTTAAGTAGTAGCTTGTGGGGGCCTTAAGTGGCAATTGAAATATAATTAAATGACAAGCTTAAGTAGTAGCTTGTGGGGGCCTTAAGTGGCAATTGAAATATAATTAAATGACAAGCTTAAGTAGTAGCTTGTGGGGGCCTTAAGTGGCAATTGAAATATGATTAGATGACTTAACCAAACATTAACATGTAAGTGGGTATGATTATAAAAGGGGTTAAGTGGGATGCACTAGATAAAGTGGCAAGCTTAAGTAGTAGCTTGTGGGGGCCCATTTCAACCAATATCCCAAATGTATCTTTGTGGGCTCGACCCAAGTCGAGGACGGGACACGCATATTGGGCTTGACTATAAGAGGCCAAAACGGGGTAGCGGTGGCAACGCGAGTCCAACTGGTTTCATATGCGTGTGTGGACCCGGGCTGGTAGGTAAGACGTTGTTGCATCGTGTAGGTATAAGCCGTGCACCATTGATTTTCAGGTTGCCACTTTGGGGAGTGATACACCCCACTGTGGGGCCAGCACGGGTATCTACGCTAGGGAGCCGATCGCTTGGGGAGTAGTGGGTACACCTAGTGGAGATAGGGGCAGACGGCACCTATGTAGTCAGCTAGGGGTACACGAAACTACTATTAAAGATTACTGAGTACGCCTGGTGGAGATGGGGGCAGACGGCACCTATGTAGTCAGCTAGGGGTACAAGAAACTATTGGGTAAAATTACTAAGTACACTTAGTGGGATCAACCTTTAAGTAGGAATTACCCTTGGGTGGGTAGAACTGGTGTGGTGCAGTGTAGAAATTACCCTTGGGTGGGTAGATCTGGGTGGTGAAATCTAGTAATTATCCTTGGGTGGATAAATGCGTCTTTTCGGTTATTTTAGTACATCCTGTGTTTAGTTGGCTACTTAGTGTAGTCATTATCCCCAGAGGTACCGTACCTTATTTATATCATACCCTAATTACTTTAATGATTGTATTGTTAGAGTTATAGGACTCACTCAGACTTATGTCTGACCCTGTTGTTTCTTTATCTTTTTCCCAACCCTCAGGTTATCAGAGTGGGCCTAGCACTAGTGGGCTCTGATCAGACTACTTTATCTATCTTTTGGAGCTTGGACCGTGGATGTAAAGCTCAGTTCATCTTGTCTATTATGGCTATTAGGTTATGTAGTGGGATTATGTACTTTTGTTTTTATCAGGATGGATATTATGTACTTGACTCTTATTTATGGTTTTGGTGTAACCAAACATGTTTTATTTTCCGCTGCAATGAAATGATGTTTTAAATTCTCAAGTATTACTTATATCTGTCTTGTTGTAATTCTTCTTTTCTATATTCACTTAAAATACTCCACCGATACTATGGCATTCCCTTAGTGAGTGACCGTAGCGGGTGTGGGGTGTTACACTAAGGAAGTGTCGAATATACTATCACACCCATACTATATCTCTGCACCTATTCGAGTTTATTCTAACTGGCACCCCATGGTGAGGGTGAAGTGATCCCCATTCTTATTAAAGATCGGCTCCTACTCGCGTTAACATGTGTCATACGACCCCCAAGAATTGTAGATACCTATGTTGGTCCCACAATGGGGTATATCAAGACCCATGGTGGCGGCCCCGACACAAAACTAGAAGACATAGGTTATACTACTGGTGTCCCTAGTGCCCTGGTTGTCTGCTCCGGAGTGTGTGCACGCCCGCACCCCGTTAGACCTGCACTGTGCACCCACCGCCGTCGTTTGACCGCTTACAATCAGCCCAGTAATCGTGCCCCACCCTGCCTAGTTTCAGGGTACCGTTGATACCTAACTTTGGGTTACTGCTGAAACGGGTCCCTCGTTACCAGGATTTTCTAGTCAAACATGTTAAGTAGTTAAGTGTCTGTATTTACCTAACCCCACCCATCAATTCTTGTTAACATGTTGAATTTGGTTAAGTGTTATAGTTGACTTATCCCTACCATCTGTCCTTGGCCTCTTAGGAGCACCAGACCACTCACATTAGACAAGTATTGCTACGGTTACTGGATATGCCGGTCGGTTCCGGGCAGGTTTACACCGTAGATCAGTCTAACCTCGGGTCCTTATTGGGCTCAATGCTTAACCACCCACATTAGATAGGTATTGTTGTGACTACTGGACAGCCGGGCGGGTCCAGGCGGGTTTACATCACAACTCAATCCAACCTCGGGTTAAGCATATCGTGTTTTCTAAATTTACATATTTGTCTTTATTACTGAATATATGTAAATTTGTCAACAATTAAATGTTATGGCCCACATTCCAAGTTTAATATTTTTGGTATAATAATTTATACCATTTAAATGCCACCAATTTTGGCTTGTGACAAACATGCCAATTCAATATATTTTTATGTCAAGTTTTCAAATATTCCCAACGTTCCCCCGTTGAAACATTAGGCTAACAAGTCTTAGCCTAATATTCGTTCGCCTAGTTTTTAACATATAATATTAGGCTAAAAACTTAGCCTAATTTAGCGCACACAAATAAGCATAAGGGAATTCATAAACGTAAACGAGACATAGGTGTAAACTTGGCATTTTTGGCATAATCAATATGAACATGTAATACATAAAGGTGTGTGGCGCATGAACTTGCAATTTGGCGATTTAACTAACATATAACATGGGTCATGTGAACTTGCATTCAAATCAAAGTTTGACTAAGTAGGTGACATATGAAATGGCATAGTTTAGGCAAATACAAGCTTGTGTTTAAACATGTTAACTTGGCATAATATCGACCACAAAACTAGCATGCTATATATTCATCAAAATGTACAATTTTTACATCTAATCATATAGCCTATTTCAACATGAACTTGCATAGTCTATGAAACCCAAACGATGTTTGACATAGAATCAATTATATTTTGCAAATAGACATGAACTTATATAGTTTATGAAACATAGATCTAATTACACTTACAAATAAACATAAGAACAATATCATAGGTTTTGGATCATATAGGCATAAAAGGTCTATAACATGTTTGCATAAATTCCAATCTTAGACATAGTCCATGTCATCGCCATATACATAAAATGATCAAATTCTAATTTTTGCCACAAACTTGCAAGTACAATCGTTCAAATGGGCTTGCTGTAAAAACCCGTAACTTCCCCGTAAAGGAAAGAGCGGATAGTTCGAGAACAAGCCACAACAGAACGCATATAAAAGAACATTTCATTTTATATCACAACAATGCATCAGATTACAAGAATATACAGAGTATAAATGAATATTACACAGAAATATCAGAGATTTAATTTACATTTAAATACATCGCAGCGGAAAATAATACAATACACAACTAGAAGAGATATACGGATACAAAGCTTTCCGGATATCGTTCCAGCTGTAAACCAGGATCCTGTGAATATAAATCTGCAAAACCAAAACTACTAGCTGCCCGTGTCAAAATAAGGGCACCCAGAGTTCAGGTTAAAACAATAAACTCCAGGTCAGTCATGTGACTGGTGTGAGAACTAAAACAGTTATTATTCTTTATTTTAAAAGTTAGGTAAATCAAGGGACCACGCCGTATAACACGGAATGGGTTTCCTCCCAAGAATACCAGTGCATAAAACAAACAGCGCAATGCTAAATAAAGAAAAATGAAGCTGTTATAAGACCCAGGTCCTATCACACAATGCAACGCAAGCCGGGGGATAGGGTTTTCCCTTATAACAGCCAAAGAATGCTTGATACGTTTAAAACAAATCATTTGATACTATTATAAGTGCATACTATATAAAACAACTTCAAATCATAAATATCAATCATAGGCGACATGAGCGTCCCATGCCACTATGTCGCCATATATAGGTTTACAGATAAAATCGCAAAGTCACGTATTTGGAAATTGGATTTCCATCTATGAACTGAGGCTAGGGATCGTCCTCACCGAATTCGTGACTCTCTAGCCCGAGCCACAGGCAGGTACTCTGTCAAGCCTTTGGATCGTCAGGGCCGGTCCACCGATGTGGATTAAAATGCCTGAACACTGTGTTTCCCCTCCCTTTGGGGCGTAAATGAGCCAACGAATGACTCCATCGGACCCGGATCGTCCGATCTAACTGAGGCGCCTCGCAACAGCAACAACCACACAGGTGAAAAGTATATAAATGTCAGGGCTGGTAGGTCACTGACACCACCCTAGCTAGAAGGAAACGCATGCCCTCCCTGAGGTCCTCTCCCGTTTTTGGTTCACAACCGGGGTGCGAGGCTCGCGAAGTAAACGTTACACAAAGCTGTGCCACACAGGCTGTGCTTTGATCATCACCACAAGACTTTGCTTTTCAACAGAAGCCTTGATCATTTGCATCTTAGCATGCCACACAGGCAAACCACGCTATGCAACCGATATCAGTCACACAGAATGAAATCCAATGTCAGACACACAGTCCATTTACAAGTCCGTACTGGGTCTGAACGAAACCGAAGGCACCTAGTACCCCGCATATCCATCGATCTCCAAGTACGTCTGGACGATCACCAACTGTTTCCATCTTCTTGGGTGTACAGCCCAATCAAGATCATCAGTAATCACCCAAACGACGTGAAGACCTCCGTTCTTCAACCATCGTCTTCATCTTCGACTTATCGTCGTATCAGTTATTCAGAATGGTTTAAACCTGGTCTTTCCGAATAACTCGCGTATATTTTAAATAAGTGTTACACAAACACAACATACGCCTCATTCCAATTCATCAGTCACTAACCGTAAATTAATCAAGAGAATAATTTCCCAAATATTAACCCCGAAGGCCGAAACCAACATCAGATCAATATCCAGGAAACCATTCTGCTTAGCTAACCGACAGTTAGTTTCTGAATTTCACATTCATAGGGAAAGGTTCCCATTAATTTTATCAAAGATAAATTCTTTATATTTATTCTTTAATCTATCCTTTTGAATTTCGATTCAACTAGTCGGGATTAACGAACCTTACCGAAGTAATCAGTTATTTTAATTTCCCAATCCCAACCTATTCATTCCATGAAGTAAAACTGGTTATACTTCATATCTAACACCACGGTGTTATCGGTAAATTCAATTACCATTTCACATTCAAATCTAATTAAAGATTTAACTAACGCCTGGAGCAAAACTGGTGCTACTCCATTCTCGATCTTTTCAATCTAATTAAAGATTCATTAAAACTCCACTTAGTTTTAATCTGTGACTGGGTTAAAGAATCAGTGTCATTTAAAACACGGCCCACAATAAACCCAAAATCACATTCATTAATTATCGGGTTAAAGAACAAGTGTTACTTAAAACACTGTTCACGATAAACCCAAAAATCAATACCAATTCAATTCCAATTAAATATTATTTAATTGGTGCACTTCATTAAATCTAAATAAAAAGATTTAATCTTTTCTCAACTGGGCTTAAGAACAGTGTTAATGAAGACACCATTCATGACAAACCCAAATCCCATTTGATATTAAACACAAGGCTCTGAATAGAAAATATATCGGCTTATATTCAATATCAAATTCTACGACCAACAGATATCGTATTGGAAATAACGATATATAAATATCTTTCAAATTCCCATAACAACATCTGTATAATCACGAAATCCAACATCGAAATATTCCGAAGACAATTTCGATTCAAATCCATTCCAATATAATTATTGGAAATTCTAGTTATTTTCAAAACCATTTCAAATTCAATTTATTTATTTAAAAATAAATAGAATTATAATTCTAGTTTAAAACTAGTTCATTTCGATAAAAATCTATTTTTATCTTTTCAAATATGGAGTTTTTCATCCCAATTCTTTTCAAATCATTTCTTACGATTTTACACAAATTATTACTATTTTTAATAATTTTATTAAGGCCCGTACAGTCGATCTCCATCAACGGCCATCGAACTGCACTTACAGCGGCCTTTTTCAAATTTGATTTGGACATAATTCCAAATCCAACCGTTAGATTTCTAATTTCTAATATTCGTTAGAAAGCTCTTTTCGATACGAACCCAACGGTTCCGGTTTTAGGAGAATCCGACGGTCGGATCTCCCGTAATATCCGTTCAAAGTCAATGGTCGAAATTCGGGAACTGCCGCGGCGCAGCGCGTTCTATTCAGGCCATTATATTATATATATAATATATACTTCGTTGATATCAATTCAAAACGTGCTTTATAAATCGTTTTAAATTCATTTTCAAAACGGTTTCAACTTTATATTCAATTTCAAATCAAAATTGAATATTATAATATAAATTCGTTTTAAATTCATTTCAAATCGATTTCAATTCAAATTGATTTCTAATTCAATTTTGGTTCTAATTCAATTCAATTCCATTTCAATTCGAATTCATTTATATTCAATTTCAATTCGAATTCATTTATTTTCAATTTCAATTCGAATTCATTTCTATTCAATTTCAATTCGAATTCGTTTCTATTCAATTTCAATTCGAATTCGTTATATTCAATTTCAATTCGAATTCGTTATATTCAATTTCAATTCGAATTCGTTTATATTTAATTTCAATTCGAATTCGTTTATATTCAATTTCAATTCGAATTCGTTTATATTTAATTTCAATTCGAATTTATTTATATTCAATTCTTTTCAAAATATCAGATTTTGAAATCACTTTCGATATTCATTATAAAATGAATAAAATCGATATAAATATCATTCACGTCAAAATGGCGTAAATCTAATCAATACGGCTTCATATATTCCTATTTTCAAATATTCTATTTCAAATATTTCTTTTTCAAATATTTCTATTCAAATATTTCTATTTCAAAACTTTCTTTTTCAAAACTTTCTTTTTCAAAACTGGAATGAGGCCCAATCAATTACCATATAATGTTAATTATATGGATTTTCTACAACACATGTATACAATAACAACGATGAATAATCAACCATCATCCAAAGTGCATTCTACACTGTATAAGCATCAAATATAAATATTCGACGCTTATAACAGCCTGACAATCAATCGATCGACATACAACTAAACAATCGGGATTAGTGTACGTCAAATATCATCCCAATACCCGTGTGGGGTTTCAAGCAATCAAACACAGATTTTTATTTGTGCAGTTGGGCGATGTGTAAAATTTATCGTCCCAATCAATGTCCTTCAAATAGGTGTACATAAACAAACCGTCCGGTTTGTAAATGAATATTTATTTATTCACATTCCCATTAAAAATTATATTTTTAACGATCAAACTATTTTATTCAACCTATGAATATTCTATTCGGTTCATTTATTAAATAAAATGTTATCTTTATTTTTCTAACTTATTTTTAGAAAATTTCGGCGGCATAACGACACGATACTAGAAACGGGACGAGGCCTAGCCTTATCCCCGGTCTAGTGAAGGCCCACGCCATTCACACATCAATCAAATTCACCAAACAACCAAATTCAAATCAAATCATCTAACTAATCTATGCAACCAAACAAACAAGTCCATGGTCTGTGGACGATTGTGTCGGGTGCTACTAAACACCGTCTGCATCCTAGTATATATATAACTAGAAAAAGAAATTGAAAGGTGAGAAATTCTCACAGAATAGCTAATCCAACGCCACGACTCTTCTTAGGTAGAAGTCTTCGTCGTTCTTGCCTCTTGTAACTTTCTTTGCCCGCAGCCACTACATATGTAAAAATCGAATTTTTACTTTGCTATTCAATATATAAAAATCGAATTTTTATATTCCTACATATATAAAAACTGTATTTCTAACTTACTACTAGAATAAAAATTATATTTTGAACCTTTCTATCATATAAAAATTATATTTTTATTATCTCTATTATAGAAAAAATCATATCTTTAATATTTCTATTATATAAAAATCACTTCTTTAATATTTCTATAATATAAAAATCCCTTCTTTAATATTTCTATAATATAAAAATCACTTCTTTAATATTTCTATAATATAACAATCACTTCTTTAATACTTCTAAAATATAAGCTTCCTCCTAGTAAAAATATAAACTTTTTTTTCTTCTTTCCCTTTAAAATTAATTACTGTAACCAAATAAAAATAAATAACTATATAATTAAAATTAAAAACTTACAATGGAATAAGGAGGAGGAGGGGGTTTTCTGGTTTCGACGAACTGGATTGGTGGGGTTCGCTGCGGTGGTTAGCGGCCAGGGAGGTGGCGGATTCCGGTGCGGTTTGGGTAGGGGTCTCGCGGTGGGTTTGAGGAGGGGCTTCGCGTGTCGTATGGGAAAGGAGAGAGGAACGAGGGCTGAGCAAGAAGGAGGGGATCGGAGGAGGATGGGGGGAAGAGAGAGGCGATGCGGTTGGAGGAAGGACAGGCGGAGCAGAGGTGAGGAGACGATGGCGGCGGAGGAGGAGGTGCAACATCGATTTGGGAAATTCCTTTTTTTTTCGAAATGAACGGGATATGAAGAGAGAAAGGGGCCCAAGTGTTTATATAATTTATTTTATTATTTTTATATTCCACCAAAAAGTAACCTTTTATTTCGAACACGAAACGAAACCCGCCGCCTGTCGTCCGTAGCGTTTTACCCCCGTTCCGAACACAATGGTATATGTATCGTAAGCTGATTCGACCATTTCGATCAGTTTCCGTTAAAATCAACATATAACTCTATATATTGAATTTGAACGCGCATTTCAATTTACCGGGGCCACATACTAACTAGAAAAATTCCAGAAATATATTTTCTAGCTTCGTATTGACGATACGGTCATAACAAAACTAGTTTCGTCGGATTCTGAGACCGTTAGAAAAATGGCCATCTTCCAGTCGATTAAAATCAACTGAAACTGGTCAAACGCGTTTTCCTCTGCCACGCTCACATATTGATTCGAAAATTTATGAAATTTGGAATCTAGAAATAAATTGACATCACGGATCCAACAAAAGTGGTTTCGTCGAAATCCGAGGTCGTTTGCAAAATTTCCATTTTAAGGGCCTGAATTCCATAGCGACTATTCAGAATTTTCAACTGGACATATCTTTTTATCCCCGCTATGAAATTTCGATTTTTCGAATTCCTTAGAAAGATATTCACAAATAGATCCTAATGTTTTTGGTTTCACTAAAATCCGGATTATTTTGCACCCAGTACATTCAATTAAAGTTTGAATTCGAATTATCGAACTACCGCGCCATTTTCAATTCTATTTATAATTATATATATTTATATATATTCTAACGACGATCCATATAAATATATTCGTTCGAATTATATTAAAAATAAATTTCTCGTCAATATTATTTAAAATAATTCATTTTAAATAATCAAAATTCGCTAAAATTGCCAAAATAAAATTTTTAAACTGGCCCAGATTTTCAGGTTATTACAATCTCCCCCACTTAAAACTTTTCATCCCCGAAAAGGAACAAAATCGAAAGTGGTTTGATTAATCAACTCTACGTTCGATCTGGCTTCCATTCTCCAACTTTTCAGTTTCTGAGAATTTTCAAAATTTCAAAAATTTGGCTAACACCCTAAATTTTCGAAAAATTTCGCCATAACCTCCCCTGCACCGGGAGCCACGGGAAAATCCCGAAATTGCCATATAGGCCTTCTGATCTCAAAAAGAAAAAGAAAAAGCCAAGCGGCTAGCCAATAGGCTCATAAAATCATCATCACCCAAACAAAACAGTAAATTATAGTAAACATGTACCTATTTGTCGGGCAAACAAATTTTATTCTCTGCTCTAGCCTCCTTGCTATGACCTGTTCAATGTAAGTACAAGTATATGCAAGCAAATGCGACCAATTTTCAGTACAATTCAAAATTTGGTTCAATTAGGCATAATGGTTCAAAATTATCAAACTAATAAACAACCAACACAAACATCAATCAATTAGTGGATTAACGTTTCAAATTCATAATTTTGATATATATAAAGAAAATCATGTTTTGATGCCAAATCACAATAATGTATTCTAGCTATATTAGTTTTGGTTCTCACACCAGTCTAATGGAAATATATAGAAAATCACACCTTCGAAACTCGAACATAAATGTTGATGATGCGATCGCTATCATCAATATCATCTTCGGGCGACTAGAGTGGGATGATATATCTATCCAATATATTAAAACTTTGAATATACGTTTGCAAGGCGTATATGCCAATTCTTTATATACTGAATTGTCCAAAATCAATATAAATAAATTATTCAGATACGTGTAAAACGATCTAAATTTCAAAACAGAATTGTTTTCATTTGAAAAATATACTCTCCACACTCGTTCTAGGATACTACTGATCCCATCTCTAACGAGTCATTCTCATTGGATATTGCTAATCCAATATCTGATGAATTCTTTCGTACGGTTCTAATGTGTCTTGTTCTCTGAGCTTTGTAAACCAAAGATCTGATACCAACTGTAAAAACCCGTAACTTTCCCGTAAAGGAAAGAGCGGATAGTTCGAGAACAAGCCACAACAGAACGCATATAAAAGAACATTTCATTTTATATCACAACAATGCATCAGATTACAAGAATATACAGAGTATAAATGAATATTACACAGAAATATCAGAGATTCAAATTACATTTAAATACATCGCAACGGAAAATAATACAATACACAACTAGAAGAGATATATGGATACAAAGCTTTCCGGATATCGTTCCAGCTGTAAACCAGGATCCTGTGAATATAAATCTGCAAAACCAAAACTACTAGTTGCCCGTGTCAAAATAAGGGCACCCAGAGTTCAGGTTAAAACAAAAAACTCCAGGTCAGTCATGTGACTGGTGTGAGAACTAAAACAGTTATTATTCTTTATTTTAAAAGTTAGGTAAATCAAGGGACCACGCCGTATAACACGGAACGGGTTTCCTCCCAAGAATACCAGTGCATAAAACAAACAGAACAATGCTAAATAAAGAAAAATGAAGCTGTTATAAGACCCAGGTCCTATCACACAATGCAACGCAAGCCGGGGGATAGGGTTTTCCCTTATAACAGCCAAAGAATGCTTGATACGTTTAAAACAAATCATTTGATACTATTATAAGTGCATACTATATAAAACAACTTCAAATCATAAATATCAATCATAGGCGACATGAGCGTCCCATGCCACTATGTCGCCATATATAGGTTTACAGATGAAATCGCAAAGTCACGTATTTGGAAATTGGATTTCCATCTATGAACCGAGGCTAGGGATCGTCCTCACCGAATTCGTGACTCTCTAGCCCGAGCCACAGGCAGGTACTCTGTCAAGCCTTTGGATCGTCAGGGCCGGTCCACCGATGTGGATTAAAATGCCTGAACACTGCGTTTCCCCGCCCTTTGGGGCGTAAATGAGCCAACGAATGACTCCATCGGACCCGGATCGTCCGATCTAACCGAGGCGCCTCGCAACAGCAACAACCACACAGGTGAAAAGTATATAAATGTCAGGGCTGGTAGGTCACTGACACCACCCTAGCTAGAAGGAAACGCATGCCCTCCCTGAGGTCCTCTCCCGTTTTTGGTTCACAACCGGGGTGCGAGGCTCGCGAAGTAAACGTTACACAAAGCTGTGCCACACAGGCTGTGCTTTGATCATCACCACAAGACTTTGCTTTTCAACAGAAGCCTTGATCATTTGCATCTTAGCATGCCACACAGGCAAACCACGCTATGCAACCGATATCAGTCACACAGAATGAAATCCAATGTCAGAAACACAGTCCATTTACAAGTCCGTTCTGGGTCTGAACGAAACCGAAGGCACCTAGTACCCCGCATATCCATCGATCTCCAAGTACGTCTGGACGATCACCAACTGTTTCCATCTTCTTGGGTGTACAGCCCAATCAAGATCATCAGTAATCACCCAAACGACGTGAAGACCTCCGGTCTTCGACCATCGTCTTCATCTTCGACTTATCGTCGTATCAGTTATTCAGAATGGTTTAAACCCGGTCTTTCCGAATAACTCGCGTATATTTTAAATAAGTGTTACACAAACACAACATACGCCTCATTCCAATTCATCAGTCACTAACCGTAAATTAATCAAGAGAATAATTTCCCAAATATTAACCCCGAAGGCCGAAACCAACATCAGATCAATATCCAGGAAACCATTCTGCTTAGCTAACCGACAGTTAGTTTCTGAATTTCACATTCATTGGGAAAGGTTCCCATTAATTTTATCAAAGATAAATTCTTTATATTTATTCTTTAATCTATCCTTTTGAATTTCGATCCAACTAGTCGGGATTAACAAACCTTACCGAAGTAATCAGTTATTTTAATTTCCCAATCCCAACCTATTCATCCCATGAAGTAAAACTGGTTATACTTCATATCTAACACCACGGTGTTATCGGTAAATTCAATTACCATTTCACGTTCAAATCTAATTAAAGATTTAACTAACGCCTGGAGCAAAACTGGTGCTACTCCATTCTCGATCTTTTCAATCTAATTAAAGATTCATTAAAACTCCACTTAGTTTTAATCTGTGACTGGGTTAAAGAATCAGTGTCATTTAAAACACGGCCCACAATAAACCCAAAATCACATTCATTAATTATCGGGTTAAAGAACAAGTGTTACTTAAAACACTGTTCACGATAAACCCAAAAATCAATACCAATTCAATTCCAATTAAATATTATTTAATTGGTGCACTTCATTAAATCTAAATAAAAAGATTTAATCTTTTCTCAACTGGGCTTAAGAACAGTGTTAATGAAGACACCATTCACGACAAACCCAAATCCCATTTGATATTAAACACAAGGCTCTGAATAGAAAATATATCGGCTTATATTCAATACCAAATTCTATGACCAACAGATATCGTATTGGAAATAACGATATATAAATATCTTTCAAATTCCCATAACAACATCTGTATAATCACGAAATCCAACATCGAAATATTCCGAAGACAATTTCGATTCAAATCCATTCCAATATAATTATTGGAAATTCTGGTTATTTTCAAAACCATTTCAAATTCAATTTATTTATTTAAAAATAAATAGAATTATAATTCTAGTTCAAAACTAGTTCATTTCGATAAAAATCTGTTTTTATCTTTTCAAATATGGAGTTTTTCATCCCAATTCTTTTCAAATCATTTCTTACGATTTTACACAAATTATTACTATTTTTAATAATTTTATTAAGGCCCGTACAGTCGATCTCCATCAACGGCCATCGAACTGCACTTACAGCGACCTTTTTCAAATTTGATTTGGACATAATTCCAAATCCAACCGTTAGATTTCTAATTTCTAATATTCGTTAGAAAGCTCTTTTCGATACGAACCCAACGGTTCCAGTTTTAGGAGAATCCGACGGTCGGATCTCCCGTAATATCCGTTCAAAGTCAATGGTCGAAATTCGCGAACTGCCGCGGCGCAGCACGTTCTATTCAGGCCATTATATTATATATATAATATATACTTCGTCGATTTCAATTCAAAACGTGCTTCATAAATCGTTTTAAATTCATTTTCAAAACGGTTTCAACTTTATATTCAATTTCAAATCAAAATTGAATATTATAATATAAATTCGTTTTAAATTCATTTCAAATCAATTTCAATTCAAATTGATTTCTAATTCAATTTTAGTTCTAATTCAATTCAATTCCATTTCAATTCGAATTCATTTATATTCAATTTCAATTCGAATTCATTTATTTTCAATTTCAATTCGAATTCATTTCTATTCAATTTCAATTCGAATTCGTTTCTATTCAATTTCAATTCGAATTTGTTATATTCAATTTCAATTCGAATTCGTTATATTCAATTTCAATTCGAATTCGTTTATATTTAATTTCAATTCGAATTCGTTTATATTCAATTTCAATTCGAATTCGTTTATATTTAATTTCAATTCGAATTTATTTATATTCAATTCTTTTCAAAATATCAGATTTTGAAATCACTTTCGATATTCATTATAAAATGAATAAAATCGATATAAATATCGTTCACGTCAAAATGGCGTAAATCTAATCAATACGGCTTCATATATTCCTATTTTCAAATATTCTATTTCAAATATTTCTTTTTCAAATATTTCTATTCAAATATTTCTATTTCAAAACTTTCTTTTTCAAAACTTTCTTTTTCAAAACTTTCTTTTTCAAAACTGGAATGAGGCCCAATCAATTACCATATAATGTTAATTATATGGATTTTCTACAACACATGTATACAATAACAACGATGAATAATCAACCATCATCCAAAGTGCATTCTACACTGTATAAGCATCAAATATAAATATTCGACGCTTATAATAGCCTGTCAATCAATCGATCGACATACAACTAAACAATCGGGATTAGTGTACGTCAAATATCATCCCAATACCCGTGTGGGGTTTCAAGCAATCAAACACAGATTTTTATTTGTGCAGTTGGGCGATGTGTAAAATTTATCGTCCCAATCAATGTCCTTCAAATAGGTGTACAGAAACAAACCGTCCGGTTTGTAAATGAATATTTATTTATTCACATTCCCATTAAAAATTATATTTTTAACGATCAAACTATTTTATTCAACCTATGAATATTCTATTCGGTTCATTTATTAAATAAAATGTTATCTTTATTTTTCTAACTTATTTTTAGAAAATTTCGGCGGCATAACGGCACGATACTAGAAACGGGACGAGGCCTAGCCTTATCCCCGGTCTAGTGAAGGCCCACGCCATTCACACATCAATCAAATTCACCAAACAACCAAATTCAAATCAAATCATCTAACTAATCTATGCAACCAAACAAACAAGTCCATGGTCTGTGGACGATTGTGTCGGGTGCTACTAAACACCGTCTGCATCCTAGTATATATATATAACTAGAAAAAGAAATTGAAAGGTGAGAAATTCTCACAGAATAGCTAATCCAACGCCACGACTCTTCTTAGGTAGAAATCTTCGTCGTTCTTGCCTCTTGTCACTTTCTTTGCCCGCAGCCACTACATATGTAAAAATCGAATTTTTACTTTGCTATTCAATATATAAAAATCGAATTTTTATACTCCTACATATATAAAAACTATATTTCTAACTTACTACTAGAATAAAAATTATATTTTGAACCTTTCTATCATATAAAAATTATATTTTTATTATCTCTATTATAGAAAAAATCATATCTTTAATATTTCTATTATATAAAAATCACTTCTTTAATATTTCTATAATATAAAAATCCCTTCTTTAATATTTCTATAATATAAAAATCACTTCTTTAATATTTCTATAATATAACAATCACTTCTTTAATACTTCTAAAATATAAGCTTCCTCCTAGTAAAAATATAAACTTTTTTTTCTTCTTTCCCTTTAAAATTAATTACTGTAACCAAATAAAAATAAATAACTATATAATTAAAATTAAAAACTTACAATGGAATAAGGAGGAGGAGGGGGTTTTCTGGTTTCGACGAACAGGATTGGTGGGGTTCGCTGCGGTGGTAAGCGGCCAGGGAGGTGGCGGATTCCGGTGCGGTTTGGGTAGGGGTCTCGCGGTGGGTTTGAGGAGGGGCTTCGCGTGTCGTATGGGAAAGGAGAGAGGAACGAGGGCTGAGCAAGAAGGAGGGGATCGGAGGAGGATGGGGGGGGAAGAGAGAGGCGACGCGGTTGGAGGAAGGACAGGCGGAGCGGAGGTGAGGAGGCGATGGCGGCGGAGGAGGAGGCGCAACATCGATTTGGGAAATTCCTTTTTTTTTCTTTCGAAATGAACGGGATATGAAGAGAGAAAGGGGGCCAAGTGTTTATATAATTTATTTTATTATTTTTATATTCCACCAAAAAGTAACCTTTTATTTCGAACACGAAACGAAACCCACCGCCTGTCGTCCATAGCGTTTTACCCCCGTTCCGAACACAATGGTATATGTATCGTAAGCTGATTCGACCATTTCGCTCAGTTTCCGTTAAAATCAACATATAACTCTATATATTGAATTTGAACGCGCATTTCAATTTACCGGGGCCACATACTAACTAGAAAAATTCCAGAAAAATATTTTCTAGCTTCGTATTGACGATAAGGTCCTAACAAAACTAGTTTCGTCGAATTCTGAGACCGTTAGAAAAATGGCCATCTTCCAGTCGATTAAAATCAACTGAAACTGGTCAAACGCGTTTTCCTCTGCCACGCTCACATATTGATTCGAAAAATTATGAAATTTGGAATCTAGCAATAAATTGACATCACGGATCCAACAATAGTGGTTTCGTCGAAATCCGAGGTCATTTGCAAAATTTCCATTTTTAAGGGCCTGAATTCCATAGCGACTATTCAGAATTTTCAACTGGACATATCTTTTTATCTCCGCTATGAAATTTCGATTTTTCGAATTTGTTAGAGAGATATTCACAAATAGATCCTAATGTTTTTGGTTTCACTAAAATCCGGATTATTTTGCACCCAGTACATTCAATTGAAGTTTGAATTCGAATTATCGAACTACCGCGCCATTTTCAATTCTATTTATAATTATATATATTTTTATATATTCTAACGACGATCCATATAAATATATTCGTTCGAATTATATTCAAAATAAATTTCTCGTCAATATTATTTAAAATAATTCATTTTAAATAATCAAAATTCGCTAAAATTGCCAAAATAAAAATTTTAAACTGGCCCAGATTTTCGGGTTATTACACTTGCATCAATCAATTTTATGACACAAACATCGATACATAAGTCATGATAGAACCATCACAATACATAGAATAATAACACAATTCTATTTTCATATACATCGAATCACATCACAGTTTTTATTCATATTCTGAAAGGTTACTATACTTACTACGTGTGATGAATTCTTGTTTTCTGATTTCTGTTATTCTGATTTGGAGATGCTCTCCTTTGGGTAGCAAAGTTACGTTGAAAGATTTGATTAAGATTTGATCTCCTTTTAATTTGATTCATCTCTTAGGCTTGTTGGCTTGTCTCTAGGGTTTCTAATTGACGACCATTCCTAGTTCCTCTCCAGCAGCATGACGGCTATTGTATTCTATTATTTGTGTGATTTTAGGGTTAGGTTTGAGTTGTATTTATAGAATTTTAAATTGTTTTGAGCTGTCGGATGAAGATAGGAGGAATCTAGACCATACAAAGTTCAAAGAGCCACTCAAAAGGTGACACGTAAGCCCTAGTGACTCAGCCAAGCATCAGAATTCGACCAGACCCTGATCAGGCCAGCCAAGACCTGACCAGCAGGTCAATCTGTCCTGGGCGCACTTGGCAGGTGCGCCAGGTCAAAAATGTACTGGCGCACTTCCCAAGTGCGCCAGTTCATTTCTGTTCTGGCGCACTTCCCAAGTGCGCCAGTGCATTCTGACCCGTTTTCTGGTTTTTCGCCCAACTTCGTTCGTCCATATCTTCTTCATACGATATCCATTTTACGCAAACTTGAACTCTATCTCAAGCAGAATTTCGAGACGAACGGAATGGCGTGACCCATTTCCCTTGATTTCATCATTTATAATTAATTATACTTTAATTCATGAAGCTTAACGTTATAGAATTCACGGGGTGTTACACTTTTTGTCAGACATATCATTATATCCTTTCCATATGCTATCAACTCGGAATATACCAATGTTATTCCAGTCAAACTCCAATCAATTTTATTTCCAACACAACCATTCGCTTATATCCACATTGAATTCCATTTCAAACCAAAGATACATTCTTGATTTTCAAACTCTTAACTCCTCAATCTAATACTATTTCAAATTCAAATCTCATAAATCCAATTTGTCTCGATATCATTCTAATCCCGTTCAATTTCAATTTCAAATTGCTTTTCCCAGATCCTATTCAATTTGGTTTTAATTAAAACAATCTTTTCCTAGGAGTTTTAAATAGCTTCACTTTTCAAAAATCTAATATTCCTTTTCGAAGTTCAAAACAACTTGTTTTTCCATACAATTTCAAAACAATCTCTTTGGTAGTAATCCGTCACTTACAACTCGAAAATGAACACTAATGATGTCGCGATTCTTCATCAGGGTTATTTCCCAGCTATCGAAGTCAGTTCAATACTATATCACTTTCAAAATCATTTTTACACTATTCCTTTTTGAAATACATTTCAAAATACCATTCACAATGCTGGTAAAACAATCTAAAATCTCCCAAGATTTTAAAATTCTCATATATTCAATTCAAATCCATTTACAAACACCTTTCCAATTTCCATGGTTTTAACTTCAATTCTGATTTAAATTCAGATTTTATCCATCTAATTCCATATACTACACTTATATGAATTCTGATTGTTTATTTACATAACCATTTAATTTATAATCTTACTCGATTATAATAACAACCAATATATCCAATATATTATAATTCCAATATATATATTTTCTCTATATCAAAATATACTTTGGGTAAAATTATTTTCATTTACCCTCTTTTCAAAACATATCGTGTCGACCCATCATATTCGAGTGTTTAGAAACTCCTACCGATATAGTGGATCAAACTGATCGGCCAGAACTCATAAACAACTCAACTAATAAATCTCCACAATATAAAACTACTTTATATCAAATAACAAATACGCGCTCATATACTAAAACTCAATCTAGGGTATTACTAAACCCATCTCTACTGAGTCATGCCATAGAGCCAGGGTAAAACTTAACCTTAAGCTCTGATACCACTGTAACGGCCCGGGATTTTTGCGATCCTGAGTACTCGACATAAACTCAATGTCGATTACTCAAGCATCGAAAATACCGGATAGTCCATGAAAGAAATTAGAGGGTGAGAATAGATAAGATAGAAACTTAGAATAGAAGAAGAAGAAGAAGAAGAACATACAACTTCAGAGTAAACACGAATCTCACAGCGGAACGAATAAATATATTTCATAACATAACTTTGAAATAAAACAATATCTGTATACAATACCATTGTTAGAGTATAACACTTACAACACAGTGGAAATAACAATAGCTATATAATCCTGAAGCCTCCTGCTCCAGCTCTTCAAGTATCTGTAAATCCTGACTACTTGACTGCCCGTACAAAATTGGGCACCCAAGAGTTTAGGGAAAATAAAACAAAATAAACTCCGGGTCAGTCATGTGACTGGTGTGAGTAAACTCAAATCATTTCTTTAACTTTAAAAATCCTTTCAAAAGAAAGAATAATCGTAAGACCGATCCACACATAAACACGGATGGTTTTTACCTTACGATAACCCAAATCATTTGTAAAACAATATTATTCTGATATTATAATAATGTCTAACACAAGTAATATCAATCTAGTAGAAACGCTTGCATCTAACGTTCTACAGATATAACATATAATCAAAACCGCGGGCTCTTATTTGGGGATTCCATTCAAACTATGACAAGGTATGGATCCACCTTCTGCTCAGTGTACTCTAGAAGCGATACACTGGAGATCAACAAGAACATCTTGCAACTCAGCCACACATGACCGACCGCTCATTTCGCTTGAGTGTATCGAATATATTGTCACCTTACAGTTGGTAAACCAACATAACCATTCCCGGAAATACAAAATTGAAAGAAGTAATAAATATGAATATTCTCTAGATGGTGACAATGTACCCTACTTAGTTGCGAACCACTTAACCATGTTGCCTGCCCGATTTCTGTCATTTCCCAGTTGATGAGGCTTGAGGTTATAACGTATCTCTATACATATCACGTCTTCATTTACTTTGAATGCCACATCATCATACCCGTCAAATCACAAATTGATTTCCCCAAAAATACCATGGGTATAAGCTAAGAGAAATGAATTCCTCCGCCACCAATGTAAATACGTTTGAAACGATCAACTTACGCGATCTACCAGATATACTCTGTCATACATTCGTCCATTCAAGTTGTCCTGGGACTGGACAAACCGAAGGCACTATTCAGTACATCCATCTTAGGCAATCTCTACCTAAGATTTACACAATGGCCCTTGCACTTTAGTCCGTCTTCAATATATTCAGCATACTTGGTTTGCAATGCTTATGCCAATACGGAGTTGTTCTTCGGGTAATATTCCAACCGGTCTCTCCATATTAACAACGTAAAAATGGTCAAAAACATTTATAGTCGGTGATTTAACTATCAAATGAAAATACATGTGCAAACAACAATCTTATAACCAATTGGAATTTTCAATTGATCAATCATCATATATACATATATATCCTTATTTTCTATACTTAGAAAATATATTTTATTAACATTGGAAAACATTTCCATTTTTGATTCACGCATCACTATCTTTTCACATATATCAGTCTCTAACTGTAAACTAGTAAGAGAACAACACCCTACGTATTAACCCCGAAGGCCGAAACCAACATCAGATCGATATCCAGAAAGTCATTCAACTCAACTAATTTCTAGTCAGTTTCTAATTTCAGTAATTCCATTTAAATTCCTAATTCAAACCTTAAATTCCTTTATAATATTTTATATGCAAAATATCTACTTTAAATCAATATCGTGTTACACCTGTGTGCGAAGCACGGGTCTAAACCTTCCTAATGTTAAATTCTCTTTTTATAAAACTCTATTCGTTTTCCAAATATTTCCTTTTCAATATCCTATTTATTTCATATAAATATTTCCCTTTTCAATATCATATTTATTTCATAAATATTTCCTTTTATATAATTCTATTTATTTTCTAAATAAATATACCTTTATAATTCCATTCATTTTTTAATAAATATTTCCTTTTATATTTGTTTTTCAAATATTTCCTTTTCAATATCCTATTTATTTCATATAAATATTTGCCTTTTCATAATTCTATTTATTTCTAAACAAATATATTCCTTTTCTATTTGTTTCACAAATATTTTCTTTTCTATTTGTTCTCACAAATAATTCCTTTTATAACTCCTTTGATTTTATAATTATTTTCCTTTATAAAATCCTTTTTCTTTTATATATAAAATCCATTGATTTCATATAAATAATTTATTTTCAAAATACACTTTGAAAATCCCTTTTCTACATCCCAGTATTTCTTACGGTATTTAAAATACCAAACAACAATGATCGATATCATTCAAACATGCATAATCAACAACAGATTATATATCACATCATATATTCAATATATGAAAAACAGTAAAATAAATGTTGAGGAATCCAGTTGGATTCCTCCGACCTGTTTCCCTGCATCCACAAATGTTAAACAATACAATTAACATAAGTTTCATTTCACTATGAAACATTCTGCTAAACAGAATCAATTTATATATATACTTATTTATATATATATATATATACACATATATATATAACCAGATCTATAATTTCAACCAATTACTTAGCAGTTCAACCAAATAGTCAACACACAGCAATCAACATATAATCATCAGTTTTAAGAATACGTTATAAAAAATAACTATTCAGAGTTGGTGAGTTTTACTCACATTGGCAGTTCATCGTTAAAGAACGATAACTGTTGTTTGATTCAGATCAAACAAATTATTTCTCCATAAATTCAAACGAGCTCCAATCCACTCCCAGTTAGTTCCATTGGGTAGTGTTCGTCCATACGGTCCTAACGGATCCAACTTTCGAAATTCTGATACAGGACGGACAAGTTACGAAATTTACAAGTTCAAACTAATTACAAAATAAAACAAAAGTTTTGCTTTTCTTTTAAATAACAAATTTAGGCTTTAACCTTTTAACTTGCGGCCCATCAACAAAAACCCAGACCCGACATCAACCCTTCTTCCTCTCAGTACTATGCGAGCTCCAGTATTCCCTTTTCACCATTTCGAAAACTTCACAGCCCGTTCTCCACTGTTTCTTCACGAAATCAAGCCTAACACCCACCATTCTTCACGTCTTCCTGAGAGCCTCGACTTCAACCTAATCCCCCTTACTCGATCTCACCTCAAGAAATGCGACTTCGACCTCCGTGAATGAATAGTAAGGCAATCGACATTAATTTGCATCGAACTTCATAAAATCTTGCCAACAAACCTAACTCGATCCCCTCGATCCAATTATAATATCCAAAGTGTGCATCGATGCCTGCATCTGTCAAGACGCTCAACCCTACCGCGCACTGGTCACGAAGACAACGAACTAAAAGTGCTCCGATCTCAGCGAAATCCATATGAAAATGAAGAACAACATCCCAGGGGCTCGAATACATATATATTTTGATTTATGAAATTTTCTCTGAATTGATTTCATTTTTACAAACTACCGAAAATGTTTTCTGGAAAAAGATAAGTGACAACAACTCATTTTGACCAGAAGGAAAAGTGGTTTAGGGTTTGAGAGGATGTAGTGTAGTTATAGGTAGAGTTTTATATTTTTTAATTCAAGTTTTATATTAATATTTACGCTATCGTTGTTTACATTCGTATTTAAAAATCCCTGGGATCACATACAATATCAAAAAATCACGAAAATTAACACACAGCTACAGTTTGACATTACGGACCCAATGAAATTGGTTTCGTCGAATTCCGACTCCGTTTGCTCACACAGTGTATTTTTAACCATCAAAATACTGACTGTTCTTCACATTAAAATCGCGCACGGCCACATACTAACTTCAAAAATCACGAAAATTGAAATCTAGCAATAATTTAATATTGCGGATCCAATAAAATTAGTTTCGTCAAAAACGGAGGTCGTTTGCAAAACTGACTATTTTTAAAGCTTTAAATAGACCATTTAAATATATAAATATATTTAAAAATAATTAAATTAATTATTTAAAAATAAATATTATTGTATATATATTCACATAGAATATCGTATAGCTCCAGTTGGATTTATAACTCGATATTCAAATCCTGGTTGAATCGATATTCAATTTATACTGAAAAATCCTTTTATAATATAAATAGATCGATATAAATTATAAAGGAATTCCATATCGACTTTTCTAAAATTTGATTTGGACATAAATCAAAATCTACACAATTAAATCCTGATTTTTCTCTTCCATTATAAAAATATACTTCACCAGCTCCGTACGTTTCTTGTTTAACAGAAATCCGGCTTGAAACGGATTCTGTATATCCAGTTGAAGTTCAAATCGCCAAATAGCAAACTGTCGTGCCATTTCGAGCTCGAATTTAATTATAATATAATTATACGTTCAAACTGTCATTTATATAATATATTCGTTATTCAAATTCAATTCCAAACCGAATTATATATTTTGAATTGTCCATTTCACACAATATTGCCATTTCAGCTAATTCTGAAAATTTTAGAATTAAATATATTATTTAATTATTATATTAATTAAATATTCAAAGTTATTTAATTAAACCACCATTAAATCCTCTAAACCATTATATAAATAATTAAATTAATTAATTATTATACTGCAAATATATGAGACATTACAGCATGTCTCGTGTTTGTGCACCTAGACACCTCACATTAGATCCACCACTTGTGGTCGTTGGATATGTCAGGCTGTTCCGGGTAGACTTCCACCACAAGTGTAATCTAACCTCGTGTCTAGGCGCGGTTATAGTTTCTAATTACTGTAATCCTAGGCATTCCATTATTAATCAAATTTATCTATGTCGTTATATGTTTTCATGCCCCTTTCCCAAGTCATGTTCATAACGAACCATGTGCCCCAAATTAATATTATTACACTTTATTCAAGTTATGCCAAATGTCTAATTACAAGTTATGCCCTAAATTATGCCATTTTCCCCTTGTTTCCAATTTAACGCATTCGCATATTTTAGCGGCATGCCTAGGCTCGAAAGTAGCCTGGCTATAAAAATAAAAGGGGAAGAATGAAGGGAAGATGTAACACCCCGCATTTTTAATGAAATTAAAAATGTGGAAATATGTGTATATATTATATACATATATAT
The DNA here is from genome assembly GCA_030737875.1 of Allium sativum. NCBI lineage: Eukaryota > Viridiplantae > Streptophyta > Magnoliopsida > Asparagales > Amaryllidaceae > Allium > Allium sativum. Next base: position 1,053,810,146 of record CM060922.1, read on the forward strand.
ATTTAAGAGAAAAATTAAATAATGATAATAAAATTGCATGTAATAAGTTCATGAAGTGAAATGAAGGAAAAAGATTAATAAAAGAAATTAAATGTAATACATGAATTGCGAAGAAATGCATGCGAACAATTAAATAGAAACAAAAAGGAAAATTTGAAGAGCTTCATGAATTTAGTCACGAAATTAGCGTCATTGCGTTCGTGGTGATTTTCTAGTTAATTTAGACCTATGGTTTGCAAAAAACCGATTTAGGATGAAAAAGATATCTTTAAAATAAATATTGCAACAAAACATGAAAAAGAGGAATGAGAAAAGAATAATGTTTAGCATTGTTATAAGGTTTGTAAACAAAAGACATAGTAGCTCATTTGGTTAGAACATGTGACTTATATACAAGAGGTTCTGAGTTCAATCCCCGCCAGCACCATATTTTTGCTTTATGCGAATGACTAAAAAGTGGCTTAGTGTGAACGCGGTTCAATTAAAAAGCGGTTTAGTGTGAAAAGGGTTAATTCGAATTGGAAAAATGGTTAAAAAGACAAATAAATATAATATATATATTATATATATATGATGTGTGGGTGTCAACACCCTGATGCTGCGCAACATGTTGCACACATGGCGCATTTTTATTGGTTAATGATCGTTTTTTCGCAACATGACCATTTTCTATTGGTCGGATGACGTGGACGATTCCTATGGCTCCTGATCTAATTTAATGGCCCAAATTAACTCACTACACTTATATAAACACACCTAGACCTAAACCTAATTTCACTACACCAATTCATGGTGCCTCCATGCTGCCTCAACCTAAACTAGTCCTTCTTCTTCAACAAATCAAAGTAAAGGAATTCTGTAAAGGGAATCGAATCTAACAACTACAAGGCCTAATTCTCTTCCTTAATCCAATCTTTGTGAGTCCATTGAATATTTTTAGATTTAAATAATAAAAGTAATTCTAACATGTTGTAAATTGGATTTGGAAATTACACATGATAATAAGATTGAATCTCATCAATTCTATCTTAGCCTATAACATTAGATTCATGATTCGTATATGCCCATGTTGATATTATCATCAGTTTTATCATATCTTTATGATCAGTTCATACTTATGCCTATTCTATTGTTATTATTATGCCTGTTCATTATCTTATCCCTTCCTCCTTCCCTTTTTGGTTTTTATAGTCATGCCACTACGAGCCTAGGCCAAATCTCATAGAGATGAACGCACGAACGGTAACTTAGGGAACGATGGGAAATTTGGCATAATATTTATTGGGTGAATTTGGACATGACAGATGTTAAATTTAGCATAATATACGTTGGATTAATTTGGGCATGACAAATGTAAAATTTGGCATAATATATGTTAATTGTTGGGCATGATATGAAATTGGAAATTTTGGGTAATTGACATAATTAGCCTTAAATTGGCATAAACTGCAATGAGTAAATTGGCTAAGATAAGCATGCCGAGACACAAGGTTAGACTCTGTTTGCGGTAAAAGCCTGCCCGGAACCAACCGGCCTAACCAGCAACCGCAAATGGCCAGTCTAATGTGAGAGGTCGTAGGCATAAGTAAAAGATGCTTAGACACGAGGTTAAGTCTGGCTTGTGGCAGAAGTCTGCCCGGAACCGCCCGACACATCCAACGGCCATAAGCCATCGACTTAAGGTGAGAGGTTTGTGCATTAATAACTAATTAATGCTGATCAAAGATGAATATGATACCTAAAACATGTTAGGTGGGTGGGTGATTGACATAGAAATGAGATTATTTTATGCTCTTATATCTTATCTTTTGTATATAAATAAATATTACTTGGGTATTGTTTTGTTACTTTTACAGATATTCCAACCCAGCCCGCATGCAACCAGAAATGTAGAGAAATAGAGTTCAATTTGCTGTGTATTTGCATTTTGAAGAGTTGTAGATGAAGATATCACATCTAGTTGCTGTTGGACAAGAAAAGGATTGATAACAAGGCTTTGCACATCACAAATCAATGAAGAAGTGTCAAGGAAGCAAGAGGAAAAGAGAAAATGCCCAAATTTGCTTTATTTATCTAAGGCCCATTTATGTTCTCATTATAAACTAAGTGGTGATGTAATGACTAGGCCCATTTATCATTAGGGTTAGGGTTTGGCTATCTACCCTATATATACCCTTGTAATGGCATTGTAGCCACCATCCTATCATATATCTCAGTCTATTCTCTTCTTCATCAATAAAACTCATTTTTCTTTTTATGCAATTTTCTATTTTTCTTAGCAATTAGTGTTGTCTACACGATTAGATTCGGTAGAACACTATTTGTCTTTTGCATTTCTTTTCATTAGCGATTGACCGTCTGATTAGATTCAGCGGTAATCCTAATTGTTATTTTCTGTTCGTTTAATTCTGTTCTGCAATTTTATTTCCATTGTTCTATTTTATCTTTAATCGTTGAATTTATTACAGATCTGATTAGATTCGAATCTGCAGTAAATTTAATTGCATCTTTTAATTATAGTTTCACTTTTTATTTTGTTTTGCAAAATCAACCTCCAGCTTCGTCTAACTCGCCCAAGAGATTAGATAAATAATTTGATTTAATTCACCTCCCTGTGTTCGACCTGTATGCTACACACCTGTATGCTTGCAGAATTTAGTACAAATGTCGCGCTTTTCTAATTCATAGACTAGCGTCGATCAAGTTTTTGGCGCCGTTGCCGGGAGGTAACGATTAAATTTTATTGTTTATTTAATTTCTGATTCGTGTTAGTTTTTTTTTGTTTTTAAAAAAAAAATCTTGCTATTTTTCTTTTCTGATTTCTTTCCCCTCTTACAACAATAAAATATATATATATATATTGCTATTTTTCTCTTTTGATTTCTTTCCTTTCTTCCTTCACAAGTCTCTCCTTCTTTTCAAAAAGAAAAAAGAAAAAAAATTCCAAATTTCCTTTTCACCTCTTCCTTCTCTGGCCATCATCCCACCGATTAAACCCTCATTCACCACTTTAACACAAACCCAAACCAGATATTCACCACGTCCAAAAACATCTCCAACAGCAGACACCAAACCATCAAATACCATCCTGTCTCATCCTTTATCCACATACAATGCCCCCATCCTATCTCCTCAACCATACCATAGCCGCAACCACCGTACTCATGTACAAATTCATCACCGCATACACCAATAACAAACGCCTTCTCTACAACTGCCTCCCTCATCAACACAAAACCCCAACACCACGTTCTTGCTCAATTTCCACAAAACCATCGCCATACAGCCAACCGCCTCATCTTCACAATCCCCTGTCGCACCAAAATCATCAATAATTACTCCTCTTCTTTACAATAACACAGCTCCTTCTTCCATCTGCGGTGATCATCTCAGTTGCCAAAAACACGTTCACAAATCATCAACCATACAGCAAATCTTCTTCTCTTTACCCTTCCAGCATCCACCAAACAAACCATCATCATCCCCCCTTGCCAAACTGCAGATCCACAACTGAACACCAAACCCCAGCAAACTATACCCAAACCGATCGAAAATCCAACCCCGTTCCTGAAAACCAACCACGGTCCATCCTAAACGCCACCTACCAATCCGATCACCTTCATCTCCACCTCCTTACCAAACCGCAAATCAACACCACATCTTCACCATCAGACAACATTACAACCAGTGCATCCGAACCCACTTTCACCCTTTTCACCGAAACAGTTCTTCCACTTCCGAACTTCACCCCTCACAAACTAATCGTCCTCGCAATTACAAAGTCAAAATCCCCCAAACAATCAGAACCCACTTCGAATCGAACCAACCCAGAACCGCACCCGAAGCCGATCATCTCCAATCGAACTCAATCGGATTTGAAAAAAAAAAGAGTTGCGGTTAATTTTTGAGAAGAAAATAGAGCGTGATATGCTTTCTGAAATAAGAAACAGCGTGATTTGTTTCCCAGAATAAGGGAACAAATATTGTTGATCTCATTGAGTTATTTGTTTAGTTTTGGGGGTTATTTGTTTAATGAAAGGGGAATCATGCTTTGTGTTGACTGTATCTCAGAGTTAGGAAGAAGGGGGCGTGAGTTTTTGTAAATAGTCTGGCGTGTTTGGTGTTCGGTGTTTGCTTAGGGCTAAATCCAGTTTGTTATTTGAAATATAAAGTGGCTTGTGAGTGGGAAAATTATGTCTGGTTCGTGAGTCTTAGTCGTCATTTTTTTGTAAGCCTTAGTTTTTAATTTACTTTCTAGTTTAGTTTTTAGATTAATTCGTAGTCAGTTTTTATTTTCCTTCCGTTTGTTTTATTTGTTTTCTTTCAAAAAAAAAAGAAGAAGGAAAATCTCAAAAAAAAAAAAAAAAAAAAGACTACTCAAAAACATAGGCCAAAGGGAGGACCGGGTTCAAGCTAACGAAGAGGAAATTCAAAGGTCAAGCGAATTTACAAACAGTGGAGTTGAATAGTGTTCGCGCTATTTAATTTTTTCTGGACGGACTGCCGATCAAGGTGAAAACTTTTAAAACTCTACAGGTGCTCTGCTGCAAAAGGAAAAATAAAAAATATATAGACAATTGTTGTAAAAAATTTCTACAGGGGCAGCGGCTTTGAATGTACAATTTTTAATTTCTGCAGCTATTTTGTGTGATTGTTGTTATTTCTGCATTTTTATTCATTCTGTTAAGGGCAATACCCCAATTCACATAAGGTGAGGGATTTCATCACCCTTTCCTTGGCCCACAAATTGCATTTCGTCGTAGAATCTGACTAACAATAACGGTTAGACGTTGGACTTAAGGGAGTCACGGGCTCATCTAGGGCTTAATTATATTGTGATAGTTGATTCATTTGGAACGAATTATTTCTTGGTGTCTAGACTACGGCAGAGAAATAACCGTTTATAAATATTACGGTGATTCGTAAATATTATATCGGTTGTTACTCTGAAGGTACTTAAACCTTCGGCTGCATTGCTAGGGTGATTCCTGGTGCACCGATAACTCCTGTCCGTTAACTGGCTGAGAAATCTTTTGATCTAAGTAATCAAACGCATCACTTTATAATTTTGGGTTAGGAGCCAATAAGGACAGAAAACTTCATTGTAGCCAATTTCTGTGCTTGCATTTAACAACAATGAGTGAAAAAATTGTTAGCCAACAAAATTCTCCTAGGGGTTCTCGAATCAACCAAAATTTTCCACCCGAGTTGGATCAAAATCGAGTAAATCAAATTTTTCCAAACTTCGGGGATCAAAATCAAATAAATCAAAATTTTCAAAATCTCAATATCCAGGTGGATAGACCCTTGTCTCTTCGTGATCGATGTTATCCTACTAGGACCGTTCAACCATCTGTCATTATGTTTCCACCAGCTGAAGGAAACAATTTTGAGCTAAAACATTCTTATATCCAAGGGGTACCAAAATTTACTGGGTCTGAAAATGCTTATGAATTTCTGAGTGAATTTGAATTGTATGCCTCCACAACAAAAATGCAACAACTATCTAACGAATCGATCAAGCTAAGGCTAATTCCATTTGCACTACTTGAAAGCGCTAAAAGATGGCTAAATTCTCTTCCACGGCATTCCATAAGAAGTTGGGATGAATTTGTCACTGCATTCTTGAAAAAGTTTTTCCCTTTCCATAAAACTCTAAAAATCCGAACCGAGATAAATCAATTTTGTCAAAATGAGGGGGAAACTTTTTTAAAATACTTTGAGAGATTCAACCAGCTATTATATAGTTGCCCTCATCATGGAATTCTGAAAGATCACTTATGTCAAATTGCATATGAAGGGCTAAACTATCAGACTAGAACTCAACTAGAATCAATGTGTGGAGGAGACTTTATGTCTAAAACAGCCGATGAAGCTTGGCGGTTTTTAGAAGATTATTCTGAAAAGGACATGCAGTGGGAATCGATTCGTGTTCCCATTCGTACTTCTACTAGAGGAGTACATGTCGTGGACCCAAGTCAAATTCCCTTAGAAAATCAAACTTCTCAAGCCGGAGAAGGGTTACCCCACTATTACTCTCAAGACCAAGCCAATGCCATAGCTCAAAACAACCCTTACTCATCCACGTACAACCCTGGTTGGAGGAACCACCCAAATTTTTCCTGGTCAAACCCCAATAATTCGGCTAACCCATCTCACGTGCAACCCTTTATTCCCAATCCGAATTACCAAGCTCCTTCTTCCAATTCTCAAACATCTCAAGCTTCACCTCAATCCAAACAACCTTATAGGCAGCCCAATTTTCAATCATCAAACCAATCATCTCAATCTTCCCAACCATCACAAGATATTGGGCGTCTAGAAAAACAGATGATCTCTTACGAAGCTAAAATAAACTCGCAAGACACTAAAATGGACCAAATGTTTAATATGATGAAGGAATTTATGAAAACTCATGAGAAGGGAAAATTGCCTAGTCAACCCGAAGTGAATCCAAAGTATAACTCTCGTGCTGTAAATTCTTGTGAGGACGAAAATCAAAATCCAGTCAACGCTATTACAACCCTTCGATCTGGAAAGAGGATTGATAACAACGTGGACGACCCTGACGAACTTTCTAACTCGACCCCAATCCCTAATCTTGATGATCACCCATTGGCTTCGAATGCCAATTCTTCTAAACCTCAAGTTCCCTTAAATGTTGGCAATCCCAACGATTCTTCTTACAGTGTCGGCAAACCCGACCCACCTTCGAAAAATAATGTTGGCAATACCAACATTCCATCTTCTACAACCTTACCACCTTCTCTTCCCTTGGATAAATCTTCTTCTTCGAATGATGAAATTCATCACAGAGTCAAAGAACCAGTGGCTCCTTTTCCTCATAGACTCAATAATAAGAAGAAAGCGGCAAATTTCGATAAAATTCTGGAAATTTTCAAACAAGTCCGTGTGAACATTCCTCTTTTAGACACCATTGAACAAATTCCTCAATATGCTAAATGTCTTAAGGAATTGTGCACACAAAAACGTGCGACCAATGTCCCGAAAACTGCTTTTCTAACTGCAAATACAAGCTCTGTTCTTTCGAATCTTGCCCCAGTCAAGTATAAAGACCCTGGCTGCCCTACGATTGATTGTAAAATAGGAAACACTCACATCTCTCGTGCCCTACTCGACCTTGGTGCCAGTGTCAACCTTCTCCCTTATACTGTCTATCGTCAACTTGGACTAGGGGAGATTAAACCAACAAACATCACACTTCAACTAGCCGATCGATCTGTCAAAAAGCCATTGGGAATTATCGAAGACGTCTTGATACAGATCGAGCAGTTTTACTTCCCTGTCGATTTTATAGTTCTAGAAACAGAGCCTGTCTCAAATCCCAACGTTCAAATACCATTGATCTTAGGACGCCCTTTCTTAGCAACCTCTAATGCTGTCATTAATTGTAGGAATGGTCAACTTCGACTTTCCTTCGGGCACCTAACCATTGAGCTAAACATCTTTAATCTCAACAAGCAACCTAGGGATTTTGAGGTCGATGAAATTGACATGATTCAAACCACAGTTGATGAAACCTCTAGTGACACTTCTGACGCAGTGAAAATGTGTCTTGACCATTTCGACTCTGATTTCGATGAACTCGAATACATTTCTGAACTAAACAAAATTCTTGACTCCAACACTTCGTCACCTGAATCTAACCAAGGAATGTTGACCAATGTGGACACACACGAACATCCCAAGTTGGACCTCAAACCATTGCCACACGACCTTAAGTATGCATACTTGGACCCATCACAAACTTTTCCCGTAATCTTGGCCTCTGATCTTACCAAAGACCAAGAAGAAAAAGTTTTGGGAATTTTACGGGAAAATAAAGACGCCTTGGGGTGGGAAATTAGCGATATAAAAGGAATTAGCCCATCAATTGTGGAACATCGCATACATTTAGTTGATGAGGCTAAACCCACCCGTGAGGCTCAAAGGCGATTAAACCCAAACATGAGAGAAGTGGTCAAGGAGAAGATAATCAAATGTCTAGACAATAACATCATTTATCCCATCTCTGATAGTACTTGTGTAAGCCCGGTACAAGTTGTACCAAAGAAGTCGGGAGTCACAGTGATCAAAAACGACAGTAATGAACTCGTCCCAACAAAAATCAAAACCAAATGGCGTGTGTGTATCGACTATCGAAAGCTTAACTCAGCCACACGAAAAGACCATTTTCCCTTGCCTTTTATTGACCAAATGCTCGAACGTTTAGCAGGACATGAGTACTACTGTTTCCTCGATGGATACTCTGGCTATAACCAAATTCCTGTTGCTTTAGAAGATCAACATAAGACCACCTTTACTTGTCCCTTTGGAACCTTTGCTTATCGTCGCATGCCTTTTGGTCTTTGTAATGCCCCCACGACTTTCCAAAGGTGTATGATGAGTATCTTCTCTGACATGGTGGAAGAATTCTTGGAAATATTCATGGACGATTTTTTAATATATGGATCATCTTTTTCCCATTGTCTCACTCATTTAGAACTCGTCCTTAAGCGTTGTAAGGAGAAATCACTCGTGCTTAATTGGGAAAAATGCCACTTTATGGTGAAAAGGGGGATAGTTCTAGGTCATGTCGTCTCCAAAGATGGCCTAGAAGTCGATAAATCAAAAATCGATTTGATTGCTAATTTACCTCCTCCCAAGTCTGTCAAAGATGTTCGTTCATTTCTTGGCCATGCGGGATTCTATAGAAGATTCATTAAGGATTTCTCGAAAATTTCAAAACCTCTCTCGAATTTACTTGCCAAAGACGTAAAGTTTGAATTTTCCAATGATTGCAAAACATCTTTTGAAACTCTTAAATCACTCTTGACCACAACTCCCATCATTCAACCTCCTGATTGGACTCAACCCTTCGAACTTATGTGCGACGCTTCTGATTTTGCTATTGGAGCCATCTTGGGTCAGCGTATTGATAAACTCCCTCGAGTCATTTATTACGCCAGCAAAACCTTAAACGAGGCCCAACTTAATTACTCAACTACTGAAAAGGAATTTTTGGCAGTTGTCTTCGCTCTTGAGAAATTCAGACCATATCTCATAGGATCCAAAGTCATAGTTTACACTGACCACGCTGCCCTACGATATTTGCTTTCTAAAAAGGATGCCAAGGCCCGCTTGATTCGTTGGATCCTTCTTCTTCAAGAATTCGATATAGAAACACGAGATAAAAAGGGTTCTGAAAATGTCGTAGCTGATCATCTCTCTCGAATTGTGCACGAAAATGATAATGACACCCAAATCGATGACTATTTTCCTGACGAACAACTCCTTTCGATCTCTAACACTCCTTGGTACGCTGACATTGTGAATTATCTTGTCACACAACAAATGCCCGTTGAATGGTCGAAACAAGATAAACAAAAATTTCTCTCGAAAGTTCGAAACTTCTATTGGGACGACCCATATCTTTTCAAATACTGTCCAGACCAAATCATTCGAAGGTGTGTGCCCGATCATGAACACCAAAGTATTCTCTCCTTCTCACATGACCATGCTTGTGGCGGTCATTTTGGAGCAAGAAAAACGGCTGCAAAAGTTTTGCAAAGCGGTTTTTATTGGCCCACACTCTTCCGTGACGCTTTCGAATTTTGCTCTAAATGTGAGCGATGTCAAAGAACGGGTCGAATCTCTAGGCGGAACATGATGCCTCTCAACCCCATTTTAGTGATTGAGTTATTCAATGTTTGGGGCATCGACTTCATGGGACCATTCCCCAATTCATTTGGGAATCTTTACATCTTGCTTGCAGTAGATTATGTGTCAAAATGGGTTGAAGCCATTCCGACAAAAACCAACGACAACAAGGTTGTTGTCAAATTCCTCAAAGAAAACATCTTTTCACGCTTTGGCACACCTCGAGCTATCATTAGCGATAATGGCACTCACTTCTGTAATCGTGCTTTTGAGTCCTTGCTCAAGAAATACTCAATCACACACAAGCTGTCGACCCCCTACCACCCACAAACGAGTGGGCAAGTAGAAGTTTCCAATAGACAAATCAAACAAATTCTTGAGAAAACCGTGAATTCCAATAGAAAAGATTGGTCTGTAAAACTGATTGATGCACTTTGGGCTTTTCGCACTGCTTATAAAACCAATCTAGGGATGTCACCATATCGATTAGTCTTTGGAAAGGCCTGTCACTTACCTCTTGAATTAGAGCATCGTGCTCTTTGGGCCATAAAATTTTTGAACTTTGACTTAGAAAAAGCCGGCTCACACAGGAAGTTACAAATTTCTGAATTAGAAGAATTGAGAAATGAGGCGTATGAAAATGCGAAAATCTACAAAGAAAGAACCAAAGCCCAACACGACAAAAACATACTTCGTAAGGAATTCAACGTAGGTCAAAAAGTTCTTTTATACGACTCTAGACTTCACTTGTTTCCAGGAAAACTCAGATCTCGATGGACTGGACCTTATGTCGTGAAAACAGTATACCCTCATGGAGCGGTTGAAATTGAAAATCCTATGGATGGAAGAGTCTTCAAAGTAAACGGTCAACGACTGAAACCATTTTTGGAATTCGAGCAATATGATGAAGAGGACTCTATCGATCTGCATGATCATCCACCATGAAATCAGGTGGTACACGTTCTTTTTCTTTTATTTTTATTTTTCATTTTTTTTATTTTTCTGCTTTAGACAGTTGGGACACTGTCTCAATCAAGTGTGGGGGGGAGTCTGCATTTCATCCATTTTCATTTTTCTTTGTTTTTATTTCTTTTTATTTTTTAGGACCATCATACATTTTAGATTGTAGTAACATACCATAATTTTTTTTAAAAAATACGACTCATTTTCAATTGATACAGCAAAATAAGTTTACAATTTTTAGCCAGTTGATAGTATTTTTTTCTCTCAACTTAGATCGAATAAGAAATATAATGAAAAGTTTAATTTTGAGGGATAATAGTGTAACCGGTACATAGGGAGATTCTTAGGTGATGGCCATGAAATCTATTCTATATTGTAGACTTTGTTTAAATAAGTGGAGGACTTAAAATACTTATATTGGCTTTTCAAATCTTTAAAACTAAGTTGTGTTAAGTTGAATTCGCGTAACTCTCTTTTGTGCTTATATTTTCGATAATAATAATAATAATAGTATTCCAAGGGTATCCAACATTGCTTGTATATCGAGCGTTGGTGTGCAAACCCGCCAAGCTCTATCCGACACGTTGTTGACAAAGTCAAAGTTGGAATATCTTGGTCTCATTTTATGAGATTGGACACCTAAGGATTACCGACACGTTGTTGACAAAGTCAAAGTCGGCCTGCACAATCCGCCAAGCTCTTTACCCACTCTCCGTTAGTCCGCGAGGCAGTGCATGGGTGGTAAACCTTGGTCTTTTTAGTTAGGTGTATGTACTTAATCATAAATCTTAAAATCTTATAGAATAAAGAATAAGCAATGATACCCAAACACTTCTTGACCTTATTGATTTGACTAGCCATACATGAGAAAATTAGAATACCACTTGCAAACTGTGCCAAGCAAACTAAGAATTTATTTCATGGCTGCACTATGTTATCGACCGAACTAACTGGCCAAACTGGAATTTAACATTTGAAAACTTGATTTATATTGAAAATTTGTGACAAGTCGAGGTATCTAAAATAAAATCAACTGGTTAGAAATTATTAACTTAATTTGTTGTACCACTTTCCTGAAATAAGTCGTGTTGTCATTTTTCGTTTTTATTTTTGCATATGTCCATTGCATTCATATAGTTTCATTAGGATCATAACATACTGCATTTGGATTTTGTGGGTTGTATCTACTGAAAACCCTCACGAGACACCACTCGTCCTACTAGGGACACCTAAAGGTTTAACGGCTTGTTGCATACGCTCAATGCAATCGTGTTTCCTACGAAAGTGTGACCTATCTAGTCTAGTTTTCATTTTTGTTTTACTCGAGGACGAGTAAAAGATAAGTGTGGGGGTATTTGATTGACATAGAAATGAGATTATTTTATGCTCTTATATCTTATCTTTTGTATATAAATAAATATTACTTGGGTATTGTTTCGTTACTTTTACAGATATTCCAACCCAGCCCGCATGCAACCAGAAATGTAGAGAAATAGAGTTCAATTTGCTGTGTATTTGCATTTTGAAGAGTTGTAGATGAAGATATCACATCTAGTTGCTGTTGGACAAGAAAAGGATTGATAACAAGGCTTTGCAATCACAAATCAATGAAGAAGTGTCAAGGAAGCAAGAGGAAAAGAGAAAAGGCCCAAATTTGCTTTATTTATCTAAGGCCCATTTATGTTCTCATTGTAAACTAAGTGGTGGTGTAATGACCAGGCCCATTTATCATTAGGGTTAGGGTTAGGGTTTGGCTATCTACCCTATATATACCCTTGTAATGGCATTGTAGCCACCATCCTATCATATATCTCAGTCTATTCTCTTCTTCATCAATAAAACTCATTTTTCTTTTTATGCAATTTTCTATTTTTCTTAGCAATTAGTGTTGTCTACACGATTAGATTTGGTAGAACACTATTTGTCTTTTGCATTTCTTTCCATTAGCGATTGACCGTCTGATTAGATTCAGCGGTAATCCTAATTGTTATTTTCTGTTCGTTTAATTCTGTTCTGCAATTTTATTTCCATTGTTCTATTTTATCTTTAATCGTTGAATTTATTACAGATCTGATTAGATTCGAATCTGCAGTAAATTTAATTGCATCTTTTAATTATAGTTTCACTTTTTATTTTGTTTTGCAAAATCAACCTCCAGCTTCGTCTAACTCGCCCAAGAGATTAGATAAATAATTTGATTTAATTCACCTCCCTGTGTTTGACCTGTATGCTACACACCTGTATGCTTGCAGAATTTATTACAAATGTCGCGCTTTTCTAATTCATAGACTAGCGTCGATCAATGGGGTTAAGTTAACCTGTGTAAGATGACAACTTAACCAATAATACATAAACAAAGTGGATAGGGTTAAGGCAAGCTTAACCAATAATGCATATTGATTAGATAAGAGGATGGCGTTAAGTCAACTGGGTTGATAGACAACACTTAACCGATATAAGTTTGGGTTGGGATAAACCCTGGGGGAAAACCTAATAGCGGTAGGGACCCATTTCAGACAGTAACCCACTTAGTGATATTGGGAGCCTTGAGCTAGGCCGGGTTGGGGCATGCTTACTGGGCTGATTATAAATGGTTAAATAAGAGCGAGGGTGTAGCAATGCAGGTTCCGATAGGATCGTTAAGCGTGCATCAAGGTGTTCCCGGCATTGGAAGATTTAGCCACTGTACATTAGTAGGTATAAAGCTATGCAACAAAGGGTTGCCCCTTAGGGAGTGATACACCCTAAGCTGGGACCCACACATGTATCTACAAGTTAGGGAGCCGATCGATTAGGGGTAGTGTGGGGATATCTAGTATATATTGTGGGCAAGTGGACTTTCAAGGATTGTACAGGGCGGATACCTCTTACTAGATGTTACGCCTGAGTGCTACCAATTGCGGGGTTGGGATCATTTCGTTAAGAATTACTAGTAGGTGGTGCAGAGAATTAAATTAAGTAAGAAATCTGGGAAGCGCATAGACATTCCTTTATATTCATCTTGTTATCCAGTTTTACCTTATGTCATGGTTATACTTGCCATCCTGTTTATTCCGGTCATATTGCTTTACTTATTTTCATGCTAAAAGTAGCTGGACTCGCCAGGCTTTATGTCTGACCTTTTTGTTTTCACCTCTTTTTCTTCCGTCCCCCCCCCCCCCCCCCCCACCTCCATAGTTTCTCAGGGAGGAAACACTGAAGCTTGACTTGGATTTCTTTCTTCTTGAAGCGCTTCGAAGTGTTGAGAGTAATGCTCAGCTTTATCTCTTTTCATTATGGCTATTTGGAGTGGGATTATGATTTTACTTTTATGTACTCTGATAATAGTTTTGTTCAAGATGAATATTTACGTACTTGATTCTAGTATGTGGTTTTGATGTTCTAACCAAACATGTTTTGCTTTTCCACTGAAATGAATAAATTTTGAATTTTCTTAAGTACCATCTATATATCTGCCTTGTGATATTCTGTTCTATACTCTTGTAATACTCCATGGAAGTTAATGCATTCTCTTAGTGAGTGACATTAATGGACGTGGGGTGTTACACGTGGTATCAGAGCTAAAGGTTACCAAAACAGATAAAAGATTTTGAAAACCGTTTTCAAAAGGAATTTTAGAAAAAAGTATTTTCAAAAACATGTTTTAAAGAGGGTATTTTCAAGAGAAAATTTTATTATGAAAAACATAATCCCCAAAATCCATATATCTATCTTTCGATTCTCTATTTTGAATCTCTTCCTTTTTTCCTTTTTGTCTGGGGAACCGATTCTTCTCGAAAGGTGTCCCGATTCCGGATGATGCCGTAGACATGTTTAGCACATGTCGAAGGGCAATGAAGTGCCTAACCTCCATCCGTAGCCGCAGTGGTTTCACCTGCGGTTAATTTTCTCAAGTTTCGTAAGGATTTCCATGCGATGGAGGCAACTTTCGAAAGACGTGTTAGCTTGTTACAAAAACGTGGGTAAAAAGGAGTATAAGGAAGTTGGGGCTAAGGATCATAGCCCAAGGATGAGAAAACGGTATGGCCCACAAAAGGACAGCCGCAACAACATCAACAGCAGAAGAAAGGAGGGGAAGATGAAAAAGGCAGGGATAAGAGAAAACGTCACAATTGCGGGAAGGAAGGTCACTTTATCAAAGATTGTAAGAGAAGGAAGGTCAGTTTCCTTAATTGCGGAGAACTCGGACACTATTCTATAGAGTTCCCAAAGAAACAAGGATCGTAGGGACAAGGTCAAAGAGCCGAAACTTCTGGAGAGCAGGTCAATGCTCTCACGATCGGTTCTCCTGAAAGAGGTAGAAAAATTTCCGTAGAAAGTTTAGTTTCTCTTTCAAACCATCCAGTTAGAATACTTTTTAATTCTGGTGCTTCACACTCGTTTATATCTAGTACTGCAGTTGAATCTCTGCACTTAATTACTAGTACGGTAGTAGATCCCGTTGTTGTTTCAAACCCCATTGGTGGTTTTGTTCATTTATCGATGATTTGTAGGAGTTTGAAATTATCTATGTTAGGCATCTAGTTTGAATGCGATGCATATGTATTCAGGTTTTTGGGCTATGGGTTAATTCTAGGAATGGGTTGGCTTACTACGTGCGGGGCTATTCTAGATTGTGAGAGGAGGGTTTTTAGGCTTCTAATTTGTCATGGGAGGACCCTCGAAATTTCTTGTGACCCACAAGGGTCGGTTATGCTTAGTTTCCTAGAGTCTCTTGATGCATCTATCGATGATTTGCAATCTGTTCCTGTAGTCCGAGGTTATTCTAATGTTTTTGATGAGATTCGGGGTTTATCCTAAGGCACGAGATTGGTTTTCAAATATACTTAGTGGATAATGCAAATCCAGTTGCATTGTATGTACGACATGTGACTCCAAAAAGAAAATATGGAACTTGATAAGCAAGTAAGGTAGCTACTTGAGAGGAGATTTGATAAGTGAATCATATCAGGATGGGAAACCTATCAAAGACAGTCCTTGAGGAAGCCCATCATTCTAAGATGACTATTCATCCAAGTGGCGATAAAATGTATAGAGTTCGAGGAAGGGGAGCCAAACTTGCGGAAGGAAGTAAAAGTAGAGAAGACAGCAAGGATGCAATTTGGGAGACTGAAAATAAAGATCATGCTTCATACCCTTTCCTTTTAGGACTATGTTCTTAACTTCTTTTTCCAAAGCTTTTTATTCATTCTTGTTTCTATCATTCGTCTGTGTCCTATCGATCGAATCTTCAGTCTTTAGATAGGGAACCCATGGATGTAAGCATGTGTTTGAGACATGTTATGATTGACGGATGCAAGTGGTTGCCTGTGGATTCATATACACACACATTAGGCACTAGATCAGCTCAATCACTCTCATACTTCATATGGATGTGTGTGCATTTTTCTTTTTCCTCATGGATGTAAATGGATGTATCATCATATGGATTTTGAATTTGGACGAATGAGTGTGCACACATATAGAACTTACATGTTATAATAGGATTATTTGCATACATGTTGGATTCATGGCACTAACATACATTGCATTAAGGAGGTCAACTAAATCAGTAGACCGCCTGATCTTCACATTAGTATTGGGACATATACACACACCTCTGCATATATTCATAGGAGCATTAGATTTTTTTAAAGACAATGGATGCTTGTGGGTGATGGATCAGTAGATGGATGATGGATGGTAGGATACATTATTCTTAACTCAGAGATTTTGGGGACGAAATCCTTTAAATAGAGGAGAATGTAACACCCCGCATTTTTAATTAAATTAAAAATGTTGAAGTATGTATATATATTATATACATAGATATATTTAAGAGAAAAATTAAATAATGACAATAAAATTACATGTAATAAGTTCATGCAGTGAAATGAAGGAAAAAGAATAATAAAAGAAATTAAATGCAATACATGAAACACGAAGAAATGCATGCGAGCAATTAAATAGAAATAAAAAGGAAAATTTGAAGAGCTTCAGAATTTGGTCACGAAATCAGCGGCATTGCGTTCGTGGTGATTTTCTAGTCAATTTAGATCTATGGTTTGCAGAAAACCGATTTAAGATGAAAAAGATATCTTTAAATTAAATATTGCAACAAAACATGAAAAAGAGGAATGAGAAAAGAATAATGTTTAGCATTGTTCTAAGATTTATAAACACAAGTCTTAGTAGCTCATTTGGTTAGAACATGTGACTTGTATACAAGAGGTTTTAAGTTCAATCCCCGCCAGCGCCATATTTTTGTTTTAGGGGAATGGCTAAAAAGTGGCTTAGTGTGAACGCAGTTCAATTAAAAAGCAGTTTAGTGTGAAAATGGTTAATTCGGGGATTAATTGGAAAAATGGTTAAAAAAAATTAAATATAATATACATATATATATATATGACATCTGGGTGTCAACACCCTGCTGCTGCGCATACATGGCGCATTTTTATTGGTTAATGATCGTTTTTTCGCAACATGGCCATTTTCTATTGGTTAGATGACGTGGACGATTCCTATGGCTCCTGATCTAATCTAACGGCCCTAATTAACTCACTACACCTATATAAACACACCTAGACCTAAACCTAATTTCACTACACTAATTCATGGCGCCTCCATGTTGCCTCAACCTAAACTAGTCCTTCTTCAACAAATCGTAAAGGAATTCTGTAAAGAGGATCGAATTTACAACAACTACAACACCTAATTCTCTTCCTTAATCCAATCTTTGTGAGTCCATTGACTATTTTTAGATTTAAATAATAAAAGTAATTCTGACATGTTGTAAATTGGATTTGGGAATTATACATGATAATAAGACTGAATCTCATTAATTCTATCTTAGCCTATAACATCAGATTCATGATTCGTATATGCCCATGTTGATATTATCATCAGTTTTATCATATCTTAAGTCACTTGTGCTAGGTCCACCATAGGGTGTATCAAGCCCTAGGGTGCCAACCACCGACTCGAATCAAGAATGTTCAGATAATCCTACTGATGCCCAATGCCTGCTTTTTCAACTTCGGACTAAGTGCATGACCCTAGTCCGCCTGAACCTACAATGGCGCACCAACTCAGCCGTCGTTCTGGTCGCTTACAATCAACCCAGCAATCGTGCCCCACCCTGCCTAGTCCAAGGGTACCGTGATACATCTAGTGGGTTACTGCTGAAAAGGACCGGTAACTAGGGTTTCGTTCAACAGGTTAAGTTGTCATTTAAAATCGAGACTTAACCCCATCTACGTGTCATGTCAAATTGACTAAGTGTGTCTTTCTAGTTCAAGACTTAGTCCAACGAATCATGTGTCAGGTTGGTTAAGTGTGTTCAAGCGGTTCATGACTTAACCCTATCCAGTGGCATTAATTTACTTAATGCACCCCTAACCTCTCACATTAGACCTGGTTATAGTTACTGGATGTGCCGGGCGGGTCCGGGCAGTTTTACACCATAACCTAGTCTAACCTCGGGTTTCGAGTGCGATATGACAAACTACTCACATTGGGTCCTATTGTTTGCAGTTACTGGATTCGCCGGGCGGTTCCGGGCAGATTTATACTGCAAACTCAACCCAACCTCGAGTTGGCCACGTTCAAGTTATCTAAGTGTCATGTCCCAAATTCATATTTTCAAGTATAATTTCATGTCAAGTTCATGTTCCTATCCAAGCTCAAGTTATAACGATATTCATGTTTTCAAGTTCATACTAAATTCAGTTTTCCTAAACTACCCAAATCGCATCCCCAACGCTCGTGAATTCGAATCAAGGCAATAAATGTAACTAGGGAATGACATAACAAGGATGGGTATAAAGTGGCGAAGGTGATTTCAAGGCAAGCATGGTGTAACTTGAGATATGATCATAACATCACTGGCATATGAAATAGGTGATAAACATAGCTATAAATGACATAAGATAATAATCCTAAACTTGTGACTAGCAAAAGTTTCAACATCACAACATCACAGGCATGTTAAAATAATGATAGGGTTTAGGTTATGACATGAACAGGCCCCTAAATCAAGTTCTTATTAGTATTCCGCAAATCAAGGTTCAATATGAACGGTACTAGGTTCAAGGTGAATAGATCTAGGGTGAACAAGAGTAGATCTAAAATAATAGATCAAAAAGGAATAGTCATAGATCAAAGATATACAAGAGTAGGTCTCAAGTAGTTATCATGTTTATGTTCAACTTCAATTTACACATGTCCATATTAAGTTTAGAGTTTAGATCTAAGAGTAACTTGGGCTTACAAATCGTGGTTTTTGAGAACTAAGAACAGAAATTATCGTAGGATCGTTGTTGAGATGTTGATCTATTCCCTTGAATTGTTGTAGAAACGTTGGCCTTCGATTTGGATCTAGTTTGAATGTTTAAGCTTCAAGTTGGAGGCGGCGGCCATGGTTCAAGAGGAGACTTAGCAGCATAATGGTGTTAGAAAGATTTGTTGTGGATTAGCCTAGGTCTTAGGGTGTTTTTATAGTTGCAACAACTAGTTTAGGCCATAGGATAAACCCTAGAATCGATCTGAACCACCAAAAATCGTCACAGGCCCTCAAACAAGCCAACAGGGTCAAGCAGGAGCAACCAGGCCCAAACCAGGTTCAGGGACCAGGTCGACACTCAAGTCGACTGCGCAGTCGACCTGGTCCTGGGGGTGTCGACTGCCCAGTCGACTTCCCAGTTGACCTGGGGTGCTGGGCGGGAAATTTCCCGCCCAGTCTGTCTGGGTTTTGAAATTCGAATTTGAACTCGAATTCGAACTGTTTTGAACTCTGAATTTTTTTAAAACTTTGGGGAGCCATAACTTGGTCATACGGACTCCGATTTTCGAAAACTCAGACTCGATTTCATGCAGAATTCCGAGACGAACGCAGTGGCGCAACCCGTTTCCCTTGGTTCTTATTTTAAAATTTAATTCTGCCTAGATTTATGGTAATAACATGTTATCAAAATACGGGTTGTTACATTCTCCCCTCCTTAAAGGATTTCGTCCCCGAAATCTCTAAGTTAGGAAGAACGTATCCTACCATACATCATCCATCTACTCAAAACATCATCCACAAGCAAACATTGTCCTTAAGAGATTTCTAATTTTGTATGAACATATGCAGAAAGTGTGTGTATATGTTCCTTATCTAATGCAAATGATCAGGCCTGATTGATCTTTCTAATGCAAAATATGTTTAGTGTCATGAATCCAACATCTATGCAAATAATCCTAGTCACGTAAGCACTATATGTGTGCACAAACATTCATCCATATGATAACACATTCAATTTCATCCATAAATAAGTATAAACACTCATGCTTATGTAATATGAAAATGTGTCTGAGCCGATCTAGTGCCTAATGTGTGTTATGCAACCACGAGCAATCACTTGCAACCACTTGCAACCATTCGCAAACATCAAGCATAACATGTTTCAAATACATGTTTACATTCATAGGATTCTACCTAAGGTTCTCAAGACAGGATCGAAAGGATATACAAGATAAAACAGAGTATCTAGGGAAAAGAAGTTAAAGATGTACCCCTAGAAGGTCCTTCTTGCGAGGCTTGCCCTTGCTTCTTAGGGCAGTTCTTGCTGATGTGTCCAGTTTCACCGCATTGAAAACATGCTCCTATCTTCATCTTCTTCTTCCTACAGTCCTGGACTATATGCCCGTCAATACCACAGAAGTTGCATTTTCTTTTCTCACGTGACTTGTCATTCTTGTTGTTGTTGTTCTTTCCTCCTTTCTCGGAGTCTACCTTCTTGTCTTGAGACTCATTCTCCTTGACTTTCTTCTTGCCATTCTCGTCTTCTTCATGAAGTAGGGCCATATTCACCAAGCTTTCAAAGGTCGCCCCCATGGGTACATGAGTCATGGCCATAGTGTGGAGTGGCTCGCTCAATCCTCGAGCAAAGCGTAGAGCCCTCTTATCAGCCGTGTTGACTAAGTCCAAACCAAACTGAGCAAGCTGATTAAACTTGTTCACGTATTCCCTAACTGACATGTCCCCTTGCTTGAGTGCCAGGAACCTCTCCATCTGAAGGCTCGCTTCTGCGGATGATAAAAACATAGGCCCAAACCTCTCTCTAAAGTTTGCCCAAGTCTCAATTGGCCTGGTAGCGTTGGTGACTTCCCACCAAAATGCAGCTTCCTCTTTCAACAACCATGCTGCCAACTGAACTTTCCTATGATCCTCCACATAGAAAATAACAAACAAGTCTTCAGTCTCTTTTAGCCAGTTTCATGCCTCAACGAAAGTTTCAGTTCCAACGAAGTTCTTGCCGCCCATTCCTATAAAGTCCTTGCATATTTTGGCGAAGGCGGTACCCGGAGGAGGAGGAGGAGGAACCGTGGCCACCGGGGGAGGAGGAGGGATATCTGCCGGGCCCGCGCCGTTGGCCCTAGCTTCCAAGTATCTTCGGAACCAGCTAGGTATGGATACTCCCTCAGGAAGGTTAAGATCAGACATGCTGAAAAGCGAAAAGGAAAAAAGATTCAAACGAGGAAACAAAGGAAAGTGCTAATGGCTTTTGGGGAATAGCCTTTTCTTAAAAATAAAACTTTTCTTGAAAAATGCTTCTTTATAAACGGTTTTGAAAATAGTTTCAGAAGTTTTTTAAAACTTTTGCCCAGTCCGGTAACCTTCTGCTCTGATACCAAATGTAACACCCCACCTCCGCTAGGGTCACTCACAAAGGGAATGCCCTAGTTTTGGAGGCTATTATCTAGTAAACAGGCATAGAGATAACACAAGACAGAACATAGATAAAATAGAGTATTAAAGCAGTGGATATAAACTTTAAAACCAAATCTCATTACTGAAAAATAGAGTCAAAACCTCTTACATCAAAATGCCAAGTCATTATTTCATTACATCAAGTTCTAAAGAAGCAAAGTACTTAAAACAACATAAGTAAAATATTATTCCCCAAAAAGTGCATGAGTGCAGCCATAGCATAGCTCAAGACCAAACCGTACATGAGCTGTCTGAAAGCAAGCAAAATCCAAGCTAAGAGCTAGAGTTTCCTCCTTGAGAACCTGGAGGGGGAACAAAAGACAAAGAGGCGAAAGAAAACGGGTCAGTCAAAAAGACTGGTAAGCCCTAGTGACTATCAGCATAGAAACTAGTAAAGTTAACAAGACATGAATAAACTGGAATTAAACATAGGAATGATGATAAGTCTGACATGATAACTAAGCTAACAAGATAACTCAAGTCTAACATTGCGTATTCAAGGTTCGCCATACCAACAATACTGGTATACTAATCCCGTGTAAACTGTAAATCAAGAAATAATCCCTTGGCCCAATATCGAGAAGTGACCGAATTCGGGGTCCAACGGTATGATCTAATCGATCGGCTCCTACAAGTCTAGCTCGTCGTGTGTCTGTGTCATACGGCCCTATCACGAATGTAGTCACCTGTGCTAGGTCCACCATAGGGTGTATCAAGCCCTAGGGTGCCAACCACTGACACGAATCAAGAATGCATAGATAATCCTACTGATGCCCAATGCCTGCTTTTTCAACTCCGGACTAAGTGCACGACCCTAGTCCGCCTGAACCTACAATGGCGCACCAACTCAGCCGTCGTTCTGGTCGCTTACAATCGGTCCAGCAATCGTGCCCCACCCTGCCTAGTCCTAGGGTACCGTGATACATCTAGTGGGTTACTGCTGAAAAGGACCGCGTAACTAGGGTTTCGTTCAGCAGGTTAAGTTGTCATTTAAAATCGAGACTTAACCCCATCTACGTGTCATGTCAAATTGACTAAGTGTGTCGTTCTAGTTCAAGACTTAGTCCTACGAATCATGTGTTAGGTTGGTTAAGTGTGTTCAAGCGGTTCATGACTTAACCCTATCCAGTGGCATTAATTTACTTAATGCACCCCTAACCTCTCACATTAGACTTGGTTATGGTTACTGGATGTGCCGGGCGGGTCCGGGCAGTTTTACACCATAACCTAGTCTAACCTCGGGTTTGGAGTGCGATATGACCAACTACTCACATTGGGTCCTATTGTTTGCAGTTACTGGATTCACCGGGCGGTTCCGGGCAGATTTATACTGCAAACTCAACCCAACCTCGAGTTGGCCACGTTCAAGTTATCTAAGTGTCATGTCCCAAATTCATATTTTCAAGTATAATTTCATGTCAAGTTCATGTTCCTATCCAAGCTCAAGTTATAACGATATTCATGTTTTCAAGTTCATACTAAATTCAGATTTTCCTAAACTACCCAAATCGCATCCCCAACGCTCGTGAATTCGAATCAAGGCAATAGATGTAACTAGGGAATAACATAACAAGGATGGGTATAAAGTGGCAAAGGTGATTTCAAGGCAAGCATGGTGTAACTTGAGATATGATCATAACATCACTGGCATATGAAATAGGGTGATAAACATAGCTATAAATGACATAAGATGATAATCCTAAACTTGTGACTAGCAAAAGTTTCAACATCACAACATCACAGGCATGTTAAAATAATTATAGGGTTTAGATTATGACATGAACAGGCCCCTAAATCAAGTTCTTATCAGTATTCCACAAATCAAGGTTCAATATGAACGGTACTAGGTTCAAGGTGAATAGATCTAGGGTGAACAAGAGTAGTTCTAAAATAATAGATCAAAAAGGAATAGTCATAGATCAAAGATATACAAGAGTAGGTCTCAAGTAGTTATCATGTTTATGTTCAACTTCAATTTACACATGTCCATATTAAGTTTAGAGTTTAGATATAAGAGTAACTGGGGCTTACAGATCGTGGTTTTTGAGAACTAAGAACAGAACTTGTCGTAGGATCGTTGTTGAGATGTTGATCTATTCCCTTGAATTGTTGTAGAAACGTTGGCCTTCGATTTGGATCTAGGTTCAATGTTTAAGCTTCAAGTTGGAGGCGGCGGCCATGGTTCAAGAGGAGACTTAGCAGCATAATGGTGTTAGAAAGATTTGTTGTGGATTAGCCTAGCTCTTAGGGTGTTTTTATAGTTGCAACAACTAGTTTAGGCCATAGGATAAACCCTAGAATCGATCTGAACCGCCAAAAATCGTCACAGGCCCTCAAACAAGCCAACAGGGTCAAGTAGGAGCAACCAGGCCCAAACCAGGTTCGGGGACCAGGTCGACACCCAAGTCGACTGCGCAGTCGACCTGGTCCTGGGGGTGTCGACTGCCCAGTCGACTCCCCAGTCGACCTGGGGTACTGGGCGGGAAATTTCCCGCCCAGTCTGTCTGGGTTTTGAAATTCGAATTTGAACTCGAATTCGAACTGTTTTTGAACTCTGAAAATTTCTGAAACTTTGGGGAGTGATAACTTGGTCATATGGACTCCGATTTTCGAAAACTCGGACTCGATTTCATGCAGAATTCCGAGACGAACGCAATGGTGCAACCCGTTTCCCTTGGTTCTTATTTTAAAATTTAATTCTGCCTAGATTTATGGTTATAACACGTTATCAAAGTACGGGTTGTTACAGCAAACGGCCAGTCTAATGTGAGAGGTCGTAGGCATAAGTAAAAGATGCTTAGACACGAGGTTATGTCTGGCTTGTAGCAGAAGTCCGCCCGGAACCACCCGGCACATCCTGCGGCCACAAGCCATCGACTTAATGCGAGAGGCATGTACATTAATAACTAATTAATGCTGATCAAAGATGAATATGATACCTAAAACATTTTAGGTGGGTGGGGTTAAGTTAAGCTGTGTAAGATGACAACTTAACCAATAATACATGAACAAAGTGGATAAGGTTAAGGCAAGCTTAACTAATAATGCATATTGATTAGACAAGTGGATGAGGTTAAGTCAACTGGGTTGATAGACAACACTTAACCAATATAAGTTTGGGTTAGGAAAAACCCAGGGGAAAAGCTAGTAGCGGTAGGGACCCATTTCAGACAGTAACCCACTTAGTGGTATCGGGAACCCTAAGCTAGGCAGGGTTGGGACACGCTTACGGGGCTGATTATAAGCGGTTAAATAAGAGAGAGTGTGTGTAGCAGTGCAGGTTCCAATGGGATCGTTGAGCATGCATCAAGGTGTTCCCGGCATTGGAAGATTTAGCCACCGTACATCAGTAGGTATAAAGTTGTGCAACAAAGGGTTGCAACTTAGGGAGTGTACACCCTAAAATGGGACCCGCACAGATATCTACAAGTTAGGGAGTCGATCGATTAGGGGTAGTGTGAGGACATCTAGTATCTATTATGGGCAAGTGGACTTTCAAGGATTGTATGGGGTGGATACCTCTTACTAGATGTTACGCATGAGTGCTACCAATTGCGGGGTTGGGATCATTTCATTAAGAATTACTAGTAGGTGGTGCAGAGAATTAAATCAAGTAAGAAATCTGGGAAGCGCACTAGACATTCCTTTATATTCATCCTGTTATCCAACTTTACCTTATGTCATGGTTATACTTTCCATCCTGTTTATTCCTGTCATATTGCTTTACTTATTTTCATGCTAAAAGTAGCTGGACTCGCCAGGCTTTATGTCTGACCTTTTTGTTTTTGCCTCTTTTTCTTCCGTTCCCCCCTCCCAGGTTCTCAGGGAGGAAACGCTGAAGCTTGACTTGGATTTCTTTCTTCTTGAAGCGCTTGGAAGTGTTGAGAGTAATGCTTAGCTTTATCTCTTTTCATTATGGCTATTTGGAGAAGGATTATGATTTTACTTTTTTGTACTCTGATAATAATTTTGTTCAAGATGGATATTTATTTACTAGGTTCTAGTATGTGGTTTTGATGTTGTAACCAAACATGTTTTGCTTTTCCGCTGAAATGAATAAATTTTGAATTTTATTAAGTACCATCTATATATTTGTCCTGTGATATTCTGTTCTATACTCTTATAATACTCCATGGAAATTAATGCATTCCCTTAGTGAGTGACATTAATGGACGTGGGGTGTTACAAAAGATGGCAGAAATGATCATACTAACAAAGTTGACATGTAATGGCATAAACATATAGTGGCATAACGACAAGATAAGCATATAGGAACAAATACGATGAACATGTGAGAATAGAACTAATTCTAACATAATAGGGACAAGCATGATGAGATCTTAACAATGATTTAGGTGTCCAACTAATAACAGATCTGATTTGGCCATAAACATAATCGAATGGGTATAAGGTGATCTAAACAGTGAATTAGATCTTCAATCAATGGCAAATCTGACATGATAAATAGGTATAGGTTCAGATCTAGATCATAATCATGTCAGAATAACTTAGATAAACAGGTTATAACAGATCTGATGTGATTCAAATGGTCATAGGTATAGATCCAAGTTATAATCATATCAAATTTTACTTTTAAATATTTAGATCTAAAATTAACATGGACTCACAGTGTTTGGATCTAGAAAACTAGGAGAATCGAATCACAGATCTCTTAGCTTTAGTTGATTGCAGAAGAAGGAAAATGTTTGATTTGATCTAGGCAGAGGCAGCATCTAGTTCTCCATTATTTTTTGCATGCAAAAACATGAGAAATGAGGCCATATTTATAGCTGCCAGCCCCTAGAAAAATTCGTCCATATCTGCCATAGGGGGTCGACCCCAAAGAAGGGTCTATAACTTCGATCAAAGCAGTTTATGTACCTATATGATTTGACCGACCCTGCTCCTGCCACAACATTTGCACATTTAGATGCTACTACCGTACTATCAAGAGGATTAGCTGCCAAAGGTATTTATCCAGCAATAGATCCTTTAGATTCAACGTCAGGGTCGACCCATGGGTCGATACCCCTGGGCGGGATTTTTGCCGCCTCCCCAAATTTTGATTTTTGAATTGATTTTTGATTTCTGGAATATATATATATATTCTTGCGCGTATGCAAACTTCAAACCTTAATAACTTCTTCATGCGTTGTCTGTTTTACTCAAACCAACTGTCTATTTTGACCAAAATTCTGGTACGAACGTAATGGCGTAGTCCGTTTCACTTAATTTTGAATATTTAATTAATTATTATTTAATTTATCCTCTTTAGTGTTGTTAAAAATACAGGGTGTTACATAAGGCATCAAGTACAATTGACGATACGTACGTGTGAGGGTCTAGATACATGCATGTCTGCTCCCGGTAGTGTATCGTAGACTCTAGGGCATTACTTCGTTATGGGATCTGATTCAATCAAGGAATTCAGTGGTGGTAGTCTGTACGCTTACGTATCATGGCGATGGTGGTTATATGCGGAATGTAGCGTGGTTATACGGAGATCCGTACATCGCACAGGCGTAGGATGAGTGTTGCATATGCTTCCGTGGTATAACGGCGGAGACCGTGCAAGAAGGGTACTATGGGAAATACCTTGATATTGGCGTAAGCTACATATATACTATATATAGGTTAATCTATTGGGATGTAGATGGGATGCGGTGTTTATGTAAGCCTTGAGTGCTATTAACCCAAGTAACCTAATAAACAAGAAAACGTAACTGAATGGTATATGTAGAGTTATCCAAAATGTGTAGTTTAAGTCCAGTCACCAGAACTTGTGTTCTGACCCCTCATAACACACTCGTAGGTTAGGTTTGTGGCAGATATATGATAGCTTTGGATACTGGTTAGGCAATATTATTACCTTGGTAAGGCTATATTTGATTTTTTTTTTCATTCCGCTGTTTTCTGAGCTCTGATATGGTTATTATGTCTGTCTTTTCTGCAGGATACTAGACAACCTAACTCGAGTTTCGATAGATTAGACTTTCGAAAAAATTCAGTCTGTTGGAATTCTGGTTTTTAACTTTGGTATCAGAGCTTAATTCAGGATTCCTGTATAGATAGTGAGTGAACATATTTGTATTTTTAAAATATAAATATTATATATATACACACACACACACCCTAGATCCATAGAGGAACCCGCTAAATAGGAAAAGTAGAATATGGAAAGAGTTGGGATATCTATTTTGCACACTAAAGGAATGATTATGGAAATCTGAGACCCTTAGGTAATTTGGGGTGGGAATCGTACAATATGCTTTGTATTGGAGAAAGATTGATCCCGTATGTTAGTATATGAGATGTTAGTATTTCAGATTAGTGGGTTTGGCAGTAGAGCCTTATATATTGGAAAAGATTAAAAAGAGAAAAATGGATTAGAAATATATATATATATATATTTGAGAGAATTGACTTTGTGGGAGTGTCTAGGAAAGCCTAAGTAAGTTGGAAACCCACTTTGAGTCTAGCCCTATTGTCAACTTTTAAGAACTTTAAAATGTAAAAGCTTTTGGGAAGACGGTTTAAAGTGTTTTTTATATTTGAAAAGTACATATTGAGTTTTGTAGTAAAACGGGGTATATTTTGGAAATGGTGATTTCCTATAAAAAATGTCTAAAATATATTCTCTCAGAAAAAGGTGCATGTTATAAAGTATGTATAGCTCGCTAGTTTTCAAGTTATGAAGTTTGAAAGGATTGAAAAGAAAAGCATAGAAAAGATTGCATTTTTGTTGAAAACTAAAATTTTCAGTAAAGGAAATTTTGAAAGTCTCTATTCTTTTGACAATAATTTTTTATTATTTTTTTGACATAAAATTTTGCTGGATAAACAATACAAGTTGTAGAAATAAGAATAGAGTAGATGTAACGACCCACTTTTCCTAGCCGACATTTAACTACTGTAGTCAACCCAAATTATGCCGAAAAGCAGAAGGTTAAGATAAAGAAGTTAGAGGGTGAGAGAAGAAAGAAAGAAATATTAGAATAGAAGAATAAGAAGATCAGATTCTCACAGCGGAATGGACAAAATATAATGTATCAAATAACACTTTATTCTAAGGAAAATTGTATATATAAGATTCTATGCAGTTAAAGCCCCGCAATATCCCCGCTGTAGCCAATAGCGCTCTTCAACCGCTACGCTATCTCAATTTAGCGTCTATGAACAGTCACTACAAAAAAACAACCTTTTACAATGGGCAAAAACCGTTGTTATATGCTTTTTACAACGGGCATACGCCCGTCCTAATATGCGTCGTCGTAATAGGTCCGGACTATTTTACCACGGTCAGTGACTGTTGTAAATGACCGTTGTAATAACTTTCTCTATCACGTGCAACGACTCTATGACAATGGCTATTTTGTCCGTTGTAATAGGTAGTAAATTACAATGGGCTTTTGCCTGTTGTAATACATTATATTACAACAGTTGTCGACCGTTGTAATAGACTATTTGATAAACCTATTTTTACAACAGGCAATCGACCATATATATCCATAATAATAATGAATATTCTAGCATGCAATAAATATTGTGATGCAATAATCAAAACCACATAGTAACACATAATAAAAGACTAAAGTGAGAGTCATAAAATTCCAACACATTTCAAATAGTTAGACTAGTTTACATTCCAAAAGATTTAGATAAGTTTGCATTCCAAAAGATTTAGACGAGTTTACGTTCAAAAAGGTTAGATAAGTTTTATCGACATGGTTCTAACATAAATTAAATAACTAGTTTCATAAGTACCAACACTAGACCAAGGAAACGTAATCTTTGTGCCACGCGACGGTAGATCCAACGGCCTGTTTGATAGTGGCCATCTCCGAATTTGGCCTAAAAAAAAGCTTCTGCCGCAACATCAGGATCAGTACTTGTTATCGTCCCCTCTACAACTATGTTTTTATCTCAACCCAATAGCTTGCACTATTTTCTCACCAAACCTTCTAGAGTAACACGATCTCCTTGAACTTGAGCCTGCATACTGCTGCTAGCATGGTGTGACTGCAAAAAAAAAAAAAAAAAGTTACCAAATGTTGAGAGAATATATTATTGTACACCATTCAGAATATTATACAACATTTAAGTCTTACATTGCTGTAACCTTACAGCATTGCACTTAATTGGGAATGTATACAAAAAGTTAACTGTTTTATTCCCAATTTGTGTACACATATCACCAGATATTATTATACAACATTTGAGTATATTATAAGTTAACTTCAGTCATCTTGAGTAGTAAGGTAGAGCAGAGGATACAAGTGCAAACTACATTAATTAAGTTTCACAAGCATCCAACCATGTCCCTGTTACTGCATATTGTTTTGACCAAACATCGAGCTTTTCACCCATACTAGTTAGCCACAAACATCCAACCATGTCCCTGTTACAAATTAACTACATAAATATAATTTAAATGTAAGGTAGCAACATTTTTTCTCTCCAACGCCATTTGGCATACATGTTAAACACAAAACAAAAAAATTGTTTGCCATGTATTTTGATAAAAAAAAAGCATCAGGATATATCATTTTAAGCCCATCCATGGGTTTGTCGATCAACACATGTCCCAAAGATATAATTTTTTACTAAGAAGTAATATAATCCTGATACGTGATGAAGTAAGATTGTATGCTTGATATATAACTATTTGATCCCACGTGATCATTCTATATAGAAGAAGCTTTGTTGAGAATAATCAGTCATAGATGATCGTTTGACTTCGGTCAAAAACATTAAAAAAGTAAATGGTTTAAGAAATTACTGTTACATTGAACTTGCAATAGCATGACGGCTTTTGGAAGACCGCATGGAAAGTGTTTTGATTTAAGACACAAAAAAGTAGGCAAAAATTGAAAATGACTACATAAAATGAGTGTTAGCATTACCTATAAAGTGCTGTTAGCCACCAACATGAACTTTATTTTTATTGGCAGCAATATCAGTACGTAGAGCAATACATCCTTTGTATTTCAGTCAGAGCACTTGTTTGCTCATTATAGAATTAATTCCACCAATGCTGTCAATGACATGCATGCACAAAAGGCAATTCATCAGTAAAAATTATACACATGCCAAATTTCTTACAAAATGTGAAATTTAAAATCATTTTGTTTCCTTTTTAGCATGAAACTGAAATTGTTTCTAAAACCGTATACCCTTGCAACAATGTGACCAACTTCAACAATATGGTAACCCCATTACTTGCAACTGATAACTAACCCCAACAACGAGATCCAAAATTATAGGACTTGTTACAAATCCTGCATGAGCCTCTGCATGTAGAAGCTACGAAAAATTGACAAAAGTCAAAAGTGATCTAGATAAATCATAACGATCAGGCTACGAGATTTTTCCATGTCATGATGACTTTTAAAAAAAATAAACTACACATCAATAATTTAATCAATGACAAGGATGATTGTCCCGGCCTGCTCAACCTAAGGAGGAGGCTATTAGCTACTTTTCAGACTTGTTTAACTCCAAGAGGAATAACACTCGATTAGACGACTTGATGTGCAAACAAAATTTAACAGAGAATGCTAAACAAAAACTTGTTCAATCAATATAAACGGAGGAGTTGAGGAGTGCAACATTTTAGATTAATGATTCTGACAACCTAAGGCCTGACAATATCAATGCAAAATTGTAAAGTATCATCCGGCACTGATGCTTCATCATCAATTAGTCAATAAGTCAACATATCATTAGACCATGTATACAACAAATATAAGAGAAACTTTTTTCATAGAAATTTATAGTTTGAGGAACTGATGCTTCATCATCAATTTATAGAAGATAATGTGAAATAAAAAAATTCAAATATACCAAACATTATTATTATTGTTGTTGTTATTATTATTATTATTTGTTGAACGAGCGTTTGATTTGATATTTTATTGGATAGTAACAGGGAACACATTTTGTAAATCATAAAACATATGTAACCAAATTCCCATTGGAGATGCTCTTATATCGGCCCATGTCTACAAAATTCCCTGTGAAGATTAATTTAATTGGTCCTTATAAACTATCTTACATTGTGCCAGTGAAAGCAACCCATCTTGCGTGCGATGCTCTGACAGTCTCTTCACTTTTAAGTGCCCAATCGTGCTTGGATGAGCAAGGCCAACAAGTTTATCTACTATATACAAAGTATAAATCGACACATAACTATGTATGATTTTGTGTTATTGGGCTATTAATTTTTCCGAAAAGCTAAACTAAACCCAAACAATTAACCAAAATCCTAGTCAAAAGAACAATGTACAAGCATTTGCTAAACTAAGCTCATAAGATTAATCAAAATCTTAGTCAAAGGAACAATGTATAAACATTTAGATAATCCTTCGCTAGACCATGCAAAGAAAAAAATGCTGAATGCACCTTGCCTTTTAAATCAAATTAGTCTGAAGTGACAGATAAATGGATCAAACAAGAAACAACGTCAAAAGGAGACATAATTGCAAACATTTATCAATGTTAAAACGACACAACACAATCTATATTCATTCATAAAATAATTGTATAACAGCTAGCAGTATCCTATGAAGCAGTACATAACGTAAATACTAGCTTTCATTTGTTTGCTTGTGGCACACGTACAAGAAAAAGCTAAGATCATTTTATGCAAAACCATAAATAGTATAAATCTCATAGCAGAACAAGAAAGATAGAGCAAGATGATAGAAGGAAGAAAGACGTTGCATGAAGTTGAAACCAAGCATTAATTTCACAGAAAAATGGGTGAAACAAGAAGAATACTACAAAATGCCTTTTATGATGCATTAAAAGCAGTTTATTCTAGTACCTTTTCAAAAAGCACATGTATTTAGTGGATATAATACTGCAAATTGGTTATATGAAGAACATTTCAAAGTTAAAATAGAAATAGCTATTTTGTAATCTGGAGAAAAAGATCATTTAGCTAGAAGTTGAAGAATATCTTTTAAACAATATGAAAATAGAGCTTCTCGTAAGGAAAAAAAGAACAGGAAAATTAAGTATAAAATTATCTTTGATTATCTACTCATTGTCGTCCAACCCGTTTGTCCTAATGAAGCGCTAGGCTAAACATAGTTTTCTTAAAGGATAAAGAAATCATTGTATTAGACTAATTAGTATACGTAATAAAATTAGGAAAACAATTGAACAACCAAAAGATAAATATCTTAACCTTAAGGAAAACCTGACAGTCCTAACAAATATATAACCCTAACTACAGTTGAAGGGATGTACTATGGTGAAGTTAAACAACTAAAGAATCATGCTTTGAACATTGCGAGCCTAAATTAACATGTGTGTCTAATAAAATAATGATCATCCTATGATGTAACATAGAAGTAGAGAAATTGCTAGGAAGACGATTTTTAGAGAATTTCTAATAGGTGAAATGACAAATTATGTAGCCAATGTTGGGGCAAGAACTATTAAATGCTGGGTTTACTCAAATAGGATTATAGTTATTAAAATGAACCAACATGCTTCAGCAAATTGTTCCTACCTTAGTCATGACTTGACTATTGTTCGCAAAATTAATGAACCAACACTTGGAACATGTCATCTCTTCACTCATGCCATCCTAGTGGAAGAAGGAAAAAAAGGGTACCTGTAGGAGGTAATTATAATTGTTATATTATATGTTTTACATATCAACATGCACATTTAAATTTATGCAGCATTTCAGAGAAAATAAAGTCAAATGCTAAGATAAATCAAGTGTCTTACAATCGAACGAAAGTTTAAAATAAATTCATTATATTGCATGTTTGTGTTTAGGTTCTGTACAAATAGGTCATTGAAGATCAATACCAGGTTTGTACCACTAACAATACTTCAGTAAGGATCGCCGCATAATATCAAGGATATCAAAGGAAAAAACATGAAATGGCATCAAGTATATGTAACAGCCCGCATTTTACGTATCGGAAGATCGTAAAATATTTTTATTTTATTCCCTGAGGGTTGGATCATTCTCATCTTTTGATATGTTGCTTATGAGGATGTGTGACATGTCCATAATTTTTACCGATTTTGTTTGTGACCATTTTGCCCCTGTCAGTCTTGTACTGGGCATAACTTTTGACTCAGGTCGAATCAGAGGGTGAGACCTGTGCCATTGGAAAGGAATTGATGATTCCCTTTCCGTAGAGTGGTTACATCAAGGATTTGGTTTAGCGGTTTGGGAGAAATCGCTGTTTTAAGGTTTTTCAGTTGGCTGTTCAGGTTTTGGAAGGCTAATGGGCTGATTTGGAGAAGGCCCATTAGAAGGTGGGTGGAGACTATAAATAGGGGGTAAGGGGTATGGAGAAAGGTTGGCATTTTCCATTCTCTTATGGGGAGGCTTTGATCTCCTTCTTCCTCTAACACCTTTCCACCATTAAAATTCCAAATCCAAGGAGGGAAATCGAAGATCTATACCATTCGAGGCTAGATCAACATCGTTTCAAGGGAGAATTCATCGGATTGAAGAGTTTGATTCGAAGTGTTCGCTGTCCGGATTGCTTTTGCATCGTTTTTGCTTTGTTTTGGGTAATCGGTGAGTGATTTACATCTCTCATTCGGATGCATGCAAGTATATGGGTCTTATGTTGTTAATTTCATCATTTCCATGTTATCTTCCTTAGATCTACACCATGCTAAGTTTATTTTACATGTGAATCACTTTAGGATCTGATCTAGATAATTTAAATGGTAAGTTTCATGTTATTTCATGAGTTTATGCAAGTTAGATCTATATTTGTGTTCATATGTTCAATTATCATGTTTTTGGGAAATTTATGTGTTTTGATGGAAATTGTTAGATTGGTGATATTGTTGGTTGCATAACATGTTTGTGGTTGCGTTTGGATGAATTGGATGAGCCGGTTTCGTCGAATTCGTCGTTTGGCGAAGTTTTGGTCGAAATCGAAGTCGAAATGGAGCTGTGCAGGTTTCTGGTCGGTTTTGGAGCTAGTCGGGTCAGTTGAGGCGGACAGATGGCTCTGGTCGGTCCAGAAGGGTCTGGAATGAGGTGGTCGGTCATAGTATGGCTTGAAAGCAAGTCAGGGAGTTGGTCGGTTTAAGATGGTCGGTCAAGAAGGAGCAGAAGTGTTCTGGTCGGTTTCAGATGGTGGCATTCTGGTCGGTTTCAGATGATGGCATTCTGGTTGGTTTTTACTGGAAGCAAATTCTGGTCGCTCTGAAGGAGCTGGTCGGTCAGGTGGAGCAAAATCTGGTCGGTCTTGACGGGGTCGATCCAAAGCTGGTCGGTCCCAAGGAGGTCTAGTCGATCCAAAGCTGCATGGAGGCGGGTCGTTCTGGAGCAAGGCTGGTCGGTTTTTGGCGGGTCTTTCTAGAGCAAGACTGGTCGGTTTTTGGCTGGTCATTCTGGAGCAAGGTTCTGGTCGGTTTTGGCAGGGTCGTTTTCTGAAAAAGTACGTTTTCGGGTACGACTCGGGTACGAACCAAAAAGGTCTGAAAAAATATTTTTCGGGGGCAAGCCCCCGAACCCTAGCCGCAGCGCAGTGATGTGTTTTGGTTCGGTGATGGCGTGACTTCGAGGTGATTCAAGTAGGAGGACTCGAAGTGATGAATGTGCTCGTTGATCAAGGTGGAACAACGAATGCGGAGACAACTCAAAGGTCGTGAGTTGGTGGATAATGGCTGCTCGAGAAGGTTGCTTGAGCTATGAAACATCGTCAAGGTTGGGCGATTAGAGATGCGAAGGCCGAGAAGTCATCGTTGTCGTAAGTTCTAGCAGGCTCAAAGCAGGGGTACGACGGGTATCGTTGAAAGGCCCAAAAGACCGGTTGTTGATCGAGTACCCTGGGTCTTTCTGGTTGGGGAGAGGCCTAGTGTCAAGGTTGGACATTGCCAAGGTCGGGCATATAGAGTTCATGCTAGAACTGGGGTTACCATTAGCCCTTGACATATGGCAAGGTTGGTCGTCATACGATAATGATGGTTTCGAAGCAGGATTGGCGGTGATAGCCAGAGTCTGTCATGTATGCTGGATGTTTTGCATGTGCTATCTCACGTGGGTTATCCAACATCGAAGTAGATGTTCCTTGAGTGACTTGTCTGATATTGGTTTCGACCTCTGGGGCTTGTATTCGAGGGATGTTGAATTCGACTAGGATAGTTTACGTGAGATATATATATATATATATATATATATATATATAATCTCGATGCCATGATTGCTATTGTTGGATGCCTCTGTTTTCCATGGATGAATGGTTGTTCTGGTTTCTATGGATTAATGGTTGAAATGCTTGGTGTAAAGGCTATCACTGTCCGATGTGGGGAAGATAGGGTTGAGTTCTTCTCTGGTGTTGTGGGTAGATAAGTTGTTCATTTACCCATTCTCATATACTTTCTTGTTGAAGTTTGTTAGCTGTATTATCGCTCACTAAGACTATTGTCTGACTCAAGGTTTTATGTCTCCTCTTATTACCTTGGGCTGTCCATCTGGTTGTGGATGGGCAGACTAAGTAGCAGGTTACAGGTAATGGAGCTTAGTGATACGAGGAAGCTGAGCGATGACGAGCAGGAGGCTGGCGTACCAGTTTTATTCTATCTAGTATTTTTGTTTCCACTGTTTGAGTTGCTTGAGAGTTGTAGTGAGGCCTTATGTACAAACTTGGATATCAGTTGGATAATCTTTCTGGATGTTGAAAGAGTTTCAAAAGTTTGCTATATGATACCTCATTACTATCACCTGTTGTATATGTTCTATTATATTTTATCCTTGCGCTGTGAGTTCTACGACAGGTTTCGATGTGTTCACTTACTATGATGACCGTCCATAGCAGCCTGGCATGCCTTTCAGTGCATTATTCCTCTTGTTTAGTGCGGGGGTTATGGGCGGTCGTCACAGTATATCACATTAAGAAAAATCTAAATATATAAAACATACACTACGTAATGTCAAGGGTATCAAAGGAAAAAACATGAAATAACGTTGGGTATATTGCATCAAAGAAAATATAAATATATAGAACATATCTTGCATAATCAAACCTTAAGAGCCTACATGCGGTTACAATTTTTTTTTTGGGGTAAATTTGCTTGTTGCTACATTTTGTTTTTTTGGAAAACCTACATGTTGTTATCTTGCTCTTGGGGGAGGTATCTTGCTTTTTGAAAAAACCTACACATTGTTGCATTTTCTACGATGATATTGCTATTTAATACCACATAATTGACATGTCATGATTTTTTTAGAATTCAATTTCACTTCAAAATATCCATATGTAATAATTACATAAATAACAATTAAGCAGAAACATAAAGATAATCTGCATGATTGCTCATGAAAAGTAGAATCTATGCAAGTTACTTATCCTTAATATATATAAAAGGTGTCCTTAGCTAAATCGGTTTCAAGTTCTTAATTATTTTCATGACAATGTTCATATGTCAACCTGAAAATGAATCTTAGTCAAATATAGATAAACATTGGTCCACTGTCCACACTTAACAAACGTAGCACCATGCTAGTGCTAGTGGTCCCATTTTTTTTGATAAACAATCGTTACTTATGTTTCTTGCATACTTTTATTATACAAACAACCAAACATATGCATATTTTGTTTCCATCCACAACCAAGGTATAGAAGTAGAAAGCCATAGGTTAACCACACAAAAACGTCTGTATACTGAAAACTGAATACACAAATCAAATCATCTCAGCAGAAACTAAAAATTTAACAATTATAGTTATCAGGACCTCACAAATAGTTGAAACATGTATGTTATCTGGGAAACTATTCAGATAAACAATTCTTTTTTTTTTTTGGATAAATTTTCAAAATAGGCTAATTTTTAAACCATATAGCACAAATGGGCCAGTTTAAAAAGTATTAGCAGAAATAGGCTAATTTTTGCCACCTCAGCAATGAGGTGGCAGGAGGCATAAAAAATTTCCGCGGGCGCACTTGCCAAGTGCGCCCTTACAAAATAATAAGGGCGCACTTGGTAAGTGCACCCTTAATAATTAACAAGGGCGCACTTGACAAGTGCGCCCTTGTTATATTGTTAAGGCGCACCTGCAAGGTGCGCCCATACTATCTGCTGCTTCCGGCAGCCTCTCTTCATCCACCCTGCTGTTTCACAGCAGTTTTTATACAGATTCGATCTTTTCTATTGATTCAACTTCAAATATACGCTAACCCAAATAAAACATAAACGCATATCTATCAATTTCAAACATAAATACATAAAAACAATGTTAATATTCTATTACAAACATAAACACAAGTCTAAATAAAATTCGATTACAAACATAAACACGAACCGAAATAGAATTCGATCACAAATACAAAGTGGACATGGTTCGCTTACAAACATACACTAATACGATACTTATAAAACG
Organism: Allium sativum; assembly: GCA_030737875.1. Lineage (NCBI taxonomy): Eukaryota > Viridiplantae > Streptophyta > Magnoliopsida > Asparagales > Amaryllidaceae > Allium > Allium sativum. The sequence continues at coordinate 1,053,847,870 of CM060922.1, forward strand.
TTCATGGTGAAGTTCAATCTTGAGTAGGAGGAGGTTGAGAAGGTCCTGCCGCCTGCGATTGAGCTGGGTCATGTTGAAGTGAAGCTTGAGAAGGATCATGCCTTCTTTTAGTTCTTCGCTCTCCTGGGCGTTCTAATATACGCCTAAAGAGTAATGCGTCAATGAGTTTCTTCAAGCTTATACATCGTGGTTGAATGTCGGGCTTCGGTACTCGACCACGTCCAATATCCCCCAATTCTTTACTAACCGTCTCTAGCACATCGACCTGCGAATTTTGTTATTTATAATCACACATTTAAAGATTTAAATCAGTAAAGTGAAACAGTAAAGCAAAGTAAAAGACGTACGACATCTCGCTCAAGCGGTGCACGAGCGGTGTATGCTCGTTCATGTTGAGTCCGATCCGCGAGAATGAATCTTCGAGTGATCGTCCAATACCAACTCATGTATTGTGAAAGTGGAGTGCTAGGAACGTGTTGACGAACGATACGGTTATGTCTATCATTCCATTGAATGACAGCAAAATCCAAATTTGGCTTAGGTTTGCAAGGTTCAGGGATGTGTTGCTGAAGACCAAATTGTCGCATCACTCGATCAGGATAATACAACTGAACAGTTCGCATGCATATGATCAGTGTCTTGCATAGCGAACTAGGTATGCCACTTAGACATATATGAGACAGATCAACTAGCACATCCTGTGTGTAGGGATTCCATACAACAACCTCGTCTGTTAGCATGTCAAGTTGGTCACGATAGTAAGTGGCAACCTGCTTTGGAGATTCAATCTAGCTCCTATTTCCAAACCACCTACGATATAAAGTAATGTACATAAAGTATGTAATGTAAATAATATAGCATAAGCGTAAGCACTATTGTTGAATATCAAGTAAATGTACATAAACTACCTTGCACTATAAGGTAACGACCTATCGACCTGTGCAGATAAAGTTACGTTTGGACGACCGATAGGAAGATGTGTCCATGACCAAAGCTGTAAAATATACAAAAGATAAATATGATAAGGATTGCATATTACAAGTGGCCATTAATAAATATACATTCTAATATCTATCTGTAGAAGAGAAAGACAACCGGCTATCGATTTGGATTTACCAAGCGCAGCATTTGATAATTCAGTGTATAATGTTGTCAATATGGCACTACCTCAAGAATACCGTGCACAATCGTCCAAATTTCTCACAAATAATAGCCAAAAAAGATTGAATTGTGCTTCGAATGATCGGGACAAAGACGACAAGATATTAAGTGTAGAATAACGGCTCTCGCATGACGTTCAACTTCTTCGTCTGACACATCTTTTGATGGCTCATTTTGAAATGTACGTCGAAGCCAAGTCAACTTAACTGTTACACCTCTTATCTCATTTTGATTTGGGACCGCCCCCAAACACTCATAACAAATATCTTCATAATTACTGAGATGTGTAGCAGTTATAGGATTTCCTTCCACTACAATGCCCAAAAGACAGCTAACATCTTGCAACGTGATAGTAATTTCACCAGTGGGAAGATGGAATGTGGAAGTCTCCGGTCTCCACCTGTCTACCAATGAAGTAACAAGTGCATGATCTATCTTTAAAAACCCCAATCTGGTTATTTCTCTAAATCCAGCTCTTTGTAGCCCAAGTTGAACTCTAGGTGTATTTGTTGTAATCAACCCCAACTTGCTAGAATGATCTTGACAATCAATTGGCTCGTCGCTCTACAAATTCAATACGAGATGAAAATAATTAGCTACTCTATGAGAAATGAAAAATTAGTGAGTTCATTCATTAGAATTTTTGAAATACCTTCATCAAGTCCGGATTATTGCTTCTATGTTCATGTTGAAGATACAACACACTTGCATCCACAGGACCCGGTGCCAACTCTACAAGAACAATGCATGTAGTGAACAAGTAGTGGACAAGTAGTGAACCAGATGCAAGACACTTGTGAACAAGTAGTGAAAAAAATGTAGTGAACAAAATGTGAACAAGTAGCGAAAAAAATGTGAACAAGTAGCGAACAAAATGTGAACCGGATGCAAGACACTTGTGAACAAGTAGCGAACAAAATGTAGTGAACAAAATGTGAACAAGTAGCGAACAAAATGTGAACAAGTAGTGAACAAAATGTGAACCGGATGCAAGACACTTGTGTTTAACGAACAAGTTTTAACAAATAGTGAACCAGATGCAACACGCTTGTGTCTAATGAACTAGTTTTAACAATTTATAGAAAAAAAATGTTTTTTTACTAAATCATATGAATTAGGAATTAGCTAGGATTTAACTCACCATATAACTAAACTATGAATTAGCTAGGTTTTCGTTCACAAACAAGAAGTAAAATTATGAAGATCCCTCCATTGTTGAACAAGTAATGATCAAACCAAATCTATTGTATGCAACACAAACAAAAAATAAGAAAGTATTGTTTAATAGTCTACCTCTAACTTCATGAGATGATGAAGATCCTTCCATTATTGAGGTAATTTGATGTATTTTCCTATGAGAATTCGATTATTTGAAAGCTTAGAAATTTAGGTTTTTGGATTTTTTAGTTTTTAGGGATGTTGGAGTAAAAGGGGGATTGGAAAAAGTGAGGAGTGAAGGGGTAAACCAGCTGAAGGTTGGGCCTGTATCATCTCGGCTTGGGCGCACCTGCCAGGTGCGCCCTCCTGAAATAACGAGGGCGCGCTTGGCAAGCGCGCCCTTGCAAAATATCAATGGGCGCGCTTGGCAAGCGCGCCCTTGCAAATTATCAAGGGCGCGCTTATCAAGCGCGCCCTTGAAAATTTACCAGGGCGCGCTTGTCAAGCGCGCCCTAACAAAATTTCAAGGGCGCGCTTGACAAGCGCACCCGTGAGAATTGACCAAGGCACACCTTGCAGGTGCGCCCTTCCCGAGACTGGGTAGCATGCATCTGCTACCCTGCCAGACCTTCCCGAGACTTGGTAGCATGCATCTGCTACCCTGCCAGAACAATTCAATTTGCAAACTTGAATTAAATACAATCGAATACAATTCATAATCTTGTAAAACGCAAACATTCACTATTGAAATGCAAATCATTCATTCATTCACTGAATTGAAAGTACAAATCGTTCATTACATTACAAATTATTCAAACAAAATATCAAGACGTATCTCCAAATATTCTCTTACAAAATATCATTTGGACGGACATGTCAATCTGTTGTGTCCTTTTTGACCACATTTGTTGCAAGTATTTTGTTTACTTCCTCCCATTTTATCCATCATACCGTTAATTCTTGTCGAACGTGGACGTCTCGTCTTCCTTTTTGTATGTGGAGGCATTATGGTCGGACTATGATAGGCATCCCAATATCTACTATCGGGAATTGGATGGAAGCTTGGAGCGTAACTTGCTTTATATCTTTCCACGGAAAACCACACTGAACAAAATTCATAGTACGATATATTCGCTCTTCCAACGGTTTGAGCACAAGCGGCCATCACATGCAAGCATGGCAATTTTTGCAATAGCGGAATGTTGCAGGTGCAAGTACACACATTATCATGTAAAGTCACGGTAAATGCTTATCCAAATTGATCATTCACTTGCCATTCGTTTTGATTGAATCTAACAATTCCGCAATGTCGTTCTTGTTTTGCTCTTTTAGCTAAAAGCGTTTTAACTTTTGGAGTCATTTGCATTTCAAATCCTTCGGCATTGGAACGACGTTTCATGAAATAGTCGTTGAAACGGTAAAACGTTTGTGCTACGAAAGACTTAACCGACAAAGCACGAGCACCTCATAGAACTCCATTAAAACTTTCGGATACATTTGTTGTCATCATCATAAATCGTCTACCGTTATCCTTGCATAGAGCCCAATTTTTCTCCACACCTCGTAAGCTCTTTTCAATCCATGCATGCGCATCTGGGGAAATGGTTCTCAAGTGGCCTCTTAATTCTTTGTACTGCAACTCATCGGTAGCACATGAATAGAATAAGTCTACCAATTTTTTTTGAGTAAATCTGGCAACTTGAAAGTTTGCTTTGAGATACCTAGCACAAAAGCGGTGATGGTGCTCTTGAGGCTAATTTTCTAATGCTCCCGGAATGCCCTTCATTCGATCGGATATAAAAGTCAAATATCTATTGCGAACGCTATGTACGAGATAGTACATGCATCTAAGAAACCATTCCCAATTATCTTTTGATTCGGATTCTACAATTGCATATGCTAATGGAAATATACCATCATTTGCATCAACTCCAGTCGCGACTAGCAATGTACCTTGATATTTGCCATATAGATGTGTGCCATCAATGCAAAGTAATGGTCGACAATGCACAAAACCATCAATAGAAGGACCGAATGCCCAAAAAACACTTTTGAAACGAACTTTGTCATTTGTGACTCTTTCGTTTTCAATCTGAAAAACAGTTCCCGGATTATGGTTTTTAATAGTTGCTAAATATTGTGGCAGCTCAGCATATGATGTTTCCCAATCTCCAAAAACTATCTCAAGTGCTTTCCGCAATGCTCTATATGCCTTGAAGTAGCTTATTTTGATGAAAAAAGTTTCCAACATTAAAACTTGAATCGCAGAGGGAGTGGTATTCAAATCCGACTTCACAAACGGAAGTATTTTGTTAGCAACAATTCTACTTGTCGCTTGCTTGTGATTAGAATTGATGACCGGATTAACACAAGAATGATTGCCTTCATATTTCCTAATTTCCCAACTTCCCGTCAATGATTTTTTTAGGACAATAGCATGTATTCTCCACTTGCAATTGTTATCGACATTACAAATTGCAATGTATTCTTTTTTGCGGGATTTTACAGGTTTAAAAGAGACAGAATTCTTTATAGACCACTCACTAAGTTGTTGAATAAGCACTTCCTTGGTTTGAAACTGCATTCCCACATGAAAGCCCGAATCAACACAATCTACAGTAAATGTGTCTCTAATAGGAGCTACATTTTGAATCAACGATGCTGCCATAATTTGTGCACTACATATATCATCTGTCAAAGGCATCTCAAATTCCATTTATCCATTGTTATCATCTTCATCTTCTTGCACCAACGATGCTTCATAATTTTCGTTTTCAATCACATTACCAATTCCAAACTCAATCGGATCATTGTTAGCTTCCATATTTTCCATCCATGCCATATCATTATCCATTGATGCAATTTGCATGCTGTCAATATGTGGTGAGCTACAACCTGCACCATCATTTATCGGTCTAGAGCTTGGACCATCCACATGCACCGTAAAACTGTTTAAAAAAGGATGAGATCAGAAAACTATGAATTTTAACTACTCAAATGTAAAATTTACTAACTTACTTTGTATTCATGAATGGAGGAAATATTGGACTTGGATTGCTTTGATGAGCACAACTCGGAATAGTTCCAATATTTTGAGTAGAATGTTGGTTTAAATTAGTATCAACTGCCTCTTCATAATGTCTCAGCTGCTCTTTTATTACGAATAACTCAATAACTTTTGTACTAACCGAAAACATTGCATCGACATCATCATCATCATTTACATCGATAGCAGAAGATCCAGAATCTGTCACCCACTTGCTTACTAATCTTACATCGTACTTTTGTGAATCAATTTTTGTAACCCTATACACCGTTTCCTTTAATTCATGGTAGGAGCAAAATTTTTTGATCTTTGAACCTTTTTGTTTGCCACTAACATACACCGGCATATTATTTTCTTTTAAGTTCAACTTTCCATCAGAAAAGCAAATAACATGAATAAAATCCGACATAGTCTACAATGATAAATTTGAAAGGCATAAAGATACTTAATTATTAAACAAATATTAGTAACATAAGAAAGCATAAAAAACTAAACCTAGGGTTTGAATGAAATTGAGAAACATAAGAATTTGAGATAGGGTTTGAGTTTAAACTAAATCAATACCTTCAAATTGATGTGCAATAGCCGATAGAAGTAACCCAATGAATAAACCTTGTTTGTTTTGATAATTTTGGTAGATTTTAGGGTTTTTTGGAGCTAGTGGAAGAATTGTACGAATTGGTACTTTTTTTCCCCAAATAGTAAAAACCAGAATGACAGAGAGTAGCAGAGAATAGCAGGAAAAATGTAGGGATGGAAACAATTATAACGGGCGCACTTAACAAGTGCACCCAATATAATTTTAATGGGTGCACTTAACAAGTGCGCCCGTAATAATTTTAACGGACGCACTTGAGAAGTGCGCCCGTTGTATTTTTAAGGGGCGCACTTGTCAAGTGCGCCCCCGATTAATTTTTTTTATAACTATTGCCACCTCATTGCTGAGGTGGCAAAAATTAGCCTATTTCTGCTAATACTTTTTAAACTGGCCTATTTATGCTATATGTTTTAAAAATTAGCCTATTTCGAAAATTTATCCTTTTTTTTGGGCAAATTATACCTATGGGAGAAATTTAAATATTCCGAAATTTTAGACCAAGGTTACCTGAAAATTGTTTCATTTTCCTTTTCGACTCCATTGGCTACACATATGTAATATATTTTATCATTGCCTGAATATCAAATTATATTGTAGATGTGCTATGTTTATATTTATATAAAAGAATGGTATAAAATAAAAAAATGTGTTGGTCGTGAACTCTGCATAGAATCATTCAGATAAGTAGCAATGTTTAGGTTAAATGTAGTAAATGCCGATTATTTACACGAAAATTAATCTTTAAAAGAAGTATTTTAACCATGCATAATAATGGACAAAAAACAGTGCAACTGTTATGATCTAAATTTTAGTTATGCAAAATATACCCATCGAAGAAAACTGTTGTGACAAAAATAATTTAGTGCTATCATAGGAAAGTTTAAAATTAAATTTCTCTTTGTTATTATCATTTTTAAATAACACAGCAAAATCTTAGGTGAAGTTGTAGTCATGGTAATATGACAAACATTATTTGTATGGCTATATATCATGGAATAAACAAAACTAAAACACATACCAAATTTAATTACCAATAATTCAACTTATGTCGTACAACGTAGGAAAAGATCCAAATTAAAACACATGCCGATTTGAATTACCAATAATTCAACTTAAGCCATACAACACACTAAAGAAGACTATTACAAAAAATAACACGTTAAATGCTTGAGCATAGCACCCAATTTGGAGCAATAAAACAGATGATTAATAGAAGGAAAGAACATTGCATACGCTTCAAAGCATACAACTGCATACCTGAAAGATTGAGGAATTGCAGCAACACATGGTGATAGTGAGGTATATGTTCAGCTTCACTCATGGTAGTGCCTCTTGCGATGACAGCAGGCTTGGTAGAAAATCCTACACATCGTAACATAAACATAAAGCAAAAGAAAAGGTTATACACTCTGGCATAAACAAAACTAAAACACATACAAGTTTTAATTACCAATATATCAACTTAAGTCATATAACACAGTAAAAGATCAAAATTAGAACACATACTGACTTTCATTACCAATAATTCAACTTAAGCCGTACGACAAAGTAAAATATCAGAATTAATTAAATAAAGGACTAAATTAGTAAATTAGCTTATAAAGAAATAAGGGAAATACTAATTTGAGGGATGAATGCTACTGGCGCAGACCCAAAAATCAAGGATAGTGAATCATACTTTACCTATCTTCTAAACTCCGAAGAGGAATAGGACTCTAATAGGACGGAGATGGAGGAGGGAATGACCAGATGAAAGCGATGCAAATCGTGAAATCTAGAGAGGAAATTGGTACGTAGGTCAGACCGAAATGGAGAAAGAAGAAAGGGGAAGAAATGAAATATGTGATTGTCAGGAAATTCGTTAATTGGGGTTTGAAGATATTAGACAGGATAGAAGGAAACGGAGAAATAAGAGCGAAGCGAGAGAGGAAGTACAATCCTCGCCTGGTTGAAGAGCAACAACCGCACGATTTAAGTTAGGTTTAGAGAAAAAACTGTAGAGATGAATATCGCAGGAAGAAATGGAAGAAATAAAGAGCGGCATATGAAAGATAAGAAATGCGAGACGCTTGATTTCTCAAAATGTTCAGAGTGCTTGTGCGCCCTTCAAATGAAACCAGTAATAATATAGTAGTATAGATTATCAGTGTATTTGAAATATACAAAAAGAAAAATTAAACATATGTTCTGTTTTAAATATAACAGATATTTCTACTGTTACCTCTCGCGCTTTTTAAAGAAATCGAGGTCATATTCCAAAAAAATTATACTATTATACAATTTCAAGAAGAAAAAAAATTAATGATGGGATTTTCGAAAGTGTTAAACCTTACTAGACAACACTGTAATATTACAGGATATGTAACTAAACTTATGCTTAAAATAATGAAATATATTGAATAAAATAGATCCATTTATTTATTAAAGTTTACTAAACTAGTAACTATCAAATAGTTGTTTTTGATTATAAATTATTAATCATTACAATATTTTAATAAACACTAAAAAAATTAGAAAATTTAATGCAAATCTCTAAGTAAAAGAACGTTTGAAAAGGTTATTTTTGAAAATGACAACTTTTAAAAAAGTCGTCGTTAATTAAAATATAATCGAATATTAATAAATAATTACTACAACGGGCATTTTATGATCATTATAAAATTAACATCGGTTAAAATGATTATTTTTCATGAAGTGCAGTAATATTATTAATCATAAATTATTAATGTTTATTGCTAATTATAAATTATTGATATTGATTACTGGATATATATTACTTACTAATAACTGGAAAGTAAAATTAAGTTTGTTGGAATATTAATTATATATAATAATTAGGATTAACTGTCAAGAATAATCTGAAGTTTAATGTGTCTTCCCATAATAATCCCAAGTTTGGATTATTCCTAAATAATCCAAAGTTTGGGGGTGTCTTCCCATGCTGATCCCATTGACTGTCAAAAATTAGCGTCTATTACAACGGACATTTTGTGACCGTTGTAAAGTAGACATCTATTACAACAGACATTTTGTGACCGTTGTAGAATAGACATCTATTACAACGAACATTTTGTGACTGTTGTAAAATAGATATCCATTACAACGGGCCTAAAATGACCGTTGTAATAGCATTTATTACAACGGGCATTATAGGCCCGTTGTAGAAAGGGTATTGTACAGGCATCTATTACAACAGTCCATAAAATGATCGTTGTAACAACGGTCTATTACAAAGGGTAGCAAACGCCCGTTGTAAAATGTGCGTTGTAATATATCTGTTTTTTTGTAGTGAGTAGATCCGCTTTTAACCCCGCTATTTTCCGCTACATCCGCTAAATCAAGGCTTTTTAGCGTCCGCTTTAGCAGTTTTAATATATATAGCTTTATTTGACTAGTTCTCTTTTTAAAAATTTCTATAAATTTAGCATAAACGACAAAATTTAAGGCATAAGTGCCTAATATATGGTAATAATCAATTACACACATCAAATTTAATATGAATAACTATGATATTCCTTTATTTTGTTATATATAATTAATTAATATTAGTTTCTTGCACATATATAATATGAGAAAGATGATTAATTAATTTTCATATATTTGGTTTGACATCTAAATAGCCATTTTGCGCTTCCGCTTTATCCCCGCTATACCTTTTTGCACCTCCGCCGTTATAGAACCGCTGAGCGCTTTAACTGCACAGATAAGATTACAACATCAGTGTACAAATCATATAGCGGAATATTTTATTTCTAGATAATATAACTATACGTCTCGACTCCATCTCCTCTTCTGAAGCTCCAAGCGATACCTGACCTGATAATATACTCGGTCTGACCCGAGTACATTTGAAGCAAAGAAAAAATCACCCAGATCAATCTGGAATACTTTTAATAATAAATTCACATTGCACACAACTTTCTTAACTTTAGAAAATCCTTTTGAAAGAAAAGGATAATAGTAAGACTAACCCACACATAAACATGGACGGTTTTACCTTACTATAACCTAAAACATTTTTAATGTATCGAAATCCAGTGATATAATAATAGTGTCTATCAAGCCACAAGTAAATAACCAAGTAGCAGAACGCTTGCATCTCACGCTCTACATATTTATTATAAAATCAAAAACTGCAAGGAGCTTATTGGAGAATGGATTCCAACTATGACAAGGTATGGGACCACCAGCCGATCAGTGTACTCTAGAGGGGATACACTGGGGTTCAACAAGAACATCTTGCAACCCGGCCACACATGACCTTCCACTCATTTAGCTTGAGTGTAGCGAATGTATTATCACCCTCTGGTTTTAAGGACCCACCACACATTTGCGGAGATACATAAGTAAAAGAAGAACAAATAAGTAATTTCTCTAGATTGATGGTAATACACCCTGCTTGGGTATGACCCAACTAGCCATGCTGCCTACCCGATTTTTGTCATTTCCCGGTTGTGAGGCTTGAGGCTACGTTTATCTTTTAGACTACCTGGCCATCATTTACTTTGAAAGCCACATCGTCAAATCCTCCAGAAAATCACTAATTGACGTCCATAAAAATACCCTAGGTGTTAAGCTAAGAGAAGGTGTCTTCCCCGGCACCAACAGGAATACGTTTGAAGAAATCAACATACGTGACTCCTTTTGAAATAATTTGTCAGACATTCATTCGTATAAGTCATCCAGGAACAGAATAAACCGAAAGCACCCTCCTACTGCATCCTAGGAATCACCCTATAGATCAATAGCGAGTAGTCCTTGCAATTCATAGATTTCAACCATGACAGGACCATATTGTATCTCTGGTTGCAAGTCAGAGATTATAGGTGCTCCTTCCATTTTATGAAAACATATGGTTTTCAATTGTTCCATCTTTATTCGCTACAAGTTAGCTTTGAGCGCAACGCTGATTCGAAGTGGTTTTGGGTCTAGTTCCCATCCCGGTCTCTCCGAAACAACACGTCAAAGGTCCAATAAGATATTTCATTGATAGTCGGTGTCTTAGCTATCAATGTCAACAAAACAATCATCCAATCCGATTGGTCAAACAGTACGATCAAATTATTGGCAGCTCAGGTCTTTTCATTTAATATCACTTATTCAAACCTTTAATTGATTCTAAAAAATCAATCACTATACTTATCCAACATTCACGTTTCCATTACTTCGGAACATTTACAATAATCTATCTCTACATCCCTTCTTTTGGAAATATATTATTTAATTCAACTGTTTACTTTGGTTTCTAATTCAAATAACCTTTTCCATTTATTCGCAAAAATTCAACGCCATTCACTTATTATTCAAACTAAGCGTACTCAGACCAAACTATTTCTTTAATTAGAAAACAGCGCTACGTGTGTAACTCATGCCTTAGCTTGGCCAAATAATGTAAATTTATACATTATTTATTTTAAACCACATAATTTAATTATATCTTAGAAACGTGCAAATACATTTCAATGTTTCCTTTGCTTTACCTCGGGAAAATATATTTCCATTCACTTATTATTAAAATAAGTGTACATAACTAAATCATTTCTGTTATTTAGAAAGCAGTGCTTATATATATCTAAATGGTATGAATAAGCTTTATATTTTAACTTAGGCTAGACAATGTCAGTTTATACATTGTTTTTAATCTAGAAGCTCAGTATCTTAAATTACCTTTCAAACCTTGCAAATGAATTGCAAATATTTTCTTATGAAAATAATAAACTCATTCAACCCTTTTGCCGTTACAAAACTAATACTATTCTTCAATAATAGTGAAGCCGTTCAAGTTGGGGTATTTTATTTACCTCTCAGACCTTGATCGACAATGTTATTATCTCAGAACAGATAGAAGTTTGTAACTAAAACCTATATTCTTATAATATTAATCAATCTTTATTTCTATTTTAAATTGAACTATGGTTTTGTAAACCATAACCATATTTTGGGAAATCTTGGTCGATTACAACCGTTATTATAGAATATTTTTCTCTTGTTTAACTTTGCTACATAAATTCCATTTATAGCTAGACTTACATTACGATGATCCGTTATCCTATATTTTACCAAAAACCCTTTTAACGTCATATAAAACTAAATTCTAGGATCTTTATATTCAAAATCTATTTATCAATTTCTTTATCAAAAACCCTTAACGTCATGCGTTCCTGCTCTTTCAACATTTTCTTTCGATTCAGTCATTCTGCTTGACTTAATCCTTAAGTAAACGTTTATAAAGTTATCCCTTTTCTTGTTTTATAAACTCTTCCGAACATTTGGATTTTATTTACGAAATCTATTTACCAAACCTTTTCGGATATCCAATTAGCTTTATTACCAACTCAATTCTTAAATGAATTCCATTTAAGAAGTAATCACATTAATTATTATTAATTATTTGAAATGACAATTAAATTCATCGTTTACCGAAGTAAAAATAGTTTACTTCCTTCATTATCTAAAATAAATTAGTTGATCACTTTTAAAATCATAATTTATTACGTTAATAATTTTTGAAAATTGTTAGTTACAATGTAATTTACGTTTAAATATCTAATTAATATTAAAGACAAAATGAAATCTAATTACCCCTTTTTATATCAAAACAGTTGACTCGGTCAACTTCAAAACCCTCAGTTAACTTGTTAACTAATCCTTAATTACTTCTCCTTTTAGATTAATATAATTAATCTAATAATGACGCATAGCCGGTTTTTAGTAATTTCCTCAAAATATTAAACTGAAAGTTAATTACAGCTTTCATTGCTTATTAACGGCAAAATCCAATTATAAAATCGCTTAAAATTTCATTTATACAATCTTAGTTTGCAAATATCGATTTATTTCAAAAACTTCTCTTTTATATCGGAATGTAAATCTAAAACTTTGAATTAGTTATAAAATAATTTTATAACATTAAATACGTCGATTCGCCAAACGGCAAGTCAATGTTTTAACAAAAAAGTGGATTTTAGGCCATTTGTTCCCATTCCCTCAATCAATACCGTTTATTGATTAAAATTAACAATGACGTTGAATTTCAATTCAACATCAACATTTAAACAGGTTTTTAGTGTCAATGGGGTTCAAACAGTTCATAAATAAATAATATAAAAATAAACAGCACATATAATATTTGAGGAGTCCGGTTGGACCACTCCAACCTTTTCTTCCCAGCATTATAGTTCATTATAATATTTGATAACAAATATTTAAAACACATCATCCAATACAACATAATGTAGATGTCGAAAATCGTTTGAACAACCAATAAGCAACAAGAGCATCCAATCATCCAATTATCACTATCAATGATAAATTATATTTTTATATGAATTTAACACATCATAGTATTCTAGAAAAAATGTGAGATTTAACTCACCATTTTATTTTCTGTTGAATGTTCACGTCGTTTTTATCCAATTTTAAATGGACGTTTAAAATTGGATAAAATTCTCATTAGCTCCAAGTCACTTCCAAACAGTTTGAATGCGTAGTGTTTGTCAAGGCGATTCCTACGCAACTGGTCTCACTCCGATCTGATAACGTATAAAACGGTTATTTATATTATAAGTTTGTATATAAAATTTTAAATAATCATTAACTTATAAATTTGATAATCTATTTATCATACCCTTTTCGTTAACCTTTCATTGCCACTAATCATCTCTTCCTGTTTGTTGGACTTGAGCTGCGCATAGTTGATTGTACAATCTTTTTTTTTCCTTTCATTCGAAAAGACCAGAGGTCCACAAGGAAATTATACACGACCTTCTTCTCCATCAGTTCTGCACCATGCCAATGGTTTCATCCCCAGATCATTATTGGTTTTTTTTTTTAACAAAAGGGCCAAAGGCCAATTATATACCCTCAGCCCAAACCGCTTAAACCCTTCTTCCTCAACTTCTTTTGCACGTTCCAGGCAGATGTTTACTTCAGACTCTCCTTCCCTCTCTACATGCAAATATTCCCATAACCACACTTCACCACGTCCAAACCCCCTCTTCCCTAACCTTCTTCCCATAACTCTAACCTCTCATCATCCATTATGTTATAAACCCATTTGCCAATCTTCCCGTTCCCACTGAAACTCAAACAAAAAATTTCCTCCACCAACTGATTTCCTACTTCACCCCTTTGCTCCCCGCACACCCACTCTGGACGTCTTCTAGCTCGCCTTTAACGCTCCATACCTCCCCTCGTCACCCCTATTTACTCCACCTTGTCTGCGCCATGGCCACCTCCACCATTTCCATCACGTTATGCCACCGATCATAGACACCGAACTGTACCCCATGCCGAGACCTTCTCCACTGTTTCTTATATCCACTCATGTATCTACACATGCCTCTTCCCACGTTAATGCTTCCACGTCCCCCAGTTCTTCTCCTCTCACCTTCATTTCCATTTTCACTCCATTCTCCCATGTTCAAATAAAAACCGCACTGCCACTATACTCATCCCTATGCACGAACCCAACGACCACCATAGCTCCGAAAGTTGTGCTCGTCACGCTACAAAAAAGACGGAATCGACGGAAAAATTCAGACTCTCCTTTGTTTATAACATTACGGAGCTATCGAGTTCGCGGTTACAACGCACCAAATCTCGTTGGGTTTCATTTTGATTTGAATTTACTAGGAATATTTGAAGATCTCAGAAATGAAAGCGAGTTGCTATGTATACTGCTCTCTTTGGTTTTGCAGAAGAGAATAAAAAGAGAACAAATGAAAGCCTCGTTCTGTGTACTGGGTATTCGAAAATGAGGAGTGAAGCCACGGTTTTTTCTTTTTAGGATTTTATTTTGGGTTTTCTTCGAATTTCATCGAGGAGAACAGGGATGTAAAAGGAAAAGAAATGTAAAAGGAAGAGAAATGGGTACAGTGTGTAAAAGGAAAAGAAATGTAAAAGGAAAAGAAAGAGAAAATCTATTAAGACACAAAATGTAACACAATTGGTGATAAAACTAATCTCCACCATTGGACATATCCATTAATTACAACTTTCTACATAAAGACAAAAAGATCCAACGGTTGAGGCTTTGTGTATCTAAATTTGTGTTTAATTTTGTGTCTCTAAATTTATGTTTAATTTTATGTCCCAATAGCCGCTTCCGAAAAGAAATGGGTACAGTGTTTGGTTGGTTTCAGAAGAGCTCGGACAATACTGTTTTTACCACACCAATTCTTGTTTACCCATTTTCTGTATCCCCCGTGTCCCACCCAATCACAACACCCTGGTTTCCACCTTTTGTAGTTAAATTTCTCAATTGTTGAGGGACTTAAATGCAAAAAATCGGAAATAAGCGGATTTGATTGAAGGGACACGGAGGGACATGAAGAATGAGGACAGAAGAATTGAACCTGATGCAGAGGAAGGTAAAATAAGGGGATTGTTAAAGAGACTCCACAAGGTTAAGAGAGATAATTTTAAGGGGACTCCAGCTTAATTTTTTCTTGTTAAGAGAGGCTAGATTATTTTAAAAGAAAAGGAAAAAGAGACCTAAATGCTCATGGTGCGTCACTTATGTTAATACCTACCGTACTAAATTCAACGTAAAATACAAAAGCGTGCATCCGGAAATAAAAAAACTATTGCAAAAAAATATATTGATAAAAATAAACAACACAAAATACGCAGTAGGTTAGATTAAAATTTTTGTTTTTGCATTTGATTTAATTGAACATATCAATTTCGATATGAAATTACAATTAATTACCTAATTCAGTGCCTTCCAATCCCCCATGAAACTTTCTTATATCTCCATTACATTAATTATATTCATTTTTTATTTTTACGTGCAGTGTTAAATTGTAAGTATTAATTAAAATTTAGATTTTATGATTTTTATTAATGAGAATTATAGGGGTTAATAGTGGAATTTTAATTAATATGTTTAAGGGGAGGCTTATTTATTTTGTACCGCCAATAACAATTATACATTAAATTAAAATTGATCCTCCCTTAACCAAATGTGGAGTCTCTTTAACAATCTCCTAAAATAAATTATCCGAAGGTTGCACATGAAGTTCTGATCATTTTAAAGAAAAAGTGTGATGACCCCAAACCCCCGTACGATGGTGGCAAGGGTAATCTTTGGAATATAACACATAAAAGGATAATAGCAGAACAGAAATAAATAATTACACCAGATAACGTACAAATAATACACTGGATAAACATAATCATCAGAGTTACGTAGTATACATGATCATACTTAGTACAAAATACAGTTCAGCTATACATAAATGCCTACAGCGGAAAACAATACATAATATGTACAATAGGAGCTGAACAGCATAAAAAGAGATAAATGGAAGAATCCATCTTCAGCTCCAGCTATCCAGAAAGAGCCTGCTAAAACCTAAATACAAGGCTGCCCGTGTAGAAAGAGGGGCACCCGAGTTTGCAAGTGAAACAAACTACGAGTCAGTCATGGGACTGGTATGAGAAATCTACTTAACTGGTTAATCCATAATAACAAGGCAAATCATAGGACCACGCCACTTTCGCGGAACGGGTTTACTCCAGTGATTGCCAGTGCTATAAAAACAAGTAAACCTTTTAAACATTGCAATGATTTTTATAAAAATGAAGCCATTATAAGACTCAGTTCCCATCACACAATGCAATGCAAACCGGAGGATAGAGTTTTTACCTTATAATGGCCAAAATATGCTTGATACGAGCAAAACAAATCATTTAATATTATTACTAGTGTTTATATGTTTCAAAAACAATTTCAATTATAAATATCAATCATAGACGGCATTAATGCCCCATACCACTATGTCGCCATATATAGATATACAATCAAAACCGCACATGTCGTATTTGGAAATTGGATTTCCGTCATGAACCAAGGCAAAAGATAGTCTTTACCGAATTCGAGACAATCTAGCCCGTGTCTCAGGCAAGCACGCAGGCAAGCCTTGGATCATCAGGACCGATCCACCGATGTGGACTATTATGCCTGAACACTGCGTTTCCCCGCCCTTTGGGGCGTAAATGAGCCAAATGACTCCATCGGCTCCACATAGTAACCGATATATCTGAGGCGCCTCGCAACAGAAACAACCACACAGGTGAAAATAATATAAATGTCAGGGCTGGTAGGTCACTGAAACCACCCTCGCTAGAAGGAAACGCATGCCCTCCCTGAGGTCCTCTCCCGTTTCTGATTCATACCGGGGTGTGAGGTTCGCGAATCAACATTATATACAAAGTTGTGCCACATAGGTTGTGCTTTGATCATCAACTACAAGACTTTGCTTTTCAACAAAAGCCTTGATCATCTGCCACTTAGGCATGCCACATAGGAAATTCACTCTATGCAACTGATTTCTACCGATATATAACCTCTGAGCTCGTATGTCTCAGAGAAGGGAGTTAAGCAAGAGAATAAATTCTCCGCCACCAAACAGATATATATTTAATAGAGATCAATCAGCACAGAACAAAACCAATGTCAGACACACAGTCCATTTACAAGTTCATTCTGGGTCCGAACGAAACCGGAGGCATCATATACCTCGCATATCCATCGATCTCCAAGTACGTCTGGACGATCACCACTCATTATCTATATTTCAGGATGCCTCCCAATCAAGACATCAGTAATCAACCAATCGAGGTGAAGATATCCAGTCTTCA
Source organism: Allium sativum (assembly GCA_030737875.1). Lineage (NCBI taxonomy): Eukaryota > Viridiplantae > Streptophyta > Magnoliopsida > Asparagales > Amaryllidaceae > Allium > Allium sativum. The sequence goes on from CM060922.1 coordinate 1,053,865,479, forward strand.
TCATCGACTTCTTATTGCCAATCAATTATTTGAAATGAGATTTAACTCGGCCTTTTCAAATAATTCACGTATATTTAGAATTTAAATCAATTCATTTCAATGGTTAAATTATTCGACATCAATAATTCTGTTTTTAAATGTAATTTCACGCCAAACACATTCAACCATCAAATATCCCATAAACCAGGTAAATTCGGTTTATTTCTATTCCATATCGTTTGTAATATTTTATAATGATTTATCACTATTTTTATTCACTTACAAATAGCCAATTCACTCAAACGACGATTCAGGCCATAATGCGGCCGTGGCACTGTTTTTCTTCAGATTTGATTTACACGTATCTGAAAATCTAACCGTTGGATATTCACAAATTTTATATCATTAGAAAGATCTTTTCAAAACGAATCCAACAGTTTCAGTTTTGGGAAAATCCGACGGTCGGATCTCCTGGTACACGCGTTTGAAGTTTCGATTTCAAAATACGAATTGCAGCGTCGCTATTCAATTTATTTTAATATTATATAGGTATAATCGATTCTGGCGTTGTTTTTATTCAGATTTAAATTAAACATTCCAGACAATCCAACCGTTGGATCTTTACAAAGTGGGTTTCATTGGAAAGATATTTCCAAAGCGAACCCAACGGTTTTGGTTTCGGGAAAATCCGATGGTCGGATCTCCCGCACTAATCGTTTGAAATCACGGTTTCAAAACACGAACTGCAGCTTCGTTATTCGATTTATTTTATTTATATATATATATATATATATATATATATATAATTCATTCTTCGATTTCAAAACCATATTCACTTCATATATTTGATAAAAATGATATTTTTATCCAACAAATATTTGTTTCAACACATCACCATTTTTTTAACACTTCATATTCACAATAAAAATGTAGATTTTATTGTTCAATCTATATATATTCAACACATGAATGTTTTCGACTACACACATACAACAAAAATATGATCTTTATCGTTCTAGTCCTTTATTCAGCACATGAATCTCCCTATAGTTCATATATATAATAAAAATGTGATTTTTATTGTAAAACAATTTATTTCAAAATACGATTATTTTATATAGTTTATACATATCATAAAAATGTGATTTTTATTGTAAAACAAATTATTTCAAAATACAATTATTTTATATAGTTTATGTATATCGTAAAAATATGATTTTTATTGTAAAACAATTTATTTCAAAATACGATTAGTTTATATAGATTATACATATCATAAAAAAATGTCATTTTTATTTTTCAAAGAATTTATTCAATACATGAACTCCATTCAACACCGAAATTTTATTTAACACATGAATTTCTATTCAACACATGAATTCAACACATGAATTTTATTTCAACACATGAATTTCTATTCGACACATGAATTTCTATTCAACACATGAATTTTATTTCAACACATGAATTTAAATCAAACATGGAAATATTTCAGAAAATTTCGGCAGCATAACGGGAGGGTAGTTAAAACTAAAACCTCGCGGTTTTTGACAATGGGGATTTTCAATATCTAGTTCATACGCAGACGAATTTTACCATATACTAATCCTGTTGGGATTTCAATCACAATCAATCATTTCAAATCAACCATTCATGATATTCACCAAATTTTCACATCAACCAATAATCCAAACAATATCACAACCAATATATATATCGTCCATGGTCTGTGGGCGAGGGGAGTATATATATATATAGATAGATATACGTGTATAACTATATTTCGATTTCATTTCAATATCATTTCTATTTATTTCAACGCATGTATCGCTTTTTAACGCATATATAACTTATACATCGAACATACAACTTATACAACGCTTATACATGAGGTGTACAACGCTTATATAACTCATACATCGACTATATAATTTACACATCATTATTTTCCATATCGTTTATAAATTAGAAATCTCACATTGGGTTCCACTCCACCAAAAATAGCAGAAGGCACAGAAAAATATCCGGTCTCTTCTAGAATGTAGAAGACGTCCTCACGGTCTCGGCCTCTCTTGTTTCACTGAATTTCGACTACATAGCAAAAAGATATGATTTTTATCGTTAAATCAAAAATCGTAGCGCTTAGAAGTGCTATAGAACAGTTTAATATAATTTAAACCGTTACCTTTCAAAATTCTTCAAAACTAGGTATCGGATTTGCGATCAAACGGGGTAGCGTTGCGTCGATCAGGTAGTACCACGAGGTAGGTGTTGGAGTCGCGCACTCGTGCCTGGAGGCGGCGCTCAGATCGATCGCCTGTATAGGCGGCGGTGATGTGAGGTCGTCGACTTCTCAACGGTCATTCTCCTCAAAGACTCAACGATAAATGATGCTCCTTATATGGATTTGGAGAGGAGAGAGAGTTCTTCAAAAAGTTCAACTGGGTCGGGGTGTAATTCTTCGTGGTTTGGTCGGAAATTGGATAGGAAGGATGGAGCTGCTAATCATCGTCGATCACGATGAGTCATGGGGAGAGAGATAAATATTTATTAAATAAATTAATAATTATAAAAAATTCTATTGGCCCATCTATATATTTAAATTTTTAAAGGTATTTTCACATCCGAACTCCAATCCAAACCCAACGACTGTCGTCCCTAGCTAAATATCCCTATTCTGAACACAATGGGATATGTTTCATAAGCCCATTCGATTGTTTCAGTCAGTTTTTTTTCAAACTAAAATATAAAACATTCAATATTTGTTTTGAATGTACATTTCAATTTGCCGGGGCCACATACTAATTCTGAAAATTTCAGAAAAATAAATCTAGCTATATTTTGATGATATGGTCCCAACAAAACTAGTTTCATCGAATCATGAGACCGTTTGAAAAATGGCCCTTTTTTGGTCGATCCAATTTAATAAAAATCGACCAAACACATTTTCCTTTTCCACGCTCACATACTAACTTTAAAAATTATGAAGTTCGAAACCTAGCAATAATTTGACATCCCAGATCCAAAAAAAGTGGTTTCGTCGAATTCTGAGGTCGTTTGCAAAATGTCTATTTTCACGGGCTATATATTATCTATAGCGACCTTTCTGAAAATTCATTTGGCCATAACTTTTGATTCCTGCAATGAAACTTTGATTTTTCATATTCGTTAGAAAGATATTCACTAACAGATTTAAATATTTTTGGTTTCACTAAAATCCGTTTTATTTTACACCCGGTATAGTTAGTCAAAGTTCGAATTGAAATTTTGAGACTGTCGCGCTCTTTCAGGCCCTGTTTATAATTTAAAATAATTATATTTATTTTCAAACGTCGATTCAAACATACTTTTCGTCGCTATTATTTTAAATTTCTAAAATTCACTAAAATAGCCAAATTAAAATTTTTAAATTGGCTCAGATTTTCCGGGTTGTTACAATCTCCCCCACTTAAAACTTTTCATCCTCGAAAAGGAACAAAGTCTAAAGTCGTTTAATTAACTAACTCAACTTTCCTTCTGGCTTTCATTCTTCAACCTTTCAGTTCCTAAGAATTTTTTAATTCTTCAAAAATTTGGCTAACACCCTAAATTTTCAAAAAAAATCGCCATAACCTCCTTTATATGGGGAGGGGTTTGGAAATTTATTGGGCCGTATTAGGTACCCAATAAATCCTAATAAGCATGCACATATTTATAGTGATATATTCCGGTGTCCATAGGGGAGTGTGTATAGATCATAACTCCAGAGAATAAATTCTCATCACCCTATAAATGGTTTTTGTACCTTAATGACCAGAGAGACGTGTTTATTGTCATCTCCAGACCCGTGTGGGGTTTTTATTAATCATGCAATTTACCGTTACATTTTTATATGGTCCATAACAGTCATTAGTTAAACCTGTAATATATAGTCATCGCCATACAAGCCTCTCGCTCGTATGGTAAATCTTCAACCTCGTCACACAATCCCCAAATGCTTATGTGGTATATGATGAAGTATGCCTATCTTCAAAAAGTATGCCATGTAATGTAGTTCAAAATTAATTGTTACTATCGATGAACAACCAGCACTCCGCATCCAATGACATTCACAGGAGTTGATATAATAACAAAATTGCGCATCTAACTCATTAAGGTTTATCTATTTGTTGGGCACGCAAATAAATTCTTTACTCAACAGCTAATCCATTTACCTGTTCAAACATATATAATGCACATGTATATATTTCTATCTATTTTTAAATCAGTTCAATACTTGATTTAATTTCATAGATTTACTCTCATTCTCTTCTTGATTAAATTAACTATTATTCTAATAATTTGGTTAATCAAACTCACAATCACACAACACAAACAACAATCAAATTGTTTATTAACTTTTCAAATGTATATCTTTTATATATTCAAAAGTTATATTTCTAAAACCAGACTATATATATAATCACAAGTACGTTATTTATAAACATATAACTCTCAACTCGTTCTGAGGCATTTCTGACCTCATCTCTAACGAGTTATTCTGATTCTGCTATACTCATACTAGGACATTACTGATCCTATCTATAATGAGTTATTCGTCCTAGAACACTACTGGTTCTATTTCTGATGAATTCGTTAATATGTTATATTCCAGAACTAAGCTTAACCAAAGCTCTGATACCACGTTTGTGACGTCAACGCAAAATCCGGTAGGCTTTGCAACCATCCCTTCATCCTCCATTGTAGAAGGGAAAACCCACCGTGGCTCACAATGGTCCCCCAGTACCACTTGTTTTACGGCCAGCCTCTCGACTGTCAGCACACAACAACCAACCCTCTCAAGGGACATGTAGGTGTAATGACTTGCATTTTCAGTGGTATAATAATTAATTTATTTAATTATTTAAATGGTGATCAAGAGAATTTAATGGTCGTTAAATTAAATAATGGTGAATATTTAATTAAAATAATAAATTAAATAATATATTTAATTTCTGAAATAGTCAGAAATAGTGAAATTCATAATATGGTGTGAACTGGATCATCTGTGATATTTAATTCAGTTTAGAATTGAATTGGAATAACGAATATATTGTTGGAGCGACAGTTTGAACGTATAATTATATTATAATTAAAATCGAGCTCGAAATGGTGCTGCAGTTCGTAAATTGGCGATTCGAACTTCAACTGAATGTACATGATTCGTTTAAGCCGGATTTCTGTGAAACAAGAAACGTATGGAGCTGGTGGGGTATATCTTTCTAGTGGAAGAGAAAAATCGGGATTTCGTCGTGTAGATTTTGATTTATGTCCAAATCAAATATTCAGAAAAACAGCGGTATATTCGTTCGTGGCCATAACAGTTATTTAAAAATATTTGAATATCGGGTTTGAATTTAGACAAGATTCTTTTGGGACATAACGATAATTTAATTTTTAGTAATTAATTAAATAAGCAACTTTTTATTTGGAGTATTTTGCACCCTGTAATCAACATTTTGAGGTTCCACAATATGAGTTGAACTACCGATATTTTAATATTTTTGGGATCGTGAGACATTGCTCGTCCCACCGGTGTTTTTATTTCTGTTTGTAGCAGCTCATATATGAACAGAATATTAGATAAGGTATTAACTCGTCATAATGGAAATAAGATGTGCTCACTTCACCTCCACACAAAACATACAAGGTATAAAAGAAGGTCACGTCCTCCTCATATTTCAACCGCACAAAATCCTTGGTCCACAGGCAAAATCATGGCCTTCCAAGATCCACAATCCAACCAATGAAAATGTTATAAAAACCGTTTACACCACCAACCTAATTCCTTTTCTCCCACAGTCAACGAAAATTCCAAGCCGCCACTAAACCTTATCTCAGCCAAAATGTAATAAACGAAAATCCCAAACAATCCAAAATAAAAACTCTAAAATCATGAAATAATATGTATGGTTTCGTACACTCTTTCTCTTTGTCATGATATGTGTTTCAGAGTATTCGAACAACTTTTCAGGCGCAGTTCTGTACATCAGCGAACCTAGGGTTCAACAAATCGTCGAGATGGAGCCATACTTTGGATTTCGAGTAGTGTACTTGAGTTCGGGGAGTCGAGAGGAGGGTATTGGCAAAGCTTGGTGAGGTTTGGTGCACAAAACCGTCGGCCGATTCACTGTACTGTTCACGTGGAGGCTGAGGTCGCGATGGGTTTGTGTGGCTCGAGTTGGGTGTAATGGGGATGCTCGGAAAGAGGAGTGGAAGAGAAGTCGATTGGTGGCTTCGTTGTATGAATCCATGGAGTGTTGGAGGAGTGTGAAGTGCGTTAGGGACCCGTAATGGCTGTGAGAAGGGAGGAACGCGATTTCAAAGTCCTGGAGGAAGAAAGGGCGTGTACAGTAGCGGGTCGGGTTCATATAGAAGGGTATGGGCCGGGTGGAAAAGTTAAGCCCAAATATTTATAATTCATGTTTTGTATAATTTAAATACATACAAACTTCGTAATAGCATAACTCTTTCATACTTTATCAGAATTGGACGAAACAAGATCCGTTAGGATCGTATGGATGAGCACCCCACAATGAAACTGACTGGAAGTCCATTGGAGCTCGTTTGAATTTATGGCGAAATAAATTGTTTGATTCAAATCAAACAAACAGTTTATCGTTCTTTAATGATGAACTGCCAAAGTGAGTAAAACTCACTAACTCTGAACTGTTATATTTTTCTAACGTATATTTAGAACTGATAATTACCTGTTGATTGATGTGTGTTAACTGTTTGGTTGAATTGCGTATGTGTTGGTCGAAATTATAGATAACAATATTTATATATATCGTTAATAGAAAATCGATTTTGTTTATCAGAATATTTCATATCGAAGTGTAACCAATGTTATAATATTGTTTAACATCTGTGGATGCAGGGAAACAGGTTGGAGGAATCCGACTGGATTCCTCAACATTTATTTTACTGTTTTTCATATATTGTGATATATGATGTGTTATATAATCTGTTATGGATTATGTGTGTTAGAATGATATTGATCCTTGTTATTCGATATTTTAAATATCATAAAAAGACCCTGGGATGTAAAAAGAGTTATTTCAACGTATATTGAAATAAAGGGATTTTATAAAATCAACAGATTTTATTAAAAGGAAATATTTCGAAAGTAAATAAAAGAAAAATATTTATAAAACGAATAGAGTTTTATAAAAGGGAAAAATGTTGATAAAATGAATAGAATAGAATAAAGGAATATTTATTTAGTAAATAAATAGAATTATAAAAGGGATATTTAGTTGGAAACTAAATAGAATTATAAAGGAATATTTAGTTGGAAACTAAATATAATTATAAAAGGGAATTGACGAGATAAAAAGGAGTTAAGTGAAAAGAGTAATCAAATAGAGTTAATCAATTAGAGTTAATCGAAATGGAGTTAAACATAAATTGGAAACTGACTAGAGATTAATAAGTTGAATGGTTTCCTGAGTATCGATCTGATGTTGGTTTCGGCCTTCGGGGTTTATACTTAGGAAGTTGTTCTCTTGTTAGTTTATAGTTAGAGTCCGATAGATGCGGAAGAATAGTGATACGTAATTAAGCTATGGAAATGTTTCCAATGTTAATAACGTATATTTTCTAAATGTAGAAAATAAGGAAATACAAATATATATATGTATATATATGGTTGATGATTGATCGATATAATTTCCATTTGGAAATAATATCGTTGTTTGTTCACGCGTTTTTCTTTTGATAGTTAACTCATCGACTATCGAAGTTTTTGACCATTTTAACGTTGTTAATATGGAGAGACCGGTTGGATTATTATCCAAAGAACCACTATGTATTGGCATAAGCGTTGCGAATCATATATGCCAAAGATAATTGATGACGGAGTAAAATGCAAGGGCAATTGTATAAGTCTTAGATAATAGTGCCTAAGATGGATGTACTGAATAGTGCCTTCGGTTCATCCTGTTCCTGAATGACTTGTATGGATGAATGTCTGATAGAGTATTTCTAGAAAGGTCACGTACATTGATTTCTTCAACCGTACCAAGAGTGGAAGCGGAGAAGGAAACTTCTTTAGCTAACACGTAATGTACTGTTGTAGACGTCAATTAGTGATTTTCGATGGATCTGACAATGTGGCATTCGAAGTGAATCTGATGTGATGATAAAGCGTAACCTCAAGCCCATCAACCGGGAAATGACAAAAATCGGGCAGGCAGCATGGCTATGTAGGTCGCTACTATTAGGGTGTATAATCACCTGATCTAGAGTTTCATTTACTTCTAAAAATCTATTGTTGATGTTGTCCCATTCGGGAAACGGTTGCTGATCCCAACCGTTTGTGATATACATTCGATACACTCAAGCGAAATGAGTGGTCAGTCATGTGTGGTCGGGTTGCAAGATGTTCTTATTGAACCCAGTGTATTCCTTTCTATAGGTACACTAGCGAAAGGTGGTTCCATTCCTTGTCATAGTTGGAAATCCTTTACCCAATACGTGCTTGCGGTTTTGATTGTATGCTATATATGTAGAACGTGAGATGAAAGCGTTCTGCTAGACGATTAATATATTGTGGTTGATAGACATTATTATAATATCAAAAGGTTTTTAATATAAAGATAATTTGGATTCTCATAAGGGAAAAACCCGTTCCGTTATACGGTGTGGTCTTATGAGATATCGTTTACTTGTTCGAATTGTTTTAAACGGTTTTACTCATACCAGTCCCATGACTGACCCGGTGTTTATTTTGTTTTGTTTTCCCTAAACTCTTGGGTGCCCAATTTTGTACAGGCAGTCAAGTTGTCGGGATTTACAGATACTTGAAGAGCTGGAGCAGGAGGCTTCAGGATCATACAGCTATAGTTTATTTTCGATGTGTTGTAAGTGTTGTACTCTGATAATGTTATTGTATACATATATTGATTTTATTTCAAAGATATGTTATCTATTATATGTTATTCGTTCCGCTGTGAGGTTCGTGTTACTCTGATGTTGTGTTTTTCTTCTTCTTTTATTCTAAGTTTCTATCTTATCTATCCTCACCCTCTAATTTCTTTCATTAACTTTCTGGTATTTTTCGATGTTTGGTTAGTCATCATTGAGTTTATGGCGATAACCAAAATCACAAATTTTCGGGTCGTTATACTTGGTATCAGAGCATAAGGTTTAGTAATTACCTTGGCTCTGTGGCGTGACTCAGTAGAGATGAGGTTAGTAATACCCTAGATTGAGTTGAGTGTATATATACGAGTGAGCGTATTTTTTATTGATATAAAAATTGTTTTATATTATGGTGATTTATTGGTTGAGTTGTTTATGAGTTCTGGTCGATCAGTTTGATCCACTGTATCAGTAGGAGTTACTAAACACTCGAATACGATGGGTCGACACGATATGTTTTGAAAAGAGGGTAAATTAAAATAAGTTTACCCAAGGTATACCTTGATATAAAGAAGATATATATATATATCAAAATTATAATATAGTGGATATATTGGTTGTTATTATAATCGAGTAAGATTATAAATTAAATGGTTATATAAATAACCAATCAGAATTCATATAAGTAAAATACGTGAAATCAGATGAGTTAAATCTGAAATTTAAACCAGAAATTGAATTAAAATTCTGGAAAATTGGATAAGTGTTTGTAAATGGATTTGGATTAAACATAAGGAAAATTTAAGATCCTGGGAGATTTTAAATTGTTTTACAAGCAGTGTGAATTATATTTTGAAATGAATTTCAAAGTGGAAATGTTTAGAAATGGTTTTATAGTATTGAACTCACTTCGATCGCTGGAAAATAGATTCTGATGATGAAAGCTGCATCACCAGTATTCATTTTCGAGTTGTAAGTGACGAATTACTACCAGAGATACTATTTTGAATTTGTTTTGGGAAAGGCAAGTTGTGTTGAATTTCAAAAAGGAAAAATTGATTTTTGAAAAGAGTAAACTGTTTAAAAACTCCCAGGGAAAGACTGTTTGAATTAAAACCAAATTTAACAGGAATTTGTAAAAGCAAATTGGAATTAAAGTAAAGCTAGTAAAGTGGTAACTGAGATTGAATTAGAATGATATCAAGACAAATTGGATTGTCAGTATTCATTTTCGAGTTGTAAGTGACGAATTACTACCAGAGATACTATTTTGAATTTGTTTTGGGAAAGGCAAGTTGTGTTGAATTTCAAAAAGGAAAAATTGATTTTTGAAAAGAGTAAACTGTTTAAAAACTCCCAGGGAAAGACTGTTTGAATTAAAAACAAATTTAACAGGAATTTGTAAAAGCAAATTGGAATTAAAGTAAAGCCAGTAAAGTGGTAACTGAGATTGAATTATAATGATATCAAGACAAATTGGATTGTGAGATTCAAATTTGTAGTGTAATGTGATAATCAAGTTAAGAGTTGGGAATCGAGAAGAAACTCGAGTTGAAATGATATTTGGCTCGGATATAAGCGAATGGTTGTGTGTGGATAAAAGCAGATTGGAATTTGATTGGGATGACCCTTGTATCCGTTGAATTGACAGCAGGCGAAAGTGATAGAGTTGATATGCCCGACAAAAAGGTACAAGTTTATATTCGATATAAGCATGAGATTTATGAGTCGAATTGGCAAGCTGCTTGGCTGTTTGATTTTCTTTCGGGTTGGAGAAGGCCCAGAGAGGCGAGTTGGAGTTTGACCTATTGACCAGTACAAAGGAGGTGCTGACGAAATTTTTCAAAAAGTTAAGGAGTTAGAAATTTTCAGGATTTTTGAAAATTTTCGTTGATAAGAATTAATTAATATTTTATTGAAATTAAACCGGTTCAGTTTAAACTGAAGTTAAGAAGTGAAGAAATAAGTTCTGACCAGTCGATAAGGTTTGTTTTCTACCATAGTAATTTCGAGGACGAAATTATTTTAAGTAGGGAAGAATGTAATGACCCGCATTTTCAGCGGTATAATAATTAATTTATTTAATTATTTAAATGGTGATCAAGAGAATTTAATGCTCGTTGAATTAAATAATGGTGAATATTTAATTAAAATAATAAATTAAATAATATATTTAATTTTTGAAATAGTCAGAAATAGTGGAATTCACAATATGGTGTGAACTGGATCATCTGTGATATTTAATTCAGTTTAGAATTGAATTGGAATAACGAATATATTATTTGAGTGACAGTTTGAACGTATAATTATATTATAATTAAAATCGAGCTCGAAATGGCGCTGCAGTTCGTAAATTGGCGACTCGAACTTCAACTGAATGTACATGATTCGTTTAAGCCGAATTTCTGTGAAACAAGAAACGTACGGAGCCGGTGGAGTATATATTTCTAGTGGAAGAGAAAAATTGGGATTTCGTCGTGTAGATTTTGATTTATGTCCAAATCAAATATTCACAAAAACAGTGGTATATTCGTTCGTGGCTATAACAGTTATTTAAAAATATTTGATTATCGGGTTTGAATTTAGACAAGGTTCTTTTGGGACATAACGATAATTTAATTTTTAGAATTTTATGGTAATTTTTAATTAATTAAATAAGCAACTTTTTATTTCGAGTATTTTGCACCCTGTAATCAACATTTTGAGGTTCCACAATATAAGTTGAACCACCAATATTTTTATATTTTTGGGATCGTGAAACATTGCTCGTCCCACTAGTGTTTTTATTTCTGTTCAAAGCAGCTCATATATGAACAGAATATTAAATAAGGTATTAACTCGTCACAATGGAAATAAGACGTGCTCACTTCACCTCCATGCAAAACATACAAGGCATTAAAGAAGGTCACGTCCTCCTCATATTTCAACCGCCCAAAATCCTTGGTCCACAGGCAAAATCATGGCCTTCCAAGATCTACAATCCAACCAACGAAAATGTTATAAAAACCGTTTACACCACCAACCTAATTCCTTTTCTCCCACAGTCAACGAAAATTCCAAGCCGCCACTAAACCTTATTCTCAGCCAAAACGTGATAAACGAAAATCCCAAACAATCCAAAATAAAAACTCTAAAATCATGAAATACATATGTATGGATTCGTACACTCTTTCTCTTCGTAATGATATGTGTTTCAGAGTATTCGAACAACTTTTCAGGCGCAGTTCTATACACCAGCGAACCTAGGGTTCAACAAATCGACGAGATGGAGCCATAATTTGGATTTCGAGTAATGTACTTGAGTTCGAGGAGTTGAGAGGAGGTTATTGGCAAAGCTTGGTGAGGTTTTGTGCACAAAACCGTCGGCCGATTCACTGTACTGTTCACGTGGAGGCTGAGGTCGCAATGGGGTTGTGTGGCTCGAGTTGGGTGTAATAGGGATGGTCGGGAAGAGGAGTGGAAGTGAAGTCGATTGGTGGCTTTGGTGTATGAATCCATGGAGTGTTGGAGGAGTGTGAAGGACGTTAGGGACCCGTAATGGCTGTGAGAAGGGAGGACCGCGATTTCAAAGTCCTGGAGGAAGAAAGGGCGTGTACAGTAGTGGGTCGGGTTCATATAGAAGGGTATGGGCCGAGTAGAAAAGTTAAGCCCAAATATTTATAATTCATGTTTTATAAAATTTAAGTACATACAAACTTCGTAATAGCATAACTCCGTCATACTTTATCAGAATTGGACGAAACAAGATCTGTTAGGATCATATGGACGAGCACTCCACAATGAAACTGACTGGAAGTCCATTGGAGCTCGTCTAAATTTATGGCGAAATAAATTGTTTGATTCAAATCAAACAAAAAGTTTATCGTTCTTAAACGATGAACTGCCAAAGTGAGTAAAACTCACCAACTCTGAACAGTTATATTTTTCTAACGTATATTTAGAACTGATAATTACCTGTTGATTGATGTGTGTTAACTATTTGGTTGAATTGCGTATGTATTGGTTGAAATTATAGATAACGATATTTATATATATCGTTAATCAAATATCGATTCTGTTTATCAGAATATTTCATATCGAAGTGAAAACAATGTTATTATATTGTTTAACATCTGTGGATGCAGGGAAACAGGTTGGAGGAATTCGAATGGATTCGTCAACATTTATTTTATTGTTTTTCATATATTGTGATATATGATGTGTTATATAATCTGTTATGGATTATGTGTGTTAGAATGATATTGATCCTCGTTATTCAATATTTTAAATATCATAAAAAGACCCTGGGATGTAAAAAGAATTATTTCAATGTATATTGAAATAAAGGGATTTTATAAAATCAACAGATTTATAAAATGGAAATATTTCGAAAGTAAATAAAAGGAAAATGTTTATAAAACGAATAGAGTTTTATAAAAGAGAAAAATGTTGATAAAATGAATAGAATAGAATAAGGGAATATTTATTTAGTAAACAAATAAAACTATAAAAGGGATATTTAGTTGGAAACTAAATAGAATTATAAAGGAATATTTAATTGGAAACTAAATAAGATTATGAAAGGAAATTGACGAGATAAAAAGGAGTTAAATGAAAGAGTAATCAAATAGAGTTAATCGAAATGGAGTTAAACAGAAATTGGAAACTGACTAGAGATTGATAAGTTGAATGGTTTCCCGAGTATCGATCTGATGTTGGTTTCGGCCTTCGGGGTTTATACTTAGGAAGTTGTTCTCTTATTAGTTTATATTTAGAGTCTGATAGATGTGGAATAATAGTGATACGTAATTAAGCTATGGAAATGTTTCCAATGTTAATAACGTATATTTTCTAAATGTAGAAAATAAGGAAATACAAATATATATATATATATATATATATATATGGTTGATGATTGATCGATATAATTTTCATTTGGAAATAATATCGTTGTTTGCACACGTGTTTTTCTTTGATAGTTAACTCATCGACTATCGAAGTTTTTGACCATTTCAACGTTGTTAATATGGAGAGACCGGTTGGATTATTATCCAAAGAACCACTCTATATTGGCATAAGCGTTGCGAATCATATATGCCAAAGATAATTGAAGACGGAGTAAAATGCAAGGGCTATTGTATAAGTCTTAGATAACAGTGCCTAAGATGGATGTACTGAATAGTGCCTTTGGTTCATCCTGTTCCTGGATGACTTGTATGGATGAATGTCTGACAGAGTATTTCCAGAAAGGTCACGTACATTGATTTCTTCAACCGTACCAAGAGTGGAAGCGGAGAAGGAAACTTCTTTAGTTAACACGTAATGTACTGTTGTAGACGTCAATTAGTGATTTTTGATGGATCTGACAATGTGGCATTCGAAGTGAATCTGATGTGATGATAAAGCGTAACCTCAAGCCCATCAACCGAGAAATGACAAAAATCGGGCAGGCAGCATGGCTATGTAGGTCGCACCTATTAGGGCGTATAATCACCTGATCTAGAGTTTCATTTACTTCTAAAAATCTATTGTTGATGCTGTCCTATTCGGGAAACGGTTGTTGATCCCAACCGTTGGTGATATACATTCGATACACTCAAGCGAAATGAGTGGTCGGTCATGTGTGGCCGGGTTGCAAGATTTTCTTGTTAAACCCAGTTTATTCCTTTATAGAGGCACACTAGCGAAAGGTGGTTCCATACCTTGTCATAGTTGGAAATCCATTACCCAATACGTGCTTGCGGTTTTGATTGTATACTATATATGTAGAACGTGAGATGAAAGCGTTTCTGCTAGATCATTATTATATTGTGGTTGATAGACATCATTATAATATCAAAAGGTTTTTGATATAAAGATAATTTGGATTCTCATAAGGGAAAAACCCGTTCCGTTATACGGCGTGGCCTTATGAGATATCGTTTACTTGTTCGAATTGTTTTAAACTGTTTTACTCATACCAGTCCCATAACTAACCCGGAGTTTATTTTGTTTTGTTTTCCCTAAACTCTTGGGTGCCCAATTTTGTACGGGCAATCAAGTAGTCGGGATTTACAGATACTTGAAGAGCTGGAGTAGGAGGCTTCAGGATCATATAGCTATAGTTTATTTCCGCTGTGTTGTAAGTGTTGTACTCTGATAATGTTATTGTATACATATGCTGATTTTATTTCAAATATATGTTATCTATTATATGTTATTCGTTCCGCTATGAGGTTCGGGTTACTCTAATGTTGTGTTCTTCTTCTTTTTTATTCTATGTTTCTATCTTATCTATCCTCACCCTCTAATTTCTTTCATTAACTTTCTGGTATTTTTCGATGTTTGGTTAGTCATCATTGAGTTTATGGCGATAACCAAAATCGCAAATTTTCGGGTCGTTACAGTAGGGGTAAGAGTCTCCCGTCCGCCACCAAACCGCGAAGCGAGAACCCCCTATCATGCGTACCCAACCCACACAAGACCAACAACAAGGACTGATATGAGAAATCTACTTAACTGGTTAATCAATAATAACAAGACAAATCATAGGACCACGCCACTTTCGCGGAACGGTTTTACTCCATTGATTGCCAGTGCTTTAAAACAAGTAAACCTTTTAAACATCGCAATGCTTTTATAAAAATGAAGCCATTATAAGACTCAGTTCCCATCACACAATGCAACGCAAACCGGAGGATAGAGTTTTTACCTTATAATGGCCAAAATATGCTTGATACGAGCAAAACAAATCATTTGATATTATTACTAGTGTTTATATGTTTCAAAAACAATTTCAATCATAAATATCAATCATAGACGGCATTAATGCCCGATACCACTATGTCGCCATATATAGGTATACAATCAAAACCGCACATGTCGTATTTGGAAATTGGATTTCCATCATGAACCAAGGCAAAACATAGTCCTTACCGAATTCGAGACAATCTAGCCCATGTTTTAGGCAGGCGCGCAGGCAAGCCTTGGATCACCAGGGCCGGTTTACCGATGTGGATTATTATGCCTGAACACTGCGTTTCCCCGTCCTTTGGGGCGTAAATGAGCCAAATGACTCCGTCGGCTCCACATAGTCACCGATATATCCGAGGCTCCTCGCAACTGCAACAACCACACGGTGAAAATAATATAAATGTCAGGGCTGGTAGGTCACTGACACCACCCTAGCTAAAAGGAAACGCATGCCCTCCCTGAGGTCCTCTCCCGTTTCTGGTTCATACCGGGGTGTGAGGCTCGCGAATCAACATTATACACAAAGCTGTGCCACATAGGTTGTGCTTTGATCATCAACTACAAGACTTTTCTTTTCAACAAAAGCCTTGATCATCTGCCACTTAGGCATGCCACATAGGCAATTCACTCTATGCGACTGATTTCTACCGATATATAACCTCTGAGCTCGTACGTCTCAGAGAAGGGCGTTAAGCAAGAGAATAAATTCTCCGCTGCCAAACAGATATATATTTAATAGAGATCAATCAGGATAGAACAGAATCCAATGTCAGACACACAGTCAATTTACAAGTTCGTTTTGGGTCTGAACGAAACTGGAGGCATCATATACCTCGCATATCCATCGATCTCCTAGTACGTCTGGACGATCACCACTCATTATCTATATTTCAGGATGCCTCCCAATCAAGACATCAGTAATCAACCAACCGAGGTGAAGATCTCTGGTCTTCAACCACGTCTTCATCGTCGACTTCTTATCGCCGATCAATTATTTGAAATGAGATTTAATTCGGCCTTTTCAAATAATTCATGTATATTTAGAATTTAAATCAATTCTAGCGCTGTTTTTCTTCAGATTTGAATTAAACATTCCAGACAATTTAACCGTTGGATCTTTACAAAGTGGGTGTCGTTGGAAAGATATTTCCAAAGCGAACCCAACGGTTTCGGTGTCGGGAAAATCCGATGGTCGGATCTCCCGCACTAATCGTTTGAAATCATGGTTTCAAAACACGAACTACAGCTTCATTATTCGATTTATTATATATATATATATATAAATATAATTCATTCTTCGATTTCAAAACAATATTCACTTCATATATTTGATAAAAATGATATTTTTATCCAACAGATATTTATTTCAACACATCACCATTTTTTTAACACTTCATATTCACAATAAAAATGTAGATTTTATTGTTCAATCTATATATATTCAACACATGAATGTTTTCAACTTCACACATACAATAAAAATATGATCTTTATCGTTCTAGTCCTTTATTCAGCACATGAATCTCTCTATAGTTCATATATATAATAAAAATGTGATTTTTATTGTAAAACAATTTATTTCAAAATACGATTATTTTATATAGTTGATATATATCGTAAAAATGTGATTTTTATTGTAAAACAATTTATTTCAAAATACGATTATTTTATATAGTTTATATATATCATGAAAATGTGATTTTTATTGTAAAACAATTTATTTCAAAATACGATTATTTTATATAGATTATACATATCATAAAAAATGTTATTTTTATTTTTCAAAGAATTTATTCAATACATGAATTCCATTCAACACCTGAATTTTATTCAACACATGAATTTCTATTCAACACATGAATTTTCTATTCAACACATGAATTTTATTTCAACACATGAATTTCTATTCAATACATGAATTTTATTTCAACACATGAATTTAAATCAAACACAGAAATATTTCGGAAAATTTCGGCAGCATAACGGCAGGGTAGTTAAAACTGGCATCGTCCCTAGTACGGCTCCTCGCTCTACCTTAAAACCTCGCGGTTTTTGACAATGGGGATTTTCAATATCAAGTTCGTACGCAGACGAATTTTCCCATATACTAATCCTATTGGGCTTTCAATCACAATCAATCATTTCAAATCAACCATTCATGATATTCACCAAATTTTCACATCAACCAATAATCCAAACAATACCACAACCAATATATATATATATATCGTCCATGGTCTGTGGACGAGGGGAGTGTGTGTGTATATATATATATAGATATACGTATATAACTATATTTCGATTTTATTTCAATATCATTTCAATTTATTTCCACGCATATATCACTTTTACAATGCATACATAACTTATACATCGAACATACAACTTATACAACGCTTATACATGAGGTGTACAACGCTTATATAACTCATACATCGACTATATAATTTATACATTGTTATTTTCCATATCGTTTATAAATTAGAAATCTCACATTGGGTTCCACTCCACCAAAAATAGCAGAAGGCTCAGAAAAATATCTGGTCTCTTCTAGAATGTAGAAGACGTCCTCACGGTCCCGGCGTCTCTTGTTTCACTGAATTTCGACTACATAGCAAAAAGATATGATTTTTATCGTGAAATCAAAAATCGTAGCACTTAGAAGTGCTATAGAACAGTTTAATATAATTTAAACCGTTACCTTTCAAAATTCTTCCAAACTAGGTATCGGATTTGCGATCAAACGGGGTAGCGTTGTGTCGATCAGGTAGTACCACGAGGTAGGGCTTGGAGTCGCGCATCCGCGCCTGGAGGCGGCGCTCAGATCGATCGCCTGTACAGGCGGCGGTGGCGATGTGAGGTCGTCGACTTCTCAGCGGTCGTTCTCCTCAAACACTCAACGATAAATGATGCTCCTTATATGGATTTGAAAAGGAGAGAGAGTTCTTCAAAAAGTTCAACTGGGTCGGGGTGTAATTCTTCGTGGTTTGGTCGGAAAGTGGATGGGAAGGATGGAGCTGCTAATCGTCGTCGATCGCGACGAGTTACGGGGAGAGAGAAAAATATTTATTAAATGAATTAATAATATAAAAAATTCTATTGGCCCATCTATATATTTAAATTTTTTAAGGTATTTTCACATTCGAACTCCAATCCAAACCCAACGACTATCGTTCCCAGCTAAATACCCCCATTCCGAACACAATGGGATATGTTTCGTAAGCCCATTTGACTGTTTCAGTCAGTTTTTCTTCAAATTAAAATATAAAACATTCAATATTTGTTTTGAACGTACATTTCAATTTGCCGGGGCCACATACTGATTCTAAAAATTCCAGAAAAATAAATCTAGCTATGTTTTGACGATACGGTCCCAACAAAACTAGTTTCGTCGAATTCTGAGACCATTTGAAAAATGGCCCTTTTCTGGTTGAACCAATTTAATAGAAATCGACCAAACACATTTTCCTTTTCCACGCTCACATACTAACTTCAAAAATTATGAAATTTGAAACCTAGCAATAATTTGACATCCCTGATCCGACAAAAGTGGTTTCGTCGAATTCTGAGGTCGTTTGCAAAATGTCTATTTTCACGGGCTATATATTCTCTATAGCGACCTTTCTGAAAATTCATTTGGCCATAACTTTTGATTCCCGCTATGAAACTTCGATTTTCCTAATTCGTTAGAAAGATATTCACTAACAGATTTAAATATTTTTTGTTTCACTAAAATCTGTTTTATTTTGCACCCGGTACAGTCAGTCAAAGTTTGAATTGAAATTGAATTACAAAAAGGAAGCGCGACGGTAGGTTATTGAATTAAGCATTGCTGGAAGGTCCGAAGAATAGATGTGCAGCTTTGTGCGGAAAGCACAAGAAGCGTTGGATTGATGGCGGCAATTCAAGGGATGTTCCCATGTTGCTTCCGCACCATTTTTGCCCTTATTTTCGGGCTCTTCAGCTTTGCTGTATTTAATTTGACATGACCAAAGATTTTTGTTGAAGAGACCAATGATATTTTTATGAAGTCGACTAACGATATTTTTGGCACATAACGCGCTTCGTTCACGGTTCGCACGAACGCCCACGACTTTCAATTGAAACAAAATTCGAAAACATACAATAATCTGATATTTCGAATACACTGGAACTGGTTTCGTTATATTTCGAGATCGTTTGTGAAACTGATATTTTAATTCCAACCGGTTTATTTAAACGCGTCTATACCACCCACGGTCGTATCAAATTGTCGTGAAATTGGAAATATTACTTTAATTAATCATTGCGGATTTTAATAAAATTATTTTCGTTGAAAACCGATGTCGTTTGAAAATATACCATTCTTAAGTTACATAGTCGGTTATATATATATATATATATATATATATATATATATATATATATGTAAAGCAAATACTTCCCCTTTTGAAGTCTTTTTCGAATTGCCTAAAATACCCTTACTTTCAATAATACAAAATAGCAAAAATAAGGGTTGATTTTGTCCAGTCCCGCACGTTCTGCCCATTTCTTCATCTCAGCATATTTCGTAACACGTTCATTTTCTAACGTCTTTTCTCCCCATTTCAGTTTGCGTCTCAATTTTCCTTCTTGCCTCACTTCATGGCCTCATCAACTCACCAACAAAATTTGACGAAGAAAGTCCAAAATCCAAACGTGCATCAGTATTATGTGTATTATGTTCTATAATTATCTGTATTTATTGCACCCTAGACCAAATTATACTCCATTTTCATCTCTCTTCCCAAATTAGAACTTGATTTCGTGCTTTTTCCCTAACCCGCCAATCTTTTGATGTAAACACAACTACAACGGAAGGAGGAGGCGAATAATTTTCAAAGGCTGGGATTAATGAAATATTTTGCTAGGATTTCAGTAAGGCCCTGTTTGTTTTTCTGAAAAAGCACTTTTTCAAAGCTTAATCGAAAAGGCTGAATATATTAAGTGCTTTTAAGGTGTTTGGGTGAACTAACAATTAAGTGCTTAATCATCCAAAATAGCTTAATAGTAAAAAGCATATATTTTAAGCTTTTTGACTGCTTATTGCTAATAAGTGATGATTTACAGTTTTGTCCTTCTTCTTTATATATAACAGTAGTGTATACTTTTATATTTACAAAAGCAAGTATTTTTTCTTTCCATCACCGCAGCCGTATATTGAAGGAGGCACTTCCTCATTTTCCTTTTGTTTACTTTGCATAGAATACACGGCTGTAATAGTATTTCACATATTTCTATTTTTATATAGTTTTATATTTGCTGGGTTAAAAACAAAAACGACATTGTTGTACTAAATACGACGACAATATATACTTTTATACAAATATTATATACCTTTACATACTTTTATATTTTATGAATTAAAAAGTAAATTGATAAATCAAACAATAAAAATGAAGGGCAAATTTGTCAACCAAAATTATTTCACAAAAAATCAGAATTTTGATAAGCAGATAATCAAACAACAAAAAAGCATTAAGCATTAAACATTAAACATTCTATTCAGCATTCAGCAATCAGCCTTAACCATTCAGCCATTTTAAACAAACGAAGCCTAAGTTTATGTACTCACATCTGTATTGAAATATAGTTGTATGTTAATGTACTCTGTTTATTGGTTGGATTGTTTGAAATTCGTTGATGTTTCGGTAGTTGATTGTTTCCACTGATTAATTTTCTGTTCTTTTACTCTATATATCACATGGTAAAAAAACTGATGCATTTTTTCTCCAGATGTCCTTTCAGTAATCGAGGAAAGATTGTTTGTTCTTCAGCTTATCATCCATTTATCGGAGGTTAGTTTCCTATACTATGTTCGTTTCTTATTACCATTTCATTCTGATACAATATGCGTTTGATGAAATGTTTGTGAAGCCTTTTACGGACTTCCAAACTATAAATAATATACCTTTTATACTGTATTTAACTTTCTTTTTTGTCTTTCTCCTTTCCCACTAGGCCACTACCTCATCACGTTTACATTACGCCGTGTTTTCAGCTTCGGTTCCTCACTATCTCCGATGCCCGTTATTTTTTTCTACTTTATCACTCATATGTTTAATTAAAAGTGTTGTTGTTATCTATTCTATCTTAGATAGTGTTTAATTATCTATTCTGTCTTAAAAAACTGGTAACCCATTACAAAAGGAGTAGTAAATAACGACTGCTGTAGCTTTACTAACTTCATACAAATGGTAAGCAATTATTTGTATGCTTTTAATATCCTTGTTAAGGTTAACGATTATTCTATAGCTCTTAGATTGATCACTGCCTATTGGTATCGATCGGAGAGTAAATTGTGAAAATCTGATGACTGTCAGTGAGCTGCGTTAATCTGCAAGCGCAAGTTTCTGCTTTTCATTAAATGATAGTTACCAAACATTGTGTTTTGCAAGTGCTATTTTCTCCCTGTACTGCTGTACAGTATATGCAGATTATTTCCCTTTGTTGAAAATATGCCGATTGATTACTCATGCACAGATTGATTAGTTCAAAACATAGATTATGCAAGTTTTCTAAGTTTCAAACTTTCAAAATGCTAATTTTAATATTTTTCATTTTTATCAAGATATTGATGTAATAGTTATAAATTACTTTCATTATTTAATTATTTATTTTTTAATGTTTTATACACATTATCATTATTTTTAAATCATTAGAATCAGTGTTTAATCCTTCTTACTCTTTTTCCATCCATTTTATTATGTTTGATTTTTGTCAATCTACGCAATCACTGTGCAAAACCCATCCAATAGTGTCGCTTCTAATATTCATCGGTTATTAGTTGGATGAAATTGATATAGTTTGGTGAGGTAATATAATGCTTAAATTCATGTACCCTTGAGCTTGGATATGTCAATTAAAACAGATTGTAATGTTGGATTTAATGATACAAGATTTGACTTTGTTTTAGTTTTTTAATTTATTAGTCACATGTGCATCCTAAGAAAGGATTGATTCATAATAATAATGTGTATTATTCTCACCTTTTATGATGATATAAATGATGGCTCCAGGTTTCATATACATACTTGCAAATTTGTTGTGGTATCATTGTATACCATGCAGACTGTAGGCATAAAACGCTGTACAGGCAAATAATTAGATATGTTTACTATGTTAATGGAATAAAAGGAATAATTAAAAATATATGCCATGTAGTCTATTCATAAAACAATTTAAAGCTTGCATATGTGCTCCAAAATTACTAGAAATCCAACCGTATTCACTGAAAACAATTCGAGTAGGCATGCCTTTTCTTACATAAACAACCAAATGGCATTCAAAATTGCTCTATCGTACATATGCACTTCCAAAAGGGATGTTTATTTCATTGTAAATCTTGATCTTTCCTAAGCTGGATGCTAAGGAAAACAAAGAACTACCCGGGGTATTTCTGTTTTTACTTCAACATCATAGGAATCAGATCTTTCCTGGTTTTTTGGAATGATGCCTGTAGGAATCATGAATGCACTGGTGAGTTCTACCTCTTTAATTTTCTGGTTAACAGTATCAATATGCCATGTGCTTTGTTAACCATCTCTCTGATAAACAAAATAACAAGTCTGTAATATGTAACTCCATGTTTATAATTTTTTTATGTCACATCTTTTATCTGTAGACATTAATCTTTGTTAATTTTTCTGCATGTAGAATTTCAATTTTAGGTTTTTATATTAGCAATGAATTTGGGCATGTATGTTATAGTATTCTCACTTTCTTTGTGGTTATTTGTAGAGCTCATGGTAAGTTAGCAATTAAACGCAGTGGAAAGGAAACTGTGATAGACTTTGGTCATTCAGTTCGACTGCTTCGAACTTCATGTCAAAATTTATCATCTGAAATTCCGAACTTCATGTTAAAATTCATGAACCCGTATTGAATTCAGGATGACCAGTCAAAGGCCTAATACTAGAACTAAGGGATTATCAATAATTAGCACAACCATTTGTACCTCTTTTATCCATAAAAAAGCCGATATCAAATTTTAGTTGTGGTACTACTGATTTTAACTCTTAGCCTGCACTGCACTTTAAAATCGGCAAACATATACTTTTATGTTTTATGGTTATATGCACGCTTATACTCATATTTTCTTCTATTTTATTTGTGCAGGAAAACTGTTGTTTTCTTAACTCAGCTGAGTAAAAAAAAAAAAAAAAAAAAAAACATGCAGTGGTTAACAATTAAATAAGTTCGTAATTGAGACATAAAATTCATATTGAATCTGATCATTACAGAAAGGCTGAATGACCAACTCCCTCCTATGAAGCTCATATTTTCATATATGCTTTAGAAAAGCAAGTTAACCAAAAGTCGGTGACTATATATTATAACGTTTAGTAATATGCCTTTTTACCAATGTACATTGTACAGTACAACAAGTCCCCACCATGAGTACCCTGTTACGTTCCCGGGGAGAGGATCACCTGGACCCAATATTCCGCGTTTTCATGGACCCAACCAATCACAACTCTCTGATTTCCTCTATTTTGCATTTAAACCCCCAAAATAATTTGGGTTTAATTGCAAAATGGACAAGTTTGAAGTTTGTGATTGGTTGGGTCCATGAAAACATGGTATTTTTGGTCCATACGATTCATGCTCGTTCCCATGTGTTATTGCTATGAAGTTGCCAAATAGTAGACTGACATGTCTTTAACTTAAATTAATACATGCTATGTGCCCATTCTTCTATCAAATCTGCCATCAGCCAATTTATTCACTCCATTGTAACATGTTTTTTTCCTTTATTACCAATAATGCGCACTTGCAATTTCTATTAAGCCAAATTAAAATATAAAGTCACGTCATATTCCTACTTTGTTACCAGAATAGAATTGCATTTAACTTTAAAAAATCAGCTATCACCATATTCTCAATGTCCGTCTCAAGCCCAGAACAAGGAGGAAACAAAACAGTTACTACAATTTTCTTATTAATTCTCAAATATTACTTTAATTGTTGTTCTACTAAAGGAAGGAGAAAATTAATTATTCTAATTAAACTGCTAAAAATTCAAGACAATATTATCATGAACAATAAATCAAAATTTATACAGTGTCATCAAATAGTTATATATTTTGACAAGTTCTAAGCATTCGTAATGAAGAGGGTACATACACATTACATTTCTCTTGCCCCTTAAAACCAGTTTTAATTTTAATTTTAATTATTACATTTCTCTGCATGTTGATGTAATGCTTGATTACTTTCGTCACCTAATTATATATCGCCTAACCTAACTTGCTCTAATTTCGCGTATTAATAAATAGTTGATCTGTGCATATATGCACATAGAAAATGAAACATCACATACACATTACAGTGTTCGCACAAAAAAAAAAAAACTTAGAAACGGTGTTTTCTACATCAATACCTCCTGCGCACGTGCATCGCACGTGCCACTGTACTCGTATGTGTGTGTGTGTGTGTATATATATATATATATATATATATATATATATATATATATATATATATATATAAATATTCAAACAAAATTGTATATAACTACAACATAATCTAGCATAGATTTTAAACTCAACACATTGAATTTCAAGTTCAAACGATATTCAATATAATAAAATTCTCTTTTATTTATATAATAAATCATTGTAATTTATTAACGATTCCATAGCGATTATTTGAAAATTTGATTTGGACATAAAATAAAATCTACAATATGAAAACTCGAATTTTCTCTTCTATTAGAAAAATATAATCAAATAGATTTGAACGTTTCTTGTTTCGAAGAAATTCGACTTATTTTGGATTATGTACAACCATTTAAAATTCAAAACGCCATTGGAATTAGGGTTACATTCAGGGTTAAGCTAGTAAGGGGGTCACTTAAGGCAACCGCTAGTGGAGGCAACAATTTAAGGAAGACAAGTGGATAAAAGAATTTAAATTAGTGTAAGTATGTTATTACATTATATATACCACAAAGTAATTATTAGTGTAGTGGCTAGAAATAAGTTTCTACAAGATCCGTGGTTCCACGTCTTTGACCCGTCAAACGGATGGGTTGGGTCAAAGTGTGTTGGGTTGATTTTAACCCAATCCATTTAGGACCTATTTCGTTTGACTCATTTAGTGCACGGTCCAGTCCGACCTGGTTCATTTAATTAATGGATAACCAAATTTGATGCATCTAAAGATTTACCCTACATTCATCTAAAAAAAACAAAAAACATATGTAGAATTTATTTTAATTTTTAAAATTTTCATTTCTTAGATAATTCAGATCTAGTATTCAAAAATTCGTAATCCACCAATCTTACGTTGTTGGTCCAAAGTTGCAATCACTTTTTTTTAAGCTTGTTGAAAGCTTCATGAACCAGGCGTGCAAATTAATAAAAGTCCATTTTTTTCAAAATGTATTAAAATTGTTACAAAAAAAAAAAAAGAATTTATGAACAAATAGAAAAAAGAGAGCAAAATCTCTTGATATTCATAACCACCAGCTGCTTAGAATATCACTGTCGAACTTTACAAAAACCTAAGGTTGATGAAAACCGTTGTATTTATTCCGGTGTAAATACGTAATTTGGAGATCATGCATAGACATAAGCGTGTTGAACAAAAAAGAAAGTTTAGTTTCACGACAAACTATGAAGTTAGGGTATTTGCATTTTCTAATCTATTTGTACGCTCCTTGTAATTGCATCATTTTGGCTTCCCTTGCGTTGTATCTATTTAGCTTTATATGCATGGATTTTTTTTTCTCTGTTATAATATTTCAAATCCTAGTAAATTTCAAATAGTGAAATCATATGCACCATGCAGAAACGTGAATCTGTAAATAATTATATCATTTTGAATTTTTAATAAATGGATAAATGAGTTACTTATTTATGTCACTTATAAATGGAGAAACCATTTATGATCCACTTAATAGATGTTCATAAACAAATAGAACCGACCTAATTCATATGTGCACCAAATGGGTCGAGTGAATAAGTTATGTTATATTTTGGTGGTCTTTTTTGATTTTTCATTGAAGCTCTTTTTTCAAAAAAAATTCTATTAAATTTTGAGTCAACGAGACAAACCAAGTATTTGAGGTTGACCTTACTTGAATAGCATGCAAAAAACATTAATTATATATTTTGATATTATGACTGGGTGAGGTTACAATGACACCAAATAGGACGACCATCGAAATTTCTTTCATTCAGCTTTTTATAAGATATTTAATTCTTTCTCTTAAGTGCAAGTAGTACGGCACACTTCACGTGTGAATTGTTTTTTTACAGGATGAATATATTTAGAACTTTAAAGAAAAAAATGATTTGCATAAATATTTGTCAACACTTTTGCGCTGAAATCAAGTGTAGCTATCTTTAGATTTCATCTCCAACTTATGACATTAAACTTTTTATTACTTTAAGTTTACATTTTTATTATTAGCTGTCATAGATTGAATTTGTACGGAAAGTCTATTGATTAAATTTCATTTTTTTTGTGTTTAGATTTAGTAATGTTTGTTGCTTACATTTGAGGTAGTGAAGAAAATTTATTTATTTGATCATATTTCTAAGTGATATAAAGATTTATTTGGTAATAATCATATATGGATATTTTTAAATAGTCCGCGTTGACACACAAAAAAGTGCAATATTGAAATTACTTTTATGCTTATATTAGACTTTCTAAACAAATCTTAATCGTTGTAGAGCAGGTACTGAGATGTGCTTCTGCTGGCAACACGAGCGAGATATAGAACGGGGTACTGAGCATGGTACTTTTGTAAAGAATCTCGCATTTGAGTTGAGCATTTAATTTATGGTTTTTGATTTAATATGTAATATACATTTAATGATTTCGTTGATAAAATTGCTAATTACTGGGTTTTCCATTACATACTTCTGACTGCTCGATTTTCATAAATAAGAAAATGTAATAAAATAAACCAACTGTGGCCATAGAACAATGACAAATGATAATCTATGAATATTTCATTATCGTATTGCTGAAAAAGATTTTCATAATCTCGCACATCTGAACATGAATAATGTCCGACGCTGACAAATAGCCTGCTCGTGCTGCCACACTCGACTTGTTTTCTACGATCAGGTGCGTTGACCTCAGTCCTTCAATCATCGTGCAAAGCTGCATGGGCATCATACAAAGGATGAGCTGGTGGATCTTAAGAACTTGGTGGTATAGCATCCTTGGAGCTATTCTTTGTTATGCCAACTCAAAATATCTGATCGGGTACTCTGAACTTCTTCAGAGGACACATCCATGTTTTGTGTATTTATATGCGTGCCCATCATTGCTCGGAGTCGTCGAAGAGATCGTTCTTTATTTTCCACCGTTCGCCTTCAATCGTAAGCAGTTTGTTTCAGTTGCTGCAGTTGCCCTTTGTTAGCAGTTTGTTTCAGTTGTCGCAGTTGCCCTTGGAATTGTCTTATTCAATATTTATTTGAGCCTACCAGTCCAAGCCAAACCACGTACTAAAATCTGTAGCTGTGGTCGTGTAAAACATTGTGATGGAATGTACTATGTCACAAAAATACTGCACTCAAACATCAATGGATGTTGTCATATATCCATATGCCAAAAGGCTATGAAATGTGAGTAAGCCAAGTTTGTAGCGAACGGGAAGATCAAGATATTGCACTTTAAAAAAAAAAAAAAAAAAAAAAATTCAAAACCTCCAAAAAAATTCTAAAAAAATACAGTAGAAAAAAAACATAGAAAAGTACCTAAATCAATGGTTGAACGAATTAAAAATTATTTCAAAAAGCAGTTTGTTACATGCATGCATTGTATTAGTCGCATATACGCAGTATACTGGTTCTTTGATAATTGATATAATAACAGAGAACAATGTGCAACATCATTATTTACATCGGAGGATAGAAATCAACATGACCTTAATTCTAGAAACATGACTCCTCATGTATCCAACATCGTATACTACTTTTTTTTTTTTTTTTTCTCAACCTGCGCGAATGGAGCTTGTGGATAATAATTGATTTATTTAATATTTGTTTTAGAATAGTCTCCTTTTTCATTCTTTTACCATGTTAATTTTGGATCTATTTAAGTACAGCAGTTTATTTAGCTTTCTAAAATTCGATTATTGTTGGATCAATCGCAAGTGGTCTCGGTATTGCAATCAGATCAACTGAGGGATAATAGGAACACGCCGACAATCACATGTGCATCAACAAGTATAGTTTCCCCATAAATCTTTTAGCTTTCTATATACTTTTGTCGTTGGCGGTAAATCGACCGATTTTCAATTTAGGAGTTGTCGGTTTTCTTATTCTTATTGGTGTTGCGTCAATGTACATATATAGTTTGTTGGCCTGCTTGCCAATGGGTTCATTAAGTAACCAGTTATTTTCTGTCTTGCTTATGCAACTTTTTACTTGTCAGCCTACCTCCAGGACCAGGCCTAGACCTAAGAAAAAAGGACCTTTTCATTTTCAGACTAATTGCAATAATTAGACTTTTAATGAAACAATCTTCATGCTGATAGCGAACTTCTCATCTGAACTTCTCATCTTTGGTGCCACTACCGTTAGGTTCCCAAGAGATAATTACGTAACCACAGGTTACTTAATATGCTATGAGCGAAATTGCTGACAAAGAAGATGAACCCAGAGGCGCGGTTAGCGTGCCAAAATCGATTTGATAGGATAATTCAAAATTGCATCCTACGGACAAAGAGATGTTATTCATAGTATAGTCGGTTATGATTGTTGGTCATTGTACAACTATCATCTTCACAAGGTTGGAAACAAATTTGCTGTATTTGTTAAGTTTCAAATGACTTATATTCAATTTGATTTGAAGTTACAATTTATTCTTTATATTTTTTAGAGGATTAAATTTTAATGCTAACATACAGGGTAGAAACATCATAATAGGTAATGACGAGCCAAGTTTATAAAGTAAATGGCAATCGATCTTTGCAAATAATAGAAAGCTAGCCTTAAGGCTATGCTAACACGACCAGTAATGCTTTGTCCAGAGGAGAGAAAAAAGGAATTGAACTAATCACAATGCAATCGGATATGGTCTGTTTACATGTCCATGGCTAGTTCGATTTAATTTCGAAATTAGCAACAAAATTTAAAGAAGGTAGATAAAGCAATTTAGTTTTTGCCATTTTATTGAAAATTTTGGATCAAAGCAACCAAGACATCTGCATTTTGTTTATTTTGCAACATAAAGACAAAGTTTTTCGCTTTTTTTATCTTCCCTTGAATTGCTTGTTCAACTATTCCATTAGTTTTCTACTTCTGCTCACAAAAACTGTTCGTTCAATATAAAAGTAATAAACTAATGGTAAACATTATAGGTATGATGTTCATAACAGTCTAATGCGAGTTAAGTGATCGAGTCTTTAGAAAAAAGTAAGTTATGTTCATTTTGCCATATTTGTTTGAAGATTGTACATGTTTGATTACCTTTAGAACAATATTAAATAAAACTAGCCCTGCATTCTAGCTTTTATGAGCTTAGTACGGTTACAAGCTTGGAATTTAGAAGTTAGAATTGAAAAAAGAAAAGCTAACCAACAGATATCTAGAAAATAGAGAGCATATTTCTTGAAAATTGCGTAGTTGTATTGAAAAAATATATTCATAACTATTGGTAATTTTCTTGTAGCAAAAGTTGTATAAGCCGACTATATTATCTGTTGGATATTTTCACTTAAAATTGCTAAAGAATAAACCCAAACCAAAAGATAAAATTTGTGTCTTTTGAAATGATAAGTGGCATCTATTTAAATGAAGAGTACCTATTGAAGTGAAAACACATGTCTGTTGAAATGAAGAGTTATGTCTGTTGAAGTGAAGAGTCGTGTCTGCTGAAGTGAAGAGTCGTGTCTGTTGAAGTGAAAAGTCATGTCTATTCAGTAAAAGTCGTATCCATTAAAGTGAAGAGTCGTGTCTATTTTGTAAATGTCGTATCTATTAAAGTGAAAAGTCGTGTATATTTAGTAAAAGTCGTGTCTATTGGAATAAAAAAGTGTTTATCCAAAGGGTTATGTCTATTTGTAAGGGTATGTAGTCCACTATAACATGTGGTCATTTTGTTGTGTTGTAAGCAAGAAAGAAAAGCAAACAAATATGAATGACAAATGAAGAATGAAGTTGAATTACAAAGAAATAAAAATTATTTGTCCATCCTTCTTAAAATTCCTCTTCTTTGTTCAATGAATTGGTATCAGAACTATGGCGAATTCCGAATCGTTGGGGCATATACCGCTTCCACAATTTACTAAGTTGAATTACGACAATTGGAGCATTCAAATGTGTGCACTGCTAGGTGCACAAGATGCATGGGAATTGTCAAAAATGGCTACACGGAAATAGAAAATACCCCGAACTTGTTGGCAAATCTGTTAAAAACATTGAAAAAAATGCATATGAAAGACAAGAATGTCCTCTACCTCTGGTATCGAGCAGTGGACGAATCGAGATTCAAAAAAATTACCGATGCAGAATATTCAAAAGAAGCGTGTGACACTTTGAAAAAGGTCTACAAGGGTGACGATCAAGTTCAACAAGTGTGACTTCAAACTCTTCGTGGCGAGTTAGAAGCAATGAAAATGAAGGAGTCGGAAGGAATATCTGACTACATCACGCATGTGCAGACAATAGTGAATCAACTTAAACGCAATGAAGAAAACATAAATGAAGCAATGGTTGTGGAGAAGATTATGCGGTCATTTACCAACAATTTCGAAAACGTTATATGCGCAACTGAAGAATCGAAGAATTTGGAAGAAATGACCATCGATGATCTTGCGGGTTCTCTTGAAGCACATGAACAATGGAAAATGAGAATGAAACAAGAGCTACTTGAAGAGGCATCACAAGCTAAAGCAAGTCTCAAGGAAGACAAGGTAATGTACGCACAACAAAATCAAGGAAGGGGCGTGGTCATAGAGGTCATGGTTTTGGTCCTAGTGGAGGTCGTGGATTTGGAAACAATCCCCGATAAAATATTCAGTCGAACCAACAAAATTGACGTGGCAGAGGATATAGTTGTGGAAGAGGTGGTCGATCAAATCGTTCAAATGATGAGTGCTACATCTGTGGCAAGTATGGACATTATGCGAAAGAAAGCTATCTAAGTAAAAGGTGGAAGAAAACGCAAACCTGGTTGTGTAAGAAGAAACAAGAGACGATGGTGTTGTCTTGATGGCCCATAAGGGAAATGCTCCTGACAACAATGTAGTATGGTATCTTGATACCGATGCAAGTAATCATATGTGAGGGCAAAAACTCTTTTTTGTGAAGATGTAAAAGGTAAAGGATGGACATAAGCCATTTGGAGATGCATCAAAAGTTCAAGTTAAAAGCCAAGGAAAAATCTGTTTTTCTCGGAAGGATGGTAAAGAATGGTTGATTGATGATGTTTGTTATTTGCCTGAATCGAAGAGTAACATTCTTAGCATGGGGCAACTATTAGAGAAGGGGTATTCAGTTTTCATGAAAGATTGAATGTTACCTTTAAAGAAAAAAAATGGTCATTTACTTGAACATGTAGAGATGACCAAGAATCGAATGTTCAAACTCAATATGCAAAACATCCGAGAAAGGTGTTTGCAAGTCAACGTAGAGGTAGGGCTGGCAATTAGAACCGAGGACCAAAAACTCAAACAGAATCGACTCGAAAAGTCCCGAGCCTGTACCGAACCCGATGGGTCTCGGATCGGGTCTAGGTGATGAAAATAACAATTAAGACCCGATCAAACTCGACCCAAATTGACCCGACCCGAAAAACCCATCCAAAAAGTATTGAAATATACGTATGTTTAGTGTTAAAATCCAACCGGACCAGAACCGAAGCTTGGGTCGGGTCGGGTCCAGATCTTTGAAATGTATGGTTCATACCCGACAGAACTTGAATTGCATAGAACCGAGACCCTCCGGTTCAAGGGAGGGTCTATCGGGTCGGGTCTAATTGCCACCCCTACGTGGAGGATAAGGCCTCATTGTGTTGTGGTATTGTTCATCAACGTCTTCTTCTTTGCATAGGAGAAACCTAGGATTGAGCATGAATCTTCTTTAGATGATAGTCTTGTTCTTGAAAATGTTAACAAAGAGTCACAAACAGAATCTAATATGCCAGAATTTGATCATGGTGAAGAAAGCAAGATGCATAATTCCCGGGATAGTGTTTTTCAAGATGACGGCCCACATAGTGACATAAATTCTTACCATTCACATAGGCAAGGTTTCGAACCTCATGAAGTGGATAATGCTAACAAAAAGATATCGTCTGTCATTTCAAATTTGCAGCTGTTAAATTTACATGAAGGAGGTGTCAAGGCAGCATCCATAGTGAATAATCCTACAGTAATAATTCGTAGTCACCTATAGGTCATTGATGCAGTCTTATCACTTTTGAGCTTTGGTAGTTTTGGATTTTACATGAATAATACAACACCTTCTGGATCGTTTCCATCAACACCTTCTGAATAAACCACACCTATAGGTCATTGATGAAGACAACACTTGATGAGAATGTAACGAACACAAGAAGTTATAATATGCGTTAAGTTTCCTAATCCGACAGTATAAATGAGACACATGATGTTCAAGGAAATTATCTCTCTGGCTTTTGATTATATTTTTCCGTTCATAAGTCGACCTATTGTTACATATAGTTATCTAGAGCTAAATTCAAAAATACAAAATCATTCTCCATTTTCAACATTAATGCAGTCGTCGCTCCCATTTGGTCATTTTGCAAAATATATTAGTTATCCATTTATGCCTCAAATCTATGCATATTTGGCGTATGCAAAAGCAATTCTACTTTTTTGCCATCCCAAGCAGCAACTATGAAGTTTAATAGTATGCTACCACAATACAATTCTGGAATTACTAGAACATTAAAGGAAGACAACATGTGAATGTGTCATGTTGCAACTCGTGACGTTGTAACATCCCGTAAATTTCGAGCATTTAAGTCATTGAATAAATTTAATTATTGAATTTAAAGTGGCTTTAAGATAAATTTTATGATGTTATTTATGAAAGATTTCAAATTAATTTCTAATACACAACAATTTATGATAAAAGAATGGTGATTTATAACAATTAAAATTATTATCAAATCGTATGTGTATTTGTAATCATCAGCTTTGAAGTATTATTTATAAAAAAAAAGGGTTAGTAGTCTAATCCTTGATTTGTGTAATGTTTTAATATAAGAACTGATAAAAACAAAGGTTAGTAGTCTAATCCTTGATTTGTGTAATGTTTTAATATAAGAACTGAAACGATGATTGTTGATCGTGAAATAAAAGCTCTAGCGATGCAGAAATGATTTTGACGTTAAATTTAATCTTTTTGAATTTAAATTTGTATTGCGACTGTTTTGTTTCATTTAATTAAATTAAATCGAGCGTTAATAATGGAAATATAATTTAGTCTTATTTTATAGTATATATATATATATATATATTCTCGGATTATAACCACTTTATGTAATATGATTCAGGAATCTTAAAAATAAAATAAAAAGAAACGTCAATATTGTTTTACTGAATTTTGGATTCGTTAGTGCGTTTGAATAGTTTTATACAAATAGTTAGCGGAGAGTATTAGTTACAATAATAATGGAATTTCAAATAGAAAATAAATCATTAAGTTTTAGCGTATAATCATGTAATGCATTATTTTGGGCCTACGGTTGACCGCAAAACTTAAAAATATGTAAACAAAATTACTTTTTTAAATTGACATTTAATAGAGAAAAATACCGATTCAAGTTCAGTTAGTTTTAAATTTTGCTATTTCCTATTTCAAAACGTTTTTCACGTGAGCCTCTTGACAAGCTTGAACTTTCAAAAATCACTTCAATTTATGGATCTCAGCCAATTCGTTTTCAGTTCAAAATATTTTGAAATTAAATATCTCATTAACACATAACTTTTATTTACTTCTTTTCCACTAATTGCCCTTTCCTTCAATTGGAAAACCACGAAGTAAACAACTACCACTTTATTTATTTTGACCGTTGCCTCTCTCCCCACTCTCCATGTTCCCTCTCTTTCGCTTTTGAAATTCTGAAATGACATGTATTAATTAACATATATTTTATATGGAAAGAATTGAATACCTATTCTTTCGTTTCAGCCTTGAATGCGAAACAACATGTGACACACCACGTCCGTTAATGTCACTCATTAAGAGAATGCATTAAGTTTCGTGAAGCGTTATAGGTAAACAGAAACATAAACATTACAAGACATATATAAAATAGCAATGGAATCAAAAACTTTTATTAATCATAAAGCATCGTGGTTCAAAACGTCATATGTTTGAATTACATAAAAACCAGTACATCATAAAAATTTCTGTCTTGTACTTAAAACATCAGAGTAAAATATAAAAGAAGCATAATTCCCAAATAAAAACATAGCTATAGTAGCAAAGATAGGAGCTTGAGCAATACATCTAAGCAGCTCCAGCAAAAGATAACAGAATCCTGGTCAAGCTTGAGTATTCCCACCCTGAGAACCCCGGGGGGGAGGGGGGAAAGAAGGAAGAAAGAAGAGGAAACAAAAAGGGTCAGACAAAAAGTCTGGTAAGTCTAGTTACTTTTAGCAAATAAATAAGTAAAAGTATCATGATAGGCATATAAAGTGGATAAGAAAGGTAACACCCTAAAAGGCAGGTATGACAAGGTAAACACGATAGAGAGTATACGCTTCTCTAAAGATTACTCTGATTCTATGCACCAATACTAGTATAACAGAATGAGATGATCGCAACAACTACCAGATGGTAGACTTAGGCATACGTCTAGATGTACCATAATTACTACCCTAATCGATCAGCTCCCTACTCCATAGATACCTTGTGCCGGCCCCACAGTAGGAGGTATCACTTCCTAAAGCGGCAACCCTTCGCTGATGTGCACAACTATATCTACTGGTGTCACGGTTGTCTTATCCCCCCTCTGCCCAGACCATGCACGCACATGGCCCTGGTCGGTTTGCGCCGCCCACACCGTCCTCCATGTTTGGATCTCATGCAATCAACCCAGTAAGCGTGTCCCAACTCGGACCTAGGATGGAGTACTCGTCTGATACCGTTCTATGGGTTACTGACTAAAACGGGTCCCCCACACAAGATAATACAA
This sequence comes from Allium sativum, assembly GCA_030737875.1. NCBI lineage: Eukaryota > Viridiplantae > Streptophyta > Magnoliopsida > Asparagales > Amaryllidaceae > Allium > Allium sativum. The sequence goes on from CM060922.1 coordinate 1,053,901,206, forward strand.
GCTCTCCCCTTGTCTTGTATCCCCACTAGGATTTCCACAGGTTATGCTTAACTAACGGTGTCTTTAATTACATAACCCTATCATTTCCACAGGTTATGCTTACCTAACGGCGTCTTTAATTACATAACCCCAATAGGTTAAGTTTGTGGGCCTATATATCAATATTACCCACCCAACCCAAATTTACTTAACCCACCCACTGTTTCAATCAAGTTTACTTAACCCCTAATCAAGTTCATGTTCATACAATCCCTATGGATTCAACTAGGTTAAGTATTCCGATTCATTACCATGTTCATTTATGGTTAAAATGTGCTAGACCCCTCACACTAAGCCTACCACTTGTGGATGCTGGATATGCCGGTCGGTTCCGGGCAAACTTCTTCCACAAGTCGGGCTTAACCTCGTGTCTTAGCACGTCTCGTATTTGTGCACCTAGACCCCTCACATTAGATTCACCACTTTTGGTCGTTGGATAGGCCGGGCGGTTCCGAGCAGACTTCCACCACAAGTGTACTCTAACCTCGTGTCTAGCAGTTACAGTTTCTAATTACTGTAATCCTTGGCATTTCATTATTAGCCAATTTTACCTATGACATTATAGGTTTTCACGCCTCTTTCCCCCAAGTTATGTTCAAAATAAACTATATGCCCAAATTCACATTCATACATTTTACTCAGGTTATGCCCAAATTCCCAATTACAAATTATGCCCAATTTCAATGTTTTTCCCCCTCATTCCCCGTTTAATGCATTCGCATATTTCAGCGGCATGCCTAAGCTCGAGCGGAGCCAGGCTATGTAAAATAAAAAGGGAAAGATGAAGGGAAGATGATAGGAATGATCATACTAACTAGATTGACATATAATGGCATAAACATATAGTGGAATAATGCCAAGATAGGCACATAGGAACAGATCTGTTGAACATATGATAATAAAACTGATTCTAACATAATAGGGATGTCACAACAGGCTTGATAAGATCTAAACAATGGTTTAGATGTTCAACTAATAACAGATCCAGTTTAACCACAAACATGATAGGGACAAGTATAAGGTGATCTAAATAGTGAAACAATGGAAGATCTGACATGATAAATAGGTGAAGGTTTAGATCTAAGTCATAATCATGTCATAACATCATAGATACATAGGTTATAGCAGATCTGATTTGATTGAAATGGTCATAGGCATGGATCCAAGTTAATGTCATATCAGGTTTTACTTTTAATTATTCAGATATAAAAGTAACTTAAACTCACAGTGTTTGGATTTAGAAAAACAGAAGGAGAATAACAGATGTTGAATCACATATCTACACTTGAATAACTCTAAACTTGATTAACTTGGTTGTAGAAGAAGAAAAAGGTTTAATGCAGTCTGGGCAGCGATAGCATCTAGTCCTTCATTATTTTCAGTGTGAATAAACCAGAGAAATGAGGCCATATTTACAGCCAAAAACCCCAAACCTTAATCTTCCACGTCTGCCCTAGGGGGATTGATCCGCTCTTGAGGGGTCGACACCCGTGGGCAGGAAATTTGCCGCCTCTCTGATTTTTGGATTTTGAACGATTCTGAATTTGATTTTTGAATTTTTGGACCTTATATATATAATTCTCTTGCACGTATACAAACTTCAGACCTTCATAACTTCCTCATACATTGTCCATTTTAAGCAAACCAAGTGATTATCTTGACCGTAATTTTGAGACGGACGCAATAGCGTAGTCCGTTTCCCTCAGTTCTGAATATTAAATTAATTATTCTTTGATTTGTCCTATTTAGTGTTGTTAAAATTACGGGGTGTTACATTCACCCCTACTCAAATGATTTCGTCCTCGAAATCTCCAAGTTAAGAAGAACGTAGATCCAACCATCGATCACCCATCTACTCATCCACCAATCACAGGCATCCATTGTCCTTAAAGACTTCTAATGCTTATATGAACATATGAAAAGGTGTGTGTATATGTCGCAATACTAATGCGAAGATCAGGCGGTCTACTGATTCAGTCGACCTCCTTAATGTAATGTATGTTAGTGCCATGAATCCAACATGTATGCAACAATCCTATTATAACATGTAAGTTCTATATGGGTGCACAATCATCCATCCAAATGCAACATCCATATGACGATACATCCATTTCCATCCATTAAAAGAAGAAAAATGCACACACATCCATATGCAGTATGAGAGTGATTGAGCCGATCTAGTGCCTAATGTGTGTGTATATGCATCGACAAGCAACCACTAGAAACCACTTGCATCCATCAACCATAACATGTCTCAAACACATGTTTACATCCATGGGATTCCTACCTAAAGGTCAAAGATTCGATTGATAGGACATACTTAAATGGTAGAAATAAGCACAGATAAAAGCTTTGGAAAAGGAGTTAAGAACATACCCTCGAAAAGAAAAGGATACGAAGCACGAATCTTGTCTTCGGTCTTCCAAGTCGCATCCGCTGGGTTATCTCCCCACTGAACTTTCACTAACTTGACTTCTCTATTTCGTAGTTTCTTAACTTCTGATCCAAGAATACAAGAAGGAACTCATCTGACTGTCGCCTCTCGTTCCACCTCTACTTCTTGCAATATACTTGGCTCAACTATTTTTGCGGTGTCATGCAAGCACTTCCGCAAATGAGAAACGTGGAAAACATCATGAACGTTGGATAGTCTCTCTGGTAGCTTTACCCTATAAGCCATTTGACTAATACTTTCTGTTATGGGAAATGGCCCTACAAATCATGGTGCCAATTTCCCTACAGATCCATAGTGAACCACATTCCTCAAAGCTGACACCTTAATGAAAACCATGTCTCCTACTTCAAATTCAATGTCAGTCCTTCTCTTGTTTACGTAGGATTTCTGCCTATCTTGAGCGGTCTTCATTCGTCGTCTAATAAGATCAATCTTCTTGGACGTCTCTCCAACCATATCTGGTCCAAGTAATAGCCTTTCTGTAGATTCCCACCAACAAGTTGTGACCTACAGGGCCTTCCGTATAATGCTTCGAAGGGTTCCATGCTAATGCTAGCTTGATAACTATTATTGTAGGTGAACTCTACTAAAGGAAGATGCTCTTCCCAAGTCCCTCCGAAGTCTAAGATACACAGCCTCAAAAGATCCTCAAGAATTCCGTTCACCCTTTTCGTTTGTCCATCGGTCTGTGGGTGATAAGCGGTGCTCAAACACAACTATGTACCTAATGCTTCTTACAAGCTCCTCCAAAATTTACTGGTGAAGATGGGGTCACGATCGCTTACGATGCTGGAAGGTACTCCATAAAGACGGACTATCTCACGAACGTAAATTACTGTCAACCAAGATGTCGTCGTCTTACTCTTAACTGGAAAAAAATGAGCGCTCTTTTTAAGTCTATCCACTACAACCCAAATGCTGGTGTTGCCTTTCTTTGATCTAGGCAAATCATCTACAAAATCCATAGAGACGCTCTCCCACTTTCACTGTGGAACCTCCAAGGGATGAAGTAAACCACCGGGCTTCTTTTTCTCAACTTTGACTTGCTGACATACCAAACATTGAGAAACAAACTCTGCCACATCTTTCTTCATCCCAGCCCAAAAGAAAACCCTCTTCATGTCCTTAAACATCTTATCACTGCTTGGATGAATAGTCATCTTAGAATGATGAGCTTCTTCTAGGAATGTCTTTAACAAACTTCCAGTTTGGGGAACCCAAATCCTTCCATCTCGTCGCAACCACCCTTTATCGTCTATGGAATACCTCATTAGGTGACTAGAAGTCTCTCCTTTACTGAGCCTATCCAAGATGTGTGAAATCTGTGGATATCTTGCTGCGAAGCTCCTATTTAATCCATAAGAGTAAGTCGTATCTCTAGCGATGCAAACAAACCAGGAAAAAACTCGGTGGAGATTCTAAGATAAAAAGTCGATATGAACTCCAATCTTTTCCTCTCCACAAACAGAGGACTTAAGGCCATCCTCTGCCTACTCAGTGCGTCTGCCACCACATTACCCTTGCCAGGGGTATAAGCGATCTCGAAGTCATATGATGCTAGGAACTCCATCCACCTTTGCTGCCTCAAATTAAGATCCTTCGCGAAAACAAGTACTTGAGAGATTTATGATCAGTGTAAAACTCGAACTTCTTTCCAAGAAAATAATGACGCCACATCTTAAGCGCGAATACTATGGCAGCTAACTCTAAATCATGGGTAGGGTAGTTTTTCTCATGAACTCTTAGGAGTCTACCCCCATAACACACTACCTTTCCCTCTTGCATCAGAACCGCACTAAGCCATGTACCACATGCATTGGTGTAAACTGTAAATACTTTGTTCCCATTGGGAAAGGTCAAGACTGGGGCTGTTGTTAGAGCCCTCTTCAATTATTGGAAAGCAACATCACAATCTATATCCCATGAAAACTCCAAATTCTTCTTCGTCAACCTGGTGAGTGGGGCTGATATCTTTGCAAAGTCCTTAATGAACTTCCTATAATAACCTGCCAATACAAGAAAGCTTCTCACCTCCGTTGCATTTTTTGGAATTTTCCAATCTTGAACTGCAACTACTTTTACGGGATCTACTGCTATCCCATCTTTAGAAACCATATGCCCTAGAAATCTCACCTCTTTAAAAATGGCATTTGGAGAACTTTGCCTTAAGCTGATGCGCACGGAGAGTTTTCAAAACTTCTCTCAAATTCTGGGCATGCTCTTCTTTGTTCTTTGAGAAGATCAAGATATCATCAACAAAGACCACGACAAATTTATTTAGAAACTTCCAAAACACCCTACTCATCAGATCAACAAAATAGGCGGATGCATTCGTCAACCCAAAAGGCATAACTAGCCATTTAAAGAAACCATATGGAGTCCTAAAAGCGGTCTTGTCTATACTGTCCTCGACCACCCTTAACTGATGAAACCCCGTGGCCAAGTCTAACTGAGAAAATACCGAGGCACCAAGAAGCTGGTCAAACAAGTCATCTATCCTCGGGAGTGGGTGCATGTTCTTCTTTGTGAGTTTGTTCAACTCTCTATAGTCCACACATAAGCGAAGCGAACCATCCGCCTTAGTTGCGAATACTACTGGAGCACCCCATTCAGATATGATTTACCTAATGAATCATTTATCAAGTAGCTCCCCTACTTGCTTGATAAGCTCCCTCCTTTCCCTTGGAGCTATATGGCGCACAGGTAATGCAACTGGCTTTGCATTGTCCACCAAATATATACGAAAATTAATCTCTTGCCTCGGAGGTAAGCCCCGTACCTCATCAAAAACATTAGAATAGTCATGGACTACTGGAATAGATCGCAGATCATCGATAGATGCGTCAAGAGACTCTAGGAAACTAAGCATTACAGACCCTTGTGGGTCATAAGAAATCTCGAGGGTCCTTCCATGGCAAGTCAAAAGTTTAACGACCCTCTTCTCACAATCTAGAATGGCACCATACATGGTTAGCCAATCCATCCCTCGAATCAAACCATAGGTCATAAAACTGAGCACATACGCATCGCACTCAAACTCGACACCCAACACAGATATTCTCAAACCCTGTCAAATCATAAATAGATGAGCCGTACCTCCAATGGGGTTTGATACAACAGCGGGATCCACCACCATACTAGTATTTAGGTGTAGAGACTCAACCACAGAACTAGATATACATGAATGTGAAGCGCCAGAATCAAAAAGAGTTCTAATAGGATGATTGGAAAGAGAAATCAAACCTTCCACGGAAATTTTCCCACCTCTATCTGGAGCACTGATCGCGAGACCATGCACCTACCCTCCAGAAGATCCTGCCCTTTGACCTTGTCCTTGCTTCTTCGGGCACTCCTTAGAAAAGTGTTCAATCTCTCCATAATTGAAGCAAGAATTCTTCCTTCTTTTGCAGCCCTTCACCAAACGACCCTCACGTCCACAACTGTGACACTTCCTTTTATCCTTAGCCTTGTCATTCTTTCAGCCCTTCTTCTGTTGCTCTTGTTGTCCTTTCTTGAGCCATACCTTCTTGTTTTGCATTGTTTCCTCAGCTTTAATTTCCTTGTGTAACAAGCTAACAAGTCTCTATAGAGCTGCCTCCATCGCATGGAAATCCTTACGAAACTCGAGAAAATTAGCCACAGGTGAAACTACTGCGGCTACAGATGGAGGTTAGGTACTTCATTGCCCTTCGACATGTACCACAGTCTTAACATGCCTACGGAACCATGCCGTAGTGGGGACACCTTTCGGGAAGAATCAGTTCCCCAATCAAAAAGGAAAAATGAATCAAGCGGAGAATCGAGAGATATTACATACGGCTTTGGGGAATATGTTTTTCAAAATAGGCTTTTCTTTTGAAAATGCTTTCTTTTAAACCATTTTGAAAACAATTTTCAAAATATTTTATCCGATCTGGTAACCTTCTGCTCTGATACCAAATGTGACACCCCACGTCCGTTAATGTCACTCATTAAGAGAATTCTTTAAGTTTCGTGAAGCGTTATAGGTAAATAGAAAAATAAACATTACAAGAAAGATATAAAATAGCAGCGGAATTAAAATCTTTTATTAATCATAAAGCATCGTGGTTCAAAACATCATATGTTAGAATTACATAAAAACCAGTACATCATAAAAATTTCTGTCTTGCACTTAAAACATTAGAGTACAATACAAAATAAGCATAATCCTCAAATAAAAACATAGCCATAGTAGCAAAGACAGGGGCTTGAGCAATACATCTAAGCAGCTCCAGCAAAAGATAGCAGAATCCTGATCGAGCTTGAGTATTCCCACCCTCTTAACCTGTGGGGGGGGAACGGAAGAAAGAAGAAGAAACAAAAAGGGTCAGGCATAAAGTCTGGTGAGTCCAGTTACTTTTAGCAAATAAATAAGTAAAAGTATCATGACAGACATATAAAGTGGATAAGAAAGGTAACACCATAAAAGGCAGGTATGATAAGGTATACATGATAGAGTGTATATGCTTCTCTAAAGATTACTCTGATTCTCTGCACCAATACTAGTATAACCAGAATGAGATGATCCCAATAACTACCAGAGGGTAGACATAGGAATACATCTAGATGTACCCTGATTACTACCCTAATCGATCGGCTCCCTACTCTGTAGACTTCTTCCACAAGTCGGGCTTAACCTCGAGTCTTAGCACGTTTCGTATTTGTGCACCTAGACCCCTCACATTAGATTAACCACTTGTGGTCGCTGGATATGCCAGGCGGTTCCGGGTAGACTTCCAACACAAGTGTACTCTAACCTCGTGTCTAGGCGCAGTTACAGTTTCTAATTACTGTAATCCTAGGAATTTCATTATTAGCCAATTTTACCTATGTCGTTATAGGTTTTCATGCCCTTTTCCCCCAAGTTATGTTCAAAATAAACTATATGCCCAAATTCACATTCATACATTTTACTCAGGTTATGCCTAAATTCCCAATTACAAATTATGCCCAATTTCAATGTTTTCCCCCCTTATTCCCCGTTTAATGCATTCGCGTATTTCAGCGGCATGCCTAAGCTCGAGCGGAGCCAGGCTATGTAAAATAAAAAGGGAAAGATGAAGGGAAGATGATAGGAATGATCATACTAACTAGATTGACATATAATGGCATAAACATATAGTGGAATAATGCCAAGATAGGCACATAGGAACAGATCTGTTGAACATATGATAATAAAACTGATTCTAACATAATAGGGATGTCACAATAGGCTTGATAAGATCTAAACAATGGTTTAGATGTTCAACTAATAACAAATCCAATTTAACCACAAACATGATTGGGACAAGTATAATGTGATCTAAACAGTGAAACAATGGCAGATCTGACATGATAAATAGGTGAAGGTTTAGATCTAAGTCATAATCATGTCATAACATCATAAATACGCAGGTTATAGCAGATCTAATTTGATTCAAATGGTCATAGGCATAGATCCAAGTTAATGTCATATCAGGTTTTATTTTTAATTATTCAGATCTAAAAGAAACTTAAACTCGCAGTGTTTGGATCTAGAAAAAAAGAAGGAGAATAGCAGATGTTGAATCACAGATCTAAACTTGAATAACTCTAAACTTGATTAACTTGATTGTAGAAGAAGAAAAAGGTTTGATTCAGTCCGGGCAGCGACAGCTTCTAGTCATCCATTAATTTCAGTGTGAAGAAATTAGAGAAATGAGGCCATATATATAGCCAAAAACCCCAAACCTTAATCTTCCACGTCTGCCCTGGGGGGTCAATCCCCCCTTGAGGGGTCGACCTAGGGGTCGACACCCTTAGACGGGAAATGTGCCGCCTCTCTGATTTTCGGATTTTAAACGATTCTGAATTTGATTTTTGAATTTCTAGACCCTATATATATAATTCTCTTGCGCGTATACAAACTTTAAGCCTTCATAAGTTCCTCATACAGTGTCCGTTTTACGCAAATCAAGTGTCTATCTTGACTAGAGTTTCGAGATGGACGCAATGGCGCAGTCCGTTTCCCGTAGTTTTGAATGTTAAATTAATTATTCTTTAATTTATCCTTTTTAGTGTTGTTAAAATTACGAACATGACAAGTTGATCCACTTATAAAAATAAAAATATACTTATAGCATGTCCTTCTCCATTCTATACAGTCTCTTTGCTCTTTCTTTTGGTTTGCCATCTGAAGCTCCGTAAAAAAAAGTTCGTACCCATTCAGATCTGAAACCGCCATTCTCTCTCACAACCGATCAGCTCCATCCCCGTTCCCTGCCACTGATATTCGGATCTTGCTCCTCCCCGATTCTATTCGCTGCTGCAACTTATTTCACTGTTGTTTTAAGATAAGTATTCTCTCATGATTAGCCTTTGATTCACGTCTATTTATTCAATTGAGTTACTGGAATGTAATTATTACATTTGCTGACCAAGTTACATAGAATGTTCGTACCCCCTTGTGCCTGTCTTGTTTATGTGAGGCTTGATTATGTATATAGATGTAAACCAAGTTGCATATACTGTTCGTACCTGTTAGATCAAAATTTGGACCTAACACCCAAATTGTTCTGAAGCTTATAGAATTTCAACTGAAGAATGAGAAAAAGAGAAATAACACACAGAATTTATAGTGGTTCGGCGTTAACGAGCCTACGTCCACTTTATATATTATTGATTATACTTTAAAAGCTAATACAATCAGGAATTTCTTTCAATATCTCAGTGGTTCGACAACAATGGCGGATTTAGTACTCAGTATTGCCAAAAAGATCCCAAAAAATGCCAAGCTCCGGGCTATTTATAGCTGATTTTGTCAGGCGGGTCGTGGTAACACGTGGCACGAATCCCGAGACCATCGGATCGCATCGCCACCGTTGAGGAAATAGTCAAATTAGCCGTTGCGGACAGGTGTCGCGATCTGCTTGAAAATCGGATCGTGCAGATGGGGAGAATCGGTCCAAATGACGGTTAGGGACACGTGTCGCTAGATCCGTGCGATTCGAATCGCTGAAGACTAGCTCGCGCTTGAACGGGTCAGAGGGTTCGCCATGCACCAGGGGATCGGATCGGTTCGCTCTGGACAACAACATAAGTTCGCATCGAGTCGCATAGCAGATTCGTTCTGCTGACGGAATGGGCGAGTCGATAGTGTGCGATCCGACGGTGGGCGAGACGATGGTGCGCGATCCGATATCGGGCGAGACGATGGTGCGATCCATTCCTTCATGTCCTTAGAGAATGTGGTTTAATGCTTTTCTTCTTATGAATGATCCTGGGTGGCTTGGTCAAAAAGCTAGCCAACATTTTGCCCCCTCGAAGTATGTTTTATCGATGATGGAACATGCTTCGAAACTATAGAATCGCCTCTACATAGCGAGTCGCGAGTCAGAGAACGATTCTCTTTCTGGGATTTTTCTGAATTTATCGACTCGTTTCGCAGGCTCGAGTCGCGGTCCGTTAGAGGGATATTCGTTCCGCTCTTGGGTGTGTATTTGGGCCTCGGAACGAAACGGGCTCCTCCTCGAGTCGTGGTGGGCTTTTGGTTCGCGGCCCATCGGTCTTTCGTGAATCGAATAGGACAAAGAAAGGGAGACAAACGGTCGCCCTCTTTGCCTATATAAGCCGACCCTCCCCTCTTCACTTTCCTTCTTCTTTCTTTTTGCCGTATCGTTTCGCCTGCTCCGTCGAGGAACGAACCCCAGTATTTCGAATCTTCAAATACCCGATCATTTTCCCAATTTTCAGAAAGGTAATTCCACGGAAAACATCCTTATTCGTAAACGCTGCTGTTTCACGAACTTTTTCGAATAATTTGTGGGCAAAACGATGGAAATTTGCGATTTTTGGGGAATCCATCGAGACACCATGGCTGATAGGCGTTGAGCTCGGAGTTCGAGGGTGAGAAGAAGAGATGGAAAACGAAGGAGGAAGAAAAAGAGAGGAGGCCGGTTCGGATCGTGGGCAAGGAGAAGAGAAGATGAAGGCGACTAGCGAGACGGAAGATCGTGGTGGCAGCAAAGGCGCGTGTCGTGGGGGTTGCAACGATTCGTGAAGGAGCGATCCCTTTGGCCTGCGATCCGATGGGGGCGATCCCTCTGCCTCGCGATCCAAAAAGGGGCAATCCCTCTGCCTTGCGATCCAAAAAGGGGCGATCCCTCTGCCTTGCAATCCGACTTATAGCTGACGATGCAAAGAAATTTCAAACTTTAATCAACGCCTTGTCACCATAAAATTCTGAACAGTTAGGATAAAGCCTTGACGTTGGACTTTCTGGACTAAATAACCGCATAACTTGACTACATATGACAACTAATATCTTGACGATCTTGATTGCTTTCATATTTTATTTTCAATGCACACACAAGTACACACACCGACACTTGCACACACGGGGGTCGGGTAGTATTAATCTCATTGGTCATGTTTTCTCGTCCTAGCAGCAATGTCGAATGATCATTCTTCTTCAAGATCCGCAATAGAAACCGAATCCGAGATTCCTGAACGGTACAACCCTGAGATTCCTCCAATCAATCCGGGAGGTGAAGATTCTGGATCTGAGTACGAGGCCACAGAATCAGATCCGGCAGAAAGTACTTCATCTAACAACGATTCTGAGATAGACGGGCGAGCTCCCGACGAGATTCCTGGCGCTCTCGGGATAGATAAATTTTCCGATTCCCTAGCATCTAAGCTCGATGATATAAAGCTTAAACGAATCTTCTTGAGGCACGGAATTCCTTGGGATGATGTTTTGACGCCCGGAAGCGAAGATAGACCCCACCTAGCTCCAGAAGGATATATGGCGATTAGCCGAACCATGTGTTTGGTAGGGGTCATCCCTCCGTTCCCTCCGATTGCCATCGAAACTTTAAGAAGACTGGGTATTGCTTCGATGCAACTTCATCCGAATGCCTACGCATCTTTATACACCCTATACGTTGCATATGCAGAGATCCTACATGCCGAACTTAAATTCAGAGATTTGACATTCTTCTTTCTTTTCAAGCACCGTTCCTCGGCAACCCCAAATTTCTCTTTCTTTGAATCAGTGGCGAATAGGAAGGTTCTGTACGATGGGTATAGCAATATAGGGGACCCTAAATCTGATTGGTTTTATATAAGGAAACAAGCCGGATGCTCACGAAGATGGCTCAAATCAAGTAAACTTTTAAGCTTCTAATCAAATATCTTGTTCAAGAAGTTTAGGCGTTAACATTCTCCCCCCTCTTTCTTTGTTTCAAACAGATCATGTCTTCCCGAAAACAGAGGGTCCACTATACAACAACCGGTTGTCCATTCTTTTACAAAGCAGATCCGACTTTCTAAGGATCAAAAAATGCATTACTGATGACAATCTTCATAAGCATCGTCTTCTAGACAGAAGATTTGGACTTGGCACCGGCGGCAAACCTTATAAGTACGTGCCCCCAACAGAGGGAGAGGGGACTTCACAAGCGATAGAAACAACTAAATTTCGCAAGAGTCCTTCTCCGATAGTCATCCAAGACGATGAAGACTTGAATATATACAGAGGGGATGAGGCCCGCGGTGACGTGTCCAAGGGAATTCCTATTTCTGCTCCAATCGAAACCGCTGCTGCCGATGACTTGACAGAAGAGCAATTATTTGACGAGCTGAATAAAATCCCTCTACCCGATGATGTATATACGGAGAAGGACTTCGGAGAGGGGCCTTTCTTCCCTGCCTCTGAAGAGGCGATCGCTCCCACTAGAGGACGAGAATCTGGTCAAATGAGCCTTTCTTCAGGCCCGGGTCTGTTAGGGGGAATTACATGGGATGCACACATCACACACACTATCTGACCCTGCACTATTATATCGTGGGTATTCAAAGTTTTAATATGCTCTTCTCTTTCTTTTGCAGGAACGATGTCCCGCAGGAAATCTTACTCGTATCGTTCTCTTCGCGAGGGCACACCCAGCCTTCGTCCGGATACTGAGCGCTCTCGTGGTCCTTCTCATAGGCCGAGTTCCTCGCAACCTCGATCTCCACCAAAATCAACCTCTACCAGGCCTTCAAGTCATCCGACAATTCCGACAGGAGGAAAGAAACTTCCAAAAGAGTTAACTCCTCCAAAGAGTGCACCTTCCCACAGCCGGTCGTCCAAAAGGCATCATGAATCTAAAGATAGGGACAAAGATTCATCCAAAGAGACTGAGAAGGAGAGAAGTGACATTGTCCCCACCAGCCAACCAGAGTTAGCTGCCCCCGGGTCACGGGATTACGTCCATGGTCCCGAGATCCAAGGTAGGCTGGAAAAGCTGCGGGAACAATTTCCAGGCAAGTTCTTTGACAGGATGGTGTTTGTTCCTGCCTTGGAACCGGTCCCTAAAAATTGGGATAATGAAGTTATCGGGCACATCCAGCACGCAGCCAGGCAGTATGAGATGATGAAAAAACACGCAGTTAACCTTTCGGAAGTCATCCGAACTCTCGAAATAGAAGCACACAGATCTAAAGCGAAACTTGAAAATAACGAAAGGGCTAGGAAAAAATTGGAGAAGGACCTGGAAGATGCTCAGTCCCAGCTTGCTTTAGCACGGAGGGACACTGAAAATTATAAGACTGAATTAGAGAATGCCAAGCAACGCTTTCATTCAGAACTGGACTCCAATAGCCAAGAGAAAATGGCCTTAAAGAAAGAGGTTGAAGATCTCAAAATGGCCAACATCGAGTTGAAAACAACACAAGGCCATTTTGAAGCTGAGAGGGCTGCTTGGGAGGCAGAAAAAGCGAGTTTAAAAGAAAGTTTGGCTCTGGCTAAAGCAGAAAAGGTGATTTTGAATGACCAGGTCTCGGATGCGGAGAGAAGGGCAGCCCTCGGCGAAAAGAACGTTGAAAGTGCCATTGAATTGGCCACTGCTTCTAACAACAAGCTCCTCGAAAGAGAGAAAGAGATCGAGGGGTTTGAAGAGATGATTTTCGATTTTCTTGGCCAGGTTCTCAAGACTCGCAACATCTCTTGGATCCCGTATTACCATGTTACTTTGGCCAATTTATGGGATGCCATTGTGGAGGGTGAAAAACATAGATTGGGGGTCGAAGAAATTGATGAGGATGAATTGATGAAGAGCATCCTCAGAGACAATGAGCCTGAGGACCTGGCAGAGGGTCGCCGCCTGATTCTGGCGGAGATGGAAAAGGAGAGAGCCCTGGCCAAGGGTAAAGGCAAAGCTGATGAGGGCTCGAGTTCGGCTGTGGAGCCCAAGACCTCCGGGGTTGAGGAATACCATCCCGATGATCCATTAATCCCTTTGGGTCGAACTCCCTTGGTCATTGGAGCCTCTGCAACTACTCAAGAGGGAGCATCTGCTGAAGGTATCTCTCTCTTTTCCCCACAATTTGTTAAAGCAATTGTGAATTGTCGTCGTCTGGTAGAACAACCAATTGGATTAGTAACGTGTGTTCCTCGTAATACAGGTGGCGAGCCCGTCGACCAGGGTGCTGAAAAAGAGAAAGAAGTGGAGAAGGAGGCTGTCTTGCCAGGTGCTGATATTGATGTATCAAAGCAGGCCGAAGTCACAACAGCAGAAAGAAGCATCCCGTCACCTAGCACCGATGTACCCAAAGATGCTGAGACCATCGAAGCTTTGAAAGACATGGATGGGCGCCATGTGGATGACGAAGAAGACATTATCGGCGTCAAAAAGGCCGATGATGATGACGAGGAAACCTTGGCCAGCCGCAAAGCCAGGCAGGAGAAAGGGTTGGCTTCGAAGAAGGTGGGGGACGAGGCTTTGGACGTAGTCCCTCTTGCAGAATTCGATCCCAAAACTGGGATGATTGTGAAGATTCAGCCCAAATCCATCAGTCGACAACTTCACTTTGAAAACCCCGATGACTTCCCGGCTTCCCTTTCTGGTAGAAGTAAGAGAAAAGAGGTGGAAGAGGAGTCTTCAGGGGAGTCGGATGTTCCCCTCATAGATAAAAGGAAGAGGAAGAAAGGGGATCCATCTGATGCCGACAAGGAGAGGCTGGAGAGGCAGAAGCAAGAGAAGAGGCCAAAGCGTAAATAGGATATTTTTTGTTTGTTGATATTTTGTCCTTAGGCTTTCCACTGGTCAGGAAATGTAATTGTGAGACTGGCCCTCACTTTCTTTTCTAGGTTATTTTTCACTTTGTCGGTTCGCAGTACATAAATAAAAGTTTATCTCTTTTTGCATCCTTATGTACCTGTATTCAAATAAACTTTCCATGCTTAGTCATAGGCCATCTAATAATAATTAAAAATCAGTCAAACAACAGATAGCCAAGGAAAAATTTTCATGCTGCGTTGCTGTTTTAAAGCTCAGTATATGTATATGAGTATATGTACTCCCAATCAGCTGCTATCATAGCGCCTGACGGGGGTTTACTTAAAATTGGTTAGCCTTGTCGGCAGGTTGCCCCCTATTTCTGAATATGGGGGACTTAGAAGATTTCATAGGATAATTGTTCTTGTGGCACCGAATTCCTGACACCTTTCTCAGTGCTTAATTATAGACTTCTTTGTACTCTCCTGACAGTTGTCAAGGTTAGAGTTTGGATTCAGTAGTTCAGTTGGTCCCCGATCCTTCAGCGGGGAAGGAGATCTTTCTCAGCGCTCAATCGGAGACGCTTTTATACTCTCTCTCTCTCTCTGGAGAGTTAGAGTTCGAGCTCAGCGATTCATTCGCTCCCCGATCCTTCAGCGGGGAAGGAGCTCTTTCTCAGCGCTCAATCGGAGATGCTTTTATACTCTCTCTCTCTCTCTCTCTGGAGAGTTAGAGTTCGAGCTCAGCGATTCATTCGCTCCCCGATCCTTCAGCGGGGAAGGAGCTCTTTCTCAGCGCTCAATCGGAGACGCTTTTATACTCTCTCTCTCTCTGGAGAGTTAGAGTCGCGGATCAAGCGGTCTGCAATTATGTATGTTCATCAAACTCATCCTAGGTGTATGCTTTAATCCAAGCTCCGAGGATTGAAACCAGTTGGACAAGCAGTTGGAGCTCTTGCCAAGGCTTCGAGTTCCCCCAAACAGTCTACGGGAGGAACGGTTGGCAACAGACTTCAGGTACCTGCATCATTCTATTGATTTTCACAAAAATAAATAGGCAAATAAGTAAAGATGCAATAAAGGTAAATGACACACAATATTTTATAGTGGTTCGGTCGAATCATGACCTACGTCCACTTTATAATCTTTTGCTTTAAGGAATCAGACTATTCTAGGCAAGTCATGCCTTGTACATGGTTTTTATCAAAGCAAAAGAATAAATTTGAAACTTTCATGTTAAATACGGCCGTAAATGTTGGGCATTCCACACTCTTGGGATTTCCTTTCCATCTACGGTTGCCAGCTTGAAGGTTCCATTATCAAGCTTGCTCAGAATTGAGTACGGTCCTTCCCACTTCGCTCCCATATGAGTTGGGGGTGGGAAGACACGTTTCAGAACCAAGTCTCCGGGTTCCCATGTTTGGGCTCGAACCTTTTTGTTGTAATATCGGGCGACCTGTAAACTATACGCCAACTTCACTATCCGTGGATAATTACGCTCTGCTGCTGTCAATTTTTTGCTCACATAATACACAGGTCTTTGGACCTTATCCTCTTCCCTTACCAATGCTGAGCTGATCGCATGGGATGACACCGCCAAATACACGAATAAATCCTCGTGATCTATTGGCTTAGATAAAATCGGAGGTTTCTCCAAGTGCCTGAGCAAATTCTGAAACGCTTCTACGCAGTCGGGTGTCCATTTGAAGTGGCGTTTTCCTCGCTTTATTAATTCGAAGAATGGGATGCACTTATCCGTAGCCCTGGAGATAAATCTGCTCAATGCGGCAACTTTTCCGGCAAGGCTTTGCACATCCCTAATTTGCCTAGGTTCCTGAATGTCTCTGATTGCCGCGATCTGATCTGGATTAATCTCAATACCGCGGGAACTGACAATGAATCCCAAGAACTTTCCAGAAGCAACACCGAACGAACATTTGGTCGGGTTGAGTTTCATTCCGTACTTTCGAAGAATGCCGAACATTTCTGCCAAGTCAGTAGTGTGTTGAGAAGATTGCCTGGACTTAACCAACATATCGTCGACGTATACTTCCATTGTTTTCCCGATCTGGTTACAAAACATCCTGTCGACCAAACGTTGATATGTAGCGCCTGCATTTTTCAAACCAAAGGGCATCACCACGTAACAATATAATCCCAGGTCCGTGATAAAACTAGTGTGCTCTTGATCTGGAACATGCATCGGAATCTGGTTGTATCCTGAATAAGCGTCCATAAATGAGAGAAGCTCGTGACCTGCCGTCGAGTCTACCAACTGGTCAATTCGAGGTAACGGGAAACTATCTTTTGGACAGGCTTTGTTCAAATCCGAGAAGTCGATACACGTTCGCCACTTCCCGTTGGCCTTCTTTACCAGGACTGGATTCGAAATCCAGTCTGGGTAGGTCGAGTCTCTGATAAATCCATTACTCTTTAGCTTTCCAACTTCTTCTTTCAAGGCAGCGGACCTCTCTGGGCCCAGCATTCGCCTTTTTTGCTTTACTGGAGGATGTTTAGGATCAATGCTTAAGGAATGGCTCATGATTGATGGGGATATCCCACACATGTCCGCGTGGGTCCAAGCAAATACATCCAAATTGTTTTTTAAGAAACCCGTCAATTCTTTAGCAAGATTCGGACTTAACTGGGATCCAATCTTAAGGACCTTCTCCGGGTCACTGTCATCGATCGGTACATCCACAGTTGTCTCATTGGGAGTCGCCATTCTGCCCCCGGGTTCTTGATCCTCTCTGGGATCTATATCCTCGGGCATCTCTCTGGGCGACTCTCCAACGACTATCTTCTTTGGTTGCTATAAGGTCTCTGCCCCCGAAGGGGGAGAGGTGCCTTTAGTTTCGATATCCCCTCCATTACGAAGTAACTTTAGTTCGGCAACATAACACGCTCGCGCAGCAACTTGATCCCCTCTGACGATACCAATGCCAGCTTCTGTGGGGAATTTCAATAACAAGTACCAGGGGGCTATACAGGCTCTGAACTTTGCAAGGGCCGGTCGGCCCAAAAAGGCATTGTAGGGCGATTCAACATCCAAAACCACAAAGGGAAGGATTCTCACTCTCTGGCGTTCTCCTTCCCCAAGCGTAACTGGTAACTCTACATAACCCATTGGAGCGGTGGATGCTCCATTGAATCCACGGATCCATCCTTGGCAGGGCTTCAAGTCTTTTATTTCGAGATTCATCTGGTCAAAGATCTTTTTGAAAAGAATATTGACGGAACTCCCGTTGTCCACTAGAACCTTATGAACAGTGGCTGGTCCAATTGGTACTGTAATTACAAGTGGATCTTCAGTTGGAGCATGGACTCCAATGCTTTCTCGTTCTCGGAAGACGACATCGTCGATCATCATCTTTTGCTGCTTCACCGGGGTTCTGTCCTCGGGTTGCTACATTCCCCTACCTCGAGGTGTTGTTTGGCCGCATTGACGTATTGATCTAAGGCTTTGGAACTGTGCCCGACGAGATAAAGTCCTCCGATCACGGTATTAATAACAATATTCTTTCCTTTTTGCTGGGCAGTCGGCCTAGCAGCAAGTTGATTCTGGTTCTGATTCGGGGCCTGCACTGCTTGCCCCCTGTCCCTGGGTGTTACTCTGTATTCATCTAGCTTTCCTTCTCGAAGCAGCCTTTCGACTACATCTCTTAGGTGACGGCATTCATTCGTCGAATGGCCGTGAATCTGATGAAAGAGGCAAAACTTCCCTGTTTCACGCTCTTTTTCCGTCGACTCTCTGGGAGGTGGCCTCTTATTCTGGGGGACTTCGTACGCATCCATGAAGATATTTTCCAGAGTATCACTTATTGGTGTATAACTTTCAAAGTCCCTGGGACGAGTCCTTCTCTGGGAGTCGTTCCCTCGGTTCCTCTTCCGGTTGTTGCCGTTACCATTATTATTGTTGTTACCTAGCTGACGACCACCCTGATTCTGATTTCCAACGTTAATCTCAACTTTCCCCGAGCTGTCTCCCATCTGTTTGATGGCGACATTGCTCTGAATTTCCTCCTTATCAGTTGTTTTAGCCTTTCGGTTAGCATATACCTCTTCCCGGCGTAAATGTACGTTGGCTTTCTCGTAGAATAACTCTCTAGTGTGGGGCGGTTTACCTGCCAGGTACCTCCCGAATTCAATGTCCTTATCTACTCCGTCAATCAGTGCTGCGACAACGGTCGGTTCATGGGGATCTTTAACCTCAGTAGCGGCCAAATTGAAACGATCCAGGTACACCTTTAAACTCTCGCCCGGTCGCTGCTTGACAAGGAATAAATCGATCACACTTTTTGTCTTCTGTGCGTAGATACGGAATTGTTCTACGAACTTCTCACTCAGCTCCCTGAAGCTAGAAATCGATCTCGCTGGCAAGCGAGTAAACCATAACAAAGCCACGTCCTCCAGGAATATGGGAAACGCTTTGCACTTAACAGCGTCAGAGGCTGCGGCAGCGGTCATTGACCAAGAGTATCTCATCAGATGCTGGAGAGGATCAGATCTTCCCGCGTATCGGTTCATTTGTGGCATGTTGAAACGCCTTGGAAAAGTCGCATCCAAAATATCATCAGTGAAAGGGGTGTGACTGCGGTCGATCCCCCAATCTTCATTTCGTTGTCCACGGCTATCTGCCAGAATCTGGTGGACCATGGCTGCGACATTTGCACTGGTCAAAGGAGGTTCAGGGTCAGTGCCTCTGGCCCGGCGGGGTTCTCTGATCTCTCTTCGGGGAGCGGTCGCAAAATCTGGGGCTCAGATAGGGCTTCGTTGCCCCTTATTATCATGATTATGTGCGCGGCGACGGGGCTGAGGTAGTCTGTTATGCACAGGACTGTCCATATCTCGAGCCCTGGGAGCTGTGGCTTGATCATTCACATTACGGTTTGAGGGCCCCGCCCCCAGCGCTTCTTCTTCCTGTGATGGCAGGGTTCCGAACCGAAGCTGTTCTATATTTTCGGCTCTCTCATACGGTCGTCGCGGAGGTCTCGGCGATTCTTCAGACGAAGAGGAATATACTGGGGTGAGTGGACGAACCGGCGATGTTCTTTGCCTTGCTAGCTCATCAAGTCTTCTATCCATAGCAGTCAGATTTTGTCGCAGGACGGAGCTTTCCTGCCTTTGGGCAGCCAATTAATCAAACAACCTCTCCCACATTTCAGAAAAGCAAGAGAGATCCCCCTCAGTAACAGGAGCAGCAGGATCATATTGGTCATCATCACTCTCTCTTATGCGCAAAGAGCTCGAGCCGGGTCGAGCAGAGGGGCCAGGACGATAGGAGTGGGTCATAGGTTCCTTTCCAGATCGAGTTGTAGTCTGATCATCAATTCGGATAGCTGCGGTTCGTGGATGGCGACTCGCTGCGCCCCCCTGAGGTCGACTCTTGGTCGTGGTACGCGGAGGCTGCGAGGCGTTACCTCGGGATCGAGTAATAACCCCTTCAGCGGCCCGGGTCGTCTCGTTCTCATCGACTCGGAGCGTGGTGTCTTCATCGGATCGGTTCGCCCCCTGCGCTCCGCGATCCAGAGTTTCTTCATTGCCCAGCTCGTGCACACTCTCTTCGATTGTTTCGTTGGTCTGCGAAGCTTTAGATCTTTTTCCAGCCATGATATCCGAATCGCTGGAATCTCCAAAGAAGTGAATAGTGAAACTTTAGGACTGAGTTCTCAGTGAAAGCACAAAAAATGGTAGATCAAAATTTGGACCTAACACCCAAATTGTTCTGAAGCTTATAGAATTTCAACTGAAGAATGAGAAAAAGAGAAATAACACACAGAATTTATAGTGGTTCGGCGTTAACGAGCCTACGTCCACTTTATATATTATTGATTATACTTTAAAAGCTAATACAATCAGGAATTTCTTTCAATATCTCAGTGGTTCGACAACAATGGCGGATTTAGTACTCAGTATTGCCAAAAAGATCCCAAAAAATGCCAAGCTCCGGGCTATTTATAGCTGATTTTGTCAGGCGGGTCGTGGTAACACGTGGCACGAATCCCGAGAACATCGGATCGCATCGCCACCGTTGAGGAAATAGTCAAATTAGCCGTTGCGGACAGGTGTCGCGATCTGCTTGAAAATCGGATCGTGCAGATAGGGAGAATCGGTCCAAATGACGGTTAGGGACACGTGTCACTAGATCCGTGCGATTCGGATCGCTGAAGACTAGCTCGCGCTTGAACGGGTCAGAGGGTTCGCCATGCACCAGGGGATCGGATCGGTTCGCTCTAGACAACAACATAAGTTCGCATCGAGTCGCATAGCGGATTTGTTCTGCTAACGGAATGGGCGAGTCGATAGTGTGCGATCCGACGGTGGGCGAGACGATGGTGCGCGATCCGATATCGGGCGAGACGATGGTGCGATCCATTCCTTCATGTCCTTAGAGAACGTGGTTTAATGCTTTTCTTCTTATGAATGATCCTGGGTGGCTTGGTCAAAAAGCTAGCCAACAGTACCCTTTGTATTTGTCTTGTTTATGTGAGGCTTAATTTTGTATATGACATACCTATATGTATATCTTGTCTATGCTGTAAAATATGGTTTAATTACATTTGCTGGCCAAGTTGCATATGTTGTTCGTACCCCCTCTTGCGCCTGTCAACTTGACATATTTGAAATATGTGCCAATTTGTTATTGCACATCACCGTGAAAGAACTAATAAACTAGATTGTACCCTAGATGAAAAGAATAGCTGCGAGTAATCATGAATATGTTTAGTTATTTTTTTTTGAATAGTATGATATATAATATTTAATAGGAATAAAATCTTTTGCTTTCTAGAAAATAATCTCTGTATGGTAGTCAAACACCTTTTTGCATCCACTGTTTCACTATACCTGAACTTGTTGAAATGTTGAAATATGTACTACATGCTTGATTTAAAGAATGGACACATTGGAAGTTTATTACCTTATTCATATTGGCATCTTACATATGCTGGCAAGTATACTTGGACAGTTTTGGGTTTTGTTGACATCAAAATAAAATAAGACTTTAAAGTTAACTTGGAAAAAAAGGTTTATTGTACCACCTAGCGTCAGTTGCTCATTTGTTGTCTCTTGCCTATCGTTTATCGTTTGATAGTTTACTCATTTTTGGCCCCTGCTATTGTTTTTCTTCGACCTGTTCGGCCGCCATTTGAACTCTGTCCTTGTATTATCTCGTGCTTCTTTTAATTCTGCACAAGATTTATTTACTATGAGTACTTGGCATTTGGCATGTATCATGGATTTTAGTTACTTCATGCAGTTATGGGATTAACGATTATATTTGAGTATCGATTTTGAACAAATTTACTTGAACAAAGATTAATCCTAACTCAATTGTTTTATGTTTTGCATGGAATGCTCGAGTCAGACCCGAGTGTTGCAGATCTAAAGATTTCAGCTAGCAAAGTTCGAGACATGTGAAGAAGCATACGCATAGATTTCAAAAATTGCTGTAAAATTTATTTTATGTAAATGCTATGTATTTTCCGCTGTGAAAAAATATTGTAGACTTTGATGTTTTGTATAAAATTATTTAGTTGTGAGATATTGTAATTTACTTATTCTGAGATTTTTGTGTCTGATTCTGTTTAAACCCGTAAGCTAAATAACCATATGTCATTTTGAACGTTCCGAATTGGTTTAATTACTGACTTGAAGCGGTCGAACGGGCAGGTCGTTACCGTTGGTATCAGATCTTTGGTTTATACAAAGCTTAGCATATGGAGTTTAATAAGAATCATTCACTAGAAATTACACAAGAGAGAGCGTAATTTGAAATATAAATGGTTTTGAAACTAATATTTTGAAAGAGTAGCGCAACAGAAGCATTTTGAAATTAACAAATTTTGAAACAAATTTATTTTGAAATTGATAAATTATTTTGAAATATATCGTTTGTCTTATATATTTGGAGATGGTGTATTCTTATAAAAAGAATTTTGAGTATTTATTCGACGTCAAAGTTGGATTACTGAGTATGTAAGATTTTGAATATATGCCTAGCTAACGTATATACAAAGTCTTATCTGTACTAGATAGATATGGAATCACACTCTAGTCGCTTGGAGATGATTTTGGTGATTGTCGCGACATCACCAGTATTTATTTTCGAGTTTCAAAAGCGGGATGACTATACGATTCCGATTGAAACATCGAGAAATACTTAGACTAATTATTTTGATAAATATTCGAAAATGATTTGGATAAATTTTAATGTAAATGCTTTTGTAAAATTAATGTAAACTTGGGTAAATGATCAAAATTTAAATAAAGTTATGTTATTGTGAAATATAAGTAGAATTTACAAATGAATGTTTTAAAATTAAATTGTAAGGTGAATAGTGAATGATGAAATTGGGAAAAAAAAATTGTGAACTTTAAAAATATAGAACGACAAGTGAATGTTAGAATTAAATTGAAAATTTTAAAAGAAGGTAACTTGTATAAAATTTAACAAAAAGAAACGAGAATTAAATTTCACAACGACAAACGTGAATATTCAACATTAATTGAAAGAAAGCATAGGCACATAGTTAAAGCTGGGTTAACTCTTCTTGCGCAAGCCTCTATGCCATTAAAATTCTGGCCAAAGGCATTTAACACTGTTGTCCACCAAATTAATTTGTTACCTAGTAAATTGCTTAAGTTTATATGTCCTCAAGGGGTTTTATTCAACATTAAGCCTGATTACAAACATCCAAAAGTATTGGATATCAGTATTTTCCACACTTAAGGCCTTACAACACACACAAACAACAGTTCAGGTCAACTTACTGTACTTTCTTAGATTACTATACCAATCCGAAAAGGTACAAATGCCTAGATAATAAAGGAAAAATATACATTACTAGGCATGTGGTGTTTAATGAAGAGTTGTTTCCATTTAGTAAGTATGAAAATAAAACCACAAGTAAAGTACAAAATCCAAGGTAGTTCGGTTCAGATGTACCCGATGAAGTGACACTAGAAGTGCCACCTCGACAAGATAAATCAAATGATGAAGATCACTCTCAACTCACCATGCCCACTAGTGGACCAAGTCAAGAGCAACTCAGTTCACCAATTAGTGCAAGCAACAGTGAGTCATCTCAAGGTGAACATGACAACATGCATCAAGATCAAACATAAGAATTTAGCAACAATACATCAAGTGGAAATGACAAAAACACAAGCACTGAGGGAAATGCATTAAGTGGTTGCTGTGAGAAGCTCGATTACGTCTCACTTCTTCTTGACACGGGAACTGTCCATCCAGTTCGTAAAACCCTCAAGGCTTTTAGGCTTTTTCTGTCGATCCAGGCTCTGAATTCGGAGGTAGGAAAATACCTTTTGCAAGCTGTAAGAGTACGGTGTGGGGCTCCGGATCGTCGAACTCAGCGAGGGTGATATTGAATCACACAAGATAGCTTTTAAGAGATTCTGTAGGCCTTTGGTAAAGATTGGATAGGGTAAGGGCATTATTCAGAGTCGGAACGTGCATTCTGAATTGCTTAACCAATTCCACAGCCAACTGGCCGAATTTATTGATAGATTGGAGAGGAAGGAGAGAGAACCAAAGCAAAGCTATGCCTGACTAGAAGACCGGAAAGAAATTTCATTTGACTTCGTCGGTGGCCTGGCTGGAGTCCATCTGCCATTCATAGTGGTTTAGGAAGGCACATGATTAGTCGTGACATCATTAAACGCCATCTGTGGCATGTTGAAGCGCCAGGCCCGCTCGGCATCTTGTACGATCCTAATGAAGGGATTACGCCTTAAGTGGGTTTCCCACGAGTCGTTGGCGTTCCCTCGCATATCTCTCATGATCCTTCGGACCATGTCGGGGAGATATGCTGGATGGGGTTCTTCTAGTGGAATTTGTGGGTTTTGGCGAACTTTGTGGGTTCTGTTCCGTGGGCACCTTCTTTGACGCACGTCAGGCTCGTCATCTTCCATGTCATCAACATTGATGGTTTGGTTTGGGTATGGATGGCGAGGTTGAGCAAGTTGGGGTGCATCCTGATCCGAGGGGACCTAGCCCTGTTGGGTTGCCGAAAGCACATGCCCTAGGTTCTGAGCGGCGATAGTTGGAATCTTTCGAGTAGGGGGTCGGTTACTGGGACCTGGTTCGTCATTAATGATCAACCGTGAACGGTCACGGTGTTGGGTTCCCCCACTGTAAGTGGCCGTGGTTTGATCATCGTTTCTATTGTCGTTTCCATTGGTATCAGCATTGGAGCGGACGACAACGTTATTGATGAGGCTGAACCTCCTTCTTTGGTGTGGGCCCTTGATTCGGAGGAAGAGGTTTCTGATATAGTATGCCGTGGTCAGGAGTTGTTTTGAACGAGCTGAAATCAAGCGACGATGCGTTAACTTTCTTGTAGTTGGCTCATAAGGTCAATGTTATTTTTCAACGCCAGGTTGAGTTCTAGAATTGTAATTTTATACTTCTTATTAAGCGCGTGGATCTACGCTTGAGTTACGGGGACTTCCGGGTCCACAGGAAGAAGGTTATCTGTTTCGGTCGAGATATCTGCCGGTTGAGGTTGCTGAGATGTTTTATCACCGGCTGCAGCAGAAGAGTCGATCGTCTGATTCTTTGTTCGCTTTACCATCATAAGCGGTCTCGGCGCCATGTTATGGAAGAAACCCAAAGCACATCGAAGTCGAGATGGAGAGGTGCGACAAAGTCGCGAGTCTAATTTCTCAGTGAAATCACAATAATATTGACGGAAAAATATGTTGTGAACACCCAAGATACTTAATTACTTGAGAATACAGTTTGCGTGGAAATGTAAGTGCAGAAAGCAGTAAATGAACGATGAATTTATAGTGGTTCGGTCCCGTGTGGGTCCTACGTCCACTTTGGAAGAGTCACTGATATTTTGTTGACAATAATGAGTTACAAGCTTTGGACTATCTCATGACATCCTTTTGCAAACATTTCCATGTATTTTGATGTCATAATTATCATATATGAATATTAGGAAAAAGTCACTTTTGTCCTTCTTCCTCCTCACAACAAGGATGTCATTAAAGAGGTCACTTGTAGCTCTCAAGAGGTGTCAAATCGGCCAATTTCTAACCCCTTTAAAATGCAAGCTTGGAGGTATTTATAGTGGAGGGTTTATGTGGGAGTAGGTAGGATTTGGGGACTATAGCAGCACATTTCGTATTCCTAATTGCAGGCCTCCCGAATTTTGAATCCCTCTCATCATGTCCAGAAAACTCGTACCCCAATCTAGGGGTACGAATTTTGTACCCCACGAGGTACGAAATTCGTACCTGTGGGATACGAATTTCATACCCTGTGGGGTACATTAAATGTCACTACAAGAAAACCTGGCTTCAAACATCGTTTTTGCAATGAATGCTAACGAAAGTAACACACAAAATGAAAGTTGAAAACCTAAACGCTGTTTACATCATCCCGCTTCATTTTGGTGTTCCTTTCACTTTGCAGCAACCTTGTCGCCTTCTTTTTTTTTCTAACTTTGCAAGAAAATAATAAACTACCCATCTTCCCTGAAACGTTTTGAAACCTAATTAAAATTCTAAATAAATATGAAATCTCCCAAGAAATTTTCATCATCCCATGATTCCTTTTGCAACATCCTGTTCGATCGAGACCTAAACCCTTGAATCTGACCTTGGAGGCATAGAAAGGCGAATCCAATTATTAGTTCAATCAATAATCAGGAGCGCCAACCACACCAAAATTATCGATGGATTTTCTTTAGAAACCTGATTTAAGGTTATTTTCTAATCTTCATGTTCAATATTTAAAATCACATATTTTCATTGTTATTGTTCATATACTGCAAGTTAGTTTTACACGTGATAGAATAAGAAGATGTATTGTATTGTATTTGAGAAGGTGTAGTTCAGAAAGTGAAAATTTGTGTTGCTATTATGTAGTCATGTTAAGTGTGTTAGGTTATTAAAGAGCTTCAGAATGAGAAAGAGACAAATGCATAGTGGAATCCAGCCAATTCATGCTACTGGAAATCACTGTTGTTAATTACATGTAGTTTTTACTCTTTGGTCAAAACCAGTAATAGATTGGAACTTTACAAATGCACATACCAAAACCACTACTGCTAAGAAAATGGAAGTTCATGTATTGATATATAATGACAAGTAGTACAAGTATTCAAAAGATGTTAAACAGGTAGATTTGGTATATGCATTTGACATAATGGCAAGTAAATTGTATCAGCAGTAAGCTCTCTTACCATCCATTAACTGAAATTGTGAATTCCATCAATTCTATCAATGATCTACACAATGCTTTGTGCTTGTTTTTCTCGTTTAAATGGATTGTATAACATATTCAAAATTACTTACGGTTCAGAATATACATGTTTATATTTACTTTATGCATATTTGTTACTTTATACGGACTGATTTGATAGTTAGATCTTGCATACATGTTCTTTTTCATCATACTTTACATTTATTGCACTGTTGGGCTTGGACGAACTCTTGCCACTGCGGTATGGGTGCCTTAGGAATTGTTTTCCGCTCACTCGTTTACATCAATCATAGATTTTGTCACTGTGGTATAAGGTCTAAATGATATTGATGAGGCAAGAGTTGAATAGCATAAAAATTGGGAAGATTCCTAAATTTTATGCTATTCAACTCTTTCCTTATCAATATCATAGGCAATCTTAAGATTGTGGACTTTGGTTAAGCGCCTTTACTGGTCTGGATGTGTTACTTCCATCATCGCGCATTTAGGTATTTTCCTTAAAATATTAACTTATTTCGTAACTTCCAAGGTGATGGTGGCCCTTTCTTGACCATCAAATTTTGGGAAACTCGTGTACTTAGTCTTACCTTCCCATTGTTGTATATGAACTAATTTCTCTGTTCTTATATATGTGTTAACAAAAATGTTACTTATCTCATCATCATCTCATATTTTAGTCCTTTTCTTTTGTACTCTTGCCTGTACTTTGTAGTTTCTGTTTAGTTGTGTATTTTATGAAATTAAAAAACACTTATATTTACTGAATGCAGGCAAGACCATTGTTGACACGAGCTATGGATTTTGGAAATTATGATATAATTGTGGATCATAGGTTAGTGAAGAATTACAAACCTGATGAGATGCTAGAATGATAGCTTGTGGTGCATCATGTGTGCGCCATTCTGCGAGGCGTCGCCCAAAAATGAGCCTGGTACTTTATTGATATGTCCAAATGCTCTAAGACAACCTTCAATTAAAACTAGCCTGAGAGATTATTCGATGTTCTTTTATCTGTTCATCATAACTTTGGATTAGCATATAACAAACTCGGAAATTTGCAAAAAAAAAAAACCCCACTCGAGATCATTATTAATTAAATATTTTTTCATGAACAATGGATATTTACTCATTCAATTCTCTATTATGTAGAATAGCATATTCCGTCAGCCAAAAAATATTTTTACTGCCCATGCTGTGTTGCTTTAGTGATGTGAGACTCGTATATACTACTCTCAAAACACCAACTTTAGATGAACAAGCATACCATGTTGAAAAATAATTACAAAAGTAAATTTCTTTCTTCCTAAGTGTTATTTTTTACTGCTTCATTTTCAAAAGTGCAGGGATTTGCACCGGCGCACTCTCAAAATGCATCAATACAAAAATTCAATTTCTATAATCAATATAAAGTGATCTATTTTTGTAATTAATTTTTGGAATGATATGAATAAATTTTGGGTGGTTGCATAAATGGTTTAAATTACTAAATTATTATTTGTAGGGTAGTTGTATTTTGAATGAAGTAAATATAGGAAGAGAAATTAAATACTTAAATTAGATGATTTAAGTATCAGTGGTTCCTTGTAGATTGTTCGTGCATTAGAGGGAGATGTATCTCTAGACGATCTCAGCAAAAACACTAAACCAAATCTTACCTCGTACAGTTCAACCGGTGTCTCCGATCATGATTCCATCCATCACAACAAAGATATGATACTTTCTCGAAAAATGGATTTGTCGAGTAGAGAATATAACAGTAGTGAACATAGTGCATCAACAAGTTATCGATATGATACTAAGGCACTTCTCTATTTTTGCAGATCTTTAACCATTGAAGCCTAATGAAGATGAGAATGACACAGTTGTGAATATAATATCCCACCGAATCTCTGGTAATACTATTTCCATAGTTGTGTCACTTCATTTTTAGAAAGCTATAAACTTGAAAGGTCAGGTATTGATTTTCTGTTTTCTCTTGTGCAGGTTGTTTGTGATTTCAGTTAGGAGTTGGATGACATTGAGGTATCTTTTTCAACACAATATTGTTCACCAACCTAGATATCTAATTAGTCACTTGTTATTCCTTTTCCCTTTGTGCACTGTTAAATCTAAACATACGCCGTATGAAATCTCTCTCCCTTTATGCTTCAAGTTTGCCTATAAGGACTTGTCGGCTTCTAAAATGCTTTAAATGAAGCGGTGAACTCAATTCTAGTTTAATCCACCTCTTTATAAAGTTGATAATGTCTCAATCTGAATTTAAATTCATTTCTGTATTAACTAAATGAAAACAATATTTTAGTAACAGGTAATCCGTCTGCTGCAATTAAAATTCATTCACGAGGAATATTCCGTTCACGAGCTTTAAAATCTCATTCGAAGAAACATGCAATTAAAATTTAGTAACAGGTAATGAAAATGTTCTTGAATTATATATTGTTATATCTTACTGCTGCTAATTAATTTGGTAGTGGCAGGGGTACTGCTAATTGAATTTTACCTACAATTAATTTTTACCTGCTAATCCATCTCCTGCTAGATAATCTGGTAGTGCGCAGGAGTACTGCTGATAATTTTAATATACAAACAAACCTGCAGTGGACAATGTGATATTCATGCATAATTATTAGGCATGTTTACCTCTAAGTCTTCAATGCAGTGGACAATGTTGAATATTAGTACTGCATAATATCTGCTTTCCAGATTTCTGTTGTAGAGCAGATGTAAGTAGCACCTCCGGCCCCTCCCCCTCTCTCTTTTTTGTTAATATAATTACTGTGTTTATTTGGATATATGATCTCATCAACACTATTTTCATCCTTCAATTGTTGTTACAGGATGGTGGAAACTTCGGCTGGCCAGATTCATCTATCGAAGCAGCCACTATACTTGAGATTTGAGAAGGCTGCACATGAGGCTTACTGTTTTGAATTTCAAAAATATAACGACAGGATGCAACAGTAAGTTTACAGTCTACAGGTAAACCATTGAAGTACAATGCTTGTAAAATTATCTGACTCTTATTTGTTTATTTGCTTCAACATTTCAGCCATTCTATCATTTGCTCCGTTCAAAAATTATATTTTATGGTTTAATTCACAAAAAGCAAATGCTTATGCACGTTGTTTCTAGATTGAGGCTGGTCTTTACATTATCAAATGCATCCATGTTCCCATATTTAGTTTGTGCATATTTTTAGAATTTTATGAAATTTAATCGATGCATAAAATTAAAATCCAAGTTTAGCATATTTATAGGGACCCATAATTAAATGGCATGGTTATCATTCAGTTGTTTGTTCACTCTTCATGCTTCCCTTATGAGGTTCTCGATATTGACGAGGTTGCATTATGTTCCTGCTGAACAATGCATTACAAGCTAGGCATCTACTTAACAAAGAGCTGAACCTTGCAATTATCCGAAACATGTTTCCAAATGAACTTAAGGTATGGTTCTGCTTTGTCTTTCTAGATTCTTAGGATCCGTTAAATTTTGATTCACATCAAACTGCACCTATCTTTGATTGTTTCAGCTCCTGTGATTGTTTTAGCTTTTCACTTATAGTGATAGTTGTATTTAATGCAGTGAACTGCACCTTTTTTTTATTCAGGTCAAACACAAAATACTCAGGATACACTGATGATGGTTGTATTGTGTGCACGGAAATGAAAAATAACATATGCTTATGTTCCTGTTTACTTGGCTTTTACTTGCACAGGTAGTTATTATCTGCTTTCTAGCTTTAAGGTAACTTTATTCGTAAAATTACATGCGCAGGTAATCAATACATGGCTGGTTTCAGCTTCACTACATGGCTGGTTTCAGCTTCCTGTTTACTTGTAAGTTTGCTTTTTAGCTTTTAAAACATCTCAATTATTCAATACTGGCGCAGACCCATGTTTTGCACATGATTATTGTTAGTGGTTTTAACCGAAATGAAAATAATGTGTGTAAATAAGTAGGTTATTGTTAATAGTTGAGCATGAAGCTAGAACGAAATAGTTGAGCATGAAGCTAGAACGAAATAGTTGAGCAACACGGTTTAGGTACCATGAAGCAAGCTAAGTATGTTGGGAAGAAAGCAAGGAAGGCTTTGGTCAAGCGCTCGGAATTGACGGGACCAATATATTCAAGAAAATGAATAGTTAGATGCAGCAGCAGTTTTTAGGTTTCAATGAAGTTACGAGTGCGATCAACCTGGCATTTGATGCTCAACAAAGCAACGTTAATGCAGACTTCAGTTTTGAACCATCTTTCAATATGCATGATGATATGGGGGAGCTTAAATAGAAGAACCCAAATTGGTTCTTCTGAGTATGGCTAAGGTGATGCTTTAAAACTGTTTTAGTAATATTTTTTGTTTATATTAGACCAAATAAATATCAAATATACACAATTTTAGGACTGTGTGCTCACATATGAGTTGCATCCGTTTAATTTCTCAAGTGCTGAAGCGCACATAGGATGTTGGACTTGATATTTTTCTTTTACAGGTTACGCATAAGAAAGCTTTATGCTTAAGTTGCTTTAGTGAGTTAACTAATTGATACATATATAAGAAAGCGAAAATAGCATATGTGACTCTTATCACCCAAATCGACTCTATCACCCAAATTGTATGTGACTCTGCCACCCATATCTCACATGGTTATCTTATTCAATTCATATGTATATAATACACCAAAACGATAACATATGATTATTGCTTTACATCATTTCTGCCCTTGTTGTCAGGAAGCATTTTGATTTCCTCATTAAATCTGTAATTTATTACTAACTTTTAATTTCTTCTTAACATGTAGGTGAAGGTTTTTAGGGCTTATTTTAGCGTGGCTTGACATGGCTTGGCCTGGCATAGCTAGCATATAAGAAGTTTTTGGTTGTACGTTATGTCATTAATATTTGATGCAAAGTTACTTTCTAGATATTATATCTTTGTCTAATGTTGTATGATTATGGTTTATATACGCCATCTAGCTATTTTATGTTTTGATGTAACTTTGTTCATGGACATCATGTTCAATGTATTTTATGGAAATGATATTCTTTAGTTTGATTTGTATTTGTTATAATTATTCTCGGACTAAATTATAATCGAATGAAGTTCATATTAGTGATGCAAATGTTGTATCACAGCATGTTAACTATGCTGTAAAAGCAGTAAGCATAAACGACAACGTTTAAAACATGCTATCAAATTTTTGCATGAAAATGTATACTGCTAAGAGCAACAGTGTTTAAAGGTTGTTGTTGAAACCAAAATGAATATACTTTAGACAACACATCTAAAACGCTGATGAAAATGCAAAATAACATTCTAAATGATTTTTAATAGCGTCTTAAAAACGTTCTTTTAACTTTAAAACAACAGACTACAAACGCAGTCAAAAATGAATTAATAGCAAGTAAACAACGCTGTAGAAAAGATTCTTTGAGACCGTTTATATTTTGCTGTTAGAAATTAACATCAACTACCGCATGTTGTTATACAACGTTTATACTAACGATGTTATAACCTATAACAGCGTTTTTCAAACGCTGTTAAAAGGCAATTTTGTTGTAGTGTGTACTAGTGTTGTGGGGTCCGAAACCGGTTTTGCAGAGGAGCTCGAAATGTTGTACGTGGATTACGGACTTTAGATGAGGCGAGAGGTATGAGGCTCAAGGGACACGAGCAAATGGGGGTTCGAAACGTAGGGGTTCAAAATTATGGGTATATCATATTTTTGAGGAGCCGAGGCTTGTGCTAGCATGACCTCTTCCAAGCGTGTTTCCTGAGTCCTTTGGCGACACTTCGGACTTTCGCGTCATGCGATGTGTTGAGTCAAGCGTGTCTCGTGTACTTTGGGAACCGGACCAAAAAGCCATTTAACATTTGCCCCCCAAAGTACGTCTTGTCTTGACATGATGTGCTTTGGGTTGATAGAAAAATATTCGTCTGGTTACCTGATTCCTGTTGACTTATAAAAGTAAACGTTAGTCGTTGACGCTCGTTTATGTGTAATGTAAACGACGTGACGTCGTGTATATGCTTGCACGTTTTTTCTTAATTTTGCACAACGCCACGGGAAATAAGAAATGGAAGAGCAAAGTAGGTACATGTGTGGGCATCGGCACATATGAGTATATTTCTGCTAGTGTTTGATTATTTGGAACAGGGAGATTCGCGTCGTGGGAAGCATGCGCATACACGCTTGTACATGCGTCATAGGTATGCCCATGCATTCGTGTGTGTGTGTGTGTGTATATATATATATATATATATATATATATATATTAGAAAAACTCATATCCCTCGGGGGACACGAGATTTTCATGCCTCATTGCTTGGATACGAGAACTTGTACCTTGCGGTGGTACGAGAATCTCGATTCTCCCCACGTGAGATACGAATGGGTACGGGCTAAGCCCATTTTCCACCTTCCCATATAAATTCTCACTGTGTCCCCTCCTGTTTTCCTCTTCTTCTATTTTTCAGACTTACAACTCGAAAGTGAAGCCCAGAACTCGAGAACTTTAGATTAAACAGGTGGGGTTTGAAAACAATTCTTCGTTGTTAACCTCCATCTACGAGCTCAACCATAGCGCTTATGTGGATCTTGAAGCGGGTCTCGAAACAGGTTGAAGCTTGTCGTGCTTTTCGGCTTCGAACTGGGGATCAAGAAGCTCAAGACCAAACTCCAACTCGCGGTCGAGATCAGCTTTTGGTTCCATGGCCCAGGCTAAGCATGTGTACTAGGGCTCGAGATGGGAGAGGAAGAAGGGTTAGGAAAGGAAGAGTTCGGAGCAGAGGAACAAAGATAAGGAGTTGAGGATTTCATGTCGGGTGAAGGTGCACGTAGTAGCATATCGGGAGAGTCGAGAACTTGAGTCCCGAGGCGATGGGCTTCGTAACCCCTTAGTTAGGGGTACGAAAATTCATGCCTTAGAGAGGCACAAGGTTTTGTATCTCTAAGGGGATACGAAACTCCGTATCCCCAATGGGATACGAGATTTCGTACCCCGTATTGGGATATGAAGTTCTTGACATGGCTCAAGGGTTTCGACTCCCTTTCATGTGTCATGCCTTTTTTTCCGAGACCTCGAAGTTTCAATCTTCTTTCTTGGGATTTGCATTGTTCGTGCAACGTTCATACGATTAGATTGACGCCTATATTAACTGTTATTTAACTGGCAACTTTGCCTAGGACATAGGTGTGGAGCATATAATTGGAATGTGATTGAGCTATTGAACTATAGAACATGTGTTTATTTATTCTAGTCATGTCGTGGTCAAGTCCCGATGTGAATCCAGTAACCTTAGTTGACTATGCCGGTGGTCACAGTCATGGGGACTTGCGATCATCGTTGTGTTCTAAGTCTTTAATAGCACAGCACTGCACGCACATGTTAGTTTGCACCAACATGAGGGGCACAGGTTATACAGCTGCGATGCCTAACGCTAGTATATTGAAAGTATAACTATCAATGAAGACAAGGTCTATGACAGAGCAGACTTCAAAAGTCGAGGCTTCGCTACATTCGACGTTCACATCCGACTCAACTAGCGATGCTAGCTCAATAGGCAGCGAGCTTGAGACTTCCGGAGAGTCCACTCCTTCTCAGTCGATAGGCTCATCGGAAGCGCCTGGTCACAGGATGCAGCCAGAAAGACAACACTCACTGGTCGAGCATGAGAAGATAGAGCACGTAGATATTGTGGAGAGAAGCGCGTCGGTGGCACCGGACATGTTAGTGGATGCTGTTATACTCGAGAATCAGCCGGATTCTTTGCCATTACATATGGATGCAACGGCGGTAAAGCGTGTGGTATTGCCATTTCGTATTCTTAAAAGAGATGTTCTTGCGCTCGGGAAGGACTGTAGGGCTCACATGCCATCAGAGGGGTACACTGCCTGGAACAGGCAGGTATGCATTACTGGGTGCGTTCCCCCGGCCAACAATTTTATTTGGGATATGCTGCACTACTTTCGCCTTGCGCCATCGTAGATTCATCCGAATGCGTACGCTTCCCTTTTAGGTACCTACATTCTCTACAGGGAGTATCTGTAGTAGAACTTACAGGAGAGGACATCTGGTATTTGTTTTAGCTAAAGAGGAAAGCTAATATCTCGCTGTCTTAATTTCTTGAAAGCTTCGCCCAGCACCATGTTCTTTTGTAGGAAATGGCCTATGCTAAATGCGTATAAGCATGACTAGTTCTTTATGCGTTTTCCTCCTGGATTTGCGAGGAGATGGTTGGAAGGAAGTAAGCATTCTGCTTTATTTTACTGTGAAACTCGCGGGTTTGTCAACTTAAGTTTAACTTCACTTTGTATGATAGGAAATCCTGAGGCGCCTACAAACATTAAGTATCAACAACGTCTTGAATCTTTATTGGCGATTCCGGCTGAGTCACTTTCCACCGAGAGCATTCTAAATCAAGATCGCCTTCGTCGTGCAGGGTTGCTTCCTGACGATCAGGCGATAATTAGACCAGCCGTTGCCGGAGGTGGAAGGAAAGTGGAGGCTGGGAAAGAAGTGGGTTCTCCGAGCCGAAAAAGGAAAATGCCCCCTGTCGGGCCTAACCGTACAAAGCAACGAAGATTCAAGAGGGAACTGGTGGAGACGAGATTGGCGATGAGGAGGCAGTTGCCAGGAACGAGGACCCATCGAGCACCTATGTTCTGCCTACGACAGACGAGGCAAGGGTAGGAGCATCGACCAGGTCGCAGTCTCTAGTAACTCCCTCTGAGACCGCCATTTCACTCGTGGAAGAGGGTCAATTTGACGAGCTTAATAATCTCATTCTAGAAATATTACCCTAGCCTTATGCCACAAGAATGGAAGACTAGCTTTAGATGCGGGGGAGATCACTCCTTCGGGCGGACCATTATTTGGTCTGTTGAGAGGACACTTTGGTACATGTTCATAGACACTGCATGATACATCATTTGTTTGTATGCGTAGGATGTTTTAGTATAAACTTTAAACTGTTTCTTTGGCAGGTGATATGGCTAGAGGTAGAGGTCGTGGTTATGGATCAGGGAGTTACCAGCCATCGAGAAATGCTTTTCTTGATAGCTTTAGAAGAGACTAGCTTGTTCGATGAACCTCCACATTCTCGTGACCAAGGCGGCGAGCAGCGACATAGAGAAAAGCATCGTCGTTCTACATCTCCTCTACCGCATACTCAGGCTTATAAGGCTGACGCATAGCTTGATGTGACAGGCGGTAGGCACTACTCGTCAACATTTCCTCTTCATACTGTGCCCTTGGATCCTGTCCATATTCCTAGAGAGAAAGAGTTAGAGCTTAGCTATCGGAGAAAGAAAGAGATGGCGAAGAAAATGAGGTATGATGCGGTGGAGCCTGAGACCCGAAAGATTACTATCTAGGAGACGAAGGCTTTGCTGAAGGAGAAGTTTCCCAAACACAATTTCGACGATATAATGTTCCTTCCTGACGTTAACATGATTACTCCTGTAGACACTAAGGAGGTTTGGATGAAGGTAAAAGCTGCATATTTCCAGGTAGAAGAATAGAGGAGGTATTCTGCTAATCTTTCGGACCTGATTATAAAGAAGAATGTGGAGATCTAGAGACGTGGGTTGACTATTGATGCCAAGCGGACCACTATCCGAAACTTAGAGAAAGAGATGGGTGAGGATTAACTACTTACTGTTATTGCTTCTTTGCTTGTGGTTCCCTACTCGAACGTTAATTGTTTGTTGTTGAAACAGCGGTGCTAAAGGAGGAGCATGCAAAGTTGAAAAAGGAGGCGGAGCATGCAGATTCAACTTTCAAGGATACGGTTGCCTTACTAACAACTGATAATACTACCCTTAAAAGGGATAAAGCTGAGCTGGTACAGGTGAATGCCCAATTGGAGAAGGACAATAAAAGGGTATCTCAGCTTTAAATGAATAATGATGTTCTGACAAAGGAAAACAAGAGGTTGAAAGCTGAGAACAAGGTGACTCAGAAGCTTCATGAGGAGGTTGTCGAGTTGAGGAGGCAACTGGAGGTGGCTAAAAAGGAGGAGGCCGTGGCCATTAGTAATGACGTACTGAGCTCGGCATATGGGTTGACAGCTGAGCACCAGAGGGAAAGTGGAGAGCTTGAAGGAAGAGATCGAGGATGCAGAGGTCAAGGTGGAGGCATCCCCAGAGGAACCGTCTAAAATAAGTACATCAAGACCTTAAGATTTCGTGGAATCTCATGGGCCGGAGACTACCATCGGGTGATGGCTCAAACATGGGAAAGTAGGTGCCGTATGAGTCTTGGCTATGTCAGGTGGGTGTGGGATCTTTAAACGAGAATCATCTGATGATAGATCTCTTGACTGAGGAGGAGCGTAATAAACTTGAGGAAGGGAGTAGATTTCTACGGGAGGATGCCGAGAGGGAGAGTTTTGCAAAGCGTGCTGCCGAGATAGGAAAGTTTGTAACTACTGAGAGTGTGGTCGTCACTCAGATATTTAAAGAGGTAAGCTCCTATCGGTCGCTAGATCCAGCATCTTCCACACCAGTTGTCCCACTGTCCCAGTTCAGGTCTCAGCTGAGTATGATCCCAAACATCTAGGATTGGGAGTGATGGGATCCGCTTTTACTGCTACAACGAGAACTCTTCCTGTCATACCCACACCATTCCTTTATGGAGGTAAATTTTTGTTACCGCGAATACTCGAAGATGATGTGATTACCGAATTCATGGACTAAATAGTTGTGTTTTTACCGTGTTGCCCCTCCTAGAGCTGACGTGACACCGGTCTTCGCCCCCATGCTTTGGAAAACGATAGAGTCTGAATTGGGCAACAAGGAATACGATTTGGAGAGGAAAGTGGTCATGTGTATACGTTCTCGGATGTTGAGTTGGGGTCCAACCTCTATAAGGACCTTCTGGAGGATGGAGAGGTCATGGATGACTAGAGTACTCATGTGACGGGCCCGGCGGAGGAAAATGTGCTGGCAATGCAGGAAATGGAGGAAGCCCAGAAAGCCAAGATGGTGGCCAAGTCTGAGGAGTGGGAGGAAAAGAGGAGGCAGGATGAGGCTGCTATTCTGGAGGCAGAGGCCGAGGCTAGGATGAATGCCGAGAAAAAAGATGTTGCTACTGTGGCGAAGAAGAAGGCCACGCCGAAGTAGAGAGAGAAACGACTGCCTAAGAGGTCAGAAAGAAGAAGGTGATTGACGAGGCTGAGAAGGAGTGAGTTGCCGAGTAAGCTAGGAAGAAGAAAACCGACGATGCTGCCAAACAGAGAGCTGCGAAGACTTATGAAAAGCTTAAGGCGAATGACATTGTGAAACTCAAATCCAAGAAGCTAGCTGATCGGAAGGCCGAAATAGATGCTAAGGGGAAGGCGGATCTAGAGACCAAGAAAGCTCTAGGAGAGGGTGACGTTGTGTTAACCCTTGCTTTTCGTGTTTCCCCCAAACCACTACAATGAATCCCCCCAGGGGAGATCACGGATATTACAAGTGGCGAGGATGATTGCGAAAAGAGCATCTCGGTTTCTCATGAGTCCATCACTCCCACGAAGAGCAGAGGAGGGAAAGGCGGGAGTGGCTCTGGAAGGAAGGGGTCCATCACTTGAGATCCACCTAGTGCCAAATCTGTACATCAAAAGAAAAGAAAGAAGAAAAATGAGCAGTATCAGTAATTGTTATAGATATTAACGACATTTTGGTTATGTAGGCTGATAGTATACGCGAGTAGGGACCTCACTTTTTGTCTTTTGAGGCACAGTGTGGTTTTCATGTACACCATGTCATTACAAAGAAAGATATTAGATATGTAGTTCTCTTATGTTATGTGAAATGAAAGTATTAGTTAACTTCATCTAAATCGCATATCATGCTAAATGTTCGATTATTCATCTTATGTTTTCCAACATCATGTACTTGCACAAGCGTACTTGTTGTCACACTTAAAGAACTGCGATTGGAGACTCCACCCAGGGGGTGCCCCCAATCGTACAGAGGTCATATGGTGGTTCCACTCTCGGGTTTTCCTTTGTTCAGGAGTCCTGAGTCGAGTTGAATCCAGGTCACATGCCTTCTCTCTTGGACCTTTCGGAGTTCGTTAGTCCTAAATCGTAAGATGGCATGGACATCGTGGAATTGTCCTTATTGGCTCTCCCATCGTTCATTCAGGCTTAGAGCTCAAGGGCATCGTTTATTTGTCGAATGGTACCCGGATCTGAAACCAGTGGGTAGAATAGAGACGCAGGAGTGGTCGGTATCACACTAGCTTGGCCGATGGGCTGCCCCCAAGTCCGGGGACTTTGGGATGCAACGATTTATACTCGTTTTCGTAGTTGGTTCGAGGTTCGAGAGGTTCCCGGATCCTGACCCGATGTGTCGGATGGAGCCGTGGGAGCGGTTGGTATCACATTAGCTTGGCTGGCAGGCTACCCCAAAGTCTGATGACTTGGGAGCGAAATGATTTATACTGGTCTCGTCGTTGGTTCGAGATTTGAGTAGTGTTATTTAGACTCAGTCGCGTCGCGTGCTCGAGACTCGAGACTCGAGACTCGAGTGGTATTATTTATGATCGGTCTTGTCGTTGGTTCAAGACTCGAGTGCCTATACAGGCTTCCATGCTCGGGGTGCCGATTCGACGTCATTTATGCTTGTCCTCATCATTGTTTTGAGGCTCAAGCGGCGGTACCAGCTCCCGTACGGGAGGGGGGTCCAGCGTTCATGTGTTTGTGCGTGCAAGCTAGCCGTGATGGCCAATCAAACATATCATGTAGAAAGTAAACACATCGAGGACACAAAAAAATTGGACATCATCTTTACTAGTAACTTTGGCAGTAACAGCCTTTACAATGCCTTGAATTTAAGGAGAGCAAAACATTGTTGGAAAGCGGATAAACTATACACTGAGTTATGTGAAGTAACGACAAAATTGTTCACTATTCCATGCTCTTGGGAGTTCGACTCCGTCGATAGTCGCTAACCTGAAGGTTCCATCTTTGAGCCTTCGTTATATGACGTACGGATCTTCCCAGCGAGGACTGAAAATGGTCAAAGTGGGAAAGATCTATTTCAGAATGAGGTCGCCGACATTGAGGTTCATATGGTGGACTTTAGATTTGAAGTACCGGGCTACTTGTTGGCATTGAGCTGCAGCTCTAAGCTCAGCTTCGTTCCTTTTCTCTTCGAGCAAATTGAGTGATTCCAAAAGCAAGTCTTGGTTGGTCTTTGGATCATAATAGGTAACTCGGTGAGATTGAAATCTTAACTCAATGGGAATGACGGCTTCAGATCCATATGCAAGGGCGAACGAAGTGTGGCTGGTTGCCGAATTATGGGTGGTCCGGTAGGCCCACAGGGCCACAGGTATCTCGTAAGCCTCCGTCCTTTTCCAGACACTTTGTAACAACCCGAATTCCGACAGACCGATTTTTTTTTTAAATTCTAATCCATCGGAACCCGTGTTGGCTGCTCCGGTATCCTGCAGAAAAGAAAGAGACATAAAATATAACAGAGCTCAGAAAATATATCACAGCGGAATGGATAAAGTATAACAAAATCAAAGTATATCCTTATCGTAGTAATAATACTGCCTAACCAGTATCCAAAGCTATCCTATCTATGCAACAAATCTAACATGCGAGAATGTTATGAGGAGGGGGTCAGAACACAAGTTCTGGTAACTGGATTTAAAATATACACTTTGGATAATCCTACGTATGTTGTTCAATCACATTTACTTATTTATTAGGTTGCTTGGGTTAACAGCACTCAAGGCTAACACACATGTCGCTCACATTTACTTCCCAGTGGATTAACCTAATACAGTATATATGTAGCTACCTCTCTATATTGAGGTACACCCCATGGTACCCCACTCGCACGGTCTCTATCGTAATGCCAGAGAAATGAACGCAGTCCCTCATTCTACGCCGTAGTGACGTACGGATCTCTACATAACAATGTTACATTTCGCATATATCTGTCATTACTATGCTACGTAAGCATACAGACTGCCACCTTCGATCGAATCAGATTCCATACCAGAGTAATGCCCTCAAGTCTACGATACACCACCCAGAGAAGACATGCATGTATCTAGACTTTCCCATGTATGTATCGTCAATCGTATTCGATGCTTTAACTACACATAATGTGCACCGAGTTTCGTGGCAGGGCTATACAAGAAACACGGAACTCGGTCAGGAGCTTTTCCATATTTGTACAGGCCCGCCTTTAAGGGCCTAAAAATACATATATCCCTCGAGTCTGTTTTTTTTCATGGTGGCTATGGGCCCACCTCGGCCTCTCCCTCAACTAGTAAAGACTACAAGAGCTAATCGACTTGTCCCTAACAAACAATCTAAACATCCAGCTGGCGTCTCCCCTCAACCACCTGCCTCGATAGTGAAGGGTGAATGGTCTATTGGGTTTAGCTCTACTCTTTTCGCATCTCACTGGCTGCCGATGATGGGTACCCGATGATCTACTATGCTTGTTCATTTTGTCTCGCCGAATCACCCTAGTGTCATCTCGTCACAACATTTTGACTGCAAGGCTACTTTTGCAGTCAAGGCCCACCCACCTGGTATTAACGCGCAGACCCAGCCTATGCGAGCGTATCCTAAACATCTCGGTTTAGCTTTAGTCTTTTTCTCCGGATCTTGATTCAGAATTTTCCTAAACTAATTGTCTTATTTTCTGAAGAGATTTGAGGAGGAGAAAGAACGGTAGAGCTTAGACGTTGTCTCAGAGAATGTGAGATTTAGGCTAGGCTCTACTAGCCTATTTATATGTGTTCAGCATCTTATCGTACATGCAGCGCTGAGTCAGCATTGAATCTGGTTAAGAAAACAGTTCAGATATGCCAATGGATCTTCCCGGATCTGGGGGGGTGTCGACCCCCCGGGCCCCACAAGCTGTTTTGTCGTAGAAATTTGAATTTCAAATGTTTGAATTTCTGGAATTTATTTAATTGTTATATTCACATGTAATCTTCTCATGCGTATACAATTCTTTTAACGATCATTTTACGCGTGTATGTATATATATATATGCATAACTTTCATTTCGTTTTCAAAATTCAAACGGTGCTGCATCGTTATTTGATTCTTGCCATATTTCATCGATTATAGCCTTATCTTGAATTTTATCTCTTGTATATATATATATTTCTGCACATATATACGTATATATTCTCATATATATACACATATATTTTCTTTACTTCCTTGTATGTATATTTTTCCTTATATGTGCGTTTA
This sequence comes from Allium sativum, assembly GCA_030737875.1. Classification (NCBI taxonomy): domain Eukaryota; kingdom Viridiplantae; phylum Streptophyta; class Magnoliopsida; order Asparagales; family Amaryllidaceae; genus Allium; species Allium sativum. Next base: position 1,053,943,177 of record CM060922.1, read on the forward strand.
TACATATTTTCTCTCATGAACATGCATTATTTCAGCCGTCCCCTTAAAACAAAAATATGATAGTGGAAGGGATCGAACTCTGTACCTCTCGTATGCAAGCCACATGTTCTAACCAACTGAACTACTAAGGCTATTGTTAATAAGGCTTAGAACAATGGTAATTATTGTTCTCTTCTTACTTCTCTTTTTCATGTTTGTTACAATATTTTAATTAAACCATTGCATGAATCTTTTTCTTTTATTTCTCTTTTATTATTAATGCATAATCAGTGCATGCAACGTATTTACACTGCATGCAACCAATCCTTTCTTTCTTTTAATGTATGCATTACATTTTTATTTGCTTTAATATTTTCTTCTTTTAAATATATATGTCAATGCATATATATATATACACATATGCATTGTTTAATTATTTAATTGTTACAAAATGCGGGGTGTTACATTGTCCCACCCTTAGGAAATTTCGTCCTTAAAATTTGATAAGGGTAAAAAACAATTAACCCCTCGCATAATATACATCCGTCATGTGTGCATCCAATTTTTTTTGCAAATATTGTGCACTTGTGCAAAGTGAAATACAACATAATAATACATGTATGCCTAAGTCGTACCTCCTATATGTATGCAACATGATGCTCACATCCTAAATATACTGGCAGTTCTACATGAATGCAATATTTTGAAAATCAAAAAAGATTTTTCATCCAAATTTTCCCACACTCTTACTGAGTAAGAGCGTAGTTCATCAAATTTTTGCATCCAAAAACCTACCAACCAACTTTATTTTTCGAATTTCAGAAAAATCTAATTTTATAAATTTGATTTCTTATGTTACAAAAAGGTGGAAAATGGAAAATTTTCACATCTTCCATTTTCCTTTTATGTACCTTCTTCCAACCATACTTGGATTTTATGTAACTATTTATAAAGATTCCCTATTTTCCTATCCAGGCACAACCCACATAAGAAAATTTTCCTTGTTACTGGTTTTCTTTTTCATCTTATCTTGGAAATTTTTATTCTTATTCATCTTTTCTCATAATTTTCTATTTTTTTAGTTGTTCCATTTCTCTTTTCTTAGCTTATTTAATCATCTGATCTAAGTTTAGTTTTCAAAAAAAACTTCTAGTCTTTCAACTAAAACAGGAAACAGATGCTCTACACAGCTACTACTAAGGGCCAAGAATTTCTGGGCTATCCCTCTTCAGATAGAAAAGTTCAAACCATGGGGTCCACGACAGGTTTAGGTGTTACCCTAACTACCCAACAGGAACAAAATAACATAACGATCCCACAAAAGTGCAATTATGGTTTATACCCCTAACATTAAAATTAACAACAGGATCTAAATACTTACTTGCCCTTTACTATCTAGTAGTCACCAGTAGTCCTAGCTGTGTACCAACAATTATTTCAAGCAATGCCCTAGGCTTTTCAATGCTTACGCATTCTACGGGAACTTACCATTATTCCACGATAATTCTTGCTATTTAGTTTATAGCCTCAAAACTTTTCCCATCTTCCCTAGGAACTATTCCTTACCTACTCCATACTTTTAAAACACGGTTTGGCCTTTTCATTTAAATTTTCTTCCAAAAATTTATAAGTGTCAAAACTTTATTTCCCTCATGAAAACTTACTTTTGCCAAACCATAAAAACATGGCATTTTATATTGAAAAAATGTAAATCATTTTTTTTTCAAATCACAAAAACTGGAGTAGATAAGGATAATTATTCCTCAATCGGGTTTATAACTTGTTCTTACCTATAAGATCAGTTCAGCCTCTTACTTCAAGGTGCAAACAACTACTCTATTCTTAATTTCTACGACTTATTTGGTCCACCCAACAAAATTCTCTTGTTAAAACAATTTATCAAAAATGATTGTCAAAAGAATAGAGATTTTAAAACTTTCTTTACTGAGAGTTTTAACAAAATGCAATACTTTCTAAGTTTTGCTTTTAAATTCTTTCATGCAATATAACAAGAAAACTAGCGAGCTATACATGCTCTATAATATGCACCTTTTACTGAGAGAATTTTACTATAGACAAAGTTTTCGCAAGAAAACACTATTTACAAAATATACCCCATTATACTTTAAAACTCAATACATACATATTTTAAAACTATAACTTTTAAGATTAAAACTTGAAATCACCGCAAACCATTTTTCCAAAACTTTTACAATTTCAAGTTCTTAAAAGTTAACAATGGAGTTAGCCTCAAAGCGGGTTTCCAATTTTCTAGGCTTTCCTAGACACTCCTACAAAGTCCATTCTCTCAACTATATATATATATATATATATTCCTAATCCATTCTCCTCTTTTTAACCTTTTCCAATTTATAAGGTTTTACTGCCAAACCCACTAATATGAACTATTAATCATATGGGATCCTCCTTTCTCTATTTCAAAATATATTGTACACTTCCGACCCAAATTTTCTAACAGTCTCAAATTTCCATATTCATTCCTTTAAAGTACAAAACAGTCATCCCAATTCTTACCATATTATACTCTTCTATTCATGGGTTCCTCTATGAATCTAGGTATATATATATATATATATATAATATTTATACATTTTTTAAAATACAAATACGTTCACTCACTATTTATACGGGAATCCTAAACCTAAGCTCTGATACCAGATGTAACAACCCAAATTTCGACTGACCGATTTTTTTTTTCAAATTTCTAATCCATCGAAACCTGTGTTGGTTGCTCTGGTATCCTACAGAAAAGTATAAAATATGTAAAGACCCGTAAATTCCCGCTCTTTGGATCGACCATAAACCACACAAGTCTAACCCAAAGGTTGGAAATCCACGAATACATTAACTTTGGGAATACAACAACATCAGAGAAATAACAACAGACTTTTATCACATTATAGTAATGTTACATCAGAGTACAGAATATCAGAGTACATCGACTCAAGTTACAGTGGAAGATAAATTACAATATTATAATACATTGCAGCGGAAATAAAATAACTAAGGCAGCGGAAGACAACAATGCTCTGGACACAGCTTTAGGCTTCAATCCAGAATCCTGCTCGAGATAAGAACCTGTAGACAAACTACTCGACTGCCCGTGTGGAAAAGAGGGCACCCGAGTTTCCAAAGGTGGAAACAAACAACGGGTCAGTCATGGGACTGGTGTGAGAATGATTAACTAATTTAACTAATAGTAATAAAGCAAATCCAAGGACCACGCCGCTAACGCGGAACGGGTTTACTCCAATGGGTTGCCATGCATAACTTAAAGTAAATCGTTAAACAACGCAATGCTTTTTAGAAAAATGAAACCATCATAAGACCCAAGTCCCATCACACAATGCAACGCAAATCGGAGGATAGGGTTTTACATTATAATGGTCAAAAATGCTTGATACGATAAAAACGGATTTTGATATTATTATTAGTGTATATAAGTTTTCAAAAACAGTTCAATCATAATGTATCAATCCTAGGACACATAGATACCATAATACTATGCTTCCATACTAGTAATACAATCAAATCCGTGGGTTCGTATTGGAAGTTTGGATTTCCATCATGAGTCAAGGCTAGGGAGGAGCTCCTTACTGATTCGAGACACTCTAGCTAATGTCTCAGGATCCCCCGTAGTGAACCCTTGGATAGCTGCAGGGCCGGTCCACACATACAGCTTCATGGATTGGAAATTCCTGAACACACGTTTCCCGATCCTATAGGACCTATCATCCGAGGCGCCTTATTCCATCATCCACGTAAGTAAAATGTCGGGCCGTGTCAAAGCCCAAACACCACTTCTAGCTAGAAAGAAACATGCTGCTCTCCCTGCGTCCCCTTCTCCCGTTTTAGACTCCGCCGGTGTGTGAGGCTCGCGAAGTCACGCTATACACAAAGCTATGCCTAAACAGGTTATGCTTTGATCATCCCACAAGGCCTGCTTTTCAATAAAGTCGTGATCATATGCATCTTAGCATGCTACATCGTCAATCCATATCATACTACCAATTCTTTGCCGAAATATATGAAAGGGTGTTAAGCAAGAGAATAAATTCTCCGCCACCAAACATTCATACATTCGACATAAAATCAATAAATACAATATAAAGGAGTACAATGTCAGACACACATTCAATTCATAAGCTTATGCTCTGGGTCTGAGCGAAAACCAAATCCGTACTAATCAACACTACGTCCGGACGGCCACCACTGTAGCCCCTTCAAGGTAGCTACTCCAATCACGGGCATCCGCAGTCGTCGTCCATTCGATATGAAGATCGTCGGTCTTCTATCGTTGTCTTCAAAACTTGAATTTGAAACGTCGTTTAAATTATTTGGAATGAGATAGACTCGGACTTTCCAAATAATTCTCGTATATATATAAGTTGGAAATCATTTCATATCGTTATTAGTAATTTATAACGATTTATCTTTATTTATATATATATATATATAATAATTTCAAATTCCTTTTCATTAACGTAATTATATAACAAGTAGTGAATGTTTTGTTTCACAACCTATCGAAATGTTTATAATGTGTAATGAAATGTATCTTGTTTCATTACATTTTTCTAACGAAAAACATTCCTATTCGTACATACAATATTAACGTACAATGTACACACCATTTATTTTCATACACATACACATCTTATACACAACAATGTACATTTTCTTGTTTCATCTTTCGAATTACACAAAATGTATATTTTGTTTATCATACCAATTCCAACAAAAATGAGCATTTTTGTGTTTCATTTCAATTTAAATAAACGAATATTTTTGTTCATCCATTTTTACTTCTACAAGAATGAGTATTTTTGTTTCTTTATTTCAATGTAACAAAATTGATAATTTTATTATCTTTTTAATGCAAACCAAAAGTAATAATTTTCCATTACAAACAAAACGATAATTTTGTGTGCTAATCTATTTGCATGAAAATGAAATTTCCATATCTTTAATCTTTTTAATGAAAATCTAATTCATTAACATATAAATTTCATATCCTTATTCTTTTTAGTTAAAATCCAATTACATAAAAATGTAATTTCACACTTTTAATCTACCTGCATGAAAAATAGAATTTTCCCTTTTTAGTCTAATTTACATTAAAATGTAAACTTTTCTTTATTTATTCCAATTACACAAAAAATGTAACTTTTACCTTTAATCTTATTTTCACAAGAAAAAATGTAAATTTCTTACTTTTGGTTTTAATTACATAAAATATGTAATTTTCTTTCTTTCTTTTAATAAAAATATAAATTTCTTCTTTTAATCTAATTACATAAAATATGTAATTTTCTCTTCTTTAAACATGACGGTGAAAATAATGTTCATCTTCTATTTAACTATTTGTATTTTTAATATGGGCCAGACCTCTCACATTAGGCCTGCAACTTGTGGATGCTGGATAGGCCGGTCGGTTTCGGGCAGATTATCCCACAAGTTGGGCTTAACCTCATGTCTTGGCCCAATTTGTATTTGCGCACTTGGACCTCTCACATTAGGTTCAACATTTGTGGCTGCGGGATATGCCGGTCGGGTCCGGGCAGGCTTCTACCACAAATGTAACCTAACCTCGTGTCCAAGCACAATTATAATTTATAATTATAATAATTATTTTTTCAAAACAGGTCATTATTTAAATTATCCTTTCCCTTAAAGAATCCCAATTCTAAGGTATTCTTTATTTCTAAATATCTTGATTTCAAGTATATAATATAAATTGTAACTTTCCCTATTTTTGTGACTTTCTAAAAACAATCTTTTCAAGATGTCCCATTTTGAAACCATATCTTCTTTACTTTAACGTATTGACACCAAAGATGTAATCTTTCTAAATCAACGTAAATTAATTTCATTAATTAAATATAAAATAAAAACATTCCTTTAATTCAAAATTGATAATGTTTTGAAAACAGAATCTTCTTAATTTAACACATGGACAATTAAAAAGGTAATCTTTTTAAATTCTAACTTTTTATACAATCGTAAATGACATACTCTTACTTATTAACCACTAAAATGTAACTTTCAATTTATTCGTTTTAATGCATAGAAAATATTATTAAAACGTCTCTTTTTCTTATTTATTTAAACTATAAGTAATAAATGTCTTCCTTTTCTTTTCCTTATTTATTTACCTAAATGTAAATAAAGTATTTTCCCTTTTTTCCTACATATCCTATTTACATGAAGATGTAAATGAAAGCTTCATCTAAAATAATTCTTTTTATTTACATAAGGAAATGTAATTTTTTACTTCATTTACATTCTTTAATTTCATGGGAAATGAAATTTTATTTTACAATGTAAATTCATACCTTTACTTCATATAAAAAATGTAATTTTTATTTTACGTTGCAAATTCATACCTTAACTACATATAAAAAGGAAATTTTATTTATCATGTGAATTTTCAACTTCTAAAAATGTAATTTTTAGTTAACATGCAAATCAAACTTTTATTTACATACAAAAATGTAGTTTTATATGCGATAAAAATTTCATGTCTTTTCTTTACATAAAAATGTAATTATATTTTCAATATAGATTCAACTTTTTAATTACATAATAAAATGTGTTATATTTTCAATGCACTTAAACATGATTATATTACATATACAATCCATGATTCTAATATTCATATATTTCATATGCAATATATGACGTCAAATATGATTGTGTTTCATATGCGATACATGACATCAAAACACGACTATATTTCAAGTTTCTAAACAAACACTAAAAATACGTTTATTTTCATGTTTCATTTGGACAACAAAAATATGATCATTTCATTTCAACAACAAAAATATGATTATTTTTTTCGTTTCAATTCCACAACAAAAATATGATTATTTTTGTCGTTTCAATTCAACAACAAAAATATGATTATTTTTGTCGTTTCTAATTTCTATCAAAAATATTATTACTTTTGTCGCTTCAACTTTCTATCAAAAATGTTGTTATTTTTGTCGCTTCAACAAAAACGATACTTTCATTTTAACAAAAACGATGCTTTGGTCTCAACAAAATCAATACTCTTTTATTTCAACAAACAATACTTCTTAATGTGAACAATTCTATAAAAACTAACCAAGTTAAAAATTTAATATTTTTTTATGAACAAAATTTTATGTACAAATCAGTATTCAAAAATTGAATCTTTCATTACAACAAAACTTATGTAAACAATTAAAAATTGAATCTTTCCATTGCGGCAAATCTTATGATGTATAGAATTGAAAAAAAAAATAGTAGCGCGCGTATAGATCAAAATTCTGGTTTAATCTAAATTACCAACCGCAATGTTTAATATCAGATCCATACAAATTCAAACGATAAAATGACAGATCTACTCAATACAACGCAATACAATACCATACAATCCATCAAAACAATCCACACAATATATCACAGCATATATCATACAGATAATTATTTAACAAATTAGAATGATTAATTAAATAAATTTAAATTGTGAAAATCAGATATTCTCACCGAATAATTTAGATCTGAAATTTCCAACATGCTCAGTTTTGGTCTTGGTCAGTTCCATAGTTCAGATCTTGTTATCACGATTCCAACGCAACTGGTTTCGTTGATTTCTGATTTTGATTGCAAAAGATATGCTCTTTTATATGTCGATTACATCGTTAAGTAATTAATTAAATTATAATAAGGTTCCTTAAAGCGCTACCTTCCGTGTTTCTTCTTCATTCCTGATGTACCTCGCTGAACCCATATGCTCCAGCACCCTCTCTCCAAATCGCACCACCACCAACCGCCGTGCAGCAAATTTGTAAATTGAAGATCCTTTGTTTCTTTTGAGAAGGAGTATGGATAAAATTTTAAGAAGAGGACACCATGAATATATATATATATATATATTTTAGGGAAGATGAGGTTAATGAAGGTAGAAAGATTTACTTTTTTTTATGGGGAGAGGAGGAGGAAGTTCTAACATTTGTAGAAGACAATTGCAGAGAAAAGAATGTTGAAGGAAATTGAGAAAGGTATTATATTTATCTCTCTAATGTGTCCTTTCATATATTATATAGTAGGTTACGAGAAAAAAAAATTAATTTAGCTGACTAGGCATGAGATAGGATATTTATTTCTTATTCAAAATAAGGAATAAAATAAGAAAGAGAAATTTGGAAAAGTATTCAATGCATGATTATAAATCAAATGAGGAGCCCCTAATTAATATCCTTAACTACTATATACAAATTTATCAATTACATAATAAAACCACAATTTAAGTTATTCCACAAATTTTAGTTGAACGTTTTTTTTATATACGAAGAATTCAAAATGAGGGAGCATTTACATACGTTGAAAATAATGAAGGAATATAGAGAACATGATCACACATTTTAAGAAACGCATGCATGTCTCCAACATGACAATTTAATGTAAAGAAGGAAAGAAAAATAATGTGCATAGAATTAAATTGCATGCATACGAAGATATAACAATGCATGAAATTTATTGTAGTGTGTCATTCTTCATTTAATGCGCATAATTGGTGCGTTGATTGGATAATTATTTATTTCCTTTCAAAATTCAAGGGAGTAATTCACATTTGGAAATTTATTAATAAATGAATGATACAATTAGAATAGATAGGGGAAAGTATTAAAGAGAATAGCCAAAGATATATATATATATACACACATATATATATATACACACACACTCATATATATATATATATATTGTCAGAAGTTTTTTTTTCATTTAGAACCTACACATTATTTTCAATTAATTTAATATAAATTAATAGATTTTATTAAAGTCCCTAAGGTCTATTCTTCCCTTGGCATGTAGTTAAAGATTTTTTAATACAAGGATAACATCCTTGCTATTAACATTTAATTGAGGAAATATTTTAAAGTTATATTTTTTTTTCTCCTCTTTGTATATTTAGAATGTGCATTAAACAAGCACCTACATGAATTATGTCCATCAACAGTTAAATCTTAGGGGTTTAAGTTTTCCATCAATAAATGTAATCTTACAATCAAACTTAAATATTAAATTAAAATATAAATTTAATCATTTAATTGTTAAAACTTAATTCAATCCTTCAAGAATAAATTAAATTAGACAAACTAGAAATTCAAGTATAAATCTCTATGTCCAAATCCTAAATCAAACTTACAATTTCAGAATTTTCAAACTACCGCGTTATTTCCAAATCCTCTTAAAATTAAAATAAATATATTCGTCCTAACTTCGATTTAAATAAAAAAAATCCCTTTCCCCTTCATTATTTAAAATAAATTATTTTAAATATTAAAATCCATTAAATTTCTAAAAATAAAAATTTTAAATTGGCCCCAAAATTCAGGGTTGTTACAATCTCCCCTACTTAAAATCTTTTCGTCCTCGAAAAGGAACGAAGCAAAAAGTTGTTAAATTAATCCGTCCCAACTTTTATTTTCTTATTTGTTTCAAATTTTTTTTATTAGTTGATTAATATATATAACTTTTATATATTCAAAAATTATATTTTCTAGGCTCGGATTATATATATATAATCAAAAATACGCTAATTATAAACTTAACACTCTTAACTCATTCTAGGGCATTACTAACCCCATCTCTAATGAGTTTTCTCATTCTAGGATACTGCTGATCCTATCTTTAATGAGTATTCTTATTGGATATTACTAATCCAATCTCTGATGAGTCTTTTGTTCAGCTCTAACGAGTTGTACCCCAAAGGTTTGAGCTAACCAGAGCTCTGATACCAACTGTAAAGACCCGTAAATTCCCGCTCTTTGGATCGACCATAAACCACACAAGTCTGACCCAAAGGTTGGAAATCCACGAATACTTTAATTTTGGGAATACAACAACATCAGAACAATAACAACAGACTTTTATCACATTATAGTAATGTTACATCAGAGTACATCGACTCAAGTTACAGCGGAAGATAAATTACAATATTATAATACATTGCAGTGGAAATAAAATAACTAAGGCAATGGAAGACAACAATGCTCTGGACACAGCTTTAGGCTTCAATCCAGAATCCTGCTCGAGATAAGAACCTGTAGACAAACTATTCGACTGCCCGTGTGGAAAAGAGGGCACCCGAGTTTGCAAAGGCGGAAACAAACAACGGGTCAGTCATGGGACTGGTGTGAGAATTCTTAACTAATTTAACTAATAGTAATAAAGCAAATCCAAGGACCACGCCGCTAACGCGGAACGGGGTTACTCCAATGGGTTGCCATGCATAACTTAAAGTAAATCGTTAAACAACGCAATGCTTTTTAGAAAAATGAAACCATCATAAGACCCAAGTCCCATCACACAATGCAACGCAAACTAGAGGATAGGGTTTTACCTTATAATGGTCAAAAATGCTTGATACGATAAGAACGGATTTTGATATTATTATTAGTGTATATAAGTTTTCAAAAACAGTTCAATCATAATGTATCAATCCTAGGACACATAGATACCATAATACTATGCTTCCATACTAGTAATACAATCAAATCCGTGGGTTCGTATTGGAAGTTTGGATTTCCATCTTGAGTCAAGGCTAGGGAGGAGCTCCTTACCGATTCGAGACACTCTAGCTAATGTCTCAGGATCCCCCGCAGTGAACCCTTGGATAGCTGCAGGGCCGGTCCACACATACAGCTTCGTGGATTGGCAATTCCTGAACACACGTTTCCCGATCCTATAGGACCTATCATCCGAGGCGCCTCATTCCATCATCCACATAAGTAAAATGTCGGGCCGTGTCAAAGCCCAAACACCACTTCTAGCTAGAAAGAAACGTGCTGCTCTCCCTGCGTTCCCTTCTCTCGTTTTAGACTCCGCCGGTGTGTGAGGCTTGCAAAGTCACGCTATACACAAAGCTATGCCTAAACAGGCTATGCTTTGATCATCCCACAAGGCCTGCTTTTCAACAAAGCCTTGATCATATGCATCTTAGCATGCCACATCGTCACTCCATATCATACTACCAATCCTTTGCCGAAATATATGAAAGGGTGTTAAGCAAGAGAATAAATTCTCCGCCACCAAACATTCATACATTCGACAGAAAATCAATAAATACAATATAAAGAAGTACAATGTCAGACACACATTCCATTCATAAGCTTATGCTCTGGGTCTGAGCGAAAGCCAAATCCGTACTAATCAACACTACGTCCGGACGGCCACCACTGTAGCCCCTTTAAGGTAGCTACTCCAATCACGGGCATCAGCAGTCGTCATCCATTCGATATGAAGATCGTCGGTCTTCTATCGTTGTCTTCAAAACTTGAATTTGAAACGTCGCTTAAATTATTTGGAATGAGATAGACTCGGACTTTCCAAATAATTCTCGTATATATATAAGTTGGAAATCATTTCATATCGTTATTAGTAATTTATAACGATTTATCTTTATTTTTATATATATAAAAAATAATTTCAAATTCCATTTCATTAACGTAATTATATAACAAGTAGTGAATGTTTTGTTTCACAACCTATCGAAATGTTTATAATGTGTAATGAAATGTATCTTATTTCATTACATTTTGCTAACGAAAAATATTCCTATTCGTACATACAATATTAACGTACAATGTACACATCATTTATTTTCATACACATACACATCTTATACACAACAATGTACATTTTCTTGTTTCATCTTTCGAATTACACAAAATGTATATTTTGTTTATCATACCAATTCCAACAAAAATGAGCATTTTTGTGTTTCATTTCAATTTAAATAAACGAATATTTTTGTTCATCCATTTTTACTTCTACAAGAATGAGTATTTTTGTTTCTTTATTTCAATGTAACAAAATTGATAATTTTATTATCTTTTTAATGCAAACCAAAAGTAATAATTTTCCATTACAAACAAAACGATAAGTTTTTGTGCTAATATATTTACATGAAAATGAAATTTCCATATCTTTAATCTTTTTAATGAAAATCTAATTCATTAACATATAAATTTAATATCCTTATTCTTTTTAGTTAAAATCCAATTACATAAAAATGTAATTTCACACTTTTAATCTACCTGCATGAAAAATGGAATTTTCCCTTTTTAGTCTGATTTAAATTAAAATGTTAACTTTTCTTTATTTATTCCAATTACACAAAAAAATGTAACTTTTACCTTTAATCTTAATTTCACAAGAAAATATGTAAATTTCTTACTTTTGGTTTTAATTACATAAAATATGTAGTTTTCTTTCTTTCTTTTAATAAAAATATAAATTTCTTCTTTTAATCTAATTACATAAAATATGTAATTTTCTCTTCTTTAAACATGACGGTGAAAATAATGTTCATCTTCTATTTAACTATTTGTATTTTTAATATGGGCCAGACCTCTCACATTAGGCCTGCAACTTGATGATGCTGGAGAGGCCGGTCGGTTCCGGGCAGACTTATCCCACAAGTTGGGCTTAACCTCGTGTCTTGGCCCAATTTGTATTTGCGCACTTGGACCTCTCACATTAGGTTCAACATTTGTGGCTGCTGGATATGCCGGTCAGGTCCGGGTAGGCTTCTACCACAAATGTAACCTAACCTCGTGTCAAAAAACAATTATAATTTATAATTATAATTTTTTTTTTCAAAACAGGTCATTATTTAAATTATCCTTTCCCTTAAAGAATCCTAATTCTAAGGTATTCTTTATTTCTAAATATCCTGATTTCAAGTATTTAATATAAATTGTAACTTTCCCTATTTTTGTGACTTTCTAAAAACAATCTTTTCAAGATGTCCCATTTTGAAACCATATCTTCTTTACTTTAACGTATTGAAACCAAAGATGTAATCTTTCTAAATCAACATAAATTAATTTCATTAATTAAATATAAAATAAAAACATTCCTTTAATTCAAAATTGATAACGTTTTGAAAACAAAATCTTCTTAATTTAACACATGGACAAATAAAAAGGTAATCTTTTTAAATTCTAACTTTTTATACAATCATAAATGACATACTCTTACTTATTAACCACTAAAATGTAACTTTCAATTTATTCCTTTTAATGCATAGAAAATATTATTAAAACATCTCTTTTTCTTATTTATTTAAACTATAAGTAATAAATGTCTTCCTTTTCTTTTCCTTATTTATTTACCTAAATGTAAATAAGTATTTTCCCTTTTTTCCTACATATCCTATTTACATGAAGATGTAAATGAAAGCTTCATCTAAAATAATTCTTTTTATTTACATAAGGAAATGTAAATTTTTACTTCATTTACATTCTTTAATTTCATGGGAAATGAAATTTTATTTTACAATGTAAATTCATACCTTAACTTTATAAAAAAAATGTAATTTTTATTTTGCGTTGCAAATTCATACCTTAACTACATATAAAAAGGAAATTTTATTTATCATGTGAATTCCCAACTTCTAAAAATGTAATTTTTAGTTAACATGCAAATCATACTTTTATTTACATACAAAAATGTAGTTTTATATGCGATAAAAATTTCATGTCTTTTCCTTACATAAAAATGTAATTATATTTTCAATATAGATTCTACTTTTTAATTACATAATAAAATGTGTTATATTTTCAATGCACTTAAACATGATTATATTACATATACAATCCATGATTCTAATATTCATATATTTCATATGCAATATATGACGTCAAATATGATTGTGTTTCATATGCGATACATGACATCAAAACGCGACTATATTTCAAGTTTTTAAACAAACACTAAAAATACGTTTATTTTCATGTTTCATTTCGACAACAAAAATATGATCATTTCATTTCAACAACAAAAATATGATTATTTTTGTCGTTTCAGTTCAACAACAAAAATATGATTATTTTTGTCGTTTCTAATTTCTATCAAAAATATTATTATTTTTGTCGCTTCAACTTTCTATCAAAAATGTTGTTATTTTTGTCGCTTCAACAAAAACGATACTTTCATTTTAACAAAAACGATGCTTTGGTCTCAACAAAATCAATACTCTTTTATTTCAACAAACAATACTTCTTAATGTGAACAATTCTATAAAAACTAACCAAGTTAAAAATTTAATATTTTTTTTATGAACAAAATTTTATGTACAAATCACTATTCAAAAATTGAATCTTTCATTACAACAAATCTTATGTAAACAATTAAAAATTGAATCTTTCCATTGCGGCAAATCTTATGATGTATAGAACTGGAAAAAAAAAAAGCAGCGCGCGTATAGATCAAAATTCTGGTTTAATCTAAATTACCAACCGCGAGGTTTAATATCAGATCCATACAAATCCAAACGATAAAATGACAGATCTACTCAATACAACGCAATACAATACCATACAATCCATCAAAACAATCCACATAATATATCACAGCATAAATCATACAGATAATTATTTAACAAATTAGAATGATTAATTAAATAAATTTAAATTGTGAAAATCAGAGATTCTCCCCGAATAATTTAGATCTGAAATTTCCAACGTGCTCAGTTTTGGTCTTGGTCAGTTCCATAGTCTAGATCTTGTTATCACGATTCCAACGCAACTGGTTTCGTTGATTTCTGATTTTGATTGCAAAAGATATGCTCTTTTATATGTTGATTACATCGTTAAGTAATTAATTAAATTAATTAAATTGTAATAAGGTTCCTTAAAGCGCTACCTTCCGTGTTTCTTCTTCGTTCCTGATGTACCTCGCTGAACCCATATGCTCCAGCACCCTCTCTCCAAATCGCACCACCACCAACCGCCATGCAGCAAATTTGCAAATTGAAGATCCTTTGTTTCTTTTGAGAAGGGGTATGGATAAAATTTTAAGAAGAGGACACCATGAATATATTTTTTTTAGGGAAGATGAGGTTGATGAAGGTAGAAAGATTTACTTTTTTGTTATGAGGAGAGGAGGAGGAAGTTCTAACATTTGTAGAAGACAATTGCAGAGAAAATAATGTTGAAGGAAATTGAGAAAGGTATTATATTTATCTCTCTAATCTGTCCTTTCATATATTATATAGTAGGTTACGAGAAAAAAAATTAATTTAGCTGACTAGGCATGAAATAGGATATTTATTTCTTATTCAAAATAAAGAATAAAATAAGAAAGATAAAATTGGAAAAGTATTCAATGCATGATTATAAATCAAATGAGGAGCCCCTAATTAATATCCTTAACTACTATATACAAATTTATCAATTACATAATAAAACCACAATTTAAGTTATTCCACAAATTTTAGTTGAACGTTTTTTTATATACGAAGAATTCAAAATGAGGGAGCATTTACATACGTTGAAAATAATGAAGGAATATAGAGAACATGATCACATGTTTTAAGAAACGCATGCATGTCACCAACATGACAATTTAATGTAAAGAAGGAAAGAAAAATAAATGTGCATAGAATTAAATTGCATGCATACGAAGATATAACAATGCATGAAATTTATTGTAGTATGTCATTCTTCATTTAATGCGCATAATTGGTGCGTTGATTGGATAATTATTTATTTCTTTTCAAAATTCAAGGGAGTAATTCAAATTTGGAAATTTATTAATAAATGAATGATACAATTAGAATAGATAGGGGAAAGTATTAAAGAGAATAACTAAAGATATATATACACATATACATATATATATATATATATATATATTGTCAGAAGTTTTTTTTCATTTAGAACCTACACATTATTTTCAATTAATTTAATATAAATTAATAGATTTTATTAAAGTCCCTAAGGTCTATTCTTCCCTTGGCATGTAGTCAAAGATTTTTTAATACAAGGATAACATCCTTGCTATTAACATTTAATTGAGGAAATATTTTAAAGTTATATTTTTTCCTCCTCTTTGTATATTTAGAATGCGCATTAAACAAGCACCTACATGAATTATGTCCATCAACAGTTAAATCTTAGGATTTAAGTTTTCCATCAATAAATGTAATCTTACAATCAAACTTAAATATTAAATTAAAATATAAATTTAATCATTTAATTGTTAAAACTTAATTCAATCTTTCAAGAATAAATTAAATTAGACAAACTAGAAATTCAAGTATAAATCTCTATGTCCAAATCCTAAATCAAACTTGCAATTTCAGAATTTTCAAACTACCGCGTTATTTCAACCTCCTCTTAAAATTAAAATAAATATATTCGTCCAAACTTCGATTTAAATAAAAAAATTCCCTTTCCCGTCATTATTTAAAATAAATTATTTTAAATATTAAAAATCCATTAAATTTCTAAAAATAAAAATTTTAAATTGGCCCCAAAATTCAGGGTTGTTACAAAATATATCAAAGCTCAGAAAATATCTTATAGCGGAATGGATAAAGTATAATAAAATCAAAGTATAGCCTTACCATAGTAACAATATTGCCTAACCAGTATCCAAAGCTATCATATCTCTGCCACAAATCTAACCTACGAGTATGTTATGAGGAGGGGGTCAGAACACAAGTTCTGGTGACTGGATTTAAACTATACACTTTGGATAATCCAACATATACCGTTCAATCACATTTTCTTATTTATTAGGTTGCTTGGGTTAACATCACTCAAGGTTTACACACACGTCATACCCATTTACTTTCCCAGTTGATTAACCTAATACATTATATATGTACCTACCCTACAATATTGAGTTACACCCCATGGTACCCCACTCCCATGGCCTACACCGTAATGCCAAAGAAATGAATGCAGTCCCTCATCCAACGCCGGAGTGATGTACGGATCTCTACATAAAAATGTTATGTTCCACATATATTTGCCATTACTATGCTACATAAGCATACAGACTGCCACCTTCGATCGAATCAGATTCCATACCAGAGTAATGCCCTCAAGTCTACAATATACCACCTAGAGCAGACATGCATGTATCTAGACTTTCCCACGTACGTATCGTCCGTCTTATTTGATGCCTTAACCGGACATAATGTGCACCGAGTTCTGTGGCAGGGCTATGCAAGAAACATGAAACTCGGTCGGGAGCTTTTCCATATCTGTATAGGCCTGCCTTTAAGGGCCTCAAAATACAGATATCCCTCGGGTCTGTTTTGTTTCATGGTGGCTATGGCCCTACCTTGCCCCCTCCCTCAACTAGTAAAGACTACAAGAGCTAAGAGACTTTCCCCTAAAAAACAATCTAAACATCCAGTTGACATCTCCCCTCAGCCACCGTACCTCGATAGTGAAAGGTGAATGGTCTATTGGGTTTAGCTCTAGTATTTTAGCAACCCACTGGCTGACGGTGACGGGTACCCGACGATCTACTATCCTTGTTGGTCCTGACCTCGCCTCCCATTGTGGCGATCGCCGAATCACCCTAGTGTCATCTCATTACAGCACTCTGACTGCGAGGCTACTTTTTCAATCAAGGCCCACCCACCTGGTAGTAACGTGCAGACCCAACCTATGCGAGCACAGCCTAAACATCTGTCACCGCATAGAAGACTACTTGGAGCACCTCATGTATCTCCGGAAGCCGCGTGCTTCCCCTTACAGTCCTTCGAAGCCGAAAGAATAATCATAGAATGTGCGATCCCCTCATGCCTTATGACACCACGATGGTCTACCCCGTTGGGTTATTCACACTCAAACGTGCGGACTGGTCCAAGCGCCTCACTTTAATATGTTATTAGACCCTATGTCTAAACATTCTTTTATGTGCTTGCTTTACCTCATCAGGTTTCCATTTAACTTGGTTATTCCCATTCACATTGGCTTCCTATTCAAGTTACCAAGTTCCTCTTGCTTATAAATTTCGGTCTTATAACTTAACCCATTCAAGCCCATTAATAAGCCCACAACATGTTAATCTCTAGATTGTGATCCAAGGTCTGTAATCCACAATCCCTTTATATTCTTGTTGATTTCAAAGTTACAATAACATGTTCTGCTTAATATGTAATTAAGTATATCTCAATTCACATGTTTTCTATTTAACATATTCGTCATTATTTATGATTAAACATAACTTATTTCATTTCACAAGTTTGCCTCATTCTTTCTTATTTAATCATAATTCAATTTTACACCGTCACTACAACTTATCGTTGTTTACTTAATAACTTAGTTCTCTTAACTAAGGTTCACTAATAAGTCTCCTTTCCATTTATTATAACCTAAGTTATAATTTCCACTTGTCCATACGACAAGCCTTAACTTATTATTCTTATCAGCAAATTTCAGATTCCCAAGTTACAGATTACTTAATTTATAATTAAGTACAACTTCTCACATTTCATAAATCCCCCCCCCCCTTTATTTTAATATAATAAATCGATATAATATATAAAGGATTTCCATAGCGACTATTTTAAAATTTGATTTGGCCATAAAACAAAATCTACAACACGAAAACTCGATTTTTCTCTTCCATTAGGAAAATATTATCAAATAGATTCGGACATTTCTTGTTTCGAGAAAATCTGACTTATTTTGGACCCTGTACAGCCGTTTGAAGTTCAAAACGCCATATTACGAACTACCGCGCCTCTAAAGCTCGTTTTATAATTAATTATAAATTAAACGTTCTAGCGCCGTTTAAATAAATGAATCTTTATTATAATTCAATATAAACAAATATTAAACCATTTTAAATCGTCCATTCACACTATACGGTAAATTCAACATTTCCCAAATATTTTGAAAATAAAATAATGTTATATTATTAATATTAATAACATATTAAAAATAAAATGGTTAAATTCGATTATATAAATTTTAAATCAATATTTTAAATAATTCAAATAATTAGCCAGAAAATACGGGACATTACAACGGTATTGGGTTCCCCTACTGTAAGTGACAGTTGTTCGATCAGCGTTTCCATTTCCATTGCTGTTTCCATTAGTATGAGCGTTGGAGCGGACAACAACGTTATTGATGAGGCTGAACCTCCTTCTTTGGTGTGGGCCCCTTGATTCGGAAGAAGAGGTTTCTGATATAGTATGTTGTAGTTGGGCGTTGCTTTGAACGAGCTGAATTCGAGCGATGATGCGTTGACTTTCTTGAAGTTGGCGCATAAGGTCGATGTTATTTTTCAACGCCTGGTAGAGTTCTAGAGCTGTATTTTCATACTTCTTATTAAGCGCGTGGATCTGTGCTTGAGTTACGGGGGCTTTGGGGTCCATAGGAAGAAGGGTATCTGTTTCGATCAGGATATCCGCAAGGTGAGGTTGGTGAGATGTTCCAGCTTCGGCTGCAGCAGAAAAGTCGATCATCTGATTCTTTGTTCGTTTTACCATCGTAAGCGGACTCGGCGGCAGGTTATGGAAGAAACCTAAAGCACGTCGAAGTCGAGATGGAGAGGTGTGACAATGACATGAATCTAATTTCTCAGTCAAAGAACTAGAATGTTGATGGTAAACTATGTTGTGAAAACCCAAGATTCTTAATTACTTAATAATATAGTTTCACATGGAAATATAAGTGCAGAGAGCAGTAAGTAACACGATGGATTTATAGTGGTTTGGTCCGATGTGAGGCCACGTCCACTTTGGAAGAGTCACTGATATTTTATTGACAATAATGAGTTACAGACTTAGGACTATCTCATGGCATCCTTTTACAAACATTTCCAAGTATTTTGATGTCATAATTATTATATATGAATATTAGGAAAAAGTCATTTTGTCCTTCTTCCTCCTCACAACAAGGATGTCACTAAAGAGGTCACTTGGAGAGCTCAAGAGGTGTCAAATCAGCCAATTTCCAACCCCTTTGAAGTGCAAGCTTAGCGGTATTTATAGTGGAGTAGTTAGATAGGAGTAGGTAGGATTTGGGGACCACAGGAGTGCGATTCGTATTCCTAAGTGCAGACCTCCCGAATTTAGGATCCCTCTCATTATGCCTAGAAAACTCATACCCACTCTAGGTTTACGAATTTTGTACCTCGTGGGGTACGAAACTCGTACCCCGTGGGGTACGTTAAATGTATTAGTGTCGCGGTGTCTGAAACCGGTTTTGCAGAGGAGCTCAGAATGTTGTACATAGGGTACAAACTTTAAGGGGGTAAGGGGTACGAGGCTCAAGGGACATGAGCTTATGGGGTTCGAAACGAAGGGGTTTGAAATTATGGGTATAACATAGTTTTGAGGAGTTGAGGCTTGTGCTAGCTGACCTCTTCCAAGCGTGTTTCCTAAGTCCTTTGGCGACACTTCGGACTTTTGCATCACGTGATGTGTTGAGTCAAGCGTGTCTCGTGTACTTTTGGGAACCAGACCAAAAGGATGGTTAACTGTAACACCCCACCTCCGCTAGGGTCACTCACAAAGGGAATGCACTAGCTTTGGTGGAGTATTATCTAGGTAAACATACACAGAAATATTACAAGACAGAACATAAATAAAACAGCGGAAGGAAAACCCAAATTTCATTTCTTTAAAATCTAGTAAGGTCTAAAGCCTTTTACATCAAAATGCTATTAAGTCAATTACATCGAAATCTGTCTTGCAATAGTAAAGAAGCATAAAACCATAGTTATAAATCATTCCCCAATAAAGAAAAGCAAACCATAGCCAAGAGAAATGCAAGCCATGCATGAAAGAGCTTTGGAGCTTGGTAAGATCCGAACTAAGCTGTATTCCCACCCTGCGAACCTAGGGGGGGAACGGAAGAAAAAGAGGCGAAACAAAACGGGTCAGTCATAAAGACTGAGTAAGTCCTAGTGACTTTCAGCATAAAAGCAGGTAAAGATAGCATGGCATGAATAAACTGAAAGTAAACATAAGCATGATGACAAGATAAGCTACAGGAAAGATAACCAAGAATAACCTCATATGGTTTTTGTCAAGTATAACATCGCCAGGTTTCCATTCAAGATAAACTAAGTATAATTTCGCAAGATTTCTATCAAGCATCGCAAGATTTCTCTACTTTACCATTAAAATATTTCTATGATATCTATTTGCTCTGCACCAACCGTACTAGTATCCCAACCTGTGTCATGTGTTAACTATAAAATGATCCCTTGCCCAATGTCATGAAATGATCCATTACTTGGTCTCACGAAACGATCTATTAATCGATCGGCTCCCTACAAGTCCTATCTCATTCATGTGTCTGTGTCATACGGCCCTATCACGAATGTAGTCACCTGTGCTAGGTCCACCATAGGTGTATCAAGCCCTAGGGTGCCAACCACCGACACGAATCAAGCACGCACAGTGTAAACCTACTGGTGCCCAATGCCTGCTTTTTCAACTCCGGACTACGTGCACGACCGTAGTCCGCCTGAACCTACAATGGCGCACCAACTCAGCCGTCGTTCTGGTCGCTTACAATCAGCCTAGTAATCATGCCCCACCCTGCCTAGTTCCAGGGTACCATGATACATCTAGTGGGTTACTGCTGAAAAGGACCGCGTAACTAGGGTTTCCGTCCAACAGGTTAAGTGTTGTAATTTAAATTCGAGACTTAACCCCATTAGTCTAGCATGTCAAGTTGGTTAAGTGTGGTCATTCAAGTTCATGACTTAACCTGTCTACGTGTCATGTCAAATTGGTTAAGTGTTGTCGTTCAAGTTCATGACTTAGCCCTACGAATCATGTGTCAAGTTGGTTAAGTATGTTCAAGCGGTTCGTGACTTAACCCTACCAAACCATCGTGTCAAATTGGTTAAGTATATTCAAGCGGTTCATGACTTAACCCTATCAAGTCATCGTGTCAAATTGGTTAAGTATATTCAAGCGGTTCATGACAAAACCCTATCAAGTCATCGTGTCAAATTGGTTAAGTATATTCAAGTGGTTCATGACTTAACCCTATCAAGTCATCGTGTCAAATTGGTTAAGTATATTCAAGCGGTTCATGACTTAACCCTATCAAGTCATTAATTCATTTATGCACCCCAACCTCTCACATCAGACCTGTTGTTGTGGTCACTGGATATGCCGGGCGGTTCCGGGCAGAATTACACCACAACTCAGTCTGACCTCGGGTTTTTCAAGTGCGATATGACCAACTACCCACATTGGATCCTATTGTTTGCAGTAACTGGATTTGCCGGGCGGTTCCGGGCAGAATTACACTGCAAACTCAACCCAACCTTGAGTTGGCCATTTTCTAGTTCATTCTAAATGTCATGTCCATGTTCAAGTTTCATGTCAAGTTCGTGTCTAGTTTCATGGCGAGTTTCATGTCAAGTTTCATGTTTTCACTTATGCATATTATCAAGTTAATGATTCATATTCATAACCAATTCATGTTTTTGCCTATTCTACCCAAATCGTGTTCCCATCGCACGTGAACGTGAATCGTTCTATACTACAAACAAATCCAAATCTCGAAATAGAGGGAATAGCATCAAAACTATGATAGGCAAAAGAGATGAGCATAAAGCGATAAAAAGGGGGTTACAAGACTAGCATGACATAACTTGAGATAATTGGTTACCACACCACTGACATATAGGATTCCAAATCTAGCAAGATAAGGCGATGGTCATGATAAACACCGACATAAAAGAATAGGCGTGCAAAAGCAAGCCAAATACAAGAATAATGGTTCTAGTGGTTTTGGTGTACATAATTGCGAATAAACTAAGCAAGTCACACCCTAGGTATATGATTCAACAAAATGTCAATTCGGTGCACAACATGGTTTTCAACTATGGTGTCATGGGCATGAACAATCAACTATAATAGTCTTAGGCAATTAACCCCAACAGTCATTGGTACAAATCTCATAGCTATGAATCATAAGCGACTCATCACAATGATCATGGATAATTATCAAAAATAGTTCTAGGCAAATAGTCATGGACAATTAATGGTAATAGTTTCAAAGTCATGGTCATAGATAATGGTCTTATGTTCATAATCATAGGTAATAATCCTCATAGTCAAGAGTCATAGGTGATTAACCACAATTGTCCTTGTCATAGTCATAGGCAACAGTCTTACGTTCACCGTCATAGGCACAGACATAGTCTTATTAGTCATAGGCGGTCTTATGTTCACCGTCATAGTCACAGGCATAGTCATATTAGTCATAGGCAGTCTTATGTTCTCAGTCATAGTCCTTGTCCATTAACAATACATTCAACGTCATAGGCATGTTAAGGTTATAGACACGAGAGAATTTGATTTACAACATGAATAGGTCTGAAAGTCAAGATCCAAGACGAACAAGAATAGATAAGAATCAATCACCATACATAGATCCAATTCCAATTTACAACATGGATATTAAGTTTACAGCTTTTATCTAAAAGTAACTTGAACTTACATTGATTGGCTAAGAGAGGACAAATCGATTCGTTGTCGCGTTGAAACGTCTAACTTGATTAATCTTCTGATTTGATTCAATATGGTCTAGGCGTCGTTGCAGAAGCTTCAATCTCTAGTTTGAATTGAGTTGCTAGCTTCTAGTTTTGATTCCAGCAGAGTAGCGATGCCATTTTTATTTTTATTTAGAACAGAGGAAGAGTAGAAGCAGAATAGAATTGTGTAGAGAAGGCTAGGTTTGGGGCTGTTTAAATAGGTTTAGGCAGATGAATCTGGACAGAAATCGGACTAGATACATCAGAACGAACACTGGCCCAAAAATGGGCTCGGGGACTAGGTCGACACCCAAGTCGACTGCCCAGTCGACCTGGGGGGGGGGTCGACTGCCCAGTCGACTCCCAAGTCGACCTGGGTCTGGGCGGGAAATTTCCCGCCCAGTCTATTCTGCGTTTGAAATTTGAATTTTGAATTCGAATTCGAGTTGTTTTGAACTCTGAATATTTCTGAAACTTCGGAGGGTCATATCTCCCTCATACGGACTCCGATTCTCGCAAACTCGGACTCGTTTCCAAGCAGAATTTCTAGTCGGATGCAATGGCGCAACCCGTTTCCCTTGATTCTGATCTTAAAATTTAATTCTGCCTTGATTTATGATTTTAACATGTTGTTAAAATTCGGGTTGTTACATTCTCCCCTCCTTAAAGGATTTCGTCCCCGAAATCTTCAAGTTAAGGAGAATGTGTCCTACCATCCAATCATCCATCTACTCAATCATCAATCACAGGCATCCATCGTCCTTAATAGATTTCTAATGCTATATGAACTTATGCAGAAAGTGTGTGTATATGTTCCTTGTCTAATGCAAATGATCATGCCTGATTGATCTTCTTAATGCAAAATACATCTAGTGCCATGAGTCCAACATGTATGCAAATAGTCCTAGTCACAATAACACTACATGTGTGCACAAACATCCATCCATATGCAACATCCACATGATAACACATTCAAATTCATCCATAAACAAGTATAAACACTCATGCATATGTAATATGAAAGGTGACTGAGCCGATATAGTGCCTAATGTGTAAATGCATCCACGAGCAACCACTAGCAACCACTTGCAGCCACTTGCAACCATCAATCATAACATGTCTCAAACACTTGTTTACACCCAATTGTTCCTTCCTAAAGGTATAGCCGAATGATAGAAGCAAGTAAAAACCTTGTGCCCATTAGGCCATGTCAAAACTGGAAATATATGTCACATATATACTGATCAGGAGCAGAACTCCCTAAGCACCAGCCCCAGAGACCGAAATCAACATCAGGCTGACACCCAAAGAATTACTCAATCAAACCAATATACGTTTCGAGGAAACTAAGCATGATGGACTCCTTTTAGGTCACAAGGGAATCCCTTCTTAAAACTAACCCGTATCCTATAAAACCCAAAGAGTTTAGTCAACCCAACGGACACCCTCAAGCCCCAAAATGTATTACTAACAGATGAGTCATACTCCCTATGGGGTTTGCAACAGAAATTTGATTGAGAATAGGACCGAGAGGAAAAAGATAACATGCAAGTAAGCTCTACAAGAAAAGAGGGACCAAGGATATACTCTTAAAAAGAGATATGATGCACGTATCTAGTCTTCAATCTTCTAAGTCGCGTTTCCTTGAGCTTAACTCCATTGTGCTTTGACCGTCTTTAACTTCACAGATTCTTAATTCTTGTTTCCAAAATATGAGTTGGAACTCATTTCACTGTTGCCTCTCGTTCCACTTTCACCTATCCTCCTTCTAGTATACTCGGCTCAAACTTAACTACGTACTCATGGTTTCATGCAAACTCTCCAAAATTCACTAGTGAATCTTGGATCTCGTTCACTTACTAGGGGGTATTCCACGCAGAAGAACTATCTCTTGAAAATAACAAATATCAACCATGTTGCCAAATGTACTTACTAAGGTGACTTTCTACAACTCATGCATAAGTGAAATGAACCATCCGCCTTAGTGGTGAACACTACTCGAGCGGATCAATAAATGTATCAAGAGATTCTAGGTAACTAATCATGAGAGAACCCTAAAGGTTACATGCGACTTCGAGGGTATTACTGAGGCAAGTCAAGAGTCTAACTACCCACTTTTCAAAACCGAGAATGTCACCCTTACTGGATAACTACTCCATTGCTAGAATCAACCCATAGCCCAAAACATAAACATAAGCATTACTTCTAAACTCAACACTTAGCATAGACATTCTCAAATCCAAACAAATCATGAATACATGAGCCGATTCCCCAACAGGATTTGAGACAAAAATGGGATCCTCTACTACGCTTGTACTAAGGTGCAGAGACTCAACTATCGAGGCAGAATTAAAAGGATGCGATGTATAAAAACAAAGTTCCCATGGTATGATAGAAAAGAGAAGCTAAACTTTTAACAGAAACGTTACCACCTCTCTTAGGTATGCTAGTAGTGAGAGCATACAATTGCCCTCTTGACGATCTTGTTCTTTGCCCTTGTCCTTGTCCTATGATACTTAACTACATGTCCCTTTTTACCATACCAACGATGTTCTTTCTTGTCATGGGTTTTATTATTCTTTTACTTTGACCTCTTCCCTTTCACCTTTTCCTCCTTCGTGGATTACGCCTTATCAACAAGTTTCTCATCCTTAGGCTTGTGTTCTTTATCCTCGTTCTTACAATCCTTGTATAGCTTGTTGACAAGTTTCTCGAAAGCTACCTCCATCGCACGACAACCCTACAAAGCTTGAAATAAGATTAGTCGCAGATGGAACTACTGCGGCTACAGATGGAGGTTGGGCACTACTTTACCCTCCGACATGTGTTGTATGCCTACAAACTATGGTGAAAAAGAAAGAGAGAAGAGACTCAAGGAGAGAATCAAAAGATAGTGCATATGGCTTTGGGGAACATGCCTTTCGTAAAACAAAACTTTTCTTTAGAAAAATGCTTCTTTGTAAACGTTTTGAAAATAGTTTCAGAAGTTTTTTTTTAAAAGCTTTTGCCCAGTCAGGTAACCTTCTGCTCTGATACCAAATGTAACACCCCACCCCCGCTAGGGTCACTCACAAAGGGAATGCACTAGCTTTGGTGGAGTATTATCTAGGTAAACATACACAGAAATATTACAAGACAGAACATAAATAAAACAGCGGAAGGAAAACCCAAATTTCATTTCTTTAAAATCTAGTAAGGTCTAAAGCCTTTTACATCAAAATGCTATTAAGTCAATTACATCGAAATCTGCCTTGCAATAGTAAAGAAGCATAAAACCATAGTTATAAATCATTCCCCAATAAAGCAAAGCAAACCATAGCCAAGAGAAATCCAAGCCGTGCATGAAAGAGCTTTGGAGCTTGGTAAGATCCGAACTAAGCTGTATTCCCACCCTGCGAACCTGGGGGGGGGGGGGAACGGAAGAAAATGAGGCGAAACAAAACGGGTCAGTCATAAAGACTGAGTAAGTCCTAGTGACTTTCAGCATAAAAACAGGTAAAGATAACATGGCATGAATAAACTGAAAGTAAACATAAGCATGATGACAAGATAAGCTACAGGAAAGATAACTAAGAATAACCTCATATGGTTTTTGTCAAGTATAACATCGCCAGGTTTCCATTCAAGATAAACTAAGTATAATTTTGCAAGATTTCTATCAAGCATCGAAAGATTTCTCTACTTTACCATTAAAATATTTCTATGATATCTATTTGCTCTGCACCAACCGTACTAGTATCCCAACCCGTGTTATGTGTTGACTATAAAATGATCCCCTGCCCAATGTCATGAAATGATCCATTACTTGGTCTCACAAACGATCTATTAATCGATTGGCTCCCTACAAGTCCTATCTCGTTCATGTGTCTATGTCATACGGCCCTATCACGAATGTAGTCACCTGTGCTAGGTCCACCATAGGGTGTATCAAGCCCTAGGGTGCCAACCACCGACACGAATCAAGCACGCACAGTGTAAACCTACTAGTGCCCAATGCCTGCTTTTTCAACTCCAGACTACGTGCACGACCGTAGTCCGCCTGAACCTACAATGGCGCACCAACTCAGCCGTCGTTCTGGTCGCTTACAATTAGCCCAGTAATCGTGCCCCACCCTGCCTAGTTCCAGGGTACCATGATACATCTAGTGGGTTACTGCTGAAAAGGACCGCGTAACTAGGGTTTCCGTCCAGCAAGTTAAGTATTGTCATTTAAATTCGAGACTTAACCCCATCAGTCTAGCATGTCAAGTTGGTTAAGTGTGGTCATTCAAGTTCGTGACTTAACCCGTCTACGTGTCATGTCAAATTGGTTAAGTGTTGTCGTTCAAGCTCATGACTTAGCCCTATGAATCATGTGTCAAGTTGGTTAAGTATGTTCAAGCGGTTCGTGACTTAACCCTACCAAACCATCGTGTCAAATTGGTTAAGTATATTCAAGCGGTTCATGACTTAACCCTATCAAGTCATCGTGTCAAACTGGTTAAGTATATTCAAGCGGTTCATGACTTAACCCTATCAAGTCATCGTGTCAAATTGGTTAAGTATATTCAAGCGGTTCATGACTTAACCCTATCAAGTCATCGTGTCAAATTGGTTAAGTATATTCAAGCGGTTCATGACTTAACCCTATCAAGTCATTAATTCATTTATGCACCCCAACCTCTCACATCAGACCTGTTGTTGTGGTCACTGGATATGTCGGGCGGTTCCAGGCAGAATTACACCACAACTCAGTCTGACCTCGGGTTTTTCAAGTGCGATATGACCAACTACCCACATTGGATCCTATTGTTTGCAGTAACTGGATTTGCCGGGCGGTTCCGGGCAGAATTACACTACAAACTCAACCCAACCTCGAGTTGGCCATTTTCTAGTTCATTCTAAATGTCATGTCCATGTTCAAGTTTCATGTCAAGTTCATGTCTAGTTTCATGGCGAGTTTCATGTCAAGTTTCATGTTTTCACTTATGCCTATTATCAAGTTAATGATTCATATTCATAACCAATTCATGTTTTTGCCTATTCTACCCAAATCGTATTCCCATCGCACGTGAATGTGAATCGTTCTATACTACAAACAAATCCAAATCTCGAAATAGAGGGAATAGCATCAAAACTATGATAGGCAAAAGAGATGAGCATAAAGCGATAAAAAGGGGGTTACAAGACTAGCATGACATAACTTGAGATAATTGGTTACCACACCACTGACATATAGGATTCCAAATCTAGCAAGATAAGGCGATGGTCATGATAAACACCGACATAAAAGAATAGGCGTGCAAAAGCAATCCAAATACAAGAATAATGGTTCTAGTGGTTTTGGTATACATAATTGCGAATAAACTAAGCAAGTCACACCCTAGGTATATGATTCAACAAAATGTCAATTCGGTGCACAACATGGTTTTCAACTATGGTGTCATGGGCATGAACAATCAACTATAATAGTCTTAGGCAATTAACCCCAACAGTCATTGGTACAAATCTCATAGCTATGAATCATAAGCGACTCATCACAATGATCATGGATAATTATCAAAAATAGTTCTAGGAAAATAGTCATGGACAATTAATAGTAATAGTTTCAAAGTCATGGTCATAGATAATGGTCTTATGTTCATAATCATAGGTAATAATCCTCATAGTCAAGAGTCATAGGTGATTAACCACAATTGTCCTTGTCATAGTCATAGGCAACAGTCTTACGTTCACCGTCATAGGCATAGTCTTATTAGTCATTGGCGGTCTTATGTTCACCGTCATAGTCACAGGCATAGTCATATTAGTCATAGACAGTCTTATGTTCTCAGTCATAGTCCTTGTCCATTAACAATACATTCAACGTCATAGGCATGTTAAGGTTATAGAAACGAGAGAATTTGATTTACAACATGAAAAGGTCCGAAAGTCAAGATCCAAGACGAACAAGAATAGATAAGAATCAATCACCATACATAGATCCAATTCCAATTTACAACATGGATATTAAGTTTACAGCTTTTATCTAAAAGTAACTTGAACTTACATTGATTGGCTAAGAGAGGACAAATTGATTCGTTGTCGCGTTGAAACGTCTAACTTGATTAATCTTCTGATTTGATTCAATATGGTCTAGGCGTCGTTGCAGAAGCTTCAATCTCTAATTTGAATTGAGTTGCTAGCTTCTAGTTTTGATTCCAGCAGAGTAGCGATGCCATTTTTATTTTTATTTAGAACAGAGGCAGAGTAGAAGCAGAATAGAATTGTGTAGAGAAGGCTAGGTTTGGGGCTGTTTAAATAGGTTTAGGCAGATGAATCTGGACAGAAATCGGACTAGATACATCAGAACGAACACTGGCCCAAAAATGGGCTCGGGGACTAGGTCGACACCCAAGTCGACTGCCCAGTCGACCTAGGGGGGGGGGGGTTCGACTGCCCAGTCGACTCCCAAGTCGACCTGGGTCTGGGCGGGAAATTTCCCGCCCAGTCTATTCTGCGTTTGAAATTCGAATTTTGAATTCGAATTCGAGCTGTTTTGAACTCTGAATATTTCTGAAACTTCGGACGGTCATATCTCCCTCAAACGGACTCCGATTCTCGCAAACTCGGACTCGTTTCCAAGAAGAATTTCGAGACGGACGCAATGGCGCAACCCGTTTCCCTTGATTCTGATCTTAAAATTTAATTCTGCTTTGATTTATGATTTTAACATATTGTTAAAATTCGGGTTGTTACATTAACAGTTGTAGGCAAGCAAGAAAAGCAAAAAAGTATTAATGACAAATGAAGAATGAATTACAAAGAAATAAAAATTATTTATCCATCCTTATTAAAATTCCTCTTCTCTATTCAACAAATTGGTATCAAAACTATGGCGAATTCAGATCGTTGGGGCATGTACCGTTTCCACAATTTACCAAGTTGAGTTGCGACAATTGGAGCATTCAAATATGTACACTTCTAGGTGCACAAGATGCATGGGAATTGTCAAAAATGGCTACATGGAAATAGAAAATATGTTGAACTTGTTGGAAAATTAGTTAAAAACATTGAAAGAAATGCATATAAAAGAAATGAACATCTTCTACCTTTGGTTTCGTGCAGTGGACGAATCGGGATTCAAAAAAATATCGATGCAGAATATTCAAAAGAAGCGTGTGACACTTTGAATAAGGTCCACAAGGGTGAGGTTCAAGTTAAACAAGTGAGGCTTCAAACTCTTCGTGGCGAGTTAGAAGCAGTGAAAATGAAGGAGTCGAAAGGAATATCTGACTACATCACGCATGTGCAGATAGTGGTGAATCAATTCAAACGCAATGGAGAAAACATAAATGATGAAAGGGTTGTGGAAAAGATTATGCGGTCATTGACCAACAATTTCGAAAACGTTGTATGCGCAATTGAAGAATCAAAGGATTTGGCAGAAATGACCATCGATGATCTTACGGGTTCTCTTGAAGGACATAAACAACGGAAAATGAAAATAAAACAAGAGCAACTCGAAGAGGCATCACAGGCTAAAGAAATTCTCAAGGAAGAAAAGGTGATGTATGCACAACAAAATCAAGGAAGGGGACGTGGTCATGGTGATCATGGTTTTGGTCGTAGTGGAGACCATGGATTTGGAAATATCTCTGAGAAAATAGTTATCGAACCAACAAAATTGGCGTGGCAGAGGATATAGTTTTGGAAGAGGCGCTTGATCAAATCATTCAAATGTTGAGTGCTACAACTGTGGTAAGTATGGACAGTATGCGAAAGAAAGCTATTCTAAGAAAAAGGTGGAAGAAAACGCAAACCTGGTTGCGTAAGAAGAAACAAGAGATGACAGTGTTGTCTTGATGGCCCATAAGGAAAATTCTCCTGACAACGACGTAGTATGGTATCTCGGCACTGGTGCAAGTAATCATATGTGAGGGAAAAAACACTTTTTGTGAAGATGTAAAACGTAAAGGATGGACATGATCCATTTGGAAATGCGTCAAAAATTCAAGTGAAGGCCAAGGAAAAATCTGTTTTTCTTGAAAGGATAGTAAAGAATGGTTGATTGATGATGACTGTTATGTGCCTGAATTGAAGAGTAACATTAACATGGGGGCAACTATTAGTGAACGGGTATTCAGTTTTCATGAAAGATCGAATGTTACCTTTAAAGAAAAAAATTGATCATTTCCTTGCACATGCAGAGATGACCAAGAATTGAATGTTCAAACTCAATATGAGAAACATCCGAGAAAGGTGTTTTCAAGTCAACGTGGAGGTAGGCCTAGCAATTAGAACCGAGGACCGAAAACCCAAACCGACCCGAAAATTCCCAAGACCGTATCGAAGTCGATGGGTCTCGGATCGGGTCTAGGTGATGAAAATACAACTAAGACCCGATCAAACCCGACACAAACTGGCCCGACCCGAAAGATGCATTCAAAAAGCATTGAATATATGTATTTTTAGTTTTAAAATCCCACCTGACCAGAATCGAAGCTTGGGTCAGGTTGGGTCCAGATTATTGGAATATATGGTTCATACCCGACAAAACCCAACTTGCATAGAATCGAGACCCGCCGGTTCAGGGGAGGGTCCATCAGGTCAGGACTAATTGCCACCCCTACTTGGAGAATAAGGCATCATTATGTTGTGGTATTGTTTCATCAACGTCTTCTTCTTTGCGGGGATAGACATGTTCATGAAAATGTTAACAAAGAGTCACAAACAAAATCAGATAAGCCAAATTATGATCATGATGAAGAAAGTGAGATGTATAATTCCAGGGATAGTGTTTTTCAAGATGACGACCCACATAGTGGCATAAATTCTTACCATTCAAATAGGCAAGTTTTTGAACCTCATGAAGTGGATGATGCTAATGAAAAGATATCATCAATCATTTCAGTTTTGCAGCAGTTAAATCTAATGAAGAAGGTGTCAAGGCAGCATCTGCAGAGAATAATCTTACTGTAATAATTTGTAGTCACCTATAGGTCATTGATGCAGGCTTATCGCCTTTAAGCTTTAGTAGTTTTGGCTTTTACAAGAATAATACAACACTTTTTGGATCATTTCCATCAAAGCCCTTGAGGGGTAATTATATGGATGCTGGTCCAGTTTCAGAAGAAACTACACTTGATCAATTAAATTCCGGAAATACCGAGTATTATGATAATGATCAACTAAAGAAACCACCAGATGAGAATGTGACAAACACAAGAAGGTATAATATGCATTCAGTTTCCTAACCTGACAGTATAAATGAGACACATGATGTCCAAGGAAATTTTCTATCTGGCTTGGATTATATTTTTCCGTTCACAGGTCGACCTACTGCTACATATAGTTATCTAGAGATAAATTCACAAATGTGAAATCATTCTCCATTTTCAACATTAATGCAGCTGTCGCTCCCATTTAGTCATTTTGCAAACATTATTGGTTATCCATTTATGCCTCAAATCTATGCATATTTTCCATACGTGACAAGCAATTATACTTTCTTGCCATCCCAAGAAGCAACTATGAAGTTTAACAGTATGCTTCCACAATACAATTCTGGAATTTCTAGGACATTTAAATAAAGATAACATGTGAATGAGTCATGTTGCAACTCATGATCGAGTGGCAGATATATTTACAAAGCCCTACCAAAAGCGCTTCTCATGATGATTGGAATGAAGAATGGAAAATGTTTGAGTTTGTTAAAGAAAAATAACAATTCATAAATTTTGTATTCATATTACGTAGTAAGCCTTCGACCATATTATATTGGGTTTATTCATAATTAGACCAACAGGTCTTGTATATAATGTTCTATATACAAATCGAAGCACTCTGTAATTCTAATACACAACTTTACATTTCATCAACCTCAATTTATTCCTTCATAACTGCTTTAATACAATTCATCATCAAAATTATACGTTTTATCAAAATTCAACATGGTATCAGAGCTAAGTGCCTTGCGGTATTCCCCATCAGAGTAAATTCATCATTTGGGCATTGACTGTGATTCTCAACCAAACTGATTTAACATTTCATTATTTAACCTTGTGCCATCCAAGAAAGGAGAAAGTGAGAATTTCTTCATCACTCTTTTTCCCTTTGGTTGCAGCAAGGCTATCTTCTCTCCTTATTGATCAAGTAAAGTTGTTTCAGTGCCATATCTAGAAGCGATGATTCATGGATTGCCTTCGTCAACCACTGCGGTTTACCTCTGAAACACCATTCTTTCGGTTTCCTAACTTTCATGCCTCAAAGATTGATGCAGTCACAGTTCTTGATAAATTTTTGATCATTTTCTCTCATGGCTAACCAAGGAGACATCACAAGCCCATTGTTCTCATTGGCCATGGTCTCGTAAAATCAACCAAGCCCCATTCCTGATTTGATAAAGGCAGTTGTCAAGCTCCAAAACAAATTGATCTCGATACAACTCGATGAATCTAACTAACTGCCATGGAAATTACAAATAGAGATTGTTATAAGAGGTTACGGCTTAGATGATTATGTTATTGGAACAAAGATAAATCCATCAAAATTTATAAGAGACAGTGAAGATAAACTCGTGCTAATTAAGATTATATTACTCATCAAAGGCAAGATAGCCTCATATATTCTTGGATTATGTCATCCATCAGTGCAACAATTTTTCCACAATTGATTGAATGCAAAGCACCATGAGAAGTGTGGTCTACTATTGGAAGAAACTTTACCTCTTAGTTATCTGTGAGGATTACGCACTATAGAAGGCAATTTCAGAATACTAAAAAAAAAGGGTCAACAATGAATGAATATCTCCTCAAAGTAAAAAATCTGTGTGATCAACTTGTACCTACAGGGAAGAAAATAACAGGATCAGAACAGGTTCTGTCAATAATCAGTGGTCTAGCTGATGACTACGAGGCTGTTGTAGCAATTATCTCATCCACTATAAGAAAAACTGCATATAGCAGCGGCAATATCCGCTTCTAATCCGTCGCTATATTGGTCTTAGCGACGAATTTCCCGCATAACACTATGGTCGGTAAAAACCATGATGGTAATTATGTCATATTTTACGACGGAATTTAGAATGAGTTTTCTGACAGTTTTCCATCATTTTACTAATTATATAATAAAAATAAAATTTTATTAATTAATTTAATTTTAATTTATATACCGACTATTTACCGACGGATAAATAATTTACAATAAAATATTATTTATAAAAGACTTTGGTAAACCTTAACTAATTGCCAAGGGATTAGTGACGGATTTTAATTTATTTAAATAGTTAATCTAGCATCATCTGTAAGTAATCTGTCGTTGTTCCCCTTCTAATCATCAAGTATTATATATATATATATATATGTATGTATATATATATATACATACACATAAATACATACATATGTATATTTATCGAACTAATATCAATCAACTATGAACACCGAAATAAATAGCACATCCAAGAATACAAAGTTAATTTTGCAATTATGATTTATTTCTTCGTTCGGTACATTCAACTTTGACGACTTACGTCCAAGTGTACACTAGTAATATACATTTAAACAAAAGCATAACCATCTAACATTACACCTAAAATTACAAGAGACTACTGCTTTATTACCATCTAAAGAAGTTGCTTTTTGACTCGGGATCTTGCTTCAAAAAGAACATCAAATATAGTAGCTCTTTCATTTTGTTCTTTCGTACCTCCAATATGTAAAGCTGTATGTCTCCCTTTTTCGGTCCCAAGATCTTGAAGCATTTGCTCTACATCACCTTGAAGCATTTTTCGCAAATTATAACATGAAATCTGGTTAATAATAACACAATATTTGATAACATGCTGTATAAACAAAATTATGATGTATCAAATGGTTGGTTACTGAGAAAATCTTGATTGAACCTAATTTTATGTGTAGTAGTCAGTTCAGATGTAGGGTAAACAGTGAAGCAACTCCTTGGGGGTAAACTGACCCAGTAGGGTTTGATAAGAGAACCAAGGATTAGCAGTCATGATTTACCTCATCTCCTAGAGAACAAATTGCAAGAACTACTTGCTCAATACATAGTTTAGCTCCATTGCTTACTAAAATCTAATCAGTTGCATATTCTAATCCATTCTCCTTTGTCAGAGGGGAAAAATACATTATTGCAAAGACAAGAAAATTAGAATGTGTAGTGTAGCATTCGCAGAAAACTAACCCTTGAAATTTACTTTACCATTTACAACTATCCATAACTGAAATCCACTGAGATATTTAACTTTATCTGCTATCACAATAACCAAAAAAATATTCGTACATTAAATATGCAACACCCTTAAAATAACATTTGGTAGAAGCATACTTATATAAAATGCAGTAATAACCAAAAGGAGTATCTCGCAAATAGCCCCGCTTCAACCCTCTTTAACACCATGATTCTGTATCCCACCATGATTTTGTATCCCTCCATGATTCCCAATTGACTGTATCCCACCATGATAAATAGTAGGAGTATCTCGCAAATAGTCCCCCATACTGACTTTGTATCCCAACATGATTCCCAGCTTTTATCCATAAACACTTGCTGTAACATAAGATAAAGTCAGTTTATATGTATTGACCTTAAGACAGTGCATACCAAGAGCAAACAAATGAAGTCAAAGTAAAATTTCCCCCACAACAAAACATGAGAGCCATCAGCTTCAACCTCCTTCAACCCGCTTTAACCGCCCCAAATCCACAAAACTGCCCAGCTTAACTGAATCGCATCCCTTGCTTCTCCTCTATTCACCATCGACAGTCGCTATTGATGCCCTTCACTAACCCATAGCAGCTGCATCTTCATCCAAAAAAAAAAAAAAACAGTCACCTTTTCAAAACAATCCCCAATTCTCCTCTCCAAACACCTAATACTTGTAACAACAAAATGCAACCTCATCTATAAATCCCCAAAACCAACCAAAATCGCGAATTCAACCAAAATCCCAAAAAAACCAATCTCCCCTCAGCTCAAATCACCTGGAACAGCCAAATAGCCAATGTTCAACCCCGAGCCACAATCACGCAACTTGCACTTCAATAATAAAGCTGGATTATAATAATCAATAAGCCAGATTGAAGGAAGAACACGAAGCAAAAGGATTGCGATAAAGAACCGCATCACCTACCTTTCGCTATATGAAGTAAAAGAATTTCGATGGAAGTAAAGCAGGCAAAAGAGAATTAGGTTTAACAATTTGGGATTCGGGAGTTTTCATATGAAGCGGAAAAAAATGACTGTAAGAACGATGCGGTAGCACAAAAAATAGGGGTTAGGGTGAAAATTTTGACTTGGAACCAAAAAGTTTTGGTCTGGAGCCAAATTAACATTTGATTTTGGAGCCACAATTTTAGAATCATGGGGAAAAGTGCAGTACGCTGTGAAAAAAATATTTGAAATTAATTATTAAAGTTAATTAGTTAATATTAATTATTAATTACTGAATAAATTTGTAGTAACCTTTTAGGAAAAAATTATTATAGAATTTTTTGTTGAAAGATTGTCATGCTAATTTGCTATTAATTGATGATTGTGCAATGTTTATAGATTGTATTCAACCAGCTACCGTGAACAATTTTAGATTGATCGTATTTTATTTAAAATCAAAATTGCAAAACTAACAAATGGATTGTTATTCACTAACACATGACGTAAAATTGCGATAACGGATTTGAAGAAAGTGAAATGGTGTAAAGTAGCTAAAATACGGATATATAAGAAAAAAATTGAATTGCATACCATTAGAAAGATAGATCGTTTCTTCTAGGAACGGGAAGTAAGTTAAGATCTCAGATTAATCGGGGATTCATTACAAGGCTATAAGGCTTAACGAAATTTGATCAATTCGCAAATAATTACCTTTTAAAAAAAAAAGTTGCTGAAAATTTATTGGCAAAATCACTTGACAAAAAAGCAGTTGTAAATTAGAATTTACAACTTTAGAATTGTTTTCGAGTGGAGTCAAAATTTTCGTTATTTAGAGCTAGATAAACTTGTTTAAGTCAAAAATAAGGTAAAAAAAAGTTCATACCTTGATTTTTTTTAATATTTTCAAATTTTACAAAAACTTGAACATCACCGTTGTAAAGGAGTGCAGCAGATTAGGTCAAGGGTAATTTTGGGTCCTGTAATGAAGTACTCAACATTTCAATGAAGCGGGAATTTAAAATAATAGGCGGGATGGGT
Source organism: Allium sativum (assembly GCA_030737875.1). Classification (NCBI taxonomy): domain Eukaryota; kingdom Viridiplantae; phylum Streptophyta; class Magnoliopsida; order Asparagales; family Amaryllidaceae; genus Allium; species Allium sativum. The sequence goes on from CM060922.1 coordinate 1,053,980,644, forward strand.
AAAATTTTGGACTGGAAATGTAACACTCCACCTCCGCTAGGGTCACTCACAAGGGAATGCACTAGGTTTGGTGAAGCATTATCGAGGTAAACATGCACAGAAATATTACAAGGCAGAACATATATATAAAACAGCGGAAGTAAAACAAATTTCATTACCTTATAAAATAAGGTCTAAAGCCTTTTACATCAGAATACATCAAAACCTGTCTTGCAATAGTAAAGAAGCATAAAACCTTTTCATAAATTATTCCCCAAATAAAACAGTAAGGTAGCCATAGCCAAGAAAAGTCCAAGTCATGCATGATGACCTTCAAGCAGAGGAAGTCCGAACTAAACAACAGCATTTCCTCCCTGAAAACCTGGGGGGGGGGGGGAACGGAAGACAAAGAGGCGAAAGAAAACGGGGTCAGTCATAAAGACTGGTAAGTCCTATCTACTTCCAGTATAAAAACAGGTAAAGGTAACATGACATGCATAAACTGAAAGTAAACATAAGGATGACGACAAGATAGATAAGCTAAACCAAGATAACTGAATTAACTACTGTAGCAAGATAAACTAAGGTATCATGATAAACTACGGTGTCAAGAATCGAGGTATCACATCGTCAGGTTTCTATCAAGTATACTATCACAAGGTATCTATCATGTATAACATCCCACGGTATCTATCACGTAAATTTGCTCTGCACCTCTCGTACTAGTATCCCAACCCGCGTCATGTGTTAACTATGAATGTCCCTTGCCCAATGTCATGTAATGGTCCATGTCAACCTAATATATAGCATATGTAGGTTTTCCCAACTCGTATGTTTCTTTCCATGTATAAGTTCAGTCCTTTGCCGTAGGCCATACGGGCTTTCCCATGTAAACGTTTTATCCTTGAGGTTATTTTGGACTGCTACCCTTGATCTAGTTATGTTTCCTTACCATGAACTATCGCGCGTTCACTTAGGATTTATGCCACCTAGGACCACTAGGGATTATGCTACCTAACGAACGTTTCCGTGTCTCGGTTTGGGTTCAGCCACCTAGGGCCACTAGGGATTATGCCACCCGTCAACCGCGCCCTTTATCCCGCGTATGTATCGTGAATCGTTTTCCATGTCTAGACGCACATGTTCCTCAATGTGCTATCCGAGTTCCGTGCCAGGGCAAATCAAGAAATACGGAACTCGGTCGGGAGCTTTAAGTCGTCTGCTGATGCAGATATCAAGGTCTGTTTTTGTACCCGTGGCTATGGTCCCACGTGACCCCTCCCTCAACTACTGAAAGGCAATCCAAGAAAAATCATGTATGAGAACTACACTAAGGCCCATCGATGCCCACTTCCAGATAGCCAACCTCACCCATAACTCGATAGCTAGTATATGGTCTTTTGGGAGTTCCCTGCCTTTCCGTACGTACACGATTGACTAAAGATGGTAGGTAGTCGGCGACATGCTATCCCGGGGCAAAATCAAGTATCGTCGACCCCACGCTAATCCATCCCAGTCTTTAGGTCGCTCGCATAGCAACCAAGGCATACTCTTGGCTCTTCTACCGCAGACCTTAACCTCTGTGAGGCCAGGTTTCATGGACCACTTGCCACCTCACAGAGGGATACCAAGAGTACCCTCACGTTCCCCGAAGCTTCCGCTTCGTCACCCAGTTCGCTGGAGCTTTTATCCAAGTCAGATAACTTGCTCCTCCTCGTATACTAAGCGATGACCTACCGTACCAGGTTACTCATCTCTTTATGAACTAGTCCCATCTCCTTAGCTAAGAATTTTTACTTAGTTACCCTTAACTAAGGTTTACCATTTAGCCCCTCTTTCCGCTATCCTTGTTAACTACGATTTCCAACCTAGTCCCCTGAGCTAGGGTTTAGTCAAATGGGTTAAGTGTTGTTATCCAAGTTCATGACTTAACCCGCCTACGAATCATGTCAAGATTGGCTAAGTACTCAAGTTTAAGGCTTAGCCCTACAGGTTGGTTAAGTGTACCAAGAAGCTCATGACTTAACCTTATCAAGTCAAATTGGTTAAGTATTTATTTGTCTTAACCCTATCAGATTATCATGTTAGATTGATTAAGCATAGATTATCTTAATCCCATCAGATTCTCGAGTCGGATTGGTTAAGTATGGGTTAGCTTAACCCCATCCACTAATCGTATTACAATGGTTAAGCCTACTTTTAAAAGGTCTTGTGACTTAACCCTATCAGGTCTCCTATTAGGTTGGTTAAGTATAAGTTACTTAACCTCATCAAATCATCACGTATAATTGGTTAAGTATAAGCTACTTAACCCCATTAGATTATCATGTTAAATTGGTTAAGTATTGGTTACTTAACCCCATTGAATTACCAAGTTTAGATTGGTTAAGTGTTTAACTTAACCCCATCGAATTCCCGTGTTTAGATTAGTTAAGTATAGGTTACTTAACCCCATCTAATTACCGTGTTTAGATTAGTTAAGTCTTAATTACTTAACCCCATCTAATTACCAAGTCGGATTAGTTAAGCGTAAATTACTTAACCCCATCCCTTAATTGTCTTGTATGGTTAAGTGTCATTAAGAAATCAAGCCTGGTCCCACTTAACCTACCCATTCTTGTCATATCGGTTAAGTGTCATTAGTCAAATTTACTTAACCTTATCATGTGGCATTAATTTAATTAATGCACTCTCAACCTCTCACATTAGACCTTGTTGTGGTTACTAGTTAAGCCGGGCGGGTCCGGGTAGTTTTACACCACAACCTAGTCTAACCTCGGGTCTTAAGCGCGACATGACCAACTTCTCACATTGGATCCTATTGTTTGTAGCCACTAGTTAAGCCGAGCGGGTCCGGGTAGATTTATGCTACAAACTCAACCCAACCTCGAGTTGGCCACTTTCATGTTTGGTCTAGTGTCCTTTTACACTTACAACCCACCCATGTCTAGTTCAAGTTCCATGTTTTCCCACGTGTCATGACCATATTTAAATGAATAATGAATGTCATGTTCTCATGTAAGCCCCATGTCAAGTTTTTCATGTCATACCCACGTTTTTCCTAAGCTACCCAAACGTATTTCCAACCCAAGTGGAAGCGAGTCACATAGTAGGGTGTTATGCCAACATATTGGCCACAAACATGCATAGTGTCATAAGGGAATTTGGCCACAAACATGCATAGTATCATAAAGGAATTTGGCCACAAGCATGCATGACAAATCAAGAAGGGGTTGGCCACAAGCATGCATAACATAAAAAGGTGATTGGCCACAAACTTGCATATTATCATAAGGGGTTTCGGGTTCATATACTTGCATAAGCCCCAAGTTAAGTTCATGCACATATTTCACAAGCCCAAAGTGGTTCTAAGGTCTTATGCCCACATTCACAAGTTAAAGGTTCAATCTTTCATGATAGACTAGGCTAAACATAACATGAGTGACATGATATAGTCGCTAAAGCATAGTTCCAAGTCATATATTCAAGGTAAGAGGCAAAACTAGGTTCACATAGGTTATAGCACTTATGTTTAACCGCATTTTATTCCATGCCATCATTAAACTACCGTTAACATCTCGAAGTAACTAGAACTTACATAGAGAGGCTTAGGAAAAGGATCATGCATCATCTTGACGAAGAAAGTTGGCTCCTTTGTCGAAGAACCGTCATGAAACTCGCATAGCAACGTTGATTTGGCCTCGATTTGGTGTAGCAAGCTTTCACCTTTTGATTTGAACCCGATTTGAATGCATAGGCTCTTGAAGTTGGAGATGGAGGCCATGATCAATGGAGATTTGGGCAGCACTTCGTGGCATGAGTGAATTATGAGGGGTTTAGGGTAGGCTTAGGGTCTTTTTATAGAGATTAGGAGTAGTTTAGGCCGTTAGATTAACCCTAGGATAGATCCAAGCCCTCAAAAATCGTCACAAGCCTCCAAAACCGAGCCAAACAGCAAAACAGGTGCACTAGGTTGCCTGGGTCCGACCAGGCAGGTCAACCCCCAGGTCGACCCTGGGGTCGACTCCCCAGTCGACCTTGCTGGCAGGGGGTCGACTCCCCAGTCGACCTCCCCTGGTCTGGCGGGAAATTTTCCCGCCTCTTCTGAATTCTGAAATTTGAATATGTTTTCGTTTTCGAATTTTTCGTGAAACTTCGCGAGGCCATATCTTGGTCATACGGACTCCGATTTACGAAATTTCGGACTCTATTTCGCGTATTTTTCCGAGACGAACGCAATGGCATGGCCCATTTCTCCTGATTCAGATTTTAACATTTAATTCTGCCTTGATTCTTGTCTTAACACGTTGTTTGAAATTCGGGTTGTTACATTCTCCCCAACTTAAAGGATTTCGTCCCCGAAATCTCCAAGTTAGGAAGAACGTATCCTACCATCCATCATCCATCTACTCAAAACATCATCCACAGGCAACCATTGTCCTTAGACGATTTCTAATGCCATATGAACATATGCAAAACGTGTGTGTATATGCTCCTTAGCTAATGCTAATGATCAGGCCTAAATGATCTTTCTAATGCAAAATATGTTTAGTGCCATGAGTCCAACATGTATGCAAATAGTCCTAGTCATATAAGTACTATATGCGTGCACAAACATTCATTCATATGCAACATCCGCATGATAACACATTCAATTTCATCCATAAACAAGTATAAATACTCGTGCATATGCAACATGAAACGTGACCGCGTCAATCTAGTATCTAATGTGTATTCGCGCATCCACGAGCAACCACTTGCAACCATTTGCAACCATATCAATCATAACATGTTTCAAATACATGTTTACATCCATAGGATTCTACCTAAGGTTCCCAAGATAAGATCGAGGAGATAAACAAGACAAACTCCTTACGGGGTTTGTAACAGAAACAGGACCGAGAGGATATCCACCAAAAGATAACATGCGAGCAAGCTCTACAGGAAAAACCAGGGAACATGGATACACTCTTTAAAAAGAGGTACGATGCGCGTGTCTAGCCTTACGTCTTCTAAGTCGCGTTTCCTTGAGCTTAATTCCTCGGTGCCTTGACCGCCTTTGACTTCATGATTTCGTAGCTCCTTGATTCCTATTTCCCAGGTATGAGTTGGGACTCATTTCACTGTCGCTTCTTATTCCACTTCCACTTACTCTTTCCCTAGTATACTTGGCTCAACCATATCTGCATACTCATGCAAGCTCTCCAAAAATTCACTAGTGAATTCTGGATCTCGTTTACCGATGTTAACACGTGCACTTACTAGGGTGGTTCCTATAACCCATGCTCAAGTAGAATAAACCATCCGTCTTATTGGCGGACGTTACTCGATTGGATCAGAGATTTCCAATAAATGCATCAAGAGATTCTAGGTAACTAACCATGACAGAACCCAAAAGGTTACACGAGACTTCGAAGGTATTACCAAAGCAAACCAAGAGTCTGACTACCCTCTTTTCAAAACCGAGAATGGTATCCCTTACTGGATAACCACTTTACCCCTAGAATCCATCCATAGCTCAACAATAGAAGCATTGCTTCTAATCTCAACACTTGGCATAGACGTTCTCGAATCCAAGCAAGTCATGAATAAATGGATCGACTCTCCAACCAGATTTTGGGACAAAACTGGGATCCTTTACCATGCTAGTACTAAGGTGCAGAGACTCAACTATCCAAGCAGACTTAAATGATACGATGATCAAGACAACGTCTGGACGGGATGATAGAAAAGAACGACTAAACCTTTACCAGAAACGGTACCATTTCTTTTAGGTACCCTAGAAATGGGAGCGTACAATTGCCCTCTCCGATGATCTTGTCCTTGTCCTCCTTGATGGACTAAACCATACCAACAAGTTGCTTATCCTTAAGCTCGCGTCCTTTATCCTTACTCTTATTATCCTTCCTTGTACCATGGCAACAGGTCTCTCGAGAACCACCTCCATCGTACGGGAAACACCTTCGTGGCTAGACAAAGATTAGTCACAGTTAGAACTACTATGACCACAGATGGAGGAAAGAAAGGAAAGGAGATTCAATCAAGGAATCAAAGGATAATGCTAATGGCCTTTGGGGAATAGCCTTTTAAAACAAACTTTTCTTGAAAAATGCTTCTTTGTAAAACGGTTTCTCAAATAGTTTTCAGAAGGTTTTAAAAACTTTTGCCCAGTCTGGTAACCTTCTGCTCTGATACCAAATGTAACACCCCACCTCCGCTAGGGTCACTCATAAGGGAATGCACTAGGTTTGGTGAAGCATTATCGAGGTAAACATGCACAGAAATATTACAAGACAAAACATATATATAAAACAGCGGAAGTAAAACAAATTTCATTATCTTATAAAATAAGGTCTAAAGCCTTTTACATCAGAATACATCAAAACCTGTCTTGCAATAGTAAAGAAGCATAAAACCTTTTCATAAATTATTCCCCAAATAAAACAGTAAGGTAGCCATAGCCAAGAAAAGTCCAAGCCATGCATGATGACCATCAAGCAGACGAAGTCCGAACTAAACAACATCATTTCCTCCCTGAAAACCTGGGGGGGGGGGGGGGGAAACGGAAGACAAAGAGGCGAAAGAAAACGGGGTCAGTCATAAAGACTGGTAAGTCCTATCTACTTCCAGTATAAAAACAGGTAAAGGTAACATGACATGCATAAACTGAAAGTAAACATAAGGATGACGACAAGATAGATAAGCTAAACCAAGATAACTGGATGAACTACTGTAGCAAGATAAACTAAGGTATCATGATAAACTACGGTGTCAAGAATCGAGGTATCACATCGTCAGGTTTCTATCAAGTATACTATCACAAGGTATCTATCCTGTATAACATCCCACGGTATCTATCACGTAAATTTGCTCTGCACCTCTCGTACTAGTATCCCAACCCGGGTCATGTGTTAACTATGAATGTCCCTTGCCCAATGTCATGTAATGGTCCATGTCAACCTAATATATAGCATATGTAGGTTTTCCCAACTCGTATGTTTCTTTCCATGTATAAGTTCAGTCCTTTGCCGTAGGCCATACGGGCTTTCCCATGTAAACGTTTTATCCTTGAGGTTATTTTGGACTGCTACCCTTGATCTAGTTATGTTTCCTTACCATGAACTATCGCGCGTTCACTTAGGATTTATGCCACCTAGGACCACTAGGGATTATGATACCTAATGAACGTTTCCGTGTCTCGGTTTGGGTTCAGCCACCTAGGGCCACTAGGGATTATGCCACCCGTCAACCGCGCCCTTTATCCCACGTATGTATCGTGAATCGTATCCATGTCTAGACGCACATGTTCCTCAATGTGCTATCCGAGTTCCATGCCAGGGCAAATCAAGAAATACGGAACTCGGTCGGGAGCTTTAAGTCGTCTGCTGATGCAGATATCAAGGTCTGTTTTTGTACCCGTGGCTATGGTCCCACGTGACCCCTCCCTCAACTACTGAAAGGCAATCCAAGAAAAATCATGTATGAGAACTACACTAAGGCCCATCGATGCCCACTTCCAGATAGCCAACCTCACCCATAACTCGATAGCTAGTATATGGTCTTTTGGGAGTTCCCTGCCTTTCCGTACGTACACGATTGACTAAAGATGGTAGGTAGTCGGCGACATGCTATCCCGGGGCAAAATCAAGTATCGTCGACCCCACGCTAATCCATCCCAGTCTTTAGGTCGCTCGCATTGCAACCAAGGCATACTCTTGGCTCTTCTACCGCAGACCTTAACTTCTGTGAGGCCAGGTTTCATGGACCACTTGCCACCTCACAGAGGGATACCAAGAGTACCCTCACGTTCCCCGAAGCTTCCGCTTCGTCACCCAGTTCGCTGGAGCTTTTATCCAAGTCAGATAACTTTCTCCTCCACGTATACTAAGCGATGACCTACCGTACCAGGTTACTCATCTCTTTATGAACTATTCCCATGTCCTTAGCTAAGAATTATTACTTAGTTACCCTTAACTAAGGTTTACCATTTAGCCCCTCTTTCCGCTATCCTTGTTAACTACGATTTCCAACCTAGTCCCCTGAGCTAGGGTTTAGTCAAATGGGTTAAGTGTTGTTATCCAAGTTCATGACTTAACCCGCCTACGAATCATGTCAAGATTGGCTAAGTACTCAAGTTTAAGGCTTAGCCCTACAGGTTGGTTAAGTGTACCAAGAAGCTCATGACTTAACCTTATCAAGTCAAATTGGTTAAGTATTTATTTGTCTTAACCCTATCAGATTATCATGTTAGATTGATTAAGCATAGATTATCTTAATCCCATCAGATTCTCGAGTCGGATTGGTTAAGTATGGGTTAGCTTAACCCCATCCACTAATCGTATTACAATGGTTAAGCCTACTTTTAAAAGGTCTTGTGACTTAACCCTATCAGGTCTCCTATTAGGTTGGTTAAGTATAGGTTACTTAACCTCATCAAATCATCACGTATAATTGGTTAAGTATAAGCTACTTAACCCCATTAGATTATCATGTTAAATTGGTTAAGTATTGGTTACTTAACCCCATTGAATTACCAAGTTTAGATTGGTTAAGTGTTTAACTTAACCCCATCGAATTCCCGTGTTTAGATTAGTTAAGTATAGGTTACTTAACCCCATCTAATTACCGTGTTTAGATTAGTTAAGTCTTAATTACTTAACCCCATCTAATTACCAAGTCGGATTAGTTAAGCGTAAATTACTTAACCCCATCCCCTAATTGTCTTGTATGGTTAAGTGTCATTAAGAAATCAAGCCCGGTCCCACTTAACCTACCCATTCGTGTCATATCGGTTAAGTGTCATTAGTCAAATTTACTTAACCTTATCATGTGGCATTAATTTAATTAATGCACTCTCAACCTCTCACATTAGACCTTGTTGTGGTTACTAGTTAAGCCGGGCGGGTCGGGGTAGTTTTACACCACAACCTAGTCTAACCTCGGGTCTTAAGCGCGACATGACCAACTTCTCACATTGGGTCCTATTGTTTGTAGCCACTAGTTAAGCCGGGCGGGTCCGGGTAGATTTATGCTACAAACTCAACCCAACCTCGAGTTGGCCACTTTCATGTTTGGTCTAGTGTCTTTTTACACTTACAACCCACCCATGTCTAGTTCAAGTTCCATGTTTTCCCACGTGTCATGACCATATTTAAATGAATAATGAATGTCATGTTCTCATGTAAGCCCCATGTCAAGTTTTTCATGTCATACCCACGTTTTTCCTAAGCTACCCAAACGTATTTCCAACCCAAGTGGAAGCGAGTCACATAGTAGGGTGTTATGCCAACATATTGGACACAAACATGCATAGTGTCATAAGGGAATTTGGCCACAAACATGCATAGTATCATAAAGGAATTTGGCCACAAGCATGCATGACAAATCAAGAAGGGGTTGGCCACAAGCATGCATAACATAAAAAGGTGATTGGCCACAAACTTGCATATTATCATAAGGGGTTTCGGGTTCATATACTTGCATAAGCCCCAAGTTAAGTTCATGCACATATTTCACAAGCCCAAAGTGGTTCTAAGGTCTTATGCCCACATTCACAGGTTAAAGGTTCAATCTTTCATGATAGACTAGGCTAAACATAACATGAGTGACATGATATAGTCGCTAAAGCATAGTTCCAAGTCATATATTCAAGGTAAGAGGCAAAACTAGGTTCACATAGGTTATAGCACTTATGTTTAACCACATTTTATTCCATGCCATCATTAAACTACCGTTAACATCTCGAAGTAGCTAGGACTTACATAGCGAGGCTTAGGAAAAGGATCATGCATCATCTTGACGAAGAAAGTTGGCTCCTTTGTCGAAGAACCGTCATGAAACTCGCATAGCAACGTTGATTTGGCCTCGATTTGGTGTAGCAAGCTTGCACCTTTTGATTTGAACCCGATTTGAATGCATAGGCTCTTGAAGTTGGAGATGGAGGCCATGATCAATGGAGATATGGGCAGCACTTCGTGGCATGAGTGAATTATGAGGGGTTTAGGGTAGGCTTAGGGTCTTTTTATAGAGATTAGGAGTAGTTTAGGCCGTTAGATTAACCCTAGGATAGATCCAAGCCCTCAAAAATCGTCACAAGCTTCCAAAACCGAGCCAAACATCAAAACAGGTGCACCAGGTTGCCTGGGTCCGACCAGGAAGGTCGACCCCCAGGTCGACCCTGGGGTCGACTCCCCAGTCGACCTGGCTGGCAGGGGGTCGACTCCCCAGTCGACCTCCCCTGGTCTGGAGGGAAATTTTTCCGCCTCTTCTGAATTCTGAAATTTGAATCTGTTTTCGTTTTCGAATTTTTCGTGAAACTTCGCGAGGCCATATCTTGGTCATACGGTCTCCGATTTACGAAATTTTGGACTCTATTTCGCGTATTTTTCCGAGACGAACGCAATGGCATGGCCCGTTTCTCTTGATTCAGATTTTAACATTTAATTCTGCCTTGATTCTTGTCTTAACACGTTGTTTGAAATTCGGGTTGTTACAGGAAAACTGTAAATGCTTATGCTTTAGACATGATTTGTTTAATTGTGTTTACTTTTTAAAATAAAAGCGAGGCCAAGCATGAAATTTAATATATTATTTGGTACGATAAATTTTGATCATTATCGTCATAAAATTGGCATCTATCGCAATAGGTATTATAACCGTTGTAAAATTGCGGCCTTTTATAATGGTCGTTTTTTGATCGTTAGAAAATTAACATCTATTAGAATGAGCATTGTGTGAACATTGTATAATTTTCATATATTAGTTCTTATTTATTAATTATCAACTATTAGTTCTTATTTATTAATTATTAACTATTAGTTCTTATTTACTAATTATTAACTATTAGTTCATATTTATTAATTATTTAATATTAGTTCTTATTTATTAATTATTAAAAATTAATCCTTATTTTTTGCTTAATAATAATTATTTATCTTTATTTTTTAATTACTATGATATTACTTATTAAATAATCATTATTAAAAGTAATTATTTCATGTCTCAATCGCAATTTCAATTATTTAGTAATAATTACTTTTTATTAGTCTTAATTATTATTTCTAAATTTAAATATTAATTATTAAATATTAGATATTACTCCTATTTATTAATTATTGCTTATTTCCTCTAAATTAAATATTAATTATTATGCAATTATTGAATATTAATAGTAATCATAATTGTTAGTTGATATATATTTAATATTAATTATTTAATATATTATTAAATTTTAATTAATTATTTTTATTTTTAATTGTTAATATTAGTTATTGGAAATTAATTTTCATTCATAGTTATGTAATAATCGTCATTCATTATTTATTCATTATTATATTAATTATTGAATAATTGTCATTATTCATTATTATATTAATTAATTACTTATTAATCATTGATTATTAAAGAATACTTATCTATATTATTAATTATTATTACCTTTTAATTATTTAATTAGTAATTATTAATTAATCAATACCAAGTATTTAATTTTATTTACTATCAATAGTAGTTATTTGTTTTTTGTTATTAGTATATTATTATTTACATTAAGTATTTAAAATTTATTTTTAATTAACAATTACTTAGAAAAAACATAACAGTAAAACATTTTATGACGAATAAGCATACAAGTCCCTTGCAAATCCCTTGAAAATCTACTGCAAAATAGCTTCAAAAAATACATGACAGTAATTGTCTCAAATTGCAACAGAATTCAACGACGAAAAAATGATGACGTTAAAGCATTACAATTTGCTACGGTTTAGCGACGGAAATCAGAACTCAACGGTAATATATTAAAACAAGTTGAAATAAAAAATTGTAGATAATATCCCATACAAATTCCACGAAAATCCATCGCAAATTTGCGATAGAATTTTCCGCTGCTAAAATCTGCAGCCATTTGCGGTTTTTCTTGTAGTGATCCATGGGCCCAACATCCTCACTATAATATGTTTATTCCACTCTATTGGCACATGAAGGCAGAATTGAACACAAGAAAGGTGTCAATTCTGAATTATCTATGAACTACACTAATTTCAAAATAGGGAAGAGTCAAGACAAAGGTAATCGGTTAAGGGGTCAATTAGATAATCAAAGTGGCGGTCAATCCTAAAGGGGAAGAGGCAGAGGAAGAAATAATAATAATGGATTAAGATGCCAAATCTATGAAAAAAACAGGTCATGATGCTAGCAAATATTACTTCAGGTTTAATGGCAGCTACACTCCATCTCAACAACCATGCAACTCAAGCGTCAACATAGTAAATCCTCAAAAATAAAACATAAAAAATCAGTCAGAAGTGGATAACACTAAAACTGCTAATGATACAAGTGATGATTGCTGATACCCAGACTCAGGGGCCACCAACCATGTGAAAATAATCTCCACAATCTGAATTTGGGAAACAAAGAGTTCAAAGGTAAGCAAAATTTACTTGTTGGTAATGGAATACTTGGGTACATAACACACAGGAAACGCAAAAAATTGATGGACCTAAAAAATTATATCTAAAAAAATTATTAAGGGTACCATCAATCGAAAAGAATCTTATGAATGTTTCCTAATTTGAAAAAGACAACAATGTGATTTTCGCATTCTATCCAAATACTTATTTAATAAAACATATACTAACACCAAAAATTATGTTTTAGGGTAGAGAGTGTAAAGGTCTATATAAATTTGATGTTGCAAATTCAAGAGAAAACTGAAATGCCTATGCATTAACTCTTGAGAATTATCCTGGATGTTGTAAACAGTATGATCTATGGCATAGTAAACTGGAACACCCTAGTGTAAATACAGTAAAAAATGTTATGAGTAGCAATAATATTGAGATCAAACAATTTTCTTCCACTTATGTTTGTACTTCATTCGAAATGGGAAAAAGTCATATGATACCATTTCCTAACTCTGACACAAGTTATACTAAGCCAATAGAACTCATTGCTATTGATCTGTAGGGTCCTGCCCTGATTCAATCTGATTATGGTCATAAGTACTATATATCATTTATTGATGCCTACTCTCGATTTGTGTGGATATATTTACTAAAATGTAAATCTAAAATCTACAACACTGTGATACAGTTTACTACAACGATTCAAAACTTATCTGACCATTAGGTAAAAAAATTAAACTGATGGTGGAAAAGAATTTCTACCATTCAAACAATTTTTTCAAAGAAAGGCATACTACATAGAGAAACCTATCTATATTCTTTAGAGAAAACTGATTAATTAAAAGAAAGCTTAGGCACATAGTTAAAACTGGGTTAACTCTTTTTGCGCAAGCCTCTATGCCATTAAAATTCTAGCTAAAGCATTTAACATTGTTGTGCACCTAATTAATTTGTTACCTACTAACGTTCTTAAGTTTATATGTCCTAAATAGGTATTATTCAACATTAAGCCTTATTACAAACATCAAAAAGTATTTGGATATCAGTGTTTTCCTCACTTAAGGCCCTATAATACACACAAACTACAGTTCAGGTCAACTTACTGTACTTTCTTAGGTTACTATACCAATCTGGAAAGGTACAAATGCCTAGATAATAAAGGAAGAATATACATTACTAGGCATATTGTGTTTAATGAGGAGGTGTTTCCATTTAGTAAATCTGAAATTAAAACCACAAGTAAAGTACAAAATCCAAGGCAGTTCAGTTCAGATGTACCTGATGAAGTGATACTAGAAGTGCCACCTCAGCAAGATAAATCAAGTGACGAAGATCACTCTCAACTCACCATGCCCACTAGTGGACCAAGTCAAGAGTAACTAAGTTCACCAATCAGTGCCAGCGATAATGAGTCATCTGGTGAACATGACAACATGCATCAGGATCAAACATTAGAATCTAACAACAATACATCAAGTGGAAATGACAAAGACACTACAACCGAGGGCAATGAAAAAAGACATCCAATGCTAATAAGAGAAAAATGTGGAATTTTCAAGCCAAAAGCATTCAACACTGGTATGACGCAAAGTGAACCAACTCTTTTTAGGAAGCCAACTGTAGTGAGTGGAGGACATCCATGCAAGAAGAGCATAATGCTTTAATTAAAAAAAACATGGACACTTGTTAACTTGCCATGTCACAAAAATTTAACTGGCTACAAATGGACATTTAGACTTAATGTAATGACCCGGATTTTGTGCGACTTTGGTTATCGCCATAAACACGATGTCGATAACCAAACATCGAAAAATACCGGTCATTAGTGAAAGAAATTAGAGGGTGAGGAAAGATAAGGTTGAAAATTAGAATAGAAGAAGAAGAAGAACACAACCTCAGAGTAACACGAATCTCACAGCGGAATGAATAAATATATTTCATAACATAACTTTGGAATACAAATCTATACTTGAATATACATATCATTATCAAAGTACAACACTTACAACACAGCGGAAATAACTATAGCTAAATAATCCTGAAGCCTCCTGCTCCAAGCTCTTCCAGTATATCCGTAAATCCTGACTACTTGACTGCCCATACAAATTTAGGCACCCAAGAGTTTAGGGAAAACAACAAAATAAACTTCGGGTCAGTCATGGGACTGGTATGAGTAAAACAGTTTAAAACAGTTCGAACAAGTAATCGATATCTCATAAGACCACGCCGTATAACGGAACGGGTTTTTCCCTTATGATAATCCAAATATCTTTATATCAAAAACCTTTTGATATTATAATAATGTCTATCAACACAATATAATAATCATCTAGCAGAAACACTTTCATTTCACGTTCTACATATATAGTATACAATCAAAACCGCAAGCACGTATTGGGTAATGGGTTTCCAACTATGACAAGGTATGGAACCACCTTTCACTCGTGTACCTCTAGAGAGGAATACACTGGGTTCAACAAGAACATCTTGCAACCCGGCCACACATGACCGACCCCTCATTTCGCTTGAGTGTATCGAATGTATATCACCAACGGTTTGGATCAGCAACCGTTTCCCGAATGGGACAGCATCAACAATAGATTTTTAGAAGTAAATGAAACTCTAGATCAGGTGATTATACATCCTACTTCGGTGCGACCGACTTAGCCATGCTGCCTGCCCGATTTCTGTCATTTACCGGATGATGAGGCTAGAAGCTACGCTTTATCATCACACCAGATTCACTTTGAATGCCACATCATCAAATCCATTAAATCACTGATTGACGTCCTCAACCATACATTATGTGTTAGCTAAAAGAAGTTTCCTTCCCCACTTCCACTCTCGGTACGGTTGGAGAAATCAATATACGTGATCGTCTGGAAATACTCTGTCAGACATCCTTCCATACAAGTCATCCAGGAACAGGATGAACCGAAGGCACTATTCTGTAAACAGGATAGCCGTTGCATAACACCGTCTTCAATTATCTTTGGCATATATGATTCGCAACGCTTATGCCAATACAGAGTGGTTCTTTGGATAATAATCCAACCGGTCTCTCCATATTAACAACGTTAAAATGGTCAAAAACTTCGATAGTCTGTGATTTAACTATCGAAGAAAAACAGGTGTGCAAACAACGATATTATTTCCAAATGGAAATTTATATCGATCAAACATCATTCAACATTTATCTCTTTATTTCATTAATTTACTTATCTCCTGTTTCCCTATATTCAATATTTCTTATTTTCTAAATTTGGAAAATATATGTTATTAACAATGGAAAACATTTCCATTTCTCTTTTCTTTATTAGAAAACATTTCTGGTTTCTCATTTGGAAAACATTTCCAAAGCTTCTTCATTTGACTTAGACAGATGTTTAAACAAACCATAGCGATGCCAACTCAAACCATTTCCTTTACCGCCGAACCTTAACCATTTCTTAGTTTAAAACGAAGCCAATCAAGTTGGGGTAGAACTACCTCTCAGACCTTAACTGAACAACATTTCTAACTTTGAAATAGGCAAAGTTCACTTTATATTTCTTTAACTAACTTCCTTACTTAACTCTCGTTCGAATAAATCTCTATTCGATTTATTCTATTTGATTTACTCTATTTGATTTACTCTATTCACTTAACTCCTGTCGAATAAACTATATTTGATAACTCCTCTAACTCTATTCGAATAATTCGAACTGGTTTAACTCTTCTAACTCTATTCGAATAATTCTAACTGGTTTAACTCTTCTAACTCTATTCGAATAAACTATATTCGATTAACTAACTCTATTTGAATAAACTAATATTCGATAACTCTATTTAACTCTATTCGAATAACTAATATTCGATAACTCCTATTGATTCTATTCGAATAAACTATATTCGATTAACTCCTTTTACTCTATTCGAATAAACTATATTC
Source organism: Allium sativum (assembly GCA_030737875.1). Lineage (NCBI taxonomy): Eukaryota > Viridiplantae > Streptophyta > Magnoliopsida > Asparagales > Amaryllidaceae > Allium > Allium sativum. The sequence continues at coordinate 1,053,996,955 of CM060922.1, forward strand.
GATTAACTCTATTTACTTTAACTCTAATCGATTAACTCCAACTGGTTTAACTCTAAATGGTTAACTCTAATTGATTAACTCCAACTGGTTTAACTCTAACTGGTTTAACTCTTATTCGAATAACAAATATTCGATTACTCTATTCAACTGACTCGACTCGACTAACCCCTTTCGAATAACTAATTCGATTTACTAACTTTTGAATATCATATTCGTTTTAACTCCTTTAACTCTATTCGAATAAACTATATCTGATAAACTCCTTTATTCTATTCGAATAACTAATTCGATTAACTCCTTTTCGAATAAACTATTCATTTATAAAGATTTACTTTTAGTAACGGTTCTTCACTTTACAAATGATTTCCTTTTATTCTAACTTATCCTTTGATTTTATAAATATTTCTTTTGTAAAAATCCTTTTCCTTTTCAATATAAAATCCATCGATTTTATATAAATAATTCATTTTCAAAATACACTTTGAAAATGTTCCTTTATCAACATTTCAGTATGTTATGGTATTTAACACATCAAATCACGATGACCAATATCGTTCAAACACATAAAATCGGCAACAGATTATATATCACATCATATATTACAATATATGAATAACAGTAAAATAAATGTTGAAGAACCCAGTTGGGTTCCTCCAACCTGTTTCCCTGCATCCACAGATGTTAAACAATATAGATAACATCACTTTCAGTTCCATATGATATATTCTGTTAAATAGAATCAATATAGAAATTCAACTAACTGACTAGCAGTTCAATCAAACAATCAACACACAGTCAATCAACCAATATTTAACAGTTCTAAAAATACAACATGAAATTATAAACTGTTCAGAGTTAGTGAGATTTACTCACATTGGCAGTTCATCGTTAAAGAACGATAATCTGTTTGTTTGATTTGAATCAAACAATTTATTTCGCCATAAATTCAAATGAGCTCCAATCCACTCCCAGTTAGTTCCATTGGGTAGTGTCCGTCCATACGATCCTGTCAGATCTTGTTTCGCCCAATTCTGATATCGTATGACGAAGTTATTTATTTTATAAGATCGTATACAATTTAAATAAAACAAACTTGAATTAAATTTGGTTTGGGCGTTAATAACCTGGCCCAACTTCTGCACCGACCCGTTATAAACAGGTCCGTCTCCTCCAACTCGGTACAGACATTTCTTCCCAAGCGCTGCTTCATTTAGCTGCTCCTATCCGATTTGCAAGCTTCAATACAACTATACAAGCTCCTCATCTATTACATGGAATTGAATACAAAAAGAATCACCATCCTCTCCTAAATGTCAACTCTACTTCCTCATCTTAGAATCCTGTTCTCAGACAAAAACCACACTTCAGTATACATCAGACATTGCCGCATCTCCAATAATCAAAGGCTACTTTCGTACCCCATTTTAATCATTAGTCATTTCCTTCACAACAGTAGTCTCACTCTTCCTCAACTCCAAACCGTACTCTTCAGTAAAAATACATATAAACAGTGATGGACATTTCAAACTTTGGACTACTCTTCCTTCTCAAAACATAACGCGAGTTCCTCCTGTACATTTTTTCCCTTTCACCACCGAAACATTTTTTTCTCCCCATACACCGCTTCCCTCAGGGCCTCAACGCGACAGATGAAACACGCAAGTTCGAGCAAACTACCCACCCGTACTTCATGTGAACACATACCACCCTTCACCAGTATCACCACTTACTTCGACCCTTACACCCACCTCAACCACGAACTCATATCAAACATCATAAAACCGAATCGACGCTTTGTCTTCAAGAATTTGCCAGCCCTAAGCTCGCTGTAGAAAAAAAATCCGAGGCCAGAAAGAAGACGTCGAATACATCAAACAGCATACCAGAACGAAGAGCTTCAACCAGCGATTCCAAATATATGGATATTTAGATTTAAGGATTTGAATTTGATTTTACAAGGAGGATGTTTTTTTTGTTTAGAGCAATAAGTGACGGCGCAAAATATTGGCCAAGGGAAAAGTGAAATCAGGTCTTAAGGAAAGAATTTGAGTTTGTATTATATAGGGGTTTTCCTTTGATCTTAATTTCTCCACGTTTGCTTTTGTTTGTGCGGTTGGAAAGGTGGGAAAGTGTTATCTTTTTAATCACAGGAATACATGGAAGAAGGTTTTGAAATAATTCCATATTATTATATTCATATACCCTCGTTTCATTAAATCCCTTTCACGTACAGACTGAAATAAGGATACCGTTGTATTCAGTAAAGTGCCACGATTGTAGAAATATAATAATATCGGTAGTTCAACTCATTGTGTGAAACCCCAAAATGTTGATTACAGGGTGCAAAATACTCCAAATAAAAAGTTGCTTATTTAATTAATTAAAAATTACAGTAAAATTCTAAAAATTAAATTATCGTTATGTCCCAAAAGAACCTTGTCTAAATGCAGACCCGATCTCTAGTTATATCGAATAAACCGTTACAGTCGATAAACGATTCTATAGCGACTATTTTAAAATTTGATTTGGACATGTCTCAAAATCTACACGACGAAATCCTGATTTTTCTCTTCCACTAGAAAGATATACTCCACCAGCTCCACACGTTTCTTGTTTCACAGAAATCCGGTTTAAAACGAATCCTGTACATTCAGTTGAAGTTCAAATCGCCAAATTACGAACTACAGCGCCATTTCAAGCTCGATTTTAATTATAATATAATTATACGTTCAAACTGTCATTTATATAATATATTCGTTATTCAAATTCAATTCCAAGCTGAATTAAATATCACAGATGATCCAGTTCACACCAAATCGCCACTTCAGCCAATTTTGATTATTTCAAAATTAAATATATTATTTAATTTATTATTTTAATTAAATATTCACCATTATTTAATTCGATGACCATTAAATTCTCTATATCACTATTAAATAATTAAATACATTAATTATAATACCTTTGCCAATGCGGGTCATTACAATCTTCCCCACTTTAAATAATTTCGTCCTCGAAATTGCTAAAAAGTAGAGGATGACCCTATCGACTGGTTAGAACATATTTGTTCACTTATTAACTTCAGTTTCAACTGAACCAATTTAATTTCAATTAAATTATTAATTAATTCTTATCAACGAAAATTTTCAAAAATCCTGAAAATTTTCTAACGCCTTAACTCTTCGAAGAATTTCGCCAGCACCTCCTTTGTACTGGTCAATACGTCAAACTCCAACTCGCCTCTCTGGGCCATCTCCAACCCAAAAGAAAATCAAACAGCCAAGCGGCTTGCCAGTTCGGCTCATAAATCTTATATCCAATAGAAATATAAACTTGTACCTTTTGTCGGCATATCATTATATTCTTTTCACCTGTTATCAATTCAGCGGATACAAGGTCATCCCAATCAAATTCCAATCTTCTTTTATCCACAACACAACCATTCGCTTATATCTGAGCCAAATATCTTTTCAACTCGAGTTTCTTCTCGATTCCCAACTCTTAACTTAATTATCACATTTCACTTCAAATTCGAATCTCACAATCCAATTTGTCTTGATATCATTCTAATTCAATCGTCGTTACCACTTTAACTGGCTTTACTTTAATTCCAATTTGCTTTCACAAATTTCTGTTAAATTTGTTTTTAATTCAAACAGTCTTTCCTTGAGAGTTTTTAAACAGTTTACTCTTTTCAAAAACCAAATTTTCCTTTTGAACATGTCACTGAGCCCATAATTAATATTCCATTATTTAAATCACTTCTCTATTTCTTTATCAATATTTGTTTACCAAATATTTTCAATAACCATATTGGCCTTTTATGTTATTTGGAAAACATTTCCGACTATCGCCTTCCTTTATTTTCTAAACTTTAGAAAATATATGCTATTTATAATTGGAAAATATTCCAATTACTTATCTCTTTTCCGATCTCGTTTATTTCTAAACTTAGGAAATATTCTTTATTATATTTCCAAGCTTACACTTATTTGGGTTAAAACGGATGTTGTGTAAAACATCGTTACGACAACCCAAATACTATGTTCCTACTAACTCTTATTCAACATTGATCTTCGAGCCTGAAATCTTACTATTTATTTGTTAATAATGAAATCAATCAAGTTGGGGTATAACTACCTCTCAGACCTTGACTGAATAACATTTATAACGTCAAAACAGATATGACTACTTACTCGAATAATCAATACCATATAACTACTTATTCACTTTTGAACACGTATACACTTTCTCTTTCTATTCTTACGAGATTTTATTCCTAGTCTTCCATTTTGATTTTACTATTCTATTTCTAAGTTCGTTTCCTTATCGACTTCTATATATATCGATACGTTGATTTCTAACTATCAAATTATCTTAAAAATATTCTAACTCCTTAGATTCCCAGAAAAAATTCACCATAACCTCCTTTGTACTAGGAGCATCGGGATATTTCAAATAGCCTCCCATGGCCCTCACCAATCCAAAAGAAAAAGAAAAAGCCAAGCGGCTAGCCGATACGGCACATAAAATCTCATATATGAATTAAATACATACCTTTTTGTTGGGCATTCTATCTATTTCACTTCTATACTTTATTCCAAACCTGTCTCCTGTATATTTATACCTGCCCAATCTATTTTAACTATACCTGATCGTTTTAACTCAATTCGTTAATTAATTTGTTAATTAACTCTTTAGTCTATTTCACTTTTATATTTGAACATGACATGTTCAAATATAATTTAACTTGCTTACTAACTAATTTGAATCCAAATTTCAAATTTTAGTTCTATATTCGATTTCGAACATCCATTTACAAATCCAATTCACCTTTCAAAGTTCAACTTCAAATTCAAAACTCGATTAACTAATTCCTCTTTGACTTAGTTAATTCTATTCAATTTCTATTCAAATTTTATATCACTTCTATTATTCAAATCTATATATCAAATTCTATTATTCAAATTCTATATATCAAATTCTATTCAAATTCTATATTATAAATGCCATTTGAATTTCTATATTCAAATTCTATATATATAAATTCTATATTTGAATTCCATTTGAATTCTATATTCCAATTCCCATTTTAACTCTATTTGAATTCTATATTCAAATTCCTATTTCAAATTCTATTTTGAAATTCTATTTTCAAATTCCATTTCAATCTATTTGAATTCTATATTCAAATTTCATTTCAAACTATTTGAATTCTATATTCAAAATTCATTTATTCAAATCTTCTTTATTCAAATCTCATTTGAATTTCTATATTCAAATCCCCTTTGAATTTTCTATATTCAAATCCCCTTTGAATTTTCTTATTTAAATTCTATTTCAATTCCATTGAATTTCATATATTCAAACTCCCTTTGAATTTCTATATTCAATTCTATTTCAATTCCATTGAATTTCATATATTCAAACTCCCTTTGAATATTTATATTCAACTTCTACTTGAATTCTCTTTATTCAAATTCTATATTCAAATCTATTTGAATTCTCTTTATTCAAACTCTATATTCAAATCTATTTTATAAATCCCATTTTGAAATTCAACACAACTTGTCATTCCCAAAACAAATTCAAAATAGTATCTCTGGTAGTAATTCGTCACTTACAACTCGAAAATGAATACTGATGATGTAGCTGTCATCATCAGAATCTATTTTCCAGTGATCGAAGTGAGTTCAATACTATAAAACCATTTCTAAATATTTCCACTTTGAAATTCATTTCAAAATATAATTCACACGGCTTGTAAAACAATTTAAAATCTCCCAGGATCTTAAATTTTCCTTACCTTTAATCCAAATCCATTTACAAACACTTATCCAATTCTCCAGAGTTTTAACTCCATTTCTGGTTTAAATTTCAGATTTAGCTCATCTGATTTCACGTATTTCACTTATATGAATTCTGATTGGTTATTTAAATAACCATTTAATTTATAATCTTACTTGATTATAATAACAACCAATATATCCAATATGTATCAAAATATACGTTGGGTAAACTATTTTCATTTACCCTCTTTTCAAAACATATCGTGCCGACCCATCGTATTCGAGTGTTTAGTAACTCCTACCGATACAGTGGATCAAACTGATCGACCAGAACTCATAAACAACTCAACCAATAAATCACCACAATATAAAACAATTTTTATATCAAATACAAATACGTTCACTCGTATATATACACTCAAACTCAATCTAGGGCATTACTAACCCTATCTCTACTGAGTGACGCCACAGAGCCAAGGTATTAACTAAATCTTTGCTCTGATACCAACTGTAATGACCCGGATTTTGTGCGACTTTGGTTATCGCCATAAACACGATGTCGATAACCAAACATCGAAAAATACCGGTCATTAGTGAAAGAAATTAGAGGGTGAGGAAAGATAAGATAGAAAATTAGAATAGAAGAAGAAGAAGAAGACAACATCAGAGTAACACGAATCTCACAGCGGAACGAATAAATATATTTCATAACATAACTTTGAAATACAAATCTGTACTTGAATATACATATCATTATCAAAGTACAACACTTAGGAAATAACTATAGCTATATAATCCTGAAGCCTCCTGCTCCAAGCTCTTCCAGTATATCCGTAAATCCTGACTACTTGACTGCCCATACAAATTTAGGCACCCAAGAGTTTAGGGAAAACAACAAAATAAACTCCGGGTCAGTCATGGGACTGGTATGAGTAAAACAGTTTAAAACAGTTCGAACAAGTAATCGATATCTCATAAGACCACGCCGTATAACGGAACGGGTTTTTCCCTTATGATAATCCAAATATCTTTATATCAAAAACCTTTTGATATTATAATAATGTCTATCAACACAATATAATAATCATCTAGCAGAAACGCTTTCATCTCACGTTCTACATATATAGTATACAATCAAAACCGCAAGCACGTATTGGGTAATGGGTTTCCAACTATGACAAGGTATGGAACCACCTTTCACTCGTGTACCTCCAGAGAGGAATACACTGGGTTCAACAAGAACATCTTGCAACCCGGCCACACATGACCGACCCCTCATTTCGCTTGAGTGTATCGAATGTATATCACCAATGGTTGGGATCAGCAACCGTTTCCCGAATGGGACAGCATCAACAATAGATTTTTAGAAGTAAATGAAACTCTAGATCAGGTGATTATACACCCTACTTCGGTGCGACCGACTTAGCCATGCTGCCTGCCCGATTTCTGTCATTTACCGGATGATGAGGCTAGAAGCTACGCTTTATCATCACACCAGATTCACTTTGAATGCCACATCATCAAATCCATCAAATCACTGATTGACGTCCTCAACCATACATTATGTGTTAGCTAAAAGAAGTTTCCTTCTCCGCTTCCACTCTTGGTACGGTTGGAGAAATCAATATACGTGATCGTCTGGAAATACTCTGTCAGACATCCTTCCATACAAGTCATCCTGGAACAGGATGAACCGAAGGCACTATTCTGTAAACAGGATAGCCCTTGCATAATACCGTCTTCAATTATCTTTGGCATATATGATTCACAACGCTTATGCCAATACAGAGTGGTTCTTTGGATAATAATCCAACCGGTCTCTCCATATTAACAACGTTAAAATGGTCAAAAACTTCGATAGTATGTGATTTAACTATCGAAGAAAAACAGGTGTGCAAACAACGATATTATTTCCAAATGGAAATTTATATCGATCAAACATCATTCAACATTTATCTCTTTATTTCATTAATTTACTTATCTCCTGTTTCCCTATATTCAATATTTCTTATTTTCTAAATTTGGAAAATATATGTTATTAACAATGGAAAACATTTCCATTTCTCTTTTCTTTATTAGAAAACATTTCTGGTTTCTTATTTGGGAAACATTTCCAAAGCTTCTTCATTGGACTTAGACAGATGTTTAAACAAACCATAGCGATGCCGACTCAAACCATTTCCTTTACCGCCGAACCTTAACCATTTCTTAGTTAAAAACGAAGCCAATCAAGTTGGGGTAGAACTACCTCTCAGACCTTAACTGAACAACATTTCTAACTTTGAAATAGGCAAAGTTCACTTTATATTTCTTTAACTAACTTCCTTACTTAACTCTCGTTCGAATAAATCTCTATTCGATTTATTCCATTTGATTTACTCTATTTGATTTACTCTATTCACTTAACTCCTGTCGAATAAACTATATTTGATAACACCTCTAACACTATTCGAATAATTCGAACTGGTTTAACTCTTCTAACTCTATTCGAATAATTCTAACTTGTTTAACTCTTCTAACTCTATTCGAATAAACTATATTCGATTAACTAACTCTATTCGAATAAACTAATATTCGATAACTCTATTTAACTCTATTCGAATAACTAATATTCGATAACTCCTATTGATTCTATTCGAATAAACTATATTCGATTAACTCCTTTTACTCTATTCGAATAAACTATATTCGATTAACTCTATTTACTTTAACTCTAATCGATTAACTCCAACTGGTTTAACTCTAAATGGTTAACTCTAATTGATTAACTCCAACTGGTTTAACTCTAACTGGTTTAACTCTTATTCGAATAACAAATATACGATTACTCTATTCAACTGACTCGACTCGACAAACCCCTTTCGAATAACTAATTCGATTTACTAACTTTCGAATACCATATTCGTTTTAACTCCTTTAACTCTATTCGAATAAACTATATCTGATAAACTCCTTTATTCTATTCGAATAACTAATTCGATTAACTCCTTTTCGAATAAACTATTCATTTATAAAGATTTACTTTTAGTAACGGTTCTTCACTTTACAAATGATTTCCTTTTATTCTAACTTATCCTTTGATTTTATAAATATTTCTTTTGTAAAAATCCTTTTCCTTTTCTATATAAAATCCATCGATTTTATATAAATAATTCATTTTCAAAATACACTTTGAAAATATTCCTTTATCAACATTTCGGTATGTTATGGTATTTAACACATCAAATCACGATGACCAATATCGTTCAAACACATAAAATCGGCAACAAATTATATATCACATCAGATATTACACTATATGAATAACAGTAAAATAAATGTTGAAGAACCCAGTTGGGTTCCTCCAACCTGTTTCCCTGCATCCATATATGTTAAACAATATAGATAACATCACTTTCAGTTCCATATGATATATTCTGTTAAACAGAATCAATATAGAAATTCAACTAACTGACTAGCAGTTCAATCAAACAATCAACACACAGTCAATCAGCCAATATTTAACAGTTCTAAAAATACAACATGAAATTATAAACTGTTCTGAGCTAGTGAGATTTACTCACATTGGAAGTTCATCGTTAAAGAACGATAATCTGTTTGTTTGATTTGAATCAAACAATTTATTTCGCCATAAATTCAAACGAGCTCCAATCCACTCCCAGTTAGTTCCATTGGGTAGTGTCCGTCCATACGATCCTGTCAGATCTTGTTTCGCCCAATTCTGATATCGTATGACGAAGTTATTTATTTTATAAGATCGTATACAATTTAAATAAAACAAACTTGAATTAAATTTGGTTTGGGCTTTAATAACCTGGCCCAACTTCTGCACCGACCCGTTATAAACAGGTCCGTCTCCTCCAACTCGGTACAGACATTTCTTCCCAAGCGCTGCTTCATTTAGCTGCTCCTATCCGATTTGCAAGCTTCAATACAACTATACAAGCTCCTCATCTATTACATGGAATTGAATACAAAAAGAATCACCATCCTCTCCTAAATGTCAACTCTACTTCCTCATCTTAGAATCCTGTTCTCAGACAAAAACCACACTTCAGTATACATCAAACATTGCCGCATCTCCAATAATCAAAGGCTACTTTCGTACCCCATTTTAATCATTAGTCATTTCCTTCACAACAGTAGTCTCACTCTTCCTCAACTCCAAACCGTACTCTTCAGTAAAATACATATAAACAGTGATGGCCATTTCAAACTTTGGACTACTCTTCCTTCTCAAAACATAACGCGAGTTCCTCCTGTACATTTTTTCCCTTTCACCACCGAAACATTTTTTTCTCCCAATACACCGCTTCCCTCAGGGCCTCAACGTGACAGATGAAACACGCAAGTTCGAGCAAACTACCCACCTGTACTTCATGTGAACACATACCACCCTTCACCAGTATCACCACTTACTTCGACCCTTACACCCACCTCAACCACGAACTCATATCAAACATCATAAAACCGAATCGATGCTTTATCTTCAAGAATTCGCCAGCCCTAAGCTCGCTGTAGAAAAAAAATATCCGAGGCCAGAAAGAAGACGTCGAACCCATCAAACAACATACCAGAACGAAGAGCTTGAACCAGCGATTCCAAATATATGGATATTTAGATTTAAGGATTTGAATTTGATTTTACAAGGAGGATGTTTTTTTTGTTGAGAGCAATAAGTGATGGCGCAAAATATTGGCCAAGGGAAAGGTGAAATTAGGTCTTAAGGAAAGAATTTGAGTTTGTATTATATAGGGGTTTTCCTTTGATCTTAATTTCTCCACGTTTGCTTTTGTTTGTGCGGTTGAAAAGGTGGGAACGTGGTCTCTTTTTTATCACAGGAATACATGGAAGAAGGTTTTGAAATAATTCCATATTATTATATTCATATACCCTCGTTTCATTAAATCCCTTTCACGTACAGACTGAAATAAGGATACCGTTGTATCCAGTAAAGTGCCACGATTATAGAAATATAATAATATCGGTAGTTCAACTCATTGTGTGAAACCCCAAAATGTTGATTACAGGGTGCAAAATACTCCAAATAAAAAGTTGCTTATTTAATTAATTAAAAATTATAGTAAAATTCTAAAAATTAAATTATCGTTATGTCCCAAAAGAACCTTGTCTAAATGCAGACCCGATCTCTAGTTATATCGAATAAACCGTTACAATCGATAAACGATTCTATAGCGACTATTTTAAAATTTGATTTGGACATGTCTCAAAATCTACACGACGAAATCCTGAATTTTCTCTTCCACTAGAAAGATATACTCCACCAGCTCCACACGTTTCTTGTTTCACAGAAATCTGGTTTAAAACGAATCATGTACATTCAGTTGAAGTTCAAATCGCCAAATTACGAACTGCAGCGCCATTTCAAGCTTGATTTTAATTATAATATAATTATACGTTCAAACTGTCATTTATATAATATATTCGTTATTCAAATTTAATTCCAAGCTGAATTAAATATCACAGATGATCCAGTTCACACCATATCGCCATTTCAGCCAATTTTGATTATTTCAAAATTAAATATATTATTTAATTTATTATTTTAATTAAATATTCACCATTATTTAATTCCACGACCATTAAATTCTCTATATCACTATTAAATAATTAAATACATTAATAATAATACCTCTAGCAATGCGGGTCATTACACTTAAGAAGAATGTCGATGGCCAATTTCTAAGTATAAGGCAAGGCTAGTTGCAAAGGGTTATTCTCAACAATGTGGTTTTGATTTCTCATAAACATTCTCACCTATTGTGAAACCATCCTCAGTTAGAATGATTTTAACAATTACCTTATTCAAAAATTAGGACATCAAGCAACTTGATGTTAATAATGCTTTTCTGAATGGTGAATTGAAGGAAGAAATAGTCATGGAGTAGCCAGAAGGCTTCATTCAAAAAGGAAAATAAAAACTTGTGTATAGACTCAAAAAATCCATCTATGGGATAAAGCATGCACTAAGAATGCGGTTTGACAAGCTAAAATCAACACTTATCAAATATGGATACAACTCAATCAAATCCGATAACTCTATATTTACAAAATCTTTTGATAATGCAACTATCTACATATTAATTTATGTTAATGATTTTGTTATTACAGATAGAAGCAAATCAGAAATCGAGAGCATCACACATATGATGGATAGAGAATTCTCAATCAAAGATCTTACCAGGAATAGACTATTTTATCGCCATTGAAGTCAAAAGATTAGTGTTTTTAGGATTGCATCTCAGTCAGAAGAAATACATTTCGGAAATCCTATCAAAAGCCAGAATGACATAAGCTAACAGTCTACCAACACCAATGATTGCTAATTTACATCTACAAAAAACAATAGAGAAGCAATTTCAAATAACAAGCAATACATAAGCATTATGGGAGCTCTACAGTATGTTACTATTATAAGACCAGACATTGCATATAGTGTTAATAAAATGAGTCAATACATGCAAAAGCCAACTGATGAACATTGAAAAGATGTTAAGAGAATATTCAGATACATAAAAGGAACAACTAACCAAGGGCTCATTCTTAAGACTAGCAAAAACATCAGCATCAATGCATTGGCTGATGTAGAGTAGGGAACATATCAGGATGACAGAAAATCTACTACTGGTTACTGTGTATTCCTTGGAAAAAATCCAGTGTCATGGCATGCAAAAAAATAATATATTGTGTCTATGTCTAGTACGGAGACAGAGTTTAGAAGTGCAGCAAGTACAACTGCAGACATTATGTTGATAGTACCACTTTTAAGTGAACTAAAAATCAAACCTGATAGAACAAGTACAATATGGTGCAATAACGTGGTGCAATTTTACTCACTGCTAACTCTGTTCTACACTCAAAAACTAAACTCATCGAACTGGATATGTACTTCAACAAAGAAAGAGTATCCAAGGAAAGCTAAAAGTAGGATACATACTATCCACTTACCAAAAGCAGACATACCCACAAAGCCACTGTAAAGAGCAAATTTCCCAGGATAAAGCATGAACTGAACATCAATGAAGCCGGACTTAAGCTCAGATCTCAAGCACAACAACCTACTTGCCTGAATAAATCTGAAGTTCTCTACAGATTTATCCAGGAATCTCTTCGATTAAGCTTGAGAAACCCCAATCATGACTTGCAATGGCAGTTTCTAGCAGCTTTGACGTCAAATCTGCAATTTGGAAGCAAATCGCCTCAATCTGGTCGCAATTGTTTTTCTCTAAGCCAAACCCTAACTATTGACATCAAAAGTTGATCAAATGATGATTAACCCCTATGTGTGATCACACACGAGAATATTCACAAAAATGCAAGAAACAAGTAAATGAACAAGGCAGACATAATATTTTATAGTGGTTCGGCTTAATCGAAGCCTACGTCCACTTATAATCTTTGTTTATACTATCGATTACAAGTTATAATGGATTTTTTAGTGGAAGAAAGTAGAGAAAGAGGAGATTTAAACACAATATCCTTCTGTTGTACTTAGAATATATGACATTCTATGTTTGGATGTCGAGTGTAAAGCTTTGAGTAGCCGATTCAAGATGATTCTCCATTTCGGGAAAGGGCTGTATATATAGGCAAAGATCCACATTGAGGTGGAAAGTGGCGTGGCATATCTTCTTTTCAGACTTGGACACGTGCAGCTCGATCCAAAAATGTGGTTATAGGCGTCGGGCCCGGTTTTACTACTAGTGAATAGCTCTTCTCGGAAATCGTGACCGACGTGGCGCTTGAGACTTGGCGTGTGAAAAGTTGTGCTTGATTAAAGCTATCTGGCTTTGTATCCTTGAGAATGAGACTCTGTCACTTAGCATATAAATCTGATTTGGAATTCTCAATTCTACGTTCTAGGGTAGATATAATTCTTGTGGAATAGCCTGATCGATCGGTTGATGACCCGATCGATCGTCTTGTCTTCTTAGAGGAGAGCCTTTATCTGCTATGGCGTTATTTCAGGTCGACCCATGATCGGTCGACCTAAAGTGAAAATCATTCTTGACGGTCTGGAATGGGCTGATATTTGGTAACAAGCTTCAACTATGAGTTGGAACGGCTTTTTGCCAAAAAGCTGGTCAACACTTTGTCCCCCAAAACACATCTTTTTTGGTAATAAGCATAAACCATGATCAGTTTTGTTAAGTGGGGAGTATTAATCATACACGACTTAAAACAGTTGGCGAGCATAAACCATACTCGGCTTTAGAGAGTCGACAAGCATTAACCATACTCGGCTTAAGAGAGTTAGCGAGCATTAACCATACCAGGCTTAAAAGAGTTGGAAAGCATAAACCATACTCGGCTTAAGGAGGCATTTAAGTATGGTGGCGGGCGTTGACCATGCTCGGTTTAGAGATGGTGGCTAGCACTGACCATACTTGGCGAACATTAACCATGCTCGGCTTAGATTGAGGATACTGCCAAATCCTAACAAGATACTTGAATCGATCAAACATAATCCATGTTCGAGAAAAAAAATTATTGCTGTTACGGAGCTATCACAAAAATGAAAACAAATTCTAATGGGTATATAATTGAATCCATAGCATGCCTAGGGATTAAATCCTAACCCTGTACTTGTGTACTTCAACATAACTGCATTATTCTAAAATAAGTATAAAAGATAAAGGTACATTTTTTTATATTCTAAGAAATGAGGTGTATTCAGAATGATCTAAGCCCGATCAGTTGATGATGATGTCGCGATTTCTTGGCTTAGGGTCCTTTCCATTTCGAGGAACTTGGGGACCGACCTGAGGAGCTTGAGCAGGAGGTTGTTGTGGAGGTGCGGATGGTACAGCTCTCTTAACATACTCATGTAGCTATCCACGTCTAACCCTATTCTCGCTGAGATCGCATAGATGTCTGCATTCACTGGTGCTGTGACCTGCCATATTGTGGTATATGCAATTCTTTCCCGATTCAAGTTCTTTTTGGGTCGACTCCCTTCTAGGAAGCTGAGGGAATGGCAGAGATCCTCGTACGTTGACGTAGATGTCTAGTAGGGAGGGGTTGAGCTTGGTGTATCGATCATACTTGTTCTCTCTCCATAGTCGTACGTTCCGATCGTTCTTTTCTGAGGCTTTTCCTTTTCCTTTGTTCTGGCCAGTGGTATTGGATGGACCTACATCTTTCACGGCAAGTACTTCGAGACTTTCCATCTCGATACGAGCATCCTCTTATCGGAGGAATCTATCTGCTTTGGCGTAGAAGTCTTCAATGTCCTTGGGGGTCTCCGGTTAAAGAGATTCTAGATCGGTTCTGAATGCCATCTACGACGGCCATAAGCACCATCTATGGCTTGGGTCGATCGACTGATGCTATCGCCGAGTTGAATCTTTCCAGGAAGGAGAGTGGGGTCTCTCCGGCCGCTGCTTGACAGATGTAAGGAACATGACGCTCTTTGGTCGGGAGATGTGAACTCTGAACTGCTCGATGAAGCGGTTGACCAACATATTCCAGTTTCTGATCGATTCCGTTGTTAACTGCTGAAACCACATGTTGGTTATGTCTGTGAGAAATAGAGGGAAGCATTTGGCCATGACATTGGTTGAGGCTGATAGTACTTCCATATGGTGCATGTGTCGCATGAGATGTACGGTCGGGTCGGTCCTGCTGTTATTGGACTCCAAGACCGGAAGCTTAAAGTCTTATGGATTTTGGGAGTCTTTGATCTCCCGAGTGAATGGAATGCAATGGATGTCATCCACATCCTGCTGAGAAGAGGTGCCTCTGGTGAAGCATTTGATGATGCTTGCAACCTGGCTTCCATCTCCGAGAAGTTGTTGCCAAGGGTTTGATTCTGCACTAGGGACGTTGGTGAGAGTCCCAGTACTAGTGTTGGATGGAAGAATGCCCCGAGCTCTTGGGGTCGGTTGGGCTCGACCACCGAGGTTGAGTGAGGGTGGATCCTAGCCTCGGGACTTGGTTCGATCACAGTTAAAGTCGCTTGGTTATTGTTGGACCGAACCATGGCCGCTTCGATTGGAAGGGAACTGTCCAGGTGAGTGGTATCCATCTAGGGCACAGTATTGCCCTTACCCGGAGCGATTTAGAGTGGTTTACAGTAGTGTTTCCCTCCATCACGTTGGGGACCGGTATGGTAGAGTGCTCTTGGTGACACGGAGGATTGCTTCACCCAGCTTGGTTTGGATCGGCAAGCCGGGAAGGCTGCATAAGATAGGTTTGCAGTCTGAAGTTGGGTCGAACCAGGTGTTGCAATCTTCCTTGTTTTGGCTGACCCAAAGGTTGCACTAGTTCAGGATCCGTTTGTCCAGGGAGTTGAGTCGATCCCCGGACTGAAAGCAAAGTGGTTGGTCGGTACGCATCTTAGCCATGAACGACCTACGAATCTGCAGCTACGTGAACTCCAATAATCGCCGGGGTGGCAACACTAGATTTAGCCGATCTGGTTGTGAAGTAAAACCAGGAGGAAGCAATGGAGTGGACCTATCTGGGGTTTGGGTCTCCGCAGATCGAAGATCAATTGTTACCCCAGCTTCGCCCGGTGTAGGAAATGATACTGGAATGTGAGGTCTCTTCTTCATCCTAGTGATGAAGTTATTCATCACTTCCTGTTGTTGTTTGAGAAGTCCATCCTGGTGTGTCATCTGATTTCTGAACTCGGCCAAGATTTTATCCATCTTGTCACTAGTGAGATATTGGGACGGGTTTTCATGGGAGGAAGCCTACTAGCTTCCCTCCGTTGCTGCTACTCCTGCTGCATGGCAGGTAAAGGACGTGAAGATGTCGCATCCTTCTTCCGCTTCGCTATTGTTGGGTTAGAAATTGCTGAAGGAGGTCGAAGGTCGATAGCGTGCCCCCTTCCTGACGCGCCAAAGTCTTGACGTCAAAAGTTGGTCAAATGACGATAAACCCCCAACGTGTGTGATCACACATGAGAATATTCACAAAAATGCAAGAAAAAAGTACATGAACAAGGGAGACACAATATTTTATAGTGATTTGGCTTAATCCAAGCCTATGTCCACTAATAATATTTGTTTATACTGTCGATTACATGTTATAGTGATTTTTTTAGTGGAAGAACGTAGAGAAAGAGGAGATTTAAACACAATATCTTTGGGTTGTACTTAGAATATATGACATGCTATTTTGGGATGTCGAGTGTAAAGCTTTGAGTAGTCGACTCAAGATGGTTCTCCATTTCGGGAAAGGGCTGTATATACAGGCAAAGATCCACGCTGAGGTGGTATGCGGTGTGGCATATCTTCTTTTCAGACTTGGACACGTGCAGCTTGATCCAGATATGTAGTTGTAGGCGTCGGGCCTGGTTTTACTACTGGTGAATAATTCGTCTCGGAAATCATGGCCAACGTGGTGCTTGAGGTTTGGCATGTGAAAAATTGTGCTTGATTAAAGCTGACCGGCTCTGTAGCCTCGAGAATGGGACTTCGTCTCTTAGCAAATAAATCTGATTTGGAATTCTCGATTCTACTTTCTAGGGTAGATCCGAATCTTCTAGGACAGCCTGATCGATCAGTTGATGACCTGATCGATCGTCTTGTCTTCTTAGGGGAGAGCCTTTATCTACTATGGTGTTATTTCGGGTCAACCCATGATCGGTCGATCTAAAGTGAAAATCATTCTTGAAGGTCTGGAACAGGACGATATTTGGTAACAAGTTTCAACTTTGGGTTGGAACGACTTTTTGTCAAAAAGTCGGTCAACACTAACCCTACTTGGGTTTGCAGAAGGGGGTGTTAGAGAAAAATAACGATTTATATATTTTGCATTTGTGTTCTGTTGTAAGCCTTCAACCATATTATGTTGAGTATATTCATCATTAGCCCAACAAGACTTGTACGTAATGTTCTGTATACAAACCAAAGCACTCTGTAATTCTAATACACAACTTTGCATTTTATCAATCTTAGTTTATTCTCTCTTCACTGCTTTAATACATTTCATCATCAAAATTACACATTTCATCAAAATTCAATAGAGTTTAAGGGAGGATTTTTTAAATAATAAACTCAAATCAGAAGATAAAAGTCTTGCTTTCTGAAATGAAAAGTGGTGTCTATTTAGGTGAAGAGTCGTATCTATTGAAGTGGAAAGACATGTCTATTGAATTGAAGAGTCATGTCTGTTGAAGTTAAGAGTCGTATCTAAAAGAATAAAGAGTCATGTCTACTGGAGCGAAGAGTCGTATCTATTCAGTAAAAGTCGTGTCTATTGAAGTGAAAAATCATATCAGCTAAAGGTCGTGTCTATTAGAATGAAAAGATATCCGTCCAAATAGTTATGTCTATTTGTAGTGGTATGTAGTCCACTTTAAACAGATGGTCATTTTTTTGTGTTGTAAGCAAGCAAGTATGAATGACAAATGAAGAAAAAATTGAATTATAAAAGAAGTAAAATTATTTGTGTATCCTCCTCTAAAATTCCTCTTTTCTATTTAAAAAAATGCTTCTTTATTTAGATGATATATTTTAAGGACAATAATTTCAAAAAAAATGTTTTAGGAATAATCTATATAGCAAGAATATATTGAATTTATCATTTCATTTATGCAGAAATAGTAATAAATGAATTTGCAAATTTTCTGCATAACATAAAGCGAAAAATAGGCACAAAGGTAAATTTTGAAAAATAATTTAAGTTGGTAGATATCAGGTTTAATTTATAAATTGAAGGACAAACATTGAAAAGTATTAGGTTGAAATATAGTGTTAAATATAACTAGCATTTATACACTGTAAAACAGAATATAATGCTACTTGTAGCCAATATTTTTTTTGGCAAAGCCGACTGGTTTTTAAAGTGACCGCAAACACTTATTATTGTAACAAATAATAATTATATTATTACAGGAGATTGACGGATCATCGTTCTACTATAGTTCGGATTTTAAGGCAGATCGTCCACCTTTACCCTAAACTAGGATACAACACTGGAGCTAGCTAGTAACTAGACTACAAATTCCTATACTCCACGCAGGGAGTATTAATTACATTTTCAGCAATGACCGGTACAATTGCATGAATTAATTACATGAAAACAACTTCATGTAACGAATATTTCGGTATAGTGTAGAAACTGAATATATTGTGTTTTTAAGTTGTAAATACTTAGATTAAAATACCCAGAACAACATTGCAACTTTACAAAACAAAGCAACGATGCAAGTGATTTAAGAAAACATAAGGTGACTACATAATTGAAAGTATCCTTTATTTCTAGATCTAACCGTTGGTGAACTTGGTAACAACCTTGGTATCCTCGAACACGGTGTGTTTTGCAAGCTCGCCAGGAAGTACAAGACGAATAGAGGTCTGGATCTCGCGTGAAGTGATAGTAGGCTTCTTATTGTACCTTGCAAGTTTATAGGATTCTTGAGCCAGCTTCTCAAAAATATCGTTGATAAAATAATTCATGATCCCCGTTGTCTTGCTTGAAATTCTAATATCGGGATGAACTAGTTTCAGAATGTTGATCTTGTAAGTTTCACAAATTCCGACTTCCTCTTTTTCTTCTAGTCATTTCTAATGAATCTTTTGTAGGGAGCTTCTTCTCGGCTCTGGGCTTTTTACCCAGTGGCATTTTCTCGACAACATTCTTCCTTTCTTCTTCAGGCTTTTCTGTGGATTTCTTTTCGTCTTTGGGCATCATGACTAAAATTAGGGTTTTTTTGATGATAAGGATTCGATTTAGGTAATTAGGTGAAAATCGGATTGGGATAACTGAATTATTACTACTTGTAGGGATTGCAATAGGGCGGGTTTTATGTGTCCCATACCAACCCCGAAGTTTTCGAACCTTGCCCCAGACCCTCCCCGTAAACCTGCTACGGACCTGAAATTTTGCCCCGTACCAGGAACATGTACGGGTGTAGACCCGACCCGCCCCAAGACCCGATGAAATTGTATACCAATATATACAATTTTACTTATTTATATTTTTTATCATTAAATGGTAAACTGAATACAACTAATAATGTGTTTACAACGATAAGAGAATATAAAAAGTGTGGTGCTAAGGGCACCCCAGTATGTTCTTCCTAATACCGCGATTAGAAAAATAAAACTTATTAGATTTTGTATGCTTCCTAATACCACACTACCTCTACATTCTAATCTTTCACTCAATCATTATTTGCCGAATTAATCACGTACTAAGCTAATCTAATTACCTTAATCTCTCGTAATCGCTGTCTTCTTCGCCCCTCTCGCGGGAAAATTCAAATTTGTACGGTAATCTCTCAATTATTTGGTGATCTGAAAACCCTAATATCTCACTTCCTCTTATAGTTTTCTTAATTCAAACCTTATTAATGGCTTTTGTATATTGCGGAATCAAATTCGTTGATCGGTTATAGATCTAGGGTTTAGCTCGTTGATTGGTTTTGCATATGAGGACAAACGAATATCGAGCGAAATAGGAATAGGGTAAAACAGTGTGGTAGCTCCTATTTTTTAAATGTGTGGTATTAAGAAGTGTGTAATACTAATTCTTGTGGTATTTTTTAGTCGTTGTATTGGGAAGAACATATTGGGGTGCCCTTAGCAGTACACTATAAAAAAAATGAGTTGTATGATAACTGTTCAAAATGTATGCATTTGTTATTGTATAATTATCATTGATGCAACTAAATACTATGAAAATTTTATAGCTTATTTATTGAAAGAATATAATATTAATGTCATAACCACATATGTATAAAAAAGATTGACAAGCAATCATTATAGTTATAAAGCAATTTAATGATGTTTTACTAATGCAGGTCGGGTTGGGGCGGGTTAGTTGTGCCTCATACCCGACCCGAGACACGGACCACACAAAGCGGGTCGCGGGTCTAGTCGCCTCGAGGACCCAATGAGACGGATCTAAACGGACCAAAACAGAGGCGGATCAACCGGGTTTGGACTCTAGACCCGCCCCGTTGTCATTTCTAAATACTTGTATTTAGCATTTTCTTTCAGCTTAATTTCTTTTTAAATTTTGTTCTTTGACCTAAAATTAAAATTTGATATCCTTCAGCTAATTTTTTCCTTTTATAGTTATGTTTGTTGTTATCTCTAATTACCTCTAACATAAAAGGACCTATCAATTATCCTTAAAACTAACTATTTAAGATTTGTCGCTCTTAAAACTTATTACCTTGTGATGAGAAGCACTTCGATGTAATTTCCACTAAACTAATTATATCTTTATATTATTGTCAATATGCTATTTTTCAAATCATATTCAACTTTTGTCTTAATTTATATTTAACTCATCCTAGAATTCCTGGGGTTGGATGTCGCCTTGTGGAATTTTACATGGAACAACATTTCCAGGTTCATATTTACATCGGTTAAAATCGGAAAAAATAAATTGAAAATAAAAATAATACTACACATAGACTCATAGTTTGTTGTATTCAACAAAAATAGTCGACTTTTTATGCTGTTCTATTGCTGTAAAGGAACTTCTATGATTACGATCACTTCTGATAATGATATTTATACATGTGTTCAGGCCCTATATTTTGGGCTGCTCCAGACGACCCTGATTAATTATGTTGTATTTGGTTGAAGAAGACCATAATTATACCAGAACGAGTGTAAACATGGATAAATAATATGAATCTAACCATGTTTTCAATTTCGTTAAAATGCAAAATTATAACTATTAAACGTATACTTGCTCCATTAAACTATTTTGAATCTCTTTTATACTTGTATCTGGATCCGATGGTTTGCCCTTGACGTGGGACAACCCTGCATGGAAGTGAAAAGGAGCTGAAGGTGTGATCTCTTTTATATTTGTATTTGTATCTGTCCTTTTTGGTTTCATTAGTCATTCTGCTTAAGTTATTTATATTCGGTGACTCTGGTTAATTCTCTACATGGTCATGATCTATGTTGTGCAGGATCCAAGGCGAAAAAGTTTTTTGGAAATACATAGGCATTTCCAGTTAGCTCCTCAGAAGAAGAAAATAAATAATGGTGATCAATAGAGGAAATGCGAATGTGGTCCAAAGAGATAAGATTTAGATACCCATTATAATTTCATGTCCTAAGCTGGTGGCAGCTTCCCAAATTGAAATTGAGTTGCCATGAAAGCAACATATTATTGTCACTACATATTGCATGTTGGCCCTATTATATATAACATATAATTTAAACGTTGTTTTCAGTGTATGTTGATCGAATTGGTGGTAGACTACAGCTTTCCTAGCCAAAAAGAAAGATAAAAACAAAAGAAGGTAATTAAAATGGTGGATTGCACAGTCATACCAGAACAATCAAGCCTAATATTCTAATTCAACATATTTGAAAATAAAGAAACGTATAAGTACTGTAGAGATGGATACGAACTTATTCTACACCATTGTGCACTAACATGGACGGCATGTTTTGTAGGACAAGCGTGTCCTACATTAACTAGGTGAAGGTGTATTTAGTATCAAAGTGAACCCCACAGTTTCTGTTGGCAGGCCAAATTTTGGTATGCTTGTTGCGTGTTTGGTACATGGTGGTCAAGAACCATGAAGAGTTATCCCGTTATGGCCATGCTTTGCGTGGATGTTTGTCTCATATTCATAAGTCAAAAAGGTTATGCAACCAACTTACCATCAATATAAGAGTAATAGCATTTAGTTTCAAAACAAACCTTGTGTTTTGCGTTTTCATTATTCGTACGCTGAAGTGGAAAAAACCGAGCATACCAGCCAATCTAACAATCGGAAGTAGGAAGCGAAGAAGAGATGAGAAATGATGGATTTTGATACACATTTCAAAGCAGAAAATACTTATAGGTCATCTTTAATATCATATATAAAGACTATTTTTTAAATTGATCATTTTCATCCTAATCTCGTTTTATCATTTATTTTGAAAATGAGTCACAAGTTCAAAAATAAATATTTATTTTCAACAGTACAATTTCCAAAAAGCTTAATTTTATGGTTGCATTAAACATTTATAATATTTAAATCTAAATAACTACTTCATAAATTCAGAAATATTTTCAAATATGATAGATTTTATTTTTTAACGTGTTGATACAAAAAATTATCTTTTTTTCATGGTCAGTCATCCTACTTTCCATGACAAACACGGTAGACACTTGCATTTCATACATTATTTCATTTCAAATAATTCAACAAAATTTCGTGTTGGAAATAAACTTGGTTTTTAGGAAAATA
Organism: Allium sativum; assembly: GCA_030737875.1. NCBI lineage: Eukaryota > Viridiplantae > Streptophyta > Magnoliopsida > Asparagales > Amaryllidaceae > Allium > Allium sativum. The sequence goes on from CM060922.1 coordinate 1,054,019,929, forward strand.
TTAATTGTGCAATGAATTTAATTATTTTTAATGGAAGGCTAAAATAAATGGTAAGAGTTATCAAATGGAATTTGATATGTTAAGGAAAGTAGAAATTAGGGGTTAAGGACGATTCTAGAGAAGAAAACTCTAAAATCCTTGTAATGCTATAAATGTAAGTGTAATCTCTCATTTTGTGGTATGAAAAAAAAAATGAAGCAATGAAAGTTTTCTTAATTATTCTTCTTTCTTCTAATTTCTTTTTCTTCCTCCTCTAAAATTTCCAACATTTCGGCAGTGTATCCCTTTTGTTTCCTGCATATTTGTTTCCTCCATTGTACACAGACGCGTGTATGCGGGAAACAAAATAAGAAAGTTACAATGAAATTTTGTGAATTATTTGAACGAATAATATGTGAAATATAATTGTTTGCCGTGTTTATAACTTACCCAAACACAAGGACAAATCCAACAAGCATTGTACCAGATTAATATAAATGGCCGTTTTGTGAGTATGACGATCGTTTATATAACGATCATGTTCAACACCATTCGGATGGGGCTAAAAACTCCCTAAAGGACATAATCAAGATGTGATTCTCTCTCTCTCTCTCTCTCTCTACATACATACATACATACATACATATATATACACACACACATTTTAATTTATCATATTTGTTCAATGTATTTTATCAACTTAAGGCTACCTTAGTATTCTTGTCGTTTTCCAACAAACTCAACTCTCTTTTGCACTCATGCATTCATCTTTATTACATAAGTCAATATAAGCACAATATAGTATTCCTAACTATTGCATGCATTTTATCATATTCTAATTAAACCAGTACAACGACAACACTGATACATATATACAATAGTTTGCACATACACAAATAACCACAAATTGTACATATTTTTTTAATTAATTTGACAATATCATATAAAATAGTCACATAAGGGGATGTTATAAACCACTATGATGCTACTCGAAAAAACTACAATCGATAAATAGCCCTAACTTTACAATTTATGCATATGCAGATTTAAGGTAAAAACTTGATTTTTAATGAAAATAAGATATTATACTTGAATAAATCATTCAAGACGTTGATACTGAAGCCGGTGAGGTTTTTAGATGAAGAAAAGAGCGTTTAGATATTGAAAATTCGGATTTTGGGTATTTAAAGAATGAGTTTCATGTGCTGGAGGAAGGAAAAAATAGTGAAGAAAGGCTCAAGTTGTTGATGTATTCGTGAAGATGGTTTCCGACTGTCGCTGACGACCCGTCAGAAATTAACAATCGGAAAACGTTGGTCCCCCCGTCGGGATACATGCCTTATCTAGTAGTGATAGTAATCAGCTGATAGATTGACTTATTTAAACATCGTTGACATTTTATTTGGGTAGAAATAACAAAGGCATGCCTAATTTTTTTTTCAACCCAACGTTGAAAGCCATTCGAAATAATATATTAAATCCTTGTCTTCTCTTTCTCTTTCGACTCCTCACGTATCCAGTATCATATTCTCATTTATTTTTTTCAATCTACGCATATGGATCTCATGGGTGATAATTAATTCATTTAAGATCTGTTTTACGATATCCTTCATTACATCCCCCTGTTCGTTTAACTTTTTACTTCATTAATTTTGAATCTACTTAAACATAGAAGTTGATATCACTACAACAAAATGACCATATTACAATGGTGGAAAACTGTTGTAATATACATTTTACAACGGTGGACTAATCGTCGTGTATTAAGAAGTTGTAATAGACTAAAATTTATTACAATTTTTTTGCACTGTTGCAACACTACTGTAAATGTATATTTTACAAAAAAATTCCACCGTTGTATTAAACTTTATTATAACAGTTATGCACCGTTGTTTTCGTAATTTTTACAACTATTTATAAGCGTTGTGATATATTTTATTACAACTTTTTACATTTGTAATATATCCACAAATTATATGCATAATATATATATATATATATAATATGTGCAACAATAAATAGATAAATAACACAAGAATTGGGTGTAAGTTTAAAGACATCATGATCCATTCATTGATAAAAGTCACAACTTTATATCCAAAATACAAATTATAAATCATATACCACATAAAAATGTATAAAATTACAACCGTTACCATAACATCATTAATTAAAAGTGTACTCCAACAAAGCACAGACACGATTTTTTTTCCACTAATCAGAACCCATCTCAAGTCCAAATTATGCATCATCTGTGACTTTACATGTTAATGCAGAAGCTAATACTTTTCTTTGATTACCTTCCTGTCTTCTTTTCTAGATGAACAGCCTCTGTTTCCTCTACTTCATTGTTCGTTAACTGTAAAATTAAACATAAATTAGCTTTATTCTTCTACACGCTTTTGAATCAACTAGTATGTACATAAATTTATACAAAGTACTAGAGCAAAAAAACAAAATCTGTACAAATAAATCTAACTGAAAAATGAACGTAACTTAAGGTTCTAATTATACCTCTTTGCTTCAAGCCATGTAGTCCATCTTGACAACCACACTTTTCACCTCCTCGACTTTTCCATTTCTTCTATGTCCTCGACTTTTCCATTTCTTCTATGTCCTTCAATCAATCCAGTGATGCACAATTAGGATTAAAACAACCATATTTACAATGCTTCTTACTTCAATTCATAAGCATGCTAGGACCAAAAGTTTTCTTTTTTAGTTTAAAATATAAGTTCGAAAATGTTTAATGGGTATGGAAAAAGTTCTATATCGCAATATAAATTACATAATTTCTAACTAGAAATCAACTCGAGAGTCTTCTCTGTAAATTTTGCATTTTGAGATAAATTTGGGTGTTGTGATTGACACTCCAACTATTGTTAAGGGGAGGTTATTTTTTAAAAACACTCCACACTTTGAAAAATTGTTATGGGGCTACACAAACATATTATTTCACACTACTCAATATTCCTAGATTGCCCCTTTAAATTAGATTTAAAAAAAAAAACTTATTTGATAAGGGAAACCAAATTTAAAATAAGCAGTTAGTCACCACTACACCGAATGTAGCATGTAATTAATTATATATATGTATCCAGCAGTGATATGTTAAAAATTAATAATCAATTCGGTGCATTGCCTCCGTATTATAAAATTTGGCATATTCATGTCAAAAAAAAAAAAAAAAAATAGTTCGATCCTATTCCTCTGAAAACGTTTATCCTTTAAGGTTTAAAAAAATTGATATATGTGAATCGAAAAAAAATACTAAGGCCTTTGCAATATTTGTTAAGGTAAACTTACATTTATTTATTAAAGGGATAAATAGGTAATAACGTAAAATTACCTTTATTTGTTAAGGGGCTACTTTCTTCATTGGTACTCCCCTTAACAGTTTTTGAAGAAGAAAAAAATTAGCCTCCTTTAACAATATTTGGAGTGTCAATAACAATGCCCATAAATTTAAGACAGTTAGCTAAGTGAGTTCATTTACGTTCTTCACACCAGCACCAGTGAGCAACCCACCGCATATTTCAAGCGACTTGAGATTCTTGAAACCTGATAATATCAGGTAAGAACTTGGTCTGTAAGTAAAGAAGAAGACAAAGTAGAAGAGAAAGATACTTAAAACATCAAATGAATAGTAATTTGCAAAAAGTTATCACCTTTACTGGTTTTCCAGGAAATGACCAAGGCATGTTTGCTGGTTTACCAGGAAATCAAATGAATGCTTAAAACATCAAAGTTATGTGTTCGACAAAATGAATAGTAATTTGCAAAAAGATACCACCTTTACTAGTTGATGATTTAGCATTTCTCTATATAAACGAAAAGAACTAGTGCACAGTGGTATCAAAATATTTGATTTCTCAAAAAACAAAAGAACTCGTATAACAGAGACTTAATTGAACCAAAAAAAAGGGAACTAAGCCAATTACTAATACAGTTCATGACAAAACCAAAGGAGAACGAACCAGGCAAATACAAGTGCTTTTGTGACATCTAAATGGTGCAATATTTTGTGCAGTATTTCAATATAAAAAGCTGAGCAAGGAAAGAGCAAAGAATACGTACCTTTCAAGCAATTTATCCCTGCATCTGTAACCCGTGCTCCAAAAAATCGAGATGAGTCGAAGCAGCAAGCACTGCAACATCAAATGGGCGCAACATCGGATTCGCTGCAGATCGCCTCACAACTTGAGAATCGAACGTCGCAGCTCTTCCTTAGTCATCGTCCATTAAGCTTTCGAAGTCGCGTCGCGGAGGGAACTACCCATAGGGATTGGGAAGAATGACGGAGATCTGGGGATTATAAGATCTAAATTGTGATTGAGGAGAATGAGTGAAATCTAGGGTTAATGAGAATAATTTGAGAAAGAAGGAGAAAAATTAAAGCGAGAAACGTACTTAAGTTAGAGGACAAATGCAGAGTTGAAGAAATTTTAGGCTCCTAACTAAAAATAATTACAATGGAGCCAAAATTTTCGGTTCTAGGAACCAAATTTTTTGATTCCATGAGCCAAATTTTCGTTGTAGAAACCGAGAGGTTTCATAGCCTGTATTTTCAGTCATGGAGGCGGACAATTTCATAGGATGCCGCCAAATTTTTGTTAACCTGGTTACGTGCTCATCAGTTTTGTAAGAAACGTACTAAGACTAGAATTAACAAGTCAAATTTTATATTAAATATAGTATGGATTTCTTGGATTTTTAAAAAAGTACTAAATATTACTTTTAAAATATTTTAGGTTACTTTATTACCGTTGTCGAAAGTTAATTATTATGTATATATTATCAATCGTTAAATATCAAATATTTAATAGTTGTTTTTAATTTTAATGTTCAATACAAATTATCAATAACTAATTTCTACTTATTAATTATTAGTAATTGATAATTAATTATTTTTCGAATAGGAATTATTACTAGTAAAAATTATTATTAAATATTTAATATCAAATTATAAACACTAAAAGTCAATTACTACTTACCTTTAGTTTGTAATAGGCATCTATTACAACTAATAAAATGAAAATTAGTGATATATATGTTTATTACAACTTTAGAGAGCTGACAGTTGTAAAAAACCTTTATTACAACTGTGCTTTTTTGCACAGTTGTAAAAAAGCATTTGTTACAATTGTGCTTTTCGTACAGTTGTAAAAGTAAAGTTGTAATATGGTGTTTTTGTTGTAGTGTATAGTTTTCAAAAAATTGATGATTGTTGGATCAACCTCAGGTGTTCTCGATTTTATAATCGGATCAACTACTAAAAATAGGAACATGACACTAATCACATATGTATCAACAAGTATAGTTTGCCTTATAAATCGTTTTGCCTTCTCCATTCTTTTGTCGTTGGCACTGGCAATGTATTGGTAGTAAATCAACCAATCTTCATCTAAGCAGCTGTTAGTTTTCTTGTGTTTGTCGGTTCTACCTCAATGGACGTTATAGTTGGTTAGTCTGCTTATGATGGGTTCTATTCATACCAGCAGGATCGACCCAATACTATTGGTTACTCTAGACAAACCTAAAGTGAGAAAGGAGCTTGTGAAGGGAGAAACTCTAATCATTTGTAAGAATAGTCGTCAGCAGATAGATTGACTTTCATAAACTTTGTTGCCATTTTATTTTGACAAAAATAATGAATGCTTGCTTGAAATTTATATTTTCATCCAATGTTGAAAGTCATCAGAAATAACATTATGATACTTCATCTTCTCTTTTTGACTCGACTCCTCACATATCCAACATCGTATTCTCAATTTTTTTTTAAAAAAATCAACCAATGCATATGGACTTCATGGATAATAATTGATTTATTTAAGATTTTTTTAGAATAGGAAAATTCAATTTAAACCTCCAAATATGCTGAGTTATCCCCCCTTTCATAAAAAAATGATATCCCCCATTTTAACTGAATAGCCCCTCACACATTCCTAAAGTACCTTTGCATTTCAAAATTAAACGCGAAAACATTTCTCGCGTTCTTTCTTCTTCCTGCTGTCCATCTCCTCCATATATTCCTATTGTCGATCTCCTTCCGCTCTCTCGTTCAACAAAGAAGCTCCAATCTCGAGCTTACTGGTGATAAGGTAAACTTCCATCAACATAATGAAGAAGCTGTATGTAGTGTGATTTTGAGTTAAATCGAATTGGGGAACAATTTGTTTCTTGATGTTTTTCTCGGCTGTTGGGTAAGTGAATTGGGAACAAAAGTGATATGTTAGTGAATCGCTTGTTTGAAGACCTATTTTTTTTCCCAATTCAATTCGCCACAGGAATGAACAACGAGGTAGAAATGGATACCATGTGAAAATGGTACGGTAGATCACTTGACCACGAAGGATATCAACGCGGTATGAATTATTTCCACGTTGAGATTCTCCATGGTTTTGTTTCTTACCACGTAGGTTCCCTTCGTGGTGAAAGCAAAATGAAAAAAAAACAGTGAGTACAGATTTTATAAATGGCTTTGTATCTTAACACTTGTGCTTGGTCGTAATTTTGTATCGTAACACTTGTTTTTCGTCATTTTGTATCTTAACACTTGGTCTTCGTTGTAGTGTACGTAGTTGATTTTTTTATCATTTTTACAAGATGGGCCGCACTTGAATGACAACATCGGAAAGAAGGCATCAAACGGAAAAAGCAGTTGAAAGTACAAGTGCAGACGTGAACACCAAAGAGCAGCAGCATAAGGACAATCCTTCATAGTATGAGGTAATTGCATGGGGTAGTAATGGTGACGGAGATGGTTCAGATTCTTCAGGGGAACATGGAGACAGATATGGTTCTGATTCATCAAGGGAAGAGGGAAATGACACAACAGAGCATTCTAAGACAGATGATGATGATGAGAGAAACAATCATTCGGAGGAAGAAGCCCAAGCCGAAGAAGGATTACATGACAAAGATGGACCAAAAAGCAATGATGTGATTAGAGAGAATGATACTCTTGTCGCTTCATGATATGGACTGGTCAAGTACGTGTCTGTTATTAACGTAACTTATCTATTTAAGTACTAAATGTAAATTTTATTTGTGTAGGAACGAGCAATGCTCACTTGTGTCAACCATGCATAAAAGGTATCAGAATGGAGTATTCCAGTTAATGCTAGTAGGTTCAAAGCCCTTATCGACATATCTGGATTGTTTCCTCTTGTTAGCACTCGTTACAAGAGTGTTAACAAGAATTTGATATTAGCTTTTGTTGAATGATGGTATCGGAAGACTAATACTTTTCATTCACCATTTGGTGAGATGACCATTACTCTTGATGTTGTAGCTTCTTTGTTGCACATACCTGTCGAAGGTAAACCTATACAGAGCATGTTGTATGACATAGAACAAGCAGTTTCTACTATTTCAAAGTATTTTGGTCTTAGTAAAGAAGAAGTTAGAATGCAAATGAATAAGAGGGTCAGATATAAAGTAAGCTTGTCAAAGTTGTTTGGTAGATTTAAATATGTGAGTGACGAGTAGAATGTTCTAACTGTTAGGCGTGTTACTCGTGCTTATCTTTTATTTGTGCTTGGCAATACAATATTTGCTGGTAAAAGTAGGACTCGTGTGCACGTATCTCTTTTGGAACCGCTAAATTTTTTGGACTATGTCAATATTTATTCATGGGTATAGCGACCCAAACTTCCCCGTCTCCGAAGAGAAGAGAAAGAACGAATTACCGTGAGGACAAGACGAATCAGAACGCAGATAGAAGAACATTTCATTGCTATTACAACAATTCCATCAGAATTCAAGAATATACAGAGTATAAATGAATAAAATACATTTGATAAAAATTAGAGATTACAATAAATTACATAGCAGCGGAAAAACAATACAAATTACAATTGAAAGTAATACATGGATACAGAGCTTTTCGAGCATCGTTCCAGCTATAAATCAGGATCCTGTGAATATAAATCTGCAAAACCCAAACTACTAGCTGCCCGTGTCAAAAATAAGGGCACCCAGAGTTTAGGTTAAAACAATAAATCCCAGGTCAGTCATGTGACTGGTGTGAGAATTAAAACAGTTATTTAAAACTTTACTTTAAAAGAGAGTAATTCAACGGACCACGCCGTATAACACGGAACGGGTTTCCTCCCAAGAACACCAGTGCATAGAATAAACAACGCAATGCTTTTTCGAAAAATGAAGCTATTATAAGACCCAGGTCCCATCACACAATGCAATGCAAGCCGGAGGATATGGTTTTCCCTTATAACAGCCAAACATGCTTGGTACGTTTAAAACAAATCATTTTGATACTATTATAGTATAAAGTGTCAAAACAACTTCAATCATAAATATCAATCATAGACGGCATAATATCCCATGCTACTATGTCGCCGTACTAGGCTCTACAAATAAAACCGAAACATCATGTATTGGAAATTGGATTTCCGTCATGAGTCGAGGCAAGGGGCAAACTCCTCTCCGATTCGAGACACTCTAGCAAATGCCTCGGGACTACACACTTTGGGTAACCCCTGGATGCTTCAGGGCCGGTCCTCCTTTACGTTTGAGGATTAATTATTCCTGAACACACGTTTCTCGGTCCTAACAAACCTAAATCGAGGCGCCTCATCCAACAACCACATAGGTGAAAAGTATATAAATGTCAGGGCTGGTAAGTCACTGGCACCACCAAAGCTAGAAAGAAACGTCGTGCTCTCCCTGTAGTCCTTATCCCGTTTTTGACTCATACCAAGGTGTGAGGCTCGCGAATTCACGTTATACACAAAGCTACGCCACGTAGGCCGTTCTTTGATCATCCACCACAAGACTTTGCTTTTTAACAGAAGCCTTGATCAATGCAACTCAGCATGCCACACAGGCAATTCATACCATGCGATTGATATCTATCGATATATAACCTCTAAGCTCGTACGTCTCAGAGAAGGGCGTTAAGCAAGAGAATAAATTCTCCGCCGCCAAACAGATATATATTTAACAGAAATCAATCAACACAGAATAAAATCCAATGTCCGACATGCAATCCATTTATAAATTCGTTCTGGGTCTGTACGAAACTGGAGGCACTTTCCTCGCATATCCATCGATCTCCAAGTACGTCTGGATGACCACCAACTATTTCCATCCTCTTGGGTGTACAGCCCTGTAACGACCCGTGTTTTTCGACCATTTGAATATGAATATTTAAATTGGTTTTAAATATTTTATTGGAATATTAATGGAATTAAATATTGAATTCGTTATTTAAACGAAGTTCAAACGTTATATATTTATATAAATATAAATCGAGCTTGAAAATGGCGTGCAGTTCGTAAATTTGAATTTATAACTTCAACTGAGAATACAGGATTCGATATAAGTCGGATTTTTGTGAAACAAGACACGTTGGAGCCGTATTGGCGATAGCTTTCATATTAAAGAGAAAAATCCAGATTTCGTGCTATAGGTTGATATTTATGGCCAAATCAAATTTTGAAATAGTCGCTATGGAAAACCGTTTTTAATTATAGCCTTTAAATTAGCCGTTTTGCAAACGGACTCTGTTTTCGACGAAACCAGTTCCGTTGAGTTCGTATCGTCGATTAGAGTCAGAATAGGTATATAGTTTGCTATTTTTAGAGATCGAGAAATTTGGCGTTAAAAAGGGTAGGGCGGTTCAGGGTAAAAAACAGCTTACCGGGGCAACATTCTCAGAACGCGACGAAATTAGTGTCGTTGGGTTCGTATCGAAAAGTTATTGCAAATGTTCGCAGTTTCAAGTTGATTCGATTTATCGGGTGACCGTGGAAAAATTAAACGCGTGTTCATTCCTGGTTTCATAAAGGAAAATTTTTCAAACGATCTCGGATTTCGACGAAACTTGTCTCATTGGATCCGGAATATCTTTTTATACTAAGAATAGCCTTTTTATCAGTAAACAGGAATCGTTTGTAGTGGTTTTAATCAATTACTTTTCCCTAGTTATATTCACATCCGGCTTTCACCTCAATGATCTGTTTGCCTACCCTATACGAGACTCATCAATCACATTGTCATCAATGTTTACATCACCTGGCGTTGAAATAAAAATGTACATAGCCTAAAAAAAAAAAAAAAAGAGACCATACAGCTGCACCTACCTTACTTACACGCAGACTGTAAATGAGGTACTGATACAACGGGTTGACAGGAAAACACACTACACACACTGTCACGGTTTGGAAATATGAAATCAATCACATACAGTGTTTAAAAAAGGTGCCTACACTAGTTTTCTTTCCCCCTAACCTACTACACTAGACGCCAGTTCCATCAAAGTGAAGCCGACAGAAGCCTGCATAAGTTTCAGCTACTCTACTACCTATAGGTCCAATTACTTGCACGCCAAACTTCGAACCCGTGATAGCCAAGTATCCATTTCCTTGCTTGCCAAGTCCTCCTGTTTATAAATACCATCAGTTTTATTCAGTCTTCTTGGGATCGTTTTAACTCCAGTAACCAAAGCAAATGAAACCCACTCTGCTCGTGTTATTTTTCCCATGCAACAATGAAACCGAAAGCTCAAGTTCAAAAACCGGGTTCAAACCTTCCCACTGCGTAAACAAACTAACGCAGCCGCCTTCACACTGTTTAACAACAGGAAACCCATGATTTTTATTTCTTTAATTCTCTTAATCCTTCAATCGAACCATAATCTTCCTTCTGCATAGATCTCGAGACCGTCGAGCTGTTCAAATCATGCGGCAGTAACCATATTTAAAACTTAGTGGTAGCCAGAGTTTGATCCGAAAGGTGTTGCATTCGAAGGAAAGTAGAAGGACGTGGACAACAAATTTGGTTGGTTGCATGGAGTTGAGGTGGAGGGAACATAATGGGTTGCGAGAGGGGACATTTGGAAAAGAAGTGGCGAAGCAGTATTACTTTGTCAAGCAAAGAAGAGAGTAACAAAGAAGGAAGTAAGGATGAGAAGAACTGAAGAAGAAAAGACGTAGGGAAAGAAAGGGAAGAGGGGAGTGGCGCGTGTTTTGTGGAGTGGAGACATGTAGTGGGATATTTTCATGCATGGGAATCTTACTGTAAGGGGGCGCAGCATGTAGGCAAGAGGAGGGATGGAACGAGAGGACCAGAAAGGTATTTAAAACAAAATGAACAGCATCTCTTTATATATATTTATATATATATAATATGGTGCCAAATTCAGTTTAAGTTAGTTATATATATAATATATTCTATACGGATTGATACAAAAAAATAAATGCCTAAATAAGATTACCTATATGCCTAATGATCATTAAACTGCATAATAATGTGTTAGTCCATGCATATCAAATGGTTTACATATTATACGTGGCAGAAGTATTTAAGATGCCTAAACCAAGTTATTATAATATGAAAAGGTCAAGTTAACTATAATATGTATTTAGTATAATAATATATAATGTGGATGAACCTGATCAACTTTTATTTTGCCTGAATGTTTTTACACTATACATCATTACGTTTCAACCATGATATGCCAAATGGTGTTCTAATATGACTGTCCACTTGTATACCGCATGCCGAGTTGAACAACGTGCTAATGTGTGTAGGAAAGGTCAAGGACAGTAGCGTGATGAGGATTATGTATAACTGGAAGATAATATGGCGTGTGGTCTAATTTATTAAGAAATACATAAGTCGGTTGGAACTTAGAATTAGAAACTACATCCCAGTTAGCATCATATGATATTACTGTAATGAATATTATGTGGCCATTATAACCATGGCGTCCGTACACAGAATCAGACTAAATACGAAGCGGTGGATCCACATCGGTGGACGTAAGATTTTGGGATGGGAACAGACGGATTTGAATGCAGATGAAGGCGTGTTGAACGAACCGTTTGACGGCGAACGAACGGAATCAAAGTGAGTTAAACTCACTCAGTTACCCTTTTTATATTTTATATAAATTGGGTGTTTTTATTCTGTGTGCTCTGCTTGCAAATGGTTGACTATTTTGTTAGTTATACATTGATCTGTTGATTTTACCGATGAAATTAAACCGTGTTTAATTTCAGTGAAATTACCAAATCGTTATTTTTAACGACTGGTTCCAATAAAGGTAACTCACCTTGGTTGGTCACGTTTATTTATAAACGTGTTTGATTGTTTGAATTGTTCTGTTATTTCGTTGATGTTAAATGGTTGTTATTTATCATCAGTTAAATGTGATTGATTTGGTTGTTGTTTATTGACTGGATATTCAATATCTGTTTGGTTTAAACCAATGGGCGATATTGGTTAAGTGTTTGGCAGAGTATGGCCTTTAAAACCAATCGGGTTATAGACAGTGATTCACCGTCAGGTGAATCGATAGAGTTGAGGTTATAAAAGTTTATTTTATAACCAGAGTTAGATTTGAATTATATCATTTTGAATAAAGTTATTTAAGAGAAATAAATAAATATTTTATTTGTTTAAGACTTTGATTGGTTATGAAGTTATTTTGCAAAGCAAACGCTGATGTTAATCGGATTTACCAGTTGAAGAATAAGAAATGAATTAAATGGTTAAACCTTGAAAATTTGTTTTGTAAGGAAAACAAATAATTAGAATCTATTTAAATCAATCATATTTTTGATTAATTTAAAGCGAGGATTGTTGAAATCGGTTAATGAGATAATCAAGTTTTTGAGTTAATTAAATCAACCATTTGGAATTTGAATTGTTTATCAAGTTAATGTGTTTTGACTAAAATAGTTAAACGAATATTGTTTGAATTTGAATAAGGATTTAAAAGGGATTTAATATTTAATTTAGTTAATAAAGGGATTAACTACTAAAGTAGTTAATGTTTAAAATAAGTTATTATTTTAATTAATGATGAATTTAGGAATATATTTTTAAATGGGAATTCATTCAAAAAGTTACCGAATGTGAGATGCAAGCCAATTGAATGGTGAAAGGAAATAAACGTACTCAATTATATGAATTAAGTGAAAGGAGATTACGATAAAAAGGTTTATTTTAAACCAGAGGTTTTAAGTAAGTTTCAAAGTGTTAAGACGTTAATTTTACATTAACGTTATTTGAAAACGAGATCTAGTAAAAAGGAGAATTTTAAATGAGATTTAAAAATGGGAAATTGAATATAGCTATTCATGATAGAATTAGCCAAACATAATTATTCGGCTAAGTTGCCATTTCGTACGACTGCTAGCGAAATTCGCAGGGCTGCAGATAGCCTACGGCGGTCGGATGTTTCCTGAGGGAACCAGGCGTAACCATTGTGATCACTGCGATCTAGAGTCAAGCGAGTGGAGTTAAGACGAATGTTAATTAATCAATTAGAGTTATTCAAATATCGTATTTTTGAATATTAAAAGAATTGGAAGTTTCAATTTAACAAAAAGGAAATTAGTTTGTTAAAGGCCAAGTGATGCTGAATGCTGAACCAGTGAACTCATTGGAGTGTCATGTTTGAAACACTGAATATTTTGATAGTTAAAACACCGACTATCAAACCCGCCCAATACGATTGTTGGTATGGAAAGACCGGGATCGAATTTATATTCGAAAACCATTCCGTCCAACAAACACGTGAAGATATCAGAAGATGATCGAGATGGAGCATTGAAGACCGTGGATCTTCATAAACGGAAGAACCACTAATATTCTCTGCCTGGCAAGCAGAGGAAAGCTGTGATTCTGTCGTGGTTGGAATCTACGGGTTGCAAGGACTTCTCGCTACTGATCCATGGGGTGATTCCTATATGGATGCGGTAGGAGAGTGCCTTCGGTTCATCCTGTTCCTGGATGACGTATATGGACGAATGTCTGACAGAGTATTTCCAAAGTGTCACGTACGTTGATTTCTCCAAACGTACGATAGTTGTTGGCGGAGATTGCCATTCTCTAGCTTTCAGCTAGAGTATTTTTGTGGACGTCAATTAGTGATATCTGACGGATCTGACGATGTGGCATTCAAAGTGAATGATGACCAGGTGTTCAAAAGCTAATCTAAGCCTCAAGCCTCATCAACCGGGAAATGACAAAAATCGGGCAGGCAGCATGGCTATGTGGGTCGCTCCCATTAGGGTGTATGATCACCTATCTAGAGGAAGTCCTATTTGTTTCTTAAATCTATGTTTCGATGCTGTCCCTTGTCGGGAGACGGTTGCTGATCCCAACCGTCGGTGATATACATTCGATACACTCAAGCGAAATGAGTGGTCGGTCATGTGAGGGCCGGGTTACAAGAAGTTCTTGTTGAACCCAGTGTATTCGTCTCTAGAGATACACTATCGGAAGGTGGACCCATACCTTGTCAAGGTCGGAATCCAATATCCAATAAGTGCCTGCGGGTTTTGATTGTATATATATATGTGGAGCGTGAGATGCAAGCGTTCCACTAGATTATTATTTACTTGTATTTAGACATTATTATAATATCAGACAAGATATTGGTTTCAAAATTGTTTTGGGTTATCGTAAGGCAAAAACCGTCCGTGTTTATGTGTGGATTTGGTCTTACGATTATCCTTTTCTTTTGAAAAGATTTTGAACTTTAAAATCATGATTTGATGGTTCACCCTTATTACTGTGCGAGTTTATCTCACTCTGGTTCACCAGACTGACCCGGTGTTTTGTAAATGCTCGGGTTAGACCGGGTTGTACAGGTTCAGGTTAGCGACTGCTATGAAGAGACGAGCTGGAAGAGTCCAGACGTATGATATTACTATTCCGCTGTGTGTTATATGAGGACAGATTATTGTCACTGTCCAGATGTGTACTCTGATATTGTAAGTATTTTAAAAGCTTTCAATAAAGGTTATTTCTGTATTATATTTTGTTCCGCTGCGATGTGAGACTCTGTGTTGTGTTGTGTTCTTCTTCTTCTTCTATTCTAATATTTCTTTCTTTCTTATCTCACCCTCTAAATTCTTTCTATTAATGAGCTGGAATGTTCGATGTCTGAATGGTCAACATGGTAGTTTGATGTTGATTTTCGGAGTCGAAAATCCCGGTTCGTTACAGTGGTATCAGAGCTATTGGTTAAGTAATTACCTTGGCTCTGTGGCGTGACTCAGTAGAGATGGGGTTAGTAATACCCTAGATTGAGTATACGAGTGAACGTATTTGTAAATTGATATAAAAACTGTTTATATTGTGTTGATTGGTTTGTCGAGTAAGTTTATGAATTCTGGTCGATACAATAATGCAAACTGTGTCGATAAGTGTTTCTAAACTCTTGAACAGAATGATTCGACACAGTATGTTTTTGAAAGAGGGTAAATGAAATAATTTTACCCAAAGTATATTTTGATATAGAGGAAATATATATATTGTAATTATAATATATTGGATGTGTTGGTTGTGATTATAATCCAATAAAATTATAAAATGTGAAATGGTTATATATAACCAATCAGAATTCACATAAGTGAAATATATGAAAATTAGAGGAGTTAAATTTGAATTTAAATCAGAATTGAAATTAAAACTTTGGAAATTCGAGCAAGTGGTTGAAATTGGAATTGGACTTAATATATGAGAATTTTAAAATCCTGGGAGATTTTAAATTGTTTTGCAAGCATTATCAATTTTATTTTGAAATCGATTTCAAAATGAAAGTGTTTAAAATTGAAGTTTTGAAAGTGATATAGTATTGAACTCACTTCGACAACTGGAAAATAGATTCCGATGATGTGCGCGCCATTATCGGTGTTCATTTTCGAGTTCTAAGTGACGGGTTACTACCAAAAATCTTGTTTTGAATTGTTTTGAGAAAGGCAAGTTGTTTGAATCCTGAAAAAAGGGATATTTGATTTTCAAAAGAGCTGAACTGTTTAAAAACTCCCAGAGAAATTATTTGAACGAAAACAAAATTAAATAGAATTTGGAAAAGTAAATACGAATTGAACTGAAACAAATTAACTGGCAATTGAGTTGGGATATAATATATCAATTCGAATCAGATTTTGAATTGTGAGACAGGAATCTAAGATGATGTTGGACTGGTAAGTAAGAGTTGGGATTGAGAATGGATGGAAATTGAGTTAAGAATGAGATTTGGCTTGGATGCGTGAAGGATTTGGTTCTGAGGATAAAATTGGAATTTTGTTTGGGAATGCGTTTGTATATGCTGACAGGGCAACAGATGGAGAGGATATAATGATATGCCCGACAAAAGGTACACGTTTATTTTTATATGGGTTTGGTGATTTATGTGCCTATTTGGCAAGCCGCTTGGCTGTTTTATTTTCTTTTGAAATGGAGGAGGCTTAGAAAGGCGAGTTGGAGTTGTACCGATTGAGCCGTACAGAGGAGGTGCTGGCGAAATTTTTCGAAAATTTAAAGTGTTAGAAAATTTTCGATATTTTTGAAAAATATTTATTCACAGTATTGAATTGGTTTCTAATTTAATATAAATTAGACTTGAAATTAATGAGTTTATAACGTTCTTTCTTAACTTAGCAATTTCGAGGACGAAATTATTTTAAGGGGGGAAGAATGTAACGACCCGTGTTTTTCGACCATTTGAATATGAATATTTAAATTGGTTTTAAATATTTTATTGGAATATTAATGGAATTAAATATTGAATTCGTTATTTAAACGAAGTTCAAACGTTATATATTTATATAAATATAAATCGAGCTTGAAAATGGCGTGCAGTTCGTAAATTTGAATTTATAACTTCAACTGAGAATACAGGATTCGATATAAGTCGGATTTTTGTGAAACAAGACACGTTGGAGCCGTATTGGCGATAGCTTTCATATTAAAGAGAAAAATCCAGATTTCGTGCTATAGGTTGATATTTATGGCCAAATCAAATTTTGAAATAGTCGCTATGGAAAACCGTTTTTAATTATAGCCTTTAAATTAGCCGTTTTGCAAACGGACTCTGTTTTCGACGAAACCAGTTCCGTTGAGTTCGTATCGTCGATTAGAGTCAGAATAGGTATATAGTTTGCTATTTTTAGAGATCGAGAAATTTGGCGTTAAAAAGGGTAGGGCGGTTCAGGGTAAAAAACAGCTTACCGGGGCAACATTCTCAGAACGCGACGAAATTAGTGTCGTTGGGTTCGTATCGAAAAGTTATTGCAAATGTTCGCAGTTTCAAGTTGATTCGATTTATCGGGTGACCGTGGAAAAATTAAACGCGTGTTCATTCCTGGTTTCATAAAGGAAAATTTTTCAAACGATCTCGGATTTCGACGAAACTTGTCTCATTGGATCCGGAATATCTTTTTATACTAAGAATAGCCTTTTTATCAGTAAACAGGAATCGTTTGTAGTGGTTTTAATCAATTACTTTTCCCTAGTTATATTCACATCCGGCTTTCACCTCAATGATCTGTTTGCCTACCCTATACGAGACTCATCAATCACATTGTCATCAATGTTTACATCACCTGGCGTTGAAATAAAAATGTACATAGCCTAAAAAAAAAAAAAAGAGACCATACAGCTGCACCTACCTTACTTACACGCAGACTGTAAATGAGGTACTGATACAACGGGTTGACAGGAAAACACACTACACACACTGTCACGGTTTGGAAATATGAAATCAATCACATACAGTGTTTAAAAAAGGTGCCTACACTAGTTTTCTTTCCCCCTAACCTACTACACTAGACGCCAGTTCCATCAAAGTGAAGCCGACAGAAGCCTGCATAAGTTTCAGCTACTCTACTACCTATAGGTCCAATTACTTGCACGCCAAACTTCGAACCCGTGATAGCCAAGTATCCATTTCCTTGCTTGCCAAGTCCTCCTGTTTATAAATACCATCAGTTTTATTCAGTCTTCTTGGGATCGTTTTAACTCCAGTAACCAAAGCAAATGAAACCCACTCTGCTCGTGTTATTTTTCCCATGCAACAATGAAACCGAAAGCTCAAGTTCAAAAACCGGGTTCAAACCTTCCCACTGCGTAAACAAACTAACGCAGCCGCCTTCACACTGTTTAACAACAGGAAACCCATGATTTTTATTTCTTTAATTCTCTTAATCCTTCAATCGAACCATAATCTTCCTTCTGCATAGATCTCGAGACCGTCGAGCTGTTCAAATCATGCGGCAGTAACCATATTTAAAACTTAGTGGTAGCCAGAGTTTGATCCGAAAGGTGTTGCATTCGAAGGAAAGTAGAAGGACGTGGACAACAAATTTGGTTGGTTGCATGGAGTTGAGGTGGAGGGAACATAATGGGTTGCGAGAGGGGACATTTGGAAAAGAAGTGGCGAAGCAGTATTACTTTGTCAAGCAAAGAAGAGAGTAACAAAGAAGGAAGTAAGGATGAGAAGAACTGAAGAAGAAAAGACGTAGGGAAAGAAAGGGAAGAGGGGAGTGGCGCGTGTTTTGTGGAGTGGAGACATGTAGTGGGATATTTTCATGCATGGGAATCTTACTGTAAGGGGGCGCAGCATGTAGGCAAGAGGAGGGATGGAACGAGAGGACCAGAAAGGTATTTAAAACAAAATGAACAGCATCTCTTTATATATATTTATATATATATAATATGGTGCCAAATTCAGTTTAAGTTAGTTATATATATAATATATTCTATACGGATTGATACAAAAAAATAAATGCCTAAATAAGATTACCTATATGCCTAATGATCATTAAACTGCATAATAATGTGTTAGTCCATGCATATCAAATGGTTTACATATTATACGTGGCAGAAGTATTTAAGATGCCTAAACCAAGTTATTATAATATGAAAAGGTCAAGTTAACTATAATATGTATTTAGTATAATAATATATAATGTGGATGAACCTGATCAACTTTTATTTTGCCTGAATGTTTTTACACTATACATCATTACGTTTCAACCATGATATGCCAAATGGTGTTCTAATATGACTGTCCACTTGTATACCGCATGCCGAGTTGAACAACGTGCTAATGTGTGTAGGAAAGGTCAAGGACAGTAGCGTGATGAGGATTATGTATAACTGGAAGATAATATGGCGTGTGGTCTAATTTATTAAGAAATACATAAGTCGGTTGGAACTTAGAATTAGAAACTACATCCCAGTTAGCATCATATGATATTACTGTAATGAATATTATGTGGCCATTATAACCATGGCGTCCGTACACAGAATCAGACTAAATACGAAGCGGTGGATCCACATCGGTGGACGTAAGATTTTGGGATGGGAACAGACGGATTTGAATGCAGATGAAGGCGTGTTGAACGAACCGTTTGACGGCGAACGAACGGAATCAAAGTGAGTTAAACTCACTCAGTTACCCTTTTTATATTTTATATAAATTGGGTGTTTTTATTCTGTGTGCTCTGCTTGCAAATGGTTGACTATTTTGTTAGTTATACATTGATCTGTTGATTTTACCGATGAAATTAAACCGTGTTTAATTTCAGTGAAATTACCAAATCGTTATTTTTAACGACTGGTTCCAATAAAGGTAACTCACCTTGGTTGGTCACGTTTATTTATAAACGTGTTTGATTGTTTGAATTGTTCTGTTATTTCGTTGATGTTAAATGGTTGTTATTTATCATCAGTTAAATGTGATTGATTTGGTTGTTGTTTATTGACTGGATATTCAATATCTGTTTGGTTTAAACCAATGGGCGATATTGGTTAAGTGTTTGGCAGAGTATGGCCTTTAAAACCAATCGGGTTATAGACAGTGATTCACCGTCAGGTGAATCGATAGAGTTGAGGTTATAAAAGTTTATTTTATAACCAGAGTTAGATTTGAATTATATCATTTTGAATAAAGTTATTTAAGAGAAATAAATAAATATTTTATTTGTTTAAGACTTTGATTGGTTATGAAGTTATTTTGCAAAGCAAACGCTGATGTTAATCGGATTTACCAGTTGAAGAATAAGAAATGAATTAAATGGTTAAACCTTGAAAATTTGTTTTGTAAGGAAAACAAATAATTAGAATCTATTTAAATCAATCATATTTTTGATTAATTTAAAGCGAGGATTGTTGAAATCGGTTAATGAGATAATCAAGTTTTTGAGTTAATTAAATCAACCATTTGGAATTTGAATTGTTTATCAAGTTAATGTGTTTTGACTAAAATAGTTAAACGAATATTGTTTGAATTTGAATAAGGATTTAAAAGGGATTTAATATTTAATTTAGTTAATAAAGGGATTAACTACTAAAGTAGTTAATGTTTAAAATAAGTTATTATTTTAATTAATGATGAATTTAGGAATATATTTTTAAATGGGAATTCATTCAAAAAGTTACCGAATGTGAGATGCAAGCCAATTGAATGGTGAAAGGAAATAAACGTACTCAATTATATGAATTAAGTGAAAGGAGATTACGATAAAAAGGTTTATTTTAAACCAGAGGTTTTAAGTAAGTTTCAAAGTGTTAAGACGTTAATTTTACATTAACGTTATTTGAAAACGAGATCTAGTAAAAAGGAGAATTTTAAATGAGATTTAAAAATGGGAAATTGAATATAGCTATTCATGATAGAATTAGCCAAACATAATTATTCGGCTAAGTTGCCATTTCGTACGACTGCTAGCGAAATTCGCAGGGCTGCAGATAGCCTACGGCGGTCGGATGTTTCCTGAGGGAACCAGGCGTAACCATTGTGATCACTGCGATCTAGAGTCAAGCGAGTGGAGTTAAGACGAATGTTAATTAATCAATTAGAGTTATTCAAATATCGTATTTTTGAATATTAAAAGAATTGGAAGTTTCAATTTAACAAAAAGGAAATTAGTTTGTTAAAGGCCAAGTGATGCTGAATGCTGAACCAGTGAACTCATTGGAGTGTCATGTTTGAAACACTGAATATTTTGATAGTTAAAACACCGACTATCAAACCCGCCCAATACGATTGTTGGTATGGAAAGACCGGGATCGAATTTATATTCGAAAACCATTCCGTCCAACAAACACGTGAAGATATCAGAAGATGATCGAGATGGAGCATTGAAGACCGTGGATCTTCATAAACGGAAGAACCACTAATATTCTCTGCCTGGCAAGCAGAGGAAAGCTGTGATTCTGTCGTGGTTGGAATCTACGGGTTGCAAGGACTTCTCGCTACTGATCCATGGGGTGATTCCTATATGGATGCGGTAGGAGAGTGCCTTCGGTTCATCCTGTTCCTGGATGACGTATATGGACGAATGTCTGACATAGTATTTCCAAAGTGTCACGTACGTTGATTTCTCCAAACGTACGATAGTTGTTGGCGGAGATTGCCATTCTCTAGCTTTCAGCTAGAGTATTTTTGTGGACGTCAATTAGTGATATCTGACGGATCTGACGATGTGGCATTCAAAGTGAATGATGACCAGGTGTTCAAAAGCTAATCTAAGCCTCAAGCCTCATCAACCGGGAAATGACAAAAATCGGGCAGGCAGCATGGCTATGTGGGTCGCTCCCATTAGGGTGTATGATCACCTATCTAGAGGAAGTCCTATTTGTTTCTTAAATCTATGTTTCGATGCTGTCCCTTGTCGGGAGACGGTTGCTGATCCCAACCGTCGGTGATATACATTCGATACACTCAAGCGAAATGAGTGGTCGGTCATGTGAGGGCCGGGTTACAAGAAGTTCTTGTTGAACCCAGTGTATTCGTCTCTAGAGATACACTATCGGAAGGTGGACCCATACCTTGTCAAGGTCGGAATCCAATATCCAATAAGTGCCTGCGGGTTTTGATTGTATATATATATGTGGAGCGTGAGATGCAAGCGTTCCACTAGATTATTATTTACTTGTATTTAGACATTATTATAATATCAGACAAGATATTGGTTTCAAAATTGTTTTGGGTTATCGTAAGGTAAAAACCGTCCGTGTTTATGTGTGGATTTGGTCTTACGATTATCCTTTTCTTTTGAAAAGATTTTGAACTTTAAAATCATGATTTGATGGTTCACCCTTATTACTGTGCGAGTTTATCTCACTCTGGTTCACCAGACTGACCCGGTGTTTTGTAAATGCTCGGGTTAGACCGGGTTGTACAGGTTCAGGTTAGCGACTGCTATGAAGAGACGAGCTGGAAGAGTCCAGACGTATGATATTACTATTCCGCTGTGTGTTATATGAGGACAGATTATTGTCACTGTCCAGATGTGTACTCTGATATTGTAAGTATTTTAAAAGCTTTCAATAAAGGTTATTTCTGTATTATATTTTGTTCCGCTGCGATGTGAGACTCTGTGTTGTGTTGTGTTCTTCTTCTTCTTCTATTCTAATATTTCTTTCTTTCTTATCTCACCCTCTAAATTCTTTCTATTAATGAGCTGGAATGTTCGATGTCTGAATGGTCAACATGGTAGTTTGATGTTGATTTTCGGAGTCGAAAATCCCGGTTCGTTACAAGCCCAATCAGGATCATCAGTAATTATCCAAACAATGTGAAGACTTCTGGTCTTCGACCACCGTCTTCATCTTCGACTTATCGTCGAATCGGTTATTCAGAATGGGTATAAACCCGGCCTTTCTAAATAACCCGCGTATATAATAAAAACAGTACTAGAAAACGCAACATATGCCCCATTCCAATTCATCAGTCACTAACCATAAATCAGCAAGAGAACAATTTCCCAACTATTAACCCCGAAGGCCGAACCAAACATCAGATCAATACCTAGGAAACCATTCTTCTTAGCTAACCTAAAGTTAGTTTCTAAATTTCACATTCTTAGGGAAAGGTTCCCATTAATTTTATCAAAGATAAATTCTTTAAAATTTATTCTTTAATCATCCTTTGGATATCATTTCAAACCAAAATATGGTTTTCCAAACTAGTCGGGATTAGCAAACCACACCGAAGTAATTATTTATTTTATTTCCCAATCCCAACCTATTCATCCCATGAAGCAAAACTGGTAATACTCCATATCTAATACCACGGTGTTATCGGTAAAATTAATTACCATTCCACCTTCAAATCTAATTAAAGATTTAACTATCGCTTGGAGCAAAACTGGTGATACTCCATTCTCGCTCATTTTCCAAATTTGATAATTTAAATTATCAATTCACATTTCAATCTAATTGCAGATTCATTAAAACTCCCTTTACTGGGTTAAAGAACTAATGTCATTTAAAACACAGTTCACGATAAACCCAAATCACATTCTATTTATTATCGAGTTAAAGAACAAGTGTTATTTAAAACACCATTCACGATAAACCCACAAATCAATTCTAATTCAATTCCAATCAAATGTATTAGAAATTCCGATTATTTAAAACCCCTTTTAAATCCAATTTATTTATTTAAAAATGTTTGGGTTTTAATATTAGTTCAAAACTAGTTCATTTCGATAAAAACCCATTTTTATCTTTATAAATGTGGGACTTTTCATCCCAGTTCTTCACAAATCATTTCTTATGGTTTTACACAAATTATTACTATTTTTAATAATTTTATCGAGGCCCGTACAGTCGATTTCCAACAACGGCCATCGAACTGCACTTACAGCGACCTTTTCAAAATTTGATTTGGAGTATCTCCAAATCCAACTATTAGATTTCAAATTTCTAATATTTTTAGAAAGATCTTTTCAATACGACCCCAACGGTTCCGATTTTAGGAGAATCCGACGGTCGGATCTCCCGTAATGTCCGTTCGAAGTCAATGGTCGAAATTTACGAACTGCCGCGGTGCTGCGCGTTCTATTCAGGCCATTATATATAATATATATATTTTGTCGATTTCCTTTTTAAAACGAATTTTATAAATCGTTTCAAATTTGTTTCAAAAACAATTTCAGCCTCCATTTCAAATTCAAATTAAAATTGAATTTTCCCTTATAAATTTTCATTTCTATTTGATTTCAATTCAAATCGATTTCAATTCTATTTCAGCTCGTTTTCAATTGAATTCAATTCAATTCAAACTCGTCTTCTATTCAATTCAACTCAAGTTCGTTTTCTATTCAATTCAATTCGAATTCGTTTTCTATTCAATTCAATTCAAATTCGTTTCCTATTTAATTCAATTCAAATTCGTTTTCTATTCAATTCAATTCAAATTCGTTTCCTATTCATTTCAATTCAAATCCGTTTTCTATTCAATTCAACTCAAATTCGATTTCCTGTTATAAATATTCGATTTTTATCTCTTTTCAATATTCATTATAAAAACGAATATAATCGATATAAATATTGTTCGCGTCAAAATAGCACATCTCTAATCAAGACGCTTTATATTTTCAATAACTTCATTATTCTATTCAACAAATGAATCTATATTTCTTTCAATACATGACTAATCTCAACGAATGAGTACTGTCAACACGCGACTATTTTTGTTATTTAATATATTTTATAAAAATTATGGTATCTATCGTTTGATTTCAAATCAGACTCCATCTGTAAATTAGTAAGAGAACGATTCCCTAAATATTAATCCCGAAGGTCGAAATCAACATCAGATCAATATCCAAAAGACCACACATCTTATCTATTTTCCAGTTAGTTTCTAATTTTGTATATGATAAAGATGTAAATTTTATTGTTAAAATATTTCGTTCAACACATGACTAATCTCAACGAATGAGTACTGTCAGCACATGAACCTTTATTTTATAATATTCTTTAATTTTCCAATTGGAATGAGGCCCAATCAATCACCATAAAATGTTAGTTATACGGATTCCATACAACACATGTATATAATAGCAACGATAAATAATCAACCATCATCCAAAGTGCACCACACAACTGCATAAGCATTAAATATAAATATCTAACGCTTATAACAGTCTGTCAATCAATCGATCGACATACAACTAATTAATTGGGATTAGTGTACGCCAAATATCATCCCAATACCCGTGTGGGGTTTCAAACAATTAAACACAGATTTTATTTGTGCAGTTGGGCGATGTGTAAAATTTATCGTCCCAATCAATGTCAGTCAAATCAGTGTACCTAAACAAATCGTTCGATTTGTAAATGAATATTTATTTTATTCACATTCTCGTTAAAAAATTATTTTTTTACAACCAAAATATTTTATTCAACCTATGAATATTCTATTCGGTTCATTTATTCAATAAAATGATATTTTTATTTTTCTAACATATTTTAGAAAATTTCGGCGACATAACGGCACGATACTAGAAACGGGACAAGGCCTAGCCTTATCCCCGGTCTAATAATGGCCCATGCCATATACATACCAATCTAATCAATCTCATTTCACCAAACAACCAAATTCAAACCAATCATCCAATCAACTACCAAACAAACAAGTCATCCATGGTTTGTGGACGACGGCTGTCGGGTGCTGCTAAACACCGTCTGTATCCAAGTATATATTTTTAACTAGAAAAGTAAATTTAAAGTGAGAAGTTCTCACCGAGGGTTCCACTCCTCCATTCTTTATTTCTGAACGGTCTGGATTCTGTTTCGTCTTCAGTCAGTTCCATCGCAATCTATTTCACTCTGTTCATAATAAAAATCACATTTTTATTATTTATTTTTATAAACAAAAATCATATTTTTAATTCGCTACATATATAAAAATCATATTTTTATATTTCCTATTATATATAAAATTTCTATTTTTAATCCGCTACCCTTATAAAAATCGAATCTTTATTTTCACTACTACATATATAAAAAGATCGGATTTTTATCTTCACTTCATATATATAAAAATCAAAAAAAAAAAATCTTCACTTTATATATACAAAAATCACAATTTTTGATTCTACTTCATATGTATGAAAATCTATATTTTATCGCTACTCCTTATATAAGAAAATCTATATTTTATCGCTGTTTATATAATAAAAATTCTATTCTATATGTTAAAAAAAATTCTATCTTTATATTCAAAAACAGTTCTAATTTTAATTTACAAAAAAATACTATATGTATTTTAAAAACAATGGTACACACATTTTATAAAATTACCTTTTCAAAACTATGTTATATATACATATATACATATATATATATATATATATATAAAGAAATAGATTGTTATTCCAAACATGATATATATTTTATTTAAAAACTGATTTTAATCTATGTAATTATTTTTTTATTTTGCTATGCAAACTGATTTTATTTCGCTATGCAAACTGATTTTATTTTTCTGTGTATTATATTTAATTAAAAACAATACTTTATATATTTATAAACATCCTATTTTTAACAATAACATTTATTTAAAATTTCACATTTTAAACAATGTATTAATATAAAAGAAAGAAATTATACGCTTACTATTGTTCATCGTTTCTGTAATGCTCTGTAACCTCGTCGAATAACCTTCACCAGCTAGGGTTGGAGATCACCCAAAATCTGAAGCCCTTGACGTCGATCAGCATGCCCCTCGAGATGCGCCTCCGCGCTAGGTACCTGCGCCACCCCTGAACATCGAACTCGCACCCTTGCTTGCCCCTTAAATTGCGCGCGACGGCAGCACATTTGGGCCCCAATTCAAAGCGGCTCAGGCCCCTAGAGAAGATCCACCCCATTCGAATCGAAAGCTCTCACTTAGCTGATTAATTTGTAGGAGGAAGATTTCAAAATTAGTGAATGGATTTTCGTGGATTTGGGCAAGATCATTCGAACGATATTAGCTGCTCTAAAGAAGGCTGGCGGCGGAAAGAGATGAAACGGGGCTTAGGGTTTAGGAAGGAGGATATATATTTTATATTTATATTTTATTATTATTTTTTCCTTCAAAGTGTTGACTTTTATTCTGAGCTCAGATTCAAACCCGATGACTGTCGTTCCTAACTAATTACCCCCATTCCGAACACAATGGGATATGTTTCGTAACCCAACTCGGCTGTTACGACCAGTTTCCATCAAGATTAAAATATAAATCAATATATATTCAATTTGAACGTAATTTTAATTTACGGGGGCCACATACGGACTCGAAAAATTACGGTAAAATTATTTCTGGCTTCATATTGACGATACGGTCCTAACAAAACTAGTTTCGTCGAATTCTGAGACCGTTTGAAAAATAACCATTTTCCAGTCGATTAAAATCAACTAAAACTGGTCAAACGCGTTTTCCTTTGCCACGCTCACATATTGATTCGAAAAATTATGAAAATTGGAATCTAGCAATAACTTGACATCACGGATCCAACAAAAGTGGTTTCGTCGAAATCCGAGGTCGTTTGCAAAATGGCTATTTTTAAGGGCCGAAATTCCATAGCGACTATTCTGAAATTTCAACTGGACATATCTTATGATTCCCGCTATGAAATTTCAATTTTTCGGATTCGTTGGAAATATATTATCAATTAGATTATAATATTTTTGGTTTCGCTAAAATCCTGTTTGTTTTGCACCCGGTACATTCAATTGAAGTTTGAAATCGAATTATCGAACTACCACGCCATTTTCAATTCCTTTTATAATTATAAATAATTATTTATATTCTAACGACGATCTATATAAATATATACGTTCGAATTCTATTCAAAATAAATTTCTTGTCGATATGATTTAAAATAATTCATTTTAAATGTTCAAAGTTCATTAAAATTTCCAAAATAAAAATTTTAAATTGGCTCGCATTTCCAGGTTGTTACAATCTCCTCCACTTAAAACTTTTCGTCCCCGAAAAGGAACGAAGCCGAAAGTTGTTTTACAAATCAACTCAACTTCCTTTATTTTCGTTACGGCTTAAGTTCTTCAACTTTTCAGTTTCTAAGAACTTTTCTAATTTTTCAAAACTTTGGCTAACACCCTAAATTTTCGAAAAATTTCGCCATAACCTCCCCTGCACCGGGAGCACCGAGAAAATCCCGAAATTGCCATACAGGCCCTCTGATCTCAAAAAGAAAAAGAAAAAGCCAAGCGACTAGCCAATCGGCACATAAAATCATCATCACCCAAACAAAACAGTAAATTATGGTAAACATGTACCTGTTTTCGGGCAAACAATTTTATTCTCTGCTCTAGCCTCCTTGCTATGACCTGTTCACACATATATGTACATGCATGCAATTGCAAACAATTTTCGATACAATTCAATATTTGATGCAATTAGGCATAATGTTTCGAAATTATCAAACAAATAAACAAACAATACAAACATCAATCAATTAGTGAATTAACGTTTCAAATTCATAATTTTGATATATATACAGAAAATCATGTTTTCATGCCACATCACAACAATATATCTATCTAATTTTGGTTCTCACACCAGTCTAACGGAAATATATAGATATCACACTTTCGTCACTCGAGTATAAATACTGGTGATGGTATACTTCATCATCAGGACCATGTCCGGGCAACTAGAGTGTGGTTCTATATCTATCCAGTGTATTAAAACTTTGAATATACGTTCATGACGCGCATATACAAAACCTTTATATACTAGATTGTCCAAATTCAATATAAATAAAATATTCAAATACGTATAAAACGATTTAAATTTACAACACAATATTGTTTTCATTTGAAAAATATACTCTTCACACTCGTTCTAGGATACAACTGATCCCATCTCTAACGAGTTATTCTAATTGGATATTACAAATCCAATATCTGATGAATTCTTTCATTCGTTCTAATGTGTCTTGTTCTTGAGCTCTGTAAACCAAAGCTCTGATACCAAATGTAGCGACCCGAACTTCCCCGTCTCCGAAGAGAAGAGAAAGAACGAATTACCGTGAGGACAAGACGAATCAGAACGCAGACAGAAGAACATTTTATTGCTATTACAACAATTCCATCAGAATACAAGAATATACAGAGTATAAATGAATAAAATACTTTCGATAAAAATCAGAGATTACAATAAATTACATAGCAGCGGAAAAACAATACAAAATACAACTGAAAGTAATGCATGGATACAGAGCTTTCCGAGCATCGTTCCAGCTATAAATCAGGATCCTGTGAATATAAATCTGCAAAACCGAAAAAAATTAGCTACCCGTGTCGAAAATAAGGGCACCCAGAGTTTAGGTTAAACAATAAACCCTAGGTCAGTCATGTGACTGGTGTGAGAACTAAAACAGTTATTTAAAACTTTACTTTAAAAGAGAGTAATTCAAGGGACCACGCCGTATAACACGGGACGGGTTTCCTCCCAAGAATACCAGTGCATAGAATAAACAACGCAATGCTTTTTCGAAAAATGAAGCTATTATAAGACCCAGGTCCCATCACACAATGCAATGCAAGCCGGAGGATAGGGTTTTCCCTTATAATAGCCAAACATGCTTGGTACGTTTAAACAAATCATTTTGATACTATTATAGTATAAAGTGTCAAAATAACTTCAATCATAAATATCAATCATAGACGGCATAGTATCCCATGCTACTATGTCTCCGTACAAGGCTCTACAAATAAAACCGAAACATTACGTATTGGAAATTGGATTTCCGTCATGAGTCGAGGCAAGGGGCAAGCTCCTCTCCGATTCGAGACACTCTAGCAAATGCCTCGGGACTACACACTCCGGGTAACCCTTGGATGCTTCAGGGCCGGTCCTCCCTTACGTTTGAGGATTAATTATTCCGGAACACACGTTTCCCGGTCCTAATAGACCTAAATCGAGGCGCCTCATCCAACAACCAAATAGGTGAAAAGTATATAAATGTCAGGGCTGGTAAGTCACTGACACCACCAAAGCTAGAAAGAAACGTCGTGCTCTCCCTGCAGTCCTTATCCCGTTTTTGACTCATACCGAGGTGTGAGGCTCGCGAATTCACGTTATACACAAAGCTACGCCACGTAGGTCGTGCTTTGATCATCCACCACAAGACTTTGCTTTTTAACAGAAGCCTTGATCAATGCAACTCAGCATGCCACATAGGCAATTCATGCCATGCGATTGATATCTATCGATATATAACCTCTAAGCTCATACGTCTCAGAAAAAGGCGTTAAGCAAGAGAATAAATTCTCCGCCGCCAAACAGATATATATTTAACAGAAATCAATCAACATAGAATAAAATCCAATGTCCGACACACAATCCATTTATAAATTCGTTCTGGGTCTGAACGAAACCGGAGGCACTTTCCTCGCATATCCATCGATCTCCAAGTACGTCTGGATGACCACCAACTATTTCCATCCTCTTGGGTGTACAGCCCAATCAGGATCATCATTAATTATCCAAACGATGTGAAGACTTCCGGTCTTCGACCACCGTCTTCATTTTCGACTTATCGTCGAATCGGTTATTCAGAATGGGTATAAACCCGACCTTTCTAAATAACCCACGTATATAACAAAAATAGTGCTAGAAAACACACATATGCCTCATTCCAATTCATCAGTCACTAACCTTAAATCAACAAGAGAACAATTTCCCAAATATTAACCCCGAAGGCCGAAACCAACATCAGATCAATA
The DNA here is from genome assembly GCA_030737875.1 of Allium sativum. Lineage (NCBI taxonomy): Eukaryota > Viridiplantae > Streptophyta > Magnoliopsida > Asparagales > Amaryllidaceae > Allium > Allium sativum. Next base: position 1,054,050,211 of record CM060922.1, read on the forward strand.
CCTAGGAAACCATTCTTCTTAGCTAACCTACACTTAGTTTCTAAATTTCACATTCTTAGGGAAAGGTTCCCATTAATTTTATCAAAGATAAATTCTTTAAAATTTATTTTTTAATCATCCTTTAGATATCATTTCAAACCAAATTATGGTTTTCCAAACTAGTCGGGATTAGCGAACCACACCGAAGTAATTATTTATTTTATTTCCCAATCCCAACCTATTCATCCCATGAAGCAAAACTGGTAATACTCCATATCTAATACCACGGTGTTATAGGTAAAATTAATTACCATTCCACGTTCAAATCTAATTAAAGATTTAACTATCGCTTGGAGCAAAACTGGTGATACTCCATTCTCGCTCATTTTCCAAATTTGATAATTTAAATTATCAATTCACATTTCAATCTAATTGCAGATTCATTAAAACTCCCTTTACTGGGTTAAAGAACTAATGTCATTTAAAACACAGTTCACGATAAACCCAAATCACATTCTATTTATTATCGGGTTAAAGAACAAGTGTTATTTAAAGCACCGTTCACGATAAACTCACAAATCAATTCTAATTCAATTCCAATCAGATGTATTAGAAATTCCGATTATTTAAAACCTCTTTTAAATTCAATTTAGTTATTTAAAAATAATTGGGTTTTAATGCTAGTTCAAAACTAGTTCATTTCGATAAAAATCCATTTTTATCTTTACAAATGTGGGACTTTTCATCCCAGTTCTTCAAAAATCATTTCTTATGGTTTTACACAAATTATTACTATTTTTAATAATTTTATCGAGGCCCGTACAGTCGATTTCCAACAACGGTCATCGAACTGCACTTACAACGACCTTTTCCAAATTTGATTTTGACATATCTCCAAATCCAACCATTAGATTTCAAATTTCTAATATTTCTTAGAAATCTCTTTTCGATACGAACCCAACGGTTCCGGTTTTAGAAGAATCCGACGGTCGGATCTCCCGTAATGTCCGTTCGAAGTCAATGGTCGAAATGTACGAACTGCCGCGGTGCGGCGCGTTCTATTCAGGCCATTATATATAATACATATATTATATATATTTCATCGATTTCCTTTTTAAAATGAATTTTATAAACCATTTCAAATTTGTTTCAAAAACAATTTCAACCTTCATTTCAAATTCAAATCAAAATTGAATTTTCCCTTATAAATTCTTTGTACATTCATTTCTATTTGATTTCAATTCAAATCGATTTCAATTCTATTTCAGTTCGTTTTCAATTGAATTCAATTCAAATCAAATTCGTCTTCTATTCAATTCAATTCAAGTTCGTTTTCTATTCAATTCAATTCGAATTCGTTTTCTATTCAATTCAATTCTAATTCGTTCCCTATTCAATTCAATTCAAATTCGTTTTCTTTTCAATTCGATTCAAATTCGTTTCCTATTCAATTCAATTCAAATTCGTTTTCTATTCAATTCAACTCAAATTCGATTTCCTGTTATAAATATTCGATTTTTTTCTCTTTTCAATATTCATTATAAAAACGAATATAATCGATATAAATATCGTTCACGTCAAAATAGCGCATCTCTAATCAACACGGCTTTATATTTTTCAATAACTTCGTTATTCTATTCAACAAATGAATCTATATTTCTTTCAATACATGACTAATCTCAACGGATGAGTACTGTCAACACGCGACTATTTTTGTTATTTAATATATTTTATAAAAATTATGGTATCTATCGTTTGATTTCAAATCAGACTCCAACCGTAAATTAGTAAGAGAACGATTCCCTAAATATTAACCCCGAAGGCCGAAACCAACATCAGATCAATATCCAGGAGACCACTCATATTATCTATTTTCCAGTTAGTTTCTAATTTTATATATGATAAAGATGTAAATTTTATTGTTAAAATATTTCGTTCAACACATGACTAATCTCAACGAATGAGTACTGTCAACACATGAACCTTTATTTTATAATATTCTTTATTTTTCCAATTGGAATGAGGCCCAATCAATCACCATATAATGTTAATTATATGGATTCCATACAACACATGTATATAATAGCAACGATAAATAATCAACCATCATCCAAAGTGCACCACAAAACTGCATAAGCATTAAATATAAATATCTAACGCTTATAACAGTCTGTCAATCAATCGATCGACATACAACTAATTAATTGGGATTAGTGTACGCCAAATATCATCCCAATACCCGTGTGGGGTTTCAAACAATTAAACACAGATTTTATTTGTGCAGTTGGGCGATGTGTAAAATTTATCGTCTCAATTAATGTCAGTCAAATCAGTATACCTTAACAAATCGTTCGATTTGTAAATGAATATTTATTTTATTCACATTCTCGTTAAAAAATTATTTTTTTACGACCGAAATATTTTATTCAACCTATGAATATTCTATTCGGTTCATTTATTCAATAAAATGATATTTTTATTTTTCTAACATTTTTTGGAAAATTTCGGCGGCATAACGGCACGATACTAGAAACGGGACAAGGCCTAGCCTTATCCCTGGTCTAATAATGGCCCACGCCATATACATACCAATCTAATCAATCTCATTTCACCAAACAACCAAATTCAAACCAATCATCCAATCAACTACACAACCAAACAAACAAGTCATCCATGGTCTGTGGACGACGGGTGTCGGGTGCTGCTAAACACCGTCTGCATCCTAGTATATATTTTTAACTAGAAAAGTAAATTTAAAGTGAGAAGTTCTCACCGAGGGTTCCACTCCTCCATTCTTTATTTCTGAACGGTCTGGATTCTGCTTCGTTTCCAGTCAGTTCCATCGCAATCTATTTCACTCTGTTCATAATAAAAATCACATTTTTATTATTTATTTTTATATACAAAAATCATATTTTTAATTCGCTACATATATAAAAATCATATTTATATATATATATAAATTCTATTTTTAATCCGCTACCCTTATAAAAATCAAATCTTTATTTTCACTACTACATATATAAAAAGATCGGATTTTTATCTTCACTTCATATGTATAAAAATCAAAAAAAAAATTCTTCACTTTATATATACAAAAATCACTATTTTTGTTTCTTCTTCATATGTATGAAAATCTATATTTTATCGCTACTCCTTATATAAGAAAATCTATATTTTATCGCTGTTTCTATAATAAAAATTCTATTCTATATGTTAAAAAAAACAATTCTATCTTTATATTCAAAAACAGTTCTAATTTTAATTTACAAAACAGTACTATATGTATTTTAAAAACAATGGTACACACATTTTATAAAATTACCTTTTCAAAACTATGTTATATATATATATATAAAGAAATAGATTGTTATTCCAAACATGATATATATTTTATTTAAAAACTGATTTTAATCTATGTAATTATATTTTTGTTTTGCTATGCAAACTGATTTTATTTCGCTATGCAAACTGATTTTATTTTTCTATGTATTATATATAATTAAAAACAATACTTCATATATTTATAAACATCCTATTTTTAACAATAACATTTATTTAAAATTTCACATTTTAAACAATGTATTAATATAAAAGAAAGAAATTATACGCTTACTGTTGTTCATCGTTTCTGTAATGCTCTATAACCCCGTCGAATAACCTTCACCAGCTAGGGTTGGAGATCACCCAAAATCTGAAGCCCTTGACGTCGATCAGCATGCCCCTCGAGATGCGCCTCCGCGCTTGGTACCTTCGCCGCCCCTGAACATCGAACTCACACCCTTTCTTGCCCCTTAAATTGCGCGCGACGGCAGCACATTTGAGCCCCAATTCCAAGCGGCTCAGGCTCCTAGAGAAGATCCTCCCCGTTCGAATCGAAAGCTCTCACTTAGCTGATTAATTTGTAGGAGGGAGATTTCAAAATTAGTGAATGGATTTTCGTGGATTTGGGCAAGATCATTCGAACGATATTAGCTGCTCTAAAGAAGGCTGGTGGCGGAAAGAGATGAAACGGGGCTTAGGGTTTAGGAAGGAAGATATATATTTTATATTTATATTTTATTATTATTTTTTCTTTCAAAGTGTTGACTTTTATTCTGAACTCAGATTCAAACCCGATGACTGTCGTTCCGAGCTAATTACCCCCATTCCGAACACAATGGGATATGTTACATAACCCAACTCGGCTATTACGATCAGTTTCCATCAAGATTAAAATATAAATCAGTATATATTCAATTTGAACGTACATTTTAATTTACCGGGGCCACATGCGGACTCGAAAAATTACAGAAAAATCATTTCTAGCTTTATATTGATGATACGGTCCTAACAAAACTAGTTTCGTCGAATTCTGAGACCGTTTGAAAAATGACCATTTTCCAGTTGATTAAAATCAACTAAAACTGGTCAAACGCGTTTTCCTTTGCCACGCTCACATATTGATTCGAAAAATTATGAAAATTGGAATCTAGCAATAACTTGACATCATAGATCCAACCAAAGTGGTTTCGTCGAAATCCGAGGTCGTTTGAAAAATGGCTATTTTTAAGGGCCGAAATTCCATAACGACTATTCTGAAATTTCAACTGGACATATCTTTTGATTCCTGCTATGAAATTTCAATTTTTCGGATTCGTTGGAAAGATATTATCAATTAGATTCTAATATTTTTAGTTTCAATAAAATCCGGTTTGTTTTGCACCCGGTACATTCAATTGAAGTTTGAAATCGAATTATCGAACTACCGCGCCATTTTCAATTCCTTTTATAATTATGAATAATTATTTATACTCTAACAATGATCTATATAAATATATACGTCCGAATTCTATTCTAAATAAATTTCTCGTCGATATTATTTAAAATAATTCATTTTAAATGTTCAAAATTCACTAAAATTTCCAAAATAAAAATTTTTAATTGGCTCGCATTTCCGGGTTGTTACAGTGGGGTTCATCAGCACTAGCATTCCTATATAGACAGCTTGGGTTAGCGACACATATGGGTGTGAAATAGATTGCAGGATTTCTAAGCTTGTTTGAGTCTTCGAACATTTTCCTTGCTTTCAACCTTCTACAAAGTTGAACTACGAGATTTTACCACGTGCATCTCGATGGAATCCCTCTACTGATACTGGTGCGTCAATCGCTGATCTACGCATTTTTCTTGAAAGTATCCAAATTAAGCAGGTACCTTTTATGAATTATTTTACTTTTATTGATCTATATTGCTTGAGTTTTTATATTTTAAATATCGTTGAACAGGTTATTTTAGATCCATATATATGTGCTTGACATTATCATCTGTTTCATGGTATAAGGGGTGCATTCTATGCTTGAATGTTGTGGAGCCATACTATCCCGATAGGGTACTCAGACAATCTGGTAGAGTTCAGAACACTCCAATGGCTCCTATTCCTCCGGTAGCGATAAATGAATGTCAAGGTACAACCTCGACTACATGCACTCGTGTGAGATATAAGCTTTTGGAGAGTATATTAGAGAGTTGGTACCATCATGTGATTGCTGAAGATCGTAGATCGATTCAACTACATCAGTCTGTTATGAGTTGCACAAATGATTATATGGAGTGGTATAGGCAATATAGTGTTCTATGTGTTCACTATCCCATATATTTACCTGATGATGTCATGATGGGAGCACCGCATTTTCAACCAACCTATAACCAACTGTACTCAGTATGTTTATATTTCATGTTATAGTTACTTTCACACGCCACTAAAATTCGTTATACCTTTTGTAGACTCTTCATGATGTGCATGGCCTTTTGAATGAGGCTAACCCTCAAGTGGAGCTTGCTAGAGTTGCCGCTGGATGCTACATTCACCATCATATTTGTTTGGGTGTTGATGAATCATTTTGGGACTTAGTTTTATTTGATATGTATAGGTTTGATAGTTTGATAATTGCTTATTAAGAAATAACTATCAATCAACAAGCTTCAACGATTTCTTGGGAATGTTGACAAGAACCAGATCTGTTTCTTCCATCTTCTTGCTCTAATACACTTCGATTCCCCTTCTCTCCACTACTAAATCTTACATCCTCCGTTCTTGTTTTCTCCTTGCCTGAGAACTAGCTGAAGCTTCTCCACTCAACCTTGGTTCCCTATTTCGCAGATTTGGATAAACTAACTCTTCCTCCTCCTCACTGTGTTTGTTTTGATGAGCTACTACCTTCTCTTTTGCACAGTGACCCAGATTTTCGTGAAACCCTAATTGGCCAACTCACGATCTACCTTTCCCTCCACGTGACTAGAAACAAGAGACTTGGGTCAGGTATGATTACAGTACTGGGTTTCTTGTATTATCGTATGTGTTGACTATAAGGAGTAGTGTGGTAGTCTACGTTTTCTTACAACATTGGGTTCTGGAATGGTGATAATAGTCAGATCTGCAACTTTATATTTGGTTTGAGTGGCTCCGGAGATGGATGGTTTTATTCGTTTTTCGATCACCTCTTTTTCTCTACAACAATACAAAGCTTTGCTCAGACTCTGTTGAGTTCCAGAGGTGATCTCTATCTGCTTTCCATTCTTCTTATGTTATCATCCATGTTATCTAGTAGTCTAGTAGTTTTTTTATAGTAGTCTAGTAACTTAGCTAGTTCCTGGACTGTAACCTAGAACAGAATTAGTGGAAGACCCACTATAAATGCCGTATGCAGTGGACGTTTCACCTTAAAAACCGAATTAGCTGACTGCTAACTACAGTCACCAGTACTATATTGTACTTTTATTATTAGTCGTAATAAAAGAGTGTTACGAAACACTATAAAAACCGGTCGGCTATGCAAAAAAAAAGTTTGGTATGTATGGGTTTGTAACTTTGATATTATATTCTAGTTTATGCTATGCTATGGTTTTTTGTATAGGTTTTGGTATATATTTGTGATATTGTGTGCATGTGCTGGTTTTGGTATATGTATGTTTATAGCTGTGATGTGGTATACGTTGTGTCTGTGTTTGTCTTGATTTTTTATTTTTTGAACACCGCGTAGAGAGTACATGGTTTAATGATATACCATGTAATGAAAACACGAGGAAATAATATGAACCACGTAGCAATTCTGTGTGGAATTTGTGTCAGCGGCGTAGGATGTCCCAGACCTGGATTCAAATTCACGTAATCCCTTACGAGGCAAATGCAAATGTGAAAAAAGCAGACATAGAACTAAAAACATAGAACATAAACATATATGATGTGTTTATAGCTGTGATGTTGTATATGTTGTGCCTGTGTTGTGTTTGTCTTGATATTCTTTTTTTAATTTTTTTGAACACCGCGTAGAGAACATATGTGGTTAAATAATATACCATGTATAAAGTATACGAGGAAATAATATGAACCACGTAGACCCCGTGGAACTTGTGTAAATGGCATAGAGTTTCCCCCACCTGGTACCAAATTCACGTAAGCCCCCTATGAGGCAGATTTAAATGTGAAAAAAAGACATAGAACTAAAGACATAAAACATATACATAAAAATGCAGATTCAAGGTTTCAAAGTAAAGACATAGAACTAAAGACAAAGACATAGACCAAACAATTTTAATGTTTCAACATACATTCAAACATAAAAAAAAGACATTCAATACAATAACATAAACATAGACATAGAACTAGACATAAACTCTCATGCTTCCCATTCAATCCCACTCAGCATTTTGAGTTCTTTCTTCCCATGCTTGCCGTCGATCTCCAAAAAAACTCCCAACTAGATGCATCCGCATGACGGTAGGTTGCCCATTTTGAAATTATAGGTGGCATCGGATGATTAGCTTCCAACTTTACCTACATAACACATTGACAATATATGACTAATATAGCATGGAATAAAGTATACGACAAGTATAATATTTACTTGAACAAAATGGTTGTCGTTAACAAAAGCAATTGCTCCTTCCGAGCATTGAATAGGAGGCGGAACTCTTCCTTTTAACGGCCGTGTCGTCAATGTTAGCCTTTCACTATTACTAATTACCACTACATTAAATTTTGTCGCCGCTAGATAACCCATGTCCTGCATTTCCATCTATTTTTCCGATGGTTCAAATCCATCTTCGTAATGTTGTGATTTTGCAAGAAATTCGTTGCATTGACCATTTTCTACCAAACTCTTCCATATAGATCTTGGTTTTCATACAACTCATCAAACAAATCTTGCCTAATTTGAGGCTAACACGATTTCCCCATTTCGAGTTGTACTACAATACAACGAAGTCTGCAATTGCCATCCGCCTCAACATTAGTAATATCGGTGACATATGGTTTTAATACCCAAGGAATTTGGTTAATGTAAAGTTTCATATTTGCACTACATTGGTGTTAAAGATATTTTTCATCAACACCGAAGATAGGTCCACGGAAGCCGACCTAAGAGAAAAACGGGGTTATTTAGCTTTCATGAGTTTGAGTTAGTTCACTATTTCCTAGATGTCAAGGTTTAGAGCCTAAAAGATTAGTTACTCTTCCCTCAATCGGATGAGCATCACGCTTAAGAGACTCAAGAACCATTAGTTATCTTGCTACAAGGGTACCCTAAACACAACCCTCGATAAAGAGGCTAAACATCTTGTAGGAAAGGGTTTTGCAAGAATTCTTCGGAAAGGTCTAAGCTTAAGTAGGAAACTGTAGCCATGTAGAGAGCATATGGTGTGTAGTATAGGAGATAGCTAAGAAATCACAAAAGAATCTCATAAGAAAATTTGCTAATTATTGATCCGCTCTTTATTGATCTTCGATTTGGGTTGCACAAGTGATTACAATAGAAATCTTCAAATTGGTTTAGAAATTAGTGTTTACTCTAGATAAAATGAGTACAAGAATGAGAAAAATGAGAAATCGGTCCCCAAAAAATAGACCCCTGGGGTCTTATTTATAAACAAATCGGGGTCATTTTTGCTATTGGGCCAGCAGAAGCCCATGGCAGCCACTTTTCCCTTTGGTTTCAGGAGTTTTCGCTTTCAACCACTTTTTTAGGCTTTGCTTGATGCTTTTTAAGGTATCAGTTCTGGCATTTGAAAGGATGGTCCCAGTCTTTGGATCTTTTTCTACCTTCTTTTTAGTAATACCAAGCTTGTCGGTATGGATAGCATTAGGGAGGCTTTGGGCTTCCGAATATAAGCTTCCGGATATAGGCTTCCGGTCTTGCTATTAACACTTTGTGGAGCTTTACTTCATGATCCAAGTAGTGGATGGCTACCGGATTTGCCACCTCTGTCAGTATCGACATTAAGTAGATTGACATGGATAACTTGTCTTTCTTCGAGGTTCCGGCTTTCCTGTCGGTAGATTCTTGAAGTGTCTCTTGGCTTTCCAGAGGGTTGCTTTCGGTGCTTTATTAGTTGTATAGTAAAGTGACCTTTCGGTGACCATCTAATGGGTTCTCGGTAGCTAGTTCCCAGATAATCTCTGTATGCTTCAAACTCTGTATCTTTGATGCTTTCATCCCCTGATGTATCGATGTTAAGCAAGTTAATATCGATATCCCTTTCGCCCTTCTCGGTCCCGATTTGTAGGTTTCTCGGTCCCTCTCTTCATTGATTTCCGGTTTTGGGTGACCCTCCGTTGTTTACCCATCGTGACGGAACCACCCGGTCATTATCCTTTCTTTGTATATGTTCTGAGTTCTTTTCTTTAGTGATGGTGTCAGTTTTACAGCTCTCGGATTGTTCCCTTATGCTTGTGAAGATCTGTTACCCCTTCACCGATAGCCGGTTTCGGAGCTAATTTTGGTAGTAACATTTGCCCCCCTTATGAAGGGGTAATTTTGACTTTTCAAGTCAAACTTCTCTTAATTTTAATGTTGTATAGTTCTGACCATGCAGGGTTTCCAACTTTTCGCCTTTTCATGGTGGATCTGACTCATTAATTCGACCCTACTTGAGCGGTTAGATTAAAAGTGTGTCTTTTGTTAGAAGTTCCTTCTTCTTACTCTTCTTTCTTGCACAACATATTTCTCAGACTCTTTTAGGGTTTCAAACACGATTTTTTGTAAATATTTTTAACCCAATCTTAGGCGTAAGTTTGCATCATGCCTTTAACCTGCTTTATCGATATATCTAATGCAGTTTAATCCTTGATGATAATTGGTATAGCGCCCAATAGCTGACCCAATAAGCTATATCTTTTCCTTACACATTATTGGGGTCTAAAATGCAAAATTACATGCAGATGGTTGTTTTTGTCAATAAGCAACATACTTAACCGTTGGTACAAGTGAACCCCACGTATCTGTTATTTACTTAATTGGCTTTCAATTTTGCCGACACCAGGGTTCATGTTTATTTGGCTTCCAACACCAATGGGTCCCGGTTTAGTGGTGGAAACGTTATCGTTTTATTTCCCCTCGGTCCTCGTGCTGGCAAAATTCAAAGCTTAAATAAAACATTTTGTCTTAGAGTTCACTTGTATTGGGCTTTAAGATGAACTAGACTTTTGGCAATGATCCAACAATTGTTTTGTACCAGGGGTCTAGTCATCCTCCAACATAAGTGGTTTATGTATGAGCCTTGTTAGTATTAACTTTCACAGTCAGTTTCGGTGTTTAATGGGTCAAATCCAGAACATTAGCTAGTTTCTATGTTACCTACTCACCTATACCCAAGAGGTTTAAGTGGTTTAAGTATCCCCTTCCTCATCGCTCTTTCATCAATACCCAAGAGGAAGTAAATGCTATGCTTAGAAGTTTTGGTAGACTAATATTGACGCCTTTCCTGCTTCTTCACAAGATACTATTCAGAATCCGCTAGAAGGCTACTTTGCCTATACTGCATTCATATTTGGCATGAAGGAATTTTCCCTTTTCTAGAGTATGTTCTCAGGTTCCTGCGTCACTTGGGGGTTGCCCCCATTCAGCTTTCACCGAATACATACACACTTCTTTTATGCTTAGAAACCCTATCACTTGAGTCGTGCTAAACTTCTCTTAATGCTAATCTCCTGCGGTTCCTGCTCCGTTTAGCCAAAGTGTCTGACTCACTCATTATTCATTGTAGCCCTACGAGGAGAGGGGTTAGTGATACCGTTAATAAATCTAGAGATGGGGAAAGCCAGTTTTTCTGCATAAAATTGTCCCCTTGGCATATCGGGGACTTTTTTGACCCTAGTAAGTGACTTTTTTTTCTTATCGGTTGTTACTTCTTTTAGCCTTCATCCCCAAAAGGTGAAGCTTGAGACAAGAGAGGTCCAAGTTGTTGATGCCCTTGGCAGGCCCCTGTAGGATTGAGGCAGCGTTCTGTTCTATTGTCTTTGGATAACTTCTGTAAACATGCCCTCTTGCCTCCTGGACGAAAGATTCTAGGGCAGCCTCAAATCCGCTTTCCGGGCGTTACAAGCTTTCCTCCTGGTTCTGAAGACTTTAATCTCTCATCTCCCTTATTCCTGGGTTCTGATGACATAGTTATCCTAGGCGCCAATGTACGTCTTGTTCCGGCCTTCTCTGTTAACTCTAGCGATTCGTCCGAGAAAAGGCCAGCTTTGCCTGCCGACAAGGGTGCCTTTAGGAGACATAAAGATGTAAATTTTGTATCATATTCCTCTGGCGAAAGAACTGTTGCTTCTCGTGGTGGTCAACCGTTATTTAGTTTTATCGCCCTTCTTCCAACAATACTTCCCACGTGGATTCTTCTCCAACTGAGACGATAGGATGTGACTTCGTTGCAAGCTTTCTAATATCTGGCTCTCAGGAAGTTTCAGATTCGAGAGAACATGAGCCAACCTTACTCCCCTCTAATCGTTATAATGGTCCTTTGAATCCTCCTTTGTCAACTTCTGACTTCAATGGTATCGTCAAATATATTATTCCTTCTGTTGGTATTTCCAATATGCCAGAGTCTACCCTTTTGGACTAGTCGGATTTCTACCTTCGCCTCATTAAGCAACAACTTTTGGTTTATCCTTCGCTCTTTCTAATTTCTTGCTAGTCATTTTTGTATAAGGGTTGACATTACCTTATTCTTTTCCAGATATCCAAAGGTTGGCATACTTCTCGGATGATGATTGCTTCATCATCTCTTGAGGTAGGTAAGCTCAAAGAAGAACATGTTGTGTTAGCGTCCAAGGTCTACGACTTTACAATGGCGAAGAGGAAAAGTGAGGAGACATGTGAGCAGCTGAGAATGTCTCTTGGAAAAGAAAGAGAGAACAACCGTGCTTTGGCTGTCAGAGTTTCGGCTTTTGAAAGTGAGCAGGCGGATATACCGGCTGAGCATGCAAAGGAATTGGGGTAAAGGAAAAAGTGCACTCTACTGCTAAACGAATAATCTATGATCCTCAGGAGAGGATTTATTTATTTTTGAAAGCACATCTCCCATATGTGGTGACGGAGTATTATGAGAAGGCTCTTTTCCTAGCTTATTGTGATAATTTCAAAAAAATCTGGACATGGGCTTCCTTTCTATTCACCCTTCTATCAGAGCAGAATTATGGAAAGAATAAATTTGGCCAAACATGGTATTGAGGTTCCTAAGAAAAGCAAGGTGAAGCTCGAGGGTCTCTTATTCATTGAGGAATTGCAAGAAAACTCAGAATCTGGTAATGAGGAAGAATTGGTGTTGGGCGTTGGCGGAGATGATAGAGACGACCATAATGACAAACCTAACCCCGAGTGTAGAGGCTGCTAGAATAGCAAAGCTGATGGCATATTTTCTTTGTTTATTGGCGATGCCTTGGGATTTGGGGATATGAATGCCAATTCTTTATGTGCCCCCATTACTTTATATGGTGATAATCTAGTTACTAAAGCGATGGTTTTCTCAGAACATGATGAAAAGGGAGCAGATAGTGTAGTCCATCTCCCCTATTCCTCAAGTATAAATTTTTGCTCTTGAGTCGCTTCCTTTCCTGCATCGGGTTAGTTTCCCTTGTTTTGAAACTTAATGGTATTTGCCAAACATCATGGCATGACTTCATACTTTCAGAAGTGATCCCTTGTTACTTAACATTATTATGACAAAAATCATGTTTTTACTAATGACACTATTTTCAAGGACGACTTGTGTTCCTTACCTAGGTCGAGTAGGGAATTTTTTTAAAAATCGCTCTATAAGTCCAGCAGGGAACGCTTTTTAAAAGAATTTAAGATTATCTATATGAAGTACCCCAACTCTCTTATATTTTCTTGGGAGATGATAAGGAGAGGATACTAAAGAAACTTAGTGCTCATCATGAAAAGTTGATATGCAATATGAACATAGAATGTAGTGGGAGGAATAATTAAACTGTTATGATTTTTGTAGCTAAAGCTCATTTGCATGGACGTTGGGTGACATATGTATTAATCTCTTCTGAACGAATATTGTTATGGTTTACTATCGTTATCTATTTTCTGAAAATAAGTCTTATAAGCAACAACTTATTTGTTTATAAAACAGGAAAATTTGATCAAGGATCTTCCTCCTTCTGTCGAGAAGGAAATGCTACTAATCACGAGTCGGCAAAACCTTTCAATGGGCCATCCTATTTGTACTGATGACGGGACCGTTTTGCTTGAGGAACTGTCTATGGGGCATTTGAATGAACAAATAAGTGCCCTAGAGGATCTACTAAGGAAGAAGGATAAAACAATCCTTGAGCTAAAGAGAGAGGTAAGACAAATCCTTCCATTGATTTTGACCAAGAAAAGGACAAGTTACATTATCAAACTGTTGATTTAGCAGTCGAACGCGACAACGCATTAACAAAATGCAAGGCTTGGGAATCTATCTTCAGATGTACCACCAAAACCTATATGCTTGATTATTTACGAGTCTCAACAGAGTTCGAGGCTCTGGGATTTGAAATAAGCCATCACATGAGGAACTTCCCCCTAGGTCAGATGAGTCACTTGGTAATAGGTGGTATCGGAAAGTTAAGGCCGATATGAGAAGTTTTTTTGACAAAAAGTGTAATAAGGACACGCTCTGGCATATTGACTTTTACATCTCCAAAGTTAAGCAGCTATGAAAGAAAAAACATGCTTTATGAAAGGATGCTTTTAATTTGGAGAGGGAAAAATAAAATTCTGTGCGCCATGGGTAAGGCCTATAACCAAGCTTTGAAATTACAACACAAGACCTTAAATGATCCACATAAAATTTTGGAAAAGTGGTAGAAGATAAATGAACTTTTATGTACTGCAATTCATCATGGTAACACTTCGCCCTTGCCTGAGGGCAGGGTGCTTTAGGAGAAAGTATTAAGTATCTTTATTTGTCTGACTTTCTTTTGAATAGGTAATAATATTACCTTGTAAATTAACTTATAAATGGGATGCATATTTACTTGATATATGATTCACATCTATGTTTTGCATGAATAATAGCAAGTTAAATGTAAGGAGTTTGGGAAACTTCTCTGATCGAGAAGAAAGATTGTAACCTTAGTTTAAAGGCCTTAAGTAGCAGAACTACACTATCATCTTGAACATCGGCATCTGATTCCTTCTCTAGGAATTAAGAATTTGAATCTGGTATCCCTGATTAGGGTGTTAAGGAAGGGAGACTAGGAGCCCCCTTTTGGTAGCAATATGGTTTTGATCCACCTCCTGGACCAAGGTGTAAGATCAGAAATCTGCTTCTGATAGAAGTTTGGAACCAACCTAGATTCATATTATTAAGAGAATCAAATATCCTTTTTGTCAAGTCTTGTACCGACCCAGATTCGGGTATTTAGATAGGACCTGGAATCTGCCGCCAACAAAAATTGGAATTAGCATCAGCTCAGCACCACCGTCTCACCAAGGCCTATCACATGTCACCTACTACTCAGTCTGTCCATCCAAACCGGATGAATAGCCTAAGGTAATAAGAGTGAAACATAAAACCTTGAGTTAGACAACAGTCTTAATAAGCAATAAAGCAGCTATCTAACATCATCAACAGAGTATATAAGAACATGTAGATCAACAAACCAAACTATCAAACTACCAAACACCAGAGAAGAACCCAAACCTGCCTTCCCCACATCTGACAGTGGTAGCATTTACAATCTAGCAAACATGAAACGACCGTTCAACCATGGTAACCAGGAGTAACCAAACAATAGAAAATCAACCAATCATTCAGTAGCAATCATACCAACTAGTAATAACTCACGTAAACCATCCTAATCGGGCTCAACATCCCTCAAGCACAAGCCCCATATGCCTAAACCAATATCATACAAGCACCTAAGAAACATCTCCTTTAACGTCAGATAACTCACGTGAGATGGTACAAGCAAAACAGCTGAACACTCATGACCTGGCTATCATTGCCCTTTCTGCTTCGAAACCATCGTTAAACATATGACAATCACCTTCCATATGTCAAGGGATAATGGTGAACCTCGGTTCTAGCTAAAACTTCATATTCCTTCATGACTCATATGTTTGTCTTTCCAATCTCGACAACTAGTTATTTCACGACTGCCCAAGGTACTAGGCCCTTTACGACTGCCCAAAGTACCCTGCTTTGAGTTCGCTAGAACTTACGACAACGTTAATCTCTCGACCTTCGCATCTCTAGCTATCAAACCCGATGACTGTTCACAAAATCAGGTCCCCATTGAGTAACCATTATCCACAACTCAACACACTTAAGTTGTCTTCACATTCGTTGCTTTACACCGATCAGCGAACACATTACATCACTTCGAACATTCCCACCTGGATATACATCGAAGTCATAATATCACCAAACCAACAACATCAATATAAGGTTCACACTACATCCGGTCGTCTCCCTTAGGTCATACCCGACCTATACTCCCATGACCCGACCCCATCAGCTTCGGCCAACCCAACTTCCAGTGGTCCGAAGCATAAATCCACGGCCTAATTACATAGGTCGAATCTACGATCAGACTTACCCAGATTCCCATGATCTACAGATACGCGACCTAATCCAACTTATCATCCTGTCCTTAGGTCGTTTCTCCCTCCTAGGTTGTCTCACGACCTAATGGTCCACGGTCTGAAGCCTTCTCACAAAATTTGTTTATCCTCGTTCCCAACGATACATCACCCTAGGTCGTTCCAACTGCATGCTGCCCACTCAGTCTAACCCTTAGGTCATTAAATGACCTGAATATCATGACCCATCACTTCCCATTCAAACTCCCTATTTGAACGATTCAGGCCATTTCTTGGGAAACAAGTCACATGACCTGATTCAAGAAAAATGACCTCGACTCGAGATCTAATCAAAATAGCTTCAATCTTGACCAAATCTTCGCCAAATGGCAACTTTGATTCAAACAACTCATCCAAATTATCCAATTCAACATTTAGCTTATTATGAAACCATCAACAACATCAAAATGACAATTTCATCAATAATCATATAAAATTCACCAAAATCACGATAAATGAATGAATGATGAAAACAATGGATATAACTTGCATAAACATATGAACTAACATAAGAATTACCGGTTTTAAGTTGCTAAATCAGATCCTATGGTGTGTCATATGAAAATATACTTACCATAAGATAGATCAAGGTGAAAACAACTTGAAAATGAGGAAATTATGATCAAACAACTCATATACTTGATTGAATCCGCATGAGAGATGCATATCACTCACCAATTCTCTAAAACAACACAAAATCACCGATTACTCAATTCGAACAGCGAAGAACACTCTTCAAACTCTTCGATTTTTCTCTCTTTGATTGATGTAGATCTAACTTCAAATGATGTAAATCTTTGATTTTCTTATGTAGATTTAAAGTTTTAATGGTGGAAAGTGTATTTGATTGAGCAAGGAGGATCGTGAGCTCAACCAAATGAGAGAATGAAGAAAGTAACCATCTCTCCATGCCTCTAACCCTCTATTTATAGCCTCCCACCAACCCACTAATGGGCCTCTCCAAATCTTCCTATTATGGCTCTAAAAACTTGAACATAAATTGTGAAATACTAAAATAATGATTCCTCCCGAACCGCTGAACCATATCCTTAATGTGACCACTCTACGGAATTGGAAATACTATTTCCTTTCCAATGAGTCCGACCTCAGCACCTGATTCGATCCCGATCAAAAGTTATGCCATGTATAAGACCGACATGGGAAAAATGGTCATAATTAAAATTGATAAAAATTAGGGACATGTCTCACATCCCCATAAACAATATACCAAAATATGGGAATGATCCAACCCTTAGGGAATTAAGTAAAAATGTTTTACGATCCTCCAACATGTAAAATGCGGGTTGCTACATTCATCCCTCCTTAGGAATTGCGCCCCCGAAATTCCAAGCAAACACAAGCAACCACAAGAATTCTGCATGTCTATCATCCATGAGCAACAAATTTTCCATCCAAACTAGCATCCATCAAGCCATGCATCCATAATCTTATCCTAGCACGCAGAATCCTAACAACAATAATACAAGTCATATTAGTGCAAGCGGATACGATACCAATGGGTCAAACCGACGAAGAGTTCTGGATGGGCCGTCTTCATACTCTCTTCCGTCTCCCACGTATAATCGTCATCATCCTCACCCCACTGTACCTTGACTAACTTAACCGTCTTCTCCTAAGTTGTTTCATGTCATTTCCACAACGCGAAGCGCTTTACGAGGTTTCGTAACTACAAACTCAACTTCTAAGTCTTCATACTTCTCTGAAGATACCACCACATTCGAATCATGCACACACTTCCGAAGAAACGACACATGGAACACATTATGCACGTTAGACATCTTCTCGAGTAACTACGATATATATGCGAGCTTTCCAATTCGCTCGATTATCGGAAACGGTCCAACAAACCTTGAAGCTAACTTTCCTTTGCTTCTGAACCGAACAACATGCTTTAACAGCGAAATCTTCACAAAACCTGTAACACCCCATGTCCATTAATGTCACTCACAAAGGGAATGCATCAATGTCCATGGAGCGTTATTGTTGTATAGAACAGATAAATTACAAGAATAAATAAATAAAACAACACAATGGAAGTGAAAATTTTATTTCATAACTCAAAACGAGTTTACATAAGCAGTGTCCAAAACCATTGCAACAGGATCAGTAGTCTTTTCCAAAACTTCAAAGTACATAAAGAAGCAAATATTTAAATAACATACATGCATAAATCCCCACTAAGCATAAGCAAAGCCATAAAGATGAGAGAGTCCCAAGCGATACATCTACTCTCTTCAAGCAACTGAAAGAAATCGGCACTAAGCTGTAGTATTCCCTCCTTGCAAACTAGAGGGGGAAGGGAAAGGAAGAAAAGAGGTGGAAAGAAAAGAGGGTCAAACATAAAGTCTGGTGAGTGCGATAACTTTAACAACATAATTATCAAAATAACTAGGATAAGGCATAAGCTGGAAAATAAGGAAATGACTATGAACAAATGGGTATGACAGAACAAAACGAGGAAATAAATGAACCAAGATAACGTTAAAGGCGCACCTAGTCACTATAAGATAATTACTACACTGCACCACCACTAGTCACCCTAAAGGTTGATCCCGCCTATAGAACTTAATAATGATAATGGTAGTTTAGTGTACCCCTAGCTACCTTCATAGGTGTCATCTGCCCCTATCTCCACTAGGTGTACCCACTACCCCCATTTGATCGGCTCCCTAACTCGTAGATACCCGTGCTGGCCCCACAGTGGGGTGTATCACTCCCCAAAGTGGCAACCCGATACAACCAAAAATGCATGGCTTATATCTACACGATGCAACAACGTCTTACCAACCAGCCCGGGCCTACACACGCATATGAACCCGTTAGACTTACGTTGCCACCGCTTACCCGTTTTGACCTCTTACAATCAAATCCAGTACGCGTGTCCCGTCCTCGACTTGGGTCGAGCCCACAAAGATACTTTATGGGTTACTGGTTTGAAAAGGGCCCCCATGCATGACACAAGCTTTCCACCGATGCTTGGTCCCCTCTGTGGTTTTTCCCGACTTAACCCCATTCTTAATCATGTCTTTTTGCATGTTTCGATCTTGGTTAAGTGCATCTAATCGTATTTCAAATGCCACTCAAGGCACCCACTAAATTCTACATGCCACCCAAGGCACCCACTTAACCCCCTCATGTCCCACTACATGTTTATCTAGTTAAGTGTTTCTTAATTCATTAAGACCGTAACCTTGCAATAACCTCCCACATTAGACTGGCATTTGTGGCAACTGGATTTGCCGGGCGGGTCCGGGCAGTCTTACACCACAAACGAGCCTAACCTCGTGCCTTTACAACTGTTACGCAATTTAATTTATGCCTAAGACCTCCCACTTTAGACTGGCATTTGTGGCAGCTGGATTTGTCGGGCGGGTCCGGGCAGTCTTACACCACAAACGAGTCTAACCTCGTGTCTTAGGCGGTTTATTATTACACATTTCTTTTTAACCCCAAATTGGATTAATTTCCCTATTCAAATTGTCAATCAATTCCAAATTTAACTATGTCCATAATTAACACCTTAATTATGTCCATCTATTCATGGTATATAGAATTATACCAATTAACATCACATTTAAGGCATTTATGACAATTCTCAATATTAAATCTTTTAATATTATCCCATTTCCCCATGTTGTACGTTCGTTCGTTTAACGTGAAATATACATTAGACGTGAATAGTCTAACTTATGGAATACAGAGAAAACATCACAACATGCATAGAATAAAAACTAGATCTAAACATAAGGGGTGAACTTGCATGTGTGAATAAGGTTTTTCATCTAAAACTTGCATAGGCCAAAGTCACGAACTTGCATAAACTATGGATGTCATAGATCTAATCATAAGGTGTAAACTTGCATAGGCGATAGTTAAAAACTTTACATGATTCATACTCCAATATATATATATATATATATATATATATATATATATATATATATATATATACTTGCATATGTAATTTATGCAACATAAACTATGGTGTAAACTTGCATCTAAAACATGTAATTTAAGATCTACATGTAAACTAGCATATAGAATTTTGTATACTAGTATATAACTCACACATGTCTTAGCCTAAACTTTAGATCCTAGCTTACATAAAATAGATGTCATGAAACATGTAAGGTTGTATATGATTCTCACTAACTTGCATATGATTCATATCTAAATTAACATCTAAACTTGCATATAGAATTATCGAGTTAAACTTACATATGATTTAACATATGAATTAGTTCCAACAACATAACAAAACTAGCATATGAAACATCATTATGAATTGATTATACATAAGCCAACAATTAACATAGATTTACAACATAGATAATAACATCACACCTTTACAACATAGATAATAACATAACGGTCAATGATTCACAACATAACCATATAATCCAAATCATAACTCAACCTAATTAAATTGTTAATTATCTTATTAAAGAAATCGAACTCACAACTTAAAGAAGGTCTTGAGTTCTGAAATTTGTGTTCTGAAATTGATTTAGCTCGCCTTTGTAGTAGATTCGTTATTGCTTAGATTAGAGTTGAATAGGATTGAGTTGGTTGGCTTCGATTTCCCTCTAGTTGGTGGCGGCTACTCTAGGTTGCAAGGTGATAGCATGACGGCCATTGTTCTAATTTTTGTTTGATTTTAAGTTTTAAGTCTACACATGTTTATATAGAATTTCAATTTAATTATAGCCGTCGGATGATCTTAGGGTTAATCAAAACCATTCAGTCAGGATAGGGTGACACCTCAGCCCTAATGACTCAGCAAGGAGTGAGAAAGGGCTCAGCAATGAGTCACAATATGGATCAGATCACACCAGAAAGTTGTGCAGGATATTTGCTCGGCCTGGGCGCACTTGGGAATGCGACAGTGTATTTTTGTACTGGCACACTTCCCAAGTGCGCCAATGCATTTTTTTCTTTCTGGTTTTTCTGCCTAACTTCATTCTTCCATATCTCCTTCATACGGCGTCCATTCTACGCAAACTCGGACTCTATCTCAAGTAGAATCCCGAGACGAAAGCAATGGCGCAACCCGTTTCCCTTAATTCCCTCATTTGAAATTAAGTATTCTTTAATTTGTTAACTTTAATATTAAAATTACGGGGTGTTACATTCTCCCCTCCTTAAAGGATTTCGCCCCCGAAATCTCCAAGTTAAGGAGAATGCAAATCCTAACATCCAGTCATCCATCTACTCAACCATCAAATGTAGGCATCCATTGTCCTTACAAAATTTCTAATTCTGTATGAACATATGCAAGGAGTGTGTGTATATGTTCCTTATCTAATGCAAAATCAGGTGGTCTACTGATTTAGTTGACCTCCTTTATGCAAATCATGATAGTGCCATGCGTTCATTATGTATGCGAAAGAATCCTATCGATACATATTATTTCTAGATGTGTGCACAACTATTCATCAAAATGCAGAATCCATATGATAACAGAACTATTATACATCCATTAACTTAAATATTCACACACATTTATATGCAACATGAAGGTGATTGAGACGATCTAGTGCCAAAAGTGTGTGTATATGCATCCACGAGCAACCACTAGCAAACACTTGCATCCACATGCATCCATCATACATAACATGTCTCAAACACATGTTTCAACCATAGGACTACCCTATCTAAAGCTCAAAGATACTAGCGAGAGGACATGCTAAAGATAAAACAAGTACAAGCTAAGCGATAAAGGAGAAATTAAAAGACATACCCTCGAAAAGAAAAGGGTACAATGAATACATCTTCTCTTCCGTCTCCCAAGTAGCGTCGCTCTTATCATCTCCCCATTGCACTTTGACTAGCTTGACCTCTCGATTCCTCAATTTCTTAATCTTCGACCCAAGAATGCATGTAGGAGCTCATCAAACTGTCGCATCACGCTCTATCTCCACCTCTCTAAGCAAGCTCGGCTCTACCACTTCTACGGTCTCATGCAAGCACTTCCTCAATATTGATACATGGAATACGTCGTGTACACCACTAAGTCTCTCTATACGTCATCTGTCCAATCCTCTCCTTAATAGGAAACTGCCCTACGAACCTTGGTTCTAACTTTCCAACGGACTCAAAGCGAACAACATTCCGTATTGGAGACACCTTGATAAAGACCATGTCCCCAATATCAAACTCAAGATTTGTCCTCCTCTTGTCCACATAAGATTTCTGCCTATCTTGCGCCGTCTTCTTCCTCCTTCGAATCAAATCGATCTTTTCCGAAGTCTCTCTAATCATATCAGGCCCAAGTAAGATCTTATCCATAGATTCCCACCAACATGTAGGTGAACGACAAGGCCTTCCATAGAGAGCCTCCAAAGGTGCCATGCCAATGCTAGACTGAACACTATTATTATACGCGAATTCCACCAAGGGAAGATGCTCCTCCCATGTATCTCCGAAATCTAAAACACATAGCCTCAAAAGGTCCTCTAGAATACGATTCACCCTCTTGGTCTGGCCGTCCATCTGAGGATGATATGCGATGCTCAAACATAACTGAGTCCCTACCGCCTTGTAACACCCCGAATTTTAGCTAATACTAAAATTCTCTAATCATAGGATAAATAATCTCAGATGTGGGAATTGGGGGTAACGGGCTGCGTCATTGCGTTCGTCACGGAAAAATACGCGAAATAGAGTCCGAATTTTCGAGAATCGGAGTCCGTATGGCCCGGTTATGGCCCAATGAAGTTTGCAGAAAAATTAAAGCTTAAAACAGATTTAGAAATTTAAATTAGGATTTCAAATTAGAACCAGCGGGGGTAGGCGGGAAGCTTCCCGCCCTAACCATGTCGACAGGGCTGTCGACAGGCCTGTCGACAGGGGTGTCGACTTGCCTGTCGACAGGGGCGCAGCGTCCAGAGAGCCTGGGTGCACCAGGTTGGGTTTTAGGCTGGCTTGGGGGGCTGGGTTCTAGAGATTTCCTAAATCTAACGGACCTAAACTAATCTAGGGTTAATCTAAGGGCCTAAAACACTACCTAATCCTATAAATAAGACCCTAACCCTACCCTAATTCATTCATAATTAGATCTTGTAACTAAACTATGGCAAAATGAAACTTGATCATGGCCTCCACAAATCAATGAAGAGAGTTGCAAGCTAATCAACCCCTAATCATCTTCTTCTTCATATTTGGCAACTAGTTTTACTTCATAAGTTTGCTAATCTTGGTTTTGGTGAGTTCCTATGGCTTTAATAATCAATTGTTAAATTGATTATGGTAGGATGTGATAAGACATGGCTATGTTTGTGGATAAATGTGTTTATGCAAGTTTGTATGATATGTGATTTGCAAGTTTTATGTTATATGCAAGGTGAATGCCATGTTTTATGATGCAAAACACTATGTTGAACATTTATGCATATGTAACATGTTATGCAAACTATATGTGAGAGTATATGCAAGTTATATGTAACATGATATGCAAGTTATGCATGTGATTTTATACATGCTAAGTATTTGGTGTTATGCATGCTAAGTATTTGATTTTATGCATGCTAAGTATTTGATTGTATGCATGCTAAGTGTTTGGGTTTATGCAAGTTAAGTGGTGTATTTATGCATAACAAGTAATTGATTCTATGCATGCTAAGTAAGTGGTTTTATGCATGCTAAGTGTTTGGTATTATGCATTAATCATGACATATAAGTTTACCCTTTTAAATGTGATGCATACATATGCAAGATGACACCTTTATATGCTATGCATGTTTACCCTCCTTTAAGATGCAAGTCATATATGCAAGCTCAACATGTTATGCAAGTTATGTGCATGATGTTATGTAAGTTATGTGCATGTTGTTATGCAAGTTCATATGCAAGTTATGTGTATGAGGGTATGCAAGTTATGTGCATGGTGTTATGCAAGTTAAGTTTATGAGATTATGCAAGTTATGTGCATGATGTTATGCAAGTTATGTATATGCTTAAATGCAAGTTTAATGTGATATGCAAGTATGTGAATGCTTATGCAAGTTATGTGTAGGCTTAAATGCATGTTTAACATGTTATGCAAGTTATGAGAATGCTTATATGCAAGTTCAACATGTTATGCAAGATATGTGTGATAATATGCAAGCTCATATGCAACATGTAATGCAAATCATGTGTATGATAATGTGCAAGTTTGGGTTAAATGTAGTTGGGTTAATATATGCTCATATATGCAAGTTGACATCCTCTTAACCCATGACAAAGTTGTATGCTAAACCCATGATATTTGTGATGATCTTCCCCTTTATTATGTCATGAAATGAGAACGATTT
This sequence comes from Allium sativum, assembly GCA_030737875.1. Classification (NCBI taxonomy): domain Eukaryota; kingdom Viridiplantae; phylum Streptophyta; class Magnoliopsida; order Asparagales; family Amaryllidaceae; genus Allium; species Allium sativum. The sequence continues at coordinate 1,054,074,401 of CM060922.1, forward strand.
ACGTGGGGAAACGATGGGGTTGGTAAATATGTTAATTAAAGTATGGTTGGGTATGATTAAGCATACCATAAAAAAATAAATTAACATAAGTGGGAATTTACCTATTGAGTTAGGTCTACCCCATGGGAATTTACCTATTGAGTTAGGTCTACCCATGTTATGAAAAAACTTGATATTAATTAGGGATAATTAATATGGGGGTGATTAATTAGGAGTAATTAATCGACTAAGACACGAGGTTGGACTCATTTGTAGTGTAAAACTGCCCGGACTCGACCGGCCTAACCAGTTGCTACAAATGGCAGCCCAATGTGAGAGGTCTTGGCCATAAATTAAATACGTGATTAAAGTAAAGACACGAGGTTAGACTCTGTTATGACGTAAGACTGCCCGGACCCTACCGGCTTAACCAGGCGGTCATAACAGCCAGTCTAATGTGGGAGGTCTTTATGGGAGATCACGGTCTTAATTAATTAAGAAACACTTAACCATATTAGCATGTAGTGGGACATGAGGGGTTAAGTGGGTGCCTTGGGTGGCATGTAGTAACTAGTGGAGGTGCCTTGGGTGGCATGAGGAAACTAGTGGGTTGCCTTGGGTGGCAATAGAAAATACGATTAGAATACTTAACCAAAGTGGAACATGTAATTAAACATGATTAAAGGGTTAAGTAAGTGCCTTGGGTGGCATGTGGAAATCAAGTAAGTGCCTTGGGTGGCATGTGGGAATTAAGTAAGTGCCTTGGGTGGCATGTGGGAATCAAGTAAGTGCCTTGGGTGACATGCGGAAATCTAGTGGGTGCCTTAAGTGGCAATTGAAATATAATTAGATGACTTAACCAAACCTTAACATGTAAGGGGGCATGATTATAAAAAGGGGTTAAGTGGGATGCACTAGATTAAATGACAAGCTTAAGTAGTAGCTTGTGGGGGCCCATTTCAACCAATATCCCAAACGTATCTTTGTGGGCTCGACCCATGTCGAGTGACGGGACACGCATATTGGGTTTGACTATAAGAGGCCAAAACGGGGTAGCGGTGGCAACGCAAGTCCAACGGGCTTCATATACGTGTGTGGGCCCGGGCTGGTAGATAAGCCGTTGTTGCACCGTGTAGATATAAGCCGTGCACCGTTGATAGAATTGGTTGCCACTTTAGGGGAGTGATACACCCCACTGTGGGGCCAGCACGGGTATCTACGTTAGGGAGCCGATCGCTTGGGAGTAGTGGGGTACACCTAGTGGAGGTAGGGGCAGACGGCACCTACGTGGTCAGCTAGAAGTACCAGAAACTACTAGTTATATTTTCTAAGTCTTTAGGTGGGATCAACCTTTAAGTAGAATTTACTCTTGGTGGGTAGAACTGGTGTGGTGCAGTGTAGGAATTACCCTTGGGTGGGTAGATCTGAGGTGATGTAAGCTAGTAATTATCCTTGGGTGGATAAATACGTCGTTTCGGTTATCGTAGTACATCCTGTGTTTTGTTGGCTACTTAGTGTAGTCATTATCCCCAGAGGTACCGTATCTTTTTTATATCATACCCTAATTACTTTAATGGTTGTATTGTTAGGGTTATAGGACTCACTCAGACTTATGTCTGACCCCGTTGTTGTTTATCTTTTTCCCCACCCTCAGGTTATCAGAGTGGACCTAGCACTAGTGGGCTTGGACCAGACCGCTATATCTATCTTTTGGGGCTTGGACCGTAGAAGTAAAGCTCGGTTTATCTTTTGGCTATTACCTATGTAATGGGATTATGTACTTCTATTTATCAGGATGGATATTATGTACTTGACTCTTGTTATGGTTTTGTGATGTAACCAAACATGTTTTGTTAATGAAAAGATGTTTTAGATTTTCAAGTATTACTTATATCTGTCCTGTTGTAATTTTTCTGTTCTATATTCACTAAAATACTCCACCGATGCTATGGCATTCCCTTTGTGAGTGATCATAGCGGGCGTGGGGTGTTACACGTGGTATCAGAGCTTAAGGTTACCAGAACAGATAAAATTTTTAGAAAAACTATTTTCTAGGAATATTTTTGGAAAGGAGTATTTTCAAAAACATGTCTTTTAAGAGAAGAGTTTTTGAAAGAAAAGCATAATCCCCGATAGCCATATCGTTATCTTTCGAATTCTCCGTTTTGAATCTCTTCCTCTCTCGATTTTGAGCTTCCCCTCCGTGTATAGATGACCTTTCTAAGATAGATAAGAATGGGAAACCACTTCAAGGGACTTAGACGTTAGTCGGATTAGAAGTTGGTTCAAGAAGGAGGAGGACTGGTAGGTATCTATTGGATAGACGATGGGAGGAAGGCTCAAATAGTTGTTTGGTTAATGAAGGACGAAACCTCATTGATGGGAGGTTATGAATGGAGAATGGGAAGAAGGGGGTTAGTTGTTACCCTTTTGGGAGGAATAGGACACCTTATTAGGATTGTCCGAAGAAGCAAGGGCAAGATATGGAATCTCCTGGAGGGTGGTGGTATTCCCTCACGACTAAGGTACTAGATGGGGATAGGACCGTCTAGGTCGGAACTTGGATTTCTTTATTATCCGATCCGAACTTGTTTGATTCTGACGCATCGAATTCGTTTATCTCATCATTGTTAGTTGAGTCACTGCACTCAGACACCAGTTTGGTAGATGATCCCTTAGTTGTTTCAAACCCAATTGGGCTCCATGATGTGTTTGGGTTTGAAAGTTTCTATACTTAGCATTGAGTTTAGGGGTGATGCTTGTTGGGCTTCACGGGCTATGGGCTAGTTTTGGGCATGGACTGGTTATCCAGTAGAGGTGCCGTTCTTGATTTTAAAGGGAGAGTTGTTAGGATTATGACCCGCTGGGGTAACACTCTCGAGATCTCTTGTAATCCCATAGAATTTGATATGCTAAGTTATCTAGAATCGCTTGACACGTCGGTCTAGAATTTGTGATCTGTTAGAGTGGTCCGGGAATACTCGGATGTGTGTGAGGAGGTGAAGGGCTTACCTCCGAAGCGGGAGATTGACTTCCGAATATATCTGGTGGATAATGCTAAACCAGTATCTTGGCCAGTGTGCCACATGGCTCCTCGTGAGAGGAGGGAACTCCATAAGTAAGTAGGCGATTTGCTTGAGAAGGGGTTCATAAGACGAAGTATATCGGAGTGGGGCGCTCCAGTAGTTTTTGTTATGAAGGCGGATGGGTCCCTCAGACTTTGTGTAGGTTAAAGAGAACTAAATAAACTCACAAAGAAAAAGAGACACCCATTGCCGAGGATAGATGATCTCTTTGATCAGTTGGCTGGCGCCTCAGTATTTTTGTAGTAGGACTTAGCCACGGGATTTCATCAGTTGAGAGTGGCTGAGGATAGTATAGAGAAGACTGCCTTTAGGACTCCGGATGATTTTTTTATGAGTGGCTGGTGATGCCATTTGGTTTGACGAACGCCCCCGCATACTTTGTTGATTTGATGAGAAGGGTGTTCAGGGAGTACCTAAATAAGATGTGATGGTCTTTGTGGTTGACATCCTGGTCTTTTCTAGGAGCGAAATAAGTTTTCGTATGTGCTCAATAGGCTGAGCAAAGCCAGTATGGGATAAACGGTGGTTTTGGAGCGAGACTGGCGAGGACATCCAGAATTGGACAAGGGCTTAATTATTTAGCCATTTTTACTAGTATCATCTCACGTAGGTCGTCTGAATTCGAAGGAGGTATCCCTTGGGTGTTTGTCTGATATTGGTTTAGGCCTTTGGGGCTTGCATTTGGGGGATGCCGAGTTCGACTAGGGTGGTCTGCGTGAGAGACAGTTGTAATGATTTTGGATGATATCCTGGTGGAGAAGAGCATGCCCTACATTTTAGGGAAGTGTTGGAGACTCTTCGAGCGCATAATCTTAGGACAGTAAAAGTGGATGGGACTCTTAGCATCCTATGAGTCTGAGATAGCGTATACCCCTGGCAAGGGTAACGTGGTGGCGGACGCCTTGAGCAGGAAGAGGTTGTCCTTGAGTCCATTGTTCGTGGAACGACGAAGCTTGGAATTTATCTCGATGTTTGATTTCAGACCTTCCATTGATTATGTACCCGGTTTGCTAGCTTCCTTGGAGGCTAGACCTACTCTTTTGGGGCGGATTGGAGAAGCACAGAGGGACGACCCACAGTTGGTTGAGTTGGTAGAAAAGCTCATAAGGGGGAGGAGTCGTCCAGCCATTTGAGTAGGTACACCCTAGACGATAGGGGGTGCTTGCATAGAGACGGTAGACTTTGTACCGCGAGACGAGGGTTTAAGGAAGGTTATTTTGATGATGCACACCGTACTAGGATGACCATTCATCCCGGTGGGGACAAGATGTATCAAGACATGAAGAGGGTTTTTCTTCTGGGCCGGTATGAAGAAAGATGTGGCCGAGTATGTCGCTCGATGCTTGGTGTGCCAACAAGTGAAGGCGGAGCAAAAGAAACCAGGTGGGTTGCTTCAACCATTGGAGGTTCCGCAATGGAAGTGGGACAGCGTCTCGATAGATTTTATTGACGGGTTACCCAGATCGAGAAAGAGTAATACAGGAATTTGGGTGGTAGTAGACAGGCTTACTAAGAGCGCCCATTGTATACCTGTGAAGAGTAAAGGAACCGCTCCATGGCTATCTTCAGTTTACATTCGAGAGATTATTAGATTGCATGGTGTACCCTCCAGTATGGTGAGCGATCGAGATCCTATCTTCACTAGAGAGTTTTGGAAGAGGGTGCAAGAGGCGCTAGGGACTCAGTTGTGTTTGAGTACCGCATATCATCCTCAGACGGACGGCCAGGCCGAGAGGGTGAAACATATTTTAGAAGACCTTTTGAGGCTATGTATCTTGGATTTTGGAGGTACATGGGAGGAGCATCTTCCATTGGTGGAGTTGCCCGACAGACTTAGTGGTGTACATGATGTATTCCATGGGAGGAAGTGCCCACATAAGACCGCAGAGGTGGTAGAGCCAAGATTGCTTAGAGAAGTGGAAGCAGAGCGTGAGGCGACGATTCGACGAGCTCCTACTTGCATCCTTGGGTCAGAGATTTTGAAGTTGAGAAACAGAGAGGTTCAACTAGTCAAAGTACAAAGGGGAGATGAAGAGAGTGACGCTACCTGGGAGACGGAAGCGAAGATGCGTTCGAGGTACCCTTTTCTTTCGGAGGGTATGTCCTTTTGCTTCTCCTTCATCGCATATCTTGTGCTTATCTTATCCTTAGTATGTCCTCTCGTTAGTACCTTTGACCTTCAGATAGGATAGTCCTATGGTTGAAACATGTGTTTGAGACATGTTATGTATGATGGATGCAAGTGGATGCAAGTGTTTGCTAGTGGTTGCTCGTGGATGCATATACACACACTCTAGGCACTAGATCGGCTCAGTCACTTCATATTGCATATTGCATAAAATTGTGTGTAGGAAGCTATATCTATGGATGTATAATGATTGTGTTATCATATGGATGATGCATTTTGGTGAATGATTGTGCACACATGTAGATATTGTATGTGTCGATAGGGTTCTCTCGCATACATAATGGATGCATGGCACTATCATGGTTTGCATATGTTCATACATTAGATAGGGAACATATACACACACTTTTTGCATATGCTCATACATCATTAGAAATTGTTTTAAGGACAATGGATGCCCGTGTTTTGATGGATTGAGTAGATGGTTGTTTGGATGGTAGGATATGCATTCTCCTTAGCTTAGAGATTTCGGGGACGAAATCCTTTAAGGAGGGGAGAATGTAACACCCCGAATTTTAGCTAATACTAAAATTCTCTAATCATAGGATAAATAATCTCAGATGTGGGAATTGGGGGTAACGGGCTGCGTCATTGCGTTCGTCTCGGAAAAATACGCGAAATAGAGTCCGAGTTTTCGAGAATCGGAGTCCGTATGGCCCGGTTATGACCCAATGAAGTTTGCAGAAAAATTAAAGCTTAAAACAGATTTAGAAATTTAAATTAGGATTTCAAATTAGAACCAGCGGGGGTAGGCGGGAAGCTTCCCGCCCTAACCATGTCGACAGGGCTGTCGATAGGCCTGTCGACAGGGGTGTCGACTTGCCTGTCGACTTGCCTGTCGACAGGGGCGCAACGTCCAGAGAGCCTGGGTGCACCAGGTTGGGTTTTAGGCTGGCTTGGGGGGCTGGGTTCTAGAGATTTCCTAAATCTAACGGACCTAAACTAATCTAGGGTTAATCTAAGGGCCTAAAACACTACCTAATCCTATAAATAAGGCCCTAACCCTACCCTAATTCATTCATAATTAGATCTTGTAACTAAACTATGGCAAAATGAAACTTGATCATGGCCTCCACAAATCAATGAAGAGAGTTGCAAGCTAATCAACCCCTAATCATCTTCTTCTTCATATTTGGCAACTAGTTTTACTTCATAAGTTTGCTAATCTTGGTTTTGGTGAGTTCCTATGGCTTTAATAATCAATTGTTAAATTGATTATGGTAGGATGTGATAAGACATGGCTATGTTTGTGGATAAATGTGTTTATGCAAGTTTGTATGATATGTGATTTGCAAGTTTTATGTTATATGCAAGGTGAATGCCATGTTTTATGATGCAAAACACTATGTTGAACATTTATGCATATGTAACATGTTATGCAAACTATATGTGAGAGTATATGCAAGTTATATGTAACATGATATGCAAGTTATGCATGTGATTTTATACATGCTAAGTATTTGGTGTTATGCATGCTAAGTATTTGATTTTATGCATGCTAAGTATTTGATTGTATGCATGCTAAGTGTTTGGGTTTATGCAAGTTAAGTGGTGTATTTATGCATAACAAGTAATTGATTCTATGCATGCTAAGTAAGTGGTTTTATGCATGCTAAGTGTTTGGTATTATGCATTAATCATGACATATAAGTTTACCCTTTTAAATGTGATGCATACATATGCAAGATGACACCTTTATATGCTATGCATGTTTACCCTCCTTTAAGATGCAAGTCATATATGCAAGCTCAACATGTTATGCAAGTTATGTGCATGATGTTATGTAAGTTATGTGCATGTTGTTATGCAAGTTCATATGCAAGTTATGTGTATGAGGGTATGCAAGTTATGTGCATGGTGTTATGCAAGTTAAGTTTATGAGATTATGCAAGTTATGTGCATGATGTTATGCAAGTTATGTATATGCTTAAATGCAAGTTTAATGTGATATGCAAGTATGTGAATGCTTATGCAAGTTATGTGTAGGCTTAAATGCATGTTTAACATGTTATGCAAGTTATGAGAATGCTTATATGCAAGTTCAACATGTTATGCAAGATATGTGTATGATAATATGCAAGCTCATATGCAACATGTAATGCAAATCATGTGTATGATAATGTGCAAGTTTGGGTTAAATGTAGTTGGGTTAATATATGCTCATATATGCAAGTTGACATCCTCTTAACCCATGACAAAGTTGTATGCTAAACCCATGATATTTGTGATGATCTTCCCCTTTATTATGTCATGAAATGAGAACGATTTACGTGGGGAAACGATGGGGTTGGTAAATATGTTAACTAAAGTATGGTTGGGTATGATTAAGCATACCATAAAAAAATAAATTAACATAAGTGGGAATTTACCTATTGAGTTAGGTCTACCCCATGGGAATTTACCTATTGAGTTAGGTCTACCCATGTTATGAAAAACTTGATATTAATTAGGGATAATTAATATGGGGGTGATTAATTAGGAGTAATTAATCGACTAAGACACGAGGTTGGACTCATTTGTAGTGTAAAACTGCCCGGACCCGACCGGCCTAACCAGTTGCTACAAATGGCAGCCCAATGTGAGAGGTCTTGGCCATAAATTAAATACGTGATTAAAGTAAAGACACGAGGTTAGACTCTGTTATGACGTAAGACTGCCCGGACCCTACCGGCTTAACCAGGCGGTCATAACAGCCAGTCTAATGTGGGAGGTCTTTATGGGAGATCACGGTCTTAATTAATTAAGAAACACTTAACCATATTAGCATGTAGTGGGACATGAGGGGTTAAGTGGGTGCCTTGGGTGGCATGTAGTAACTAGTGGGGGTGCCTTGGGTGGCATGAGGAAACTAGTGGGTTGCCTTGGGTGGCAATAGAAAATACGATTAGAATACTTAACCAAAGTGGAACATGTAATTAAACATGATTAAAGGGTTAAGTAAGTGCCTTGGGTGGCATGTGGAAATCAAGTAAGTGCCTTGGGTGGCATGTGGGAATTAAGTAAGTGCCTTGGGTGGCATGTGGGAATCAAGTAAGTGCCTTGGGTGGCATGCGGAAATCTAGTGGGTGCCTTAAGTGGCAATTGAAATATAATTAGATGACTTAACCAAACCTTAACATGTAAGGGGGCATGATTATAAAAAGGGGTTAAGTGGGATGCACTAGATTAAATGACAAGCTTAAGTAGTAGCTTGTGGGGGCCCATTTCAACCAATATCCCAAACGTATCTTTGTGGGCTCGACCCATGTCGAGTGACGGGACACGCATATTGGGTTTGACTATAAGAGGCCAAAACGGGGTAGCGGTGGCAACGCAAGTCCAACGGGCTTCATATGCGTGTGTGGGCCCGGGCTGGTAGATAAGCCGTTGTTGCACCGTGTAGATATAAGCCGTGCACCGTTGATAGAATTGGTTGCCACTTTAGGGGAGTGATACACCCCACTGTGGGGCCAGCACGGGTATCTACGTTAGGGAGCCGATCGCTTGGGAGTAGTGGGGTACACCTAGTGGAGGTAGGGGCAGACGACACCTACGTGGTCAGCTAGAAGTACCAGAAACTACTAGTTATATTTTCTAAGTCTTTAGGTGGGATCAACCTTTAAGTAGAATTTACTCTTGGTGGGTAGAACTGGTGTGGTGCAGTGTAGGAATTACCCTTGGGTGGGTAGATCTGGGGTGATGTAAGCTAGTAATTATCCTTGGGTGGATAAATACGTCGTTTCGGTTATCGTAGTACATCCTGTGTTTTGTTGGCTACTTAGTGTAGTCATTATCCCCAGAGGTACCGTATCTTTTTTATATCATACCCTAATTACTTTAATGGTTGTATTGTTAGGGTTATAGGACTCACTCAGACTTATGTCTGACCCCGTTGTTGTTTATCTTTTTCCCCACCCTCAGGTTATCAGAGTGGACCTAGAACTAGTGGGCTTGGACCAGACCGCTATATCTATCTTTTGGGGCTTGGACCGTAGAAGTAAAGCTCGGTTTATCTTTTGGCTATTACCTATGTAATGGGATTATGTACTTCTATTTATCAGGATGGATATTATGTACTTGACTCTTGTTATGGTTTTGTGATGTAACCAAACATGTTTTGTTAATGAAAAGATGTTTTAGATTTTCAAGTATTACTTATATCTGTCCTGTTGTAATTTTTCTATTCTATATTCACTAAAATACTCCACCGATGCTATGGCATTCCCTTTGTGAGTGATCATAGCGGGCGTGGGGTGTTACACGCCTCTTGCAAGCTCTTCCAAAAATCGTTAGTAAAAATAGGATCGCGATCGCTCACTATGCTAGAAGGAACACCGTGCAAACGAACTATCTCTCGAATGTATAAGGAGGCTAACAATGGAGCAGTCCTCTTACTCTTCACGGGAATGAAATGGGTGCTCTTAGTAAGTCTGTCTACCACGACCCAAAACCCCGTATTACCCTTTCTCGATCTCGGTAACCTATCAACAAAGTCCATCGAGACACTCTCCCACTTCCATTGTGGGACCTCCAATGGGTGAAGCAACCCACCGGGCTTCTTTTGCTCTGCTTTTACTTGTTGGCACACCAAGCATCTAGCGACAAACTCGGCCACATCCTTCTTCATATCGGCCCAAAAGTAAACTCGTCTCATGTCCATGTACATCTTGTCCCCGCCGGGATGAATGGTCATCTTCGAATGATGCGCATCATCAAGAATGGTCTTCCTCAAGTTCTCGTCTTATGGTACATAAAGTCTACCATCCCTACGTAACCAACCCTGATCATCTAGGGTATACCTACTGAGATGGCTCGATGACTCCCCCTTATGAGCTTCTCAACTAACTAAACCAACTATGGGTCATCTCGCTATGCCTCACCAATCCATCCCAAAAGCGTAGGTCTGACCTTTAAGGATGCAAGCAAACCGGGTACATATTCAATGGAAGGTCTAAAGTCGAACGTAGAGATGAACTCTAAGCATTGCCGCTCAACAAACAACGGACTCAAGGATAACCTTTTCCTAATTAAGGCATCTGCTACCACGTTACCCTTGCCAGGGTATATGCTATCTCGAAACCATAGGACGCTAAGAATTCCATCCACCTTTACTGCCTTAAGTTCAAGTCCTTTTGAGAGAACATGTATTTTAGCGATTTGTGGTTAGTGAACAATTCGAATTTCTCGCCAAGAAGATAATGGCGCCAAGACTTAAGCGCGAAAACAATAGCGGCCAACTCTAGGTCATGCGTAGGGTAATTTCTCTCATGTACTCTCAACTGCCTTCCTCAATAGGCTATTACCCTTCCCTCTTGCATTAAGACTGCGCCTAGTCCTGTCCCACAAGCATCGGTATAAACGGTAAATGGCTTACTCCCATATGGCAACACTAAGACTGGGGCTATGGTCAAAGCTCTCTTTAAACGTTGGAACGCATCATCACAATCTATGTCCCACGTGAAAACTAGGTTCTTCTTCGTCAAGCATGTCAATGGGGATGATATCTTTGCGAAATCCTTGATAAACTTCCTATAGTAGCCGGCCAACCCCAAGAAACTCCTCACCTCGGTAGCATTTTAAGGGACCTTCTAATCTTGGATGGCCACCACCTTCGCGGGATCCACAGCTATCCCTTCTTTGGAAACCACGTGCCCTAAGAATCGCACTTTCTTCCTCCATAAGTGGCATTTAGAAAATTTAGTTTTAAGGTTATGCGCTCGAAGGGTCTCCAATACTTTCCTAAGATGAAGGGCATGCTCTTCCTCGCTCTTAGAAAAGATCAAGATGTCATCCACAAAGACCACCACGAATTTATTAAGGTACTCCCTAAACACCCTACTCATCAAGTCAACAAAGTATGCGGGGGCGTTTGTCAAACCGAAGGGCATTACAAGCCACTCATACAAACCATCCGGAGTCCTAAAGGCAGTCTTGTCTATGCTATCCTCAGCCATTCTTAGCTGATGGAAACCAGTGGCTAAGTCCAACTGCGAAAACACTGAGGCACCAACTAACTGATCAAAGAGATCGTCAATCCTCAGCAGTGGGTGCCTATTCTTCTTAGTAAGTTTATTAAGTTCTCTATAGTCCACACAAAGTCTAAGGGACCCATCTGCCTTCGTGGAAAATACTACAGGAGCACCCCACTCCGATATACTACGTCTTATGAACCCCTTCTCAAGCAACTCACATACTTGCTTATTGAGCTCCCTCCTCTCACGAGGAGCCATGTGGCGCACTGGTAGTGATACTGGTTTTGCATTGTCTACAAAATAAATACGAAAGTCTATCTCACGTTTTGGGGGTAGACCCTTACCTCATCGAAGACATCAACATATTCACGGACTATACGAACAGAATGTAAATCATCATTGGATGCGTCAAGTGACTCAAGATAACTAAGCATCACCGATCCTCTAAGGTCACAAGAAATATCAATGGTCTTTCAACTATGAGTCAACAATTTTACTACCCTTCGTTCACAATCTAGGATGGCTCCATATCAGGCTAGCCAATCCATCCCTTTAATCAACCCATAGCCCATGAAACCAAGAAGAAAAGCATTACATTCAAAACAACGCCTAAGATAGACAATCTCAAATCCCTACAAACCATGGATAAATGAGTCGACCCACCAATAGGATTTGAGACTACAATGGGATCCACAACAAGACTAGTATCTAAGTGCAGTGTTTCAACTAATGATGTAGAGATAAACGAATGTGATGCGCCAGAATTGAATAAAGTACGGGCAGGATGATCAAACAGAAAAACTAAACTCTCAACGGAAATGTTTCCACCTCGTTCTTGCAGCGGTGGGGCTGCAAGAGCCTGGACCTACTCCCTTGCCTACCCTGGTGCCACGAGAGCCTGAAGCTGCCCTCCGGAAGTTCTTTGCCCTTGCCTCTGTTTCCTTGGGCAGTCCTTAACTAGATGACCTGCCTCTCCACAGTGGAAATAACCAGTCTTCTTCTTTTTCCAACAGTCTTTACTCAGATGGCCTGGTGTCCCACAATCGAAGCACTTCTTCTTTCCTTTGCCATTATTGTTCTTCCCGTCCTTCTTGTTTTGTTGTTGCTGCTGCAGTTTCTTTTGATCCCCTTTCTTCTCGGGTGCCTTATTAGCATTGGCGCCCTTCTCCTCTTCATGCATAAGCGCAATGTCAACTAGTCTCTCAAAGGTAGCCCCCATAGGGATGTGGGTCATAGCTAATCCATGTAGCGGCTCGTTTAAACCCTTAACAAATATCAGGGCCTTCTTTTCGGGTGTATTCACCAAGTCCAAGCCAAATCTCACCAACTGATTGAACTTGTTGGCGTATTCTTTTACTGATAGATTCCCTTGCTTTAACACCAAAAAATCTTTCCATATACAAATTCTCTTCAGCCCATGAGAGAAACTTTGCCTCAAACCTACGCCTAAAATCTGTCCATGTATCAACCGAACGCTCTCTATTAGTGACCACCCACCAAAATGAAGCTTCGTCCTTCATCAACCAAGAAGCCAATTGGACCTTCTTACAATCATCCAAATCGAAAATGCCAAACAGATCCTCCACTTCTTTCAACCAATTTCTAGCTTCAATGAACGTTTCAGTCCCACTAAAAGATTTTCCACCCATCGAACGGAAGTCTTTGCATATTTTGGAGAAAGTATCTCCACGCGGAGGAATGACTGGAGCTGGTGGAGGAGGTGGATGAACGCTGGCTGGATTCGCGGTAGCGACCCTAGCCTCGAGATATTGACGAAACAAACCGGGTACATGAACACCCTCTGGTATCTCAGATGCTCCAGACATGCTGAAAAGAAAAAGAAAGAGTTTTAAAACAAGGGAAGCGAAAGAGAGATGTATGGCTTGCGGGGATTATGCTCTTTAAAGTAAATTTTCCTTGAAAATAGCTTCTTTAAAACAAGTTTTTGAAAACACTTTCTAGGAAAATAATACTTTTGAAAACACCTTTCAAAAATTTTTATTTGTTCTTCTAACCATAGCTCTGATACCACATGTAACACCCAATGTCCATTAATGTCACTCACAAAGGGAATGCATCAATGTCCATGGAGCGTTATTGTTGTATAGAACAGATAAATTACAAGAATAAATAAATAAAACAACACAACAGAAGTGAAAAACTTATTTCATAGCATCATAACTCAAAACGAGTTTACATAAGTAGTCTCCAAAACAATTACAACAGGATCAGTAATCTTTTCCAAAAACTTCAAAGTACATAAAGAAGCAAATACTTAAATAACATAAATGCATAAATCCCCACTGAGCATAAGCAAAGCCATAAAGATGAGAGAGTCCCAAGCGATACATCTACTCTCTTCAAGCAACTGAAAGAAATCGACACTAAGCTATAGTATTCCCTCCTTGCAAACCTGATTGGGGGGGGGGGGAAGGAAGAAAAGAGGTGGAAAGAAAAGGGGGTCAGACATAAAGTATTGTGAGTGCAAAAACTTTAACAATATAATTGTCAAAATAACTAGAATAAGGCATAAGCTGGAAAATAAGGAAATGACTGTGAACAAATGGGTATGACAGAACAAAACGAGGAAATAAGATGAACCAAGATAATGTTAAAGGCGCACCTAGTCACTATAAGATAATTACTACACTGCACCACCACTAGTCACCCTAAAGGTTGATCCCGCCTACAGAACATAATAATGATAATGGTAGTTTAGTGTACCCCTAGCTACCTTCATAGGTGTCATCTGCCCCTATCACCACTAGGTGTACCCACTACCCCCACTCGATTGGCTCCGTGCTGGCCCCACAGTGGGGTGTATCATTCCCCAAAGTGGCAACCCGATACAACCAAAAATGCACGGCTTATATCTACACGATGCAACAACGTCTTACCTCCCAGCCCGGGCCCACACACGCATATGAAGTCGTTGGACTTGCGTTGCCACCGCTAACCCGTTTTGACCTCTTACAATCAAATCCAGTACGCGTGTCCCGTCCTCGACTTGGGTCGAGCCCACAAAGATACTTAAGGGTTACTGGTTTGAAAAGGGCCCTCATGCATGACACAAGCTTTCCACCGATGCTTGGTCCACCGATGCTTGGTCACCACTGAAGCAGACCTCAAAACTCACTGATAAACACTTCAGCAAAACATTACTTAACAGCAGGCCCAATCTATAGCTTATCTCAAGAGGCTCAAGCAAAAGCCAAACAATAAAGAGAACCAAACGTAATTTTTTTTACTTATGCCACCATTCTTCACTCCACCTGTTGTACCACCATCCTCTCTTATCTTTTTTGACTTGGACCTCGTTTTGATCTGTGACATTAGTCTAGTCCATTCGGGGTTGGTTTCTACAAGGGGGTCATCTCCAATAACCATATTTTCTCCTTTAAATTTACTCCCTTTGTATTTCCTTCTTCTTCTTTTAAAACTACTACTGCTGATTGAAGAGAAATCCGATTCATTCATTACACTATCTTGTAAAATACAATTTCCCTCTTGATTCTTAACATAAGTAGGTGAAAGGTCAACCACTTTTTCCCTTGGAGTATCCTCATATTTTTCCAGCATCTAATCCAAACTGATCTTGATTAAGAATATTATCTACCTTATTTTGATCTTTATAATCTTCAAAACAAACTGAGACAATTTGATCCTTAATTTGATCCATGTTTTCTACATATTCTCTATATAGATTCCCTTCCATTTTATCATTAAACTCCCCAAACATCCCTGCATTTTTAAATCCTCTATTGCTTTGCTCATAAACATCCTGCAAACTCATGTTATTATCTGATATAACATTGAAAGAATTAGACATGTTGATTTCTTTACCCTTAGAAGAACAAAGATCAATTTTCCCCCTTTTTATAACTCTCCAGAAATAACATTCCTATCCACCAATTCGATATCAGACTTGTTCGAATTGTTCAGGTTTTCCACAAGTTCCATCTCTCTCACACAGTTACCATCTACTTTGGGAACCCACACCTTACTGGCTCTGCAAGTAACATACGAATGACCAAACACATTGCAGTTAGAACAAATTAAAGGAACACACTCATAGACTACTTTCTGCCATATAATCTCACCATTACTACACTGAATGGGAAAAACACCAGGAAATATGAAATCAAAGTTAATTTCCACCAAAATCCTAGCATACGAAATCCTAATAATATTTTTAGTAACATTATCCAGCTTTAGAGGATTTCCCAACGTAGACACAACAATTTTGTTTCTGCAAAAGTTTATACATGTGAGATTTCAAATTGGGCAAGTTAAAAATGAGGATTTTGGAGGTGCACATATTTAGTGTATATGAAAATCAGCTTCCTGTATTAATATACTTTAAATATGGACTAAAGTAGAAATAGTTCTGGTTTTCCTTGGTCCATATATATATTTTATTCTTTATTTTTTTAGAGGGTTAAATTTTAATGCTATCATACATGGTAAAAACATCATAATTGGGAATGACGAGCCAAATGTATAAATTAAAGTAAATGTCAATCAATATTTGCAAATAACAAAAAGAAGGCCTTATGGCTATGCTAACACGATCAATAGTGCTTTGTTCAAATTAAAACAAAAAAGAATTGAACTAATCACAATGCAATCGGTATGATTTATTTACTTGTCCATGACTAGTTCAATTTATTTTTGAGGTTAGCAACAAAATAAAAAAACAGGTCGATAAAGTAATTTAGTTTTTTCCATTTTATTGACAAATCTATGTTCACACAACAAAGACATCTATACTATTTATTTTTGCAACATAAAGACTAAGTTTTTCGCCCTTTTTATTTTCCCTTGAATTGCTCAGCTATTCTATTAGTTTTCCACTTCTGGTCACACTAAATTGTTCGTTTAACATAAAAGCAATAGATAAATGAACATAATTGGTGTGATGTTTATAACGGTCTAATGCGAGTTAAGACTTTAAGTGATTGAATCTTTGGAAAAATTAAGTTATACTCATTTCGCCATATTTGTTTGAAGATTGTATATGTCTGATTACCTTCAGAAAAGAAAAAAAAAATCTTTTTTGCTTTCTAGCTTTTATGAGCTTAACATGGTTAGAAGCTTGGAATTTAGAAGTTAGAACTGAAAAAAAAATAAAAGCTAACCAACAGAAATCTAGAAAATGGAGTGTAGATTTCTTGAAAACTACGTAGCTGTAATGAAGAAAAATATTCATAACTAGTGGTAACTTTCTTATAGCAAAAGCTATATAAGTCGACTATATTAACTGTTGGATATTTTTGCTTAAAATGCTTCTTTACTTAGGTGATAGATATTAAGGACAACAATTTCAAAAATTAGTTTTAGAGATAATCTACAGTAAGAAAATATTGAATCTACCATTTCAGTTGTACAGAAATAATAATAAATGAATTTACTATTTTGATATATAACATAAAACGAAAAATAAGCACAAGGTAAATTTTGGGGAAAAAAATTAAGTTGGTAGACATCAAGTTTAATTTTTAAGTTAAAAGACAAACTTTGAAAAATATTAGATTGAAATATAATGCCAAATATAACTAACAATTGCACACTGCAAAATGGAAAATAACGATAATTATAACTTGTATTTCGGTATAATATAAAAACTGAATATAATGCTAGTTGTATTTAGCATTTTCCTTCAACTTTATTTTTTTTTGTTTTTAATTCTGTTCTCTGACCTAAAAATATAACTTAATATATCTTTTAGCTAATTTTTTTCCTTTTAAAAGTTGCGTTTGTTATTTTCTCTAATTACCTTTTACATAATAAGACTTGTAAATTATTCTTAAAACTATTTATTTAAAATTGTCGCTCTTAAAACTTATTACCTATATTTATATTATTGTCAATATGCTGAATTTTAAATCATATTCAACCTATGTCTAAATTCATATTTAACTCAGACTAGAATTCCCAAGGCTGAATGTAGGCTTGTGGACTTTTAAATGGAAGAACATTTCCAGGTTCATATTTTATATTTACATCGGTCAAAAATGAAAATGAAAATAAAAATAAAAATAATACTACGCATAGTTTGTGGTATTCAACAAAAATAGTCGACTCTTTATGCTATTATATGGCTGTAAAGGAACTTCTATGTTTACAATCACTTCTGATAATGATATTTATACATGTGTTCAGGCCCTATATTTTGGGCTGCTCCAGACGACCCTGATTATTATGTATTTGGTTGAAGAAGACCATAATTATATTTATACCAGAACTAGTGTAAACATGGATAAATAGTATCAATCTAACCATGTTTTGATGCAAAATTATAACAATTAAACATATACTTGCTCCATTTAACTATTTTGAATCTCTTTTATACTTGTATCTTGATCCGATGGTTTGCCCTTGACGTGGGACAACCCTGCATGGAAGTGAAAAGGAGCTCAAGGTGTGATCTCTTTTATATTTGTATTTGTATCTGTCCTTTTTGGTTTCATTAGTCATTCTGCTTAAGTTATTTATATTCGGTGACTCTGGTTCTTTACATGGTCATGATCTATGTTGTGCAGGATCCAAGGCGAAAAAGCTTTTTGGAAATACATAGGCATTTCCAGTTAGCTCCTCAGAAGAAGAAAATAAATAATGGTGATCAATAGAGGAAATGCGAATGTGGTCCAAAAAGATAAAAATTAGATACCCATTATAGTTTCATGTCCTAAGCTGGTGGCAGCAGCTGCCCAAATTGAAATTGAGTTGCCATGAAAGCAGCATTACTATCACTTATATATAACATACTATAATTTAAGCGTTATTTTCAGTGTATTCTAATCAAATTGGTGGTAGATGCAAATTCAAAGGCTGCAGCTTTCCTAGCCAAAAAGAAAGATAAAAACAAAAGAAGGTAAAATCTTGGATAGCACGGTCATACTAGAACAACCAAGCCTACTATTCTAATTCAAAATATTTGAAAATAAAGAAAAATATAAGTATAGAAATCGATACGAACTTATTCTACATCATCGTGCACTATTATGGACGGTGTGTTCCGTAGGACAATGTGTTCTACATTAACTAGGTGAAGTGGTATTAGTATCAAAGTGATCCCCACAGTTACTGTTCATAGGCCAAATTTTGGTTTACCCGTTGGGTTTGGTAATTGGCAGTCAAGCACCATGAAGAGTTGTCCCAGTATAGCCAAGCTTTGCATGCATGTTTGTCTCATATTGGTAAATCAAAAATGTTTATGCAACGTAGCATAAGAGTAATACCATCAAAACAAATTGTGTTTTGCATTTGACATATGTTTTAAAACGGAAAATATAGGTATAGGTCAACTTTAATATCATATGTTAAGACTATTTTAAAATTGATCGATCGTTTTCATTCTACTTTAGTTTTACCATTTACTATAAAATAAACATTAAACTTAACTTTTGAATAAAACAACGACTTAATTTGTATGTAACTGACCGTCCTGAAAATATTTTTTTTAATCAAGTATCCAATGATGGAAAAAATGTAGTGTGGGTTGATTAAACTATAAGGTATGCGTTTACTAATATATAATATTGTAGGGGAGAGGAATAATCACTAAAAAAGGCAAAGGATTATGAGTGAATGCCGTGCGAATTAGATCAAGATTCAAAACACAAGTAGTGGTGCGTAACCATGACTGAAGAAGAAACCACCCTAACCAAAGAAAAATAGACATAGCTGCACCTCAAAGTCCAATGCTAGCCCCACACTTGCAACTCTAAGCAAACCCTGAAGAAGAAGAAATGAAGAAGCAACCAAAATAACATGGTAGAAAAATATTTTTATGGAGTGATCCCAAATCAAATTATAATATTATCTCCTTGAACTCCTTCAAATACCCATAAATACACTACTCTATCTATTTGACAAAAAAATGTTATTGTCGTAGTAGCAAAAATTATGCTGTTTCAATCTTTTATTTGTATCATGTGTGAAAGATTTAACCCACTTGCTCTCTATTGACCACATCCCTTTCTTGCATAGACTATTTGCCGCACCATCATACTTCTTTCACGACTATATATGTATCAAACTACATATCTATTAAATAATATTAAAGCAGAAGAAATTGAAGTTCTCTTATTTATTTAGAAGCTTTCTCTACTTTTGTAACAACCTTGATTTTTAGGAAATTTCTTATGAGATAATGAAATGGTGGTTAATTTGTATTAATCTTTGATTTGTGGAGGTTAACTAACAAAAATATTTGAGATTGTGTATGTCAAGGATTTTGAGGGTTATAAACATATATTGTTTGGATGGTTACTTAATTGCTAAACACAATCCAATGTTAAGTGGATAATCAACAAAAACAACTACAAGTTAGGTATTAAAGCTTCAGTATTTTTTTCCTTTTTTTGGTAATGCCGACCTGTTTTTAAGGTGATCGCAAACACCTATATATATAAAAAAACAAACTGGTACTCTGCACATGCACAGAGTAACATTTTTGGTTTGAAGTGTCCAGTCGCTATCAAAATAAAGCAATAGCTTAGGTTACGACATTACTGAGTATCAAAATATAAGAGATTACAACATAACTGAGCTCATAAGCTAACCACGATGGAGCCTAAAGTCCTTCACAATCAGTAGCACCATCATATAAAAAGCGCAAAAGGGTGTGTCTTTTACTACACTTATGTGACGCTAATTTTAATAGCGTCGCATAAGCGTCGTAAAAGACACACCCTTTTGTGTCGTTAAAAAACAATTTTGTTATAGTGAGCCCTTGTAGGGAGACATATTACGCTTAAAAATCCAAAAGCATAGAGCCAAATCATTTATATTGGTAGGAGCTAGTAGATCGTTTCTATCCCATGAAGGATCATTCATAATCACCTCATTGTTTCTCCAATTTCGCCATCATTCCTTAAAATCAATTTCTTACCTTCCGGTTAATAGAAAAGACGACTTCTATCTTCGCCAACCCACCAGGAAAAATGAAGAAAGTATTGTCGGTATCACAATGCATCCCGGAAGGGGTGTGCACCCAAGCATTCTCCTGACTGTCCCAAGAGATGTCAGGATTTGGTGGGACGTCAGGCAAAATTGGAGGCACAACCACCACAGGTGCCTGTTTGACCTTAGGATCCCATACACGAATAGGTGTACGGGGAAGAGGAATTTTTGGCAATGGTACAACAATATCAGTTTCAGTGCACGATTCAATAGTATGTCCAAAAGCTTCGCACGACTTGCATATATCAGGTTTCCATCTAAATTTAGCATCAACAAGAAATTCACGGTTTTCAATTCTTACCTTGATCTGAGTAGGTAATGGCTTATCCAGAGTGACTTTAATAAAAGCTCTGGCATAGACCAAGTTCTTCCTAGCTTCAATGTTGGCATCAAAGCATTTCAGTTTACCAATATGGCAAGCTAACTAGTTAAGGTTAAGGAGTGGCTGTAGCATAAAAGAAATATGTGTGAATTGTGTCCATCTGAGGATGGAAAGGACTTGCTCTTTTACTCTATCAATTTTAGAGTTCCATGTTGTAACTATGAATGGTTTACCATCTATAATAGCTGGCGGGTAATCTAAAACTTGAAGCTTTTCCTTAGGATTAGAGAACTTGAAATAGTAAATACCATCCACAAAGGTGAAGCGCATACCGCCTCGTATCCTCCATGATGAACGACAAGCTTCATTCATATCCACCTTAGGTGTCTTTGAGTCCAAGAAGAAACCAACTAAATAGTCCTTCCAAAAGGACGTAGCCTCTTGAAATAATTCAGGAGGAGGAGCCGAACCTAATTCATCATGTGAAATGTTGAACTCGACTGGGATATACACACCAGCAACTTTTGGTAATGTAGAAAATAGAGATTTCCATAATGGTTTGCTAGGATCAGAGGCTCCAATACGAACAGATGGTGGTGAGACATTTTGATAAATGGGTGGTGGTAACTCAAGGCCAGCATTAATGTTGGAGGAGTTGGGAAGAGAGTCATTCAAATCAACTACAAGCCTGATTTCACCAGTACAACCACCATTCTACGCTACACAATTTTTTAGATGGCGATACCAGACCTAAACCAGAATTGCTGGAGGTCAGACCCAAATCAGAAATCACAGTCCCAAGGACATTTAGCGCGTTAGCAGCAGTTGCATGATTTAGTGAACTCGCACCAGGAAAAAGCATGTGAGAACAGAGGAGTTAGTGGAGTCATACCTTTGTTTGGAGAAGACGGAACAGGAGATCGAGCTCCTTGTATTTCAGAGATAAGTGCGTTTAAAGGATGGTTGTCACACAATGTGAAAACATGCCTTGGAGGTGGAGCGGCATCAATTTTAGCGTCAAATTCGGAATCGGAGGGGGATTGTAGTGAGTTGGTGCGGCTTGCAGATCTCGTCATGATTGAAGAACGGGGAGAAGACTTTGATTTTTTACCTCTGGCCATAAAGATGAATTGGAGAACAGCGAAAAGATTAGATGTGAAAAAGGAGCGGAGGCGCAGAAAAGGGAGACCTAGGGCACACCCGCAGAAGAGAGAAGCTCTGCCACTGTTCGACTTGTGTGATTGAAGCTTCAAATTTATTGTCTTGCTAATTCCATAAATTTGAAATTATTTTGACGTAAATTTTGAAATTTCAATGATACTGGGATGAATTAAATTAAATAACTCAATAAAAAAAGTGATATCAATGTTGGGTGGTGTAATAAAGATTTAATAATCCTAAACAAAATTTGGTGAGCTTTGAAATGAAAAACTTGAGTGGTTAAGAGATTTTATAAATAATTTGATAGGAAAATCTCAAGTCTAAGCAAACAATGAATATCTAATGTAAATTGACATTTCTAGCTCGTTTGAGTTTTAATTAAATACTAGGAGGAAATATTGACTTAAAGTCAATATCTAAAAGGGGACTGATGTTTATTTTAACAAAAAGTGTAAATTATACAATGAATATCTAATGTAAATTGACATTTCTAGCTCGTTTGAGTTTTAATTAAATAATAAGAGGAAATATTGACTTAAAGTCAATATTTAAAAATGGTATAATATTTTAAAAGGGGACTGATGTTTATTTTAACAAAAAGTGTAAATTATACAAATTTGAATTTAAAATGTAAGCTTAGTTAATAAAAGATGGAAAATATGCAACTTGGTTGGAAAACATAAAGTTTGTTGTAATATCAACAAGCTGACCTTAAGAATGGCTATAAATAACTTAAATGTGTTTGTGTAAAATTGTGCGAAGTTACAAGATGTAAAAAAAAAATCTTAAGAACGGCCTCCAACGGCCGTTTCTAACAACTTCCAACGGAGACTTATTTCCGGAATTTTCTTTATGTTATAAAATAAAAAATGCCAGAAGCCGTTGGTTTTAATGTCATTGGCAGTCGTTGCTTAATCAAGCGGAAATAAACAGATCTGCTATTTTCTTCCCTATTTCGTTTTGAACCTAAAAAAAATCCCCAAATCCTTCCTCCCCAATTCATAAATTCGCCATTAACACCTCCTTTGCCGCCCTAACTCTCTCGAGCATCTGAAAGGCTCTATCTCCTCTTCTTTAGGCACCATTTCCTCTCCAATATCAAAGGTATAGATCCTAATTATTTTTAACACCCTAGATTTGCTAATTTAAGTTTAATTAGTTTGTTAGATTATATGTACTTGTATGTATACTGTTTTTAATATGTGCATATATAAGTTGAATTAACCGTGTTGCTAATTTAGGGTTAATTAGTTTATGTTGTATGTATATGTGCATATATAGTGTTGTATGTATAGTGTTGTTAATTAATCTATGTATAGGCTGAATTAATTATGGCCCAATTCTTGTTATTAATTTATGTATTGCAAGTTTATGTTGTTTGTGTCACAATATAATTATGTGTATGTATATATGTTGAATTAATATATAAGAGATTTTAGACTTGTTAAGGGACATTAAGTGAAAATGGAAATAGTTAAGTTTATGTTTTATAAAAATTTATCGTAACGATATTTAATTTTATAATGTATGGTTAGTTCAATCGAATCTTGGAAATATACGTATATGTTATAAAGTCCGTATATGTACAATTAGAGATTGAAATTAAACCTTAGAGTGTTTTTCAGCGCCGTTTGATAAGTATTGTATATGATCATCATGTGAATGTTCATTTTGTTAACAAAATATGTTCATCATATACAATATTTGTTTGACCTTGCATTGGACAAGTTACGAACACAATAACGAAATTAAATCTCGTAAATCATTTCATTTTAAATAGTTCTCAAAATTTCAAAAGCGCTTCCTTTATGTTCCTTGTGTACACGCAATTGTGTACTGTTCAGGGAACTAAAGCAAAGTACAACTGAAATTTTATTGAATCGTTTAAATTGGAAAGATTTATGCGATTTAATTACATTATTGTATGTAATAGGAGGTAGGATGACCCATCAGCAAAGTGTAAATGATCAATTAACATAACATTCAACAATAAAATTGTTTTAATAAAATGTCAATGCAAATTTTATCATACTTATTAATTATCTACTTAAGAAAAAAGGACAATTAATTTACTGACCGAAGATGGATGTACAAACGAAGAGAAGCTGATGGTACAATAAGTAAACAATTTATTAATGGTGTTGGCGTGTTTAAGGATTTCTCTTTAAGTAACAATGGAAACAAGACGAAATCTGTTGTTCACGTAGTAGATGCAAATTATTGAAATATTTGATACTGTAAATTATTAGAGCTCATTTGCCTCAATACTGTATTGTGCCAAACTATTTGGTTTGGGATCCTCACGGAGAATAGTTAGCATCTTCTTTTGTACAAGTTAAGGAGGTAGTGAATAATAGAATTGCTACAACGAATCTCGTAGAATATATGATTAAAGAGGTTGCACGTTCAATGTTCTCTGTTTCACAGATTACTGATGACGATGGTAATGTTGAAGAAGAACCAAATATTGGAGCCAAAAAAATATATGATTTATAAGATGCAGTGAAGAAACCCTTTTGGGAAGGTTGTAAAAGCGGAACCTAATTATTAGTAACTATAGAATATATTGTGAGAAATCTAAATACAATCTCACAGAAGTTGGATTTACAGCTGTTGTACAACCTGTGAAGCGGCATATGCCTCCCAGTAATTTAATGTGCGAAAATCATTATGAAGTAAAAAAAAATAACGTCGGCTTTTAGTTTACTATATGAAAAAAATAGATGCATGTCTAAAGGGTTGCATGCTATATTGGAAAGAAGATATCAACCCTAAGAATTGTAAATATGTAATCAGGAAAGATACGAACCAAGAAAGAAAAAAGGAAAAGAAGTACTATATAAACGTATGCATTATTTACCTATTACTCCTAGACTTCAAAGGTTATATGCATCTTCTGTAACCGCGCAATATATGAGATGACACAGTGTGAGAACGCAGGAAGAAGGTACACTAATACACCCAGCTAATGGGGAAGCATGTAAGCATTTTGACCAGAATTATCCTGATTTTGCATCCGAGAGTCGTAATGTTAGACTTGGTTTATGTATGGATGAATTTTCACCATTTCCTCAATTTCATGCTAAATATTCATCCAGGCCTACAATTGTCACACCTTATAATTTACTTCCATTGCTGTATATGAAAACTCTTATTTGTTTCTCACAATTGTCATCCCTAGTCCTGATGATCTGACACAAGGAAATGATGTTTATTTGCAACCGTTGATTGAAGAATTAAAAAAATTGTGGTACGAACGATATTTCGCAAAAAAGAACTTATATGCCTCTATTGTGGACAATCAACAATTTTCTAGTGTATGTAATGCTTTCAGGTTGGAGTATGGTTGTTTGTCTAGCTTGTTTTTATTGCACGGAAGAAACAAGACCATTTTCTTTACCTTATGGAAAGAAATTTTCATGGTTTGACTATCATCGATGTTTTCTTCATATTAATCACCCTTTTAGAAGAGATAAGATTTTTTTACAGTTAATAGGCATGAAACTTTAAGACCACCTACGGTTTGGTAAAGTGAAAATATTTTTGAACTTGTAAATGATTGTACAAATATACATGAAACTAGAGAACAAAATGAAATTTAAGGTAAATCATTGATTCATAATTAGTGCCATCATATTTTGGGAGTTGCCTTATTGGAAAAATCTCCTGATTCGTCATAATATTGACGTGATGCATAATGAGAAAAGAATGGTTAACAATGTGTTTAATACAATTTTGAATATCAAAGGGAAGACGAAAGATGATTTGAAATCAAGACGTGATATCGAAGTAATATGTAATCATTCTGAGCTTCATATAATGCCATACGACACCAAAAAAATGTGCTATGAACTTGACAATAATCAAGTTAAAATACTTTTAAAATGGGCGAGAGGATTAAGATTCCGGGATGGTATATCTTCTAATCCTCATAGATGTACCTACTAAAATAACAATAAATTTAGAGGGGTGAAAAACCACTGTCATGCTATGATGGAAAATTTGTTGCTCGTCGCATTCAAAGAACTGTTGCCCGTAAAAGTTCGGAATGTTGTAATAGAATTTAGAGGATGAGAAATAGAAAGAAAGAAAGTTAGAATAGAAGAAGAAGGAGATCACAACAGAACATAGTCGGAGTAAACACGAATCTCACAGCGGAACGAATAAAATCTATTATATAACATAATTTTGAAATACAAAACTATATTTATACTTACATACATCAACAGAGTACATCACATATATATCACAGTGGAAAAACCTCTCTCTCTCTCTATATACATACATATATATATATATATCGAACGTTGAAGTCCCATGCTCCATGCACCTCCAAGTATATCTGTAAAATCTCAACTACTTGACTGCCCATACACATTTGGGCACAAGAGTTCAGGGTAAAACAAAACAAAATAAAATCTAGGTTAGTCATGGGACTAGTGTGAGTAAACTCCAACATTTTGGTTTAATTTTTCGAAATCTCTTTCAAAAGAAAGAATAATCATAAGATCAATCCACACATAAACAAGGATGGTTTTTACCTTATGATAACCCAAAACATTTTCAAGATTGATACTTTTCTGACATTATAATAGTATCTATATCAAGTAAATAACAATCTAGCAGAACTCTTGCATCTCACGCTCTACATATATAATATACAATCAAAAACCGTGGGCTATTATTGGAGAATGGATTTCCAAATATGACAAGGTATGGAACTACCTCCCGATTAGTGTACTCTAGAGGGGATACACTGGAGTTCAACAAGAACATCTAGTAACTCAGCCATACATGACCGACCATTCATTTATCTTGAATGTTCCAAATATATTGTCACCTTACGTTTGTAATGACCCACAAATCCGTAATATCAGAGTTGACTACATACACCATACATCCAACCCAAATATCACGAAAATACGAACCATTTTTTTAGAAGAAAAAAGGTAGAAGAAGAACAGAAATAACAACACAGAATCTCACATCGCCGCCGCCAACGTCCAACCCCCTCCTCCTCCGCCGCTCGCAGAGCACCCCCCATTCGATCCTCTCCACTTTCTCCTTCTCTCTCCTCTCTCCCTCTCGAACAGCATACCTCTAAAACCCGTACCACCACCTGAATCCTCCACCGCTGGCTCCTCCCTTCACCTCCGAAACGCCACCTCGTCAGCCACCACTTAGAAATCGCTGCCCCCTACTTCAAAACCTGAATCACTTCAGGAACCGCTGCCACCACCTCGATTTGACCGCTGCAGCCTCTGAACCCTCCTCCGACCTGCCGCAGCCTCCCCTTCCACCTGCTGATGGCGCCGCTCGTCCTCCAGTCGAGGTGGACCTGCTCTGGCAACGAGGATCCGGTTTTTAATGATAAAAGGTGAGTTTTTCTTGATCTTTAATTAGAGAGAAGTTTAAATTTATAGTTATATGAAGTTTAAATTTATAATTATAAAAAGTTAAGATTTTTTAGCAAGTAAAAATCTGATTTTAGTTAGAAAAAATAATAATAATAAGATTTGTGGCACGTGAAAGTACGATTTTTACTTAAGGAAAATTTTATTTTTATTACTATAAAGATTATATTTTTAACATAAGAAAGATTACATTTTTAACATAAGAAAGATTATATTTTTAACATTGAAAAGATATGATTTTTAGTTATGTAAAAATATAATTTTAGAAGATAAAGATTTGATCTTTATACGTTTGACATGAAAATAAAAATATGATTTTTATAGGAAAGGAGTTGGTTTAAAAAAAAGATTTTATGTATATAAAAATAAAAATTTTATCTATATAGTAGCGGTATAAAAAATAGAATTTTTATCTATATAGTAGCGGTATAAAAATAGAATTTTTATCTATATAGTAGCGGTATAAAAATAGAATTTTTATCTATATAGTAGCGGTATAAAAATGTGATTTTTATATACGGAGTAGCATTAAAAAAATGTGATTTTTACTATATACAGCGTGGAAAAGAGTGCGTTGGAATCGACTGAAATCAAATACCAATCTGAACCGTTCAGATAGATAGAATGGAGGACTGGAACCCTCGGTGAGAACTCCTCACTTTTATTTTATTTTCTAGTTGAAATATATACTAGGATGCAGACGGTGCTTAGTAGCACCCGGCACCCGTCGTCCACAGACCATGGACGACTTGTTTGATTTTGATGTGTTGTGAAAGTTGATTGTGTGATGTGGAATGGAATAAAATATTTTATAGTTAAAAATATATTTTTTAACGTTGATGTGAATAAAATAGATATTCATTTACAAATCAGAATGATTTGTTTATGTAACACCCCGCGAATTCTATAACTATGAAATTCACAAATTAAAGTATAATTAATTTCAAATCAAAGAACTAAGGGAAACGGGATACGCCATTGCGTTCGTCTCGGAAAAATACGCGAAATAGAGTCCGAGTTTTCGAAAAACGGAGTCCGTATGAAGAAGATATAGCCTTCGGAAGTTTCTGAATTAAATTTAAAATTCAAACAGAATAAAACAATAAAAAAATATTCCGAAGTGGGGCCCAATGGGCCAGGGCGGAAAAAGTCCCGCCTGACGCACCCAGGTCGACTGGGCTGTCGACCTGGGCTAGCCATGTCGACAGGGCTGTCGACAGCCCTGTCGACAGGGGTGTCGACCTGGTCGAGAGCCAGGTCGAACCCAGTCCAACCTGGCTGGCCAGGTCTGTGTTTGGCCGATTTTCTGTGGTCTGCTTTGTCATTAGGGCTAGGTGGCAGGCTCTAATTGGTCTCTCTTTAGAATGAATGGCTACGATCAATCCAGGCAACATCGATGGCTCTAATCAATTCATAAACCCTATAAAAAGGACCCTAGACTAAACCCTAATCTATTCATTCAAAAATAAGAACAAAGCCGCCATGTTGCTGAGGAGCGTCTAGGAGTAGCCACCAAATTGGAGAGAAGATTAGGAGGAAAATTCTAAAGCCTAAAGCAATTCAAGCAAATCAAATCAACGCCTACGTCAAAAGGAGTCGCATCTCTAAATTCCTAAATTAGAGAATTCGCCGCAACGATTGTAAGTAGAGTATTGTTTTGGTATGAACAAATAATTGTGTTGGTTTGTATACTTGATTTGTGGCGATAAAATAATTCATATTTGTGCGTTGGAATATTGTATACGTTTGGATATTCTTGAATTATGTTATTCATTATGAAAAACTACATGCGGTAGTTTTATGCAAGTATACGTTTGGAATATTCGCAAATTATGTAATCCATGTTGAAGCTACATGTATGTAGTTGATTAATTGAAATTCATGCAAGTTTGGGGTTTTGCTATTATGCCATCATAATGTGAATTTTTATACAAACATCATTTTTGTGAAGTAATTGGAATAAGTTTGGGTTATCATAATTCATATGGAAACTATGTTGAAATTGTGGCACCATGATCTATGTATTAAGCCATGCTTTTGTACTAGAAAAACCTATGTGCAAACTTATGAATATGACTAGGCTATGATTGATATTTTACATAATTGAAAACCATGTTAGTCCCATATTGTTAGCAAGAATTATATGATGACATATGTGAGACATGGCTAGGTTAGACCCAAAAATCCCTTTTTGCAAGTTTGCTTGAATAAAGTAAACACCATGTTTAGGAATATTTATGCATAAGTATATTTGTACCATCGTTATGTGATTAGACTTAAATCATGATTAAGTTGAACTATGCTTTTGTATTAGTAACAAAAGTAATCCCCTTTGTAAACATGTAGAAACCTTACGAACATGATTTGCTTATGTTTGACATTATGCCTAAATAAGAACATAGGTCTATGTTGTAGTTAAGACTATGTGACACCTAATTTAGATTCTTATCTTAACTACAAATTTACATGGTTTGATTCATGTCACCTATGCTTTATGACCAAAGTATATGTTACTACTATGCAAGTACACCAGTTTCTATTTTGTAGTTCCAACGTCACATTGCAAGTTCATGCGCTCACCTTCCCCTTTTTGTGTATGTAATCACGCTTTAAGCCTCCCCTCTTTCGCATGGCTAAGTTGGGCTTAAAAAGGTTAAGCCCAACATATAAACGAACGTGTTAAACGGGGGTAAATAACGTTGGGCTAAATTAATTAATGAATGAAAATATAAAGTAAAAAGGGCCCAAATTCAAGTATGGGTTGGGCCCATGATTGGTGTAACCTTTACACCATTAACTTAATGGGCCGCAAATATTTACATATAAGAAAATAAAGAAGAAAGACAAGATATGTAAATGCAGAACATACGATGTGTTTAACCCGAGGTTGGATTGAGTTGTGATGTAAACCTGCCCGGAACCGCCCGGCTGTCCAGTAGTCACAACAATACCTATCCAATGTGGGAGGTTAAACATGGAGCCCAATAAGGACCCGAGGTTAGACTGAGTTGTGGCGTAAGACTGCCCGGAACCAACCGGCAACAGGCAGCCACAACAATACCTGTCTAATGTGAGAGGTCAGGGCCTTAATAAGACAATTAAGGCTGAGTCAGGATTGTTAGGATTAAGTGAACTAAAGACTTAATCAAAATGGAACATGCTAAACTAAACGGACTGGTGGGGTTAGGTTAGAAAACACTTAACCAACTTAGCATGTGGTTAGAGATAGAAAACCTAGTAACGGGGGACCCTTTTCAGCAGTAACCCTAGAAGGTGTATCAGGAAACCCTGAAACTAGGCAGGGTGGGGCACGATTACTGGGCTGATTGTAAGAGGTCAAATCGACGGCGGTGGTGTAGCAGTGTAGGTTCTAACGGGGTGCGGGCGTGCACACACTCCGGCGCAGAAAAATAAGGCACTGGACACCAGTAGCATACCTGTGCACTCTAGGATTGTGTCGGGCCGCCACCATGGGACTTGATACACCCCATGGTGGGACCAGCATAGGTAACTACAACATCGGGGGCCGTAAGACACATGTAACTATGCGAGTAGGAGCCGATCATCATAGAATGGATCACATCACCCTGATTATGGGGTGCCAGTTGGAAACTAGTTTATATGGGGTCAGAGATTAACATGGGGTACGATAGTATATTCGACCCTAGACAACTTAACCAAGTTTATAGTGCTTGCCCACTTCTTGTTTATACTTATCATACCCAGTTCTTTATTCATAGACAGAATAGTACTAGACTTACTCAGGCTTTATGTCTGACTCTACTTTTCTTTCGTCTTCTTTTCTTCCGTTTCCCCCCCAGGTCCACAGGGAGGGAACACTGCAGCTTGACCAGCCTTAACATCCAGCTTGAAGAAGAGAAATGTATTGCTTGGACCCTTTTCGTTTGAAACTATGGCTTTGGACAAACTCTATGGGGCTTTTGCAGTTTATCTATGTTTTATTTATGCTTCTTTAAATAATGTAATCAAGACAAATTATGAAAGTGTTATGTTATGTTTTGGAAAAGATGTAAGACAATTATGGTGATATTGTTGTAGCACGTATTTGCTTTCATGAAATAAAAGTTTGTTGATTTTCCGCTGTTTACAAATATGTGTTCTTATATCTGTCTTGTATATCTGTGACTTATACTTATAAACCTCCACCAAAATTAGGGCATTCCCTTTGAGAGTGACCCTAACGGAGGTGGGGTGTTTCACTTGGTATCAGAGCACAGGTTTACCAGATAAGATAAATAGTTTTGAAAAATTATTTTCAAAAAGGAAATTTAAAGAAGCATTTTTAAAAGAAAAATATTATTTTATTTTAAAAAGGCAAAGTCCACTCCCCAAAGCCATAGGTACTATCTCTTATCCTTCGTTTTGAACCTATCCTTTTTGTTTCAGCATGTCCGAAGACCTTAACTTGCCAGAAGGGGTGCCAATACCTGGTTGGTTTAGACGGTTCTTAGAAGCAAGAGCCACTCAGCCAGGTCCTACCGTTCCTCCTCCCCCAGCTGCCGGAAATCATCCAGCTGCGGCGGCACCTTTTCCTCTACCTCCTCCACGGGGAAACACTTTTGCTAAGATATGTAAAGATTTTAAAGCTATGGGAGGAAGGGATTTCCATGGAACTGAGTCCTTCGTGGCAGCTAGAAATTGGCTGAAAGAAACGGAGGACCTATTCATCATCTTTGAGGTAGAAGATAGACAAAAATTACAATTGGCAGTGTGGCTATTGAAGGGCGAGGCTTCCTACTGGTGGGAAGTCACTAATGCTGAAAGACCAGTGGAGACATGGGAGGACTTTAGGGCAAGGTTTGAGACTAAATTTCTCTCAGATGCGGAAAGAAGTTTGCAGTTGGAAAAATTCTTATTTCTTAAGCAAGGGGACAAGACAGTCAGAGAGTATGTGAATCAGTTCGATGAGCTGGCTAGGTTTGGGCTTGACCTAGTCAACACCCCGCACAAGAAGGCTCTCCGTTTCGTCAAAGGGTTGAATGAGCCATTACACAGTTTGGCCATGACCCATATACCCATGGGAGCCACGTATGAAAGATTGGTGCAAATGGCATTGCTGAATGAAGAAGATAAGGGCAAGAAGGAGACAAAGGCAGAAAGCTCTCAAGGGAAGAAAGAGGGTTTGCAGCCTAAGAAGACAGACTTTAAGAAAGGCGGGAAAGGCAACAAAGAGAAGAGGAAGTGTAATTTCTGTGGCAAAGTGGGGCACTTAGTAAAGGACTGCCGGAAAAAGAAGGCCAAGGAGAATGGTGGGTGCTTTTCTTGCGGTGAGACAGGCCACAGGGCTAAGGACTGCCCGAAGAAACGAGGACAGGGGCAGAGGGCTGGATCCACCCCGGGGGCACAGGTTCATGTGCTGGAAGCGCCACCTCTGCAACAGCGAGGTATAAATACTTCTGTAGAAAGTGTAGTTTATCTTTATGATCAACCCGTTCGCACTTTATTTGATTCTGGCGCATCACACTCCTTTATCTCGTCTGCTTTAGTAGAATCTCTGCACCTAAAAACTAGTATGGTAGAGGACCCCTTAATTGTTTCAAACCCAATTGGGGGCCCAGCTCATTTGTCTATGATCTGTTTGGGATTGAAAATTTCCATTCTAAGTGTAGAATTTCAATGTAGTGCCTTTGTTTTGGGCCTTTCGGGTTATGGTTTGATTTTGGGTATGGATTGGCTATCCAGTAATGGGGCCATCCTTGATTGTGAGAAAAGGGTTGTTAGGCTCCTAACCCAGCTCGGTAATACTTTGGAAATTTCTTGTAATCCCTCGTATGCGGTTATGCTTAGTTATCTTGAATCGCTAGATGCCTCTGTTGAAAATTTGCAATCAGTTAGAGTGGTCCGGGAATATCCGGATGTCTTCGAAGAGGTGAAGGGCTTGCCTCCGAAGCGGGAAATAGACTTCCGCATATATCTTGTAGATAATGCAAAGCCCGTTGCGTTGCCCGTTAGACACGTGGCTCCACGAGAAAGGAAAGAGCTCAGTAAACAGATTAAAGAGCTTCTAGAAAAGGGGTTCATTAGGAGGAGCATTTCAGAATGGGGCGCTCCAGTGGTGTTCGCTACAAAGGCGGATGGTTCTCTCCGTCTATGTGTTGACTATAGGGAGCTCAACAAGCTAACGAAAAAGAATAGGCACCCTCTCCCTAGAATTGACGATTTATTTGACCAGCTTGTAGGAGCGTCTGTTTTCTCCCAGCTCGATTTAGCAACCGGTTTTCATCAGCTAAGGGTGGCTGAAGATAGCATCGATAAAACAGCGTTCAGAACCCCAGACGGCTTCTTTGAATGGCTTGTCATGCCTTTCGGCTTGACAAATGCACCTGCTTACTTCGTGGACCTGATGAGTAGGGTATTTAGAGATTTCCTCAACAAATTCGTAGTGATCTTCGTAGATGATATCCTTATCTTTTCAAAGAGTGAAGAGGAACATGCTCAGCACTTAAGGGCAATCATGGAAACTTTGCGAGTCCATCAACTAAAAGCCAAATTCTCCAAATGCCACTTTTGGAGGGAAGAGGTGAGGTTCCTTGGGCACATAGTATCCAAACAAGGGTTAGCGGTGGACCCTGCTAAGGTAGTGGCGGTACAGGATTGGAAGACACCAAGGAATGCAACTGAGGTCCGAAGTTTTCTAGGACTAGCAGGTTTCTATCGTAAGTTCATAAGGGACTTTGCGAAAATCTCAGCTCCGCTCACGAAATTAACCAAGAAGAATCTAGTATTCAATTGGGACTTGGATTGCGAGTTTGCTTTCCAACGACTGAAAAGGGCTCTTACAACAGCCCCAGTTTTGACACTGCCAGATGGGAGCAAGATGTTCACTGTTTATACGGATGCATGTGGGACAGGGCTAGGCGCCGTCTTAATTCAAGAAGGAAGGGTAGTAGCTTATGGCGGGAGGCAGTTGAAGGTGCACGAAAAGAACTACCCAACTCACGATCTTGAGTTAGCCGCCATCGTCTTTGCACTCAAGTCTTGGCGACACTATCTCCTAGGTGAGAAGTTCGAACTTTACACTGA
Organism: Allium sativum; assembly: GCA_030737875.1. Lineage (NCBI taxonomy): Eukaryota > Viridiplantae > Streptophyta > Magnoliopsida > Asparagales > Amaryllidaceae > Allium > Allium sativum. The sequence goes on from CM060922.1 coordinate 1,054,108,513, forward strand.
CCATAAATCGTTGAAATATCTTTTCTCGCAGAAGGATCTTAACTTGAGGCAACAGAGATGGATGGAGTTTCTTGCCTCGTACGATTTCGAAATCTCCTACACTCCGGGCAAAGGCAACGTAGTTGCAGACGCGTTGAGCCGAAAGAAATTGACCCTAAGCCCGTTGTTTGTTGAAAGACAAAGCCTAGAGTTTATAGCCAGCTTCGACTTTAGGCCCTCCTCCGATTTCGTACCAGGCTTGCTAGCATCTCTCGAAGTGCGCCCAACTTTAGTGGATTCAGTAGGGACAGCACAACGCGAAGACCCTCAGCTTGTGGAAATAATTGATAGGCTAGTTAGGGGTGAGACTTCAAGTCACCTCAACAGATACTCCATCGACGATAAGGGTTTGCTAAGGCGAGACGGAAGACTATGCGTCCCACAGACAAAAGATTTAATAAAGAAGGTTCTCGAGGAAGCACATCACTCCAAGATGACGATACACCCAGGCGGAGATAAAATGTACAAAGACATAAAAAGGACTTTCTTCTGGAACGACATGAAAAAGGACGTGGCAGAGTTCGTTTCTAAGTGTATGGTGTGCCAACAGGTTAAGGCGGAACAGAAAAAGCCTGGCGGACTGCTACATCCTCTGGAGGTCCCGCAGTGGAAGTGGGATAGCATCTCAATGGACTTCATCGATGGGCTGCCTAGGTCTAGGAGAGGCAACACTAGCATTTGGGTAATAGTGGATAGGCTTACTAAAAGCGCCCACTTTTTACCTGTCAAAAGCAAAAGAACTGCCTCATCCCTAGCATCACTTTACCTTAAGGAAATCGTTCGACTCCATGGAATACCATCTAGCATTGTTAGTGATCGAGACCCCATCTTCACCAGCGAGTTTTGGCGAAGTCTGCAAGAAGCAGTAGGAACGCAGTTATGCTTGAGCACAGCCTATCATCCCCAAACCGACGGCCAAACAGAGAGAGTGAACAGAGTTTTGGAAGACCTTTTAAGGCTATGCGTCCTCGACTTCGGAGGGACATGGGAAGACCACCTTCCTTTGGTGGAATTTGCCTACAACAACAGCTATCAAGCAACCATCGGAATGGCGCCCTTCGAAGCTTTGTATGGAAGACCGTGCCGATCGCCCACTTGTTGGTGGGAGTCTACTGATAAGCTCATACTTGGACCGGATATGATCCGAGAGACTTCAGAGAAAGTGGACTTAATACGAAGAAGGATGAAGACGGCCCAAGACAGACAAAAGTCCTATGCCGACAAGAGAAGGACCGACCTTGAATTCGAGGTTGGAGACAGAGTTTTTCTCAAGGTATCACCACTAAGAAACGTTGTTCGTTTTGGAACCACGGGAAAGCTAGCACCAAGGTTCGTAGGGCCATTCCCTATCATCGAGAAAATTGGGAAAATGGCCTATAGATTAGAGCTACCCGAGAAGTTGGCTGGAGTCCACAACGTTTTTCACGTTTCACATCTCCGAAAATGTCTACATGAGTCTGCTGAAGTGGTGGAGCCAAATATCCTCGAAGAGGCCGAAGTGGAACGCGAAGCAACCATAAGAAAAGTTCCAACCCGCATATTAGGAACGGAAGTGAAGAAGCTACGCAACCGCGAAGTCAAGCTCGTCAAAGTTCAGTGGAGCGACGCCGAGGGAGACGCGACTTGGGAAACTGAAGCTAGAATCCGTACAGCCTACCCTTTTCTGTTCAAGGGTACATCCTTGATCTTTCCTTTTCCTTAAGTTGCGCTTTTATCTATCTTTTTAGGTATATTTCCTCGACCTTATCTTTTAGGTAGAAACCCTTTGGATGGAAACATGTAATTGGAACATGTTATGGATGATGGTTGCAAGTGGTTGCAAGTGATTGCTAGTGGTTGCTCGTGGTTGCATATACACACACAATCTAGGTTTTAGATCGGCTCAGTCACTTCATATTGCATATGCATATATGTTTGCATTCGTATATGGTTGAACTTTAATGTGTTGTCATATGGATGTTGCATTTGTAATGAATGATTGTGCATTCATGTAGAATCATGAATAGGAAAATTTGCATACATAATGGATTCATGGCACTTACATAATTCGCATTAAGGAGGTCAACTGAATCAGTAGACCGCCTGATTTTGCATTAGATAAGTACATGTATACACACACACTTTGCATATGATCATGAAGCATTAGAAGTCTTTTAAGGACAATGGATGCTCGTGTTTGATGGATGAGTAGATGGATGATTGGATGTTAGGATATACATTCCTCCTAACTTGAAGATTTCGGGGACGAAATCCTTTTAAGTGGGGGAGATTGTAACACCCCGCGAATTCTATAACTATGAAATTCACAAATTAAAGTATAATTAATTTCAAATCAAAGAACTAAGGGAAACGGGATACGCCATTGCGTTCGTCTCGGAAAAATACGCGAAATAGAGTCCGAGTTTTCGAAAAACGGAGTCCGTATGAAGAAGATATAGCCTTCGGAAGTTTCTGAATTAAATTTAAAATTCAAACAGAATAAAACAATAAAAAAAAAAATTCCGAAGTGGGGCCCAATGGGCCAGGGTGGAAAAAGTCCCGCCTGATGCACCCAGGTCGACCTGGGCTAGCCATGTCGACAGGGCTGTCGACAGCCCTATCGACAGGGGTGTCGACCTGGTCGAGAGCCAGGTCGAACCCAGTCCAACCTGGCTGGCCAGGTCTGTGTTTGGCCGATTTTCTGTGGTCTGCTTTGTCATTAGGGCTAGGTGGCAGGCTCTAATTGGTCTCTCTTTAGAATGAATGGCTACGATCAATCCAGGCAACATCGATGGCTCTAATCAATTCATAAACCCTATAAAAAGGACCCTAGACTAAACCCTAATCTATTCATTCAAAAATAAGAACAAAGCCGCCATGTTGCTGAGGAGCGTCTAGGAGTAGCCACCAAATTGGAGAGAAGATTAGGAGGAAAATTCTAAAGCCTAAAGCAATTCAAGCAAATCAAATCAACGCCTACGTCAAAAGGAGTCGCATCTCTAAATTCCTAAATTAGAGAATTCGCCGCAACGATTGTAAGTAGAGTATTATTTTGGTATGAACAAATAATTGTGTTGGTTTGTATACTTGATTTGTGGCGATAAAATAATTCATATTTGTGCGTTGGAATATTGTATACGTTTGGATATTCTTGAATTATGTTATTCATTATGAAAAACTACATGCGGTAGTTTTATGCAAGTATACGTTTGGAATATTCGCAAATTATGTAATCCATGTTGAAGCTACATGTATGTAGTTGATTAATTGAAATTCATGCAAGTTTGGGGTTTTGCTATTATGCCATCATAATGTGAATTTTTATACAAACATCATTTTTGTGAAGTAATTGGAATAAGTTTGGGTTATCATAATTCATATGGAAACTATGTTGAAATTGTGGCACCATGATCTATGTATTAAGCCATGCTTTTGTACTAGAAAAACCTATGTGCAAACTTATGAATATGACTAGGCTATGATTGATATTTTACATAATTGAAAACCATGTTAGTCCTATATTGTTAGCAAGAATTATATGATGACATATGTGAGACATGGCTAGGTTAGACCCAAAAATCCCTTTTTGCAAGTTTGCTTGAATAAAGTAAACACCATGTTTAGGAATATTTATGCATAAGTATATTTGTACCATCGTTATGTGATTAGACTTAAATCATGATTAAGTTGAACTATGCTTTTGTATTAGTAACAAAAGTAATCCCCTTTGTAAACATGTAGAAACCTTACGAACATGATTTGCTTATGTTTGACATTATGCCTAAATAAGAACATAGGTCTATGTTGTAGTTAAGACTATGTGACACCTAATTTAGATTCTTATCTTAACTACAAATTTACATGGTTTGATTCATGTCACCTATGCTTTATGACCAAAGTATATGTTACTACTATGCAAGTACACCAGTTTCTATTTTGTAGTTCCAACGTCACATTGCAAGTTCATGCGCTCACCTTCCCCTTTTTGTGTATGTAATCACGCTTTAAGCCTCCCCTCTTTCGCATGGCTAAGTTGGGCTTAAAAAGGTTAAGCCCAACATATAAACGAACGTGTTAAACGGGGGTAAATAACGTTGGGCTAAATTAATTAATGAATGAAAATATAAAGTAAAAAGGGCCCAAATTCAAGTATGGGTTGGGCCCATGATTGGTGTAACCTTTACACCATTAACTTAATGGGTCGCAAATATTTACATATAAGAAAATAAAGAAGAAAGACAAGATATGTAAATGCAGAACATACGATGTGTTTAACCCGAGGTTGGATTGAGTTGTGATGTAAACCTGCCCGGAACCGCCCGGCTGTCCAGTAGTCACAACAATACCTATCCAATGTGGGAGGTTAAACATGGAGCCCAATAAGGACCCGAGGTTAGACTGAGTTGTGGCGTAAGACTGCCCGGAACCAACCGGCAACAGGCAGCCACAACAATACCTGTCTAATGTGAGAGGTCAGGGCCTTAATAAGACAATTAAGGCTGAGTCAGGATTGTTAGGATTAAGTGAACTAAAGACTTAATCAAAATGGAACATGCTAAACTAAACGGACTGGTGGGGTTAGGTTAGAAAACACTTAACCAACTTAGCATGTGGTTAGAGATAGAAAACCTAGTAACGGGGGACCCTTTTCAGCAGTAACCCTAGAAGGTGTATCAGGAAACCCTGAAACTAGGCAGGGTGGGGCACGATTACTGGGCTGATTGTAAGAGGTCAAATCGACGGCGGTGGTGTAGCAGTGTAGGTTCTAACGGGGTGCGGGCGTGCACACACTCCGGCGCAGAAAAATAAGGCACTGGACACCAGTAGCATACCTGTGCACTCTAGGATTGTGTCGGGCCGCCACCATGGGACTTGATACACCCCATGGTGGGACCAGCATAGGTAACTACAACATCGGGGGCCGTAAGACACATGTAACTATGCGAGTAGGAGCCGATCATCATAGAATGGATCACATCACCCTGATTATGGGGTGCCAGTTGGAAACTAGTTTATATGGGGTCAGAGATTAACATGGGGTACGATAGTATATTCGACCCTAGACAACTTAACCAAGTTTATAGTGCTTGCCCACTTCTTGTTTATACTTATCATACCCAGTTCTTTATTCATAGACAGAATAGTACTAGACTTACTCAGGCTTTATGTCTGACTCTACTTTTCTTTCGTCTTCTTTTCTTCCGTTTCCCCCCCAGGTCCACAGGGAGGGAACACTGCAGCTTGACCAGCCTTAACATCCAGCTTGAAGAAGAGAAATGTATTGCTTGGACCCTTTTCGTTTGAAACTATGGCTTTGGACAAACTCTATGGGGCTTTTGCAGTTTATCTATGTTTTATTTATGCTTCTTTAAATAATGTAATCAAGACAAATTATGAAAGTGTTATGTTATGTTTTGGAAAAGATGTAAGACAATTATGGTGATATTGTTGTAGCACGTATTTGCTTTCATGAAATAAAAGTTTGTTGATTTTCCGCTGTTTACAAATATGTGTTCTTATATCTGTCTTGTATATCTGTGACTTATACTTATAAACCTCCACCAAAATTAGGGCATTCCCTTTGAGAGTGACCCTAACGGAGGTGGGGTGTTTCAGTTTATGTACACCTATTTGACTGATATGGATTGGGATGATAAATTTTATACATTGCCCAGCTGCACAAATAAAACCTGTGTTTGATTGTTTGAAAATCCCACACGAGTGTTGGGATGAAATTGGCCATACACTAGTCCCAATAATTAGCTGTATGTCGGTCGATTGATTGACAGGCTGTTATAAACATTAAATATTTATATTTTAATGCTAATGCAGTTGTGTGGTGCACTCTGGATGATGGTTGATGATTTATCGTTGCTATTATAAACTTGCGTTGTAGGGAATCCATATGATTAACATTATATGGTAATTGATTTGGCCTCATTCCAAGTTGGAAAATAAAATATATATTCATGTGTTGAATAAAAGAAAATTCATGTGTTGAATAAAATATATATTCATGTGTTGAATAAAAGAAAATTCATGTGTTGAATAAAATATATATTCATGTGTTGAATAGAAGAAAATTCATGTGTTGAATAAAATAAATATTCATGTGTTGAATAAAAGAAAATTCATGTGTTGAATAAAATATATATTCATGTGTTGAATAAAAGAAAATTCATGTGTTGAATAAAATAGATATTCATGTGTTGAATAAAAGAAAATTCATGTGTTGAATAAAATATATATTCATGTGTTGAATAGAAGAAAATTCATGTGTTGAATAAAATATATATTCATGTGTTGAATAAAAGAAAATTCATGTGTTGAATAAAATATATTCATGTGTTGAATAGAAGAAAATTCATGTGTTGAAGAAAATATTCATTTGTTGAATAGATTAACGAAGTTATTGAAATATATAAAGTCGTGTTGGTTAGATATGCGCCATTTTGACGCGAACGATATTTATATCGATTATATTCGTTTTTATAATGAATATAGAAAAGGAAGTGATTTCAAAAGATAACGTTTTGAAAATATTATCATTTATATATCGATGATATGGAATATTCAATTTTGATTAGAAATTGAATATGAAGTTGAAATCGTTTTGAAAACAAATTTAAAACGATTTATAAAATACGTTTTGAAAGGAAATCAATGTAATATATGTAATATATATATAATGGCCTGAACAGAACGCGCCGCGCTGCGGTAGTTCGTGAATTTCGACCATTGACTTCGAACGGATATTACGGGAGATCCGACCGTCGGATTCTCCTAAAACCGGAACCGTTGGGTTTGTATCGAAAAGAGCTTTCTAATGAATATTAGAGATTTGAAATCTAACGGTTGGATTTGGAATTATGTCCAAATCAAATTTGGAAAAGGTCGCTGTAAGTGCAGTTCGATGGCCGTTGATGGAAATCGACTGTACGGACCTTAATAAAATTATTAAAAATAGTGATAATTTGTGTAAAATCATGAGAAATGGTTTGGAAAGAATTGGGATGAAAATTTATATATTTGAAAAGATAAAAATAGATTTTTTTATCGAAATGAACTAGTTTTGAACTAGAATTGTAATTCCATTTATGTTTAAAATAAATAAATTGGATTTGAAATGGTTTTGAAAATAACCAGAATTTCCAATAATGGAATTGGAATGGATGTGAATCGAAATTTATCTTTGGAATATTTCGATGTTGGATTTCATGATTATGCAGATATTGTTATGGAAATTTGAAAGATATATCAATATCGTTATTTCTAATACGATATTTTTTGGTTGTAGAATTTGATATTGAATATAAGCCGATATATTTTCTATTCAGAGCCTTGAATTTAATATCAAACATGATTTTGGGTTGTCGTGAACGGTATCTTTAATAATACTGTTCTTAGACCCAACGGAGTTAATAAAATCGGAAACTAACTGGAGATTAGTCAAGTTGAATGGTCTCCTGGGTATTGATCTGATGTTGGTTTCGGCCTTCGGGGTTAAAACTTGGGGAATTGTTCACTTGCTAATTTATGGTTAAAGGCTGATGGAATAGAATGTGATTTTGGGTTTATCGTGAACCGTGTTTTAAATGACATTGGTTCTTTAACCCAGTTAAAGAAAGGATATGATTTCCCAAGTTAAATAATCATTTATAGTGATTTTTGAAAAGATTAAAACCAAGTGGAGTTTTAATGAATCTTTAATTAGATTGAAATGATCGAGAATGGAGCATCACCAGTTTTGCTCCAGGCTATAGTTAAATATTTAATTAGAGTTGAACGTGAAATGGTAATTGAATTTACCGATAACACCGTGGTGTTAGATATGAAGTATGACCAGCTTTACTTCACAGGATGAATAGGTTGGGGTTGGGAAATTAAAACAAATGATTACTTTGGTAAGGTTTGTTAATCCCGACTAGTTTGGATAAACCATAATTTGGTTTGAATTGATATTCAAAGGAAGATTGAAGAATAAATTTTAAAGAATTTATCTTTGATAAAATTAATGGGAACATTTCCCAAAGTATAAGAATATTTGAATAAAAGAATATTCTGAATTGGAATGAGGCGTATGTTGTGTTTGTGTAACACTTGTTTATTATATACGCGAGTTATTCAGAAAGACCGGGTTTATCCCATTCTGAATAACTGATTCGACGATGTGTCGTGGATGAAGACGGTGGTCGAAGACCAGAGGTCTTCACATCGTTTGGATAATTACTGATGATCTTGATTGGGCTGTACACCCAATAGGAGGGAATCAGTTGGTGATCGTTTAGACGTAGTTGGAGATCGATGGACATGCGAGGTACAAAGTGCCTCCGGTTTCGTTCAGACCCAGAACGGACTTGTAAATGGACTGTGTGTCTGACATTGGTTTTTATTCTGTGTGATTGATTTCTATTAAATATATATCTGTTTGGCGGCGGAGAATTTATTCTCCTGCTTAATGCCCTTCTCTGAGACGTACAAGCTCAGGGGTTGTATGTTGATGGATATCAATCGCATGGAGTGAATTGCCTGTGTGGCATGCCTAAGTGGCAAATGATCAAGGATTTCGTTGAAAAGCAAAGTCTTGTGGGTGATGATCAAAGCACCGCCTGTGTGGCATAGCTTTGTGTAACGTTAATTTGCGAGCCTCACACCCCGGTTGTGAACCAGATTCGAGTGAGGACCTCAGGGATGGCATGCGTTTCTTTCTAGCTAGGGTGGTGTCAGTGACCTACCAGCCCTGACATTTATATTATTTTCACCTGTGTGGTTGTTGCTGTTGCGAGGCGCCTCGGATATATCGGTGACTATGTGGAGCTGATGGAGTCATTTGGCTCATTTACGCCCCGAAGGGCGGGGAAACGCAGTGTTCAGACATTTTAATCCACATCGGTGGACCGACCCTGACGATCCAAGGGCCCACCTGAATCTGGGTCCTGAGGCTCGGGCTAGACAGTCTCGAATCGGTGAGGACGATCCCTGGCCTCGGTTCACAGATGGAAATCCCACTTCCAAATACGTGACTTTGCGAATTTGATTGTAGAGCCAGTATGGCGACATGATACGTGGTACCCATGCCGTCTAGGATTGATACATTTATATTTCAAGTTGTTTTATACACTATGCACTTATAATAGTATCAAATGATTTGTTTTTAGCGTACCAAGCATGTTTGGCTATTATAAGGGAAAACCCTATCCTCCGGCTTGTGTTGCATTGTGTGATGGGACCTGGGTCTTATAATAGCTTCATTTTTCCAAAAAGCATTGCGCTGTTTTTTTATATGCACTGGTATTCTTGGGAGGAAACCCATTCTGTGTTATACGGCGTGGTCCCTTGATATATCTTATTTAAAATAAATATTAATAACCGTTTTAGTTCTCACACCAGTCGCATGAATGACTTGGAGTTTATTGTTTTAACCTAAACTCTGGGTGCACTTATTTTCGACACGAGCAGCTAGTAGTTTCGGTTTTGCAGATTTATATTCACAGGAACCTGGGTTACAGCTGGAATGATATCCGGAAAGCTCTGTATCCGTATATCTCTTTTAGTTGTGCTTTGTATTGTTTTTCCGCTGCAATGTATTTAAATGTAATTTAAATCTCCGATATTTTCTGTGTAATATTTATTCATACTCTATATTCTGGTATTCTGAAGGAATTGTTATAATATACAGTAAAATGTTCTTCTGTTTATGTTTTGATTTGTCGTGTTCTCAAAACAATAAGGGGTTTTGAACGGTCTTGGTCGGTTTAGCGATCGATTCGGATCGAGTGAAATTCCTTATCGTCTCATTTGGTATTAGAGCTTTGGTTTACAGAGCTCGGAGAACAGGACATATTAGAACCGAACGAAAGAATTCATCATATATTGGATTAGTAATATCCAATAAGAATGACTCGTTAGAGGTAGGATCAGTAGTATCCTAGAACGAGTGTGAAGAGTGGTGTTTTTAAAATAAAATTGAAAACAATTTTTGTTTTGAAAATTTAAATCAATTATTCGTATTTGATTATTTATTTTGTATTGAATTTGGACAATCAAGTATATAAAGACTTTGCGTATACGTTTGATCCGCGTGTATTTGAAGTTTTAATATACTGGATAGATATGGAGTAACACTCTAGTCGCTCGGAGATGGTACTGATAATTGTCATGAAATCATTAGTATTTATGTTTGAGTTTCGAAGGTGTGATAATTATATATTTCCAGTCGACTGATGTGAGAACCAAAACTAAATAGGGCTTATTGTTGTGAATTGGCATCAAAAATGTGATTTTTGACTAAATATCAAAATTATGAATTTGAAACGTTAATCAATTAATTGATTGCTGATTGTGTTGATTGATTATTGGTTGATTAATTAAATGTTGAACCTTTAGCCAAATTGAACCAAATAGTGAATTGTATTGAAAATTAGTCGCATATACATGTACTTATATTGAACAGGTCATATCAAGGAGGCTAGAGAAGAGGAATAAAATTGTTTTCCCGACAAATAGGTACATGTTTATTGTATTTCTTGGGTTTTTGATGATTTTATGAGCCGATTGGCTAGCCGCTTGGCTGTTTCTTTTTCTTTTTGGATTGGTGAGGGCCATGGGAGGCTATTTGAAATATCCCGAAGCTCCCGGTGCAGGGGAGGTTATGGCGAAATTTTTCGAAAATTTAGGGTGTTAGCCAAATTCTTGAAAATTTTGAAAAGTTCTTAGAAACTGAAAAGTTGAAGAACTTAAGCCGTAATGAAAATAATGGAAGTTGAGTTGATTAGTTAAACAACTTTCAGCTTCGTTCCTTTTCGGGGACGAAAAGTTTTAAGTGGGGGAGATTGTAATATCCCGGAAATCTGAGCCAATTTAAAATTTGTATTTTGGTAATTTTAGCGAATTTTGATTATTTAAAATGATTTATTTTAAATAATGACGATGAGAAATTTATTTTGAATAGAAATAGAACGTATATATTAATATGGATCGATGTTAGAATATACATATTTATTTTTAATTACAAAAGGAATTGAAAATGGTGCGGTAGTTCGAAAATTCAATTTTAAATTTTAAATGAATGTACAGGATTCAAAATAAACCGGATTTTAGAAAAACTAAAAATATTAGAATCTATTTGAGAATATCTTTCCAACGAATCCGAAAAATTGAAATTTCATAGCGGGAATATAATGTTATGTCTAGTTGAAATTTCAGAATTGTCGCTATGGAAATTCTGGCCCTTAAAAATGGAAATTTTGCAAACGACCTCGGTTTTCGACGAAACCACTTTTGTTGGATCCGGGATGTCAATTTATTGCTAGGTTTCAAAATTCATAATTTTCTAAAACAGTATGCGAGCGTTGCGAAAGAAAATGTGTTTTGTCAGTTTTAGTCAATTTTGATCGACCAGAAAATGACCATTTTTCAAACGGTCTCAAAATTTGACGAAATTAGTTTTGTTAGAACCGTATCGTCAATACGAAGATAGAAATAATTTTTTTGGAATTCTTGGAGTCTGTATGGGACCCCGATAAATTAAAATGTGCGTTCAAAATCAATACATATATTTATATATTGATTTTGATAGAAACTGATCGAAACAGTCGAACTGGCTTACGATACATATCCCACTGTGTTCGGAATGGGGGTAATACGCTAGGGATGATAGTCGTTGGGCCTCGATTAGAGTTCAAATAAAAAAGTCAACCATATGGAGAAAATTAAATTAAAATAAATTAAAATAAATTAAAATAAATTAAAATAAATTAAATATATATTAAACCCTCCCAAACCTTATCTCCCCCATTTAGTTTTCAAAGAAAAAAACAAAAACAAAAAAAAACCGCACAACCCTAGCCAACCCGCTGCCGCCGCCGTCCAACCCCCTCCCCCCCCCTCCGCCGCTCGCAGAGCACCCCCCCTCCCCCCACGTTCGATCCCCTCCACTCTCTCCTTCTATCTCCTCTCTCCCTCTCGAAAGAATACCTCCAAAACCCGTACCACCACCTGGATCCTCCACTGCCGGCCCCTTCCTTCACCTCCGAACCCCCACCTCGTCAGCCACCACTTAGAAACCGCCGCCCCCTACTTCAAAACCCCGAAACACTTTAGGAACCGCCGCCACCACCTCGATTTGACCGCTGCCGCCTCTGAACCCTCCTCCGACCTGCCGCAGCCTCCCCTTCCACCTGCTGATGGCGCTGCTCGTCCTCCAGTCAAGGTGGACCTGCTCTGGCAACGAAGATCCAGTTTCTAATGATAAAAGGTGAGTTTTTCTTGATCTTTAATTAGAGAGAAGTTTAAATTTATAGTTATATGAAGTTTAGATTTATAATTATAAAAAGTTAAGATTTTTTAGCAAGTAAAAATCTGATTTTTTGTTAGAAAAAATAATAATAATAAGATTTGTGGCACGTGAAAGTATGATTTTTACTTAAGGAAAAGTTTATTTTTATTACTGTAAAGATTATATTTTTAACATAAGAAAGATTACGTTTTTAACATAAGAAAGATTATATTTTTAACATTGAAAAGATACGATTTTTAGTTATGTAAAAATATAATTTTAGAAGATAAAGATTTGATCTTTATACGTTTGACATGAAAATAAAAATACGATTTTTGTAGGAAAGGAGTCGGTTTAAAAATAAGATTTTATTTATATAAAAATAGAATTTTTATCTATATAGTAGCGGTATAAAAAATAGAGTTTTTATCTATATAGTAGCGGTATAAAAATAGAATTTTTATCTATATAGTAGCGGTATATAAATAGAATTTTTATCTATATAGTAGCGGTATAAAAATGTGATTTTTATATACGGGGTAGCGTTATAAAAATGTGATTTTTACTATATACTGCGTGGAAAAGAGTGCATTGGAATTGACTGAAATCAAATCCCAATCTGAACCGTTCAGATAGATAGAATGGAGGAGCGGAACCCTCGGTGAGAACTCCTCACTTTTATTTTATTTTCTAGTTGAAATATATACTAGGATGCAGACGGTGCTTAGTAGCACCCGACACCCATCGTCCACAGACTATGGACGACTTGTTTGATTTTGATGTGTTGTGAAAGTTGATTGTGTGATGTGGAATGGAATAAAATATTTTATAGTTAAAAATATAATTTTTAACGTTGATGTGAATAAAATAGATAATCATTTACAAATCAGAACAGTTTGTTTATGTACACCTATTTAACTGATATGGATTGGGACGATAAATTTTACACATCGCCCAACCGCACAAATAAAACCTGTGTTTGATTGTTTGAAAACCCCACACGGGTGTTGGGATGAAATTGGCCACACATTAGTCCCAATAATTAGCTGTATGTCGATCAATTGATTGACAGGATGTTACAAGCGTTAAATATTTATATTTAATGCTTATGCAGTTGTGTGGTGCACACTGGATGATGGTTGATGAATTATCGTTGCTATTATATACATGTGTTGTAGGGAATCCATATAATTAACATTATATGGTAATTGATTTGGCCTCATTCCAAGTTGGAAAATAAAATATATATTCATGTGTTGAATAAAAGAAAATTCATGTGTTGAATAAAATATATATTCATGTGTTGAATAAAAGAAAATTCATGTGTTGAATAAAATATATATTCATGTGTTGAAAAGAAGAAAATTCTTGTGTTGAATAAAATATATATTCATGTGTTGAATAAAATATATATTCATGTGTTGAATAAAATAAAATTCGTGTGTTGAATAAAATATATATTCATGCGTTGAATAGAAGAAAATTCATGTATTGAATAAAATATATATTCATGTGTTGAATAGAAGAAAATTCATGTGTTGAATAAAATATATACTCATGTGTTGAATAGAAGAAAATTCATGTGTTGAATAAAATATTCATTTGTTGAATAGATTAACGAAGTTATTGAAATATATAAAGCCGTGTTGGTTAGATATGCGCCATTTTGACGCGAACGATATTTATATCGATTATATTCGTTTTTATAATGAATATAGAAAATGAAGTGATTTCAAAATATAACGTTTTGAAAATATTATCATTTATATATATATATATATATATATCGATGATATGGAATATCCAATTTTGATTAGAAATTGAATATGAAGTTGAAATCATTTTGAAAACGAATTTAAAACGATTTATAAAATATGTTTCAAAAGGAAATCAACATAATATATATGATATATTATATATATATAATGGCCTGAATAGAACGCGCCGCGCTGCGCCAGTTCGCGAATTTCGACCATTGACTTCGAACGGATATTACGGGAGATCCGACCGTCGAATTCTCCTAAAACCGGAACCGTTGGGTCCGTATCGAAAAGAGTTTTCTAACGAATATTAGAGATTTGAAATCTAACGGTTGGATTTGGAATTATGTCCAAATCAAATTTGGAAAAGGTCGTTGTAAGTGCGGTTTGATGGCCGTTGATGGAAGTCGACTGTACGGGCCTTGATAAAATTATTAAAAATAGTAATAATTTGTGTAAAATCATAAGAAATGATTTGGAAAGAAATGGGATGAAAATTTCCATATTTGAAAAGATAAAAATAGATTTTTATCGAAATGAACTAGTTTTGAACTTGAATTATAATTCCATTTATGTTTTAAATGAATAAATTGGATTTGAAATGGTTTTGAAAATAACCAGAATTTACAATAATTGAATTGGAATGGATGTGAATCGAAATTGTTTTGGAATATTTCGATGTTGGGTTTCGTGATTATGCAGATATTGTTATGGAAATTTGAAAGATATATTAATATCGTTATTTCCAATACGATATTTGTTGGTCGTAGAATTTGATACTGAATATAAGCCAATATATTTTCTATTCAGAGCCTTGTATTTAATATCAAACGTCATTTCGGGTTGTCATGAACGGTATCTTTAATAACACTATTCTTAGACCCAACGGAGTTAAGAAAATCAGAAACTAACTGGAGATTAGTCAAGTTGAATGGTTTCCTAGGCATTGATCTGATGTTGGTTTCGGCCTTCGGGGTTAATACTTGGGGA
The DNA here is from genome assembly GCA_030737875.1 of Allium sativum. NCBI lineage: Eukaryota > Viridiplantae > Streptophyta > Magnoliopsida > Asparagales > Amaryllidaceae > Allium > Allium sativum. Next base: position 1,054,123,558 of record CM060922.1, read on the forward strand.
ATTGTTCACTTGCTAATTTACTGTTAAAGGCTGATGGAATAGAATGTGATTTTGGGTTTATCGTGAACCGTGTTTTAAATGACATTGGTTCTTTAACCCAGTTACAGACAGGATATGATTTCCCAAGTTAAATAATCATTGATAGTGATTTTTGGGAAGATTAAAACCAAGTGGAGTTTGAATGAATCTTTAATTAGATTGAAATGATCGAGAATGGAGTATCACCAGTTTTGCTCCAGTCGATAGCTAAATCTTTAATTAGATTTGAACGTGAAATGGTAATTGAATTTACTGATAACACCATGGTGTTAGATATGAAGTATGAACAGTTTTACTTCATGGGATGAATAGGTTTGGGTTGGGAAATTAAAACAAATGATTACTCCGGTAAGGTTCATTAATCCCGACTAGTTTGGATAAACCATAATTTGGTTTGAGTTGATATTCAAAGGAAGATTAAAGAATAAAATTTAAAGAATTTATCTTTGATAAAATTAATGGGAACATTTCCCAAAGTATAAGAATATTTGAATAAAAGAATATTCTGAATTGGAATGAGGCGTATGTTGTGTTTGTGTAACACTTGTTTATTATATACGCGAGTTGTTCAAAAAGACCGGATTTATCCCATTCTGAATAACTGATTCGACGATATGTCATGGATGAAGACGGTGGTCGAAGACCGGAGGTCTTCACATCGTTTGGATAATCACTGATGATCTTGATTGGGTTGTACACCCAAGAGGAGGGAATCAGTTGGTGATCGTTTAGACGTACTTGGAGATCGATGGATATGCGAGGTACAAGGTGCCTCCGGTTTCATTCAGACCCAGAATGGACTTGTAAATAGACTGTGTGTCTGACATTGGATTTTATTCTGTGTGATTGATTTCTATTAAATACATTTCTGTTTGGCGGCGGAGAATTTTTTCTCTTTCTTAATGCCCTTCTCTGAGACGTACGAGCTCAGGGGTTATATATTGATGGATATCAATCGCATGGAGTGAATTGCCTGTGTGGCATGCCTATGTGGCAAATGATCAAGGCTTTTGTTGAAAAGCAAAGTCTTGTGGGTGATGATCAAAGCACCGCCTGTGTGGCATAGCTTTGCGTAACGTTAATTCGCGAGCCTCACGCCCCGGTTGTGAACCAAAAACAGGAGAGGACCTCAGGGAGGGCACGCGTTTCTTTCTAGCTAGGGTGGTGTCAGTGACCTACCAGCCCTGACATTTATATTATTTTCACCTGTGTGGTTGTCGCTGTTGCGAGGCGCCTCAGATATATCGGTGACTATGTGGAGCCGATGGAGTCATTTGGCTCATTTACGCCCCGAAGGGCGGGGAAACGCAGTGTTCAGGCATTTTAATCCACATCGGTGGACCGGCCCTGACGATCCAGGAGCCCACCTGAGTCTGGGTCTTGAGGCTCGGGATAGATAGTCTCGAATCGGTGAGGACAATCCCTGGCCTCGGTTCACAGATGGAAATCCCACTTCCAAATATGTGACCTTGCGGTTTTGATTGTAGAGCCTAGTATGGCGACATGAAATATTGTAGTGACCCGAAATTCCGGTCCAATTTGAGCTAACCAAATAACACAAGTCCATCCCCAATTACACCGGAAAATCAGAAAACTAATAGAAAAAAAACAGAGGGTGAGGAAAGATAAGATAGAAACTTAGAATAGAAGAAGAAGAACACAACATCAGAGTAACACGAATCTCACAGCGGAACGAATAACATATAATATATGTAACATAACTTTGAAATATAAATCTATACTTGAATATACATCATTATCAAAGTAAAGCACTTACAACACAACGGAAATAAACAATAGCTATATGATCCTGAATCCTCCTGCTCTAGCTCTTCAAGTGTATCTGTAAAATCCCGACTACTTGACTGCCCGTACAAATTTAGACACCCAAGAGTTTATAGAAAACAAAACAAAATATACTTCGGGTCAGTCATAGGACTGGTGTGAGTAAAACAGTTTAAAACAGTTTGAACAAGTAAACGATATCTCATAAGACTACGCCGTATAACGGAACGGGTTTTTCCCTTATGAGAATCCAGAATATCTTTATATCAAAAACCTTTTGATATTACAATAATGTCTATCAACCACAATATAATAATCATCCAGCAGAAACGCTTTCATCTCACGTTCTACATATATAGTATACAATCAAAACCGCAAGCACGTATTGGGTAATGGATTTCCAACTATGACAAGGTATGGAACCACCTTTCGCTAGTGTACCTTTAGAGAGGAATACACTAGGTTCAACAAGAACATCTTGCAACCCGACCACTCATTTCGCTTGAGTGTATCGAATGTATATCACCAACAGTTGGGATCAACAACTTTTTCCTGAATGGGACAGTATCAACAATTGATTTTTAGAAGTAAATGAAACTCTAGATCAGATGATTATACACCCTAATAGGTGCGACCTACATAGCCATGCTACCTGCCCGATTTCTGTCATTTATCGGTTGATGAGGCTTGAGGTTACGCTTTATCATCACATCAGATTCACTTCGAATGCCACATTGTCAGATCCATCAAAAATCACTAATTGACGTCTACAACAGTACATTACGTGTTAGCTAAAGAAGTTTCCTTCTCCGCTTCCACTCTTGGTACGGTTGAAGAAATCAATGTACGTGACCTTTCTGGAACTACTCTGTCAGACATTCATCCATATAAGTCATCCAGGAACAGGATGAACCGAAGGTACTATTCAGTACATCCATCTTAGGCACTGTTATCTAGGACTTATACAATAGCGCTTGCACTTTACTCCGTCTTCAATTATCCTTGGCATATATGATTCGCAACGCTTATGCCAATATAGAGTGGTTCTTTGGATAATGATCCAACCGGTCTCTCCATATTAACAACGTTAAAATGGTCAAAACTTCGATAGTCTATGATTTAACCATTAAAGAAAACAGGTGTGCAAACAACGATATTATTTCCAGGAGGAAATTATATCGATCAATCATCATTCAACATTTATCTCTTTATTTCACAAATTTAGTTATCTCCTGTTTCCATATATTCTAAATTCTTATTTTCTATTATCAGAAAACATTTCTGATTCTCGTTTTGAAAACATTTCCAAAACTTCTTAATTGGGATTTAAACAGATGTTTAAAACTATATTGCGATGACAACTCAAACTACTATACTAAATTACTAAATCCACTTAACCACTTCACACTCGAACCGTAACCATTTCTTAATTAAAAACGCAGTCAATCAAGTTGGGGTATAGCTACCTCTCAGACCTTAACTGAACCACCTTTCAAATCTCGAAATAGATAAGATTCACCTTTTTAACTCTTTAACACTTCCTTATGAACCCTCAGATTCTATTTACGAACCCCCTTCTTTTACAAGTTTACGTGATTATAACAATGGTGTTATAATCTCCTGCACCCGAATTATATTACCTTTAATATGGCTTTTATTTCCTAACTCGAATAATATAATGGCAACTAATTTATTTACTCCTATTCGGTTAACTCTAATCTATAACTCTTATTTGAATAACTCCAACCTAATAACTCTTATTGGATTAACTCTTATTCGAATAACTTATTCGAATAACTTATATTCGATTTGCTTAGTTTCAAATACTTATATTCGATAATCTCTTTCTTCGAATAAATCTTATTCGATTTAACTCCTGTCAAATAACTAGATTCGATTAACTCACTTCGAATATTTCTGATTCGATTATCTCACTTCGAATATCTTTGATTCGATTATCTCACATCGAATATCTCTGATTCAATTATCTCACTTCCAATATCTCTGATTCAATTTAATTCTTCGAATAACGAAATTCGATTAACTCATTTCAACTCTATTAGAATAAACTAAATTCGATTAACTCCATTTGAATAACTCTAGTTCGATTTAACTCTATTCAATAACTCTAGTTCGATTTAACTCTATCAGTTTACTCTAACTGATTAACTCTAACAGTTTAACTCTAACGAGTTAACTATAACTGATTAACTCTAACTGGTTTAACTCTACGGTTTTAACCTAACTGATTAACTCTAATGGTTTTACTCTAACGGTTTAACTCTTACTGGTTTAACTCTACGGTTTAACCTAATTGATTAACCCTAATGGTTTTCTCTAATGGTTTAACTCTAACTGATTAACTCTAACTGGTTTAACTCTACGGTTTAACTCTGACGGTTTAACTCTAATGGTTTAACTCTACGGTTTAACCTAACTGGTTAACCCTAATGGTTTTACTCTAACGGTTTAACTCTAACTGATTAACTCTAACTGGTTTAACTCTACGGTTTAACCTAACTGGTTTACCCTAATGGTTTTACTCTAACTGATTAACTCTTTGTCCTTATTCAGTTTCAAACATCGATGTTGAAATCGATTCTTACTTCTTTATATAAGTCCTGACTTATATATATTCTATCTATCCACTGATAAATAATTACTTAATTTATAAATATCATTTATAAATTAATCTACAACATTTATCTGTTTTCTCCATATATAAGTCCTGACTTATATATATCTATTTATCCAAAGATAAATATTTCTTTTATAATCTATTTGTTTTCTAAATGCCTTTACCCATATTTCCTTTTTAAATCTTTATTTATAAATGGTTTACAAATATTACCCTTTTTAAATTCTATTTGCAAATGGTTTGCAAATATTCCCTTCTCTATTCTATTTGCAAATGGTTTGCAAATATTCCCTTTTCAACTCTATTTGCAAATGTGTTGCAAATATTTCCTATTTAATATCTTATTTGTTTCCTAAACAAATATTCCTTTTATCTTATTCTAATCCATTTAAATATCTAATTTATTTATTCTAAATAAATAATTCACTTTATAAATATTCCATTTATAAAGATTTCCCTTCATATAAAATTCCACTTAAACATATTTCCTATTTATAAATATTCCATTTATAAATAAATTTCTATTTATAAGTATTCCATTTATAAATAATTTCCTTTATAAAATCTTTTTTGATTTTATAAATATTATCTCTATTATAAAACCCCTTTGATTTTATAAATAATCTAATTTCAATATTCATTTTTGAAAATCCCCTTTCTCCAAATTCCGGTGTGTTATGGTGTTTAACATATCAAATTACGATGTCCAATATCGTCCATACACATATAATCAACAACAGATTATAAACCACATCATATTTCACAATATATGAAAATAATAAAATAGCTAATAAGGAATCCAATCGGATTCCTCCAACCTGTTTCCCTGCATCCACAGATGTTACACAATAAAATCAACATCACTTTCAGTTCCATATGATATATTCTGTTAAACAGAATCAACATAGAAATTCAACTAACTGACTAGCAGTTCAATCAAACGGTCAACACATAGTCAATCAACCAATATTTAACAATTCTAAATATACGTTACAAAAATATAAACTGTTCAGAGTTAGTGAGATTTACTCACACTGGCAGTTCATCGCAAAAGAACGATAAACTGTTGTTTGATTTGAATCAAACAATTTATTTTGCCATAAATTCAAACGAGCTCCAATCCACTTCAAACCAGTTCGTATGTGTAGTCCTTTTCAATACGATTCCAACGTGACCTGTTTTGTTGAATTTCGTTTACATACGACAAAGTTCCAACATTTTAAAGTTACGTATATTCTATATAATCATAACATAAATCAAATAAATTCAAACGGGCTTTAACCTTAAATCTCCCGGCCCCAGCCCAATTATCAGCCCAAACCGTATACCTTTCCTTCTTCCCCAATTGAAAATCCCGTTCTCCAGCTACGAATTCGAACACCATCTTCGGATCTTTGAATCCCATTCCCTCTCTCGTTTCTCCACCGTTCTTCAATCCATTTCCATCGTGACACTCCTCTACTCGAGCTCAATCACCCCATACCCTCCCGATCCCCAATACCATCATCGCATTTCTAGTTTTCCGTCGATGAACAGTGCACCCCATTACCAGAAAAAGCGTCGAACTTCCTCAAACTACACAGACACACTCGAATTCCTTCCGCAAACACATTGGAAACATTCATTTCATCAGATAATGCCTTAAATCTCGAGATTTCCGCGAACCGTAGCTTTATTCGGTCCCCAAAAATGGACGTCGAACCCCAAATTTCTTACATTGAAATAAAGAGCTGAGCTATAGGAGTACAACGATATGAGTTCAGGCATTTATAGAATTTTACTTTGATTGTTTTGATTTTTCATTTGATCCAACTCTTTTTTTCCTGGAAGAACAAAACCGACGGCGGGTTTTTGTTTGACCAACCAAATGAAATTAGGTTAAGGAATTTTAGTTTGGGGTATTTATAGAGGATTTAAATATTTTTATATTTATTATTATATTCGTTTTAAATCAAACGCTATCTACAATCGCCGTCTAAAATTCCTATGACCAGATACGATATCCAAAAATCACGAAAATGGACATGCAGCTACAGTTCGACATTACGGTCCCAACGAAACTGGTTTAGTCGAATTCCGACTTCGTATGCTCACACAGCGTATTTTAACTGTCAAAATACTGACTGTTTTTCACTCTAAAAATCCGTACGGCCACATACTGACTTCAAAAATCATGCAAATTGTACTCTAGCAATAATTTAATATTGCGGATCCAACAAAATTGGTTTCGTCAAATTCTGAGGTCGTTTGCAAAACTGGCTATTTTTAAAGCTTTGAATGACCCCTTTAAATACATAAATATATTTAAAAACAATTAAATTTAATATTTATAAATAAATATTATCGTATGCATTTACAGTGGAATACCATACAGCTCTTATTGGATTTATAACTCAATACTTCAAATCCCGATGAAATTGATATTCGATTTATATTGAAATTCCTTTTTAAAATATAATTAATTCCTTTATAAATTATAAAGGAATTCCACAGCGACTTTTCTAAAATTTGATTTGGACATAAATAAAAATCTACACGACGAAATCCCGATTTTTCTCTTCCACTAGAGAAATATACTTCACCAGCTCCTAACGTTTCTTGTTTCACAGAAATCCGATTTAAAACGAACCCTGTACATTCAGTTGAAGTTCAAATCGCCAAATAGCGAACTGCCGTGCCATTTCGAGCTTGTTTATAATTATATTATAAACTATACATTCAATTGTCGACGATTGAATATATTCGTTATTATAATTCAACTTTAAACCGAATTAAATATCATAGATGATCCAGTTCACACCATATCGCCATTTCAGCCAATTCTGATTATTTCAGAATTAAATATATTTTAATTTATTATTTTAATTAAATATTAACCATTATTTAATTCAACGACCATGAAATCCTTTTAATCACCTTTTAAATAATTAAATTAATTAATTATTATATCGCTGAAAATGCGGGTCATTACATTCTTCCCCACTTAAAATAATTTCATCCTCGAAATTGCTAAGGTAGAAATCAAACCGTATTAACTGGTTAGAACTTATTTGTTCACTTCTAAATCTTTAGATTCTACTGAACCAATTTAATTTAAATTAAAATATTAATTAATTCTTATCAACGAAAATTTTCAAAAATCCTGAAAATTTTCTAACTCCTTAACTTTTCGAAAAATTTCGCCAGCACCTCCTTTGTACTGGTCAATAGGTCAAACTCCAACTCGCCTCTCTGGGCCTTCTCCAACCCAAAAGAAAATCAAACAGATAAGCGGCTTGCCAATTCGGCTAATAAATCTCATGCTTATATCGAATATAAACTTGTACCTTTTTGTCGGGCATATCAACTCTATCACTTTCACCTGCTGTCAATTCAGCGGATACAAGGGTCATCCCAATCAAATTCCATTCTGCTTTTATCCACAACACAACCATTCGTTTATATCCGAGTCAAATATCATTTCAACTCGAGTTTCTTCTCAATTCCCAACTCTTAACTTGGTTGTCACATTACACTTCAAATTTGAATCTCACAATCCAATTTGTCTTGATATCATTCTAATTCAATCTCAGTTACCACTTTACTGGCTTTACTTTAATTCAAATTTTCTTTCACAAATTTCTGTTAAATTTGTTTTTAATTCAAACAGTCTTTCCCTGGGAGCTTTTAAACAGTTTACTCTTTTCAAAAATCAAATTTTCCTTTTTGAAATTCAAAACAACTTGTCTTTCCCAAAACAAATTCAAAACAGTATCTCTGGTAGTAATTCGTCACTTACAACTCGAAAATGAATACTGGTGATGCAGCTGTCATCATCAGAATCTATTTTCCAGCAATCGAAGTGAGTTCAATACTATAAAACCATTTCTAAACATTTCCACTTTGAAATTCATTTCAAAATATAATTCACACTGCTTGTAAAACAATTTAAAATCTCCCAGGATCTTAATTTTTCCTTATTTTTAATCCAAATCCATTTACAAACACTTATCCAATTTTCCAGAATTTTAATTCAATTTCTGGTTTAAATTTCAGAATTAACTCATCTGATTTCACGTATTTCACTTATATGAATTCTGATTGGTTATTTACATAACCATTTAATTTATAATCTTACTCGATTGTAATAACAACCAATATATCCACTATATTATAATTTTGATATATATATCTTCTCAATATCAAGATATACCTTGGCCAAACTTATTTTAATTTACCCTCTTTTCAAAACATATCGTGTCGACCCATCGTATTCGAGTGTTTATAAACTCCTACTGATACAGTGGATCAAACTGATCGTCCAGAACTCATAAACAACTCAACCAATAAATCACCACAATATAAAACAATTTTTATATCAATAACAAATACGCTCACTCGTATATATACACTCAACTCAATCTAGGGTTTTACTAACCCCATCTCTACTAAGTCACGCCACAGAGCTAAGGTAATTCTCTTAACCTTAAGCTCTGATACCAACTGTAGTGACCCAAAATTCCGGTCCAATTTGAGCTGACCAAATAACACAAGTCCAACCCCAATTAAACTGGAAAATTAGGAAACTAATAGAAAGAAAACAGAGGGTGAGGAAAGATAAGATAGAAACTTAGAATAGAAGAAGAAGAAGAAGAAGAACACAACATCAGAGTAACACGAATCTCACAGCGGAACGAATAACATATAATTTATGTAACATAACTTTGAAATATAAATTTGTACTTGAATATACATCATTATCAAAGTACAGCACTTACAACACAGCAGAAATAAACAATAGCTATATGATCCTGAAGCCTCCTGCTCCAGCTCTTCAAGTGCATCTGTAAAATCCCGACTACTTGACTGCCCGTACAAATTTAGGCACCCAAGAGTTTAGGGAAAACAAAACAAAATAAACTCTGGGTCAGTCATGGGACTGGTGTGAGTAAAACAGTTTAAAACTGTTTGAATAACTAAAAGATATCTCATAAGACCACGCCGTATAACGGAACGGGTTTTTCCCTTATGAGAATCCAAAATATCTTTATATCAAAAACCTTTTGATATTATAATAATGTTTATCAACCACAATATAATAATCATCTATTAGAAACGCTTTCATCTCACGTTCTACATATATAGTATACAATCAAAACCGCAAGCACGTATTGGGTAATGGATTTCCAACTATGACAAGATATGGAACCACCTTTCGCTAGTGTACCACTAGAGAGGAATACACTGGGTTTAACAAGAACATCTTGCAACCCGGCCACACATGACTGACCACTCATTTTGCCTGAGTGTATCGAATGTATATCACCAACGGTTGGGATCAGCAACCGTTTCCTGAATGGGAAAGTATCAACAATAGATTTTTAGAAGTAAATGAAACTCTAGATCAGTGGATTATACACCCTAATAGGTGCGACCTACATAGCCATGCTACCTGCCCGATTTCTGTCATTTACCGATTGATGAGGCTTGAGGTTACGTTTTATCATCACATCAGATTCACTTCGAATGCCACATTGTCAGATCCATCGAAAATCACTAATTGATGTCTACAACAGTACATTACATGTCAGCTAAAGAAGTTTCCTTCTCCGCTTCCACTCTTGGTACGGTTGAAGAAATCAATGTACGTGACCTTTCTGGAAATACTCTGTCAGACATTCATCCATACAAGTCATCCAGGAACAGGATGAACTGAAGGCACTATTCAGTACATCCATCTTAGGCACTATTATCTAAGACTTATACAATATCCCTTGCACTTTACTCCGTCTTCAATTATCCTTGGCATATATGATTCGCAACGCTTATGCCAATACAGAGTGGTTCTTAGGATAATAATCCAACCGGTCTCTCCATATTAACAACGTTAAAATGGTCAAAACTTCGATAGTCTGTGATTTAACCATCAAAGAAAACAGGTGTGCAAACAACGATATTATTTCCAGGAGGAAATTATATCGATCAATCATCATTCAACATTTATCTCTTTATTTCATAAATTTACTTATCTCCTGTTTCCATATATTCTAAATTCTTATTTTCTATTATCAGAAAACATTTCTGATTCTCGTTTTGAAAACATTTCCAAAACTTCTTAATTGGGATTTAAACAGATGTTTTAAACTATATTGCGATGACGACTCAAACCACTATACTAAATTACTAATTCCACTTAACCACTTCACACTCGAACCGTAACCATTTCTTAATTAAAAACGCAGTAGATCAAGTTTGGGTATAGCTACCTCTCAGACCTTAACTGAACCACCTTTCAAATCTCGAAGTAGATAAGATTCACCTTTTTAACTCTTAAACACTTCCTTACGAACCCTCAGATTCTATTTACGAACCCCCTTCTTTTACAAGTTTACGTTATTATAACAATGGTGTTATAATCTCCTGCACCCGAACTATATTATCTTTAATATGACTTTTATTTCCTAACTCGAATAATATAACGACAACTAATTTATTTACTCCTATTCGGTTAACTCTAATCTATAACTCTTATTTGAATAACTCCAACCTAATAACTCTTACTGGATTAACTCTTATTCGAATAACTTATTCGAATAACTTATATTCGATTTGCTTACTTTCGAATACTTATATTCGATAATCTCTTTCTTCGAATTAATCTTATTCAATTTAACTCCTGTCGAATAACTAGATTCTATTAACTCACTTCGAATATTTCTGATTCGATTATCTCACTTCGAATATCACTGATTCGATTATCTCACTTCCAATATCTTTGATTTAATTTACTTCTTCGAATAACTAAATTCGATTAACTCATTTCAACTCTATTCGAATAAACTAAATTTCGATTAACCCCATTTGAATAACTCTAGTTCGATTTAACTCTATTCAATAACTCTAGTTCGATTTAACTCTATCAGTTTACTGTAACTGATTAACTCTATCGGTTCAACTCTAACGGTTTAACTCTAAGTGATTAACTCTAACTGGTTTAACTCTACGGTTTTAACCTAACTGATTAACTCTAATGGTTTTACTCTAACGGTTTAACTCTAACTGGTTTAACTCTACGGTTTAACCAAACTGGTTAACCCTAATGGTTTTACTCTAACAGTTTAACTCTAACTGATTATCTCTAACTGGTTTAACTCTACGGTTTAACTCTAATGGTTTAACTCTACGGTTTAACCAACTGGTTAACCCTAATGGTTTTACTCTAACGGTTTAACTCTAACTGATTAACTCTAACTGGTTTAACTCTACGGTTTAACCTAACTGGTTAACCCTAATGGTTTTACTATAACTGATTAACTCTTTGTCCTTATTCAGTTTCAAACATCGATGTTGAAATCGATTCTTACTTCTTTATATAAGTCCTAACTTATATATATTTTATTTATCCACTGATAAATAATTACTTAATTTATAAATATCATTTATAAATAAATCTACTCCATTAATCTTTTTTCTCCATATATAAGTCCTGACTTATATATATATCTATTTATCCAAAGATAAATATTTCTTTTATAATCTATTTGTTTTCTAAATGCTTTACCCATATTTCCTTTTTAAATGTTTATTTGTAAATGGTTTACAAATATTACCCTTTTTAAATTCTATTTGCAAATGGTTTGCAAATATTCCCTTCTCTATTCTATTTGCAAATGGTTTGTGAATATTCCCTTTTCAACTCTATTTGCAAATGTGTTGCAAATATTTCCTATTTAATATCTTATTTGTTTCCTAAACAAAATATTAGTTTTATCTTATTCTATTCATTTAACAAATAAATAATCCAATTAAATATCTAATTTATTTATTCTAAATAATTAATTCACTTTATAAATATTCCATTTATAAAGATTTCCCTTCATATAAAATTCCACTTGAACATATTTCCTATTTATAAATATTCCATTTATAAATAAATTTCTATTTATAAGTATTCCATTTATAAATAATTTCCTTTATAAAATCTTCTTTGATTTATAAATATTATCTCTTTTATAAAACCCCTTTGATTTTATAAATAATCTAATTTCAATATTCATTTTTGAAAATCCCCTTTCTCCAAATTCCGGTGTGTTATGGTGTTTAACATATCAAATTACGGTGTCCAATATCGTCAATACACATATAATCAACAACATATTATAAACCACATCATATATCACAATATATGAAAATAATAAAATAGCTGTTGACGAATCCAGTCAGATTCCTCCAACCTGTTTCCCTGCATCCACAGATGTTACACAATAAAATCAACATCACTTTCAGTTCCATATGATATATTCTGTTAAACAGAATCAATATAGAAATTCAACTAACTGACTAGCAGTTCAATCAAAGGGTCAACACACAGTCAATCAACCAATATTTAACATTTCTAAATATACGTTACAAAAATATAAACTGTTCAGAGTTAGTGAGATTTACTCACATTGGCAGTTCATCGCTAAAGAACGATAAACTGTTGTTTGATTTGAATCAAACAATTTATTTTGCCATAAATTCAAACGAGCTCCAATCCACTTCAAACCAGTTCTTATGTGTAGTCCTTTTCGATACGATTCCAACGTGACTTGTTTTGTTGAATTTCGTTTACGTATGACAAAGTTACAACGTGTTAAAGTTACGTATATTCTATATAATCATAACATAAATTAAATAAATTCAAACGGGCTTTAACCTTAAATCTCCCGGCCCAAGCCCAATTATCAGCCCAAACTGTATACCTTTCCTTCTTACCCAATTGAAAATCCCGCTCTCTAGCTACGAATTCGAACACCATCTTCGGATCTTTGAATCCCACTCCCTCTCTCGTTTGTCCACCGTTCTTCAATCCATTTCCATCGTGACACTCCTCTACTCGAGCTCAATCTCCCCATACCCTTATTACTCAACTCGAGCCCCAATACCATCATCGCGTTTCCAGTTTTCCATCGATGAACAGTACACCCCATTACCAGGAAAAGCGTCGAACTTCCTCAAACTACACAGACGCACTCGAATTCCTACCGCAAACACATCGGAAACATTCATTTCATCAGATAATGCCTTAAATCTCGAGATTTCCGCGAACCTTAGCTTTATTCGGTCCCCAAAAATGAACGTCGAACCCCAAATTTCTTACATAGAAATTAAGAGCTGAGCTATAGGAGTACAACGGTGAAACGACCCGAACTTCCCCAATGAGGAAAGGTCGGATTGAGTCGAGGACAAGCCACAGAAGAACGCAGACAGAAGAACATTTCATTGTATATTACAACAATTCCATCAGATTAGAAGAATATACAGAGTATAAATAAATATTATAGTTCATAAAATATCAGAGATTACAATAAATTACATAGCAGCGGAAAATAATACAATACACAACTAGACGTAATACGCGGATACAAAGCTTTCCGAGTATCGTTCCAGCTGTAAATCAGGATCCTGTGAATATAAATCTGCAAAACCAAAACTACTAGCTGCTCGTGTCAAAATAAGGGCACCCAGAGTTTAGGTTAAAACAATAAACTCCAGGTCACTCATGTGACTGGTGTGAGAACTAAAATAGTTATTAATCTTTATTTTAAAGTTAGGTAAATCAAGGGACCACGCCGTATAACACGGAACGGGTTTACCCCCAAGAATACCAGTGCATATAACAACATCACAATGCTAAATAAAGAAAAATGAAGCTATTATAAGACTCAGGTCCTATCACACAATGCAGCGCAAGCCGGGGGATAGGGTTTTAACTTATAATAGCCAAAGAATTCTTGATACGCTAAATTTCATGTTTTAAATTTTTAATTAGACTCCAACTATAAATTAGTAAGAGAACGATTCCCTAAGTATTAACCCCGAAGGCCGAAACCAACATCAGACTAATACCCAGGAAACCACCCATCTTAGCTCGTTTTCAGTTAGTTTCTGATTTTATATACAATCATAAATATCAATCATAGGCGGCATGAATGTCCCGTACCACTATGTCGCCATATATAGGTATACAATCAAAACCGCAAAATGTCGTATTGGAAGTTGGGTTATCATTTATGGTATGAACCGAGGCTAGGGATCGTGCTCACCGATTCGAGACAATGTAGACCATGTCTCAGGAACAGCCGCAACTGCCCCATGGATCGTCAGGTCTGGTCCACACGGAGTGGATTATAATGCCTGAACAATACGTCTCCCCACCCTAGGGCGTAAATGAGCCAACGAATGACTCCATCGGCTTCACATAGTCACCGATAAATCCGAGACGCCTCGCAAACCAACAACTACATAAGTCAAACTCGTCAGGGCGTGTAAAACCACTGACGCCACTTCTAACTAGAAGGAAACGCATGCCCTCCCTAATGTCCTCTCCCGTTTCTAGTTCATACCGGGTGTGAAACTTGCGAAGTAAACGTTACACAAAGCTATGCCACAAAGGCCTTGCTTTGATCATCAACCACAAGACTTTGCTTTTCAACAGAATCCTTGATCATTTGGCACTTAGGCATGCCGCACAGGCAATTCACTCTATGTGTTTGATATCCATCAGTATATAACCCCTGAGCTCGTACGTCTCAGAGAAGGGCGTTAAGCAAGAGAATAAATTCTCCGTCGCCAAACAGATATATATTTAATAGTAATCAATCACACAGAATAAAATCAAATGTCAGACACACAGTCTATTTACAAGTCCGTTCTGGGTCTGAACGAAACCGGGGGCACCTAGTACCCCGCATATCCATCGATCTCCAAGTACGTCTGGACGACCACTAACTGATTCCCCCCTCTTGGGTGTACAACCCAATCAAGATCATCAGTAATTATCCAAACGACGTGAAGACCTCCGGTCTTCGACCACCGTCTTCATCTTCGACTTATCGTCGTATCAGTTATTCAGAATGGGATAAACCAGGTCTTTCCGAATAACTCGCGTATATAATATGCAAGTGTTACACAAACACTACATACGCCTCATTCCAATTCATCAGTCACTAACCGTAAATTAATCAAGAGAATAATTCCCCTAATATTAACCCCGAAGGCCGAAACCAACATCAGATCAATATCCAGAAAACCATTCTGCTTAACTAACCGACAGTTAGTTTCTAAATTTCACATTCTTAGGGAAAGGTTCCCATTAATTTTATCAAAGATAAATTCTTTTAAATTTATACTTTAATATACTTTTGAATATCAATTCAAACTAGTCGGGATTAGCGATCCACACCGAAGTGATCATTTATTTTATTTCTCAATCCCAACCTATTCATCCCATGAAGTAAAATGTAACGACCCAGAAAATCTAAACCAATTTAAAATTTTTAAATTGGCTAAAAAAATGGATTTTAAATATTTAAAATAAATATTTTAAATAATAGCAATGAAAAGTGAGTTTGAATCGACAATTGAAAACGAATATAATTAATAATAATTATAAACAAGGCCTGAAATGGCGCTGCAGTTTCAAAAATTGAATTCAAACTTTGTCGGACTGTACCGGGTGCAAAACGAAACGGATTTTAGTGAAATCAAAAATATTTAAATCTGTTAGTGAATACCTTTCTAACGAATCTGAAAAATCGAATTTTCATAACGGAAAGCAAAAGTTATGGCCAAATGAATTATCAGAAAGGTTGCTATGGAATTTATATAGCCCGTGAAATTGGCCATTTTGCATACGACCTCGGAATTCGACGAAACCACTTTTGTTGGATCCGGGATGTGAAGTTATTGCTAGGTTTCAAATTTCATAATTTTTGAAGCTAGTATGTGAGCGTGGCAAAAGAAAATGTGTTTTGGTCAATTATAGTTAAATTGGATCGACCAGAAATGGGCCTTTTTGCAAACGGTCTCAGAATTCGACGAAACTAGTTTTGTTGGGACCGTATCGTCAAAACATAGCTAGATTTATTTTTCTGGAATTTTTCGAATCAGTTTGTGGCCATGGCAAATTGAAATGTACGTTCAAATTAGATATTGAATATTTTATATTTTAATTTGAAGGAAAACTGACTGAAACAGTCGAATGGGCCTTCGAAACATATCCCATTGTGTTCGGAATGGGGGTAAAACGCTAGGGACGACAGTCGTTGGGTTTGGATTGGGGTTCGCAGGTGGCAAGGGGTATTTTCAGATTTTAAAACTTTATAAATAAATAAATAAAAACCCTATTTGTCCACGTCAGACCCCCCCCCGTCTTCTCTCTCCCCGACTTCAGAAACCGACGGCGACTTTTGTTCCTCGCTTCCCACCTCTTTTTCTCTCCAATCTCTCAATAAAATTGAGAGCTCATGTTAAGGATTTTGAAGAGCATCCCAAGAGCTCTAAATCCATACCGCTCTTGAATTTTATCGTTGAGTGATCGTGAAGAACCACCCTCCCGAAGTTGCGCCGAATCGAGTCAGAATCCCCCCTCCCGCCGAGTTCGAGCTTGACCTCGTGGGTAGTGCCAGGTGCGCCTCTCGACGCTCTACGCGGTGGTGCTGGCCGATTGCCCCCTAGCTTCGCGGATTGAACGCAGAATCGAAACCTAGTTTCGAATCAATGAACTGAGGTGCGGTTTATATTTTATAAACTGTTTTCAACTTTTAAAAGTGTCGCAAATTCATGTTATCGAATAAAAATCGTATCTTTTTCGTTCGTTAACGAAATTCGATGAAACAGGAAACATCGTGACCGTGAGGACGTCTTCTACCTTCTAGAAGAGACCGCATATTTTTCTGAGCCTTCTGCTATTTTTGGTGGAGTGGAACCCAATGTAAGATTTCTAATTTATAAACGATATGGAAAACGACGATGTATAAATTATATAGTCGATGTATGAGTTATATAAGCGTTGTACACCTCATGTATAAGCGTTGTATAAGTTGTACGTTCGATGTATAAGTTGTATATGCGTTGTAAAAATTATATATGTGTTGAAATAGAAGTGAATTGCTATATATATATATATATATATATATATATATATATATATATACGCCCCTCGTCCACAAACCATGGACGATATTTATTGATTGTGATTGGTGTGAAAATTGATTGATAGCGAATGGTTGTTTGGGATTGTTTGTGGTTGATATTGATTGATTGTGGTTGAAAAATACCTGTTTGTGGTTGAGAAATATTTGGTTGAAACCACATAGGATTAGTTTGTGGAAATGAAATAAATATATACATGCCACCTGCGTGCGAACTAGATGCATGATCCCCATTGTCAAAAACCGTGAGGTTTTAAGGTAGAGCGAGGAGCCGTACCAGGGACGGTCCCGGTTTTAACTACCCTGCCGTTATGCTGCCGAAATTTTGAATAATATTCATGTGTTCGGATTATTTTCATTTGCTGAAACTATATTTATTCATTAAATAGAAAACCTTCATGTGTTGAATCGATATTCAATCGTTGATTAGAAATTCATGTGTTGAATGGTATTCGTGTTTTAAATATAAAAATCACGTTTTTATCTATATATAGAAACTATAGAAAACCTTCATGTGTTGAATCGATATTCATTCGTTGATTAGAAATTCATGTGTTGAATGGTATTCGTGTTTTAAATATAAAAATCACCTTTTATCAACTATATGGACTATGTAAAATAATCTCGTTTTAAAAGAAATTGTTTTATAATAAAAATCCTATTTTTATCCCCTATATAAACTATATAAAATAATAGTGTTTTGAAATAATTTGTTTTACAATAAAAATCACATTTTTATTAGATACATGAATTGTTGAAATGTGAAGTGTTAAAAATAGCAACTCGTTCAAGTAAATATGCATGAGTTGAAATATTCATTAATTGGCTAATGATATGATTTTTGCCTATGCATGCAACATTAGAATGAATGGTGTTTTTAAACCAAATGGAATTAAATATGAAGTTGAATGGAAAATGATAAGTGATAAGAACTGTATATATGTACATGCATATTTATTGAACAGGTTATAGCAAAGGGGCTAGAGAAGAGGAATAAAATTTTGTGCCCGACAAATAGGTACACATTTACTGTTTTGTTTGGGTGATGATTTTATGAGCCTGTTGGCTAGCCGCTTGGCTTTTTTTTCTTTTTCTTTTCGACATGAGACGCCCGTGTGGCTATTTGTGAATTTTCCCAGCCCCTCCCATACAAAGGAGGTTATGGCGAAATTTTCCAAAATTTAAAGGCGTTAGTGAAATATTTGAAGTGAAAACGATATTGAAATTGTTGAATGAACTATATTTATATAAATATATAAATATAAATAAAATTAAAACGAAACGTGGCCGTGCAGTTCGTGTTTTGAAACCGTGATTTCAAACAACTAGTGCGGGGAATCCGACCATTGGATTTTCCCAAAACCGCAACCGTTGGGTTCGCCTTGGAAATATCTTTCCAATGGCACCAACTTTGTGAAGATCCAACGGTTAGATTTTCAGATATGTGTAAATCAAATCTAAAGAAAAACAGCGGCAGAAACGATTATATATATATATATATATATATAATTATATTAAATCGAATAACGACGCTGCAGTTCGTATTTTGAAATCGAAACTTCAAACGATTGTACCGGGAGATCCGACCGTCGGATTTTCCCGAAACTGGAACCATTGGATTCGTTTTGAAAACACCTTTCTAATGATGTAAATTTTGTGAAGATCCAACGGTTAGATTTTCGGATATGTGTAAATCAAATCTGAAGAAAAACAGCGCCACGGCCGCGTTATGGCCTGAAGCGTCGTTTTGAATAAATTGGCTATTTTAAAATAAATAAAAATAGCGATAAATCGTTATAAAATATCATAAACGATATGGAATGAAAATAAACTAAATTTTCTCGATTTATGTGGTATTTGTTGTTTGAATGTGTTTGGTGTGAAAATTACATTAAAGAACAAAATTGGTGTTGTCGAATGATTTAACCATTGAAATAAATTGATTTGAAATTCTAAATATACGTGAATTATTTGAAAAGGCCGAGTTAATTATCATTTCAAATAATTGACCGACGATTGAAAGTCACAGATGAAGACGATGGTCGAAGACCGGAGATCTTCACCTCGTTTGGATGGTAACCGAGGTCCTGATTGGGAGGCATCCCGAAATATGGAAATGAGTGGTGATCGTCCAGACGTACGTGGAGATCAATGGGTTTGCGAGGTATTTAGTGCCTCCGGTTTCGTTCAGACCCAGGACGGACTTGTAAATGGACTGTGTGTCTGACATTGGATTTTATTCTGTGTAGATTGATCTCTATTAAATATACATCTGTTTGGCGGTGGAGAATTTATTCTTTAGCTTAACGCCCTTCTCTGAAACGCAGAACTCAGAGGTTGTATATCGGTGGACATCGGTCGCATGGCATGAATTTCCTGTGTGGCATGCTAAGATGCAGTGATCAGGGCTTCTGTTGAAAAGCAAAGTCTTGTGGTGATGATCAAAGCACCGCCTGTGTGGCGTAGCTTTGTGTACAATGTGAATTCGCGAGCCTCACACCCCGGTATGAACCAGAAACGGGAGAAGGACCTCAGGGAGGGCATGCGTTTCTTTCTAGCTAGGGTGGTGTCAGTGACCTACCAGCCCTGACATTTATATACTTTTTACCTATGTGGTTGTTGCTGTTGCGAGGCGCCTCGGTTAGATCGGACGATCCGGGTCCGATGGAGTCATTCGTTGGCTCACTTACGCCCCAAAGGGCGGGGAGACGTATTGTTCAGGCGTAATAATCCACATCGGTGGACCGGCCATGACGATCCAAGGCTTGCCTGCGCGCTTGCCTGAGACATGGGCTAGATTGTCTCGAATTCGGTAAGGACTATCTTTTGCCTTGGTTCATGACGGAAATCCAATTTCCAAATACGTGACTGTGCGGTTTTGATTGTATATATATATGGCGACATGATATATGGTACCCATGCCGCCTATGATTGATAGTTATGATTTGAAATCGTTTTCAAAACATATAAACACTAGCAATAATATCAAATGCCTTTGTTTTATTCGTACCAAGCATATTTTGGCTGTTATAAGGTAAAAACTCTATCCTCCGGTTTGCGTTGCATTGTGTGATGGGAACTGAGTCTTATAATGGCTTCATTTTTATAAAAAGCATAGCGATGTTTAAAAGAAAAATTTGTTTTAAAGCACTGGCAATCCAATGGAGTAAACCCGTTCCACGAAAGTGGCGTGGTCCTGTGATTAGCCATAATATATATGTGTTGAGTAGATTTCTCATACCAGTCCCATGACTGACTCGTAGTTTGTTTCACTTTCAAACTCGGGTACCCCTTTTTCTACACGGGCAACCTTGTATTCAGGTTTAGCTGGTTTTTCTGGATAGCTGGAGCTGAAGATGGATTCTATCATTTATCTCTTTTTATGCTGTTCAGCTCCTATTGTACATATTTTGTTTGTTTTTCCGCAGTAGACATTTATGTATAGCTGAACTGTATTTGTACTAAGTAAGATCATGTATATTGTGTTACTCTGATGAATACTTTTATCCAGTATATTCTACTGTTCATTATCTGGTGTATTTATTTAATTTTGTTCTGCTATTATCTGTTTCTGTGTTATATTCCATGGATTACCCTTGCCACTGTCAGTACGGGGTTTGGGGTCGTCTCATAAAACTGGTAATACTTCATATCTAACACCACGGTGTTATCAGTAAATTCAATTATCATTTCACATTCAAATCTAATTAAAGATTTAACTATCGCTTGGAGCAAAACTGGTGGTACTCCATTCTCAATCTTTACAATCTAATTAAAGATTCATTAAAACTCCACTTAGTTTTAATCTTTAACTGGGTTAAAGAATCAGTGTCATTTAAAACACGGTTCACGATAAACCCAAAATCACATCACATTTCAGTCGGTCCCTTACCGTAAATTAGCAAGTAAGCAATTCCCTAAGTATTAACCCCGAAGGCCGAAACTAACATCAGATCAATACCCCAGAAACCATTCTACTTAACTAATCTCCAGTTAGTTTCTGATTTTCTTAACTCCTTTGGGTCTAAGAACAGTATTATTAAAGATACCGTTCATGACAACCCAAAATCACATTCCATTAATTATAGGGTTAAAGAACAAGTGTTATTTAAAACACTGTTCACGATAAACCCAAAAATCAATACCAATTCAATTCCAATTAAATATTATTTAATTGGTACACTTCATTAAATCTAAATAAAAAGATTTAATCTTTTCCTCAGCTGGGCTTAAGAACAGTGTTAATGAAGACACCATTCACGACAAACCCAAATCACATTTGATATTAAATACAAGGCTCTGAATAGAAAATATATCGGCTTATATTCAATATCAAATTCTACGACCAACAAATATCGTATTGGAAATAACGATATATATATATATATATATATCTTTCAAATTTCCATAACAACATCTGTATAATCACGAAATCCAACATCGAAATATTCCGAAAACAATTTCGATTCAAATCCATTCCAATGCAATTATTGGAAATTCTGGTTATTTTCAAAACCATTTCAAATCCAATTTATTTATTTTAAAAATAAATAAATTACTATTCTAGTTCAAAACTAGTTCATTTTGATAAAAACCTATTTTTTATCTTTTCAAATATGGAGTTTTTCATCCCAATTCTTTCTAAATCATTTCTTATGATTCTACACAAATTATTACTATTTTTAATAATTTTATCAAGGCCCGTACAGTCGATTTCCATCAACGGCCATCGAACTGCACTTACAGCGACCTTTTCCAAATTTGATTTGGACATAATTCCAAATCCACCCGTTATATTTCTAATTTCCAATATTCGATAGAAAGCTCTTTTCGATACGAAACACCGTCCTTGGTCTGTGGACGACGGGTGTCGGGTGCTACTAAACACCGTCTGCATCCTAGTATATATTTTAACTAGAAAAAGAAAATCAAAGGTGAGAAATTCTCACAGAGGGTTCCACTCCGCCGTGCTTTGCTTTTGAACTACTGAATCGTCTGGATTTGATTGAAATTCCAATGCAGTCCTTATCCCGCTGTTCATAATAAAAATTATATTTTTTTAATCACTTCATTTCAATTAGTAAAAATCATATTTTTATTCTTACTTCATATATTTTCACAACGCTCCTTCCTATATTAAAATTATATTTCTATTTCCAATATAAAGATCGAATTTTTATTTCATTGCTATAAAAATCACATTTTTATTTCAACATATATATAATAAAAATCAGATTTTTATTTCGTTACATATATAAAAATCGTATTTTTATACTCTCTACCTTATAAAAATTATATTTTTATAATCTCTACTATATAAAAATTATATTTTTAACTTACTACGATATAAAAATTATATTTTCCACTCATAAAAATATTTTCTTTAATATGATAAAACAAAGAAAACATATTTTTCAAAGAAAGATCGTATTTCTATATCCCTTCTACATGAATAAAAATCCCATCTTTTTCTCTTGTTAAAACATTATAAACCCTCTCTTTACTAAAATCATAACATTTCTATAAACAACAAAATCAAAGTATTATATAAACAAGAATAAAAAAAGGGGGATAAACTTACAGCGGGAGAGAGGGTCTGGTTCGAAGTCGACTTGGGGTTGGGTGGGAGAGCTCGCGGTGGCGCAGGGTATAAGGGAGGCGGCAGAAATAGGAGATCAGGGTTTTCGGGAGGGGCGGTTTTAGTTAGAGGAAGTGGAGCGAGAGGATAGAGAGAGAAGAAGGAGGCGGAAGGGGTGATGAACGGCGGCTAGGGCGTTGGGAAGGAGAGAGAATCGAGGCGTGAGAGGAGGGAGAAGGCTGGAGGGGGGTCGCGGTTCCTAGCAAAGGGAGGAGGAGAGGGGATCGATGCGGGGATGGGCTCGAACGTCCGTGGCGGAGGCGAGGTGGGTGGCGGCAGGTAGGCGACGCGATTTGTTTTTTTTTTCTTCTTCTTTTTCACTTTGAAAACTGACGGGAAGATAAGGAGAAAAAGGGGGAGAGAGAATAGAGGAATTGACTAAGTTTATAAATATATACTTAATTTAATTAAACCCCATAAAGTTACTTTTTCATTTAAACTCGAAATCAAACCCACCGACAGTCGCCCCTAGCTAATTACCCCCATTCCGAACCCAATGGGATATGTATCGCAGGCTGATTCGATCATTTCGATCAGTTCTCGTTTAAATCAAAATTTAACTCTATATATTGAATTTGAACGCACATTTCAATTTATCGGGGCCACATACTAATAGAAAATTACCCGAAAAATATTTTATAGCTTCGTATTGTCGATACGGTCCTAACAAAACTAGTTTCGTCGAATTCTGAGACCATTTGAAAAATGGCCATTTTCCAGTCGATTAAGATCAACTGAAACTGATCAAACGCGTTTTACTTTGCCACGCTCACATATTGATTCGAAAAATGACGAAATTTGAAACCTAGCAATAACTTGACATCACAGATCCAACAAAAGTAGTTTCGTCGAAATCCGAGGTCGTTTGCAAAATTTCCATTTTTCAGGGCCTGAATTCCATAACGACTATTCAGAATTTTCAACTGGGCATATCTTTTGATTCCCGCTATGAAATTTCAATTTTTCGGATTCGTTAGAAAGATATTCTCAAATAGATTCTATTATTTTTGGTTCCACTAAAATCCGGTTTATTTTGCACCCGGTACATTCATTTGAATTTTGAAATCGAATTATCGAACTACCACGCCATTTTCAATTCCTTTTATAATTAAATATAATTATTTATATTCTAACGACGATCTATATAATATATACATTCTAATTCTATTCCAAATAAATTTCTCGTCGTTTTTATTTAAAATATTCATTTTAAATAATCAAAATTCGCTAAAATTGCCAAAATAAAATTTTAAAATTGGCTTGGATATCCGGGTTATTACAATCTCCCCCACTTAAAAATTTTCGTCCCAGAAAAGGAACGAAGCCGAAAGTTGTTTCACAAATCAACTCGACTTTCACTATTTTCATTACGGCTTAAGTTCTTCAACTTTTCAATTTCTAAGAACTTTTCAAATTTTTCAAAAATTTGGCTAGCACCCTAAATTTTCGAAAAATTTCACCATAACCTCCCCTGCACCGGGGACTTCGGGATATTTCATATAGCCTCCCATGGCCTTCTTCAATCCAAAAGAAAAAGAAAAAGCCGAGCGGCTAGCCAAGCGGCTAGCCAATCGGCTCATAAAATCATCATCACCCAAACAAAACAGTAAATTATGGTAAAAATGTACCTATTTGTCGGGCAAACAAATTTTATTCTTCTGCTCTAGCCTCTTTGCAATGACCTGTTCAATAGATATACATGTACATGCATGCAAATGCGACTTATTTTCAATACAATTCAGTTTTTTATTCAACTTGGCTAAATGGTTAAAACTTTAATTAATCAACCAATAATCAAACAACACAATCAGCAATCAATTAGTTGATTAACGTTTCAAATTCATAACTTTGATATGTAGTCAAAAATCACATTTTTGGTGCTAAATCACAACAATAGGCCCTATCTGTTGTATATAACGGTGTTGTATACACAATTATATGATTTTTGTTTGATGATAACAACCAAATAAATATTATTTCTAATGTGTTTGTTATTGTACTGTTATATCACACATTACAGACAGGAATATAATATTTATATTTAAATGAAATACTACTGTACAGAAGTTCAAATATTAACAGAGTATTTTATTTAAATATAATATTATATTCAAACAGTACAAATTATATGACTCCACTATTTGTACACACTCACAAATATTACACATGATACTGTACTTGTAAATAAACTGAATATGATAGACAAGCTTGTTTGACAACAATAAAATAATATTTTATTTCAAAGAAACTTGTTTACAAACATAAGTACAATTCTGTTGTTACACAGCTCCTCAATATAACACTGTCTATACATCTCATTTTTATATGCAATCACTGTCTTTACATTTTCATATCCATATACAGTCACTGATACATTTACTTTCACAGACACTGTCTCTTAATCTTCTGTCTTCAGTCTTCAGTCTTCACAGCACTTCACTGTCAGTCCAGTCATCGTCTTCATACCTGTCATTCACAGAAACACACACACAGTACACTGCAATAGAAATAAAAACTGAACACATGCAGATTTAAATTTTATTTTTAAAATTTTATTTGCCTCAGAATTCGGTGTGTTTCTCATCATTTTTCTGACTCGATTTGATTTTTTTTTTTTTATCCGACTGATGGCTGCATATACACACGTGTATAAATACACGTGTGCACTGCCTCGCCAATCAGTGTGCAGCTGAGGAGGAGCCACATGGACCATCTCGACTCAGTGCAACACTCATGTAACAAAACAAATGTCAACCAGCGCAAATGCAAAGAACAAAGCAGAATGGTCGAGGCAACAAAGTACCAAAAGTCAAAAGCAGATACAAAAATAAATGGAGCAATTTCAAGCATGAGGGATGTGGCATAAGCAAGCACAGCAAGTACAGTGGATGATTCAAGCAAGAATGCTCAAATCTGCGCAAGCATGGTCATGGTACAGCACATGCTCGAGCAATGATCAATGCAAGTACGACAAAACATGGACAAAGTCAAACCAGCATGCACAAATGTGCAAAGTCAAGTGTGCATGATGCAGCCAGCCTATTCATGTATGATGGTGTCTGGATCATGAAAATCAGCCCAACCAATTGATTACATTTCAGATTTCAATATACAAAGCAGTTTTAAACATGAAGAAAACAGTGTTCAACAGGTTCAAAATGGTACAAGCATCAAGTCAAGTGTGGTGCAAATAAATGGTGCTGATTTCATTTCAGATATAAATGGTCGAGCAACATAACAATGAGACAGTATGGTGAAATGGAGTGCTCAAGTGGACAAATGACTAATGAATACAACTCAGCTTCAAAGAGTATAGCACTTGCATGTGCATGGGTGATATACACATAAGCAACATGACAGAATGTACATTGTGATCAGTGCAACTACAGCATATGTGGATCAAGAAAGAAGGCACAGCAATAGTGAGGAGCACATGTCAACATATATACGGTACAGCATGGTGAAAGCATGGCCGAGCACGTTTTTTGTTCAAACGATTAACAAGTCAGCAAGCACAAAACAGAAATGGAACTATATAAGGCAGTGGACAAATTCATTTCAGCATGTACATGGTAACAGCAACAACAGTGGTCAAAGCATGGCAAGATATCACATTTATGTTCCAGAAATCATCAATCAATTTCAGCATTAAATCAAATTATATATGGTATGATGATTTGGCAGAATAAAGCTCAGCAAGCATATTTTTTTTAACTATGGAAATCGACTCAAAACACAAGAGATTCAAGCAAGAAATGGTCACAAGTTACAGCAGTTTATTGTTGCATGTTCAAGGCAGAAAACATGTCAATATGGTGATTAAATGCAATCAGGAAACATACTTGGCAAGAACAAATCTCACAATCACTTTTTGGCAAGAAACTGGTTTTCATATTATTCAGATATCACACAAGGATCAAAAGGGGCCACAGATATTATCTGTCTGTTTTACTCAAATAAATGCAGATTGAATTCAATCTATGGTAACAAAGTAAGGCAAGCAATTTACAGAGCATCAATTCAAGACAGGTTTTAAATCGAAAAAGGGCAATTTTATTTGGCAAGCACAACAAAAAATTCCAGGAACAAAAAATTTCAGTTTCTGCTATTTTTCTGTGATCAGTTTATTATTATATATCTCGTTAAGTTTTTAATTCAGTTAAAAACTGTGAAAAACCCTATTCACCCCCCCTCTAGGGTTATTCTAGATCCAACAAGTGGTATCAGAGCAGGTTTTCTTGTTTAACTCTAGGGAAATGGTGAATCCTTGTTGTCAGTCGATAGAGAGTCAGTCCAGTTCATCTCCAACTATTTTCACTGGAACAGATTTTTTAATCTGGAAATCCAGAATGGAATTTTATTTAAAATCTGTCAATATTAAATGTTGGGATTTTGTTATAAATGGGTACGATATGGTAGATAAAGTTTTTAATTCTCGTGCTACACATATTCTATATTCTTATCTTGACGATGATCAATACAGGCTGATCTCCCATTGTTTAACTGCGCAGGAAATCTGGATAGCTCTCAATACGAAGTATGGACAAATTGACAACTGCAGCTCAAAATCAGAGAAAGTCAACTCAGATTCAGAAGTCTGTTTAACAGGGTTTACAAATGAAAATTCAGAAGGACCAGATGATGAAGAATCAACAGATGCTGAAGTTGAAAATTTCTCATACGAAGATTTGGTTTATATGTGTGTTGATTTAACTAAATCTGTTGATAAACTCAAATCTAAAAACAAATCTCTGAAATCTAGGAATTCTGAGTTGACCAGCAAAATGGATTATTTGCAATCACAGCTTGAATACTTTAAAAATTCTTCAAATTCAGTTTGCAAAAATTGTCTGAAATTGAAAACCAATCTTGTTCATTTCAATAAAAATATTGAAAAGTTTGAAAATGAAATTTTGATCTTAAATGAGAACAAGGCTGAGTTATCAAATTTGAATAATCTTTTGCAAAAGGAACTTGAAAGTTTTAAGACTGATATATATTCCAAACTTGAAATTGCTGAAAAGGAGAATTTGTTGAAATCCGATTTGATTTTGAAAGAACTGGAAAACGAGATTGAAAAATCCAAGAAATTTGGGTTTGAAAAACAAAAACTTTTTGAGTCTGAGATTGCTGAGTCCCAAACCAAAATTAATCTGCTTAAAAATGAAAATTTGGTTTTGAAATCTAATTTTGAAAGATGTAAGATCACTAAAAATAATTGTTCAGATTTATTGAAAGAAAATGGTGATCTTAAAACTAAAATTCAACAACTTGAAACAATCCTGGCAAAATTTTCAAATGGTGAGAAATCTTTAAATATGTTGTTGAAAAATCAATTTTCATTGGGAAATAGAAGTGGACTTGGTTTTGGGAAATCTGAGTTTTCTGAAAGGAGAAGCCCAAACGATTTTAAAAATCCTTCAACTTTCTTTGAAAAGGATCGTCTTGCTAATTTGAACTTTGTTAATTCCAAAGGATTTTTTCAAAAACAAAATTTGAATTTGTTTTGTAATAATTCATCTAAACAATCCTGGATCCCAAAAGGAGATAAAACAAACCTCGTTAAATTCAAACAGATTTGGGTTCCGAAGGGTACAAAGGTAAATTCGGATGGATTGTTATATAAACAGGTCTGGATACCAAAACGTATGAATTCAACTGTGAGTGGTTTTACAAATTTTGGTAGACCACTCGATTCTCTAAACTGTTAGGTACCTGAAGTGGCTGAGAAACAACTGTGCTGAAAAGAGAAAACAATTCAAACTGCTTCATGTCATTGAATCATTCAATGTTTCTTAGCCAAGTCCAATAAGTTAGAAATTTTGTTTCTCATCATATGTCAGGTATGATTTCTAACTTCATCCTTGTAAATATATTTTTTCTTTGTTTATTTCTCCTTCTTCTACCCCTTCTATTTTATTTTTCTTCTGGTTGTTTTTTTTTTTCTTTGATTGGTCACTACCATATCTCTTTGTTTATTTTGTGTTTCTTAAACTTCCAATTGCAGTTCTCATGACTTTCTGGAAATTCATTTTATTTGAATAAAACTCTCTTGTTTATAATCATTTCCAGATTCTGAATTTAATCTTGTAATTATCTGCAATTGTTTAGAAGTTTATTTTATTCTTGAATTCATAACAGTGCTGAAGCATTCATGTCATATCTTGAACACTGTTAATTTGAATTCTAATTTTTTTTGAAGATCTGAATATTTAATGAAATTTCACACACCTTTGCTGTTCTGAGTTTATTCTAATTCATTTTTGGAAAAGCTGAAAATATTATACTCATTACAGAACTCTATTATTTATCAGTTGTGATAATTTCATTGATTTTCGGATTGGCTTGAATCAGTGATACATCTTGGAGTTCATCTTTATTCATGATCATTATATTGAAATATGTTTATTTGAAATCATTTGAAATTCTAGATATTTTGAATATCACACACCTCTTATTTTTGAAATTGTCAATCTTGTGTGACTGTTTCATTGTATCCCGAAACTTTACATTGATTCATGTGATTTCAAATAAATTATCCCGATCATGAATACTTTCAAACTTGATGTAAATGACCTGAAATTTCTCTTGGGCTTGTCAGAAATAGTTTTGAGAAATTCATGAAAATGTTCTTTTTGAAAATGGTCTTTGAAAATCATTGTTATTTCATGATTATTTGATTTGAATATATGTTTGTTTAAAATCATTTGAAATTACTGATTTATTGGATCTTACACATATCTTGAATCTGAAATATAACCTGGTGTGATTGATTCATTAAATCCTAATACTTCCACATTTCTTCAAATGATTTAAAATAGAGTATATTTGCAAATCTTGGATCATGAACCATCTTATGTGACAAACATCTTGACAAGTCTGTTGTGATACTGATTTCTTTGTGCTGCTTTGATACTGTTTTTTGAAAAATGTTTGTTTTGGAATCATGCTGCTCTGATTATAAGAAATTGATGTGTAAATATTTTTGAGGACTGCTTGATTTGGTATCAAAGATTTATCGTGCTCCGATAAATGAAATTTGCGTGCTTGAGTTGCTTGCTTTGTAATTAAGTCTTTTCTGTTGACTGAGGTACCATTGTTAGCCACCGGGGTGTGATTAAAATCCTCGAGAGCGAGATAACAAGTGGCATCAGAAGTGCCTATATTTGTTCCACCCATCTGTACTGAGATTCAAATTTTTTCACCTTGTATAGATCCACACATATTTTTTTTGCCTTATTCAAATAAATGTGCTAAATTTGTCTGGCTGAATTTGTGTTTAAATTTCTTTGGTCTGAGATGTCCATGATAGTCCATCAGGGTGTAATTAAATTTCTCAATAAGGAAGACTACAATTGGTATCAGTTTTTTTTTTCATCCATCTGTTCTGAATTTTCACTTTGTAGAGACACCATGTGGTATCAGTTTAAAAGTGCTGCACATTTTTTTGCTGTATATATTTTTTTTCCCTCTGGTCATGTATAGATCAGCATATTACTCTTGTAATTGATTTTCAACTTTAAAATTATTTATTGATTATTCATTCAGAAATTGAAATCAATATTCAAATTGAACTGCATTTAGAATTCATCAAAATTATTATCAGATTTTGAAATTGTGATGAATTGTGACTGCAATATATTTCACAACAAGAGGAAATTTTATTTGGATTTTTCATGATGGTTTAATATTTATTATAATATCTTTGAACTGGCAATTATTTCATGACCATCACCTTTATCTATCATCTTTCTGCCATCCATCATGTTTTTTATATTAATGTGGAGAGTTTAATATTTGTTAAAAAAAATTTTTTTTGAATAAACAGTGAAAATACTTAAAATGGAATTGTGGCTATACTATTATTCAGAATTAGTGATAAATGAGAATTTTCAACGATCCCGGTACAGTTGGTCTTATTTCATAATATAATTAATTTAGAAATTTATTTCACAGTCCATTTCTGTACCTACCACATTTTTCTATCATCCATATATTGGTTTTATATCGAGGAGTTTTTCTTTTTATAAGCTGAAATGATAAACATATATAATAAATATATAAATGTGTCTCTAACCTCATTTAAAAATCCAAGCTCTGGTCATGCATGGTTAAGAGACAACTTATAATTTAAGCTGCGACTGACCTCATTTAAAAATCCAAGCTCTGGTTATGCGTGGTCAGTGTGCTCTTAAATAAAAGATAAAAGAAAAGGAAATAAAGTGCTAAAAATAGAAATAAATTTGAAATTCTCCTCAGTGTATAAAAACCAGCCTATCAATCCATGCTCTAATATGTGAAATGTGTTAATATCTTATAAAGTATTATGATTTGTTGATTGATGGCTACTGGGATTTGAGACTATCTGATTTTGTCACTTAAGTTGAATTTATAATTATAGTCCAAATTCATCATTTTTTTCTTCATTTTATAAAATTCTTTTGAAAATAATTGGGAAATACTCATATTTTTTAAAACTCTCTCCATTATATAAATCTCATCGTAAATCCATCATTATCTACAATGTGAAATATGCCACCTGTTCTTAGAATATTATGATTTTTTGTTTGACTGATTGAAATTAATGATGACCGTTCTTCCTCTTAAGCTGAAATTATATTTTTAATCATTTTTCATCTGTATTTTAAAATCTGTATCCTTTTGATGATAACAAAAGGGGGAGAATGGATTAGATTTTGATTTATGAGTGAATATTTTATAAATATTTTTAATTTTGAAAATTTATTCATGCACAGTTATAGGGGGAGTTGTCTGTTGTAGGGGGAGCTGATAAATAGGGGGAGTTAAAATTTCACTCTCAAACACATTT
Source organism: Allium sativum (assembly GCA_030737875.1). Classification (NCBI taxonomy): domain Eukaryota; kingdom Viridiplantae; phylum Streptophyta; class Magnoliopsida; order Asparagales; family Amaryllidaceae; genus Allium; species Allium sativum. The sequence goes on from CM060922.1 coordinate 1,054,155,444, forward strand.
ATTGTATTCAAAATCTTTTATTTGTTTGTCATCATCAAAAGGGGGAGATTGTTGTATATAACGGTGTTGTATACACAATTATATGATTTTTGTTTGATGATAACAACCAAATAAATATTATTTCTAATGTGTTTGTTATTGTACTGTTATATCACACATTACAGACAGGAATATAATATTTATATTTAAATGAAATACTACTGTACAGAAGTTCAAATATTAACAGAGTATTTTATTTAAATATAATATTATATTCAAACAGTACAAATTATATGACTCCACTATTTGTACACACTCACAAATATTACACATGATACTGTACTTGTAAATAAACTGAATATGATAGACAAGCTTGTTTGACAACAATAAAATAATATTTTATTTCAAAGAAACTTGTTTACAAACATAAGTACAATTCTGTTGTTACACAGCTCCTCAATATAACACTGTCTATACATCTCATTTTTATATGCAATCACTGTCTTTACATTTTCATATCCATATACAGTCACTGATACATTTACTTTCACAGACACTATCTCTTAATCTTCTGTCTTCAGTCTTCAGTCTTCACAGCACTTCACTGTCAGTCCAGTCATCGTCTTCATACCTGTCATTCACAGAAACACACACACAGTACACTGCAATAGAAATAAAAACTGAACACATGCAGATTTAAATTTTATTTTTAAAATTTTATTTGCCTCAGAATTCGGTGTGTTTCTCATCATTTTTCTGACTCGATTTGATTTTTTTTTTTATCCGACTGATGGCTGCATATACACACGTGTATAAATACACGTGTGCACTGCCTCGCCAATCAGTGTGCAGCTGAGGAGGAGCCACATGGACCATCTCGACTCAGTGCAACACTCATGTAACAAAACAAATGTCAACCAGCGCAAATGCAAAGAACAAAGCAGAATGGTCGAGGCAACAAAGTACCAAAAGTCAAAAGCAGATACAAAAATAAATGGAGCAATTTCAAGCATGAGGGATGTGGCATAAGCAAGCACAGCAAGTACAGTGGATGATTCAAGCAAGAATGCTCAAATCTGCGCAAGCATGGTCATGGTACAGCACATGCTCGAGCAATGATCAATGCAAGTACGACAAAACATGGACAAAGTCAAACCAGCATGCACAAATGTGCAAAGTCAAGTGTGCATGATGCAGCCAGCCTATTCATGTATGATGGTGTCTGGATCATGAAAATCAGCCCAACCAATTGATTACATTTCAGATTTCAATATACAAAGCAGTTTTAAACATGAAGAAAACAGTGTTCAACAGGTTCAAAATGGTACAAGCATCAAGTCAAGTGTGGTGCAAATAAATGGTGCTGATTTCATTTCAGATATAAATGGTCGAGCAACATAACAATGAGACAGTATGGTGAAATGGAGTGCTCAAGTGGACAAATGACTAATGAATACAACTCAGCTTCAAAGAGTATAGCACTTGCATGTGCATGGGTGATATACACATAAGCAACATGACAGAATGTACATTGTGATCAGTGCAACTACAGCATATGTGGATCAAGAAAGAAGGCACAGCAATAGTGAGGAGCACATGTCAACATATATACGGTACAGCATGGTGAAAGCATGGCCGAGCACGTTTTTTGTTCAAACGATTAACAAGTCAGCAAGCACAAAACAGAAATGGAACTATATAAGGCAGTGGACAAATTCATTTCAGCATGTACATGGTAACAGCAACAACAGTGGTCAAAGCATGGCAAGATATCACATTTATGTTCCAGAAATCATCAATCAATTTCAGCATTAAATCAAATTATATATGGTATGATGATTTGGCAGAATAAAGCTCAGCAAGCATATTTTTTTTAACTATGGAAATCGACTCAAAACACAAGAGATTCAAGCAAGAAATGGTCACAAGTTACAGCAGTTTATTGTTGCATGTTCAAGGCAGAAAACATGTCAATATGGTGATTAAATGCAATCAGGAAACATACTTGGCAAGAACAAATCTCACAATCACTTTTTGGCAAGAAACTGGTTTTCATATTATTCAGATATCACACAAGGATCAAAAGGGGCCACAGATATTATCTGTCTGTTTTACTCAAATAAATGCAGATTGAATTCAATCTATGGTAACAAAGTAAGGCAAGCAATTTACAGAGCATCAATTCAAGACAGGTTTTAAATCGAAAAAGGGCAATTTTATTTGGCAAGCACAACAAAAAATTCCAGGAACCAAAAAAAAAAAATGGCAAGAATCAGCTTTGAATTGCAAATGGATTTTCCAATCTATATTTGGCAAGTGTTTATCACAATTCAATCACAAATTCACGGCTCTAATCAAGAGCAATCAAAAGGGGACCAGCAATATTTCATTCAGCATGAAATTAATCAGAGAATCTCACACAAATATATTCAATGTTTTCTCATTTTTTAAAGTGACAGAAAATCAAATTTCAAGGGACAGTATTTTTTTTCATAATCAATCAAGTCGAATTTATCAAGGAATCAAGTTCAGATATATCTCTTCAATCACGCAAGGGCTAAAAAAAATTCGAGGGCAAGTAAAAGAGGAAAACAGCACGCATTCAAATCGAGCCATTTTTTGGTGAAATCAGAGCTCAGTTTAAGGATTTCAAATCCTATTTCTAAACACCAACTCATCACGGGCAAATATCGATCGAAACCACAAACAAGAGAACATCGAAACCGAAACCAACAAACAACCCACAAGTTTTTAAAAGCAAGAATTTTCAGAAGTACTCACAGTTTTTCGATCGAGCAAGAGAACAATTCCAGAAGTTTTCAACCACAAGAGCGAATAACCCCAAAATCGTTGAAGCAAGGAGCTTCAAAATTCGATCGACATCATCAAGTTGAAGCCATCAGAGAACCATGACATAAATCCATCAAGCAAACGATCGATTTGGGGGAGATTCAGTGAAACCCTAGTTATCGCAGCCGCCATTTTTGTTTCCCAGAGCAAAAGAGAAAGTAAAGGGATCGGGTGCAAACAAAAGGAGAATGGGCCGGCCAAGATAAAAAAAAAAAGGGATTTGGATTTGTTTAAAGGGGATGACCCCTTTAATATAAACTTTTTTTATTTTTAAGAATTAGGGTTTAAATTTTTTTATTCTGTTGTTTTTTAAATTGTGTTGTAAATCGTCTGAATCAGTTCTAGATTCTGTAAAAATCTTGGGGAGATCAGTCAGGGAGTTGGCTGTCAGTTTCAGAGTCTGTAAATCTGAGTTACGAGTTACAGGGTTTGTAATTCGGGAAATCTGATCTAGGGGATTAGATCAGTCTACGGTTTTGAGCGTAGGGTTAGAATAGGAGCAGGGGTTTGCGAGTGTACATGGTCTTGTATGCGGGAACTGTTCTATCACCTAGTAGAAACCTTAGAAATGCAGCAGTAGGCAGGGTTTTGCCGAAGCTGGGTATATCTGTGTGTGATTTATTTTCTGCATTTCAGTTTCTGCTATTTTTCTGTGATCAGTTTATTATTATATATCTCGTTAAGTTTTTAATTCAGTTAAAAACTGTGAAAAACCCTATTCACCCCCCCTCTAGGGTTATTCTAGATCCAACACTATCTAGTTTTTGTTCTCACACCAGTCAATAGGAAATATACAGAAATCTCACTTTCGAAACTCGAACACTAATTCTGATGATGTAGCTACAATCATCAGAATCATCTCCGGGCGACTAGAGTGTGAATCTATATCTATCCAGTATATTAAAACTTCAAATACACGCGGATCAGACGTATACGCAAAATTTATATATACTGGATTGTCCAAATTCAATATAAAATAAATAATCAAATACGAATAATTGATTTAAATTTTTAAAACAAAATTTGTTTTCATTTTAAAAATATACTCTTCACTCTCGTTCTAGGATACTACTGATCCCATTTCTAACGAGTCATTCTCATTGGATATTACTAATCCAATTTCTGATGAATTCTTTTGTATGGTTCTAATGTGTCTTGTTCTCTGAGCTTTGTAAACCAAAGCTCTGATACCAGCTGAAACGACCCGAACTTCCCCAGTGAGGAAAGGTCGGATTGAGTCGAGGACAAGCCACAAAAGAACGCAGACAGAAGAACATTTCATTGTATATTACAACAATTCCATAAGATTACAAGAATATACAGAGTATAAATAAATATTACAGTTCATAAAATATCTGAGATTACAATAAATTACATAGCAGCGGAAAATAATACAATACACAACTAGAAGTAATACGCGGATACAAAGCTTTTCGAGTATCGTTCCAGCTGTAAATCAGGATCCTGTGAATATAAATCTGCAAAACCAAAACTACTAGCTGCCCGTGTCAAAATAAGGGCACCCAAAGTTTAGGTTAAAACAATAAACTCCAGGTCATTCATGTGACTGGTGTGAGAACTAAAATAGTTATTAATCTTTATTTTAAAGTTAGGTAAATCAAGGGACCACGCCGTATAACACGAAACGGGTTTACTCCCAAGAATACCAGTGCATATAACAATAGCGCAATGCTAAATAAAGAAAAATGAAGCTATTATAAGACCCTGGTACTATCACACAACGCAACGCAAGTCGGGGGATAGGTTTTACCTTATAATAGCCAAAGAATGCTTGATACGCTAAATTTCATGTTTTAAATTTTTAATCAGACTCCAACTGTAAATTAGTAAGAGAACGATTCCCTAAGTATTAACCCCGAAGGCCAAAACCAACATCAGACTAATACCCAAGAAACCACCCATCTTAGCTCGTTTTCAGTTAGTTTCTGATTTTATATACAATCATAAATATTAATCATAGGCGGCATGAATGTCCTGTACCACTATGTCGCCATATATAGGTATACAATCAAAACCGTAAAATGTCGTATCGGAAGTTGGGTTATCATTTATGGTATGAACCAAGGCTAGGGATCGTCCTCACCGATTCGAGACAATCTAGCCCATGTCTCAGGAACAGCTGCAACTGCCCCATGGATCGTCAAGGCCGGTCCACACGGAGTGGATTATAATGCCTGAACAATACGTCTCCCTGCCCTATGGGGCGTAAATGAGCCAACGAATGACTCCATCGGCTTCACATAGTCACCGATAAATCCGAGGGGCCTCGCAAACCAACAACCACATAAGTCAAACTCGTCAAGGTGTGTAAAACAACTGATGCCACTTCTAACTAGAAGGAAACGCATGCCCTCCCTGATGTCCTCTCCCGTTTCTGGTTCGTACCGGGGGTGAAACTCGCGAAGTAAACGTTACATAAAGCTATGTCACAAAGGCCATGCTTTGATCATCAACCACAAGACTTTGCTTTTCAACAGAAGCCTTGATCAATTGGCACTTAGGCATGCTACACAGGCAATTCACTCTATGTGTTTGATATCCATCAGTATATAACCCCTGAGCTCGTACGTCTCAGAGAAGGGCGTTAAGGAAGAGAATAAATTCTACGCCGCCAAACAGATATAGATTTAATAGAAATCAATCACGCAGAATAAATTCCAATGTCAGACACACAGTCCATTTACAAGTCCGTTCTGGGTCTGAACGAAATGGGGGGCACCTAGGACCTCGCATATCCATCGATTTCCAAGTACGTCTGGACGACCACTAACTGATTCACTCCTCTTGGGTGTACGGCCCAATCAAGATCATCAGTAATTATCCAAACGACGTGAAGACCTCCGGTCTTCGACCACCGTCTTCATCTTCGACTTACCGTCGTATCAGTTATTAAGAATGGGATAAACCCGGTCTTTCCGAATAACTCGCGTATATAATAAACAAGTGTTACACAAACACTACATACGCCTCATTCCAATTCATCACTCACTAACCGTAAATTAATCAAGAGAATAATTCCCCTAATATTAACCCCGAAGGCCGAAACCAACATCATATCAATATCCTGAAAACCATTCTGCTTAGCTAACCGATAGTTAGTTTCTAAATTTCACATTCTTAGGGAAAGATTCCCATTAATTTTATCAAAGATAAATTCTTTTAAATTTATTCTTTAATCTACTTTTGAATATCAATTCAAACTAGTCGGGATTAGCGATCCACACCGAAGTGATCATTTATTTTATTTCCCAATCCCAACCTATTCATCCCATGAAGTAAAACTGGTAATACTTCATATCTAACACCACGGTGTTATCGGTAAATTCAATTACCATTTCACGTTCAAATCTAATTAAAGATTTAACTATCGCCTGGAGCAAAACTGGTGATACTCCATTCTCGATCTTTTCATTCTAATTAAAGATTCATTAAAACTCCACTTAGTTTTAATCTTTAACTGGGTTAAAGAATCAGTGTCATTTAAAACACGGTTCACGATAAACCCAAAATCACATCACATTTCAATCGGTCCCTAACCGTAAATTAGCAAGTGGGCAATTCCCTAAGTATTAACCCCGAAGGCCGAAACCAACATCAGATCAGTACCCCAGAAACCATTCTACTTAACTAATCTCCAGTTAGTTTCTGATTTTCTTAACTCCTTTGGGTCTAAGAACAGTATTATTGAAGATACCGTTCATGACAACCCAAAATCACATTCCATTAATTATCGGGTTAAAGAAAAAGTGTTATTTAAAACACTGTTCACGATAAACCCAAAAATCAATACCAATTCAATTCCAATTAAATATTATTTAATTGGTACACTTCATTAAATCTAAATAAAAAGATTTAATCTTTTCCTCAGCTGGGTTTAAGAACAGTGTTAATGAAGACACCATTCACGACAAACCCAAATCACATTTGATATTAAATACAAGGCTCTGAATAGAAAATATATCAACTTATATTCAATATCAAATTCTACGACCAACAAATATCGTATTGGAAATAACGATATATATATATATATCTTTCAAATTTCCATAACAACATCTGTTTAGTCACGAAATCCAACATCGAAATATTCCGAAGACAATTTCGATTCATATCCATTCCAATGCAATTATTGGAAATTCTGGTTATTTTCAAAACCATTTCAAATCCAATTTATTTATTTTAAAAGCAAATAAATTACTATTCTAGTTCAAAACTAGGTCATTTCGATAAAAACCTATTTTTATCTTTTCAAATATGGAGTTTTTCATCCTAATTCTTTCTAAATCATTTCTTATCATTTTACACAAATTATTACGATTTTTAATAATTTTATCAAGGCCCGTACAGTCGATTTCCATCAACGTCCATCGAACTGCACTTACAGCGACCTTTTCCAAATTTGATTTGGAAGTAATACCAAATCCAACCGTTAGATTTCTAATTTCCAATATTCGTTAGAAAGCTCTTTTCGTTACGAACCCAACGGTTCTGATTTTAGGAGAATCCGACGGTCGGATCTCCCACAATATCCATTCGAATTCAATGGTCGAAATTCACGAACTACCGCAGCGCGGCGCGTTCTATTCAGGCCATTATACTATATATATATAATATATATAATATATACTTCGTCGATTTTCTTTTAAAACGTATTTTAAAAATCGTTTTAAATTCGTTTTCGAAACGATTTCAACTTCATATTCAAATTCAAATCAAGATTGATTTTTTCAATATAAATTCGTTTTAAATTCATCTCAAATTGATTTCAATTTGAATCGATTTTTAATTCAATTTCAGTTCGTTTTCAATTCAATTCAATTTCAATTCGAATTCATTTCTATTCAATTTCAATTCTAATTCAATTCTATTCAATTTCAATTCGAATTCATTTTCAAAATATTCGATTTTGAAATCACTTTTCAATATTCATTATAAAACGAATATAATCGATATAAATATCGTTTGCGTCAAAATGGCGTCAATCTAATCAACACGGCTTCATATATTTCTATCTTCAAATATTCTATTTCAAATATTTCTATTTTCAAATATTTCTATTTTCAAATATTCTATTTCAAATATTTCTATTTTCAAATATTTTATTTCAAATATTCTATTTCAAAACTGGAATGAGGCCCAATTAATTACCATAGATTTTATTTCTATGGATTTCCATACAACGCATGTATATATCCACAATTACAAATAATCAACCATCATCCAAAGTGCATTCTACACTATATAAGCATCAAATATTAATATTCAACGCTTATAACAGTCTGTCAATCAATCGATCGACATACAACTAATTATTGGGATTAGTGTACGTCATATATCACCCCAATACCCGTGTGGGGTTTTCAAACAATCAAACACAGATTTTATTTGTGCATTTGGGCGATGTGTAAAATTTATCGTCCCAATCAATATCAGTCAAATGTGTGTATATAAACAAATCGTTCGATTTGTTTATAACTATTTATTTCATTTTAAATACACATTAAAAATTCTATTTTCAACTACAAAATATTTTAACTATATAAATATTTTATTTTCATTTCACATCACATCACACAATCAACTGCATAGCAAAATCAAACAAACAAGCATACAAGCCGTCCATGGTCTGTGGACGATGGGTGTCGGGTGCTACTAAACACCGTCTGCATCCTAGTATATATTTTAACTAGAAAAAGAAAATCAAAGGTGAGAAATTCTCACAGAGGGTTCCACTCCGCCGTGCTTTGCTTTTGAACTGCTGAATCGTGTGGATTTGATTGAAATTCCAATGCAGTCCTTGTCCCACTGTTCATAATAAAAATTATATTTTTTTATCACTTCATTCCAATAAGTAAAAATCATATTTTTATTCTTACTTCATATATTTTCACAACGCTCCTTCCTATACAAAAATTATATTTCTATTTCCAATATAAAGATCGAATTTTTATTTCATCGCTATAAAAATCACATTTTTTATTTCAACATATATATAATTAAAATCAGATTTTTATTTAGTTACATATATAAAAATCATATTTTTATACTCTCTACCTTATAAAAATTATATTTTTATAATCTCTACTATATAAAAATTATATTTTTAACTTACTACGATATAAAAATTATATTTTCCACTCATAAAAATATTTTCTTTAATAGGATAAAACAAAGAAAACATATTTTTCAAAGAAAGATCTTATTTCTATATCCCTTCTACATGAATAAAAATCCCATCTTTTTCTCTTGTTAAAACATTATAAACCCTCTCTTTACTAAAATCATAACATTTCTATAAACAAGAAAATCAAAGTATTATATAAACAAGAATCAAAATAATAATAAAAAGGGGATAAACTTACAGCGGGAGAGAGGGGCTGGTTCGAAGTCGACTTGGGGTTGGATGGGAGAGCTCGCGGTGGCGCAGGGTATAAGGGAGGCGGCGGAAATAGGAGATCGGGGTTTTCGGGAGGGGCGGTTTTAGTTAGAGGAGGTGGAGCGAGAGGATAGAGAGAGAAGAAGGAGGCGGCAGGGGTGATGAACGGCGGCTAGGGCGTTGGGAAGGAGAGAGAATCGAGGCGTGAGAGGACGGAGTAGGCTGGAGGGGGGATCGCGGTTCCTAGCAGAGGGAGGAGGAGAGGGGATCGACGCTGGGAGGGGCTCGAACGTCGGTGGCGGAGGCGAGGTGGGTAGGCAACGCAATTTGTTTTTTTTCTTTTTCACTTTGAAAACTGACGGGAAGATAAGGAGAAAAAGGGGGAGAGAGAATAGAGGAGTTGACTAAGTTTATAAGTATATATTTAATTTAATTAAACCCCATAAAGTTACTTTTTCATTTAAACTCGAAATCAAACCCACTGACTGTCGCCCCTAGCTAATTACCCCCATTCCGAACCCAATGGGATATGTATCGCAGGCTAATTCGATCATTTCGATCAGTTCTCGTTTAAATCAAAATTTAACTCTATATATTGAATTTGAACGCACATTTCAATTTATCGGGGCCACATACTAACTAGAAAAATTCCCGAAAAATATTTTCTAGCTTCGTATTGTCGATACGGTCCTAACAAAACTAGTTTCGTCCAATTCTGAGACCATTTGAAAAATGGCCATTTTCCAGTCGATTAAGATCAATTAAAACTGGTCAAACGCGTTTTCCTTTGCCACGCTCACATATTGATTCAAAAAATGACGAAATTTGAAACCTAGCAATAACTTGACATCACGGATCCAACAAAAGTAGTTTCGTCGAAATCCGAGGTCGTTTGCAAAATTTCCATTTTTCAGGGCCTGAATTCCATAGCGGCTATTCAGAATTTTCAACTGGGCATATCTTTTGATTCCCGCTATGAAATTTCAATTTTTCAGATTCGTTTGAAAGATATTCTCAAATAGATTCTATTATTTTTTGTTTCACTAAAATTCGGTTTATTTTACACCCCGCACATTCATTTGAATTTTGAAATCGAATTATCGAACTACCGCACCATTTTCAATTCCTTTTATAATTAAATATAATTATTTATATTCTAACGACGATCTATATAATATATACGTTCTAATTCTATTCCAAATAAATTTCTCTTCATTTTTATTTAAAATATTCATTTTAAATAATCAAAATTCGCTAAAATTGCCAAAATAAAATTTTTAAATTGGCTCGGATTTTCGGGTTATTACATTCGGGCATTTATAGAACTTTACTTTGATTGTTTTGATTTTTCATTTGATCCAACTTTTTTTTTCCTTGTAGAACAAAACCGACGGTAGGTTTTTTTTTTGACCAACCAAATGAAATTGGGTTAAGGAATTTTAGTTTGGGGTATTTATCGAGGATTTAAATATTTTTATATTTATTATTATATTCGTTTTAAATCAAACGCTATCTACAATCATCCTCTAAAATTCCAGTCACCACATACGATATCCAAAAATCACGAAAATGGACATGCAGCTACAGTTCGACATTATGGTCCCAACGAAATTGGTTACGTCGAATTCCGACTTCGTATGCTCATACAGCGTATTTTTAACTGTCAAAATACTGATTGTTTTTCACTCTAAAAATCCGTACGGCTACATACTGACTTCAAAAATCATGGAAATTGTACTTTAGCAATAATTTAATATTGCAGATCCAACAAAATTGGTTTCGTCAAATTCTGAGGTCGTTTGCAAAACTGGCTATTTTTAAAGCTCTGAATGACCCGTCTAAGTATATAAATATATTTAAAAACAATTAAATTTAATATTTATAAATAAATATTATCGTATATATTTAAAATGGAATACCATACAGCTCTCATTGGATTTATAACTCGATACTTCAAATCCCGATGAAATCGATATTCGATTTATATTGAAATTCCTTTTTAAAATATAAATAATTCCTTTATAAATTATAAAGGAATTCCACAGCGACTTTTCTAAAATTTGATTTGGACATAAATAAAAATCTACACGACGAAATTCCGATTTTTCTCTTCCACTAGAAAAATATACTTCACGAGCTCCTAACGTTTCTTGTTTCACAGAAATCCGATTTAAAACGAACCCTGTACATTCAGTTGAAGTTCAAATCGCCAAATATCGAACTGCCGCGCCATTTCGAGCTCGTTTATAATTATATTATAAACTATACGTTCAACTGTCGACGATTGAATATATTCGTTATTATAATTCAACTTTAAACCGAATTAAATATCACAGATGATCCAGTTCACACCATATCGCCATTTCAGCCAATTCTGATTATTTCAGAATTAAATATATTATTTAATTTATTATTTTAATTAAATATTCACCATTATTTAATTCAACGACCATGAAATCCTTTTAATCACCTTTTAAATAATTAATTAAATTAATTATTATATCGCTGAAAATGCGGGTCATTACATATATGGTACCCAAGCCGTCTAGGATTGATAAATTTATATTTGAAGTTGTTTTATACACTATGCACTTATAATAGTATCAAATGATTTGTTTTTAACGTACCAGGCATGTTTGGCTATTATAAGGGAAAACCCTATCCTCCGGCCTGTGTTGCATTGTGTGATGGGACCTGGGTCTTATAATAGCTTCATTTTTCCAAAAAGCATTGCACTGTTTTGTTATATCCACTGGTATTCTTGGGAGAAACCCGTTTCGTGTTATACGGTGTGGTCCCTTAATATATCTGATTTAAAATAAAGATTAATAACTATTTTAGTTCTCACACCAGCCACATGACTGACCTAGAGTTTATTGTTTTAACCTAAACTCTGGGTGCCCTTATTTTCGACACGAGCAGCTAGTAGTTTCGGTTTTGCAGATTTATATTCACAGGAACCTGGGTTATAGCTGGAATGATATCCGAAAAGCTCTGTATCTGTATATCTCTTTCAGTTGTGCTTTGTATTGTTTTCCCGCTGCGATGTATTTAAATGTAATTTAAATCTCTGATATTTTCTGTGTAATATTTATTCATTCTCTGTATATTCTGGTATTCTGATAGAATTGTTGTAATAAACAATGAAATGTTCTTCTTTTTGTGTTCTGATTTGTCGTGTTCTCAAAACAATCAGGGGTTTCGAACGGTCTTGGTCAGTTTAGCGATCGATTTGGATCAAGCGAAATTCCTTATCGTCTCAACTGGGCTATTTAATTAATATTTCATTAATTAAATCTTTTCTCCATTTCCTTGTCAATATTTGTAAAACAAATATTTTCAATCATCATCTTGGCTCTTTTCGCTATTTGGAAAACATTTCCATATATTGCCTCCTTTTATTTTCAATACGTAGAAAATATATCCTATTTATAATTGGAAAATATTCCAATTACTTATCTCTTTCACGACCATTCATTAATCATATTTCCAAAAATTCACTTCCTTGGGTTAAAACGAGTGTTGTGTAAAACATCATTACGACAACCCAAAACCCTGCATTCAACTAACTCTTATTCAAACATTCCTCTTCGAGACTGGATTTTGCTATTTATCGGTTAAAACGAAATCAATCAAGTTGGGGTATAACTACCTCTCAGACCTTGACTGAAAACATCCTTAACTTCAAAACGGACAAGACCACTTACCTCGAATAATTAACATCATATAAAACCAGTCCTCCATTTCTAAAACACGTATACGCTTCTCTTTCTATTTCCAGATTTATCAATTTCCTTTTTGTTTATAATATTCTATTTTCAAGTTCATTTCCTTATCGAATTCTATATATATCGATACGTTGATTTCTAACTATCAAATTATCTTAAAAATATTCTAACTCTTTAAATTCCCGGAAAAAATCGCCATAACCTCCTTTGTACCGGTATCATCGGGAAAATCCCCAAACATCCACACAGCCCTCTCCATTTAAAAAGAAAAATCAAAAAGCCAAGTCTAGCTATTTCACTTCTATACTTCCTTCCAAACCTATTTAACATATATCTACCCATTCCCAAATTTTATTCCACTCATTCCGATAGTTTTTAACTTAATCCGTTATTTAATTCGTTACTTAGCACTTTTGTCTATTTCATTTTATATTTGAACATAACATGTTCAGTATATTCTTGACTGGCTTATAACTAATTTAATTCTAAGTTCAACTCCAGTTTCGTATTCAATTTCGAATATGAAATCACAATTTCTTATTCCCTTATTCCAAGTCAACTCAATTCAATCGTTTTAGCTTAATTTATAAATCAGTTTGCTAATTAACTCTGTTGCCTATTTCACTTTTATATTTGAACATAACATGTTCAAATACATTTTAACTTATTTGTAAACTAATTGAATTCTAATTTCAATTCAAGTTTCATATTCAATTTCGAATATACATTACAAATCCAATTCACTTTTCAAAGTCTTATTTCGGTTCAAACCTTGATTAACTAATTCCTCTTCTACTTAGTTAATTCTTTTCAATAATCAAAATTATGATTATTGTTTTAGAAATCATTTCATTTACTTCACTTGGGTTCATATTTATTTTATAACTCAAGCCTATATTTTTCTAATGGACATTCGGATTTTATTTACTTAAAATCCCTTTATTTATATAAATAAACCGTTATGGTTTTTAAACAATTATGGCGCTACTTTTCTAGAAATTTGATTTTGACATAACTCAAAATCTATAAGACGAAATCTGGATTTTTCTCTTCCATTAGAAAACTATTATCAAATCGATCATGACGATTCTTGTTTCAATGAATTCCGACTTCAATTGAGTTCTGTATACTCAATTGAAGTTCGAATTGCCAATTTACGAACTACCGCGCCGCGGCGAGTTCGTTTTAATTATATTTATATATAAAAACTTTTGAACTTCGTTTAAAATAAATTCAACTCCATCCTGATATATTTTTAATATATATCAAATCCATTTCAACGTAATATTTCCGATCTTCTAAAATTGTCGATTTTCCCTAACTCGGAAATAAATTTATTTATACTTCATTCTTCTATATTCAAATTCCATTTCAATTCTATTTAAATTTCCTATATTCAATTTCCATTTCAACTCTATTTGAATTCTATATTCAAATTCCCATTTAAACTCTATTTGAATTCTATATTCAAATTCCCATTTCAACTCTATTTGAATTCTATATTGAAATTCTATTTTAACTCTCTTTGACTTCTATATTGAAATTCTATTTCAATTCTCTTTGAATTTAATATTGAAATTCTATTTCAATTCTCTTTCAAATTCTCTATATTCAAACTTTTGAATTCATATATTCAAATTCTATATTTAAAATTTCTTTATTCAAATTCCATTTCACTTTCTATATTCAAATTCTATATTTGGATTTCCTTTATATTTTCTATATTTAAAATTTCTTTATTCAAATTCCATTTAAATTTTCTTTATTCATTCTTAAACAAGTCTCGATTTCAATTTATTTTGAAATCGATATTTTTTACTTTTGGAAAATAGATTTCCCATTTCAATTTCACACTTGTATTTTTACTTCTGAATTATCCAATGGAAATTCTTTTCACTTCATTTATAAACTTCGTTTATAAAAGTACTACTTGTTTTTATTCTTTTAAAACAAGTTAATATTTCTATTCTATTCTAAATTCAAATTCTATTTTAGAAAAAATAGAATTTTCCTTTTAAATCTCAATTATTCCTTTTTATGATATTTTTAAATTTCAACACTTAGGCCCAGTGATATTTAAACACCAAACAACCAATTATTTATTTCTGGTTTTCCAACACATCATATATGACAGTATATATGCAAACAAGTAAACAAACAGATACTATATTTTTGAGGAATCCAGTCGGATTCCTCCAACCTGTTTTCCTGCATCCACAGACGTTAGTCAACATAGTAATACCCATCCTGCTTCGAGGCAGAATATCGCGGTATGAAGGTCATCCCCTAATATATATTTGTGGGGCGCATAGGGAAATCATCCGCTATGAAACTGCAGGCATCCGCTAATGAGACTGCGGGAATCAATCCAATCATCAACCCAATATATATATATATATATATAATAGTCAACCCTAAATAACTAATATATATTTAAATCAACCAGAAAGCATTCAAACAAGCAACAACAATTATTATTTTTACCGAATAAAAATAATTCTAAATAACAGGTGGGTGAGATTTACTCACCGTGATTTCATTTGATGATTTACCGTCGATTTCATCTAATTTTAAACAAGTGTTTAAAATTAGACAAAAATCTCAGTTAGCTCCGATTTATTCCAATGCGAGGTCTACGTCCATGGGAACCAAATGGATTTCATTTCCATGTAAATCTGATTGTATATAACCATATATAATTGTCATAAATTTATACGAGGTATGTATAAACGTGTATATATTTAAATAAATTAAGTAAATAAATTATTTAATTACCTAAATCCATTGGATTATATTTCTTTACTAAAATCTTAACGTATTGCTCCTGGAAATGGCTAAACTCATCACGCAACCTTGCCTTATGATAGTTCAGCCTTTGCTAGTCCAATCAGTAGCCAACTGCCACAGTGCCAAACTGGTCATCCCTCACACTACAAATCACCATACCGAACAACATCTCATCCCTTTCGTTCACTTGACATTACCCTATAACCGACCATATCCTTTGGTTCATAGCAAAACAAAAACCTAACTGGGTTCAATTTCTTCGACTACACAGCCTCCGGTAAATTGAATATTTGTACTCGTTACTTCAAATTGAACCAAAGCCCTTTATTCGGTCTTCTCCCTTTCTTCCTTGCTGTCCTCAACAAAAGTTGCGACCTTCCCGTTGACCTAGATTCGAGACCAAGCTCGATGTCACTGCCTCTTTCCACTTGAATCCCCAACATAGCAGTTTCCATCGAAGACCAGAATGCCAAAATCGATGATATACCAACCACTCGCAAACCCTAGCTTGCCATTTTTGAAGTCGTTCTCAAATCGCACCATCACCGAAGGCCATAACGTGAAGCTACAGACCGATGAGTTTTCCCCTTTTTCTTATGAGGCGGGTTCGATTTGGTTTCGAGAGGAGAGGCTTGCGGTTTTAAATCGAAATAGGGATGGCTAATATTTTGTTTTTCATTCAGAAGCTTTTTGATTTTGAAACAATTTGGTGCGGCCATTTATAAGAGTAAGGAAACGAGAAAAGGGAACATGTTTGTCTTCCTCCCTCTCATTTTATGTGGTTTTTAAAACGAACAGCAAAGCCATTTGCTGTTTTGCTCATGTCCACTAAAAAGATTTAAATTTATGATACTTTTATTTTATTTATATTTTATTTTAATTAAACCGATATCCTTTAATTTAAAATACACCCAAATTCTGATTTCCTTCTGAACCCAACAACTGACAAATTCTAGGGTAATACCCCTATTTCGGACACACTAGGATAGGTTACGAAGTCCAATTTTATCATCTAGAGGAGATATTAATTTAAACCAATATAAATTTAATTTCCAACCAATTAATTTCTTCGATAATAATTTAATATTACTATTCTAGTTCAAACAAAAGTTTGTATTGATTATCTAAATTGTTTTCAAATCAGTTTTAACTTCGAATTCAGTTATTCGCTGATTCCTTATTTGATAATTTAATATATACGATATTAAATCAAAACCGATATTTAAATCGATAACATAAATATAAAAATTCATTTATACTATCAACTAAATATTCAAATCCATATTAAATATTTTAAAATTAACTCGACAGAAATCTGGGTCAATACAATCTTCCCCTCTTAAAAAAATTTCGTCCCCGAAATTAGTAAGGTAGGAAAAATGCTTCAAACCTTTATCTTTTCATCTCTCATTTATGATGAACTCAACTCTTCATATTTCTACAACTTTTAATTCTACCACAACTTTTGGTTTTCATTCATTCACATCCAATTTATATTCATTTCAATTTATTTCAAATTGATTCTAGTCAATTTATTCACCCTGAACCATTTAACTTGCTTAAGTTAAATTTTAATTCCAAAATCCAAATCCCAGGGTTTTCATTTCAAATCCTCTTTGAAATCTCATATATTTATAACTAATTCAAATTCAAAACAATTGAATTTTCAACTTAACTTGTTTTCTTTCAAAAAAATATTTATCAAAACTTTTCTAAGGTAGCAATCCATCACTTAGAAACTCGAAAATGTACACTGATGATGTTTGCAATCATCATCAGAATTATTTTCCAGCCCGTGAAGTGAGTTCAATGCTTAATTACTTTCAAAACCCATTCAAAAATGGTTTTTATTCACAAATCCTTTCAAACCAAAGCACTATTGCTTTAATATACTTTGGAAATATTTTCCTAACTTCCCAGGATTTTAAATTCTGAATTCTGGTTGGAATTCAATTTCAATTTACCATATTTGTATATTTTATTTCTATAGAAATTATATTTATTTATAGATAACCATTCCAATTTTATAATCTAATTTGATTATAATTTTAACAATCAACTCAACTATTTAAAACAATATCGTGTCCAATCTTCTGTTCAAGTGTTTATAAACTCCTATCGACATCGTGGCGTCCCACGATTCGATCAGAATTCATAATTCACTCAATAGACTAGTCAGCACAATATAAAACAGTTTTTATATCAAATAACAAATGCGCACTTTCGTATATATACACACTCAACTCATTCTAGGGTACTACTGACCCTATCTCTAATGAGCACATGCCACACAAGCCTAGGTATTCGCTCAACCTAAGCTCTGATACCAACTGTAATGACCCGAAAATCCGTAATATCAGAGTTGACTACATACACCATACATCCAACCCAAATATCACGAAAATACGAATCATTTTTTTTAGAAGAAAAAGGTTGAAGAAGAACAGAAATAACAACATAGAATCTCACATCGTAGCGGAACAAAATATAATATATCATAACTTTTGAAATACAAACTTCAACTGTATAACATACACTTATCAGAGTACAACACTTACAATACAGCAGAACAAAACTCTATATAACTAACGCTGAAGCCTCCTGCTCCAAGCTCCTTTAGATAGATCTGTAAAATCCTGAACTACTTGACTGCCCCTACAAATTTAGGCACCCAAGAGTTTAAGTAGAACAAAACAAAATAAACTCCGGGTCAGTCATGGGACTGGTATGAGTAAACAATTTAAAACAATTTCAGAAACTAAATGATATCTCATAAGACCACGCCGTATAACACGGAACAGGTTTTTCCCTTATGAGAATCCAAACATTTGATTTAACTTTCAAAGTCCCTTTGAAAGGAACGATAATCTTTATATCAAACTCTTTTGATATTATAATAGTGTCTAAATCAAGTAAATAAAAATCTAGTGGAACGTTTGCATCTCACGTTCCACATATATAATATATAATCAAAACCGCAAACACTTATTGGGTAATGAAATTCCAACTATGACTAGATATGGAACCACCTGCCGCTGGTGTATCTCTTGAGGAGAATACACCGAGTTCAACAAGAACATCTTGCAACTCAGCCACACATGACTAACCACTCATTTCGCTTGAGTGTATCGAATGTATATCACCAACGGTTGGGATCAGCAACCTTCTCCCAAATGGGACAACATCGAATAGAATAAGGAATTAAATGAATCTCTAGATAGGTGATGATACACCCTAATGGAAGCTACCCACATAGCCATGCTGCCTGCCCGATTTTTTTCATTTCCCGGTTGTTGAGGCCAGAGGCTACGATTACTTTCCATTCATTGATAACACGATCACTTTGAATGCCACATTATCAGATCCGTTAATCACTAATTGATCTGCACAAATATTCTGGATATTATGCTAAGGGAATAAATCCGTTGCAACCATATATATTTATACAGACCAACCCATTCGATCATTGGAAATACTCTGTCAGACACTCGTCCATATACGTTCGTTCTTGGACTGAACGAAACCAAAGGCACTATTCAGTACATCCATCCTAGGCAATCTCTACCTAGGACTTATACAATAGCCCTTGCACTTTACTCCGCCTTTAATTTTCTTTGGCATATATGATTCGCAATGCTTATGCCATTACGGAGTGGTTCTTCGGATAATAATCCAACCGGTCTCTCCATACTGACAAGATAGTCTATGATTTAACTATCGAATAAAAACAAGTGTACATTCAACATATCAAACAAATCACTGGGCTCTTTAATTAATATTTCGTTAATTAAATCTTTTCTCCATTTCCTTGTCAATATTTGTTAAACAAATATTTTCAATCATCATCTTGGCCTTTTTCGCTATTTGGAAAACATTTCCATATACCGCCTCCTTTTATTTTCAATACGTAGAAAATATATTCTATGTATAATTGGAAAATATTCCAATTACTTATCTCTTTCACGACCATTCATTTTTAGACTTAGGAAATATTTATAATCATATTTCCAAAAATTCACTTCCTTGGGTTAAAACGAGTGTTGTGTAAAACATCGTTACGAGAACCCAAAACCCTGCATTCAACTAACTCTTATTCAAACATTCCTCTTCGAGACTGGATTTTGCTATTTATCGATCAAAACAAAATTAATCAAGTTGGGGTATAACTACCTCTCAGACCTTGACTGAAAACATCCTTAACTTCAAAACGGACAAGACCACTTACCTCGAATAATTAACATCATATAAAACCATTCCTCCATTTCTAAAACACGTATACGCTTCTATTTCTATTTCCAGATTTATCAATTTCCTTTTTGTTTATAATATTCTATTTTCAAGTTCATTTCCTTATCGAATTCTATATATATCGATACGTTGATTTCTAACTATCAAATTATCTTAAAAATATTCTAACTCTTTAAATTCCCGGAAAAATTCGCCATAACCTCCTTTTACCGGGAGCATCAGGAAAATCCCCAAACCACCACACAGGCCTCTCCATTTAAAAAGAAAAATCAAAAAGCCAAGCGGCTTGCCGATTCGGCGCATAAAATCTCATATACGAATTAAATACATACCTTTTTTCGAGCACTCTATCTATTTCACTTCTATACTTCCTTCCAAACCTGTTTAACATATATCTACCCATTCCCAAATTTTATTCCACTTATTCCGATAGTTTTTAACTTAATCCGTTATTTAATTCGTTACTTAGCACTTTTGTCTATTTCACTTTATATTTGGACATAACATGTTCAATATATTCTTTACTTGCTTATACCTAATTTAATTCTAAGTTCAACTCCAGTTTCGTATTCGATTTCGAATATGAAATCACAATTTCTCATTCCTTATTCTAAGTCAACTCAATTCAATCGTTTTAACTTAATTTATAAATCAGTTTGCTAATTAACTTTGTTGCCTATTTCACTTTAAATTTGAACATAACATGTTCAAATACATTTTAACTTGTTTGTAAACTAACTGAATTCTAATTTCAATTCAAGTTTCATATTCGATTTGGAATATACATATAAATCCAATTCACTTTTCAAAGTCTTATTTTGATTCAAACATTGATTAACTAATTTCTCTTCCACTTAGTTAATTCTATTCAATAATCAAAAATATGATTATTGTTTCAGAAATCATTTCATTTTCTTCACTTGGGTTCATATTAATTTTATAACTCAAGCCTATATTTTTCTAATGGACATTTAGATTTTATTTAATTAAAATCCCTTTATTTATATAAATAAACCGTTATGGTTTTTAAACAATTATGGCGCTGCTTTTTTAGAAATTTGATTTTGACATAACTCAAAATCTATAAGATGAAATCCGGATTTTTCTCTTCTATTAGAAAACTATTATCAAATCGGTCCTGATGATTCTTGTTTCAAAGAATTCCGACTTCAATTGAGTTCTGTATACTCAATTGAAGTTCGAATCGCCAATTTACGAACTACCGTGCCGCGGCGAGTTCGTTTAATTATATTTATATATATAAACTTTTAAACTTCATTTAAAATAAATTCAACTCCATCCTGATATATTTTTAATATATATCAAATCCATTTCAACATAATATTTCTGATCTTCTATAATTGTCGATTTTCCCTAACTCGGAAATAAATTTATTTATACTTCGATCTTCTATAATCAAATTCCATTTCAATTCTATTTAAATTTCCTATATTCAATTTCCGTTTCAACTCTATTTGAATTCTATATTCAAATTCCCATTTCAACTCTACTTGAATTCTATATTCAAATTCCCATTTCAACTCTATTTGAATTCTATATTGAAATTATATTTCAATTCTCTTTGAATTCTATATTGAAATTCTATTTCGATTCTCTTTGAATTCTATATTGGAATTCTATTTCAATTCTATTTCAATTCTCTTTCAAATTCTCTATATTCAAGCTCCATTTGAATTCATATATTCAAATTTTATATTTAAAATTTGTTTATTCAAATTCCATTTCACTTTCTATATTCAAATTCTATATTTGGATTTCCTTTATATTTTCTATATTTCAAATTTCTTTATTCAAATTCCATTTAAATTTTCTTTATTCATTCTTAAACAAGTCTCGATTTCAATTTCTTTTGAAATCGATATTTTTACTTTTGGAAAATAGATTTCCCATTTCAATTTCACACTTGTTCTTTTATTTCTGAATTATCCAATGGTAATTCTTTTCACTTCATTTATAAACTTCGTTTATAAAAGAACTACTTGTTTTTATTCTTTTAAAACAAGTTAATATTTCTATTCTATTCTAAATTCAAATTCTATTTTAGAAAAAATAGAATTTTCCTTTTAAATCTCAATTATTCCTTTTCATGATATTTTTTAAATATCAACACTTAGGCCTAGTGATATTTAAATACCAAACAACCAATTATTCCTTTTCCTTGAAAACGATTCCCATTTCCCATTTAGTTCATTTTTGAATTTATATTTCCAATTTATTAATCACAATTATTTCATATCATTTATAAATCAAATCACTTGTTTTAATATAAGTAAAAACAAGTTATTATTTTCTAGCCAACTAAAATTTCAATCTCCATTTTAAAAATATAAATTCCCTTTTTAAAACGCTAATTTCTTTCCAATATATTCGAATGTATTTTATGGTATTTTAATATCAATTATTTTGGGTCATTGTTGTTCAAACGTCCCAACCACACAATATTCAACCATAGATTATTCGTCACATCATATAATGCAATATATGAAAACCAACAATATAATTGTTGAGGAGTCTAGTTGGATCCCTCCAACCAGTTTCCCTGCATCCACATATGTTAATCAATATAAATAACACTAATTTCATATCAATATGGGATAATAAAATAAATAGAACCAATATTTAACCAATGATTTCATATATATTAATATATATATAATATCAACTAGTTTATTTGCAATTCATCCAAATGATCATCATATAGCGATCAATCATCATTTACCAATTCTAAAATATTATAAAACTGGATAGAGTTAGTGAGTTCACTCACATTGGTCGTTAATAGTTGAAAATGATTAACGTCGATTTTATTCGAATCAGAAGTTAAATTTTGCCATAATTTGTGATATACTCCAAATCACTTCAGACCAACTTCATAGCATAGCCTGCGTCCATACGATTGCCACGTGACAAACTATTCGCCAAACTGACATCGTATGATCAGGATATAACATTTATAAGTTAACATGCTATAGAATTTAATATACTAAAGATAAATTTATTAATTAATTGCTTAGGCTGTACCTCAGCCCATTAAAGCCCATGCAAACCTATTTCTAGACTTAAACTGTAGTCTTTCTCCTCCAAATAAAAAAAATGCGAGCTCCCCTATACTTACTTCACCATTACGAAAACCTCCTACTTCCCTTGTTCCCTCCCTACTCCATGAAATGAACCTTCAAACTCACACACACTAATACCCACGCACAACATGCCTCCGCAGATGCTCCCAACGCATGTACCAGAACATGCACTGCACCCACCATTTCATCAACTCGAACTGATCCCGCGCGCTGCCAAACTCCTCTCCCCATCGCCGTTGACAAAGCTGCGGCTTCCTCCCTCAACCTCGAGGACACAATCTGGTGAAGTTTAAGCGTGATACATGAACTCCTCCTTCTAATATTCATGAAACAAACTGCTCCCCTATATTGTTACATGCCATTAACTGAAATTCTCCCATCACATTCTTCCCCTTCCAATTCTCTTCCGACTCTCATCATTTTCATGCTCCTTCCTTCCAAACAGCACACACTATCTTGCCTTCACGAAAACGTTATCCGAATAACCAGTGGACTCCGCCAATATTTTTCCATTCAAACTCCTTAAAACTTTACCTGCTCGCATCCCAATCTAGACCCCAACGCCACACTTACAACCTTTTGCGGCATCGCCTAACTCTGGTTATCGCCACCCAAAGTCGGTGCAGTTGACAGAAAAGGCTGAACTCGTTTTTGTGCCCACTAGGTTGAAGGGATAGTTACGAGTAATGCAAGTATATGGTCTTTTTTCAATGGATTGCTATGTTGATGAATTTATGAGAGGTTAGTCCTTGCTTTATACAAGAAAAAACATGATATGTCCATATTGTCGGTATATATAGTATAAAGAATGCTTAAGAGTTAAGAAAATAAAACAATACATACTAAAATAAAAATAATACTTAGTTACTAAGTTCATGGTACGTAGTAAAATTTAAAACATAGGTTGTACACATTGCTAAAACTTTGTTCCTAAGTTTTATAGAGACAAGGACGACAATCTATCAAATGAAAGGCCATGATCTGATGTGTATGTGAAGGAACGTGTATATATATAAATCAACTTTACTTCTTAGCTACGAAACAATGTACCTATCAAGTACACTCCGTTCACTTATGGACCGCCATCGACAAAACTAAAAATACCATTGTGACAAGCAATGTGCCACAGTCCTGAAAATATAGTAATATAGACAAGTTAACTTATATTGTAATATCCCAAAATGTTGATATAGGGTGTAAAATACTTCAAAATAAAAATTTGCTTATTTTTCCAAATTAAATTAACAATATGTCTTGAAAACTTATCCAAATTCGGAACCTTTAACAACCTGAATTCCGACTGACCGAATTTTTTTCAAAATTCCAATCTATCGAAACTTGGATTGGTTTGCTCTGGTATCCTACAGAAAAGACAAGGACATAAAATATGTCAGAGCTCAGAAAATATCTCACAGCGGAATGGATAAAATGTAATATAAATCAAAGTATAGCCTTACCGTATAAATAATACTGCCTAACTAGTATCCAAAGCTATAATGTCTCATGTCTCTGCCACAAATCTAACCTGCGAGTATGTTATGAGGAGGGGGTAAGAACACAAGTTCTGGTGACTGGATTTAAACTATACACTTTGGATAATCCTACATATACCGTTCAATCATATTTTCTTATTTATTAGGTTACTTGTGTTAACAGCACTCGAGGCTTACACACACGTCGTATCCGTTTACTTCCCAGTGGATTAACCTAATACGATATATATGTAGCTACTCCCAATATCGAGGTACACCAAATGGTACCCCACTCGCATGGTCTCCACCATAACACCATCGAAATGCACGTAGTCCCTCATCCTACGCCGTAGTAACGTACGGGTAACAATATTACGTTTTGCATATATCTGTCAATACTATGCTATGCAAATGTACGGACTGCCACCTTTGTTCAAATCAGAATTCATACCGGAGTAATGCCCTTAAGTCTACGACACACAACCAAGAGCCGACATGCATGTATCTAGACTGTCCACCATACGTATCTTCAATTGTTGCTTGATGCCTCAAACACACATCCTCTAATGTGCACCGAGTTCCATGGCAGGGCGATACAAGAAACATGGAACTCGGTCGGGAGCTTTTCCATACTTGTACAGGCCCGCCTTTAAGAGCCTCCAAATACAGATATCCCTAGGGTCTGTTTTCATGGTGGCTATGGCCCCACCTCGGCCCCTCCCTCAACTAGTAAAGACTATAAGAGCTAAGCGATGCCCTTAACAACAAACAATCTAAACATCCATTTGGTGTCTCCCCTCAACCCCTTACCCCGATAGCAAAAGGTGAATGGTATCTTGGGTTTGGCTCTAGTCTTTTCGCATCCCTCTGGATGCAGATGACTAGTATCCAACGATCCACTATCTTTGTTGGTCCTGACCCCCTATCTCCCCGTTAAGGCAGTCGCCGAACCACCCTGGTTTCACCGCATCATAGCATCCTGACTGCACAGCTACTTCTGCAGTCAAGGCCCACCCACCTAGTAGTTACGCACAGACCTAACCTCTGCGGACCAGCCTGAGACATCTGTCACCGCACAGAGGACTACTGGGAGCACCTTACGTACCTCAGGAAGCCGCGTGCGTCCCCTTCTAGTCCTTTGGAGCCGTCAGAACAATCAAATGAATGTGCGCTCCCCTCGTGCCTTATAACACCTCGATGATCTACCCCGTTGGGTTATTCATCCTCAACCGTACAAACTAGTCTAGGCGCCTTACTTTAGCATGTTGTTAGACCCTATGTCTAAACATTCTTTTACGTGCTTGTCTCACCTCATCAGGTTTCCAATTACTTGGTTATTCCCATTCATATTGAATTCTTGTTCAAATTACCAAGTTTCTCTTGCTTATTAATTTCAGTCATATAACTTAACCCATTTAAGTTTATTAATAATCCCACCACATGTTATTCTCTAGATTGTGGCCCGAGGTCTGTAATCCACAACCCCTTTTTATATTCTTGTTGATTTCATCATTACAATAACATGTTTTACTTAATATGTAATTAAGTATATCCGATTCACATGTTTTCTAATTAACATGTAATGTCCCGTATTTTTACGGTGAAATAATTAATTTATTTAATTTTTAAATATTGATTTAACGATATCGATAACTTGAATTAAATAATATTTATATTTAATTAATATAAATAATAGAATAATATATTTATTTTCGAAATGGTCGAAAATAGCTGAATTCCCAATATTGTGTGAATTAGATCATTTATAAGATATAATCTAGTTTAGAGTTGAATTATAATAGCGAATATATTATTTAAACGAAGTTTGAATGTATAATTATAATATAATTATAATCGAGCTTGAAATGGCGTGGTAGTTCACAATTTGGCGATTTGAACTTCAACTGAATATACAGGGTCCGTTTTAAATCGGATTTCTGTGAAATAAGAAAGATTCGGAGCTGGTGATGTAATTTTTTTAATAGAAGAGAAAAATCGGGATTTCATTGTGTAGATGTTGATTTGTGTCCAAATCAAATTTTAGAAAAGTCGCTATGGAATTCCTTTATAATTTATATCGATTTATTTATATTATAAAAGGATTTTAACATAAACTGAATGTCGATATAATTGGGAACTTTGGGATATCGAGTTATGAATCCCGATATGGAGCTGTATGATTTTCTAGTGCGAATATATACGATAATATTTATTTATAAATATTTAATTTAATTGTCTTTAAATATATTTAATATTTAAATGGGTTATCTAGAGCTTTAAAAAAAGCCAGTTTTGCAAACGACCTCCGTTTCGACGAAACTAAATTTGTTGGATCTACAATATTAAAATATTGTTAGATTTCAATTTCTGTGATTTTTGAAGTTGGTGTGTGGCCGTACGGATTTTTAATGTGAAAAACAGTCAGTATTTTGACGGTTAAAAATACACTATGTGAGCAAACTGAGTCGGAATTCGACAAAACCAGTTTTGTTAGATTCGTAATGTCAAACTGAAGGTGTATGTCCATTTTCATGCTTTTTGGGTATTGTATGTGATCATAGGGATTTTAAAGGATAAATAGAATCAACGGTTCATTAAAATTGAATATTAAATCGAATATTAAAATATTTAATTTCCCATATAAATAATCCTAATCCTTCTGACCCTAGTTTTTCTCATTTCTCTGGTCAAAGTTTTTCCGCCATAACTTTTATTTCCAGGAAATAAATTTGATCTTCATAAATTCTCAAACAAATCAAATAAAATCCCGTAAATTTCAAAACACATATATTTGGAATCGTTGAAGCAAGAGCTTCAAGCTTGTATTCATTTTATCAGACTCGGTGCTATTTATCAGAAGCCGAACTACCACAGTGAAAGCTAGGGTTTGCTATAAGCTTGGATTTGAGGAATCGTGTTTGAATTGGAGGTTCGGTTTGTGTTTGTGGTTGGATTCGGTTTCGTTTGTAGGAATTTAGGGAATTTACGTGACCTTTTTGTTCGATGGTTTACTATTAAGGCCAGAGGAAGGCTGAAGTCGTAAACGCCATGGCTGATGCAAGTTGAATGAGAAGGTAACGGGGAGAGAGAGCTCGAGGTGGGGAGTTCGACGGTGGTTTCAGTTTGTTGATTCGTGAAGTATGGAAGTGGAATGAGGAGAACAAAGAAGAGGAAATGGCATTGAGAAGTACTGGGAGTGATGAGATTTTTCAATTTGGGGAAGATGGTTATGAGCAGATGGGTAAAACGTAAAAGGAAATGATTTGGGCCTTGGGTAAGAGGGTGAGCCCAATTAATATATAATTAGTTTGAAATTTAATTTAAATACCGTATAACTTGTAAATGACATAACATATACATACGTTATAAAAAATGGACAAAAATGAATCCGTTAGGATCGTATGGATGTGAGCTCCACCATGGAACTGACCGGGAGTGAATTGAAGCTCGTTTGGATTTATGGTGAAATTAAACGCCTGAATCAAATCAATGACCAAATATCGTTATTTAACGATAACCGCCCAATTTGAGTAAATCTCACTAACTCTACTCAATTAATATTTTTTTTTAAATATTTTTAGAATTTATAAATGATGGTTGTTTGCTGTGTGTTGGCTGTTTGGTTGAACTGCTAGTTAATTGATTGAAATTTAGATAATGATATATATAAATCGTTTATCGAATATTAATTCTGTTTATCAGAATACTTCATATTCATGTTATTTATGTTGATTAACATCTGTGGTTGCAGGGAAACAGGTCGGAGGGACCAAACTGGGTTCCTCAACATTTATTTTACTGTTTTTCATATAATGTGATATATGATGCAATTTATAATCTGTTGTTGATTATGTGTGTTTGATCATTGTTTTTTGGTACTTTTAAATACCAAAGGAAATACTGGAGTGTGAAAAGGGAAAATTCAAAGTATAATTTGAAATAAAATATTTATATAAAATCAAAGGATTTTATATAAAAAGGAAAATTTCAAAGTGTATATTGAAATAAAAATATTCGTATAAAATCAAAGTATTTTGTAAAAAGAAATGTATGAAGTGAATATGGGATTTTGGAATTTTATAAAAATCAAATGGACTTATTAAAAGGAGATATTTGAAAATTAAATAAAAGACTTCTATATGAAGTTAACAATAGTTATATGGAAGTTTGAATGACCGATTTGGTTAAAATACTAAATGAAAGTAATAAGAAGTAAATAAAGAACTTTATGGAGTAAATATGATATTTAGGAAAACAAATAGAATTGAAAGGAAATATTTCGGAAATCAAATTGAATTATAAAAGAAATTATTTGGGGAAATAAATAGAATTATAAAAGAGAATTGATAAGATATAAAAGAACAACGAGGAGATGGTTTCAAAGTAGTTTTTGAATAGAAATCTGTTTTAACAAATAAATTGAGCAAATAAATTTATAAACGATGTTTATAAATTAAAAAGAATATTTATCTTTTGATAAATGGAATATATAAGTCTGAACTTCTATAGAGAAGTAGAGATCGGTTTTTTAACACCGATATTTTAAATAGAATGTGAACTCAGCATTTATAAAGGGAATTTTAAATGAGATTTAAGTGTTAGAAATAAAAA
This sequence comes from Allium sativum, assembly GCA_030737875.1. Lineage (NCBI taxonomy): Eukaryota > Viridiplantae > Streptophyta > Magnoliopsida > Asparagales > Amaryllidaceae > Allium > Allium sativum. The sequence goes on from CM060922.1 coordinate 1,054,184,617, forward strand.
GAAGATTCCGTATAAATAAATCTATAAATAGAAGTTGGAATTGGGATATTGTTTTAAAATACGAAATCAAACTAAAGGGATTGTATAAAAGGGATATTATTCACATTCAACGTAGAAAATGGAATTAAGTAAAGATTTTAGAAATAAAAACATTTGTAAAGGAAATTGGGTTTTGGAACTAGAGGTTAAACAGAGATAGGATTTCAAATGGTTAGACATAAATAACTTGTTAAATAAGGAAAACAAGCGTTGTGATTTATAAGCAATGTTTATAAATGAACTAAAATATAATTATCAGTGGATAATTGAGATTTCAAATTTAATGGTAAATAAAAACGGGAAATTTGGAGTTGTTTTGAAAAGGGAATGATGAAATCCATTTCGATACTCGAAATGTGAAAAGGAATTTAATAAAATCCGTAAAGAATTTGTAGTTAGAATTCAACTAAGCCAATGTTTTAAAAATGACTTATTTGAAGAAATTATATATTGAATAAATCAGGATTTTACAAGGAAATTAGTATTCGGTTGGAAACCAATATTTGATTATCGAATATAAGTTATTCGAGAGAGATTATCGAATATAAGTTATTTGAGAGAGATTATCGAATATAAGTTATTCGAGAGATATTATCGAATATAAGTTATTCGAAGAAGAGAGTTAATCAAATATAAGCTATCCGAAAGAAAGAGTTATCGAATATAGTTTATTCGAAATAGTGATAAATCAAATATAAGTTATTCGAAAGAGAGATTATCGCATATAGTTATTCGAAAGAGAGATTATCGAATATAGTTATTCGAAGAGAGATACTCAAATATAGTTATTCGAAAGGGTAGTTATTGAATAGAGATTATTCGAGAGAGAATTGTAAGTTGAAATTCGATTATATCGAATTAGGGAAAGTACCAATTACTTTCCAATTTAAAACCAAGTTTATCTATTCATTAATAAATTAGTTATTTGTTTATTTATCCAAATTAATAAGGAAGAGTTATATTTAAGTTATTTTATTTCGGAAGTATGGGATTATAACACCATCATTATAATCAAATGATTTTGGTAAAAGAAGTGGATTCGTAAATAGAATCCAAGTTACGTAAGGAAGTTGGTTAAAAGATTTAAAAGGGTGAACTTTGTCTATTTCAAGGTTAGAAATGTTGTTCAGTTAAGGTCTGAGAGGTAATTATACCCCAACTTGGTTGACTTCGTTTTTAACTAAGGGACGGGTAATGTTCAATAGTGAAAGTTGGTTAAGTGAATTTAGTTAGTGAGTGTAATGGTTTGAATTGGCTTAGTGATGTTTTATTTAAACATCTGTTTAAATCAAATAAAGGAGTTTTGGAAATGTTTTCTAAATAAGAATCAGAAATGTTTTCCAATACAGAAAATAAGGAATGGAGCAAATACGGAAATGTTTCCAATGATTAATAAAGTTTATCTTCTAAATCTAGAAACAAGAATTTACGAATATATAGAAATGGGTAAATGGATAAATTAATGATAATTTAATCTAAAGAGATAAATGTGGAATGATGATTGATCGATAGATTTTCCATCGGGAAATAATATCATTGTTTGCACACATGTTTTTCTTTGATAGTTAAATCACCGACTATCGAAGTTTTTGACCATTTTTCCGTCGTCACTACGGAGAGACCGGGATCAGATTTATTATCTGAAAACCACTATGTATGGACGTTAGCGCTGCGATCAAATATGATGAAAATAATTGAAGATGGAGTTATGCAAGGGCTATCCTATTTACAGAATAATGCCTTCGGTTTGTCCAGTTGCAGGACAACGTGAATAGACGAATGTTTGACAAAGTATATCTAACGGATCGCGTAAGTTGATCTCTTCAAACGTACTTATGTTTGGTGGCGGAGGAATTCGTTTCTATTAGCTTTATACCCGTGGTATTTTTGGGGAAATCAATTTGTGATTTGGAGGGTATGACGATGTGGCATTCAAAGTGAAGGGTGGTGAGGTGTTCCAAAAGAGATGTTATGACCTCAAGCCTCATCAACTGGGAAATGACAGAAATCGGGCAGGCGGCATGGCTATGAGGGTCGCTCCCATTAGGGTGCATATCACCTATCTAGAGAAAATCCATTTCATTCTTTTATCTATTTTCGATGCTGTCCCTTTTCGGGAAATGGTGGGTAGCTCCCAACCGTTGGTGATGTACATTCGATACACTCAAGCGAAATGAGTGGTCGGTCATGTGTGAGCCGGGTTGCAAGACGTTCTTGTTGAACTCAGTGTATTCGCTAACAGAGATACACTATCGGCAGGTGGTCCCATACCTTGTCATAGTCGGAATCCAATCTCCAATAAGCGCCAGCGGTTTTGTTTCTATACTATATATGTGGAACGTTAGATGCAAGCATTCTGCTAGATTGTTATTTACTTATGATTAGACATTATTATAATATCAGAGAAGTTTTGATTTTCAAAAACTGTTTTGGGTTATCGTAAGGTAAAAACCATCCGTGTTTATGTGTGGATTGGTCTTACAATTATCATTTCTTTTGAAAAGGGTTTTGAAAAGTTAAACCAAATGATTTGAGTTTACTCATACCAGTCCCATGACTGACCCAGAGTTTATTTTGTTTTATTTTCCCTAAACTCTTGGGTGCCCAAATTTGTACGGGCAGTCAAGTAGTTTAGGTTCTTACAGATATACTTGGAGGATATTGAAGTAGGAGGCTTCAGGATTATATAGCTATTGTTATTTCCGTGGTGTGTAAGTGTTGTACGCTGATAATGTTATTGTATATATACTGTTTTATTACAAAGTTATGTTATATATTTTATTTTATTTGTTCCGCTGTGAGATTCGTATTACTCTAATTCTATTCTATAGTGATCTTCTTCTTCTTCTATTCTAGTTTTTCTATCTTATCTATTCTCACCCTCTAATTTCTTTCTATTAATGATCAGGTATTTCCGATGTCTGAATAGTCAACATGGCAGTTGTGTATTGATTTTTGAAGTCGAAAATCCCAGTTCATTACATAACATGTCACTTACCATTTATGATTAAATATAACTTATTTCATTTCATAAGTTTTCCTCATTCTTTCCCATTTAATCATAATTCCATTTTACATTGTCAATACAACTTATCGTTATTTACTTATTAGCTTAGTTCTACTAAATAAGACCCATTAATAAGTTTCTCTACCTGTTTATTATAACCTATGTTATAATTTCCTCTTGTCCCTAGGACAAGCCTAAACATTCTTATCAATGGGTTTCCGACTTCCAAGCTTATAGATTACTTAATTTATAATTAAGTACAACTTCCTATGTTTCATATATTTTCCCCTTTTCTCAACTGGTTTTCATCTTTCCCCATTTACTACTTACTTAATTTATAATTAATTGTCCCTTAACTCATTTCACCAGTTATCCCATTTCGTTATTAGTTTATTATAACCTAAGTTATAATCTTCACTTGTCCCTAGGACAAGTCTACCTATTATACAACATTTTCATTAATGTTATTTATTTATAATAGGTGATTATCATTTCTACAAGTTATGCTTACCCTAAAAGGTGTCTTTAATTACATAACTTTATTATTTCTACCGGTTATGTATACCACTAGGTGTCTTTAATTACATAACCTTATCGGGCTAAGTTTGCGGGCCTAAATGTAAATATTACCCACCCCTTTAGATTTTCCTAGCCCACCCACTATCCAACCAATTTTTACTTAACCCTAACTTTAGTTCATATTCATACAATCCCTATGGATTAGATTAGGTTAAGTAGTCCAATTCATTACCATGTCCATTTATGGTTATAATGGGCTATGCCTCCCACATTAAGCCTAGAACTTGTGGATGCTGGATATGCCGGTCGAGTCCGGGCAGACTTCTTCCACAAGTTGGGCCTAACCTCATGTCATAGCCCTTCTCGTATTTGTGCACTTAGATCTCTCACATTAGGTTCAACATTATTCGCTGCTGGATATGTTGGTCGGTTCCGGGCAGACTTCCACAACTAATGCAACCTAACCTCGTGTCGTAAGTGCAATTACGATTTCTAATTATAATCCTAGGCGTTCATTATTAATCAATTATTTAAACGTATGCCTTTATAGGTGTTAATGCCCATCTACCCGATTATATTCATGATGGGTTATATATCTAAATTCATATTATTCGAATTATGCCAATTCATATTTTACATATGATACCATTTGCGCCCAAAACATTTTTCTATACTTATGATCCAATTTAATATCTTTAAACATAATTTGGTCGATGCTCCAAACCCATATTTATTCGATTCTATGTTAACATAAATCCATATAGTCATAATCTTACTCCAATTATTCCCTGTATATAATTGGGACAAATGTAAACTTTTTAGCACTCCAATAATTCCAATATATGAAATTTTTCCACATGTTCAAATTAATATTATAACCTATAAATATTCCAACATTTCAACTGATTCAATATATGAATTATTCATATTAACAATTTGACGTTATATCATGCTAATCATTCCCCCAATTTAATAGATTCAACATATGAATTTCCTGATCTATTCATATTAATGTCTCAACTTGTTATAACAACAACGTATAATCAAACTGGAAATTTCACAATTTATTAAAAGGGGAATGCTAAACAATAGAGGTACTATTATTCAAAAAGTATATTTTAAACCTACTCACCTTTCATGTTTTTTTTCTTCCAAATTTTGGATCTGATCCATTCTATCATCCATGGTTTTCCTTTCCCTTTAATTTGATTTGAAACCTAATAACGTGGATCGACTATTCTCATTAAAAGAGAATGGAAAGATATAGGAAGAATTGGATAGATTGGATCAATAAGTTTACCTTGCTTTCATGATTCAATAATCTTTTTATTGATGTTGATTCTCTCTTCCAGATCTGAATTCATAATTTTCCTAGGCTAGTATTTTAATTTTCATAATAGATTTGAGAAGAGAGAGAGTGTGTAATGGAAGAGCTCTGGCATAGATACTGAATTATGAGATTTAGGGTTAGGTCTAGGGTCCAATTTATAGGAGTATGGCAGGACACTCAGATTTGCCCAAAAGCCATCCGAATCGTCAAATTATCACAAAACCCTAATCTTCCTAAATCTGCCGTAGGTAGGTCGACCCACCCTTGAGGGGGTCGACCCTGGTGTCGACCTACCCTTGAGGGGGTCGACCGTGGTGTCGACCCACCCATGAGGGGGTCGACCCCCCTGAGTGGGAAATTTGCCACCTTCGGAAATTTTGAATTTTGAATCGATTTTTGAATTTATGGACACATTTTTTAATTTCTGAACCTAATATATATAGTTATGCAGTCAGAATGTTGTGATGTGGTGACACCAGGGTTATTCGGCGGTTGCCTCAACGGGAAGGTAGGGGGTGAGGACCAGCAAAGATAGTGGATCGTCGGATACTCGTCATCAGCAGCCAGAGGGATGCGGAAGGACTAGAGCTAAACCCAAGATACCATTCACCTTTTACTATTGGGGTAAGGGGTTGAGGGGAGATGCCAAATGGATGTTTAGATTGTTTGTTGTTAGAGGCATCGCTTAGCTCTTGTAGTCTTTACTAGTTGAGGGAGGGGCTGAGGTGGGGCCATAGCCACCGTGAAAACAGACCCTAGGGATATCTGTATTTGGAAGCCCTTAAAGGCAGGCCTGTACAGGTATGGAAAAGCCCCGATCGAGTTCTGTGTTTCTTGCATCGCCTTGCCATGCAACTTGGTGCACATTAGAGGATGTGCATTTGAGGCATCGAGCTATAATTAAAGACACGCATGATGGACAGTCTAGATACATGCATGTCGGCTCTGGGTGGTGTGTCATAGACTTAAGGGCATTATTCCGGTATGAATTCTGATTCGAACAAAGGTGGCAGTCCGTACGTTTGCGTAGCATAGTAATTAGGGTTGTTACGGTAATGGTAAATTTACCATTACCATAGCATTACCAGTTGATCGGTAACCATTTTTGATTGAAATTGGTATACCAATTAAAACAATATGGTAACGGTAAATTTACCATTTTAAACGGTAAATTATCAGTAACACCAGCGGTAACGGTAATTTTACCAGTTAATTCAAAACATAAGCATGGTCATTTGATATGCTTTTTTACACGCACGTAGAACCAACTAAATGATTAAATTTAGTTCAATAATCAGATGAAATAATTCCAAACACACTTATTTTCTTTTTCATCTATGTTTTTGATAAACTAACAGTACATATAGTATAATAAAGATACATTATGTAAAAAAATATGCTAAGATATCAACTTTGATGGGTAAACGGTAATTTACCATTACTAGTGTAACGGTTACCAGATTATTGGTATACCATTCATTGGTATACCAGTTGATCAGTAACGGTAACGGTAAGCAATTCTGGCTTACCAGTAAAAATGGTACGGTAACGGTATTTATCAAACGGTAATGGTAACCATTAACATAACAGTCCTAATAGTAATGACAGATATATGCGAAACGTAATATTGTTACCCGTACGTCACTACGGTATAGGATGAGGGGCTGTGTATATTTCGATGGTGTTACGGTGGAGACCGCGCGGGTGGGGTACCATGGGGTGTACCTCGATATTGGGGTAACTACATATATACTGTATTAGGTTAATCCACTGGGAAGTAAATGGGTACGACGTGTGTGTAAGCCTCGAGTGCTGTTAACCCAAGTAACCTAATAAATAAGAAAATATGATTGAACGGTATATGCAGGATTATCCAAAGTGTATAGTTTAAATCCAGTCACCAGAACTTGTGTTATAACCTCCTCCTCATGACATACTCGCAAGTTAGATTTGTGACAGAGACATGAGACATTATAGCTTTGGATACTGGTTAGGCAGTATTATTAATACGGTAAGGCTGTACTTTGATTAATATTATATTTTATCCACTCCGCTATGAGATATTTTCTGAGCTCTGACATATTTCATGTCTCTGTCTTTTCTGTAGGATACCAGAGCAAACCAATCCTAGTTTCGATAGATTGGAATTTTGAGAAAAAAATCGGTCTGTCGGAATTTAGGTTGTTACATCTAGTATCAGAGCTTAGGTTTAGGATTCCTGTATAAATAGTGAGTGAACGTATTTGTATTTTTTTTAAATATAAATATATTATATATATACACACACCTAGATCCATAGAGAAACCCACTAAATAGAAAGAGTATAATATGGTAAGAAATGGGATATTTGTTTTGTACACTAAAGGTGAAACACCCCACCTCCTTTAAGGGAATGCCTTAACTTTGGTGGAGCATTGTAGGTAAAAGACATAGGTAATTTAAAGACAGACATATAAGCAGCGGAAAAACTAAATTTATTTCATATGCGGTTCATAACAAAACATTACAGCAAACTGTCTCAAAACAGCTTCCAATTCATTACATCAAAATCTCTGTCTTGATTAAAACATAAAGAAGCATAGAACAATAATAAAGTAGCATAAATCCCCATTGAGAGTGTATCCAAAGCCATAGCCCAAGAGAAGAGAATCCAAGCAATACATCTACTCTCTTCAAGCTTGCAAAAGGTCTGAACAAAGCTGGAGTGTTTCCTCCCTGTGGACCTGGGGGGAAACGGAAGAAAAGAACACGAAAGAAAAATGGGTCAGACATGAGTCTGGTAAGTCTAGTGATTATTTATCATGTAAACAAGAAAAAGGATTATGACATGGATAAACTGAATCTAGGACACCACCCTAGAAATAAGATAATAAGACTGAATATGCTATCGCACTCATCACAACTTCTTTGCACCCCTTTTACAAGTGTTTCAACTAGCACCATGTGTTCAAGATAAATGATCCCCTTTTTATCGATCAGTTCCTACTCGTATACGTTTACCACTTGTGTCATTCGGCCACGCTTGACTGTAGATACCTGTGTTGGTCCCACCATGGGGTGTATCAAATCCTATGGTGGCAACCCGACATAATTCAAGATGCACAGTGTATAACTACTGATGTCCAGTGCCTGCTTTTTCCACTCCGGAGTACGTGCACGCCCACACTCCGTCGGAACCTACACTGACGCACCACCCGTCGTTGTTTTGACCGCTTATAATCAGCCCAGTAATCGTGCCCCACCCTTCCTAGTTCAGGGTACCATGATACATCTATGTGGGTAACTATTGAAATGAGTCCCAGTTTCTAGGGTTTCCTAATCAACATGTTAAAATGGTTAAGTGTTCAAATTAACCTAGCCCCACCCATCAGTTTAGTTAACATATTGTATTGGTTAAGTGTTGCCTTAATTAACTTAACCCTACCATTCCTGTCTTAGCTTTAATTCATTCATTAAAGCACCAACCACTCACATTAGACAGGTATTGTTGCGGTCACTAGATGTGCCGGTCGGGTCCAGGCATTTTTACACCACAACTCAGTCTAACCTCGGGTTCTTTTAGGCTTAATGCACTAACCTCTCACATTAGATATATATTGTTACGGTTGTTGGATGTGCCAGGCGATTCCGGGCAGTCTTACACCATCACTCAATCAAACCTCGGGTTAGGCATATTTGTCTTTTTTCTAAATTTACATATTTACCTTTTATGTTTATATGTAAATTATTTTCATTCAAGTCATGCCCTATTTCTCTCTAAATCATGTTCATAATTTTTGGTATATAAATTATACCATTTCAATGCCACTAATCATTTAAAATATGCCAATAACATGTAACTTCATGTTTTTCCCAACGTTACCCCCGTTAAACGTTCGCATAAATTTCATGGAATGTTAGGCTTCGAAATTTAGCCTAACCCAAAATCAAGAGGGGAAAAGGAAGAAACATGTAGCATTCAAGACAAGCATAATATGGATCCAACATATGTCACATAAATTTGGCATATAATAAATATATGTTTAATTATGAACTTGCAATTTTGAACCTAATCAACATGAACCATAAGCATATAAATGGGAGTTTACATAGAACTACACAATTCCAATTAGTCATATAAAGGTGAACTTGCATTTTTGGATCTAATTAACATGAGTCTTAAACATATGAAATTACCCAAATCCAATTAGGCATGTAAATGTTAACTTTTATTTTGGATCCAATAAACATGAATCTTAAGCATATAGAATTACACAAGTTCAACTAGGCATGTAAATGTGATCTTTTATTTTAGATCTAATAAACGTGATTCTTAAGCATATGGAATTACACAAACCCACTAGGCATGTAAATGTAAACTTTCATTTTGGATCCAATTTTCATAGATCTAAATGTAGATCTAAACATAATACATGTCTAACAACTTGCATGTTACATAACATGAAAAAGTCACCAAATTTACATAATACACGATTGGTTTAACATCAACATAATAACCACAATAGTCTCACAATCATGTACGATAGAATCGTTACAAGAATAGACATAAATCAGCATCGTCATTATATCACAACTAGGAATTACTCTAGTTTTCACTTTATTACAAATCATAAGTTTTAATCGTTCACATCTAAATAATAACATGACTTACAAACAAAAAAAGTCATGTTTTCTGGCATCTGTTTTCTGAAACTGAATAGCTCTCCTTTGATGTAGACTAATTGTTCTTCTAATTTAGATTTGATTTGGTTTGATTCGTAGCTTTAATCTTGCTTTCTAGTTTGAAAGAAATGGTGGCTAGCTTTGGGCGATCATTGATAGCATGGTGGCTCCTTGGAATGAATTTGTGTGATTTAGGGTTGAGGAATAGGGTTGCTTTTATAGAGGTTTAATCTTATGTGAGCCGTTAGATTATCCTAAGAGCAATCACAACCGTCCAGACTAAATAGAGTTATCCAGAATTGCCACCTATGCCCTAGTGACTCAGCAATAGGTCAGAAAAGACTCAGCAGCAAGTCAGAATCGTCAAATTTCATATCTGGGCGAGGGAATAGGTCGACCCCCAGGTCGACACCCTGGTCGACCTATGTACCAAGGTTGACCCCCAGGTCGACCTGGTCTTTGGGCGGGAAATTTCCCGCCCAGCCTGCTTCGGGGTTTGAATTCAAATTTTTAATTTCGGGCTAGTTTTATTATTTAAATTCTGGAATCTTCTGAAGGTCATAACTCCTTCATACGGAGTCCAATTCACGCAAACTCGGACTCTATATCAAGCAGAATTCCGAGATGAACGCAATGTCATAACCCATTTCCCTTAATTCTTACGATTGAAATTAAGTAAATTTGTTACCTTAATGTTAACATAAAATACGGGGTGTTACAAAAGGAATGAATAAGGAAATATGAACCCTTAGGTAATTTGATTGGAGAGCGTACAATGTACTTTATATGGGAAAAAGTAAATCCCATATGATTAGTATTTTGGGTTAGTGGGCTTGAAAACCTTATAAATAGGAAAAGGTTAAAAAGAGGAAAATGGATTAGAATATATATAGTTGAGAGAACTGACTTTGGGGGAGTTTCTAGGAAAGCCTAGAAAACTGGAAACCTGCTTTGAGTCTAACCCCATTGTTGACTTTTAAGAACTTGAAATTGTGAAAGTTTTAGGAAAATTGTTTATGGTGTTTTCAAGTTTTAATCTTAAAAGTTATAATTTTACATATTGGGTTTTAAAGTAAAATGGGGTATAATTTGCAAATAGTGATTTCTTTCGAAAATTTTATCTAAAGAAAAATTCTCTCAGTAAAAGTTGCATGTTATAGAGTATGTATAGCTCGCTAGTTTTCTTGTTATATTTCATACAAGAATTTTTAATAAAGAAAGATTTTAATTCTCTATTCTTATGACAACTCTTTTTGATGAATTATTTTAAGATAATTTTGTGGGTGGACAAAATAAGTTGTAGAAAATAAAAATAGAGTGGATGTTGGCACCTTGTAGTAAGAGATTAAACCGGCCTTATGGGTAAGAACAAGTTATAAACCCAATTGAGAAAATAGTTGTCCGTATCTACTCCAGCTTTTATGATTTGAAAAAAAATGATGATTTACATGTTTTTTAAGATGACATGTTTTTATGGTTTGGCAAAATAAAGTTTTCATGAGGAAAATTAAATTTTGACATTTTTAAATTTTTGGAATGAAATTTAAGTGTTAAAGGGCCAAACCATGTTTTAAAAGTATGGAGTAGGTAAGGATTAGTGCCAAGGGAAGACGAGAAAAGTTTTGAGGCTATGAAGCAGATAGAGAGAATTATCTTGGAATAATAGTGAGTTCCCGTAGAATGCATAAGCATTGAAAGCCTGGAATGTTGCTTGAAATAATTATTGGTACACAACTGGAGTTAGTAGTGAATACTAGAAAGAAAAGGTCCAGTATGTGTTTAGATCTTGTTACTAATTGTCATGTTAGGGGAAAAACCCGTTACTACACCCTTGTTGGGATCATTCCATTATTTTGTTCTTATTAGGTAGTTAGGGTAACACCTAAACCTATCGTGGATCCCATAGTTCGGACTTTTCTGGAGAGGGCATAGTCCCGAGATTCTTGGCCCTTAGAAGTAGCTGTGTAAGGTATCTGTTCTCCTGTTTTAGTTGAAAGACTAGAAGGCTTATTTAAATTTAAACTAAGAACAGATAATTAAATAAGTAAGAAAAGAGAAATGTTACAACTGAAAAGGAAACAAAAAATACAGTAAAGCAACAAACATGATAAATTATGAGAAAAGACGGATAAAGATAAAAATTCCAAGATAAGATGAAAAATAAAATCAGTAACAAAAGATTTTTTTTCTTATGTGGGCTGTGCTTGGATAAGAAAATAGGAGAATCTTTATAACAGTTTCATAAAATCCAAGTACGGTTAGGAAGAGGTTGAAAAAAAAGATTGAAGATGTGAAGTTTTTCGTTTTCCACCTTTTTGTAACATAAGAAATCGAATTTAGAAAATAAGATTTTTCTGAAATTCGAGAAATAAAGTTGGTTGGTAGGATTATGGATGCAACAGTTGGATGAACTATGCTCTTACTCAGTAAGAGTGTAGGAAAATTTGGATGAAAAAGCTTTTTGATTTTCAAAATATTGCATTCATGTAGAACTGCTAGTATATTTAGGATGTGAGCATCATATTTTTAAAGGATTTTTGAAAAGCTTGCATACACATAGGAGGTACTGCTTAGGCATGCATGCATTATTATGTTGTACTTCACTTTGCACAAGTGCACGATGTTTGCAAAAAAAAAAAAGGATGCACACATGATGGATGTATATTTTGCGAGGGGTTAATTTTTTTACCCTTATCAAATTTCAAGGACGAAATTTCCAAACGGTGGGAGAATGCAACACCCCACATTTTTAGTGTAAGATAATAAAATAAGGATAACTTGATTAAATATTCAAAATTAAGTAAAACGGACTGCGCCATTGCGTCCGTCTCGAAATTCTGGTCAGAACCGACACCTGGTTTGCGTAAATATGACACCGTATGAAGAAGTTATTAAGGTTCGAAGTTTGTGTACGTGCAAGAAACGCAATGGCGTAGTCCGTTTTACTTAATTCTAAATATTTAATTAAGTTATCCTTCTTTTATTACCTTACACTTAAAATATGGGGTGTTACAAAACCAACACTTAATTATATTAATTTAATCCTTATGGTTTATAAACGATTCCGTAGCGACTATTTGAAAATTTGATTTGTACATAACTTTAAATATATAAGTCAAAATATCGATTTTTCACTTCCACTAGAAGGAAAAACATAACCAGTTAGATTCAAAGGATTCTTGTTTCATAGAATTACGACTTAAAACAGATTCTGTATATTCAATTGAAGTTCAAAACTCAATATTACGAATTACCGCGACGTTACGAGCTCGATTTTAACTATATTATAATTAGTACGTTCAACTGTCGTTTAAATAATAAGTTCTTTATAATAATTCAATTCTAAACTGAATTAAATATCTTATATTTTCTAATTTACACAGTATTGCAAAATCAACTAATTTCGACCATTTCGGAATCAATAATAGCATTCCATTATCTATGTTAATTAAATATCTGAAATATTTGAATTTAAACCATTTAAATTATCAAACCAATATATTAAAATAATTAATTAAAATAATTATTAAATCTCTAAAACTCCGGGACGTTACATTCCTTCCCCCTTAAAAGAATTTCGTTCCCGAAATTAATAATGTAGAAAATTTGCTATAAACACTATTAACTAGGTTAAATATCATTTGTTTTACTTCTTAACTTCAGTTTCAATTGAATCAATTAATTTCAATTGAAATATTAATTTATTTCTTCTAACAAAAATTTTCAAAAATTCTAAAAGTTTTCTAACACTCTAAATCTCTAAAAAAAATCGCCAGCGTCTCCTTTGCACGGCTCAATGGGTACAACTACAACACGCCTCTCTTGGCCTTTTCCGATTCAAAAGAAAATCAAACAGCTAAGCAACTTGCTTAGTAGGCTTATAAATCACATACTCATACAAAATATAAACTTGTACCTTTTCATCGGGAATTCAACTCTATCACTTTCATTTGCTACCACTCCAGCATATACCCATGCATTCCCAGTTGATCTTCAACCAATTCATCCTCAAACCAATAATCCTCTTATACCCAAGCCAAATTCAATTTAAAACTCTAGTTCCAATCTCAAATTCCATATTCTTAATCAACAATCCAATTTCATTCCAGATTATCTCTAATCCCATCAAATTTTATTTAACTTAGTTCAAGTTAAATTCTAATTTATTTATTCAATTTTAATACTTCAACTTATTTAACTTCATAAGTTAAATTTTAATTTCAAATTACTGGGTTTTATTTCAAATTTGATTGAAATCATGTATATTTATATATATAATAATGGAAAATTCAAAACATTTGAATTTTCTGACAACTTGTTTCCTCAAACAATTCAAAACAAAATCTTTGGTGGTAATCTGTCACTTGGAAACTTGAAAATGAACATTGATGATGTGGCCACCATCATCAGGGTTATTTTCCAGGGATCGAAGTGAGATCAATACTATATCACTTTCAAAACATATTCTTAATTACTTCTATTTTGAAAACAATTCAAAATACCTTTTACAATATTTGAAAAACATTTTCAAAGCACCCAGGATCTTAAACTTTCCATGTTTACAAAAAAAAATCAATTAAAACACTTTTCCAAATTTCAAATTCTAGTTTAAATTCAGATTTAATCCAACTGATTTCATATATTATACTTAAATTAATTCTGATTGGTTATTTATAACCATCTCACCTATAATCCTGTTCGATTATACCCAACAAATTCAATATACTATAATAATTCCAATACAAGTCATTTCTTTATATCAAAATATACTTTGGGTTAAATTATTTCATTTATACTCTTTTCAAAAACATACGTTGTCGGTTCATCGTATTCAAGTGTTTAGAGACCCTATCGACAATGTGGGGCCCCACCATCGACTAGAATTCATAAGCCACTCAATCACTAAACCTCCACAATATAAAATCATTTTATATCAGTTAACAAATACGCGCTCATATATATACACGCAATTTCAATCTGGGGCATTACTAACCCATCTCTAGTGATTTACGCCACAAAGCCAGGGTAATCACTTAACCTGGCTCTGAGACCAATGTAACGACCAAGGGATTTTCAATCCTGAAAATCGACATAAAACATCATGTCGACTATTCAAGCATTGGAAATACCAGATCATTAATAGAAAGAAGTTAGAGGATGAGAAATAGAAAGAAAGAAAGTGAAAATAGAAGAAGAAGGAAATCACAATAGAACAGAATCAAAGTAAACACGAATCTCACAGCGGAATGAATAAAATATATTATATGACATAATTTTGAAATACAAAAATGTATTTATGCTTACATACATCATCACAGTACATCGCATATACATCACAGCGGAAATAACTCTCTCTCTCTAAATATATATCGAACATTGAAGCCTCCTGCTCCAAGCTCCTCCAAGTATATCTGTAAAATCTCAACTACTTGACTGCCCATACAAATTTTGGTATCAAGAGTTTAGGGTAAAACAAAATAAACTTTGGGTCAGTCATGGGACTAGTGTGAGTAAACTCCAACCATTTTCAAAATCTATTTCAAAAAAAAAAAAAAATTGTAAGACCGATCAACACATAAATACAGATGATTTTTACCTTACGATAACCCAAAACATTTTTAAAATCAATACCTTTTTGATATTATAATAGTTTCTACATCAAGTAAATAACCATTTAGCAGAACGCATGCATCTCACGCTCTACATATATAATATACAATGAAAAACTGCGAGCTCTTATTGGAGAATGGATTTCCAACTATGACAAGGTATGGAACCACCTTTCGATCAGCATACTCTAGAGGGGATACACTAGAGTTCAACATGAACATCTAGTAACTTAGCATACATGACTGGCATTCATTGCTTGAATGTTCCGAATATATTTTCACTTTACAGTTGGTATACAAACATAACCGTTCCTGGGAGATACAGAAATGAAAGAAGTAAAAAATACAAATATTCTCTAGATGGTGACAATATACCCTAATTGGGTGCGACCCACTTAGCCATGTTGCCTACCTGATTATTGTCATTTCCCGGTTGATGAGGCTTAAGGTCAAAACATATACTTTGGAACATCTGGCCCCTATTCACTTTGAATGCCACATTGTCTGTAACGATACGGATTTCGCTCGGACCTAATCGATTGCTAAATCGACCAATACTGTTCAAAACCCGGATACGCTAATTTTGGGCATACAACACTTCAGATCAAATAACAGAAGACCTTTATAAACATCATAACAATGTTACATCAGAGTACATCGAAAAATAATACTACAATGGAAGATTAATTTACAATAAATTTAATACAATGCAGCGGAACCAATAAACTAACACAGTGGAACCCTATCAATGCTCTGGACACAGCTTTAAGCTTCAATCTGGAATCCTGCTCAATAAATCAATATCTGCAAAACAAAGAACTCGACTGCCCATGTGGAAAATAGGGGCACTCGAGTTTGCAAGTGAAACAAACTATGAGTCAGTCACGGGACCGGTATTGTAATGACCCGGAAAATCCGAACCAATTTAAAAAATTTATTTTAAATTATTTGGTGGAAAAATGTGGCAGAAATTAAAAATTTTCATTTTCAAATAATATTAAAGCCAGAGAAAATAGTCAATTTTCAAACGATCTCTGTTTTCGATGAAACCACTTTTGTTGGAACCGGAATGTTGAATTATTGCTACGTTTCAATTTTTAGAATTTTTCGAATTAATATGTGAGCGTGGCGAAGGAAAATGTGTTTGGTCGATTACAGTCAAATTTAATCGACTGAAAAATAGCCATTTTTCAAACAGTCTCAGAATTCGACGAAAGTAATTTTGTTAGGACCGTATCGTCATAACAAAGACAAATATATTTTTTCTGGATTTTTCTGAGTCCGATTGTGGCCTCGGTGAATTTATTTATGCATACGAATTAAATTAATAAAGGAATTAAATATTAAATTAAATTATACAGGCCACAGACTGCCGTTTGGGCTGACGAGACTGTCCCATTGGATCCGGAATATGGGCTATTGGCTAGGGTCACTTTCTTCTAGACTGAAATTGAACCGGTTTGAAAGATACAGATTTAATTGCAAAAATACATTAAATAATATTATAAATATTGGATTTTAAAACCCTAATTCACAATTCATGTTCTTCTGCCGCCGCCACCCTCCAAATCAATGGCCACCCTTCTTCGAAACTTCCTCCTCTAATTCCTCTTCCATCTCCATGAGTTAAAACCCAATCCCTACACCATATCGAAGCCCTTTCCACCACCTCCATATCCATACGGGGGTTGACCCGAACCAATGCCTGCACATCGAGAACTGGGCCCGCAAACAGGCGCTGTCGCGACCGGAATTCCACCCCCTAGGGCCGCGCGAGTTGGACGTGGACCCCACCGCCAGGAGCGCCGCTCCGAGCTCCCCATCGTGACGCCCTCTGATCAGCACCGCGACCCCTGTACGGGCAGCGAACCCGAACCCTAGTTTTGAACGGCACATGAAAACATACGGCCGATACTTTATTTGGGGAAGAAAGGTTATTTTCTTAACTAATTTATTAATTAATTTTGATTTGCAAAATAAACAAAGGTTTGATCTTTATTTTTGATTTACAAAATAAAACAAAAAGTTAAATTTCTATTTTTGATTTGCAAAATAAAAAAAAATTAATCTTTATTTTTGATTTGCAATAATAACAAAGGTGAAATCTTTATTTTGACTTACATAAAATGAACAAAGATTGAATCTTTATTTTGTTTATGTTTTCTAAAATAAAGAAAGTTTAAATCTTTTAAATTTTAATTAAAGGATAAATAAAGATTAGATATTTTATTTTGATTTACAATATAAAATAAAGATTAGATGTTTTATTTGATTTACAAATAAAACAAAGATGAGACCTTTTATTGTGATTCATCGAATTTATACACCAAATCATATATTGTGTTGTATGTGTAGACATTGAAATGACGATGTTGGGTAAATAGAAATGGTTAGACAGAAACCATTATTTTTGGTTATCATATTTTGTCACCAAATTGAGTTGAGTCCCTATAGGAAAAATGTGCATTAAGAAGGCGATTAGTGGAAATTTACATTTTTCTATTGTAATAAAGAGAAATAGAAAATTTACATTTTTCTATTATAATAAAGAGTAATAGGAAATTTATATCTTTCTATTGTAATAAAGAGAATTAGAAAATTTACATTTTTCTATTATAATAAAGAGTAATAGGAAATTTACATCTTTTTATTGTAATAAAGAGAAATAGGAAATTTACATTTTTCTATTGTAATAAAGAGAAATAGAAAATTTACATTTTTCTATTATAATAAAGAGTAATAGGAAATTTACATCTTTCTATTGTAATGAAGAGAGATAGAAAATTTACATTTTTTTCTATGTAAAATATAAGATATACCTTTTTCTAGGTGAAGATGAAAGATTTACTATTTTTCTTTGTAACAATGAAAGGTTTACATTTTCCAATGTATAGATAAAAGAATTTACATTTTTCATTGTAAAAGAAAATGAGATAAAATACATACATTTTATAAAAACATAAAAAGTTCATTTTTATGTTATAAAAATGAAATAGGATAAAAAGTTCAATTTTATGTTATTAAAAATGAAATAGGATAAAAAGTTCATTTGTATTTTATTAAAAATGAAATAGGATAAAAAGTTCATTTGTATGTTATTAAAAATGAAATAGGATAAAAAGTTCATTTTTATGTTATAAAAATGAAATAGGATAAAAAGTTCATTTATGTTATTAAAAATGAAATAGGATAAAAAGTTCATTTTTATGTTATTAAAAATGAAATAGGATAAAAAGTTCATTTGTATGTTATTAAAAATGAAACAGGATAAAAAGTTCATTTGTATGTTATTAAAAATGAAATAGGATAAAAAGTTCATTTGTATGTTATTAAAATGAAATAGGATAAAGAGTTCATTTTTATGTCTTTAAAACAAATAGGATAAAAGAACATTTTTTACATTTTAAACATCATTTTTGTTGCATTAGAATTGGCGAACAAAAATGTCATATTTATTGAATATAAAGATATACAATGTTGAAACATCATTTTTGTTGCATTAGAATTGACTAACAAAAATGTCATTTTTATTGAATATAAAAATATACGATGTTGAAACATCATTTTTGTTGCATTAGAATTGGCGAACAAAAATGTCATTTTTATTGAATATAAAAATATACGATGTTGAAAACATCATTTTTGTGGCATTAGAATTGGCGGACAAAAATGTTATTTTCATAGAGTAAAAGGAATGAATTTTAATAAAGGGAATCGCCCAATGGTTTATATATTTTATATAAATATAAAATATAAAATTAAACGAAACGAGCACGGCAGTTCGCGTATCGACAATCATAACTTCAAACGATTATATAGAAAGATCCGACCGTTGGATTTTCCCAAAACTGAAACCGTTAGGACCGCTTTTGGAAGAGCTTTCCAGCGATATAAATTTCATCAAAATCCGACGGTTAAATTTTAAGATGTGTGTAAATCAAATTTTGGAAAAAGCAGTGCCAGGGCCGCCCATTGACCCGAAATGTCATTTATTTATTTCGAGCTATTTTTAATAAATAAAAATAGCGATAAATAGTTATAAATATATATGAAATGTTTTAAATTATAATTATGCGACAATTATTTGAAAAGGCTGAGTTTAACTCATTTCAAATAATTGCACGGCGATTAAATCAAAGATGTAAGAAGACGATGGTTGAAGACCGGCGATCTTCACATCGAATGGACGATGACTTCTGATACCTTAGACTGATTTGCTCCCAGGACAGGGTTGAAGCAGTAATTGTCCGGACGTGTGTGTTGGTCGGCCGGATAAGCGAGCGCCTTTTTGGTGTCTCCGGTTTCGTTCAGACCCAGAACGGACTTGTAAATGGATGCGTGTCTGACGTTGAAATTCACTTCATGTAATTAAATCGATTTCTATTAATATATGTCTGTCTGGTGGTAGAGAATTTTATTCTCTACTTAACACCCTGATACGTAGTAATGGTTATTGATCGCATGGCGTTGAATTGTCAACGTGGCACGCCAGGATGCAACGATCAAGGCTTTGTTGAAAAGCAGGCCTTGTGGTCGATGATCAAAGCATGGCCTGTTTAGGCATAGCTTTGTGTATAACGTGACTTCGCGAGCCTCACACCTCGGTATGAGTCAAAAACGGGATATGGACCGTAGGGAGTGCATACGTTTCTTTCTAGCTACAAGTGGTGTTTGTGCTTTAACACGGCCCGGCATTTTACTATGTGGATTATGGATTGAGGTACCTCATTTTTTTTATAGGCCGGAAGTGGTCATATTATAGGTCCAAAGGGGCCGGGAAACGTATGTTCAGGAATTGCCAATCCACTACCGTTAGGTGGGGACCAGCCCTACCGTTCCAAGGGATGCCCATAGGTGTGATCCAGAGGCATTTGCTAGAGTGTCTCGAATCGAAAGAGGATGATCCCTAGCCTCGAGTTCATGACAGAAAACCAATTCCTAATACGACATATCGGTTTTGATTGTAAACTTATATACGACGACATAGTAGGATGGGGTACTATGCCGTCTAGGATTGATATATTTATATTGAAGTATTTTAATACTGCTTAGACACTAATAATAATCTTAAAATATTACTTTTCATGTATTAAGCATGTTTGATCATCATAAGGGAAAACTCTATCCTCCTGTGTGCGTTGCATTGTGTGATAGGACTTGAGTCTTATGATGATTTCATTTTTCAAAAGCCATTTCGCTGTTTTATACAAACTTTATAAAATTATGCACTGGAAATCCAATGGAATAAACACGTTCCACATTAGCGGTGTGGTCCTGAGATTTGCCACGTAGTTAGATAATTTAGTTAAGAATTCTCACACCAGTCCCATGACTGACTCGTAGTTTGTTTCTCTTTTGCAAACTCGGGTGCCCTCTTTCCATACTGGCAGCCAATTGACATGTTCAGGTGATACATTCTGTTTGGAGCTTGCTTGGATGGAAGAAGAAGAAGACCTTTTCTCTAGTTTTACTTCTGCTTTGAGACATTTTACTTTTTTAGCTTTGATGTGTGTGACGGAGTTTGAGATTGTTTGTTTCCATTTGAAAACTTATTTCCCTTTTTGTTGAGACTCTTTATTTGGCTAAATTGTATCATGTACTGCGTACTCTGATGTATTGGATATTATGATGCTGATGATGTTTATTTCCGCTGCAATGGTTTATGTGTTATGATAATTATCTGAGATCTGTTTTTGTTGTAAATATGTTGTATTCCAAAACAATTATCCTTACTTTCGGTCCACGGAAGTTTGGGGTCATTACAGTTGGTATCAGAGCCTAAGGTTAACCTTAGCTTCGGAATATAACATATTTAGAACAATTCGTCTAGATAGAATCCACATAATTCTAAGACAAGTAGCTCATTAGAGATAGGACTAGTAATGTCCTAGAGTGAGCACAGCAGAATAGCACATATTTATCAGTCATTACATCATCATCTTTTCATCTCGTCCTTATCTTATCTTTTCTTGAAAATTTTCATTTTTGTTGGTCTAACTCTTTCCTTGATGGTACAAACTGATTTAAATGGATACTAGAGCAAGAACAGCCCGAGGCGGAGCCCGAGGTGGAACTCGAGGCGGGGCTAGAGGAGGAGCCCGAGTAGGAGCTGGAGATCAAGCCAGATACGAGACCCCCATCACTCAAGAACAACATAATTCAGAGGTCGTAGCCGAACCACCTCCACCTCCACCTCTACAGCCTTTCGATTTGGAGAGAATGTCAAAGAAATTCAAAAACCTTGGAGGTGTACCTTTTACGGGGCGAGAGTCTGCGATTCAGGCCGAAGCATGGCTTAAAGATTGCGAAAAGATCCTAGAAGGCTTGGAACTGGAAGATTAGCGAAAGTGTTACCTAGCAGTTTGGCAACTAAAAGAGGAAGCAGGGCATTGGTACGATCAAGATCTGCAATGACGTGGCCAATATGTCTTGGGCCAGATTTAAGGAACTTTTCAATGAGAAGTATATACCCCCACAAGCTAGAGAGTGCCTGCGCGCGCAGTTCATTAACTTACAGCAAGGGAATATGACCATTTCTGAGTATGTGAGGAAGTTTGATGAGCTTTTACGATATGCTCCTAGTTTGATTCAAGATCCGGTAGAGAAGAATAAGAAATTTATCAAGGGTCTGTCAAAGAAATATTTGAACCGAGTCACTGCCCATATCAAGCTTCCTTTCAATGAAGTAGTAGAGATGGCGTACCGCTATGAGGAAAATGATGAGTCTGGACCGCAGGATAGAGGGAAAAGTCAAGGCAACAACTAGAAGGAACAGGCTAACAAGAAACAGGAGGCGAGCAATTCTTCTACAGCTAAACCCCAAGGGAAGAAGAGGGATAGGAGCAAGGTGACATGCTATAACTGCGGCAAGATTGGGCATTTTGATTACGAGTGTAGAGCACCTAAAAGGGTCAAGAGAAATGATTCAGGCCCTAGTCAGAACCGTGGTCAGAATCCGCAGAACCGTGGTCAGAATTCTCAGAATCGTGGTCAGAACCCAGGAACACCCAGGATTGCTATAACTGCCATAAGCCGGGGCACTTTGCCAGAAACTGTCACCTGTTGAAGAAAACCGAAGTGGCACATGTTTATGAGGGAGCAGTTGCACCAGCTTCGACTGAGGGGCCTGATAAACCCGATGTCTTAGGAGGTACGCTTAATATTAAGAACATCCCTATTACTGTCTTATTTGATACTGGTGCTACACGAAGCTTTATTTCTAATGATGCGATTAAAAAGTTGAAACTGAAACCAAGGAAACTCAAAAATTTGATTAGAGCTAATAGCCCGATAAGAGGTTCTCTTATTCTTGATCGATATTATAGAGTACCTGTTTCTTATTCTCGCTGCAAATTTCCCTTTGACTTGATCGTTATGAGTTTCTCCGGTTATGATGTCATTCTTGGGATAGATTAGCTGACAAAATACGAGGCCGAAGTCAAATATGCTGAAAGAATTGTCAAAGTTAAAACTAATCTCGGCAATGTATGTATCCCCTGCCATGGCTCAGCCACCGACAGGAAAACATTCTGGTCTTCTCTAGAAGTTACCCCTACTTCTATTAAGGATATCCATGTCGTCAAAGATTACCCTGATGTATTCAAAGAAGTTGAGGGCTTACCTCCGCATAGAGAAATCAGCTTCCGAATTGATTTAGCTTCGAATGCGAGGCCTGTCGTACATCCCATTCGGAGAATGTCGCCAAAAGAAAGAGAGGAGATGAAAAATCAAACCAAGCAGCTTTTGTGGAAGGGTCTGATCAGGCCCAGCTTCTCAGAATGGGGAGCAGCAGTGGTGTTCGTCCCAAAATCAGACGGTACTCTCAGGCTATGTGTAGACAACCGTGATCTCAACAAACAAACTCTGAAGAACAAATACCCACTGCCTCGTATTGATGACTTGCTTGACCGCTTGCATGGGGCACAAGTATTCTCTAGGATGGACCTAGCTACAGGCTTCCATCAACTTCGCATTGCAGAGGAGTGTGTGCCTTTAATTGCTTTTAGAGGACCGGATATCTTTTATGAATGGCTAGTAATGCCCTTCGGTCTATGTAATGCTCCAGCATATTTTGTGAATCTGATGAATAGAGTGTTTAGAGATGTTTTAAATAAATTTGTGCTCGTGTTCATCGATGACATCCTCATCTTTTCTAAATCCACTGCTGAGCACGAACAGCATCTGAGAGAAGTCTTAGAGATTTTGCGAAGAAATGTGCTGAAAGCAAAATTTTCTAAATGCATATTCTGGCAAGAAGAGGTGAAATTCCTCGGCCATGTTGTATCAAAGGAAGTCATCTCAGTAGATCCAGGAAAGATCTCTGCCATCCAAGAATGGAAGCAGCCTAGAACTCCCACAGAGGTCAGAAGTTTCTTGGGACTGGCCGGCTATTATCGAAAATTTGTCAAAGATTTCTCGAAGGTAGCTTGCCCATTGACAAACCTGACCAAGAAACATACAGAATTCAAGTGGACACCGGAATGCGAGACAGCTTTCCAAGAGCTAAAGAAGAGGTTGACCAATGCTCCTGTGTTGACCATCATAGATGGCAATCAGGATTTAAAGGTCTGGACAGACGCCTCTAAGCAAGGTTGTTTCTTTTATAAATTAACATGTCAGAGATAACATTTTTTCTTTGATGTCAAATCTCATTTTAACATGTTATCCCTTATTTATTTAAGGTAATGGTGCGGTGCTGATGCAAAGAGACAGAGTAGTCGCATACGCTAGCCGTCAGCTGAAACCGCATGAGAAGAATTATGTCACGCATGACCTTGAACTAATGGCCATTGTGTTTGCTCTTAAAATATGGAGGCATTACCTTTTGGGTGAGAAGTTTGAAATTTACACGGATCACAAATCCTTGAAACACCTTTTTACCCAAAAAGATTTGAATATGAGTCAGCAACGCTGAGTTGAATTTCTTGCAACATATGACCTGGATATCCTATATACTCCGGGAAAAGCCAACGTTGTAGCCGATGCGCTCAGTAGAAAGAATGCAGAATGCAACAATCTCATTATCACCAGTCTCATTATCACTCCTACTTTGATTGATAAAGTTTCTGCTCTTCAGAAGAATGATAAATTTATTCAGAAGCTTTGTGACCGAGTTCGTAAAGGCGAGGCCTCAAGTTTCCAGATTGACAATAATGGGACCCTTAGATTGCAAGGGCGAATTTGTGTGCCTGACATTGCTGAGCTAAAAAGAGAAGTGATGGATGAGTGCCACAAATCTAAAATCAACGTCCATCCAGGTGTAAACAAAAGTTACCATGATCTCAAGCGCACCTTTTGGTGGAAATCGATGAAGAAAGATATTTCTATTTATGTTGCTAGATGTTCCACTTGTCAGCAAGTTAAAAGTGATCAGCAGAAGCTGGCCGGTTTGTTGCAACCACTGGGAGTTCCAGGTTGGAAGTGGGAGGAAATTTCTATGGACTTTATAATTGGCTTGCCCCGAAGCAGAAAAGGCAACGTTAGCATATGGGTGATTGTCGACTGCTTAACAAAGTTTGCCCATTCCATCCCTGTTCGGTTCAATAGAACAGCTCGTAGTTTAGCACAACTCTATCTTAAAGAGATAGTCAGACTGCATGGGGTTCCCAAAAGCATTGTCAGTGATCGGGATCCATTATTTACCAGCAAATTCTGGGAAGCTTTTCAAGAAGAGCTTGGGACCAAGTTGAATCTGAGCTCTGCCTATCACCCTCAGACAGATGGCCAGACTGAGAGGGTGAATCGTATTTTGGAAGAATTATTGCGCGCTTGCATCATTGATTATGGCGGTTCATGGGAGGACCACTTGCACTTGGTGGAGTTTTCCTATAATAATAGCTACCAAGCAAGCTTGGGGATGTCACCATTTGAATTACTTTATGGCAGGCCGTGCAGATCTCCGGCATGTTGGGTGGATCCAGGCAATCGACTAGTCTTGGGCCCCGACATGGTTCGTGAAGCATCGGATAAGGTTGACTTGATTAAGAAGCGCTTGTTGACTGCTCAGAGCCGAAAAAGAGCTATGCAGACCAGCGAAGAAGGAATCTAGAATTCTCTGTGGGTGATCGAGTATACTTGAAGATTTCTCCTTTGAGAGGCATGATTCGTTTTGGGAAGACGGGAAAGTTGGCACCGAGATTCATTGGTCCATTCCCTATTCTCGAAAGGATTGGTACTCTCGCTTATAGAGTGCAGCTACCTGACTGGTTGCCAGGGGTGCATGATGTATTTCATGTGTCTCAACTCCGCAAGCATGTTCACGATCCAGATCTGATAGAGGATGAATTAAATCAACAGGTCCTAGATATTGCTCCAAATCTGACAGTGAGGAAGGACCCGATTAAGATCATTGGCAAAGAAACCAAAATTTTGAGGAACAAGAGGATCAACCTAGTCAAGGTTCAATGGAGTGGGGATCCTAGACACTGTACTTGGGAGACAAAGGATAGCATAAAAAAGGCTTACCCCAAGTGCAGAGTGGATATCTCCGAGTAACTCTTGTATTGAGGTACGTTTATACCAATTTACATTTTCCCATCTTGGTTCCTACTTTGCTTTGTTTCCTTTTCGAGGACGAAAATTCTTAAGTGGGGGAGATTAAAATGACCCGGAAATCCGAACCAATTTAAAAAATTTATTTTAAATTATTTGGTGGAAAAATGTGGCAGAAATTAAAAAATTTCATTTTTAAATAATATTAGAGCCAGTGAAAATAGTCAATTTTCAAACGATCTCTGTTTTCGACGAAACCACTTTTGTTGGAACCGGAATGTTGAATTATTGCTAGGTTTCAATTTTTAGAATTTTTCGAATTAATATGTGAGCATGGCGAAGGAAAATGTGTTTGGTCGATTACAGTCAAATTTAATCGACTGAAAAATAGCCATTTTTCAAACAGTCTCAGAATTCGACGAAATTAATTTTGTTAGGACCGTATCGTCATAACAAAGACAAATATATTTTTTCTGGATTTTTTTGAGTCCGTTTGTGGCCTCGGTGAATTTATTTATGCAGACGAATTAAATTAATAAAGGAATTAAATATTAAATTAAATAATACAGGCCACAGACAGCCGTTTGGGCTGACGGGACCTGTCCCGTTGGATCCGGAATATGGGCTATTGGCTAGGGTCACTTTCTGCTGGACTGAAATTGAACCGGTTTGAAAGATATGGATTTAATTACAAAAATACATTAAATAATATTATAAATATTGGATTTTAAAACCCTAATTCACTATTCATGTTCTTCTGCCGCCGCCGCCCCCCAAATCAATGGCCACCCTTCTTCGAAACTTCCTCCTCTAATTCCTCTTCCATCTCCACGAGTTAAAACCCAATCCCTACACCATATCGAAGCCCTTTCCACCACCTCCACATCCATACGGGGGTTGACCCGAACCAACGCCTGCACATCGAGAACTGGGCCTGCAAACAGGCGCTGTCGCGACCGGAATTCCACCCCCAGGGCCGCGCGAGTTGGACGTGGACCCCACCGCCAGGAGCGCCACTCCGAGCTCCCCATCGTGACGCCCACCGATCAGCACCTCGACCCCTGTACGGGCAGCGAACCCGAACCCAAGTTTTGAACGGCACGTGAAAACATACGGCCGATACTTTATTTGGGGAAGAAAGGTTATTTTCTTAACTAATTTATTAATTAATTAATTTTGATTTGCAAAATAAACAAAGGTTTGATCTTTATTTTTGATTTACAAAATAAAACAAAAAGTTAAATTTCTATTTTTGATTTGCAAAATAAAACAAAAATTTAATCTTTATTTTTGATTTGCAATAATAACAAAGGTGGAATCTTTATTTTGACTTACATAAAATGAACAAAGATTGAATCTTTATTTTGTTTATGATTTCTAAAATAAAGAAAGTTTAAATCTTTTAAATTTTAATTAAAGGATAAATAAAGATTAGATATTTTATTTTGATTTACAATATAAAATAAAGATTAGATGTTTTATTTGATTTACAAATAAAACAAAGATGAGACCTTTTATTGTGATTCATCGAATTTAAACACCAGATCATATATTGTGTTGTATGTGTAGACATTGAAATGACGATGTTGGGTAAATAGAAATGGTTAGACAAAAACCATTATTTTTTGTTATCATATTTTGACACCAAATTGAGTTGAGTCCCTATAGGAAAAATGTGCATTAAGAAGACAATTAGGGAAAATTTACATTTTTCTATTGAATAAAGAGAAATAGAAAATTTACATTTTTCTATTATAATAAAGAGTAATAGGAAATTTACATCTTTCTATTGTATTAAAGAGAAATAGAAAATTTACATTTTTCTATTATAATAAAGAGTAATAGGAAATTTACATCTTTCTATTGTAATAAAGAGAAATAGGAAATTTACAATTTTCTATTGTAATAAAGAGAAATAGAAAATTTACATTTTTCTATTATAATAAAGAGTAATAGGAAATTTACATCTTTCTATTGTAATGAAGAGAGATAGAAAATTTACATTTTTTTTTCTATGTAAAATATAAGATTTACCTTTTTCTAGGTGAAGATGAAAGATTTACTATTTTTCTTTGTAACAATGAAAGGTTTACATTTTCCAATGTATAGATAAAAGAATTTACATTTTTCATTGTAAAAGAAAAGGAGATAAAATATATACATTTTATAAAAACATAAAAATTTCATTTTTATGTTATAAAAATGAAATAGGATAAAAAGTTCATTTTTATGTTATTAAAAATGAAATAGGATAAAAATTTCATTTTTATGTTATTAAAAATGAATTAGGATAAAAAGTTCATTTGTTTGTTATTAAAAATGAAATAGGATAAAAAGTTCATTTGTATGTTATTAAAAATGAAATAGGATAAAAAGTTCATTTTTATGTTATAAAAATGAAATAGGATAAAATGTTCATTTTTATGTTATTAAAAATGAAATAAGATAAAAAGTTCATTTGTATGTTATTAAAAATGAAATAGGATAAAAAGTTCATTTGTATGTTATTAAAAATGAAATAGGATAAAAAGTTCATTTGTATGTTATTAAAAATGAAATAGGATAAAGAGTTCATTTTTATGTCTTTAAAACAAATAGGATAAAAGAACATTTTTTACATTTTAATCATCATTTTTGTTGCATTAGAATTGGCGAACAAAAATGTCATTTTTATTGAATATAAAAATATACGATGTTGAAACATCATTTTTGTTGCATTAGAATGGGCGAACAAAAATTTCATTTTTATTGAATATAAAAATATACGATGTTGAAACATCATTTTTGTCGCATTAGAATTGGCGAACAAAAATGTCATTTTTATTGAATGTAAAAATATACGATGTTGAAACATCATTTTTGTTGCATTAGAATTGGCGAACAAAAATGTCATTTTTATTGAATATAAAAATATACGATGTTGAAAACATCATTTTTGTGGCATTAGAATTGGCGGACAAAAATGTTATTTTCATAGAGTAAAAGAAATGAATTTTAATAAAGGGAATCGCCCAATGGTTTATATATTTTATATAAATATAAAATATAAAATTAAACGAAACGAGCGCGGCAGTTCGCGTATCGACAATCGTAACTTCAAACGATTATATAGAAAGATCCGACCGTTGGATTTTCCCAAAACAGGAACCGTTAGGACCGCTTTGGGAAGAACTTTCCAACGATATAAATTTCATCAAAATCCGACGGTTAGATTTTAAGATATGTGTAAATCAAATTTTGGTAAAAGCAGCGCCAGGGCCGCCCATTGACCCGAAACGTCATTTATTTATTTCGAGCTATTTTTAATAAATAAAAATAGCGATAAATAGTTATAAATATATATGAAATGTTTTAAATTATAATTATGCGACAATTATTTGAAAAGGCCGAGTTTAACTCATTTCAAATAATTGCACGACGATTAAATCAAAGATGTAAGAAGACGATGGTTGAAGACCGGCGATCTTCACATCGAACGGACGTTGACTTCTGATACCTTAGACTGATTTGCTCCCAGGACAGGGTTGAAGCAGTACTTGTCCGGGCGTGTGTGTTGGTCGTGCGGATAAGCGAGCGCCTTTTTGGTGTCTCCGGTTTCGTTCAGACCCAGAACGGACTTATAAATGGATGCGTGTCTGACGTTGAAATTCACTTCATGTAATTAAATCGATTTCTATTAATATATGTCTGTCTCATGGTAGAGAATTTTATTCTCTACTTAACACCCTGATACGTAGTAATGGTTATCGATCGAATGGCGTTGAATTGTCAACGTGGCACGCCAGGATGCAACGATCAAGGCTTTGTTGAAAAGCAGGCCTTGTGGTCGATGATCAAAGCATGGCCTGTTTAGGCATAACTTTGTGTATAACGTGACTTCGCGAGCCTCACACCCCGGTATGAGACAAAAACGGGATATGGACCGTAGGGAGTGCATACGTTTCTTTCTAGCTAGAAGGTGGTGTTTGGGCTTTAACACGACCCGGCATTTTACTATGTGGATTATGGATTGAGGTACCTCTTTTTTTTATAGGCTGGAAGTGGTCATGTTATAGGTCCAAAGGGGCCGGGAAACATATGTTCAGGAATTGCCAATCCACTACCGTTAGGTGGGGACCGGCCCTACCGTTCCAAGGGTAGCCCATAGGTGTGATCCTGAGGCATTTGCTAGAGTGTCTCGAATCGGAAGAGGATGGTCCCTAGCCTCGACTTCATGACAGAAAACCAATTCCCAATACGACATATCGGTTTTGATTGTAAACTTATATACGGTGACATAGTAGGATAGGGTACTATGCCGTCTAGGATTGATATATTTATATTGAAGTATTTTAATACTACTTAGACACTAATAATAATATTAAAATATTACTTTTCACGTATTAAGCATGTTTGATCATCATAAGGGAAAACTCTATCCTCCTGTGTGCGTTGCATTGTGTGATAGGACTTGAGTCTTATGATGATTTCATTTTTCAAAAGTCATTTCGCTGTTTTATACAAATTTTATAAAATTATGCACTGGCAATCCAATGGAATAAACCCGTTCCGCATTAGCGGCGTGGTCCTGAGATTTGCCACGCAGTTAGATAATTTAGTTAAGAATTCTCACACCAGTCCCATGACTGACTCGTAGTTTGTTTCACTTTTGCAAACTCGGGTGCCCTCTTTCCACATGGGCAGCCAATTGACAGGTTCAGGTGATACATTCTGTTTGGAGCTTGCGTGGACGGAAGAAGAAGAAGAAGACCTTTTCTCTAGTTTTACTTCTGCTTTGAGACATTTTACTTTTTTATCTTTGATGTATGTGGAGGAGTTTGAGATTGTTTCTTTCCATTTGAAAACTTATTTCCCTTTTTGTTGAGACTCTTTATTTGGCTAAGTTGTATCCTGTACTGCGTACTCTGATGTATTGGATATTATGATGCTGATGACGTTTATTTCCGCTGCAATGGTTTATGTGTTATGATAATTATTTGAGATCTGTTTTTGTTGTAAATATGTTGTATTCCAAAATAATTATCCTTACTTTCGGTCCTCGGAAGTTTGGGGTCATCACAGGTATGAGAAATCTTACTTAACTTATCTAATAATAAGACTAATTACAGGACCACGCCGCTAACGCGGAATGGGTTTACTCCATTGGAGTGCATAAAATAAGTAAATCTTTAAAAACAACACAATGCTTTTTAGAAAAATGAAACCATTATAAGACTCAAGTCCCATCACAAAATGCAATGCAAACCTGAGGATAAAGTTTTACCTTATAATGGTCAAACATGATTGATACATAAGAAACAATAATCATTTGATATTATTATTAGTGTCTAGTAAGTTTAAAATGCTTTTTCAAAATAAATGTATCAATCCTAGATGGCATAACTACCATATACTATATCGCCATATATAGGTTTACAATCAAATCCTCAATGTTGTATTGGAAATTGGGTTTCCATCGTCAGTCAAGGCTAGGGATGGTCTCCTTACCGATTTGAGACACTCTAGAAAATGTCCTAGGGCTCGGATGCTGGCGAACCCTTAGATCCTGCAGGGCCGGTCCACACATACTTTACTGAATTAGTTATTCCTGAACACACGTTTCCCAGTCCTATCGGATCTATCTCTGAGCCATTGGAGACTCAATATCTGAGGTGCCTCATTCCATCATCCACATAAGTCAAAATATATGGGCTCTATACCATGATGCCACTTCTAGCTAGAAAGAAACGCCGTGCACTCCCTGCGTTCCCTTATCTCATTTCTGACTCTTACCGGGGTGTAAGGCTCACATAGTAACGCTATACACAAAGCTATGATAATTTAAGATGTGCTTTGATCATCAACCACAAGACTCTACTTTTCAACAAAAGTCTTGATCATTTGCATCTTAACATGCCACATTGATAATCCATGCCATGCATCTGATGTCTATCAATATACAACCTCTAAACTCGTATGTCTAAGAGAAGGGTGTTAAGCAAGAAAATAAATTCTTCATCACCAAACAGATATATATTTAATAGAAACCAATTTACATAGAACGAAATCCAACATCAGACACACATCCATTTACAAGTCCGTTTTGGGTTTGAACGAAACCGGAGGCACCTTATTCCTCGTCCCGTATGTCCAATACGGAAGAGAGGTTCTCGCATATCCGGACAATCAACAAGTATGTCTGGACAAATACCAGTTTGTCCCTTTACTGGGAGCTACCCAATTCAGGGCATCAGTAGTCGTCCATTCGATGTGAAGATCGTCGGTCTTCAACCACGGTCTTAAATGTCTTCGACTTTAAACTGTCGTATATTTATTTAAAATGA
Organism: Allium sativum; assembly: GCA_030737875.1. Taxonomy (NCBI): domain Eukaryota; kingdom Viridiplantae; phylum Streptophyta; class Magnoliopsida; order Asparagales; family Amaryllidaceae; genus Allium; species Allium sativum. The sequence goes on from CM060922.1 coordinate 1,054,216,597, forward strand.
GATTTAACTTGGCCTTTTCAAATAATTCTCGAATATATATAATTCAAATCATTTACTATCATTAATAATATTTTATAGCGATTTATCGCTATTTTTATTTATATAAAAATAGTCCATTTAATTCGAATGACGCTTCAGGTCAATACGCGGCCTTGGCGCTATTTTTATCCAAATTTAAATTACACATTTCTCGACATCTAACAGTTGGATCTTAACAAATTTAGTAACATTGGAAAGATCTTTCCAAAACGAACCCAACGGTTCCAGTTTTGAAAAAAATCCAGCGGTCGGATCTTTCGGTAATCGTTCAAAGTTACGATTTTGAAACGTGAATTACCACGCGTGATTCGTTTTATTTTAATTTATGTTTATATATTATATATATATAAATATAATTCATTCTACGATTTTAACTCCATTTATTTCATTTCATGTAAATTTTGTCCAATTCATATTCATGTTAAAAATTATATTTTTAACGGACAAAAATATTTTTCAAGACATGACTATTTAATTCACTTCATTAACATGTTAAAAATAATAATATTTTTATCTAACCAAAAATATTATTACATTTAATTCTTTTATACTACTTCACTAACATATTAAAGATGATGTTTTTATCTAACAAAACATTTTTAACATACGGTTCTTTTATTCTAATTTAACATGAAAAAAATTTCATTTTTATCAAACTAAACATATATTAACATGTAATCTTTTTAACTCTAACTAACATGTTAAAAGTGACATTTTTAATGGACAAATCTTAATTTAACATGTAATCTTTTTAACCCTATCTAACATGTTAAAAGTGAAATTTTTAATGGAAAATTATGCATTAACAAATGATCATTTTTCTACTTTTCTAACACGTAAATGATTACATTTTGATAAACAAAACATGGATAAATAAATGTTCATTTTTCTACGTTGCTAACATGTAAATGATTACATTTTGATAAACAAAACATGTAAAAATAAATGATCATTTTTCTATGTTGCTAACATGTAAATGATCATATTTTGATTAACAAAATCTCTTTAATGAATCAACCCTACAATAAAAATATAATTTTTATTGTCTAGTCTTTTTATTTAAAACATGATTCTTTTTAATGAATCAAACATAAACCAAAAATGTTATTTTTTATGGTTAAACATTTTAGTGAAAACATGTCTCTTTTTAATGAAACTAACATGCACTAAAAATGTCATTTTTAATGTTTAAAACATTTTATTGAAAATATGTCTCTTTTTAATGAAGCTAACATACACTAAAAATGTCATTTTTAATGTTTATAACATTTTATTGAAAACATGTCTCTTTTGTGATTCATATATACAATAAAAAAAATTGTTGTATAAACAATTTATTTCCAACATGACAAATCATACTTTTAACATGTTATTATTTTTAATAAATCAATAATAAAATAAAGATGTAATTTTTAATGTTGACATATTTTATTCAATCAATGAATATATTGTTTATTCATATATACAATAAAATTGTGATTTTTACTGTATAAACAAATTTTATCCAACATGAACATTTTATCTTCACATATACAATAAAAATATGATTTTTATTGTATAAACAAATTTAATCCAACATGAACATTTTATTTTCATATACACAATAAAAATATGATTTTTATTGTATAAACAAATTTAATCCAACATGAACATTTTATTTTCATATATACAATAAAAAAATGATTTTTATTGTTTAAACAAATTTTATCCAACATGAATATTTTATTTTCATATATACAATACAATCTAATCACAATCAATCAATTCACATATATAAATTTCACATCGCAATCAACAATTAATTTTATTTTAAATTAGAGATCTCACATTGTAAATTATAAATGGATATTTATAATTTAATTTCAACTACCTCATTAATGTTAACATTATTTTTAATATGTTAAACATTACAATCACAACATAATACAGTCAATGAAATCATCCATGGTTTTCAAACAATAGTGAATGTGAACTAACAAGCACCGTACAACATTTTATGATAATTAAAAATAGATAAAAATCAACATTGGAAATCGATGTATGCAGTTATGAAATAAATAACTGTAAAAATATTTTAGTCAGAGAGTTCTCACCTTGATCGATTTCCACTCCGTCAGTCTTTATTTCTGATTTTTATTTTAATAAAATTAAACAGGGTGTTTAATTTTATAAAACATCCCAGTCGCTTCATTTTTTGTGGTTTGTCCCAAGGCGTAGTATTTTTCATCGCGATTCCAACGAATCATGTTTTGTTCAATTCCGAAGAAGTATGAGAAAGTTATGATTTTTACAAGGTTGTATACATTACAACATCATAAACAATATAATTAATTATATAATTAACCTTAATTATATTGCTAATCCTTCTTCCTCCTTTTGTAAAAACGCACACATAGCTCCAGTATTTATCCAACCCATTACTACTGACTTTCATTCCTCTTACCGCTTTTGTTTCACCACCGAATCGCATGAAACCACAAACCACCACCATTCTCTGACAGCGCCAAACTCGCACCACCCAAGACCCCCACAATTCGCCTCCGACTTCAGCACCTTAGAGCGCGAGATTCTCTCAATCCGCTCATTAAAATTCGATCATGCCCGTTGGTGTTGGAGATCACGACATGATCTTAATTTTTTTTTGTTTGGTTGAGGAATTCGTTGAGTAGATTAGGAGAAGAAGGAAAAAGAAGACGGGAAGAGCGCAGCCATGGATTTTAGAAAAGGCGGCTACTTTATTTATGAAATTAGGGTTAAGGAAGTAAAAAGGATATATATAGTAGAGGAAATTATATATATATATTAGTGATTTTTCTAAGACCTGTCTATTTTATATGACTCATATATATGCTAAAGATAATATTTTCAATCAATTAGCATTTGTTTCATTTCCCTAGTGTGTATCTTCACATATATTAGGTTACAAGGAATTAAATTAGTTGACTAGGCATGATATATTTATTTTTCATTCAAATTTCAAAAGTTAGTAACAACGAGAGAGAGAATAAATGGAAAGAAATGAATGCTAGATTAATTATTTAATGCTAACTGTTAGAAAGTTTGCAACTTTTCAAATTTCAAAACATATAGTATTAAATATCATGTGTTATTACATAGATAACGTTAAAAGTTTTACGGTATTTTTTTTATGTGTTTGCTTCTGAATATAAACAACATAGTATAAAAGATAAGGGAATACATATATATAACAAAATCGAGAAAGGAGATTTAAAGGGATGTAGATTTAAGAAATGAGAATACAAATTAATATACATGTAAATTGAATGTAGGGAAGGAAATAAATGAATATTGCATTAAGGAAACAACGAAGAGGGGAAGGCATTGAAAATGAATGGAACTATTCACATTTCAAAATTAACTAAATAACGAACGTTACACTTTGAATAGACAAGGAAAGTATTAAAACGGATGGCTAAGGATATACACATGTATGTTGTTATAATTTATTTCATTTAGAATCTACATATTATTTTAAATCAACCTATCAGCATATATTAATAAATCTCAATAATAACATCATAATTTTATTTAAAAACTATTTTTTAATTCAATAACTTAATTTAAAAATGGAAAATTTTAATTCTGACGCATTTTCTGACAAAATTTCCTTAAAATAAAATTTTAAATTGGTTTTGATTTTCCGAGTTGTTACAATCTTCGCCACATAAAATCTTTTCGTCCTTGAAAAGGAATGGAGCTGGAAGTTGTTTAACTAACCAAATCAACTTTCATTCTTTTATTGGTTTCAATAATTTTTATTAGTTGAACAAATAATCACCCAACACAATCATCAATCAATTAGTTGATTAGCTTTTCAAATATATATAACTTTTATATATTCATAAACCATGTTTTCTAAGATCGGGTTATATATATAATCACAAATATGTTAATTATAAACTAGTCACTCTCAACTCATTCTAGGGCATTTCTAACCCCATCTCTAACGAGTTTTCTCATTCTAGGGTACTACCGATCCTATCTCTAATGAGTATTCTTTTATAGGATATTTCTAATCCTACCTCTGATGAGTCTTTTGTTCCATTCTAACGAGTTGTACCCCAAAGATTTGAGTTAACCAACGCCTTGATACGAACTGTAATGATACAGATTTCGCTCGGACCTAATCGATCGCTAAATCGACCAAGACCGTTCAAAACCCGGATACACTAACTTTGGGCATATAACACATCAGAACAAATAAAAGAAGACTTTTATAAACATCATAATAATGTTACATCAGAGTACACAATATATCAGAGTACATCAAAAAATAATACTACACCGAAAGATTAATTTACAATAAATTTAATACAATGCAGCGGAACCAATAAACTAACACAGTGGAACTCTGTCAATGCTCTGGACGCAGCTTTAAGCTTCAATCCAAAATCCTGCTTAATAAATCAATATCTGCAAAACAAACCACTCGACTGCCCATATGGAAAATACGGGCACCAGAATTTGCAAGTGAAACAAACTACGAGTCAGTCATGGGACTGGTATGAGACATCTTATTTAACTTATTTAATAATAAGGCTAATAACAGGACCACGCCACTAACGCGGAACATGTTTACTCCATTGGATTTCCAGTGCATAAAACAAACAGATCTTAAAACAACACAATGCTTTTTAGAAAAATGAAACCATTATAAGACTCAAGTCCCATCACACAATGCAACGCAAACCATAGGATAGAGTTTTACCTTATAATGTTCAAACATCATTGATACGTAAAAAACAATAATCATTTAATATTATTATTAGTGTCTAGTAAGTTTAGAACACTTTTCAAAAAAATGTATCAATCCTAGATGGCATAGCTACCATATACTATGTAGTCATTTATAGGTTTACAATCAAATCCGCAATGTCATATTGGAAATTGGGTTTCCAACGTGAGTCAAGGCTAGGGATGAACTCCTTACCGATTCGAGACACTCTAGCAAATGTCTCAGGGCTCGGACGTTGGCGAACCCTTGGATCCTGCAGGGCTGGTCCACACATGCTTTAGTGGATTAGTTATTCCTGAACACACGTTTCTCGGTCCTATCGGACCTATCTCTGAGCCATTGGAGACTCAATATCCGAGGCGCCTCATTCCATCATCCACATAAGTAAAAATGTCTTGGCTCCATACCATGACACCACTTCTAGCTAGAAAGAAACGCCGTGCACTCCCTGCGTTCTCTTATCCCGTTTCTAGCTCTTACCGAGGTGTGAGGCTCGCGAAGTAATGCTATACACAAAGCTATGCTAATTTAAGCTGTGCTTTGATCATCAACCACAAGACTTTGCTTTTTAACAAAAGTCTTGGTCATTTGCATCTTAGCATGCCACGCATCTTAGCATGCCACATTGACAATCAACGCCATGCAACTGATGTCTATCAATATATAACCTCTAAGCTCGTACGTCATAGAGAAGGGTGTCAAGAATGAGAATAAATTCTCCGCGACCAAACAGATATATATTTAATAGAAATCAATTTACACAGAACGAAATCCAATGTCAGACACACATCCATTTACAAGTCCGTTCTGGGTCTGAACGAAACTGGAGGCACCTTATTCCTCGTCCTGTATGTCCAATACGGAAGAGAGGTTCTCGCATATCCAGACAATCAACAAGTACGTCCGGACAACTACCACTTCGACCCTTTACTGATAGCTACCCAATTCAGGGGATCAGTAGTCGTCCATTCGATGTGAAGATCGCTGGTCTTCAACCACCATCGTCAATGTCTTCGACTTTGAACCGTCGTATTATTATTTGAAATGAAATTTAACTCGGCCTTTTCAAACAATTCTCGAATATATATAATTCAAATCATTTCATATCATTAATAATATTTTATAGCTTTTATCGCTATTTTTATTTATAAAAAAATAGCCCATTTAATTCGAACGACGCTTCAGGTCAATATGCGGCCTTGGCGCTGTTTTTATCCAAATTTGAATTACACGTTATCGGCATTTAACCATTGGATCTTAACAAATTTAATATCGTCGGAAAGATCTTTCCAAAACGAACCCAACAGTTCGGTTTTGGGAAAATCCGACGGTCGGATCTTTCGGTGTAATCGTTCAAAGTTACGATTCCGAAACGCGAACTACTACACGCGATTCGTTTTATTTTAATTTATATTTATATATTATATATATAAAAATATAATTTATTCTACAATTTCAACTCCATTTATTTTATTTTATGTAAATTTTGTCCAATTCATATTCATGTTAAAAAGTATATTTTTAATGGACAAAAATATTTTCAAGATATGACTATTTAATTCACTTCATTAACATGTTAAAAAATAATAATAATTTTATCTAACCAAAAATATTATAACATTTGATTCTTTTATACTACTTCACTAACGTGTTAAAGACAATGTTTTTATCTAACAAAACATTTTTAACATATGATTCTTTTATTCTAATTTAACATAATAAAAATGTCATTTTTATCAAACTAAACATATATTAACATGTAATCTTTTTAACTCTAACTAACGTGTTAAAAGTGACATTTTTAATGGACAAATCTTAATTTAACATGTAATCTTTTTAACTCTAAATAACATGTTAAAAGTGACATTTTTAATGGATAAATCATGTATTAACGAATGATCATTTTTCTACTTTGCTAACATGTAAATGATTATATTTTGATAAACAAAACATGTATAAATACATGTTCATTTTTCTACGTTGCTAACATGTAAATGATTACATTTTGAGAAACAAAACATGTATAAATAAATGATCATTTTCTACATTGCTAACATGTAAATGATTACATTTTGATTAACAAAATCTCTTTAATGAATCAACCCTACAATAAAAATATAATTTTTATTATCTAGTCTTTTTATTTAAAACATGGTTCTTTTCAATGAATCAAAAATATGCCAAAAATGTTATTTTTAATGGTTAAACATTTTATTGAAAACATGTCTCTTTTTAATGAAACTAACATACACTAAAAACGTCATTTAAAATGTTTAAAACATTTTACTGAAAACATGTCTCTTTTTAATGAAGCTAGCATACACTAAAAATGTCATTTTTAATATTTAAAACATTTTATTGAAGACATATCTCTTTGTTGATTCATATACACAATAAAAAAAGAATTTTTTATTGTATAAATAATTTATTTCCAACATGACAAATCATACTTTTAACATGTTATTATTTTTAATCAATAATACAATAAAGATGTAATTTTTAATATTGACATATTTTATTCAAACAATGAATATATTGTTTATTCATACATACAATAAAAATGTGATTTTTATTGTAGAAACAAATTTTATACAACATGAACATTTTATCTTTACATATACAATAAAAATATGATTTTTATTGTGTAAACAAATTTAATCCAATATGAACATTTTATTTTCATATATAAAATAAAAATATGATTTTTATTGTATAAACAAATTTTGTCCAACATGAACATTTTATTTTCATATATACAATAAAAATATGATTTTATTGTATAAACAAATTTTATCCAACATGAATATTTTATTTTCATATATACAATACAATCCAATCACAATCAATCAATTCACATATTCACATCGCAATCAACAATTAATTTTATTTTAAATTAGAGATCTCACATTGTAAATGATAAATGGATATTTATAATTTAATTTCAACTACCACATTAATGTTAACATTATTATTAATAAGTTAAACATTACAGTCACAACACAATACAGTCAATGAAATCATCCATGGTTTTCAAAGATCAGTGAATGTGAACTAACAGGCACCGTACAACATTTTATGATAATTAAAAACAGATAAAAATCAATATTGACAATCGATGTATACAATTATGAAATAAATAACTGTTAAAATATTTTAGTGAGAGAGTTCTCACCTTGATCGATTTCCACTACGTCAGTCTTTATTTCTGATTTTTATTTTAATAAAATTAAACAGGTTGTTTAATTTTATCAAAAATCCTAATCGCTTCAGTTTTTGTTGCGGTATGTCCCAAGGATTAGTACTTTTCATCGCGATTCCAACGAATCATGTTTCGTTCAATTCCGATGAAGTATGAGAAAGTTATGATTTTTACAAGGTTGTATACATTACACCATCATTAGCAATATAATTAATTATATAATTTACCTTAATTATATTTCTAATCCTTCTTTCTCCTTTTGTATAAACGCGCGCATAGCTCCAGTATTTTTCCAATCCATTACAGCTGACTTTCATTCCTCTTACCGCCTTTGTTTCACCACCGAATCGCATGAAACCACAAACCACCACCATTCTCTGAAAGCGCCGAACTCGCACCACCTAGGACCTCCCCCCAAATTCACCTCCGAATTCAGCGCCTTATAGCGCGAGATTCTCTCAATACGCTCATCAAAATTCGATCATGACCGTTGACGTTGGAGATCACGACAAGCTCTTCGATTTTTTTTTTTTGGGGAGTTGAGGTATTCTTGAGTAGTTTAGGAAAGAAAGGAAAAAGAAGACGGGAAGAGCGCAACCATGGACTTTTCAAACGGCGGCTGCTTTGTTTATGAAATTAGGTTAAGGAAATAAAAATGATATTATATAGTGGAGAAAATTATATGTATATATATATATATATACAATGATTTTTCTGTGACCTGTCTATTTTATATGACTCATATATATGTCAAAGATAATATTTTCAATCAATTAGAATTTATTTCATTTCCCTAGTGTGTCTCTTCACATATAGTCGGTTACAAGGAATTAAATTAGCTGAATAGGCATGATGGGACAATATTTAATTTTCATTCAAATTTCAAAAGTAAATAACAATGAGAAATAAACGGAAAGAAATGAATGCTAGATTAATTATTTAATGCTAATTGTTAGAAAGGTTGCTACTTGTCAAATTTCAAAATATATAGTATTAAATATCATGTGTTATTACATAGATAACGTTAAAAGTTTTATGGTATTATTATTATTATTATTATTTGTTTTCTTCTGAATATAAACAACATAATATAAAAGATAAGGGAATACGTATATATAACAAAATGAAGAAAGGAGATTTAAAGGGATGTAGATTTAAGAAATGAGAATACAAAATAAGATACATGTGAATAAAATATAGGAAAAAAATAAATGAACGCTGCATTAAGGATACAACGAAGAGGGGAAGGCATTGAAAATGAATGCAACTATTCACATTTCAAAATTAATTAATTAACGAACGTTACACTTTGAATAGACAAGGAAAGTATTAAAATGGATGGCTAAAGATATACACATGTATGTTGTCATAATTTATTTCATTTAGAATCTACATATTATTTTAAATCAACCTATCAGCATATATTAATAAATCTCGTTAATAACATCATAATTTTATTTAAAAACTATTTTAATTCAATAATTTAATTTAAAAATGGAATTTTTAAATTCTGACGCATTTTCTAACAAAATTTCGTTAAAATAAATTTTTAAATTGGTTCTGGTTTTCTGGGTTGTTACATTGTCAAACCTGCCAAATCACAAATTGATTTCCCCAAAAATACCACGGGTATAAAGCTAAGAGAGACAAAGTCCTCCGCCACCAAACGTAAATATATTTGAAGAGATCAACTTACGCGATCTATTAGATATATTATGTCATACATTCATCCTTATATGTTGTCCTCGGACTGGACAAACCGAAGGCACTATCCTGTAAATCCATTTTAGGCAATTTCTACATAGGATTTCCAGAAACAGCCCTAGCTTAAACTCCGTCTTCGGTTATCTTCATCATGTTTGATTCACAATTCTAACGCCCCTACGGAGTGGTTTTCACATAATAAATCTGATTCTGGTCTCTCCGTTTTAACAATGGTAAAATAGTCAATAACTTTAAATTCGGTTATTTAACTATCAAAGGAAAACATTCGTACACCCAACGATCTTATTCCCAAACGGAAATTTTATCGATCAACCATCAATCAACATTGAGCCCCTTAAATTAATTTAACCTTAATTTATTCGTTTACCAATTTCCTATTTTCCAATATTCTTAAAAACCGTTTAGCCCTTCGAAATTCTCGAAAAAACCATTCCATATATCCATGACTTTTTATTTTCTATATTTAGAAAATATACGCTATTAATATTGGAGATATTCCTATTCACGCATTTCTACTCTTCCACCTGCATTAGTTCCTTACTGTAAACTAGTAAGTGAACGACTTCTTAATATCAACCACGAAGGCCGAAACCAACATCATATCGACACTCATGAAACCATTCAAATTAACTAATCTCTAGTTAGTTTCTAATTTCCTTAACTCCATTCCTTAATTTCTTATCAATGAGTTCATTTTTCTATGCTTAGAAACATTTTTGATTTTATTCAGAAAATGTTCCCAAAATATTCCAATTTAATATAACTTGATCCTTTATCTTGAATACAGAATTATATTTTACAAATTAAATAAATAAACAAATCCTGATTTAAAACGGAAGTAAATAATAATTTCCCGAATTCGATATAATCGAATTTCAACTTGTAACTTTGTTTCGAATAATCTCTATTTGAGTAATGTTCCGAACTTCCAAGATAACTCACCATTTCATTTTAACTTGATTTCTAAATTCACTTTTCAATTTAACACTTCCAACATTTACCAATCTCCTTTTATAACCAATTAAATCTGCAAAACGTTTTCTTTTAAACCATTCCCACTGTAAACATGAATATTATTCCTATACAGAAAACTGGACTCGTTTTATCAAATAAATCTTGATTTAAATAGTCAATACTAATTTTAAGTTAAAATCCTCTCTATTGAGTTATTTTATAAATTTGCATTCATATTTCATTTATAAGTAAACCTCTCGTTAATTATAAATCAAATCTATAATTAAGTCTTGACGTCATATTCGATTATAATTTATTGGTTCCAAACCAACCTTAATTATATTGTCAAATTCCAAATTATATACTATATAATTTCTAGAAATAAATCATTTTAAATAGCATTCGACGTCGTCGAATTATAATTACAAATCCTTTTGATTTTTATTAAGTCCTATTCACATTTTGAACATCGAAATAAATTCCATTGTTTTCCTTTGAAAACAATTCCCATTTCCCATTTTAGTTCGTTCTTGAATTTATATTTCAAATTTATTTAATCACAATTATTTCGTATCATTTATAAATCAAATCATTTGTTCTAATATAATTAAAAACAACTTATTATACCCTATCCAATCGAAGTTTCAATCTCTATCTTAAAAATAGAAATTCCCTTTTTAAAACCCCAATTTCTTTCCAAAATATTTAAATATATTTTATAGTATTTTAATATCAAATATTTCAGGTCAATGTTGTTCAAACATCCCAACCACACAATAATCAACCACAGATTATTCGTCACGTTATATAATGCAATATATGAAAACAATAATATAATTATCGAGGAATCCTGTTGGATCCCTCCAACTTGTTTCTCTGCATCCATATATGTTAATCAATATAGATAACACTAATTTCATAACAATATGTGATAATAAAATTAATAGAACCAATATTTAACCAATGATTTCATATATATATATATATAACTACATATATAATTTCAACCAATTTATTTGCAATTCATCCAAACTATCATTACACAACAATCAATCATCATTTATCAATTCTAAAATACATTTAAAAATATTATAAAGCTGGACAGAGTAAGTGTGTTTACTCGCATTGGTCGTTAATCGTTGAAAAATAATTAATGTCAGTTGATTCGAATCAGAAGTTAAATTTTGCCATAATTAGTGATATGCTCCAAATCACTTCAGACCAGCTTCATAGCGTAGTCCGTGTCCATACGATTGCAATGTGACAAACCGTTCACCAAACTGACATTGTATGACCATGATATAACATTTATAAGTTAACATGCTATAAAATTTAATATATAAACTTAAATTTATTAATTAATTGCTTGGGCTATATGTCATCCCGTTAAAGCGCATGCGCACCTATTTCCAGACTTGAACAGTAGTCTTTCTCCGCCAATTCGAAAAAAAAAACGCGATCTTCTGTTCCCCTATACTAATTTCACCATTACGAAAACCTCATGCTTCCCTTATTTCCTCCCTACTCCAATGAATGAACCTCCAAACTCACACACACTAATACCCATGCACAACATGCCTCCGTAGATTCTCCCAATGCATGTACAAGAACATGCACTGCACCCACCATTTCATCAACTCGAACTGATCCCGCGTGCTGCCAAACTCCTCTCCCCATCACCGTTGACAAAGTTGTGGCTTCCTCCCTCAACCTCAAGGACGCGATCTGGTGAAGCTTTAGCGTGCTAAATGAACTCCTCCTTTTAGTATTCATGAAACAAACTGCTCCTTTATATTGTTACATGCCATTAACCGAAATTCTCACATCACATTCTTCCCCTTCCAATTCTTTTCCACCTCTCATCATTTTCATGTGCCTTCCTTCAAAACAACACACACTGTCTTCCCTTCACGAAAACGTTATTCGAATCACCAGTGGACTCCATCAGTATTTTTCCTTTCAAACTACTTAAAACTTACTGATCTGCTCGCATCCCAATCCAGCCCCCAACGCTACACTCACAACCTTTCGCGGCATCGCCCAACTCCGGTTATCACCACCCAAGGTCGGCGCAGTTGAAAGAAAAGGCCGAACCCAGTTTCGTGCCCACCAGGTTGAAGGGGTAGTTACGAGTAATGAAAGTGTATGAGTTTTTTTTCAATGTCTTGCTGTGTCGATGAATTTATGAGAGATTAGTCATTGCTTTATACAGGCAAAAACACGATATGTCCATATTGTCGTGGTATATATAGTATGAAGGATGCTTAACAGTTAATAAAATAAAACAATACATAATAAAATAAAAATAATACTTCGTTACTAAGTTTATGGCAGGTAGTACAATTTAAAGAACATAGGCTGTACGCGTTGCTAAAACTTAATTACTAATTTTATGGATACAAGGATGACAGTCTACCAAATGAGAGGCCACGATCTGTTGTGTACATGAAGGAACGTGTATATATATAAATCAACTTTACTTCTTAGCTAAGAAACAGTGTACCTATCATGTACATTCCGTTCACTTACGAACGTACGTTGACAAAACTAAAAATATCGTTGTGACAAGCAATGTGCTACGGTCCTAAAAATATAGTAATATAGACAAGTTAACTTATATTGTAATATCCAAAAATATTGATATAGGATGTAAAATACTTCAAAATAAGAAGTTGCTTATTTTCAAAAATAAAAATTACCAAAAAATTCTGTAAATTAAATTAACAATACATCTTGAAAACCTTATCCAAATTCGAAACTAAAATTTAATTATATTAAATAAATCATTATGGTTTATAAACGATTCAATAACGACTATTTGAAAATTTGATTTGGACATAACTTACAATATATAAGACGAAATCTTGATTTTTCACTTCCATTAGAGAAATATAACCAGTTAGATTCAAATGTTTCTTGTTTCATAGAATTCCGACTTAAAACGGATTCTTTATATTCAATTAAAGTTCAAAACTTAATATTATGAACTACCGCGACGTTACGAGCTCGATTTTAATTATATTATAATTAATATGTTCGACTGTCGTTTAAATAATAAATTCGTTATTATAATTCAATTCTAAACTGAATTAAATATCTTATATTATCTAATTTACACAGTACTGAAAAATCAACTAATTTCGACCATTTTGGAACCAATATTAGTATTCCATTATTATATTAATTATATATACGAAATATTTGAATTTAAACCTTTTAAATTATCAAACCAATATGTTAAAATAATTAATTAAATTAATTATTAAATTGCTAAAATTCTGGGATGTTACAACATTAAAAATTGATCATCTACGCGAACTAGATGAAGAAATCCCTATATTGCTCTGCAAGTAGGAAAAAATATTTCCTCCATGTTTTTTTAAATGTTATGGCGTGTTTACCTATTCATCTTCCATTAAAAGCATGTCTTTGAGGGCCTATGCAATATGGATGGATGTATCCATTTAAAAGGTATATTGATATTTAGCTAATTAAATATTGGTTAATGAAATATATATAAAAAAATTAATTTACAATAATTCTGAATAGGTATTTAAATCATACAAAGAAAAAAGTATGACAGAAAGCTCATGTTGAAGTTTCAATTTGTAGATCATACATCGAAGAAGAAGCTTCTCTCATTATTTTAGTGACCTTGTGAGCATATCATTTGAAAGTACTACACGTAATGATAAAGGCATTGATCAAGATGATTGTTAAGCAACTTTATCTATTTATAAAAAACATGGTCGGCCTTCTGGTAAATGTGTGGAAGCATGGTTGGATGATAGAGAATATTATGCAACACACATATATATTCTTCTCAACTGCACTGAAGTTGCATCGATCGTTCAGTAATGAACTTATATCATCAACACATGTGTATCTTTAATTATAATGTAACATTTATCCTATAATTGCAGCATTTACGAATCACAACATCCAAATGGCGATATCAACAAATAATTCACTACTTGGTTTACTAATTACATTTTTGATACAACAAACTATGTTGTAGATGAAGGAATGAAACATTTAGCTATGGGGCCAAAAAGGAAAGTCAAGACATATCCAATATTCTTTATCAATGGATATAAATTTAATACTAAAAAATATGGTGTTGAATAATTAACTAACAACATTTCGGTGTATTTTTTAAAGGTAGTGATGATCCAAATGACCATATAATGATTTTTATGGCGTACTAACCCAAATTTTGCAATTATCATTTCACACGACCCATAGAATAAGTATTTTTGTTTAAATGCAACTAGTTCAGCAACGTTCCAGGTTTTGGAATCAACATACACCCAGAATATAATCTTATAGAAATAAAACATACTTCGCGTTATTATAAGTACGATCCTTTTGTACTTGCCAAACAAGCACTTCAAGTATATTACGCTCCTTATCCATCTCTAAGAAGAGACAAAATAGATTGATTGGCTATTTTTAAAACAAATGCAAAGTTTACATTTGACGGACAAAATATTCCCGACGAAAAAGCTTATCAAAAAGATATCGAGAAAAATAGAGGAACAGTAATAACAGATTTAAACAATTTTCAGACCTCTAAACGATGAATCGAATGCATCAATTGAATGATTCGAGACTACAGATGAACCATATATAGAGGAGGAAATAGAGTCAAAATCTGAAAGCGACAAGGACTAATCAATAATCCATATTTTAGAAAGGTAATTTTATGTTATGTCAAGCCATATTGTTTGTTTTACATAGTCTTTTATGTTATGTCATACTGTTTGTTATTATCAACCGACCATTTGGTCTGGTTCCCAAAAGTACACAAGACACGCTTGACTCAACAAATTGTGTGACGCAAAAGTCCGAAGTGTGCCCAAGAAGCTAAGGCCCACGGGAACAAGCCGGGAAAGGTTCATGTGAGCAAAAGCCTCATAGCTCTCAAAACTATGTTACTCCCATAATTTCGAACCCCTATGCTTCGAACCCCATATGTTTCGAGCCCCATTGGTTTGTGTCTCTTAAGCCTCGTACCAGTAATCTCGAATCCCTCGAGCCTCGTACTCGAAGTCTCGAGCCCCTCTAGCCTCGTGGCCTTAAAGTTGGAACCCCAACACTTCGGAAATTAACGTACCCCACGGGGTACGAATTTCCTAAGGGAGATAAGGGGGGCCCGAGTTTCTGGGGGCCTGCATTGGGGATCCGAGGAGAACCATTATGGTTCCCTTCTCCTACCTACTCGCACCTAACCACCCCAGTACAAATACCCCCAAGCTCACACTTAAAGGGGTCGGAATTGGCTGATTTGACATCTCTTGAGAGTTCCAAGTGACATCTTTAATGGCATCCATGGTTTGAGGATAAAGAAGGACAAAAATGACTTTTTCTCAGTATTCATATATGATAATTATGACCTCAAAATACTTAGAAATGTTTGTAAAAGGATATCATGAGATATTCCTAAGCTTGTAACTCTTTATTGTCAATAAAATATCAGTGACTCTTCCAAAGTAGAAGTAGGCCCCTTTCAGGGCCGAACCACTATAAATCTCTTGTGTTATTTACTGCTTTCTGCACTTATATTTCGACGCGAAACTAATATTCTTAAGTAATTAAGAATCTTGGGTGTTTACGATAAATTTTGCCGTCAACATTCTAGTGCTTTCAATGAGAAAACTCGGATTCGCGTCTTTGTCGCACATCTCCATCTCGACTTTGATGCGCTTTAGGTTTCGTTCGTAACCTACCGTTGGGTCCGCTTACGATGGTTAAGAAGACAAAAATCAAATGGTCGACTCTTCTGCTGCAGCCGAAGCTATAATACCTCGGAAAACTCAGCTGGCGGATATCCCGAACGAAGCCGATAACCTTCCACATGTGGACCCCGATGCTCCCATAACCCAAGCGTAGATCCATACGCTTAATAAGAGTTATGTAAGTACAGCTGTTAAACTCAATCAGGCGTTGAATAATATCGACCTTATGCGCCAACTCCAATAAAGTCAATGCATCGTCGCTCGAACTCAGCTCGCTCAGAACAGCGCCTGAACTTGTCGTACTATCTCAGAAACCTCTTCTTCCAAATCAAGGGGCCCACATCAAAGGAGGAGGTTCAGTCTAATCGAAAATGTTGTCGTCCGCTCCAACACTCATACCAATGGAAATGACAATGGTAACAGAAATTTGTTTTCTCTAAACTCTTGGGTGCCCATATTTGTATGGACAGTCAAGTAGTCAAGATTTTTCAGATTCACTTGGAAGAGCTAGAAGCAGGAGGCTTCACCAATTAACTATAGACTATCATATTTCCGCTGTGTACTATGTTGTATCTGGAAATAGGTGTTTATAACTGTTCCAGGAATAACTGTTGTGCTCTGATAATGGTATGTATATACAGTTGCTGATTTGTATTTCAAAAGTTATGTTATTTAATATATTTTGTTCGTTTCGTAGTGAGATTTGCATTCTTCGTTTTTCTTCTATTCTAACTTTTCTTTCTTTCTATTTCTCATCCTCTAACTTCTTTCTAATAATGATTCATATTTCTATGCAATTTGGGTTGGACGTGTGGTGTTATTAGTCAACTCAGATAGTAGGAATTTGCGGGCCGTTACAAACCAACAACAGGGTCGAACTCAAATAGCGTCAGATCGGCACCCCGAGCACGGGAGTCCGTGTTGCTGCTCGAGTCTCGAACCAACAAAGAGACCGAGTATAAATAACACCTCTCGAGTCCTGAACCTGCGATGCGATCGAGTATTAATAAACCTATTCGAGTCTCGAACCAACAACGAGACCAAGTATAAATCATTCCGCTCCCAAGTCCCCGGGCTTGGGGGCAGCACATCAGCCAAGCTAGTGTGATACCGACCACTCCCACGTCTCCATTTGACCCATCGGGTCAGGATCCCGTAACCTCTCGAATCTCGAACCAACGACGAGACCGAGGATAAATCATTTCGCTCCTAAGTCTCTGAACTTGAGAGTGGAACATTGGCCACCATTTGACCCAATGGGTCCGGACCCCGGTACCCTTTGGCGAATAAACAATGCCCTCGCACTCTAAACACGAAGGAATGGTGGGATAGCCAAAATCGGACGAATCACGACGTCCATGCCTTCTCACAACTTAGGAATAACGAACTCTGGTCAGTCCAAGGGAGAGGGCACCTGGCTTGGATTTCATATACCTCAGGATCCCTGAACAAAGGGAACCCAACAAGTGGACCAGCGTGCGATGTCCGCACGACTGGGGACACCCCCAAAGCGAGGTCACCAATCACTTTCGCTTAAGTGTAATAATAAGTACGCTTGTCCCAGTACATGACGCTGGAAAACATAAGACGATAATTCGAACACTTAACTAAAATGCAACTTAAGAAATTTTAATAAATATTTCCTTTTAACATATCAAAAGCAAACTACATATCTAATATCTTTCTTTCTAACGACAGGGGGTACATGAGAACCACACCGTGCCTCCAAAGACCAAAAGCGAGGGTCGTACTTGTGTATACTATCGGCCTACATAACCAAAATGTCGGTAATGTCTATAACAATCACCAATACTACTCATCTTTCTTCTTTTGTACAGATTCAGCACTAGGTGAGTCTCCAGTGATGGGCCTCTTCTTTCCAAAGCCGCTCCCTTTTCCCTCCTCTGCCCTTCGTAGGAGTGACGGACTTGTTAGAAACCAAGGTGCGCCTTCCGCCTTCATCCTCTCCACTTGTAGTATCTGTGATTTCCATGTGGGAAATGTATTGTAGTGGTTTGGGGGCAACACCAGAAGCAAGGGCCAGCACAAAATCACCCACTCTTAGAGCTTTCTTGGCCTCTAGCTCCACTTTCTTCTTAGCCTCTCTGGCAGCCTTCCGATCGTCTAGCTTCTTGCATTTGAGCTTCACAACGTCATCAGCCTTGAGCTTCCCATAAGTGGTTGTGGCTTTCTGTTTGGCAGCATCAACGACTTCTTTCTTCCTAGCCTCATTGGCAGCTCTTTTCTTCCTGGCCACTTCGGCAACCCTCATCTTCTCTGCCTCACTATCGGCCTTTTCCTTGCCACCACAGCAGCAGCCTTTTTCTCAGCATCCTGCCTATCCCGTGCCTCTAGAATGGCAGTCTCATCTTCTCCTCCTTCTCTTCAGACTTTACCACCATCTAAGATTTTGTTACTTCCTTCATTGCCTGCATTGTCGGTACGTTCGCCTCCATGGGGACTGTCACATGGACACTCTGGCGATCCACAACCTCTCCTTCCTCCTAAAGGTCCTTATAAATATGGGACCCTACCTCAACATCTGAAAACATGTCCATGTTGCCACTTTCGTCTCCGAATTGTATTCCTTGTAATCCCAATCCAGACTCTGTTATTTGGAGAAGCATAGGGAAAAGCTGGTGTCGCATCCGCTCCAGAATGTGCTGCACAGTAAAAACACAACCATTTAGTCCAAGAATTCAATAATCACATCATCTTTGGGTATTCAAGGTAGCAAAAATTTACCTCCAGAAAGAAATGGTGTGGTATGATAGGGAGTGTGCTCGCTGTAGTGGTCAAAGTAGATCCAGTCACTCCCAATCCTGGATGCTCGGGATCATACTCAGCTGAGGCCTGGGATGGGACAGTAGGACAACTGGTTGGGGAAGATGCTGGAGCTGGCAGCCGGTAGGAGATTTCCGCAAATGTCTGAGTGATGACTACACTCTTAGTAGTTATAAATTTTCCCATTTCAGTAGCGTGCTTCGCCAGTCTCTACCTCTCTACATCCTTCTGCAACAATCTCCTCCCTTCCTCCTATTTCTTACGCTTGTCCTCCGTCAAGAGATCGATCATTAGCTAATTCTCATTCAAAGATCCCATATCCACCTAACGTAGACGAACCTCATACGGTACCAACCTCTCCCATTTTTGGGCCAGCACCCGAGCATAGTCTCCGACCCACGAGATTCCATGAAATCATAAAGCCTTGATGTATATGTTTCGGACATGCTCCTTTAAGTATGCCTCCACCCTGACCTATGCATCCTCGATCTCCTCTCTCAAGCTGATCACTTCCCTCTAGTGCTTGACATTCAACTCATCCACTAAGCTCAATATATCCTTATTACCGGCTTCAGTTTCCTCCATCTCCTTCCTAGCCACCTCCAGCTGCTTCCTCATCTCGGCATCCTCCTCCTGAATCTTCTAAGTCCCCACTTTCTCAGCCTTCTAACCTCTCGTTCTCCTTACTCAAGGCCTTATTATCCATTTGAAGCTAGGATACACTTTTATTATCCCTCTTCAGTTCAGCGTTCACCTATACCACCTCAAATTTGTCCCTTTTGAGGGTCGTATTCTCAGTTGTAAGTGAAGCCATTGTATCCTCAAAGGACGAAGCTGCATGCTCCGCCTCTTTCTTCAGCTTCTCGTATGTCTCCTTCGGCTCCATTGTGACAATAACAAAAAAAATTTAACATTCGAGCAGGGCACCTCAAGAAAAGAAACAATAACAATAAAGGGTTAAGCCTCACCAATCTCTTTCTCTAAGTTTCGTACGGTGGTCCGCTCAGCATCAATGGTCAACCCCTCACTTCGAATTTCCACAACCTTCTTTCTAATCAAGTCTGATAGGTGTTAGGAGTACTTGATAAGCTCTTTAGCCTGGAAATATGTATCCCTCACCTGCATCCACACCTCTTCGGTGCCTGCCCAGGTGTTGAACTGATATCGGGAAGGAACATTAGTTTGTCGAAAGAGCGATGGGGGAACTTCTGCTTTAACAGTTCTTTTCTCTCCTTAACAGAAAGCTCCTGGGTCTCAGGCACCACTAGATCCTGCTTATTCTTCTTAGCCATTTCCTTCTTTCTCGATTAGCCGAGTTCTGACTCTTTCCCTTTTGTAACTTGGATAGGAGCCGAAGGCGCAGTGTTAGGAGGAGCTATCGACAAATAATGTCTGGTTCCCACAACATCAAACAGGGAATTTGCCCCGAATGCCCGAACAGGAGGTGGAGGGGTCGAAGACCGTCGAGATCGATCTCTGTGGCGATATTCGCCGCTACGATCACGTGAATGCGGAGGTTCACTAAACAAGCTAGTATCTCTTCTAAAGCTATCAAGAAAATCACTTCTCGAGGGCTGGTAACTCCCTAATCCATAACCACAGCCTCCACCTCTACCTTTAACCATATTGCCTGCCAAAGAAACAGTTTAAACTTCAGACTCAAGCACCCTTCAAATACAAATAAATGTTGTGTCATGCTGTGTTTATGAGTGTGTGTATCCTAAATGTCCTCTCAACAGACCAGATGATGGTCCGCTTGATGGAGCAAATTCCACAAACGGCTAAACTTATTTCCTCCAAGGTTGTAGCACTAAGCCAAAAAAACTCAATAAGCGGGTGCTTGTTTTACTCATAAAACCGGCCTTCTTTCTTGAGCGAGATGGTCGTCTCAGAGAGAGATACAGGAGACTGTGACCGGGTCGACTCTCCTACCCTTGCTCATATGTTGAAGGCAGAATGTAAGCACTCGATGGGTCCTTGCCCCTAGCAACTGCCTCCTCGTCGCCAACCTCGCATCCGCCGGTCACCTCCTAAATCTTCGTCAATTTGTGCAGCTAAGGCCCGACAGGTGTCACCTTTCCTTTTCGACTAGAAGAACCCGCTTTTTTCCCAGTCTCCACCTTTCTTCCACCCCCGGTGACGGCTGGCCTGATTATCACTTGATCATCACGAAGTAACTCTGCACGACTGAGTCGGTCCTGCTTTAAAATGCTCTGTTAGAGTTTATGCCCTACAGGAAATCCATTCGATGTGATTAGTAACATTGTTGATGTTATTGTTTTATTTGGAATAAAAATATTCTATTATGTTATATTTACTACGTAATATAAATATTAACATAATAGAAGTCCTTAGAATAATAGTACAGAATTATATAGTTCGAGTAAGACTTGAATTTGAGATTATATAATATGTTAAGTATTACAATTCTTAAATGTCCCTAGTCAAGTTTTATTATTTACATAGGACAACAATAAAACATTGAGACTAGTATGTTGATTGATTGATGATCACATCTCATTGATCATTAATATACGTGATATTAATGTCAAGACATAAATACGTATTAGAGAATATCGTATTGGGCTGACCCAACACAAGAAAACTACATGAAATATAATTAACAATATCATAAGTTTTTCTTGTAGTGACAGTAATGTAATGGTCCTCAAACTTGAAGTCATTATAATTTCATTCGAGGATATTAGAGTTTGGATATCATCTAAAGTTACCTAGGACAGAGTAGACGATAACGGTCATTACTGGATACATCTCAAATCGAATGAAAATTGTGAATGATCTAGTGGAATTTAACCTTACAATATATTTGTAATATCAATGGGCCTCTTGATTGAGTGAGACTTTGAAATACATGGCCATGCTCAAATATTGATTTGTTTTAAACAGTCTACTCACCGATCAAGATAATGGGATTAAATTATAAAGAGGGTGACACGTTCCATGCCTCGAGTTTAATCCTGGATATAATGGTTAAAAGGATTATATTACATTGATAAACTAGTCATAAAAGGTTG
Organism: Allium sativum; assembly: GCA_030737875.1. Lineage (NCBI taxonomy): Eukaryota > Viridiplantae > Streptophyta > Magnoliopsida > Asparagales > Amaryllidaceae > Allium > Allium sativum. The sequence continues at coordinate 1,054,238,827 of CM060922.1, forward strand.
TGTCGAATCTATGATCTTATTATAACTTGGGTAACAACGATGTATCACTAGATGCCGCTCAGTGGTTATAATTTAATATTGTTTAAATTATTTCCAACGTTGTGATAACCTATAGGGTCACACACTTAGAACATTATTAAGGGAAAACCATTTAATTGGGTAAATAAAATATATATTTGTTGATATTTTATCTGATATTGGAATTGGTATAATCATTGGTTCCTAATTTTAGGGGTTCACTTTTATAAAATAAAGGGTACACCCTTATTTTATAAAATACGGGAAAACCACAATATACAAATCATTCTTCCAATTGAATACCCTAAACAGAAATGGCGGATAGTAAATTTATTTTCCCTTTCTGTCAATGGATTCATCTGACGATCTTAGAGAGGGCATTCCAATGGATACCCATAGAGTTATGGCACATGATGCACTAACGGATTCGATCAATCTCCAATTCCCACTTCAGATTCGCGGATTCAAAAGGATTTGGTATGATTTTAAATTTCGATTTACTATTTATCACATAGATCCAGTTATAAATTGATTAGATTTATAAAATAATGTCAGGATTTGATCGATTACACCTTACAGTGGTATTAGAGTGAGGTTTGCGATAAATGGTATTTTGAAATTAGACCTTGGTTTATACATGTTTGGAATCCCATATAATTGATTTTTTTAAGATATCGACACTAGTTTTAATTCTAAAGAGATTTCTTTTTGGGGATTCAATTTAAATTTTGTCTGCCATAAGCTATTTCAGTATAAAATGAATTAATATTAGATATTAATTCCATTTACCAAGTGCATGATTCAATACACTATTAAGCTTTAATTCTGTGTTTAGATCTATTAAGTTATATTAAAAACTGTGTATTTTAGTTGTAGTTTGGATGTGCTATAATTTTAATGTGACTCTGTTTCAATTTTGATTCAAATCAAAACAACATTTCATCATAGAACAAAAGATAAGATCTTTTGATATCATGGCCTGAAATAAATCTAAGATAGGAATCTTAGTGATTACTAATTCAAATAAATGAATAAATGATTTGGATCATTGCATAATACGACATATTATGTTTTGAGAGTTTGAATTAGGCAGAGGCAAACTTTGATGAATTGTCATGAAAATATACATATAAACATAAATACTTTGGAAGCTATTTGTTGCTTTATATTGATATGTATATATGTATATTTCTAACCAGTATTGTGTATATATGTACAGACATATACATATGCTAATTAGATTATAATTCATACATTAATTTTGATAAATGCTGATTTATAATATCATTATGAATGCCAAACTTATTATATTTTGCCAACTTTGATGGGCAAGCTTTGTATATAAAGATATACATTCTATTGAACAAGCTAATGGAAATTAAACTATTTTGAAACTGGTTTATATTAGTATACATGATTTTATTTGTATAATCATCCTGTGTATATAGATACACTGGTGATTGTATAATAAAATTTGATTTGTAAATTATAATTTTAAGTACATATTATTACATCCAAATCATGGGCTTTAAAACCCTGATCAAATCTAAAGGATGGCGTTCATATTTAATATATGTAAATATATAAATATACTTGTATATGCAAATAAGTCGATTTGCCTGATCTTATTTATAGAACTTTTAAATATGATTTAATATTGAAATCTGGATAAATAAATCTATTTTATGATACGTGATATAAAATTGATTCAGATTTGTATATTACGAATATACAAAAATTTAGACATTGCAAAATTGTCTGCAGTTGTATTTTCAATACAATTGGGCATTTATTACCATATTGTTTAAGACATAACTTTAGATTAATATCTGGGTATTTAGTTTAACCTTGTCTGTTTTGTATGCATGTCACCAATTCTTAACACTGTATATGCATTGACATATATATATATGTGATATATTATGCAGAGATGCACATTAAAATTAGTTGACTGATCCTATATTTATAATGATAAATATATCCATACACTACAATTGTTTTAAATTTTAGGAAGTATGATTTTCTGTTTTGTTTTGTGTTGTTCATATAGATAATAGTATTATTAATTAAGCTGTCTTTTAAAATTGTTTAAAGTACTGTTATATGGTTATTGTACCAGTGCAGACATATACCATATTCCTATGAATGTACTCATATGTCTAAATAGCCTATAACTTAAAATGGATCACTATGAAGTGGTCATATTGTTGAATACACAACACTTTATACTCTTATGAGTATACACATAAGAACATGCATGAAATTTACATACATCTTAATTACTGTATACATATTTCATTGTTTACTACTTGCATTTACATGGTATCATATGAATATATACACACACACACACACACACATATTTGTAACCCCATTAAATTGACTTCTGAAATGAATAATAGTTATTCGTTTTAGGTCTGTATAGAGTAATAAATACACACATTGATGCATGAATGGTCTATAATGTTTTGAACACCTTTTTATAGGCTTAACCTTTTAAGTTTATATACAGACTAATGTGTTCTATTGTTATTATTAATTTGTAAAGACATGAAACCCTATATACCCTTTTGTAAAGGATTAAAAGTCATATAGGACCATATACCGATATGTGTTTTATTCACTTCTACGTAATAATGACTCACATATCATGAAGCAACCCAAACTTCCCCTTACGGGAAAGCCTGGATTGCTTTGAGAACACGACGCATCAGAACACAAACGACAGAACAATCATTGATATTACAACAATTACATCAGAGTACAAGAATATTCTAGAGTATGAATAAATATTACACATTGGAAATACAACATCAAAGATTAAGAATTTACATAGCAGCGGAAAGATATATACATAAATATAATGTGTAGTGGAAAATAACAACTGACACAACTGAAAGAGATATACAAATACAAAGCTTTCCGAATATAGCTCCAACTGTAATCCAGGATCCTGTTAAATAGAAATCTGCAAAACCAAAACTACTGACTGCCCGTGTGCAAAATAGGGGCTCCCAGAGTTTAGGTTAACACAGTAAACTCCGAGTCAGTCATGGGACTGGTGCAAGAACTAAAATAGTTATTAAATCTTTACATTAAAAGTTGGGAAATCATGGGACCACGCCGTATAACATAGAAAGGGTTTACTCCACATGAATCTCAGTTTAAAATAAAACAACGCAATGTTTTTTTGAAAATGAAGCTATTATAAGACCCAGGTCCCATCACACAATGCAACACAAGCCGGTGGATAAGGTTTTCCCTTATAATAGCCAAATATGCTTGGTACGTCTAAAACAAATCATTTTGATATTACTATAAGTGCATAGTGTCAAAACAACTTCAAATATAAATGTATCAATCATAGGCATAGGTACCGTACATTATGTCGCCATACTAGTTTTACAACTAAAATCGCTCAATGTCATATTAGAAATTGGATTTCCATCTATGAGTCGAGGAAAGGGATGGATCCTCTCCAATTTGAGACACTCTAGCAAATGCCTCAGGAGTACACATCTAGGGGCAACCCTTGGATCTTCAGGGTCGGACCACACTTACTTTAGTGGATTAATTATTCCTGAACACACGTTTCCCGGTCCTATCGTACCTATCTTTGAGCCACTAGGGACTCAATAATCGAGGCGCCTCATTCCATCATCTACGTAAGTGAAATTGTCGAGGCTTCATACCATGCAACCGCTCCTAGCTAGAAATTAACATCGTGCACTCCCTGCAGTCACGATCTCGTTTTTGACTCATTCTGAGTGTGAGGCTCGCGAGTTAACGCTACAACACAAAGATATGTTAATCAAAGTCATGCTTTGATCATCAACCACAAGACTATGCTTTTCAACAAAAGCCTTGATCAATTGCATCTCAGCATGTCGCACTGACAATTCACGCCATACAACTGATGTCTATCAATATATAGCCTCTAAGCTCGTACGTCTCAAAGAAGGGTGTTAAGAAAGAGAATAAATTCTCCGCCACCAAACAGATATATATATATATATATATATATATTTAATAGAAATCAATCAACAAAGAATGAAATCCAATGTCAGACACACATCTATTTACAAGTCCTTTCTGGGTCTGAACGAAACTAGAGGTATCTTATTCCTCATCCCATATGTCCAATACAGGAGAGAGGTCCTCGCATATCCGGTCGATCTCCAAGTACGTCTGGACGATCACCACTTATTACCCTGTCTTGGGTGTATAGCCCAATCAAGACATCAGTAATCATCCAACGATGTGAAGAACTCCGGTCTTCAACCACCGTCTTCATCGTCGACTTTTAGTCGTCGTTTTAATTATTCAGAATGGGTTAAACCCGGTCTTTCCAAATAATTCCCGTATCTTATAATCAATAATCAAGTGCTATAAAAAGACATCATACGCCTCATTCCAATACAGAATATTATTTTATTCAAATATTCACATTTTTAGGGAAATATTCCCATAAATTTTATCAAAGACAAATTCATTTAAATTTATTCTTTAATCTTCCTATTGATTTCAATTTCAAAAGATTTTATTTTATCTTTTCACAATTCTAAACCAAATTAAGGTTTATCAACTAGTTGGGATTATCGAGCCTTACTGAAGTAATCATTTATTATATTTTTTCACTCCCAACCTATCATCCCATGGAGCAAATTTGGTAGTACTCCATATCTAACACCAATGGTGTTATTGGTAAAATTAGTTACCATTTCATGTTCAAATCTAATTAAAGATTTGACTATCGCCTGGAGTAAAACTGGTGGTACTCCATTCTCAATCACTTCTCAAATTTGGAAAATTAAATTACCCCAATAACTTTTCAATCTAATTAAAGATCCATTAAAACTCCGCTTAGTTTTAATCTCCAAGAATCAATATTTAATGATTATTCAGATTAAGGAAATAAATCCCATCTTTAACTGGGTGAGAGAACGAGTGTCCATGAAAACATCATTCACGATAAACCCAAAATCATCTTCCATCAAAGTGGAATCTACCCGGAAATCATAACAGTGTATAATCGGTATAAATTCCCTATAAGACTAATAATATAAATGGAATAGCGGCAAAGCCTTTTAAATTCCATATATAGTAATGGTCTTCATTCATAGAAGCTCATCTTAATTATTACCAAATTGAATTCCATTCAATTCCAATTTAATTTATTAAATTGGAAACTTTACTTTGGAAAATTTCCATAAAATCTTAATAAAAGATTTATAAATTCCAAGTTATATTGTCACTGTTAATTGGGTTAAAGAACAAATGTAGTTTAAAACACCGTTCACAATAAACCCAAAATCAAATTTCCATTCAATTCCAATTAAATATTAATTAATTGGTAAAGTTCTCTAAATATTAATTAAAAGATTTATTCTTTTCTCAACGGGGTTTAAGAACAGTGTTATTGAAGACACCATTCACGACAAACCCAAAATCCAATTTGATGTTAAATACAAGACTCTAAATAGAAATTATATCGGGTTATATTCAATATCAAATTTTGAAATCAACAAATATCGTATTGGGAATAACGATATATATATCTTCCAAATTCCTCAAAAATATCTGTATAATCATGGAATCCAATATCGAAATATTCCGAATATTATTTCCATTCCAATTCATACGTTGGAAAATTTTGATTATATCAAACCCATTTCAAATCCAATTTAATTTATTTAAAAACATTGGATTATTTTTCTAATTAATAACTAGTTCATTTCGATAAAAAAATATTTTTATCTTTTCAAAACTTGAATTTTTCATCCAATATCTTTCCAAATAAGTTATTATGATTTTACATAATTTTTCTATATTTTTAATAATTTTATTAAGGCTCTTACAGTCGGTTTCCAATATCGGCCACCGAACTGCATCCATAACGACCTTTTCCGAAATTGATTTGTGCATATCTTGAAATCTAACCATTATATTTCGAATCTTTTATATTCAAGGGAAATCTCTTTTCGATACAAACCCAACTGTTCTCGTTTTAGGAGAATCCAACGGTCGGATCTCTCGTTACATAAATTTGAATTTAATGGTCGAAATTCGCGAACGGTCGCTTCGCGGTGCATTCTATTCAGACCAATATATATATATATATATATATATATGTAGATATATAGATATATATATCCTCGACTTCAATTCAAAACGTATTTTATAAATAGTTTATAAAATCATTTGAAAACGATTCCAACTTCATTTTCAATTTTAAATCAAATTTGAATATTCAGTATCATTATAATATTAAAATGATAATATTTTCAAAATATTAGTTTTTGAAATCAATTATTTTCGATATCCATTATACGATGAACAAATTCGATAAACAAACCCGTTCGAGTTAAAAATGGCGTATATACTTAACTCGGCTTCATATATTTCAACATTTTCGTGTCCATCCAAAATCGGACATCAAAATCAAATTTTTATCTATACTGAATATTATTTTTAAAATATTCGTTATTTCAAAATATTCATTATTTCAAAATATTTATTATTTCAAAATATTCAGAAATTACCATATAATTTCAGTTATATGGATTTCATGCATTGCATGTATTCAACAATAATTATAAATAATCATTACACATTCAAACATCACCCAGAGTGCATTTTATAACTGTATAAGCATTAAAATAAATAAATAACGCTCATCACAGCCCGTCAACCCATCGATTGACATACAACTAAATATTGAGATTAGTGTATGTCAAATATCATCCCAATACCCGTGTGGGATTTTCAAACAACAACAGCCAATTTAAATAAATCATTGGTTAATAAATTTAACCAATTCCAATTCGATATGAATTATTTTTCTAATTAACCAATTTTACTGTTTAAATTTTTTTGAAACAAAAATATGTGATCTTCTATAAAGAAGAGAACACACATATAAAATAAAAAACCCAAAAGGATACAATATTCAGTCACCAACCCAAAAACAGACACGAACATAACAACACAACAGGAATGTAAAGGATAGTAGATAGATGAGCTCCGGATAAACCACCGCCCATTAAACTTCAATATCGAATTCCGGCAATGCCACCACCCGATATAGAAGTATATCTACTCCAATACATGAACAAAAACCACAAATCAAAGAGAAAAAAACAACAAAAAAAGAGCACCCCCAAAATCCCTTTGCTAAAAAACTCAAGAGAGAAATACATCAGACCACAATCAGCAAGCCACGAAGCACCTCAGAAAAGATCCGCAACCTGAAACCTGAAAGAAACTAGATAAAAACATCAGTACCCAACACATATATATATGGATTTATGTGCATATATATATATATATATATATATATATCAAAGAACATAAATATATATATATAGACATATATCCATATATGTATGTGAAGAAAAAAGAGACAAAACTAATAATTAATACGCAGTCTATTATAACTAAAAAAACTAAAAAAAGACACAAATTAAATCTAACCTTAGACAGATATCTCTTAAAAACCAATTCACCAAAAAGCTTATAGTGAGAGCTAGACATCCAATTTAAGCAGAAATTAACAATCCTGGTAATTAAAATATCAGCAGACACAGAACTAGAATTAAACAATCTCTGGTTCCTCTCTGACCAAATGGACCAACTAATAATAGTGACTAAAGAATCCATTACAAATCTCTGTCTAGCATCAATATTAAATGGATATTTATAATTTAACTTCACTATCACATCAATATTAACATTATTTTTAATATGCTAATCATCACAATCACCACACAAATCACCAAATCATCCATAAAAATAAATACTCAACTACCCAATGCCATTTACGGGGCCATAAGTGGCAATTCGCGGAGTATAAAATCCGAGTGTCGGCAATATCCATACACCACTTCCAATTTATGTGATTTGTGCGATTTCGAGTGTTGAACTCCATACAATAGATAAAAATCTATACTGACAATTTCTATATATTTACAGTTATGAAATAAATTAAATAGCTGTACAAAATTTTAGTGAGCGAATTCTCACATAGGGTTCCCCTACGTCATTCTTTAACTGATGATTTCAGCACAGTTTGGATTTGAATTTGCTTGAAATTCTAACGTGCTCCGTTCTAGTCAGTTCTGAAATGTAGATATTTTCATCATGATTCCAACGGATCTGAAATCGCCGGATTTCGACCTCGTATGGAAAAGTTATGGAAGTTTATAAGTTGATTAAATAATTAGACTAATTAAAATAAAATGAACTTAATTAACAACGTTTAGAGATTACGCTGTTGTTTCCCCTTTCTAATTTTCCCGTTCATATTCAACCGGAAATCCCCTCCCTCCCTCCAGCGCGTGCCACTACGGTGGTCCAGTCACCGATCCAAGACCACCATGAGGTGCGCCTTCACGTCCACCGCCTCCACCAAGAACCCCAGCCAACTCGCGGGCCCCACCTCCTTTGAAATCGCGAGCGAACAATTGGCCTTTGAGCCAAAAATCCACGCAAACCACTCAGTGATAATTCTCCATACTAATACGGATTAGAAGAGGGAAGGAAAGGCTTCCATTTTGCTTTAAAAATTTTCTCTTTTTACTAAGTGGATTGGGAGAAAATTTAGGGATAAATTTGGAGCATTTCGTGCATCAGTTTTTGCTGAAGGTGGCGGGCTCAAGGAGTGAGAGAGAATAGGGTTAGGTTTATATTTATTTATTTTGCTATCTTATTTTAATTCCAAAAAATATATGTGTTTTTGCATACGAACTCTAAATCAAACCCAAAGACTGTCTTTCTTAGCTAAATACCCCCATTCCGGACATAATGGGATATGTTTCGTAATCCAATTCCACTTTTTGGATTAGTTTTTTTCAAAATTAAAATATAAATTAATATATATTGAATTTAAATGTACTTTTTAATTTACCCTGACCACATACTGACTTCAAAAATTACAGAAAAATAAATCTAGCTATGTTTTGACGATACGATCCTAACAAAACTAATTTCATCGAATTTGGAGGTCGTTTGAACAATGACCTTTTTCCAGTCGATTAAATTCAAACTAAAACTGACAAAACATGTTTAAATTTATCACGACCACATATTAATTCCAAAAATTATGAAATTTGAAACTGACTATAATTTGACATTCCGAATCTAAAAAAAGTGGTTTTGTCGAAAACGGAGGTCGTTTGCAAAATGGCTATTTTTAAGGGCTATATATTATATTAAAATATATATAAATTCCACAATGGCTATTTTAAATTTTAAACTAAACATAACTTACAATTTATAAAATGAAATCTCAATTTTTCACATTAGTTAGAAAGATATGATTAAATAGATTCTAACGTTTCTTGTTTCGTCCAATTCTGACTTATACTGAATTCTGCATATTCAATCAAAGTTTAAAATCGAATTTTCAAACTACCGTGCAATTCCAGGCTCGTTTTATAATAAATATAAATTTATACGTTCTAACTTCGATTTTGAATAAATTTTTAGTTGTTATTATTTAAAATAAATCATTTTAATTATTCAAAACCCATTAAAATAGCAAAAATAAAAATTTTAAATTGGTTCTGAAACTCCGGGTTGTTATAATCTCCCCTACTTAAAATCTTTTCGTCCTCGAAAAGGAACGGAGCTGAAAGTTTTTTAACTAACCAAATCAACTTTCATTCTTCAACTTTTCGGTTTCTAAGAATTTTCTAATTCCTTAAAAATTTGGCTATAAATTTTCGAAAAATTTCGCCATAACCTCCTTTGTACGGGGAGGGTTTGAAAATTTTATTGGGTCGTATTAGGCACCCAATAAATCAATAAAAAGCATAAAAAAATTTTGTGATCTATCTACGTGCCAGGGAGACATGTAAAGATCATAATCTCACTACCTTGCCCAGTGTTGGAAAATAAATAATCCATGTGCCTTAATTAACAACAAGAGAGACGTGAATTATTGTCATCTCCAGACCTGTGTAGGGTTTTTATTAAATCCTTCCCCGAGCACCGTTACATGTATTCCTTAATTAAGTCCATAATTAATCTTCTGCTCAACCTGTAATTCAGTCATCGCTATATAAGCATCTCGCCCGTATGGAAAATCCAAACCTCTTCATATAGGGCCAAATGCTTATATGGAATATGATATGGTATGATGTCTTCATGTAGTATGCCATGTGGTGTAGTTCATAATTTATTTGTTGTTATCCTATGGCTTGGTTTATAATCTCACATAGAACAACATCACACCACATCCAAAAACACTCACAAGAGTTGATATAATAATAAAATTGCACAACCAACTCATTAAGGTGCACCTGTTTGTCGGGCACGCAATATGTTTCTCTACTCAATAGTAAATCCATAACCTGTTCACCATATATAAATATAGGCATATCTATCTAATATATAAATCCAATTTGAACCAAATTTTCAATTTAGTTCAATAATAATTTGACTGGGCTATATTTATCATTCATTCTCATATTGGTTAAATTATTCCAACATTTTAATTAGTTGAACTAATAATCACCCATCACAACCAGCAATCAATTAGTTGGTTAACTTTTCAATCGTATAACTTTACTGTACCCAAAAATCATATTTACAGTGTCAGATCAAAAACAATAAATCTAACTAGGTTTTGGTTCTCACACCAGTCAATTGGAAATATATAGATATCCTACATTCGAAACTCGAACATAAACACTAATGATGCGATCACTATCATCAAACTCATCTCCGGGCGACTAGAGTGTGATTATATATCTACCCAGTATATTTGAGACTCCGAATATATGTTCATGATGCGTATATGTAAAATCTGTCTATACTCGATAGTCTAAATTCGATATAAAATAAAATATTCAAATACGATGCATAGATATAAAATTTAAAAACAAATTTGTTTTTTTATAAATAATACTCTTCAAACTCATTCTAGGATACTACTGATCCTATCTCTAATAAGTCATTCTTATAGGATATTACTAATCCTATCTCTGATGAATTCTTTCGTTTGGTTCTATTGTGTCCAGTGTTCGAGCTTTGTAAACCAAAGCTCTGATACCACGATGAAATGACCCAAACTTCCCCTTACAGGAAAGCCCGGATTGCTTTGAGAACACGACACATCGGAACACAAACGACAAAACATTTCATTGCTATTACAACAATTACATTAGAGTACAAGAATATTCCAGAGTATGGATAAATATTACACAGTGGAAATACAATATTAGAGATTAAGAATTTACATAGCAGGGGAAAGATATATACATAAATATAATGTGCAGTGGAAAATAACAACTGACACAACTGAAATAGATATACGGATACAAAGCTTTCCGAATATAGCTCCAGCTGTAATCCAGGATCCTGTTAAATAAAAATCTGCAAAACCAAAACTACTGACTGCCCGTGTTGAAAATAGGGGCACCCAGAATTTAGGTTAAAACAATAAACTCCGAGTTAGTCATGGGACTGGTGTGAGAACTAAATCAGTTATTAAATATTTACTTTAAAAGTTGGAAAAATCATGGGAGCACGCCATATATCGTGGAACAGGTTTACTCTACATGAATCTCAGTTTAAAATAAAACAACGCGATGCTTTTTGGAAAATTAAGCAATTATAAGACCCAAGTCCCATCACACAATGCAACACAAGCCAAATGATAGGGTTTTCCTTTATAATAGCCAAACATGCTTGGTACATTTAAAACATATCATTTTGATATTACTATAAGTGCATAGTGTCAAAACAACTTCAAGTATAAATGTATCAATCATAGATGGCATAGGTACCATATATTATGTCGCCATACTAGTTTTACAACTAAAACCGCACGATATCGTGTTAGAAATTGGATTTCCATCTACGAGTCGTGGCAAGGGATGGCTCCTCTCCGATTCGAGACACTCTAGCAAATTCCTCAGGATTACACGCCCAGGGGCAACCCTTGGATCATCAGGGCCGGTCCACACTTACTTTAGTGGATTAATTATTCCTGAACACACGTTTCCGGGTCCTATAGGACCTATCTTTGAGCCACTAGGGACTCAATAATCGAGGAGCCTCATTCCATCATCCTACACAAGTAAAAATTTCTAGGCTCTATACCATGATACCACACCTAGCTAGAAAGAAACGTCGTGCACTCCCTGCAGTCATAATCCCGTTTTTGACTCATACCGGGTGTGAGACTCGCGAATTAATGCTACAACACAAAGCTATGCTAATTAAAGCCATGCTTTGATCATCAACCAAAAGACTCTACTTTTCAACAAATTCCTTGATCATTTGCATCTTAGCATGCCACACTGACAATTCATGCCATACAACTGATGTCTATCAAGATATAACCTCTAAGCTCGTACGTCTCAGAGATGGGTGTTAAGCAAGAGAATAAATTCTCCGTCACCAAACAGATATATATTTAATTGAAATCAATCAACAAAGAATGAAATCCAATGTCAGACACACATCCGTTTACAAGTCCGTTCTGGGTCTAAATGAAACCGGAGGCACCTTATTTGTGGTCCCATATGTCCAACACAGGAGAGAGGCCCATGCATATCCGGTCGATCTCCAAGTACGTCTGGACAATCACCACTTATTACCTTGTCTTGGGTGTACATCCCAATCAAGACATCAGTAATCATCCAAACGATGTGAAGAACTCTAGTCTTCAACCACCGTCTTTATCGTTGACTTTTAATCGTTGTATTAATTGTTCAGAATGGGCCTAACCCGGTCTTTCTGAATAATTCCCGTATCTTATAATAAATAATCAAGTCCTACAAAAACACATCATACGCCTCATTCCAATCCAGAATATCCTTTTATTCAAATATTCACATTTCTAGGGAAAGGATCCCATTAATTTTATCAAAGATAAATTCGTTTAAATTTATTCTTTAATCTTCCTTTCGATATCAATTTCAAAAAATTTTATTTTATCTTTTCACAATTCCAAACCAAATTAAGGTTTATCAACTAGTCGAGATCATTGAGCCTTACCGAAATAATCATTTATTATATTTTTCCAATCCCAACCTATTCATTCCATGGAGCAAAACTGGTAGTACTCCATTTCTAACACCAACATTGTTACTGGTAAAATTAATTACCATTTCACGTTCAAATCTAATTAAGGATTTAACTATTGCCTGGAGTAAAACTGGTGGTACTCCATTCTCGATCACTTCTCAAATTTGGCAAATTTAATTACCCCATTAACTTTTTAATCTAATTAAAGATCCATTAAAACTCCGCTTAGTTTTAATCTTCAAAAATCATTATTTAATGACTATTCAAGTTTAGGAAATAAATCTCGTCTTTAACTTGGTTAAAGAATGAATGTCCTTGAAAACATCGTTCACGATAAACCTAAAATCATCTTCCATCAAAATGATATCTACTCGGAAGTCATAACAGTGTATAATTTATATAAATTCCCGTATCAGACTAATAATATAAATGGAATAGTGGTAAAGCCTTTTAAATTCCATATATAGTAACGGTCTCCATTCACAGAAGCTCATTCGATTATTACCAAATCGAATTCCATTCAATTCCAATTTAATTTATTAAATTGGAAAACTTTACTTTGGAAACTTTCCATTAAATCTTAGTAAAAGATTTACAAATTCCAAATCATATCTTCACAGTTAATTGGGTTAAAGAACAAAATTTTATTTAAAACATAGTTCACGATAAACCCAAAACCCAATTTCCACTCAATTCCAATTAAAAATTAATTAATTAGTAAACTTCTCTAAATATTAATTAAAAGATTTATTCTTTTCTCAGTGGGGTTAAGAACAGTGTTATTGAAGACACCATTCACGACAAACCCAAAATCCAATTTGATGTTAAATATAAGACTCTAAATAGAAATTACATCGGCTTATATTTAATATCAAATTCTGAAACCAAAAGATATCATATTGGGATTAACCATATATATATATATATATATCTTCCAAATTCCTCAACAATATTCATATAATCATAGAATCCAATATCGAAATATTTCGAAGATTATTTCCATTCCAGTTCATATATTGGAAAATTCTGGTTATATCAAACCCATCTAAAATCCAATTTAATTTATTTAAAAACATTGGATTATTTTTCTAGTTAATAACTAGTTCATTTCAATAAAAATATATTTTTATCTTTTCAAAACTTGGAATTTTTCATCCAAAATCTTTCCAAATCAGTTATTATGATTTTACATAATTTTTTAATATTTTTAATAATTTTATTAAGGCCATTACAGTTGGTTTCCAATATCGGCCACCGAACTGCAACCTTAGCGACCTTTTCCGAAATTGATTTGGGCATATCTTAAAATCTAACTGTTAGATTTCAAATCTCTTATATTCATTGGAAGCTCTTTTCGATACCAACCCAACGGTTCCCATTTTAGGAGAATCTGATGGTCGGATTTCCCGTTACAGAAATTTGAAGTTAATTGTCAAAATTCGGGAACAGTCGCTGCGCGGCGCGTTCTATTCAAACCATTATATATATATATATATATATATATATATATATATATATATCATCGATTTCAATTCAAAACATATTTTATAAATCATATATAAAATCATTTGAAAACGATTCCAACTTCATTTTCAATTTCAAAGCAAAATTGAAAATTCTATATCATTATAATATTAAAAAGTAATATTTTCAAAATATTAGATTTTGAAATCAATTCTTTTCGATATCTATTATAAAATTAATAAAATCGATAAACAAATCCGTTCGAGTTAAAAACGGAGTATATACTTAACTCGGCTTCATATATTTCAACATTTCCGTATCCATCCAAAATCGGACATCAAAATCATATTTTGATCTATACTGAATATTATTTTTAAAATATTCGTTATTTCAAAATATTCATTTTTTTTAAATATTCGTTATTTTGAATCAGAATGCGACTTAATCAATTACTATATAATTTCAGTTATATGGATTTCATGCATCGCATGTATTCAGCAATAATGTTAAATAATCATACACATTCAAACATCACCTAGAGTGCATTTTACAACTATATAAGCATTGAAATAAATAAATAAATAAATAACGCTCATCACAGCCCGTCAACCCATCGATTGACACACAACTAAATATTGAGATTAATGTATGTCAAATATCATCCCAATACCCGTGTGGGGTTTTCAAACATCAATAGTCAATTTAATTAAATCATTGGACCAATTACAATTCGGTATGAATTATTTTTCTAATTAGCCAATTTTACAGTTTAAATTATAAATGGATATTTATAATTTAACTTCAGTATCACATTAAAATTAACATTATTTTTAATATGTTAATCATCACAATCACCACACAAATCACCAAATCATCCATAAAAATATATACTCAACTACCCAATGCCATTTACAGCGCCATAAGTGGCCATTCGCAGAGTATGAAATCCGAGTGTCGGTAATATCCATACATCACTACCAATTTATGTGATTTGTGCGAATTCGAGTGTTGAACTTCATACAATAGATAAAAATCTATACTGACAATTTTTATATATTTACAGTTATAAAATAAATTAAATAATTGTACCAAATTTTAGTGAGAGAATTCTCACATTGGGTTCCACTCCGTCATCCTTTAACTGATGATTTCAGTATGGTTTGGATTTGAATTAGCCTGAAATTCTAACTTGGTCCGTTTTTGTTCTGATCAGTTCTGAAATGTAGATATTTTCATCACGGTGCCAACAGATCTGAAATTGTCAGATTTCGACATCGTATGGAAAGTTATGGCAGTTTATAAGTTAATTAAATAATTAGACTAATTAAAACAAAATTAACTTAATTAATAACGTTTAGAGATTACGCTGCCGTTTCCCCTTTCTAATTTTCCCATTCATCGTTCAACCGGAAATACCCTCTGCACGCGCCACCACAGTGGTCCAGTCGCCGATCCACGACCACCATGAGGTGCGCCTTCACGTCCGCCGCCTCCACCAAGAACCCTAGCTAACTCGCGGGCCCCACCTCCTCTGAAATCACGAGCGAACAATCGACCTTTGGGCCAAAAATCCATGCAAACCACTCAATGATAATTCTCCATACTAGTACGGACTAGAAGAGGGAAGGAAGGGCTTCCATTTTTCTTCAGAAATTTTCGATTTTTACTAAGGGAGAAGTTTGGAGCAATTTGTGCGTCGGTTTTTGCTGAAGGCGGCAGGCTCAAGGAGTGAGAGAGAATAGGGTTAGGTTTATATTTATATTTTTTTTTCTATTATTATTTTAATTCCAAAAAAAAATTGTTTTTGCATACAAACTCCAAATCAAACCCAACGACTATCATTTCTAGCTAAATAACCCCATTCCGGACACAATGGAATATGTTTCGTAAGCCAATTCGATTGTTTCAATCATTTTTTATCAAAATTAAAATATAATTCAATATATATTGAATTTAAGTACTTTTTAATTTTTCGAGGTCACGTACTAACTCCAATAATTACAGAAAAATAAATCTAACTATGTTTTGACGATACGGTCCTAACAAAATAATTTCGTAGAATTTGGAGGTCGTTTGAAAAATGGCCTTTTTCAGTCAATTAAATTTAAACTGAAACTGACAAAACACGTTTAAATTTACCATGCTCACATATTAATTTCAAAAATTATGAAATTTGAAAAGTGACTATAATTTCGCATTCTGGATCCAACACAAGTGGTTTCGTCGAAAATGGAGATCTTTGCAAAATAGCTATTTTTAAGGGCTATATGTTATATTAAAAATATATAAATTCCACAGCTACTATTTTAAATTTTAAACTGGACATAACTTATAATTTGTAAAGTGAAATCTCCATTTTTCACATTCATTAGAAAGATATGATTAAATAGATTCTAATGTTTCTTGTTTCGTCCAATTCTGACTTATATTGAATTTTGTATGTTCAATCAAAGTTTAAAATCGAATTTTCAAACTACCGCGCCATTTCAGGCTCGTTATATAATAAATATAATTTTATATGTTCTAACTTCAATTTAAATAAATTTTTAGTCATTATTATTTAAAATAAACCATTTTAAATATTCAAAACCCATTAAACTAGCAATAAATATTTTAAATTGGTTCTGAAATTCTGGGTTGTTGCATATTAATTTGTATATACTTATACATACATATATGGCTGCGCACGATGATGTAGGACTAATGGTTTAAATATCATTAATAATCAATTTGAAATATATATATATATGTTTGTATATACACAGTAGAAAATGTGATTTGCAAACTGAATATATAAATGTCAATTTTAGATTGTTACATGAAAAACATGTCTTTGTTATTGTCTTAATTTTGGGATCAAAACAAAAGAAAACCATCTTTAATCGACTATTTGAATCCAATAAAGATGAATCTGTGTATTTGATGCAATGATGCAAATATAATATGAGAATGAACAAGTATGACCTTTTTTAAGTGTTGATTCTCAACCACATGAACATTGGATTGTTTAATCAATGCGTGTGTAATGTATTTTAGGTTTTTTGTTAGAAAATTAAATCAAATAGATTGATAAGTGAACTTAGTACTGCCAGTTTTATACTCAGGTTGACATTTCGATCTCCAAGCCTTTTTTATCTTTGAAAATTCTGCATTATATATATATATATATATATATATATATATATATATATATATATATATTATGATTGTATGACATTCATATGGACAACCATGTTTTGAACCTCTATTTTAAAACATACAACAAATATAAGGAATGATTATGATTTTGAAACCTGACAGTATCTTGATACTGAAAGGAAATAGTGTAAATGCACATATATGTCATATATACACATCTAATGTATATATAATTTCATGCCTACGAAATATGTATACATTTTGATATATGCATGTTACTGCATTTACATAGAATACATTTGATGTATTTGAAAATCATGTTGACCCTGCAAATAAAATTGTTTTAACAAGAAGATATGGTGATTACTGAAATTATTTCGGTGGAAGGAGGGCAACTCCATCAAGAGCAGGATTTGGCAATTGCTAAAATGCAAATATGCATTTGTATTTATTGAAAGGTCAATAAATGTATAAGTGTATATATACTGTTTGCAATTGTGATGTATATGTTTAAACAGTTGTATGAGACAGTGAAAATTGAGAGGAATAAGTGTAATTTGTTTGATATGTCATGATGTATACACACAGCTCTTACAATTTTTGCTATCTGTATATATTTTGAGATATATGCTTGTTTTAGAACATGACTTTTCATGTCTGTTATACGATCTGACCCTAAAAGTTGTTGTGTGCATTTAATATTAATTTTGATATGTATTATTTTGATTACTGTATACATAATACATGTGTACTGTATGATATGTGTTTTGTTTAGATAAATAGTATGTTATTAGATATAGAAATACATGTGCCATTATTACAAAATATTATGAATATTCTACACCTATTCCAGAAAATGTTAGAAATATTTATGTATATATACTGTTTTGAACAATATATATCTAGGAGATAGAAGCTAGGTAACATGTGAGCCTATAATGGTTCAATAATGGGCTAAACGTCTTATAAATATAGAAATAGTATTGGTTAATTAAATTCATATTAGATTGGATATAATCTCTTATTCTAAAGTTATGATAACTAATAGTTTTGAAATGTTAGAAAAGAAATATAGGCATGATTCCTATATAATGTTGAATTTTAAACATATATATACGATTCGTATATATTACTTAAATCTAATTAATATAATGAATATAAAATACATTTATTTGATATATGTAAATGGCTCTAATACTGTTTTCCACTACGAATTATAAAATTCCCTTTAAGGCAAATTTTGTTATATTAAGTTATGGTGAAGTCTTCCAATAGTACACCCATTAATGCAAGTCACATTGGATGTAGGTAATTCCAAAGCATTGTGCATCCTTTTATTTTAGTTATATGCAGTAGGAGTAATTATGGTGCTTCGACTGTATTATTGGGTCTGATTTAACTAAGGTTGCGTAATAGGATTATGGCCTTAAAGACAATAGAATGAATTATTCTATATTTTAAGCAAATGAATGATACCGAACAAAATGTTCATCATGCGATCCAAGAGTTATATACATGATATAGTTAACGTAAGATGTCTACCTAAAAGGTTGTGTTTTGGGGTGTTGCCAAAGCATGGTCAAGGCATGACTAGATACAGATCTCGAAACACCAATATATATATATATATATATATATATATATATATAGAGAGAGAGAGAGAGGGATGTTAATTTGAGTGGAAGCGTATTTTATTTTAAATTATACATTTATGTTAATATAAATTTTGATTGTCAATTTTTTGTATTTATATTAAATAAATATTAAAGAATCAGTTATTATTTAATATCTATTGTAGATATTAAATAATAAATAACCCCGATAATTTAAATTAGTCCTTAAGAAGGATAAATTAAATCAAATTTCTTGACTGACATTTGAAATTTGAGGATTGTCCTCAAACAAATTTAACGTGATTGTTTTACAAATATTGAAGATCTAAAATGAAAGATGAAATGTGACTTCAACCGGATAAGATATAAATTATAACAATCTACTTATACATTTCTAGTATTAGATACTAGATATTAGTTACATAGATGTATGTAAATTTACAGAAATTGCAAAATAAGTAGAAATCAAATAAAAGGACAAGTGGACTACGAATGGAAACAAAGCAAATGTTGTTTGATTATCCATAGGAAGTTGATTCGTGTTCTATATACTGGCTTAATTAAATAAATAAAATAATTGTTATTATGAAATTCCATTTAAAATAAATGTTATTATGAATCTTGGTTAGACAAGTTAGAAATTCATTTGTAATGAAAGAACAATTGCTATTCATTTTATTTAAATGAAACATCATACGAAATTTCACAAATAGTTAGCGATTTCGTAAATCCTTAACTATGATGTACTTGACATAAATACTGAGTGGTTTAAATTTAATGATTTAAATCCGGCACACCGTTAGCATAGTCAATGTAACAACCTGGAAAATCAGAACCAATTTAAAAAAATTATTTTAAGAAATTTTGACAGAAAATGTGTCATAATTTAAAAATTCCATTTTTAAATAATAACAAAGCTATTAAAAATAGCCATATTGCAAACGACCTCCGTTTTCGATGAGACCATTTTTGTTGGATCCGGAATGTCAAATTATTGCTAGGTTTAAATTTCCATAATTTTTGGAATTAATATGTGAGCCTGGTAAATTAAAATGCGTTTGATAATTTCTATTGAATTGGATCGACCATTAAAAAGACCATTTTTCAAACGGTCCTAAATTCGATGAAATTAATTTTGTTAAGACCGCATCGTCAAAACATGGCTAGATTTATTTTTCGAGAATTTTTGAAATCAGTATGTGGCCTCGATAAATTAAAATGTACAATCAAATTTAATATTAAATGTTTTATATTTTAATTTAAAGAAAAACAAGCTAAAACGGTCAAATGGGCTTACGAAACATAGTCCATTGTGTCCGGAATGGGGGTATTTGGCTAGGGGCGACAGTCGCTGGGCTTAATTTGGAGTTAGTATGAATTAACGGGCTTTTTAGTGTTAAAGAATAAATAATATAATAATATAAATACATAGGAATTTACAAAACCCTAGTTCTAACTCATAATTTCCGCTTCCATCATTGTTTAATGGCCAGCATTGCTCAGAACTTCTTCCCCCAATAACTCTCAATCCTCTCAGTAAAACACATCGATCCTTTGGACAATATTGTTGTACTCTTCTTGCTCTTCACATCCATACAGACATCACCTCCTATCGTTGAGTATCCAACGAGATCCAGACACCCAAACCGCCGCCGTATACAGCATCGCCCTGCCACCATACCTCGATCGAGTTCGCCGCCATGGGGTCCTCCTGGTGCATCGCTCCTCCCCCTACGTCGTGGCGCCTCCTGATCGTCGCGAAGTTGAGTGTGTGGATCGAAAAAATTTCACCAAAGTTTGAACAAAACAGAAAAAGGGTTCGACCTTGGTTATGTAAGATTGAAGAAGGTGATTCCTTATTTAATTAATTAAATTAAAAATATTATTAACACTATAAAAATCATAACTTGTTCATACGATGTCGAAATCACATTAAACATGGGCCATTGGGATCGTGGCGGTGTCTATTACATTTTAGAAGCAACCGAGAAAATTTTTGAGAGATCTACAATTTTTGAAGAATTCAAAATCAATGTGAGATCTTTAATTTAAAATTAAAATTAATTGTGATTGCGACGTGAAATATATACATATATACACACACTGTTAAAATTTATATGTGTGTTGTACGAGATTTGAATTGATTGATTTTGATTGCGATGATCCTTTGGATTGAGTTGGGAAGTAAAATTTGTCATAATAGTTTATACAATAAAATTACCCTTTTATTGTATATATGAATCATATAATTTGTCATAATTGTTTATACAATAAAAATTTCCTCTTTATTGTGTATATGAATCATAGAATTTGTCATAATTGTTTATACAATAAAAATTCCCTTTTTGTTGTATATATGAATCATAGAATTTGTCATAATAGTTTATACAATAAAATTACCCTTTTATTGTATATATGGATCATAGAAATTTTCATGTTGAAATAATTGTTTATACAATAAAAATTACCTTTTTATTGTATATATGGATCATGGAAATTGTCATATTGGAAATAATTTTTTAAACAATAAAAATTACTTTTATTGTATATATATATGAATCACAAATTTATCATGTTTTAAAATAAAATGTTTGTACATTAAAAATAACAATTTTTAATGTATGTTAGATTCAATAAAAAAAGAATCATGTTTTAAAATAAAATGTTTGTACAATAAAAATAACATTTTTAATGTATGTTAGATTCAATTAAAAAAAGAATCATGTTTTAAAATAAAATGTTTGTACATTGAAAATAACAATTTTTAATGTATGTTAGACTCAATAAAAAAAGAATCATGTTTTAAAATAAAATGTTTGTACATTAAAAATATTTAATGTATGTTTGATTCAATAAAAAAAGAATCATGTTTTAAAATAAAATGTTTGTACATTAAAAATAACATTTTTAATGTATGTTTGATTTAATGAAAAGAATCACGTTTTAAATAAAAAGATTAGACAATAAAAATTATATTTTTATTGCTTGACTCATTAAAGAGGTTTGGCTAAATAAAAACGTAACTATTTACATGTTAGCGGAGAAGAATAATGATCATTTGTAAATATATGCTTTGTAACCATTTACATGTTAGCGACAAAGGAAAATGATCACTTGTTAATACATGCTTTGTTTATTAAAACATTATTATTTGCATGTTAGCGAAGTGGGAAAAACAATAATGTGTATTGATTCTTTAGAATAATATCATTCACATATTAGCGAAGTAGAATAAAAATAAAAACATGCTAATACATGTTTTTCCATTTAAAAATGTGACATTTAATTATGTTAGATTAGAATAAAAATAAAAAAAATGCTAATACATGTTTTGCCATTTAAAATGTGACATTTTATTATGTTGGATTAGAATAAAAATAAAAACATGCTAATACATGTTTTACCATGTAAAAGGACATTTTCTTATGTTAGATTAGAATAAAAAGAGAAACATGTTAATACATGTTTTGTTATTAAAAAGGACATTTTATTATGCTAGGTAGAATAAAAAAGAAATTTATGTTAAACATGTTGTGCCATTAAAAAATGACATTTTTAATATGTTATGTTAAAATAAAAAGGAATTTATGTAAAACATGTTTGTCATGAAAAATGACATTTTTAACATATTAGTTTGAATAAAATAATTACATGTTAATATATATATATATATATTGTTCGCTAAAAATATAAATTTTAACATGAATTGGACAAAATTTACATGTAATAAAATAAATGGTTTTGAAATCGTCGAACGACTTATATAAATATAAATAAATATATATATATTAAAATTAAATGAACCGCGCGCAGTAGTTCGCGTTTCGGAATCGTAACTTTAAACGATCATGCAGAAAGATCCAACCATCGGATTTTCCCAAAACTGGAACCTTTAGGTTCGCTTTGGAAAGATCTTTCCAACGATATTAAATTTGTTAAGATCCAATGGTTATATTTTGAGAAATGTGTTATTCAAATTTAGATAAAAACAATGCCAGGGCCACGTAACGACCTGAAACGTCATTTGAATCAAAAGGGCTACTTTATATAAATAAAAATATAGCGATTAATCATTGTAAAATAATATTAATGATTTGAATTATATATATTCGAGAATTATTTGAAAAGACAGAGTTCAATCTCATTTCAAATAATTGTACGATGATTTAAAATCGAAGACATTGAAGACGGTGGTTGAAGGCCGGTGATCTTTACATTGAATGGATGACAACTGATGCCCTGGATTGGTTTTCTCCCAGGAAAGGGTTAAAGTGGTAGTTGTCCAGACGTACTTGTTGATTGTCCGGATATGCGAGAACCTCTCTTCCGTATTGGACATACGGGAGAAGGAATAAGGTGTCTCCGGTTTCGTTCAGACCCAGAACAGACTTGTAAATGGATGTGTGTCTGACATGGGATTTCGTTCTGTGTGAATTGATTCTATTTAAATATTTATCTATTTAGTGGTGGAGGATTTGTTCTCTTTCTTAACACCCTTCTCTGAGACGTACGAGCTTAGAGGTTATATATTGATAGACATCAGTCGCATGGTGTGGATTGTCAATGTGGCATGCTAAGATGCAAATGATCAAGGCTTTTGTTGAAAAGCAGAGCCTTGTGATTGATGATAAAAGAACAGCTTTATTTAGCATAGCTTTGTGTATAGCGTTACTTCGCGAGCTTCATACCCCGGTATGAGTCAAAAACGGAATAAGGATGGCAGGGAGTGCATGCGTTTCTTTCTAGCTAGAAGTTGTGTCATGGTATGGAGCCCAGTCATTTTTACTTATGTGGATGATGGATTGTGAGGGCCCTCGGATATTGGTCGCTACTGGCCAAGTGGTATGTCCAATAGGATGGGGAAACGTATTGTTCAGGAATAACTAATCCACTAAAGCATTTTTGGACCGGCCCTGCTGCTAACCAGGGCTCGCCAGCGTCCGAGTCCTGAGGCATTTGCTAGAGTGTCTCGATCGGTGAGGATGATTCCTAGCCTCGACTCATGATGAAAACCCAATTTCCAATACGACATATAGGATTTGATTGTAAACCTATATATGGCGACATAGTAGGATGGGGTACAATGCCATCTAGGATTGATACATATATTTTGAAAGTGTTTGAAACTGATTAGACACCAGTAATAATATCAAATGATTATTGTTTTATACGTATCAATCATGTTTGATCATTATAAGGTAAAACTCTATCCTCCGGTTTTCCTTGCAATGTGTGATGGGACTTGAGTCTTATAATGGTTTCATTTTTCTAAAAAGCATTGCGTTGTTTTAAAAGATTTACTTATTTAATGCACTGGAAATCAAATGGAGTAAACCCGTTCCACGTTAGCGGCGTGGTCCTGTGATTAGCCTTATTATTAGATAAGTTAAGTAAGATTTCTCATACCAGTCCCATGACTGGCTCGTAGTTTGTTTTTACTTGCAAACTCGGGTGCCCTTATTTTTACATGGGCAGCCAAGTAAACAGGTAACATGCTTGTTTTGGATATGCACTGCAGCATGGTGTGCTCTCTTGGCGGAAGATGAAGACTATCTTTATCTTTTATCTCTATTTTAGGACATTTAGACATCACTTTATCTATGTTGTATTTGATGATGTTCTAGACTTATTTTCTATTTGTTGGAACCTCTTATGTACTAAGTAGTATCATGTGTCTGTGCAACTCTGTGTTGATGACGTTTATGATTCTGCTTCAATGATGATGAGTATTATTCTATGATTTAATGTGGTATGCTGTTATCTGTAATCTGCTAATGTGATAAATGTGCTATATTCCAATGATTATCCTTGCTTTCGTGGCACGGGAGTTTGGGGTTATCATAGTCAATTAGCCAGTATAAACAAGAAAAGTATGCCAAAACTCCGTAATGAGGGGATTTTGAACTCATTTGATTTCGAATCATATGAAGAATACAAATCTTGTTTATTAGGCAAAATAACTGAATAACCTTTTGCTTGACACAGTGAATGGGTGATATGTATTGGGTCTCATAAATAATGATGTATATGGTGCAATGAATACATAAGCTAGAGGCAGGTTTTATTACTTCATTATATTTACTGATGAAATCATTAGATATATACATATATATGTAAATCTTATGAATAACAAATCAGAATCCTTTGAAAAGTTCAAAGAATTCAAAAATGAAGTTCAAAATCAATTATAGTAGAAAACAAATACTCTTTGAACAGATCAAAGAGAATAATTAAGCCAATAATTTAATGACTGTCTAATGAGTTTGAATTTGTTTCACAACTCACTCCACTTAAAACATCATCCTGGACTGGTGTTTCTGAAAGGAGAAGTCGCATGTTATAAAATATGATACAATCAATGATAAGTCATATAGCTCTTCCAGTAAATTAAATTTAGAACAATTGCATTTAATCCTATTAAAACGATTTTGAAGATTCCATATAAGATATGGACTAGGAAATGTCCTAGTGTGTCTAATGCGAAGATTTGGGATGTAAGGCGCTTATTAAACGTCCTTCCTGTGATAAGACCGGGCCCAACTCAGATAATTGTTTTTTGGAATATCGAAAAGAGACAAATGGATATTATTTCTAAGATCATCCGAGAATAAAATGTTTATTGCTCGAATTGGTATCCTTCTAAAGAGAGCCAGTCTCTAAGATACCAGTGGGAGTAAAATAGAATTCGAAATGTCTCGGAAACCACAAAATACCATTGAATCTTGTATATACCAGAAATTTAATGGGCGTGACA
Organism: Allium sativum; assembly: GCA_030737875.1. Taxonomy (NCBI): domain Eukaryota; kingdom Viridiplantae; phylum Streptophyta; class Magnoliopsida; order Asparagales; family Amaryllidaceae; genus Allium; species Allium sativum. The sequence goes on from CM060922.1 coordinate 1,054,264,849, forward strand.
CAATAATTCTAATGTTGTATATTGATAACACATTAATTATTGTAAATAATGCTAATTGTTAAAACAAGAAATATATATTGATTCGGAGAAAGAAAATGTTTGGATTAACAAGTTCATAATTTAACTTAATTTATTATTGATCCAATGATTTACATTACAATAACAATGTGGCTATTGTTCAGGCCAAACATATATCTAAGAAATATAATTCTTATGTGAAGTTGTTCACTAAGGGAATAAACATATCTGCAAAGTTGCAAAAGTTATAATGTTGCAGACCTACTGAATTAAACTCTGTCACAACAGAAGTTTAATAGTCACACTAGTTTCACGAGTATACGATACATGAATGATTATCTCTAGTGCAAGTGGGATATTGCTATAGTTTATGCCCTAGAGGTAATTAATTTGATGTGATTAGTAACATTGTTGATGTTATTGTTTTATTTGGAAAACAATATATTATGTTATATTTACTGCGTAATATAAATATTAACATAATAGAAGTCCGTAGAATAATAATACGGAATTATATAGTTCGAGTAAGACTTGAATTTGAGATTATATAATATATTAAGTATACCAATTTTTAAATGTACCTAGTCAAGTTTTATTGTTTACATAGGACAACAGTAAAACATTGAAACTAGTATGTTGATTGATTGATGATCACATCTCATTGATAATTAATATACATGATATTAATGCCAAGACATAAATACGTATTGGAGAATATCGTATTGGGCTGACCGAACGTGAGAAAACTACATGGTATATAATTAATAGTATCATAAGTTATTCTCATAGTGATAGTGATGTAATGGTTCTCAAACCTGAAATCATTATAATTTTGTTCGAGGATATTTATGTTTTGATATCATCTAAATTTACTTATCGCAGAATATACGATAACGGAGATTACTAGATACATCTCGAATCGGATGAAAATTATGAATGATCTAAATGGAATTTAACCCAATAATATATTTGTAGTGATATCCATGGGCCTCTTGATTGAGTGAGACTGTGAAATGCATGGCCGTACTCAAATATTGATTTGTTTTAAACAGTCCACTCACCAATCAAGATAATGGGATTAAATTATAAAGAGGGTGATACGTTCCATGCCTCGAGTTTAATCCTGGATATAATAGTTAAAAGGATTATACTACATTGATACACTGGACATAAAAGGTTGTATCGAATCGATGATCTTATTATAACTTCGGTAACAACGATGTATTACTAGATACCACTCACTGATTATAATTTAGATATTGTTTAAATTATTGCCAACGTTGTGATAAATTATAGGGTCACAAACTAAGAACGTAATAAAGGGAAAACCATTTAATTGGGTAAATAAAATATCAATTTATTGGTATTTTATCTGATATTGGGATTGGTATAATCATTCGTTCCTAATTTTAGGGGTTCACGTTTATAAAATAAAGGGTACACCCTTATTTTATAAAATATGGGAAAACTGATGATATACAGATCATTCTTCCAATTTAAAACCCTAAATAGAAATGGTGGCTAGTAACTTCTCTCAATGGATTCGTCTGACGATCTTCGAGAGGGTGTTCTGGATACTCATAGAGGTGTTGCACATGACGCACAAACGGATTCGATCAATCTCCAATTCCTACTTCAGATTCGCGGATTCAAAAGGATTTGGTATGATTTTAAATTTTGATTTACTATTTATCGTATAGATCCACTTATAAATTGCTTAGATTTATAAAATAAGGTCAGGATTTTATTGATTACACCTTATACGCTCACGGTGAAATGTGACTCGACTAGGATTGCCTACAAAGACTCGAGACACTCTTCATATACGGTGTTTGTCGTTGCCTCGGGATTTCCTGTCATGCAGGAATGGAGTTAAACAATTTGAGCAACCAAAACCCACAAGTTCCAAAACTAAAAGTAAAACTAAATGCTTACTTTCTTCCAACCATCTCCTAGAAAACCCGTGAGGACAACGCACGAAGAACCAGTCGTGCTTATATACAGTCAGCTTAGGCCATGTCCCATTGAAAAACTTAGTATTGGGCGAAGCCTCCAAGAAATATTGAGATGGTGAGGTAGTGGCTCTCCTCTTCAACTGAAAAAAATATCGGATATCCTCTCCGGTGGACTCCAGCTGCAGGCACTCCCTGTAGAGAATATAGGTACCCAAAAGGGAAGCGTACGCATTTGGATGAGGCTACGACGACGCAAGGCGAAAGTAGTACAACATAATTTGAATAAAGTTGTTAGCTAGCGGCACGCACCCAACAACACATACCTGCCTGTTCGAGCCAATGTACCCCTCTGATGGTTCGCGAGCCCTACCGTCCTTTCCGGGACTAAGAACGTCTCTTTTGGGAATACGGAACCGCAATGCCATGCGCCTCACCACAGTTGCATCCATAAGCGATGGCACCGAATCAGACGGATTTTCAAATATAATCGCATCCGCCAACATATCCGGCGCTACAGACGTGCTTTCGTCAACAATATCTACGTGCTCTACCTCCTCATGCTCAACTGAAGGGTGTTGGCTTTCTGGATGCACCCCATGATCAGACGCTTCCGGTGAACATGTCGCCTGAAAAGGAGTGGACTCCCCGGTCTCAAGCTCGCTGCCCTTTGAGCTAGAATCACTAGTTGAATCAAATGTGTGTGACAAATGCAATGAAGCCTCGGCTTTCGAAGTCTGCTCTATCATAGACCTTGTCTTCATTTCTAAATATACTTTCAATATACTAGCTTGCAGTTATATAACCTGTACCCCTCGTGTTGGTGCGAACTAACATGTGCGTGCAGTGTTGTGCAGGGTCAGAGTAATGTAGTTTATAATTTAGAAACTTGAGACACTACGACGACCACAAGTCCCAAAGACTGTAACCATCGTCATAATCAACCAACATTACTGAATTTGCATCGAAACTTGACTACGTTATGATTGGAATCAATAAAATAGGTCAGATGGTCCGATAGTTCAGTCATAGTCCAAGTATATACTCTAATCCAATGTGCGGGGAAAAATTGTTGATTAAGCTCTGACTAATATAAGTCTCGGTTTAAGTGTAGAACATCATAGAAACAATGCAAACCTTGGAATAAGGAGTTGAGAAACCAAAGTCTTAGGAGAGGAGTGTTGTGAATTTCCAAAATAAGGCTTGAAGTCCATAGGCTATATGGAAACTTCGTATCCCCACAATGGGATACGAAATTTCGTACCTATCAGGGGCACAAGATTTCGTACCCATCAAGGATAGAAATTTCGTACCCCATCCAGGCACAAAATTTCGTAACCTCCAAGGGATACGAAATTTTCATATCCCCATTGGAGAACGAGATTTCACGTACCCAGTGAGGGGTACGAATTATACCTCTTCAACCACTACACTTCGACCCTGTCAACGATTCAATCTCCTTCACCTAAGGCAAACTCCTGGCTCTCTGCTCCTCTCCTCCTATCTCCTTTCTCTCCCAGACCTTTCTCTTCGATAACTCTCGAGCTCGAACCCATCCAATCACCTCGCACTACCACAAAAAAGTCGAGCTCAAGATCAACCCGAAATCCGGCCCCAAACCCCTCCAACTCCAACAAGAAGTTCGGGAAAGAAGAAGAGGCCACTTTGAGCTTGCCTTGAGGTCTGCCACATGGTTATAACATGAGGCGATGCTAGTCCCATCTCGAGAACCACCTCCATATTGTCGAACCGACCAGTGTCGAGGCTCAATTGTGTTCTCAAGAAAACAAGGGGCTCGAATTCTCTTAGATCTGATTATTCTATGTCATGAAGCCAGCTAGGAAAGAAGAAGAATGTGGAATGCTCCTATTTATGAGGGAAAGGAGATTCAGGCTTTGGCCATTCTGACTGTTCGTGTCACACCTGGGGCTACGAATTTTTGTACCCTAGTGGGATATGAAACTTTCGTATCCCAGCGAGGTGTGAAAATCTCGTATCCCAACAGGGTACGAAAATATCATACCTCGAGCAAGGGGTACAAAATACACAAAAAAACAAATATTTCTATATGCGTATGCACACATATGCATAAATTTAATATATATACACGTGCATGTGCAATAGCGTATACGCATCAGTGACAACCCATTTACAATACGACATAAATGAGAGTCAATAACTAACATATATTTTCATGAGTTTACAGGAATTCGACAATTTAACAAAATATTTCTACCAACTCAAAGCACATCATGTCAAGATAAGATGTACTTTAGGGAAAAATGTTAACCGACCTTTTGGTATGGTTCCCAAAAGTACACAAGACATGCTCGACTCAACACATTGTGTGACGCTAAAGTCCGAAGTGTCGCCAAGAAGCTAAGGGAACAAGTTGGGAAAGGGTCATGCAAGCAAAAGCCTCACAGCTCCTCAAAACTATGTTACTCCCATAATTTCTAACCCTCATGTTTCGAATCCCATATGTTTCGAACCCCATTGACTCGTGTCTCTCAAGCCTCGTACCAGTACTTGAATCCCTCTGGCCTCATTCCCGAAGTCTCGAGCCCCTCTTGCCTTGCTACTTCTAAGTTTGAACCCCAGCACTTCGGAAATTAACGTACCCCGGAGAGGGGTACGAGTTTCCTAGGGGAGATAAGGGGGTCCGAATTTCTGGGGGCCTGCACTCTAGGACCCGAGGAGAACTACTGTGGTCCCCTACTCCCACCTAACCACTCTACTATAAATGCCCCCAAGAACACACTTCAAAGGGGTTGTAAATTGGCTTATTTGACATCTCTTTAAAGCACCAAGTGACCTCTTTAATGGCATCCATGCTTTGAGGAAGAAGAAGGACAAAAGTGATTTTTTTTTCAATATTCGTATATGATAATTATGACCTCAAAATATTTAGAAATGTTTGTAAAAGGATGTCATGAGATAGTCCTAAGCTTGTAACTCTTTACTGTAAATAAAATATCAGTGACTCTTCTAAAGTGGATGTAGGCCCATTTCAGGACCGAACCACTATAAATATCTTGTGTTATTTACTGCTTTCTTCACTTATATTTCCACGCGAAACTATAATTCCTAAGTAATTAATAATATTGGATGTTTGCGACATATTTTTCCATCAACAGTTATAATGTTTTAATTTTATGTCATGGCATATTATATATATCGCATAAACTTCTTAAGTTATGTCATACTGTTTGTTTTACATAGCCCTTTTATGTTATGTTATATTGTTGTCTATAATAGGTATGACGTCACACATACATACAACTTCTGGATCTCCTTCCTGTTCTCATCCTCCGGTAGGTGTCAATGGCGGTGGTCCATCGCAGGTGCTATCACGCCTGCGGCGTGGCTTAAGCCAAAAGCCAATGGAGGGTAAGTATTAAGTTTCAAGTATAAATTTCATTTCTATATAATATATTATAAATATATATAGTAGCAATGAAATACTAAATGTTTTTCCTATAACATAGTGGTTTTGAGTTGGAGCCCTTTAATATAGTCTTGGGGATATCAAAACACGCTTACATGACTCGCATGATTTCAGATTGGCCCAAGTGGACATTGGTACCAGACAATGCCAAGGAGACTATTTGGTAGGATTTTCTGGTACGTGTGATATATCATTTATTACATTAAGTAGTCTTGCTCCTATTTGTTTATTTCATATTTATGCTATTTTTGAAAAATGGAGGGTGCGGTGGATTTCCAAGAGACAGACATTCCGCTCGTCCGACGCCACTGTAATAGTGAAGTGGCTAAAAATAACAGAGAAATACTAAATAGCATTAAATTAGCTAGAAAAAAGTCAGATTGGATAAGCGCTAAGGTGCGGGATGATTTTCATACTTAGTGGAATAATGAGCAGTTTCAGGTAAATTTGCTGCATATTTAATCTAAATTGTTCGATTCAATTAATATATTAACTAGAGTAAAACATTTTTTTAATTTAAATTTAGAAGTCAAGTATGTAAGAAATTCGGCAAATAAGAGCAAGAACCCGGTTACACATCGCGGTGGTTCCAAGTCGTTCCAGCACCAATGCGAGGACCTGGTGTGTGTGTGTATATATATATATATATATTAATTAAACAGATAAAGATGTTAAGTTCTAAGTTGTTAAAAGTTAGTTGATTTAGCTTTAAGTTCTAATTTACATATATGCATATTTCAGGAGAGATAGCCTGGTGTTCCTGTGTCGCACTGGGATGTTTTTGAGCATACACATGTAGCGAGTCAAATCAACGACACAGGCTCAGTTTCCTACTCTTGGGACCACGATACCCAAACATGTGATGCATATGTAAGTATAACATAATTAATTTAAAGTTGTAATTTAATTAAAATAGTGTTATCTAAATTCAATTGTATTTTGTTTAACAGGATAAATTTCAGCAACAAAGGGCATAGATGCTTGAAGAGACTGGAAGGACCGAGTTGAATGCCAAGGATGAGGATATGATTTTTGAGGCTGTCATGAATTCACTAACCCAGAACAGATGCTATGGTTTTGGGAACCAAGCAGTAATAGAAAATAAAATTTATAATAAGGACTGAAATTTACTTGAGTTACTATTATGAAATACTGAAAATAAAAAATTATATATAGGTTAGGACATCTCAACAGTCGTACTAGAGAGCTTAGGACAAGGTGGAGATCGCATAGCTACGAGCCCAGATCGCAGAGCTTAATGAGCGTGATCGCCGCCACGAAGAGAAGATGAAGCAATTTGACTAGCTTCTGGCAGAGTACGTTGCGCAGCACGTACGGGTCCTTCATCTGGTGGTTCCGGGGGAGAGTGGGTTGAGGTTTTTTTGTCTTGATTATATATATATATATACACACACACACACAAACGCTTTGAGAGTCGGTGAGAATTATGCTTGATTCATTATGATGGTTTGTATGTGTTGATGATGTTGTGTTGGTGATGATGGTTTGGACGTGGTGTTGGATGGTTGTTTATTTTAATGTTCGGTTGATGACATTGGGATGTATGTACACATATGTCGTGTTGATGACGTTGGGTTGATGTATTTTATAAATATTGGTTTGCGTTGATATAATATTATATTTGGGTATTTATGTGATTGTGACTATGATGTATATGCTCGAAATGGAGTTGTTTTGACGAATATGAGATTGTGGGGTGGCGGAAGTGAGTAATCTGAAATTTGGGAAAAAAAATTAACTAGATTTCCAACGGTGTCCAACAATTTTCAATGGCTTATAGGTCCATATATTTCAACGATAATCAACGATTTCAAGCAGCAAAATTTCATCGGTTATCAACATTTTCCAACAGATAGCTGGTCCAACATGAAATTCACGTGACCAAGTTATAAAGTTGGAAGCCATTGGAAAATTGTCATTGGAGGCATTGGAAGTCATTGGAAGCCATTGATGTGTATACCAACGGCTTCCAACGGCCACTAGCCGTTGTAAATCACTATGTTTCTTGTAGTGTAATGATCATGATTAAGCTTAATCTGGTGATTATTTAACTAGGCTTAATTCCTCTAATTGCTAATTAGCTGGGGAAAATTCTGCAGAATGAGAAAAAGTAAGTTTGATTTTCTCATTTCAGCAAAAAAGAAAGGAAGTCATCTTTTTCCTTAGAACAATACCTCACCACTCTCTCTAAAATCCTTTTAAAACTCTCAATTCTAAATTAAAAGTGGAAGAAATTGCTAATAGCAAATCTCTGTAGGTAATCTCAACAAATTTCATGAAGTATTTCATCAAAATCCAGGATTTTGCATGTGTTCTTATTTAATTTTGTTAATTGCATATTACAATAAGTTCATTTTTAGGCAAAAGCAAAACTCTTTGAGGCCAAAAAGTTGTAAACTTCACTAAATTCTGAATGCAAATCTTCTAATCTGTGAACAACATGAGTAATCTCACTCGTTTCAACTGAAATGTGCTTTGTTTGCCAAAATACTGCTGTTTGAGTTGAGTTCTGATGCATTAAAACTCAATATTCATTTCTATGGGTTTTTTTATTTTGAAAACTATTGTCAATCGTACTTAGAGAATGAATAACTATCTCAATTCATGTTCGATTGGTATAAATCTTATTTTAGTGTGTTGCCTGAGCTCTAGTCTTTGGTACTAGAAATTTTCATCTTAAAGTACCATGGCCAAAACATGGCCTGAAAATGGGTTCAGAGTTGGCGAGCCCCGCCTGGAATTCGAGTCCAGGTAGTTCGACCCACACCTTACTTAGGTCGACCTATAGCTCGATCCAAGCTATGAATGAGTCGACCTATGAACGTGAATCGTAGGTGATGAGGCCGAGCTTTATTGCTATTTCTTATGCTATTTGAAGCACTGTCTTGTTTCAATGTTTACCCTGATTTCTTGTGCCAATTTATAGTGAATATTGATGTTATCCAAGGCTTACCAAATGCCAAATTTTGTTGCATCGGCGGTACATTTCTGATGAATTTCCCATGTGCAATTTATGCTAATTGTTGTTCTTTTGTGATGGATTTTACACACTGTGCATGTATTTATAAAACATTTTATAATGAATTTTTATCTATATATATACAGCTTTGAGACAAATGTTCCATGGTCTGTTTTACATAAATAAAACCGTCTCAAGGCAATAGTATAAATAATATTATTCGCAATATATATCATTTTTCAAAGAAACAATCTAAACGTTTTGAAACCGTTTTATAAACTCATTTTCTCAAATTAAGTACTTCATAAAACCACACATTTTTGCATGTTCAAGAAAGCAGGAACGTGATTTAAATGATATAATAAATCACATGGTTTGTGACATATAGATTAATTATATCGTTAATTTCTAGATTCGTCAATCGAAATTATCAATTGTTTTCTCATGTGGAGACTAACTTGTAGTAAATTAAACTGTCCAAATGTAGAGACATGTTGTTTTTGCTATATATTCTGATTACAGTTTGGAAGTCAGTGACATATCCTCTTGTTGTTATTATTGTCGATACTTGGATTGGTGGGTCCTAAATACATATATAGTCGGTGGGCTAATCTGTACTAGTGGGACTTAAATGATACTAGTAGGTCTCCCGATGAATAGAACCTGATAGGCTGGTGGGCTATATATTGGATTGGTGGTTCACAATCTTATAGCTAGTTGGCGACTTGGACTGGTAGGTCCAAGATTTTATATTACTACTTTGTAGATTTATTTTTGTTGATTTCTAGAATTTTTGTGATTTTGAATGTTTTCGCCTTGTTGATGGGATTTATATTAATATTACATATATAGTTGGTGGGTTATCGATGTTAATCATTTATGTGATTTCATCCATATTATTTAGAACTCTTTAATGGGTTCTCATTGTGTTGTAGCAATGATGTCTTCCGAGTGAGAGATAATGACATGTCTATGTACTGTGTATACTTATGCTTAGCTTAATTAGATGCTTAGTAAATGATGATGGGTATAAAACCCTATGCCTTGTGTTGTTGTATCATTCATTATTTTCTGATATCCATGACATTGTATAATCATGTTGCAATTTCTCTTTATAGGAAATTTACCTTGTAAAATACTCCTTACTTGATATTCCATATACATATCCTGATTATTTCAGCTAGACTGACCCGCATATTTATTGCTCGGGTAAGGCCGAGCATTTACATGTAGTGATTGATGTTGATACCTGTTTGCCTAACATTTGTGCTTGGACGACCTACCACTTTTTAATCACTTGAGTGAGTTCTACCTAGTAGGTGGTGTTATGTGGTACTACTCTGTTGATTGTACATGTTTCTTTGTGGGGATGGACATATGTTATATTTTAGATGGTATATTCATTGATGTATGTTATTTTGTATTGTACATTATATATATATACATAATTGTTCTATGAACCGTAAATTGTAAAAGTTTTCTCTAGTTATTTTTTATTCTGGATTGATTATTTAACCATCCTTGTATTATATAAGTATGTCGATCTACTTAAAAAAAAAACATTATATCGACGTACTTCATTAAGTCTTTTTTAATATAAGATTATGAATAGTCGCATCTAACTAGCCTTATTCTTCGCATTAATAGACTATGTTACTCGTTAACACTCTTTGCTAGTATGGTCTCGAGGTAGCTAGTCACAGCTTGGTATCAAAGTAGTATTCACAACAAAACAAAATGAAACACAAAACAATATACACGATACAATACATCAAAGTACAATGCGAAATGTTGCATCATCCCCATTCCATGTCATCCTTAATCAAGTCCTTAACCTTTGTCATATCCCTTTGAAAGTAGATGAAGGGGGAATACGTCTAGGAATGTATTTTTCAATTCCGTAGTATTCCTTACTTATTGATTTTAACTAATAATATCTTGCAACTATGAATAATCTAATCTTATTTTCTCTTTTCGGCGAATGGATGGGAACAATAGCGAGCGTCTTTCGAATGTTTGGTCATTCAATGGCTCACGTCTAGAAGGAATTTACATGTCCACTGATCAGATTTTGGAGCTTAGTAGTATCACGAAGCTTCCACCGCGCAAGTCCGTATTTGCGCGCATGTGCAGCAATTATGCTTATCTCGGTGGAAAGCCAGCAAACTATTATACATGGATAAATGATATGAACCTAGCCATATTTTCAACTTCGTTAAAATGTAAAATTATAACTAAAACATATAATTGTTCCATTAAACTATTTTGAATGTCTTTTATATTTCTATTTGGATTCGATGGTTTCCTTGATGTGGGGCAACCCAGCATAAAAGTGAATAGGAGCTCATGGTGTGATTTAGTATTTGTCTTTTTTGGTTCCATATGTAAGTCAGCCTGTAAAGTTGTACATATCCGGTGACTCTGATCTCTCTACAAGGTCATGATCTGTTGTGCGGGATCCAAGGTGAAAAGGTGTTGCCTGATAATTTGAACTTTCTCTGGAAATACTTGGGCATGTGCAGCAAGATTTTCTTTTTAAAACCAATAAAAAAAATGAAGAAAAATCGTGATCAGCAGAGGAAATGCGAATATGGTCCAAAGAGATAAGATACCCAATATAATTTTATGTCCTAAGCTGGTGGCAGCTGACCAAACTGAAATTGAGTTGCCATGAAAGCTACATTACATATTGCATGTCTGCCCAATTATACATATAATACATACTTTAAACGTTGTTTGAGTGTATGTTAATCGAATTGGTGGTAGATTCAAACTCATAAGCTGCATCTTTCCTAACCAAAAAGAATAACCAGGCCTATATATTATTCCTATTCAGAGAATTTGAAAATAAAGAAAAATATAAGTGGAGATCGATAGGAATTTATTTGTTGTACACCATTATGAGTGCATTATTAAGGACGGCATGTTCGGTGAGACACGTGTCCTACATTAACTAGATGAAGTGGCTTAGTATCAAAGTGAAACTCCAAAAGATTGTCTGTTCGTAGGCCAAACTTTGGTTTACTTGTTTGGTTTGGTAGTCAAGGACACTGAAAAATTATCCTATTAGCCAAGCTTTGCATGCAGTTTGTCTCATGTTGATAGATCAAAAAGGTATATGCATTATAGCTTCCATTACAACAGTATAATAGCATTTGGTTTCAAAACAAATCTTGTATTTTGAGTTCTCATTGTTATTTGTTCGTGGAAAAATCGGAGCATACCAGCAAATCTAACAATGAAAAGTAGAGATGAAAGAATAGATGAACCAGGATAGATTTGGATATTTTTACTTTTTTAGGTCAAGGACATGCAAAAATTATCTTTAATTTCATACGCTAGAAGTGCTTTCTAAATTGTAGTTGAAGAAGCAACCAAAATTCCCATAAAAATGCTACTGTGACCATTTTTTTTAATCGAATACTGCATCATAAAGGAACTAAAAAGGGATCACACATGAAAATATCATATTATTCATCTAAATTCGTTCAACTATATATCCATAAGTAGATTATTTTATCATTTTGACAGAAAATTGTATTTGTTGCAGGCAGCAGAACTCAAATTCCAAATAGAGATTCAGCCATTGACTCACTCTTTCATCCTTTATTTGTATCCACTTGCCTTCTTTTGGCTGCATCCTTTTCTGATTCACCTGCATACACTGCTTGCAGCACCATCATATTTATTTCTTTCACGGGTGTCTGCATTAAGCTGCATATATTTTTGCGGTTTTACAATCCAATTTACCATCGATTTAAGGTCAATGTGCTAAACTCCAATTTCTTCTACTACAATGCGGTTATATTGCTGTGCACAAGAACAGTAGTCAATGTATTGTTTTCCGTCCTCATCGTAAATATTAAATAAGTAGCAAGATTCTACTGATAACATGCTAAACTCCATCTTTTCTGTTGTGAAATTAAAGCAATATCATTTGAATAATCAGTTCAGATTTCACATAATCATCTGCATCTTAGTTTTGCGTCATCCTCAACTGCGCGTACCTTTTACATGTCGGTAAACGTTGATTCACTGCGCGTATGTTCAGTTCATGTATTTCACCGCTTCTAACCCATAAAAAAAAAAAAAAAAAAAAAAAAAAAAAAAAAGAGAGAGAGAAGAAGGGAGGAAGCGAAAAAAAGAAAAAAAGAAACTATGGTCCCTCTAGCTTATTTGAATCTACACCTTTTCGCGACAATTAGCATCCAAGAGCCAAGAAGACATCTAAAAGTTGCATAAATTGGGAGACCCGAAATTTTATTGTTAATTTGTGAGTCTCTAAATTAATTTTAAATATTCAAATATTAGCTTTAATAACTAAAATATCATCTTTTAATTGAAAAATAATTTTTGAATTTGATTTACAAAAAATATAGCTCAACAAAAAATAGTATTGATCGAAAAGCTTTTTCAAGAATTCTTTTTTTTTTTTCGCTGTCGGAAATATAGTTGCAAAATGCCTTACTTAATTTACACACATGCACATTAATGGCTTAAAACATGATCAGATACTAATTACGTAGGTGATTAAGATTTATTAAGTTATTATAGGTACAATGTGATTTGGAACCAAATAAAAGAATAAGAAGTATAAAAAGGAATAATAGTTTGTCTTCTTGAAATATATGTTTGCCTTGTTAAAACATATGATGTTCTTTATGTGCATGCATGCGTGCACGCGCGCTTGTGTATGTGTGTGTGTGTGTATATATATATATATATATATATATATATATATATATATATATATATAATTGACTTGGATGCATGTGCAAGTGTCATGATTATATGACATATAACTTTGAGTATGGAAGTTAATAGACATGTTAGTTTGCAAACTATTACCTTAGGTTGTATACGTTGGTTATAACATTCTTGTATGTGGTAAGGATATTTTGAATACTTGATTGTATGATATGAAAGTTTAGTACATTTACTAGTTAAGCAACATGAAATTACTTTGGTTTAGGCTTGAACTTTGGTTTTAAAAATTAAATGCATTCTAATTTAAAGAGTGTTTCCAACTAAAAAAGAAAATATATTAGTTTCTCGAAAGTGTTTCCAAACTTTATTCAAAGTTCACAGAAGTAAGTGAAACATGAAAGATGAAGTTTTAGGTGATTTTGGAATGATAATCAAGTTTGAAATTATGAATCATATAGCAATAGTCATCATAAGTGTAGCTCGAAAAAACAAACTATTTTTTGATTTAAAATTTGTTTTCTTTTTAAATATTATTTAAAATGTTTCTAGAGCTTACTTTAAAAATTAAATAATTAGTTATCATTATTTGATTAATTATTTATATAATTAATGATTATTTTATTAATTAAGTAATATAGTTAATATTTAATCATTAATTAACAAAGATAATCTATACTTAAATGTTAATTAAGCAAGTTAATTATAATTACGATATTTATAAAAGTTAATTACTATTTAGTGACTATATTTATGGATTATGTATAACTAATTATTTAATTAAGAATACAAGTAGTTAATTATTTATTTAAAAAGATTTAGATATTTAATTAATTATTGCTTAAGTAAAGATTTAATCTTTGGGTTGTTTAAAATTAATTCAATTATTAATGAAGGTTTAAATTTTTATTAATAACTAATTAAAGATTATTTTAAATTTTAAATTATTTATTTAAAGGATAATAATTGTTTAATTATTTATTTAAAGAGCTATAATTTGGAGTCCAATTATTTTTTTGACCGTTAATTATTATTTAAATATCATATAAAAGTTAATTTTCATTTAGTAAATAGTTTAATGTTATCTAATTATTACAAAAAGCTTTTAAATTTTGGACCACTTATTTCATGAAGAGGGAATTTAAGGATGCTTTAATATAAAGGATTTCCTTGTCGGTCACTCTTATGTAAACTAAATGACTAAGAATTCAATGAAAATTGTTTAGTAGAACCAAACACCATTCTATGCCATTTGAAAATTTTCGTCCCCCTAGATAATGTTCAAACTGAACATCTGACTAATCTTGATGGACGTTATCTTCGCATGGATGCTTCTTTGAATCAATCTAAGACTATCAATAATAGGAAGGCTTATCCTAATTTAGATTCTATGGCTAAGTTTCCTACGTTGAATTCTAATTTGTAGAAAAACACAGGGAGTTTTAAGGAATTACTCTAAAGCATGGAACGCAATCATCTAGGAAAATCGCTATCGCATCAAGTCCGTTCAATTAGAATAATATGGACAATGACTAAGGAAAAAATCAAATACACACGCATTGATGAAAACTTAATTAATGGGTTTCGATCTCTCTTTTCCATTTTTCTCGTAGCTTCTTTCTCTAGTAATTTTCTTTCTCGCCTCAGTTTGTGGAAATCTCTCATATACGGTTTCGAATATGTCCGATTTGCTAGGCAGATTCACTTTAAAGGGGTCATTTTTTGTCTCTCGACCTTCGATTGAAGCCATTTGTGCTTCTATAGAGGCGCTAGCCAATGCACCATTTAAGGTTGCTCTTTCAGGGAACTACTCTTGTCTGGTCAAGGTGCGAGATCTGGAAGCTTTTTCTGCATTCTCTCGGCACCGGTTTATTATCGCTGATAGTTTGTTTATTGAGCTTATCCCTTCATTTACTGGAGAATTTGTGTCGCAACCACTTCTAGCTACTCGTAGGCTAGCAGTGGCTCTGCATGCGGAGTTGCCTCTGTGTGTCCCTGTTGATCGCATATGAGTCAAGGAGGATTTGATCACCTCTTTTGCTCCTCGGCTGCAATTCATAGGATTTAAGAGTGCGCCGGTGTTATGTGTCCCTGAGGTTTATGTTGGCTTGGTGAATTGCGATGGTCTGTTCAGCCCTGATTTTTGTGAAGTTTACGATGCGGTGTCTTCGTGTGATGAGGATTTGATCACCTCATCGCAGGTCATCGACGTCACATCATTGCCAGCGGTTGCCGTTGATAAGCTTGAGATGAGCATTTTGAGTGATGGGACCTCCTATGTTTCACGTCGATGTCGAAAGGCTCGTCGGCGAGCGAAGAAAGAAAGAAAAGTCTACACAAGTTTCATATGGTTCCTCAGCTTCAGATTTCTATGCATCGGTCAGCAGCCCACTTGTAGCGGTCATTACCAACAACTACTCGTCATCTCTTTTGGATCAAGATTCCCATTCCTCTTCTTTTTTGGAGGAAATGGCTGTAGAGGTAGAGATTTTCACCACCTCTGCATTGTTAGTTTTAGATGATCATCGGGGTCTAGAGGGTCTTGGTGAGACTTGTTTTTGTAGTGGTTGTTTCCTTGCAGAGATCTCGCGTCTTCTTGTTTTTTTTCAAGTGGATCAGTAGACATGGGTGTATAGCTAACTACATCAGAATTGTTCGAGCTTTTTTGCTTGTCTAGTTTCTCTGTATCCTTGCTGCCCAGGTAAGTATCTCAATTTTTTTTCTATTTCTTTTGGTCATGTTGGTTCTTATGTATGCATTGGTAGTACTTAGCATGTATGCCTACCTTCTGGTTGGGTTTATTTTTATTCTAGTGGTATTCTGCCTTTGCCATTAGATCCTTGCCAAGACCGGTTTTGGTGAATGGCTTAGTTTCTTATTTTTCTTTTTGCGAAAGGGATGCTACTTTGTCCCTTTTCGCTAGAATCTTTGGTTTTTTGCAGGGTTCATGTCTTTTTGGGTTCAGACTGATGACCAGGTTTTTTCAGTAACGACATTAGTTGTGACAGTTCGTGTGTTATAGCTATTCTCGGGTTCAGGTATGTCGGGCTTCTTTGTTTGAATATATCACAACAAGACTACTAGTGTCTTGATTGTAACACGCGGTCATTGTTTGTGGATTGCTGTTGTAGACGGGAGTTTTAGGATGTTAGTGTGTGTTGACTCAACAAGTGATGTGGGTCGTTGGTCAAGGCCGAATAGTTTTTCAGTTATTGGAGAGCTATCCGGTATTACTACGTGGTGACCATCCATTGGTGAGCAACCACACTAACTTTCTTGAGACTCTTGGGTCTCCTTCTTGCTTGGGTAGGATGTTTTCGGTCGAGTTTCCAGTTAGTAGGCGGACATTACCATCACTACGAGATTGTCAATATGATGACAATTCAGTATTGGAAAAGTCCATATAGAAATAGGTAGAGCGGTTCACTCTCATCCCTACATGTTTTTGGTGCTCTTATGTGTCGTCTGTTTTGTTCCTGCCACCCACATCGGTAGGTGAGGTCTTCCCCTCCCCGTCATTGTATCCCCCTTCTTAGTAAGGAGGGGATAGTGACCGTTAATGGTCGCCTGTCTCAACTTACTGAAATTTGTTTCCATCGCGAAATGGCATTTCACGATCGGATACCTGTCTGCTTTCCCGGCCATGTTATATGCGTCGAAGAAAGAGCGCCGCACCTCGTACTCCCCGCACCATTCGCACATGCTATATAGAGGCGTCCGAGCAGATTATTAGATCTATCGACACACTCTTTATCTTATCAGACCTGGTCTCTGTCTCACAGGGTGTTAAGTCCCGTAGATTCTGCTTAGTTTCTGTTTCCACCGTTGGCGAACTTCCAGTTTTGGAATGTTCGTGGTATTGGTAACGATTCGTCGATGGCTAGACTAAAGTGCATCGTTAGGAAACACACTATTTTCCTGGCAGCACTTCTGGAGCCTTTAATTAGTCCAGAAGATATCACTAGTGCAGTTTTATCTATTGGTTTTGGTGGAGCTAAAGCTAATTGTCTGGGAATATTTGTATCCTCTGGTTCAAAGATGTGTGGTTCACTCCGTTTTCGACTCGACTTAGCTTCTCTCGGTGGCTTGTTCTTTTCCCTCGCTCTCATTCTCTTTTCTGTTCTCGGTGGTCTACGCCAGATGTGATCGAACAGACAAATTTACCCTATGCTCTGATATCCTTTCTCTGGTTGATTTGGGTTTTGGTATCTCGGTTTTAGGAGGCAACTTCAACATAGTCGCCTGCCACACTGAGAAATGAGGAGGCATCACCGCAAACTGTTTGGTGGTAGCGGATTTGAATGCTTTCATCTTCGCTTTGGGCGTCTCCGAAGTTTCCTTCATAGGCTCAGCTTTTACTTTGTGTAACAACCAGGAATGGCCTAATCAGATCCTATCTAAGCTTGACAGAGTATTTTGATCGGAAGGTTGGTTCAATCTTCCCTTCTCTTTCTCTGTTTCTAATTTGCATCGGACTTTTTCTGACCATTCGCCTATGCTTCTCTGTTGCAATCCACATTCTCAGTCTGGTCCTTCCTCGTTTAGGTTCCAGAGTATGTGGAGAATTCCATCGGATAGTCAAGGACTCATGGAACTCCCAGACAGTTGGTTCTCCTTCTGTTGTGTTTTCTCGTAAACTTAAGAAACTCAAGACTTGTCTCAAGTCTTGGGACATGGAAGTATTCAAGAATATTTTCGACGGTGTCAGAGCGGCCAAAGATACTCTTATACTTGCTGAATCTTCTTTCGATGAAGATCCCTCTTCTGCTAATAAGGAGGCGTGAGATTCAGCTCAATTAGCCTACTCGTTGGAGCTCCATATTAAGAAAGACTACCTTCGCCATAAGGCAAGGATCAAGTGGGTTGTCGACGATGACCCGAACCCGAAGTTCTTCCACTCTTCCATTCGTAAGAAGAACAGACTTTTTACTATTTTTCAGACTCAACGCTCTGATCTCTTTGTGGCTTTCACTCTGGTCGAAGTTAAAGAGACTATTCTTTCTCACTTCCAAGCCTTCCTTGGTGAGCCCTCCGTTTTGGAATCCGATCTGGGTTTTCTCCCATTCGTTCCCAGGTGGTTCTTCCTTTGGAGATTGTGGACCATGCCATGCCTCCTTCTTCTGAGGACGTGTGACGACCCCTAACCCCCGTTCCGCGATGGCAAGGGTAATCTTTGGAATATAACACATAAACAAATAACAACAGAACAGAAATATATAATTACACCATATAATTTACAACAGAATACACTGGTAAACATAACCATCAGAGTTACACAGTATAACAGGATTATACTTAGTACAAAACAGTTCAGCTTTATACAAAATGTCTACAGCGGAATCAAACATAATATACATAGCAGGAGCTGAACAACATAAAAAGAAGTGATAAAATCCATCTTCAGCTCCAAGCCTGCTAAAACCTAAATACAAGGCTGCCCATGTAGAAAATAGGGCACCCGAGTTTGCAAGTGAAACAAACTACGAGTCAGTCATGGGACTGGTATGAGAAATCAACTTAACTTATTTTACAATAAGGCCAATCACAGGACCACGCCGCTAATGCAGAACGGGTTTACTCCATTGGATTGCCAGTGCTTAAAACAAATAAATCATTTAAACATCGTAATGTTTTTCACAAAAATGAAGCCATTATAAGACTCAGTTCCCATCACACAATGCAACGCAAATCGAAGGATAGATTTTTACCTTATAATGCCCAAAATATGCTTGATACATATAAAACAAAAGTATTTGATATTATTACTCATGTTCGTATGTATCAAAAACAATTTCAATCATTAGTATCAATCATAGATGGCATAAGTGCCCCCATACCACTATGTCGCCATATATAGGTTTACAATCAAAACCGCACAATGTCGTATTTGGAAATTGGATTTCCATCATGAACCAAGGCAAGGGATCGTCTTTACTGCTTCGAGACACTCTAGCCCGTGTCTCAGGATCAGAACGGATCGACCATTGGATCTTCAGGGTCGGTCCACATGGAGTGGATTAAAATGCCTGAACACTGCGTTTCCCCGCCCTATAGGGCGTAAATCTAGCCTGTATAAAGACCATCCATCGGCTCCGCAGAGACCGACATAACCGAGGCGCCTCGCTATTCATCATCCACATAAGTAAAACGTCAGGGCTTGTAAAACGCTGACACCACTCCTAGCTTGAAGGAAACGCATGCCCTCCCTGCAGTCCTCTCCCGTTTCTAGTTCATACCAAGGTGTGAGGCTCGCAAATCAACGCTATACACAAAGCTAGCTGTATTAAAGCCATTCTTTGATCATCAACCACAAGACTCTGCTTTCAACAAAAGCCTTGATCACAGCAACTCTATATGCCACATTGTCAATCTACAACGTCAGCCACACATCCATTTACAAGTCCGTTCTGGGTCTGAACGAAACCGGAGGCACCTTATTCCTCGTCCCATATGTCCAATGCAGGAGAGAGGTCCTCACACATCCGGTCGATCTCCAAGTACATCTGGACAACCACCACTCATTACCTTGTCTTGCGATGCCTCCCAATCAAGACATCAGCAATCATCCAAACGATGTGAAGACCTTCGGTTTTCAACCACCGTCTTCATCGTCGATTTCTAATCGTCGACCAATTATTTGAAAAAAGATTTAACACAGCCTTTTCAAATAATTCACGTATATTTAGAATTCAAATCAATTCATTTCCGTGGTTAAATTATTTGACACTCATAATTCAGTACATTAATGTAATTTTCGTGTCAAACACGTTCAACCATCAAATATCCAATAAACCGAGTAAATTTAATTTATTTCCATTCCATATCGTTTATAATATTCTAAAATGATTTATCGCTATTTTTATTTATTCAAAAATAGCCCATTTATTCAAATGACGCTTCCGGCCATAACGCGGCCATGGCACTGTTTTTCCCTAGATTTGATATACACATATCTAAAAATATAACTGTTGGATCTTTACAAATTTCATATCGTTGGAAAAATCTTTTCAAAGCGGACCCAACGGCTCTAGTTTTGGGAAAATCTGACGATCAGATCTCCCGATACAATCGTTTAAAGTTAGGATTTCAAAATACGAACTGCAGCATCGTTATTCGTTTTATTTTAATTATATTTTTATATATATAAATATAATCCATTCTGGCGCTGTTATCATTCAGATTTGAATTAAACATTTCACACAATCTAACCATTGGATCTTTACAAATTTGGTATCGTTGGAAAGATATTTTCAAACCGAACCCAACGGTTTCGATTTTGGGAAGATCCGATGGTCGGATCTCCCATAATAGTCATTTAAAATCGCCATTTCAAAACACAAACTGCAGCATCATTATTCTTTTTATTTTAATTATATATATATATATATAATCCGTTCTTCAATTTCCAAACCATTTTCATTTCATCTATTTGATAAAAATATTATTTTTTTACTCAACATATATTTATTTCAACACATGACTATTTTTAACACTTCATATATATAATAAAAATGTGATTTTTATTGTTAAAACAATTTATTTAAAACATGAATATTTTATTGATTCATATATATAATAAAAATGTGATTTTATTGTTAAAACAATTTATTTCAAACATGAATATTTTATATACTTCATATACATGATAAAAATGTGATTTTTATCTTTCAAACAATTCATTCGTCATATGAATATTTTCCCAACACATGAATATATTTCAACAAATGAATATAAATCAAACACATGAATATTTCAGAAAATTTCGGCAGTATAATGGCAGAGGGTTTAAAACCGGCACCGTCCCAAGTACGGCTCCTCGCACTACCTTACGCCTCACAATGTTCCCTAAGGGGCTTATCCTTATAATCTAAATATTTCTATTCATTTTCATATCACAGTGGATTTTTCCACAAACAATTCCAATTTTGTTTCAACCACAAACAATCATTATCAACCATTCGCATTTATCAACCAGATTTCACCCAAAATCCAAATAATCACAACCAATATATATCGTCCATGGTCTGTGGACGAGGGGAGTGTGTGTATATATATATATGTATATGTATATAAATATATTTCACTTTCATTTCAATTCCATTCAACGCACATATGATTTTTACAATGCGTATATAACTTATACATCGCACATATAATTTATACAACGCTTATACATGAGGTGTACAATGCTTATATAACTTATACATCGATTATATAATTTATACATCGCCATTCCATATCGTTTTGAATTTAGAAATCTCACTTTGGGTTCCACTCCTTCAAAATTTGTAGGAAGCTCCAAAAATTCTCTGGTCTCTTCTAGAATGTAGAAGATGTTGCCACGAGTCCAATGTCTCTTGTTTCACTAGATTTTGACCACATAGCAAAAAGATATGATTTTTATAATTTTGCAATGCTTTTATTTGTCGAAATCGGTTCAAATAAACAGAAACCGTACCTCAGCCAATTCGTTCAAAACTAGGTTTGAATTTTTCGTGAAATCCGTGAAGCGATGGGACGATTGGCTTGTACGGCAACAAGGAGGGAGGAATGGTGCCTTCGCGTAGGGTGGTGCGGTGGGGATCGATGGTCGGAGTTAGCGACGGTGGCACTCTGAAGTCGCAGGCTTCACAGGGGTGGATCACTCAATATAATCAATGATAAATTCCAATCCTTATATGGATTTAAAGAGGATGGAAAGATCTACAAATACTACAAAGGAGCTTTGAATTTCGTTGAGCCATTTAAGAGGAATCGAGGAGGAAATGGAAGGTGTTTCCGTCATTCATCGGGTGTCGGGGAGAGAGAAAATCGAGTTTTTTTTAATTTTTTAATTAATGAATGGAATTTTCTAATTTGCCGATATTTATATAAATTCCAAAAATATATGTTTCTCCAAACGAACTCCAATTCAAACCCAACGACTATTGTCCCTAGCTAATTACTCTCATTCCGAACACGATGGAATATGTTTCGTAAGCCCATTCTACAATTTCAGTCAGTTTTTCTTCAAATTAAAATGTAAAACATTCAAATTCTGATTTGAATGTATATTTTAATTTGTCGGGGCCACATACCGATTCTAAAAATTCCAGAAAAATAAATGTAGCTATGTTAGAACGATACGGTCCCAACAAAACTACTCTCGTTGAATTTGGAGATCGTTTGAAAAATGGTCATTTTCTGGTCGATCCAAATTGAGTGAAATTAAACAAACACATTTTCCTTTGTCACGCTCACATATTAACTCCAAAAATTATGGAATTTGGAATCTAGCGATATTTCGACATCCCGGATGCAACAAAAGTGGTTTCATCAAAAACGGAGGTCGTTTGCAAAATGTCTATTTTCAAGGGCTATATAAACTCCATAGCGACCTTTCTAAAAATTCATTTAGTCATAACTTTTGATTCCCTCTATGAAATTCGATTTTTTTGATTCATTAGAAAGATATTCTCAAAAAGATTTAAATGTTTTTGGTTTCAATAAAATACGTTTTATTTTGCATCCTGTACAGTCAGTCAAAGTTCGAATTCAAAATTTCAAACTACCGCGCCAACAGACCTTGTTTTATAATTTAAAATAAATATATTCGATATAACTTCGATCCAAATAGATTTTTGGTCATCATTATTTAAAATAATTTATTTTAAATATTCAAAATCCACTAAATTAGCCAAATTAAAAATTTTAAATTGGTTCTGATTTTCCGGGTTGTTACAGGAGATAAGGGCATGTGTTTTCTCTCTTAGTAAGGATAGTTCCAATGGGCCTGATGGCTTCAATGGGAATTTTTTACGGAGTGTCTGGCTGATCATTCAGTCGGATTTCTACCATGCTATTCGGTTTTTCTTCTCCGGTGGAGACCTGCCTCAGGTACGGACTTCCACCAACGTGGTCCTTATACCCAAGAGCGAAACTCCTCACACGTGTGTGGATTTTCGTTTGATGATCTTGTGTAACTTATCCAACAAGGTTATTTCTAAGGTTCTAGCCACTAGGCTAGCTCTGTTTCTTCAGCGCGTGATCTCCTCTTCTCAGGCTGAGTTTGTAAAAGGATGACTGATTATAAAAAACGTTCTTTTAGCCCTGGAGACGGTGTTGCTGATCGATAGGAAGGTAAGGGGTTCCAATGTGGTCATCAAGCTGGACATGGCTAAAGCTTATGATTGCATGTCCTGGTTTTTCATCGTTAAGATTGTTCGGACTTTCGGGTTCCCAGAACCTCTTATTGACATTGTCTGGAGGCTCATCTCCAACTGTTGGTTTTCCATTCTCACCAACGGATCAACTAATGGATACTTCAAGGTGAGAAGGGGACTCTGTCAGGGAGATCCTCTTCCCCATACTCTTTTCGTGCTTGCTGTCGAGGCTTTTGTACGTAGTCTACATGCACTTACGATAACAAATCAAATTCAAAGGTTTGGCATCCCTTTTGGCTACTAGCTCATCTCTTCCTTATCATTTGCTGACAGCATTATAATTTTCACGAATGGTAGCCGTCGTTCAGTCTATCATCTCGTCAGCTTCATTCATCAAGACAAGAGGTGCTCGAGCTAACTCGTTAACTCTGATAAGAATTGTTTCATTCCGGCAGCTGACTTGTCATCGGTTAGATCCTCTTAAATTGAGACTTTCATCAGTTTCAAGGAAACCTCCCTTTCCTTAGTCGTACCTCGGTATTGTTCTTTACATAATTCATAAACTTAATGTCATTTTTGCCCCTCCTGATCGATAGAGTCAAGGGTAAGATCAGTCATTGGAATGCGACGCTGCTTTGTCATGCAGGTAGACTGGTTATACAAAAGTCAATTCTTGACTCTATAGGATCATATGTCTTTGCTGCTATGACCCCTACCTCCTCCTTTTTCCGTTCTTATCGATCATTGGCTTCGTCCTTTCTCTAGGGTAAAAAGGATAACGCTACTCGACATCGTTGTATTTCTTGGGACACCATTTGTCGTCCCAAAAGCGAGAGGGCTTGGGCCTCACAAATCCTAAGGATACTTGCAATGTCGTTGCCTGCAAACCATGGGCTAGATTTGACGCGAACGACTCCTTATGGGCTTCGTTCCTTCGTGCCAAATACCGTAGACTCCAGGCCGCGAACTTCTTCCGTACCCCGTCCTACACTAGTGAGATGTGAAAATGGATGTAATCTGTAAAGTCCTTTTCAAATTCACATGATGGTGGATTCGGATGGGACGATGGTGCTTTCTCGATTTCGGTGGCATGGAACTCGGCATGGACGCAGACTCCACGTCTCTATCTCTTTTCTTTCATTTGGGACGTTCGTACTCCTCCTAAGATTTCTCCTTTTATGTGGTGAACCCTACATGACGGGCTACCAATAGATGAGAACCTCCAAAGGACTGGCATCCCACTTGTGTCGCGCTGTAGGTGCTGTGAGTCTGGTGACAAAGAATCCATTTCTCACTTGTTTTTCATTGGTTTTACGATCACATTTGTTTGGAATTACTTTGGGAACTTGATGGGTCTTCGAGGAAATGCGTCTTTCCTCGTTGATTTAACGAGAATCTAGTAGGACGGAATTTCAGGTAAATATTTATGATCGACCTTGTTTAGGTTGATCCCATGTTTTATCTGCTGGCATTTCTGGGGCTCGCAGAATAAGTCAATTTTTGATGAATTTCCTATGGATACGAGCATCATCATTCGAACGGTAAGGAATGATGTGTTCCTTGAGTTTCGCGGTAGACCGTTTAGATGGAATGATGTGTTCCTTGAGCATCATCATCTCAGCATGTCACATTGTCAATCCATACCATACGATTGGTTTCTGCCAATATATAATATCTAAGCTCGTACGTCTCAGAGAAGGGTGTTAAGCAAGAGGATAAATTCTCCGCCACCAAACAGATATATATTTAGCAGAGATCAACAAATAAAACATAAAGGAATACAACTCCGACATACCGTCCATTTGTAAGTTAGTTCTGGGTCAAACGAAACCAAAGGCACCTTATTCCTCGTCCCGTATGTCTAATACAGGAGAGGGGCCCTCGCATATTCGAACAATCAACAAATACGTCCGGAGGCTACCACTGTAGCCCTTTCAAGGTAGCTACTCCAATCATGGGCATCAGTAGCAACCCATCCATTCGATGTGAAGATTGTTGGTCATGCACTATTTTCAATCTCTTTGACTGTTAGTCATCATATCAATTATTCTGAATGGGTTAAACCTGATCTTTTCGAATAACTCGCGTATCTTATAATCAAGTGCTATAACAACACATCATACGCCTCATTCCAATCCAGAATATTCTTTTATTTGAATTTCTTTATTCTGGAAAGGTTCTCATTAATCTTATCAAAGATTTCACTTTTAAACACACTGTTTAATCTATTTTTTGGAAATCATTTCAAAAGATTTTATAGTATCTTTTCACAATTTAAAAGAAATTAAGGTTTATCAAACTAGTCGAGATTAATGCCTTACTGAAGTAATCATTCATTTTATCATCACATCCCAACCTATTCATCCCATGGAGCAAAACTGGTAGTACTTCATATCTAACACCACTGTGTTATCGGAAAATTCAATTACCATTTCACGTTCAAATCTAATTGAAGTTTTAATTATCGCATGAAGTAAAACTGCTGATACTCCATTTTCGAACACTTTTCAAATTTGGCAAATTTAATTACCACATTAATATTTCAATCTAGTTAAAGATTCATTAAAACTCCAATTAGTTTTAATCTCCAAAAATCATTATTTAATGATTATTCAAATTTAGGTAATAATCCTGTCTTTACTGGGTTAAAGAACAAATGTTATTTAAAACACCATTCACGATAAACCCAAAAATCCAATTCTTTGATTCAATTCCAATTTAAATATTAATTAATTGGTAAACTTCACTAAATCTTAATTTAAAGATTTATTCTTTTCTCAACTAGGTGTAAGAACAGTGTTATTTAAGACACCATTCACAACAAACCCAAAATCCAATTCTTTTATTTAATTCCAATTTAAATACTAATTAATTAGAAAACTTTACTAAACATAAATTTAAAGATTTATTCTTTTCTCAACTGGGTTAAGAACAGTGTTATTTAGGACACCGTTCACGACAAACCCAAAATCCAATTTGATATCAAATACAAGGCTCTGAATAGAAATTATATTGGCTTATATTCAATATCAAATTCTGAAATCAACAAATATCGTATTGGGAATAACGATATATATATATATATATCTTCCAAATTCCACAACAATATTTGTATAATTACGAAATCCAATATCGAAGATGATTTCCATTCAAAATCGGACATCAAAATCATATTTTGGTTATTCACTGAATATTATTTTAAAAATATTCGTTAATTCTGAACTGGAATCAGACTCAATCAATTACCAGATAATTTCAATTATATGGATTTCATACATTGTAGTATACAACAATAATAATAAATAATCATTAAAAATTAATACAACATCCATAGTGCATTTTACAACTGTATAAGCATTAAAATAAATAAATAACGCTTATACAGTCTGTCAACCATCGATGGACATACAGCTAAACAACTGGGATTAGTGTATGTCAAATATCATCCCAATACCCATGTGGGGTTTCAACCAACAAATACTGTTTATTGTTTGTGCAGTTGGGCGATGTGTAAAATTTATCTTCCCAATCAATGTCAGTTAAATGGGTGTACATAAAAAAACCGTCCTATTTGTAAACAAATATTTAATTCAGGAGAATTTTATGCAGCGTATATAAATAATTTATATATCGCATATATAAATAATTTATACACGTTGTTTACAAAAAAATTCGGCATTATAACGTCGCGATATTAGAACCGGAATAATGTCTAGCATTATCCCTGTCCTAGTACTGGCTCGCGCCATACACAACAATTAATCCATCCAATAATACCGCAATACAATCAAATCACACAAATCATCCATGGTTTGTGCACAAAATAGTGACAGGAGCTACTAAGCCCTATTTACAACTTATCATATAATAACTATAAAATAATTGGAGTGAGAGAGAGTTCTCACGTTCGTTCCCACTCCGTCATTCTTTATTTGATGATTTTATTTCTATTCGGATTCAATTTTGCCTCAAATTCTAACGTGCTCCGTTTTGGTTCTGGTCAGTTCCCTTCAAGACAATTCCAATGATTCCAGTTTTATTGGAATCTGTTTTGATTTGAGCAAGATACACATTTAAATGTTTAATTACATTATTAACTAATAAACGGAATTAGTTTAAACTAATTATTTTATAATTCCCTTTATTAACCTTCCGTATATCGTCTCCTTCCTTTACCAGCATCGGAGAAAACCGCCCCCTCATCATCAGCTAGGGTTCCAAACTGCTCTCATTCCAAGGCATCGGACTTTTGATCAGAAGGCGCCACTGGAAGCAGTTACCCAAGAGCTTCCCCCCACGCTGAAATCGAGGCAATTCGTTGGCCTTATCTCGCCCAGGCGGCGATTCGAACCTGGCGTATTTGAGGAGGAATTTTGCCCAATTCTTGAAATGATAAATAATCTCATCCGATAGATTAATAGATCTCAATGAGCCTAACAGTATTCGCATTGATGATCTCATGAATTATAGCATAGATCGAGAGTTTTTGAGGGACAAAATCTGGAGCTATCCGGCCATAGAATACATGATGACGGCGGCGCAGAAATAGTGTTTCAGTTTTTAAAGGGGGTATTTATAGATAATATTTAATTATATTTAATTCTATTTAATTTCTAAAAGTGAATTTCACATTCGAACTCCAAATCAAACCCAATGACTGTCGTCCCTAGCTAAATACCTTCATTTCGAACACTATGGGATATGTTCCATAAGCCAATTAAACTGTTTCGATCCGCTTTTATCAAAATTAAAATTTAAATCAATATATATTAGTTCAAACATACATTTTAATTTACCGAGGCTACATACTGACTCCAAAAATTATAGAAAAATTAATCTAGATAAGTTTTCACGTACGGTCCTAACAAAACTAATTTCGTCAAATTTGGAGACCGTTTGAAAAATGGCCATTTTCTGGTCGATTAAATTAAACTGAAATTACTAAATACATTTATATTCACTGCACTCACATATTAATTCAATAAATTATGAAAATTGGAATCTAGCAATAGTTTGACATTCCAGATCCAACAAAAGTGATTTCATAAAATACGAAGGTCATTTGCAAAATGGCTATTTTTAAGGGCTATAAATTATGTTAAAATATATTAATTCCATAACGACTATTTTAAATTTTAAACTGGACATAACTTTCAATTTGTATTATGAAATTTGAATTTTTCATATTCGTTAGAAAGAAAATATTAAAAAGACTCAAACATTTCTGATTTTATTGAAACCCAATTTATTTTGAATTCTATACATTGAATTGAAATTTAAAATCGAATTTTCAAACTATCACGCCATTTCAAACTCTATTTATTTTTAAAATAAATTTATATGTTTTAACTTTGATTTAAATAAATTTTAAATCATTATTATTTAAAATAAATCACTTTAAATATTCAAAATCCATAAAATAGCTAAATAAAAATTATAGATTGGCTTAGAAATTCCAGGTTGTTACAATCTCCCCCACTTAAAATCTTTTCGTCCTCGAAAAGGAACGGAGCTGAAAGTTGTTTACTTAGTCAACTCCACCTTCATTTTGGCTTGAGTTCTTCAACTTTTCGGTTTCTAATAACTTTCTAATTTCTCAAAATTTGGCTAACACCCTAAATTTTTGAAAAATTTCGCCATAACCTTCTTTATACACCCCTATCGTAAAACCACAACTTGCCTTATTGGGCCCTCATCAATCAAAAAGAAAAAGAAGAAGCCAATAGGCTCATAAAATTATCAAACCCCAATAAATACAGTAAATAGGTTCCTATTTGTTGGGCATACAATTTTATTCCTCTTCTTAGCTTCCATGCTATGACTTGTTCACACATATATATGTATATATATGAAATTCCAATCATTTTTCAATTCAATTCAATACTAAATTCGATTTGGCTAAATTTACCTTTCATCTCACATTGGTTTTATTATTCCAATATTTTCATTAGTCAAACTAATTATCATCCACTACAACCAACAATCAATTAGTTAATTAGCTTTTCAAACATATAACTTTTATATATACTCAAAAATCATATTTTAGTGCCAAATCACAAACAATAAATTCTAACTAAGTTTTGGTTCTCACACCAGTCAGTTGGAAATATATAGATATCCCACTTTCGAAACTCGAACATAAATTCTGATTATGCCACAAATATTATACAGCGGAAATACAATATTAGAGCTTAAAGTTACATTTAAATAAAATATCAGAGATTAAAGTTATAGGTAAATCAAGGGACCACGCCGTATAACACGGAACAGGTTTACACAATAATACCAGTGCACAAAACAAACAGCGCAATGCTAAATAAAGAACAATGAAGCTATTATAAGGCTTAGGTCTCATCACACAATGCAACACAAGCCGGAGGATAAAGTTTTACCTTATAAAAGCCAAATATGCTTGGTACGCAAAATTTATCTTTTATTATTACTATAACTGAAGAAATCAACTTCAAATATAAATGTACCAATCGTAGACGGCATGAGCGCCCCATCCCACTATGCCGCCATATATAGGTTTACAACTAAAATCGAAAAATGTTGTATTGGAAGTTTAGATTTCTCTCATGATGGCTACTGGTCCGAAAGATCGATCACGTAGTGCAATTCCCTACGACTTACATTCCAGGCATGAGAAAACATCGTAATGCACATCTGCACTATATCCAGGATATCGAGTATCTCCATGACTTACGTCCTGTGCATGAGAAAATGCCGCTTACTCTATCCTTCTAGGAATCGGGTGTGTGCCCTATCCCAACCAGGTGTGCAGCGACCACACCTGACCTATCTCGGTCGACCGAATCCATCCTCCTCTCGAAAGTATATTGATCTACCCATCAGTTCGCAATAATACCGATGTGTGAGGCTCGCGAATTATCGCTGCACAAAGTTATGCTAATTAAAATTATGCTTTGATCATCATCTACAAGGCTATGCTTTTCAACAAAAGCCTTGATCCATGCATCTCAGCAGGTCACATTGTCAATCCATACCATACCATTGATTTCTTCCAATATATAACTTCTAAGCTCATACGTCTCAGAGAAGTGTGTTAAGCAAGAGAATAAATTCTCCGCCACCAAATAGATATATATTTAGCAGAGATCAATGAATATAGCATAAAGGAAAACAACGTCAGACATACCATCTATTTGCAAGTCCTTTCTGGGTCTGAACGAAACCGGAGGCACCTTATTCCTCGTCTCATATGTCCAATACAGGAGAGAGGCCCTCACATATCCAAACAGTCAACAAATACGTCCGGACGGCTACCACTGTAGCCCCTACAAGGCAGCTACTCCAATCATGGGCATCAGTAGCAACCCACCCATTCTATGTGAAGATCGTCGGTCTTGCACCATCTTCAATCTCTTCGATTGTTAGTCGTCGTATCAATTATTCAAAATGGGTTAAACACGGTCTCTCCGAATAACTCGCATATCTTATAATCAAGTGCTATAACAACACATCATACACCTTATTCCAATCTAGAATATTCGTTTATTCAAATATCTTTATTCTGGAAAGGTTCTCATTAATCTTATCAAATATTTCACTTTTAAACACACTGTTTAATCCATTTCTTTTGAAATCATTTCAAAAAAATTTATAGTACCTTTTCACAGTTTAAACCAAATTAAGGTTTATCAAATTAGTTGAGATTAAGGCCTTACCGAAGTAATCATTCATTTTATCATCCCATCCCAACCTATTCATCCCATGGTGCAAAAATGGTAGTACTCCATATCTAACACCACTATATTATCGGTAAATTCAATTACCATTTCACGTTAAAATCTAATTAAAGATTTAACTATCGCATGAAGTAAAACTGGTGATACTCCATTTTCGAACACTTTTCAAATTTGGCAAATTTAATTACCACATTAACATTTCAATCTAATTAAAGATTCATTAAAACTCCAATTAGTTTTAATCTCCAAAAATCATTATCTAATGATTATTCAAATTTAGGACATAATCCTGTCTTTACTAGGTTAAAGAACAAATGTTATTTAAAACACCATTCATGAAAAACCCAAAAATTCAATTCTTTTATTCAATTCCAATTTAAATATTAATTAATTGGAAAACTTTACTAAATCTTAATTTAAAGATTTATTCTTTTCTCAACTGGGTTTAAGAACAGTGTTATTTAAGACATTGTTCGTGACAAACCCAAAATCCAATTCTTTTATTCAATTTCAATTTAAATATTAATTAATTGGAAAACTTCACTAAATTTTTATTTAAAGATTTATTCTTTTTTCAGCTGGGTTAAGAATAGTGTTATTTAAGACACTGTTCACGACAAACACAAAATCCAACTTGATATCAAATACAAGGCTCTGAATAGAAATTATATCGGCTTATATTCAATATCAAATTCTTAAACCAACAAATATCATATTTGGAATAACAATATATATATCAACCAAATTCCTCAACAATATCCGTGTAATTACAGAATCCAATATCGAAATATTCCGAAGATGATTTCCATTCAAAGTCGGACATCAAAATCACATTTTGATTTTTCGCTGAATATTATTTTAAAAATATTCGTTAATTCTGAACTGGAATCAAACTAAATCAATTACCATATAATTTCAGTTATATGGACTTCATACATCGCACGTATACAACAATAATGATAAACCATCATTAAAAATTCATACAACATCCAGAGTGCATTTTACAACAATATGGGCACTAAAATAAATAAATAATGCTTATACAGTCTGTCAACCCATTGATTGACATACAGCTAAACAATTGTGATTAGTGTATGTCAAATATCATCCCAAAACCTATGTGGGGCTTCAACCAACAAATACTGTTTATAATTTGTGAAGTTGGACGATATGTAAAATTTATCTTCCTAATCAATGTCAGTTAAATGGCTGTACATAAAAAAACTGTCCAATTTGTAAATGAATATTTATTTTAGGAGAATTTTGTACAGTGTATATAAATAATTTATATATCGCATATATAAATAATTTATACATGTTGTTTACAAAAAAATAGGCATTTTAACGGCGTGATATCAAAACCAGAATAATGTCTAGCATTATCCCTCTCCTGATACTGGCTCGCGCCATACACAACAATCAATCAATCCAATAATACCGCAATGCAATCAAATCACACAAATCATCCATGGTTTGTACAAAAAGTACTGACAGGAGCTACTAAGCCCCATTTACAACCTAGTATATAATAACTGTAAAATAATTTGAGTGAGAGAGAGTTCTCATGAAACACCCCACCTCCATTAAGGCCACTCTCGTAGGGAATGCCTTAACTTCGATGGAGCATTATAGGTAAAAGACACAGAAAAATTTACAAGACAGAAATATAAGCAACGGAAAATAAAAATAACAATTATTTCATATGTGGTTCAATACAAAAATCATTACAGTAAATTGTCTCAACAAAACTTCCAAAACACTTCATCATAATCTCTGTCTTGATTATAACATAAAGAAGCATATAACATAAATAAAACTGCATAAATCCCCAAGTCTAGTGTGTCCAAAGCCATAGCCAAAGATAAGAGATTCCAAGCCGTACATCACAGAGTCTTCAAGCTTGGAAAGATGAACGGTCCAAATTAAGCTGAGCTATTCCCTCCCTGGCTACCTAAGGGGGAGGGGGAAACGGAAGAAAAGAAGATGAAAGAAAAATGGGTCAGACATAAGTCTGAGTAAGTCTAGTGACTTTTCAGTGTGTGAATAAGGAAAAAGTCCTGATAGGAATAAACTGAAAATAGGACGGTACCAGAACAACAAACTAACATAGAAATATATAAGGCAGGATAAACCGAATGTACATCACACCCATGTTTAATTCTTCTGCACCTATTTATACTTGTCCATCTAGCACCACGTGTTCATGGTGAAATGATTCCCTTGTATCGATTGGCTCCTACTAGAATACATTTATCACGTGTGTCCTTCGGGCCCCCGCTTGATTGTAGATACCTGTGTTGGTCCCACCAAGGGGTGTATCAAATCCTATAGTGGCAACCCGACACGATTCAAGATGCACAGTGTATGACTATTGAAGCCGAGTGCCTGCTTTTTCTACTTCGGAGTACGTGCACGCCCGATACTCCGCCGGAACCTACACTGATCCACCACCGCCGATGTTTTTGACCGCTTATAATCAGCCCAGTAATCGTGCCCCACCCTGCCTAGTTCAGGATCCCATGATACATCTACATAGGTTACTGCTGAAATTGGTCCCCGTTGCTAGGGTTTTCCTTAGCTAACATGCTGGATTGGTTAAGTGTTTCTTAATTGACATAACCCTACTACTCTTGACTTAGCTTTATTAGAGCACCAACCACTCACATTAGACAGGTATTGTTGTGATCACTGGATGTGCCGGACGGTTCCGGGCAGTTTTACACCACAACTCAGTCTAACCTCGGGTCCTTTTTGGGCTCAATGCACTAACCACCCACATTAGACAGGTATTGTTGTGGTCACTGGATGTGTCGGTCGGTTCCGGGCAGTTTTACACCATAACTCAGTCTAACCTCGGGTTAGGCATATTCGTCTTTTCTAAATTTATATATTTATCCTTTTATGCTTATATGTAAATTTGTCAACAATTTATTGTTATGGCCAACTTTCCATTTAAATCAAATTCATAATTTTTGGTAAGTAAATTATACCATTTCAATGCCTTACCATTTACATGGTTATGAGCCAAATATGTTAATTATATATAATTCTCATGTTTTCCCTAACGTTACCCCCGTTGTACATTCGCCAAATTACATAGATGTTAGGCTCGACATTTTAGCCCAACTAATAAACTAAAAAGGGAAAAAGATGAACTTGCAATATTCCAACATCATCCAAAAATATGGATCTAACTACAGATGTGTCACATGAACTTGGCATAATATACTTTTAATTATGAACTTGCAAACTAGATCTATGCAACATGAATCATAAAATAATAGTATTACATAGAACTATCAAAATCTAATTAGACGTGTAGTGGTGAACTTGCATAGGTTGAATCATGTTAATATTGATCTAACATAAAGGCATATGGTTCTAACATGTAAAGTTGTAGATCAAAACATACAGGTTTACATAGTCATGTTTTTAACCTATAAACTTGCATGAATTCATGACATGATAGTATCACTTAACTTGCATAAACATGGCATAATTTCTAAATTAACATACAACATATAGATGTCATCACGAGGTCGTAGATCTAAACATGTATGCATAATGGATCTAAACAATTAGGCATAAACTATATGACTTAGCCTAAAACTTGTATAATATCACTAAGCTTACATATGATAATTTCATAACATCATAGGTTTATTCACCAATTTCCACAAAACATGATAGACCACAATAATTCATAGGCCTATACGATAGAACAGACATGAATAAACATAAATCAGCATCACATACAACTTGATACAATTCTATTTTACAATTCATTACAAACCATGTCTTTAATTCATTCGCATCTGAAAGATAACTACACTTACAAACAAAAAGGAATTTTTGAGTTCTGGGATCTATATTCTTAAATTGAATTGCTCGCCTTTGATGTGGATCGTTGAATTTTCTTAGTTGAATTAGATTATATTTAATTTTGACGTAGCTTCAATCTTGCCTTTGAGTTGAAAGAGATGACGGCTATCCTAAGTTCACCATTGACAGCATGGCGGCTCTTCGTATGAATATTTTGTGATTTAGGGTTGAGAGTTAGGTTGCTTTTATAGAGTTTTAATTTAATTAGAGCCGTCAGATTAACCCTAGAAATAATCTAGACCATCCAGTAAAGATAGGATAACACCTCAGCCCTAATGACTCAGCAGGGAGTCAAAAATCATCATCCTTTCAGATCTGCCCGGGGGGGGGGGGGAGGGGGGTAGGTCGACCCCTAGGTCGACCTATAGGGTAGATCGACACTAAGGTCGACCTCCTGGTCGACCTGGCCTGGCCTGGGCGGGAATCTTTCCTGCCCTGCCTTCTTCTGTGTTTAAATTTGAATTTCGAATTTTTGAAACTTCCGAAGGCCATAACTTCTTCATACGAAGTCCAATTCATGCAAACTCGGACTCCATCTCAACCATAATTCCGAGATGAACGCAAGGCATAACCCATTTACCTTTATTATCACATTTAAAATTAATTACTCTTTAATTCGTTACTATAAGGTTTATTGAAAACATGGGGTGTTACATTCTCCCCTCCGTAAAGGAATTGGTCCCCGAAATCTTCAAGTCAAGAAGAACGTATATCCTACCATCCAATCGTCCATCTACTCAACCATCAAACATAGGCATCCATTGTACTTAAAAGACTTCTAATGCTTCATGATCATATGCATAGTGTGTGTACATGTCCTTATCTAATGCAAAATCAGGCGGTCTACTGATTCAGTTGACCTCCTTAATGCAAGTCATGTCGGTGTCATGAGTCCATAATGTATGCAATCTTCCCTAATCATACTTTCTACATGAGTGCTCAATCATTCATACAAATGCAACATCCACATGATAACGCATTAAGTTCCAATCATTTACAAGTACATATATGCATATGCAATATGAAAGTGACTGAGCCGATCTAATACCTAAAATGTGTGTATATGCATCTACGAGCAACCACTAGCAACCACTAGCAATCACTTGCAACCATCAATCATAACATGTTTCAAATACATGTTTACATCCATTGGTTTCTACCTAAGGATCGAGAACGGCACTGAGTAAAATACTAAAAAAATATAGATACGAGTATGAACATACTTAAGGAAAAAGAGATCAAAGATGTACCCTTAAAAAGAAAAGGGTAGGTTGTGCGTATTTTGGCCTCAGTCTCCCAAGTCGCGTCTTCCTCAGCGTCACCTTTTACAAGTTTGACTTCGCGGTTGCGTAGTTTTCGACTTCTGTACCCAAGATACAAGTTGGAACTCTCCTTACAGTCGCCTCTCGTTCTACTTCTACGTCCTCTAATATGCTTGCTTCCACCACTTCCGAGACTCATGTACGCACTTTCGTAAGTGAGAAACGTGAAAGAAATTATGGAATCCAGCCAATCTTTCGGGCAGCTCTACTCTGTAAGCCATCTTCCCAATCCTTTCAATGATAGGAAACGACCCTACAAATCTTGGTGCCAACTTTCCTGCGGATCCGAAGCGAACGACCTTCCTCAAAGGAGATACTTTAAGGAGAACCCTGTCCCCAACCTCAAAATCAAAGTCGGTCCTTCTCTTATCTGCATAGGACTTTTGTCTATCTTGGGCAGTCTTCATTCTTTTTCGTATCAAGTCCACTTTCTCTGAAGTTTCTCGAATCATACCTGGTCCAAGTATGAGCTTATCTGTAGACTCCCACCAACAAGTTGGTGATCGACACGGTCTTCCATATAAAGCTTCGAAGGGTGCCATACCTATGGTGGCTTGGTAGCTATTGTTGTAGGCAAACTCCACCAAAGGAAGGTGATCTTCCCATGTTCCTACGAAATCGAGAATGCAGAATCTCAAGAGGTCTTCCAACACTCTGTTCACTCTTTCCGTCTAGCCATCGGTTCGGGGGTGATAGGTCGTGCTTAAGCATAACTATGCGCCTACAACCTCTTGTAAGCTCTTCCAAAACGCGCTCGTAAAGATAGGATCTCGGTCACTAACAATGCTGGAGGGTATCCCATGGAGTCGGGCTATCTCTTTAAGATATATGGATGCTAAAGATGATGCAGTCCTTCTACTCTTAACGAGTATGAAGTGAGCGCTTTTTGTGAGCCTGTCCACTATTACCCAAATACAGGTATCGCCTTTTCTTGAACTAGGCAGCCCATCAATAAAGTCCATCGAGATGCTATCCCACTTACACTGTGGGACCTCTAGAGGATGAAGCAAGCCACCAGGCTTCTTTTGTTCCGCCTTGACTTGCTGGCATACTAAGCACTTCGAGACGAATTCAGCTACATCCCTCTTCATGCCATCCCAAAAGAAAACCCTTTTGATGTCTTTGTACGTTTTGTCTCCACCGAGGTGTATGGTCAACTTGTAATGGTGTGCCTCTTCGAGAACCTTCTTCACCAAATCCCTTGCTCGTGGGACACATAGCCTCCCACCCATCTCAACCAACCCTTATTATCGATGGAATATCTATTGAGGTGACTAGAAGTCTCACCCTTACTCAACATAACTATCATATCAACTAGCTGAGGGTCTTCACGTTATGCGGTCCCTATTGAGTCCAAAAGAGTAAGCCGCACCTCTAGCGATGCTAACAAACCCGTCACATGATCGACAGAGGGTCTAAAATCAAAGTTGGCTATATACTCCAAGCTCTACCTTTCAACAAAGAGAGGGCTTAAGGTCAGCTTCTTTCTACTCAAGGTGTCTGCTACTACATTGCCCTTGCCAGGGGTATAAGAAATCTCAAAATCTTAGGAGCCAAGAATTCCATCCACCTTTGTTGCCTCAAGTTAAGATCTTTCTACGAGAAAAGGTACTTCAATGATTTATAGTCAGTATATAATTCAAACTTCTCACCTAGGAGATAATGGCGCCAAGACTTAAGCGCAAAGACGATGGCAGCCAACTCTAGGTCATGGGTTAGGTAGTTTTTCTCATGTATTTTAAGCTGTCAGCCTCCATAAGCTACTACCTTCCCTTCTTGCATCAAGACAACTCCTAATCCCGTACCACAAGCATCCATGTATACGGTAAACATCTTGCTCCCATCCGGCAATGTCAGAACCGAGGCTATCATTAGAGCTCTTTTTAAGCGTTGGAAAGGAATATCGCAATCCAAATCCCAAGTGAAAGTTAAGTTCTTCTTTGTCAACTTTGTAAATAGAGCTGAGATTTTCGCAAAATCTTTGATGAATTTTTGGTAAAAGCCTGCTATCCCGAGGAAGCTTCGGACATCGGTTGCACTCTGTGGAACCTTCCAATCTTGCACCGCAACTACTTTTGTGGGGTCCACAGCTAATCCCTCTTTGGACACCACATGTCCAAGAAACCTTACTTCTTCTCTCCAGAAGTGGCATTTGGAAAATTTGGCTTTTAACTGGTGTGCACGAAGAGTGTCCATGACTTCCTTTAGATGCTGAGCATGCTCTTCCTCACTCTCCGAGAAAATCAAAATGTCATCTACGAAGACCACCACCCTGCTCATCAAATTGACGAAGTAAGCTGGTGTGTTTGTCAAGCCGAAAGACATGACAAGCCACTCGAAGAAACCATCCGGGTTTCTGAACGCGGTCTTGTCAATGCTGTCTTCAGCCACTCTCAGTTAATGAAACCCGGTAGCTAAATCTAGTTGGGAGAAAATCGACACACCTGCAAGCTGATCGAACAAGACATCTATTCTTGGAAGTGGGTGCCTACTCTTTTTGGTCAGCTTGTTTAGCTCCCTATAATCAACGCATAGGCGAAGCGAACCGTCCGCTTTAGTTGCGAACACTACTGGAGCACCCCATTCAGAAATACTCTGCCTTATAAACCCCTTCTCAATCAGCTCTTTAAGTTGCTTGTTGATTTCTTTCCTCTCCCTTGGAGCCATGTGTCTAACGGGTAGAGCGACGGGTTTTGCGTTATCTATGAGATATATGCGGAAGTCTATCTCCCGCTTCGGAGGTAACCCTTCAACCTCTTCAAAGACATCCGGGTATTCACGGACTACTCTAACAGACTGCAAATCCTCAATAGACGCATCAAGGGATTCTAGATAGCTAAGCATAACAGAGTTTATGGGATTACAAGAAATTTCGAGAGTGTTACCAAGGCGAGTTATGAGTCTGACCACTCTCTTTTCGCAGTCAAGGATGGCACCATTACTGGATAGCCAATCTATGCCTAAAATTAACCCGTAACCCGTGAAGCCCAAAGCATAAGATTTGCATCTAAACCCCACACTCAATATAGAAATTTCCAAATCTGAACAAATCATTGACAAATAAGTTGAGCCCCTAATTGGATTTGAAACAGCCAAGGGATCCTCTACTAAACTGGTGTCTAGGTGCAGAGATCCAACTAAAGCAGTAGATATAAAAGAGTGTGATGTGCCAAAATCAAAGTGTGCACGAACAGGATGATCGAAAAGATAAACTAAACTCTCAACAGAAACATTTCTACCTTGTTCTTGCGGAGGTGCCATGAGAGCGTGCACCTGCCCTCCAGAAGTAGATCCAACTCTCTGCCCTTGCCCTTGATTTCTTGGGTAGTCCCTAGCCATGTGTCCTGCCTCGCCGAAATGGAAACAAATATCCATCTTCCTTTTCTTCTTCCTACTGTCCTTAACCAGATGTCCAGGAATGCCACAAAAATTACACTTCCTCTTATCATGGGTTTTGTTGTTTTTCCTGCCCTTCTTGGATTCTGTCTTCTTGCTCTGTGATCCTTCCCCTTTCTTATCTTGAGATGCTTCCACTTTTGTCTCCTTCTTGCCAACCTTATCTTCTTCTTGTAACAGTGCCATGTCCACAGTCTTTCATAAGTCGCACCCATAGGTATATGGGACATAGCTACGCTGTGCAGTGGCTCATTCAATCCTTTAACAAAGCGAGGAGCCTTCTTATGGGGAGTTTTCACTAACTCCAATTCAAACCTAGCCAGCTGATTAAATTGGTTAACATATTCCTTGATCGACATACTTCCCTGTCAGAGAGCTAAGAACTTCTCCATCTGTAAGCTTCGTTCAGTTTGTGAGAGGAATTTCATTTCAAACCTCGTCCTAAAATCCATCCAAGTTTCAATTAGTCTTTCCGTGTTAGTGACTTCCCACCAACAGGAAGCTTTGTCTTTGAGCAACCATACCGCCAACTGTATCTTCTGCCTATCATCCACTTCGAAGATCTCGAACAAATCCTTAGTTTCTTTGATCCAGTTTCTTATTTCCACGAAGGATTCATTTCCATTTAAGTTCTTTCCACCCATGGCTCGGAAGCCCCTACATATTTTTGAGAAAGCATTTGCACGAGGAGGAGGAGGAGGAGGAACCGCTGCAGCTGGGGGAGGAGGAATGTCTGCTGGGCCTGCGTCGTTGGCCGTAGCCTCTAGGTACCTCCTAAACCAGCTGGGTATTGGTACATCCTCCGGAAGGTTAAGATTCCCAGACATGCTGAAACGAAAAAGGAAAGATTTAAGACAAAGGATAGAAAGATAGTGCATATGGCTTTGGGGGATTATTCCTTTTAAAATAAAATAACACTCTTCCTTGAAAAATGCTTTTTTTTGAAAATAGTTTTCAAAAACTTTTATCTGATCTGGTAAACTTTTGCTCTGATACCAAGTGAAACGCCCTACCTCCATTAAGATCACTCTCAAAAGGAATGCCTTAACTTCGATGGAGCATTATAGCTAAAAGACACAGAAAAATTTACAAGACAGAAATATAAGTAGCGGAAAATAAAACTAACATTTATTTCATACGTGGTTCAATACAAAAAACATTACAGTAAATTGTCTCAACACAACTTCCAAAACACATCATCATAATCTCTATCTTGATTAAAACATAAAGAAGCATATAACATAAATAAAACTGCATAAATCCCCAAGTCTAGTGTGTCCAAAGCCATAGCCAAAGATAAGAGATTCCAAGCCGTACATCACAGAGTCTTCAAGCTTGGAAAGATGAACGGTCCAAATTAAGTTGAGCTATTCCCTCCCTGGCTACCTAAGGGGGGGGAACGGAAGAAAAGAAGATGAAAGAAAAATGGGTCAGACATAAGTCTGAGTAAGTCCAGTGACTTTTTAGTGTGTGAATAAGGAAAACGTCATGATAGGAATAAACTGAAAATAGGACGGTACCAGAACAGCAAACTAACATAAAACTATATAAGGCAGGACAAATCGAATGTACATCGCACCTATGTTTAATTCTTTTGCACCTATTTATACTTGTCCAACTAGCACCACGTGTTCATGGTGAAATGATTCGCTTGTATCGATCGGCTCATACTAGCATACATTTATCACGTGTGTTCCCCCCCCCCCCCGCTTGATTGTAGATACCTGTGATTGTCCCACCAAGGGGTGTATCAAATCCTATAGTGGCAAACCGACACGATTCAAGATGCACAGTGTATGACTATTGATGCCCAGTGCCTGCTTTTTCCACGGCGGAGTACGTGCACGCCCGATACTCCATCGGAACCTACACTGATCCACCACCGCCGATGTTTCTAACCGCTTATAATCAGCCCAGTAATCGTGCCCCAACCTGCCTAGTTCAGGGTCCCATGATACATCTACGTGGGTTACTGCTGAAATGGGTCCCTGTTGCTAGGGTTTTCCAGTCAACATGTTAAATTGGTTAAGTGTCCAAATTTACCTTAACCCCACCCATCAGTTTAGCTAACATGCTGGATTGGTTAAGTGTTTCCATAATTGACTTAACCTTACTACTCTTGACTTAGCTTTATTAGAGCACCAACCACTCACATTAGACATGTGTTGTTTTGGTCACTGGATGTGCCGGTCGGTTCCGGGCAGTTTTACACCACAACTCAGTCTAACCTTGGGTCCTTTTTGGGCTCAATGCACTAACCACCCACATTAGACAGGTATTGTTGTGGTCACTCGATGTGCCGGTCGTTTCCGGGCAGTTTTACACCATAACTCAGTCTAATCTCGGGTTAGGCATATTCGTCTTTTCTAAATTTATATATTTATCCTTTTATGCTTATATGTAAATTTGTCAACAATTTATTGTTTTGGCCCACCTTCCGTTTAAATCATATTCATAATTTTTGGTAAGTAAATTATACCATTTACATGGTTATAAGCCAAATATGTTAATTATATATAATTCTCATTTTTTCCCCAACGTTAATCCCATTGTACGTTCGACAAATTACATAGATGTTAGGATCGACATTTTAGCCCAACTAATAAACTAAAAAGGAAGAAAGATGAACTTGCAATATTCCAACATCATACAAAAATATGGATCTAACTACAGATATGTCGTATGAACTTGGCATAATATACTTTTAATTATGAACTTGCAAACTAGATCTATGCAACATGAATCATAAAATAATAGTATTACATAGAACTACCAAAATCTAATTAGACGTGTAGTGGTGAACTTGCATAGGTTGAATCATGTTAATATTGATCTAACATAAAGGCGTATGGTTCTAACATGTAAAGCTGTAGATCTAAATATATAGGTTTACATAGTCATGTTTTTAACCTATAAACTTGCATGTATTCATAACATGATAGCATCACTTATCTTGCATAAACATGGCATAATTTCTAAATTAACATACAACATATAGATGTCATCACAAGGTCATAGATATAAACATGTATGCATAATGGATCTAAACAATTAGGCATAAACTATATGACTTAGCCTAAAACTTGTATAATATAACCAAACTTACATATGATAATTTCATAACATCATAGGTTTACTCACCAATTTTCACAAAACATGATAGACCACAATAATTCATAGGCACGTACAATAGAACAGACATGAATAAACATAAATCAGCATCACATACAACTTGATACAATTCTATTTTACAATTCATTACAAACCATGTTTTCAATTCATTCGCATCTGAAAGATAACTACACTTACAAACAAAAAGGAATTTTTGAGTTCTGGGATCTATATTCTGAAATTGAATTGCTCGCCTTTGATGTAGATCGTTGAATTTTCTTAGTTGAATTAAATAAGATTTAATTTTGACGTAGCTTCAATCTTGCCTTTGAGTTGAAAGAGGTGACAGCTATTCTAGGTTCACCATTGACGACATGGCGGCTCTTGGTATGAATATTTTGTGATTTAGGGTTGAGAGTTAGGTTGCTTTTATAGAGTTTTAATTAATATAGAGCCATGTGATTACCCCTAGAAATAATCTAGACCATGACCATCCTGTCAAGATAGGATAACACCTCAGCCCTAATGACTCAGCAGGGAGTCAGAAATCATCATCCTTTCATGTCTGCCCCGGGGGGGGTGTAGGTCGACCTGTAAGGTATTTCGACACTAGGGTCGACCTCCTGGTCGACTTGGCTTGGCCTGGGCGGGAATCTTTCTTGCCCTGCCCTCTTCTGTGTTTAAATTTGAATTTCGAATTTTTGAAACTTCCGAAGGCCATAACTTCTTCATACGAAGTCCAATTCACGTAAACTAGAAATCTATCTCAACCAGAATTCCAAGACGAACGCAACGGCGTAATCCGTTTCTCTTAATTCCCACATTTAGAATTAATTATTATTTAATTCGTTAATATAAGGTTTATTGATAACATGGGGTGTTACATCTCACGTTCGTTTCCACTCCGCCATTATTTATTTGATGATTTTATTTCTGTTCGGATTCAAATTTGCCTCAAATTCCAAAGTACTATGTTTTGGTTCTGGTCAATTCCATAATGTAGTTCTCTTCAAGATGATCCCAACGGTTCCATTTTTATTGAAATCTATTTTGATTTGAGCAACATACACATTTAAATGTATAATTACATTATTGACTAATAAATGGAATTAATTTAAACTAATTACTTTATAATTCCCTTAATTAACCTTATGTATATCGTCTCCTTCCTTTACTAGCATCGAAGAAAACCGCACCCTCATCATCAATTAGGGTCCAAACTGCTAGCATTCTAAGGCATCGGA
Organism: Allium sativum; assembly: GCA_030737875.1. NCBI lineage: Eukaryota > Viridiplantae > Streptophyta > Magnoliopsida > Asparagales > Amaryllidaceae > Allium > Allium sativum. The sequence continues at coordinate 1,054,308,757 of CM060922.1, forward strand.
CTTTGATCAGGAGGTGCCACTGGAAGCGGCTACCCAAGAGCTTCCCCCCGCGTTGAAATCGAGGAAACTCGGTGGCCTTATCTTGCCTAGGCAGCGGTTCGAACCTGGCGGATTTGAGGAGGAATTCACCAAATTCTTGAAATGATAAACGATCTCATCTGATAGATTTATAGATCTCAATGAGCCTAACAATATTCGCGTTGATGATCTCGTGAATTATAACATGGATCGAGAGTTTTTTAGGGACAAAATCTGGAGCTATCTGGCCATAGAATACATGACGATGGCGGCGCAGAAATAGGGTTTTAGTTTTTAAAGGGGGGTATTTGTAGATAATATTTAATTATATTTAATTCTATTTAATTTTTAAAAGTGAATTTCACATTCGAACTCCAAATCAAACCCAACGACTGTCGTCCCTAGCTAAATACCCCCATTCCAAACACAATGGGATATGTTTCGTAAGCCAATTCGACTATTTCAATCATTTTTTTTATCAAAATTAAAATATAAATCGATATATATTGAGTTCAAATGTACATTTTAACTTATCCGGGCCACATACTGACTCCGAAAATTACAGAAAAATTAATCTAGCTATGTTTTGAGGATACAGTCCTAACAAAACTAATTTCGTCGAATTTGGAGACCATTTGAAAAATGGTCATTTTCCAGTCGATTAAATTCAAAATGAAATTACCAAATACATTTAAATTCCCTACGCTCACATATTAATTTCAAAAGTTACAAAAATTGGAATGTAGCAATAATTTGATATTCCGGATCCAACAAAAGTGGTTTCGTAGAAATCGGAGGTCGTTTGTAAAATGGCTATTCTTAAGGGCTATAAATTGTATTAAAATATATATAAATTCCATAGCGACTATTGTTAAAGAGACCGGGGCCAGATATTTTCATACTCTACCAATATCGAGAACCACTTTAACAATTATGCACATGGTGGAGATTCTAGAATAAAGTAGGTTAGTTTGGCGAACGTTAATGGAATGAAGTGAGAGAACAATGATGGTAGCTTTGAGATCAGGTCATAATTAAAATGATTAAATAGGAGCCATATTTGGGCCAACTTTTTAGGGATTGCAGAAAGGATCGTTAAGGCAAGATAAACACTAGCGGGGGTGAATAACGTTTTTGAGAATTTAAACTAAATCTAAAACTTATGTGATAAACTATATGAATCAAACACCACAGAAACAATCACAGATGCAAAATAAACAGAAATACAATTGCATAAAAGGAAAGAACACAACGGATTTTATACTTGTTCGGATTGCTCTTACATCTACTCCCATGCAATGCTGGATTGCGTAGTGTGTTATTACTATATCAAAATCCAATTACAACCTCCTTGATTTCACGGCTACAAGGATACCACTGATTCCAACCTCCTTGATTTCACGGCTACAAGGGATACCACCAATTCCCCAAATACAACCCAGACAATTACAAACAACCCTATAACTCTTCAATAGCACGTGAATCAGAGAGTAATGAGTAGAGAGTGTAGAGAGAAGAAGATTAGTGAAAACAGAATTGAATTTGGCAGAGTATAGGTGTAGAAATCATAAAAATGATAAGAAATAATGGTGTAATGAAAGAGACTGAAAGTGGAGAAGAAGAAATGATTGAAAATTCGAATTCAAGCCCTTTTATAGTGTGTGAAAGGTTGCAATGCTTCAAAACCGTCATAATTAGTGAAAAGATACTTCCTTTCAAAATTGAAAAAATGACAGTTATATGTCGACATAGTGTTTTATATATGTCGACATAGTGTTTTATATATATTGACATAGGCTTAGTGTAAATTTAATTTTTGAGCATTTTTCAAGTGTTTTGATGTAAATATAATTCTGAAAATTCTTGAACTAAAAAATAGTGCTATAAATTAATATTATAAAGTAGGAAATCATATGCAAACATAAAAATAAACTATATAAACATATTTATAAAAATATAAAGTTCAAAACTATATAAATATTAAGTATAAAAATATAAATATATAGAACTTAAGTTTGGAAACAAAAGTAAAGTAAGAAAGGAAAATAGAAAAGATAGAAAATAAAATAGAGAGGATTGAAGACAAAATTTGAAAATCAGAATTTGAATTTGAACCTGGAGTGCTATTTAGAGTCTTACATAATCTAGACTCTATAACTATTGTGACACCCCACGTTCGTTAATGCCACTCACTAACTATGGGAATGCATTAAGTTACATGAAGCGCTATAGGTAAACAGACACAGAATAATTACAAGACATATATAAATAAGGCATCAATGGAAAATTTAAATTTTTATTTCAACCATAAAGCATAATACCGTGGTTCAAAATTTCATAAGTCACAAAAACCATTACAATAAAATAACTTCTATCTTGCATCATCAGAGTACATAAGAATATGAAAAACATAATTTTCCCCAAATTAAAAGAATTAAGCCATAGTAGAGACAAGAACTTGAGCCATACTTCAGAAGTAGCTCCTAGCAAGACGATATCTGGGTCCTGATTAAGTCTGAGTGTTTCCTCCCTGAGAACCAGGGGGGATACGGAAGAAAGAAGAAGAAACAACAGGACCAGACATAAAGTCTAGCGAGTCTAGTTACTTTTAGCCAGTAGATAAATAAAAGCAACATGATAGGAATATAAAGTGGATAAGAGAGAGATTACTACATAAATGGAAGGTGTAACAAGGTAAGTAAGATAAGATGTACGCACCTTACTAATGATTACTCTGCACTATCACTAGTATAACTTAAATGAGATGATCCCTTCTACTATAAGTTGGTAGGCTTAGGTCATACGTCCAAGTATACCCTAAACCCTGCCCTAATCGATCGACTCCCTACTCCGTAGAAATCCTGTGTTGGCCCCACAATAGGAGGTATCACTTCCTAAAGTGGCAACCCAATATGTGCACAACCATATCTACTGGTGTCATGGTTGTCTTAGCCTCCTCTGCCCGGCCCATGCACGCATATGTCCCCGGTCGGTTTGCACCGCCCACACCGTCCGTCTCGTTTGGATCTCTTACAATCAGTCGGTAAGTGTGCCCCTTCTCCGCCTAGTACGAAGTTCTTTACTTAATACCAACTCTGGGTTACTGACTGAAATGGGTCCCACACAATATGATACAAGCTCTCCCCATTGTCTTGTATCCCCACTAGTTTTTCCACTGCCTATGTATACCCTTAGGTGTCTTTAATTACATAGCCCTAAACCAGTTATGTTTACCCTAAAGGGTGTCTTAAATTACATAACTTCATTACATTATCTACCAGTTATGTATACCACTAGGTGTCTTTAATTACATAACCTTATTGGTTAAGTTCGTGGGCCTATATATAAATATTACCCACCCCCTCTAATTTACTTAACCCACCCACTACCCATCTAATTTTACTTAACCTTAACTTAAGTTCATAATCATACAGTTTTTAAATTAGGTTAAGTAGTCCAACTCAATACCATGTCCAATAATGGTTATAATGGGATAGACCTCCCAAATTAGGCCTACAACATGTGGATGCTGGAAATGCCGGTCGGGTCCGGGCAGTCTTATTCAATAGTTGGGCCTAACCTCGTGTCTTAGCCCAATTTGTATTTACGTACTTAGACCTCCCACATTAGGTTCAGTATCAGTGGCTGCTGGATGTGCCGGTCAGGTCCGAGCAGACTTCCGCCACTAATTCAACCTAACCTTGTGTCATAAGTGCAATTACAATTACTAATTGTAATTACTAAACATTCCATTTTTAATTAATTAATTAATTAATTAATCCTTTCCTTTTATAGGTGTTAATACCTATTTTACCCAATAATTTGAATTACATGTCCATAAATGTTTATGCCATTTTTAATCCCTTTTCCCCGTTCCTTAACTAGCTCCCTCACAAAATTGGCAACAAGTCTAGGCTAGACAATTGCCTAGTCATAAACGATAATATGGAAAATAACTAAAATGATCATCTTGGCATCAACTTAAACTTGTATGATAATAAGGTGAACATATATACTGGCATGGACATGAAATTGTCATCATAACAAGGTGATAATTTAGATCCCATAAAATAGATCTAACATGATAACATAAGGTGGCAATTTAGATCACATAAAATAGATCTAACATGATAACATAAGGTAATAATCTAGATCTATCTAACAATTTCAATGTCCATATAAATTAGACTACTAATTTAGAAATAGATCTACACACATACACATCATATCATATAAGTTACAATTAAGATAAAGGTTTAGATCCAATTCTAACCAATTCAAGGTGACATATGTTCATGATTTACATAAGTGATTAGATCTATCCAATGATATAACTGTCCAAATTAACAGATCTATATTAACCATAATATAGTTACAAACCAAGATTTGCAATAGAACAAGCACAATTGAATTGGATCTAGAGAAATAGATCTATCATAACATAGCATAAGATCTAACAATAACATAGATTCAAGGTTTTCAACGTGTCCAAATCACAATCTTTCATAATTCACTTGTATTTATCTAAACCTAAAAGTAACTAAAACTCACTATGATTGGATTGCTAAGATGATAGAAAAGAGGTTGGTGCTAAGTCTATGCTTGAATCTCAGAATTTGATATGCTTTAGTTGATAGAATAAGATGAGAGACCTTAGTTTAGTTCAGACTTCGGCAGAGTTTGGCCGCCATAACCTCCAATGAAGAAAATATGAGAAATAGCCACATATCTATAGTTGCAGAGTCCTCTGAAACCGACTTCCACCTCAGCCCTAGGGGTGTCGACACCCCTGTGGGTGGGTCGACACCCCTTAAGGGGGTCGACTCCTAGGTCGACACGCCACTCGGGGGGTCGATCCCCTAGAGCGGGAATTTGGCGCTCTAAAGAATTTTTTGAATTTGAATCTTTCTAGATAAAATTCTGACTCAGCTCTGACTCATCTCTGACTCGTACATATGTATATAATTTTTCTGCACATATACAAACTTAAAACCCTCATAATTTTCCCATAGGTGTCCGTTTTATGCAAATCAAATGTCTATCTTGACCAAAATTCGAGACAGATGCAATGGTGCAGTCTGTTTCCTCTAATTCTGAATATTTAATTAATTATTATTTAATTTATCTGCTTTTAGTGTCGGTACAAATTCGGGGTGTTACAACTATATTAGTCTTGAACTCTTGAGACTTGAGTACTCATGAGTCTTGAAATTTCTATGAACTCTGAATCTCTAGCATCTTTAAACCGTACAGTCTTCAGTAATATTTCCTGTATATAAATCTTGCATATGTGTGTATATATATTATATACAAATGTGTTAGTATATATTTTATAATCAATTAATACTGAAATAAGGTTGTTGTCATCAAAACTCCATTCTCCAATAATCTCCCCGGTTTTGTTGATGACAACCTTAGCGTATAAAATATCATACCTGTATATACCTATTGACGATGATCCTTCTAATACTCCCTCTGTCTATAAGAATCCTATTACTTGTATATACCTGTTGATGATGATCCTTCTAATACTCCCCATGTCTATAAGAATCCTATAAACTTTGTCTCTATATTTTATAATTTCTCCCCCTTTGTCATTATCAAAAAGAAATTCTAAACATACTCCCCCTAAATCCTATATCTATCTATCTGTTTCCTATGATTATAATATACTATACTTATAGTAGACTATTCTAGACTAAACTAAGTTATACTCCCCTTAAATCTATGCTATAGTTGATCCTAATAACTCCATAATACTCCTTATATTTCCCTCTAATTCTATGATTCTAAACTTAAAATATTATAACTCCCCCTAAAATTATGTCTATACTAGTCTAATAAACTAAATAAAAGAATAATAAACTAAGCAAACAACTCACTATTTATAATCAATTCAAACAAACAAATCAATCCAAATAAGCAAATCAATCCAAACAAGTAAATCAAACGAACAATCTAAACAATTAAATCAACCAAAGCGTTTTTGAATCTTCAACTAATCCTTAGAAACTTTAAAACTTCCCATTATTTTAATAGAAGACTAAACCTATCCTAAACTCTAATTCCCTTGAAACTATAATAAAATCTTAATCTAGACTTAGAAATAACTCTAATAAGATATCCTTAAAATAAAGATATAAGTAAAGCAATTCAATCCAATCAATTAATTTAAGTTTTGTTGTCACAAAACATCAATTCAAAAATGAAACCAAACATTTCTTGTAAAAACCTATAAAGCTCCTATCAATCATTAATGAAATTAAACTATGTCAAGTAAGCCAATCAAGTTATTTAAGTCAAACAAATCAAACAAACCAAATAAGTCGATCAATTCAATCAAGCCAATTAATTCAACTAAGCCAAACAACTCAATCAAGTTAATTAAGAAAAAGTAAATAATTTATTAATTGATTAATAATCCAAAATTTCTAATTAGATAAAAAATTCATACTATGTACTTGTTATGTGTGGAATTAAAGTTAACATGTAATGCAGTGTGTTGGTTATAAGGCAGTACGTCATATGCAAATCTATACAAAGTGATATATTGAATGAAATGCAACTTGTGATGTGAATGATTTTAATTTGAGATGTAGTGTAATTTATAATAATGATATGAAATAAGATCTGTAATGATAGTATGCAGAATGATTTGGTAATTATATCCATTTAGGTAATATATTCAAAGTACTATCTAACTATTATGCATATACGTATATGTTACAAATTATTTGAATTAAACAAGGATAATATATGTTAATTTCTAGAATTAAGTTAATGATACTTATGAAAGAAATTAAAAGGATAGTAAAGATAAAAGTTTTGTGGTATACATAATATATAATTTAAGATAATTCTATGAGAAATGTGGAGTTAGATAACCTTAGTAGGATGCTTCTTTAATATAGTAAAAATTGAAGGGCTTTTTAAAGAGAATATAGAATTGTATCATATAAAGTAAAAATATAGTCATAATTATATACATATAAACTATTTTCAAAAAGGATTTAAAATTTAATTTATTATGAAATATAAATCAATCTTTTGATACAAATCAATTTTAAATTTAAACTTTTAGAAATCAAAATATATTAATTTGTTAAGAAACCATTTGTATGTTAAAACTTAAAAAAATAATCTATAATCATAACAACATTATGAAATCTGGATATAAATTTAACTATAAAACTATAATTTTTTATATTTAAGACATTAACTCTATATATATATAATTTTTATACCAAAATATTATGTTAAATATTTAAGCTTTTATAAATCTTAATAAGAAATCAAAATAAGTATTTAAGTTACAAATGGTATTTGTGATAATGTAACCCGAAATTGTTATGAAATCATATGAATAATAAATAAGTTAAACTATGTATGTTTAAACTATATAAAAGTTGAATGAATTTATATTTTAAAGTAGGAAATCATATGAAAACATAAATATAAACTATATAAACATATTTATAAATATATAAAATTTAAAGATATATAAATATAAAGTATATAAATATAAATATATAGAAATTAAGTTTGGATTTGAACCTGGAGTGCTATTTAGAGCTTTACATAATCTAGACTCTGTAACTATATTAGTTTTGAACTCTTGAAATCTTGAATACTCATGAGTCTTCAAATTTCTCTGAACTCTGAATGTCTAATATCTTTAAACTGTATAGTCTTCAGTAATATTTCCTGTGTATAACTCCTGCATATGTGTGTGTGTATATATATTTTATACAAAAGTGTTAGTATGTACTTTATAATCAATTAAAATTGAAATAAGGTTGTTGTCACCATAACTCCATTCTCCAACACAACTGAGTTAGTTCCTCTTAGCGGACAAGCTTCTTTGGTACCATATCTTTTACTTTGTAATTGATTTGGCGCGCCTTTGATTTTGGGAGTATTGTCTAAGGTGGGCGGTAGCTGCGACTATATATTAACATTAGCCTGGGTTCGCAATCTAGTAGATACCTACCATTGGATATATCCTTGTTGCCTTGTCATATTATCCTGATTGAGCCTCTACGATTTTGATTTGAGTCGTCATACAGTACCACATCTATATCCACCGACCATTTAATTGGTGTTTTATATGCAATGTTTATGGTGATATTAATAAACAACATAGGGGTAAAAATGTAATTCCGCTTATGTTATTTACAAAACCGTAGTCATTATTATAATAGCATATTGTATTATATAATATCTAATTTAACGAATCCTTAGAGGATGGATCCCAAACATCCTTTGAGTTAAATGTGTGTTTCATTTGAATGGTTATATACATCCCAAATATTCCAAACATGTAACACCCCATAATTTTATAATATTAAAATTGAAAAATTAAAGAATACTTAATTTTTAGAATAAGAATTAAGGGAAACGGGTTACGCTATTGCATTCGTCTTGGAATTCTGCTTGAGATAAAGTCCGAGTTTGCGTAAAACGGATATAGTATGAAGAAGTTATGAAGCTTAGAAGATTTCAGTTTAAACCAGCAAGAAGCGGGATGGGCGGGAATTATCCCACTCTAAGGTGTCGACCCCCCAGGGGAGTCGACATAGGTGTCGACTCCCCTATAGGGGTGTCGACATAGGTGTCGACCCTCCCTGTAGGGGTTGACCCTATCGGCCAGATCTGGGCAGTGACGAATTTTGGAGAACTAGGGATTATGTGGCGTTCTCTAATTGGCTAGGTGATGTGTTTTTCTGGTTTGGATGGTTTAGATGGATCCTAACCTAATCTAAATGCAACGACCTACGTTTTGGACTAATTTTATAATCTATAATGTATAGATTATACTGGTAATTAAATTTAATTAAGTTAAATAAGATTTATATATCTGGTAAATACCAGGAAAATTCCAAACAAATATATTTGTTGATGGTTTATATTTCTGTAATCAATGCACGTGTGCATATAAACAAGAAATTGATGTTTTTTTGTACTTCTAAATTACTTTTAACTCATATGCACATAAGATTTCATAAGTAAAAATAAAAGGAAAATTTGAATCTTTCACATATGATTTAGTTGGGATTCTTACTTGAAGTTGAATAAGAAATTAGACAAGTAAAATTTAAGTACTTCATCGATCAAGACATTTAATGATGATACTTTGTTTTGTACAAAATTTGGCATATCATATAAGTCAAGTATGAATTTGAAATATGTACATTTATATGCATGTAAATGTGTGCATGAAGCTAGTAAAATAAGAATAAAACGAAGTGAAAAGAAAAGATAAAAATAGATATAATATGAGTATACATAAGAAATATAACAATAATTGCAAAAGAACATACATACATGTGATTTAAAAGGGTTGATTATCTTGGATGCTAAGATTGAAGACACTTGACACAGTAAGGACATGTTGAGCCAGCTAGGGTCAGAGATATTTAATAGACTTATTCTTGCTTAGGTGCTAAGGGGTCGTTGACAGGTAAAAGACATACACATGTCAAAAGGAGTACATATAGAACATGGTCGTTTATGGGGCTGAATTGCCTGGGGTGTAAGTCTTGAATTGTTGATCGGTGAAGTACATATACACATGGCTATACAGCAAGAACAAGTGGAGTTGGTGTTGCTTAGCAGCAAATTTGTAGACATTGTAAAATCAAAACATCACATCACATACTCACAAAGCTGCTGCACATATGCCTCCTATCCCCACTTTAAGACCAGTCTAAACTACCATGCACATCTACCCTATACATCAGCCTAGTTCTAAGATCAGTAGCCATTGGACTGTACATATAACTGTAGCCTTATAAACTGATTATCATGCATGTGCACATCTAGTCTGGAAAGAAATCGATGGAAATGACTATACATAACTTCGTTTCAATCATAAATAAGCTGCCGCAAGTCTATACACTGCTGGCCTAAAATGCTGGCCAACCTAAGCCAAGTTTTCACCTATATATACACCACAATACCATACACGTTCACATACTAGCTCACTGGAAAATGAATGAAAAGTATGGAGCAAAAATAGAAAAGGCAGTAAGCTAATGGCACAATTAAAAACAAATCAAAACAAAGAAATATAAACGGGAGAAAAATAGTGTGAAACAATGGAACAAAACCGTGTACAAAACTATGAGAAACAATGGCGGAGAGCAATGAAGTAAAAAGCCTGAAAGTTCAAATGGAGAATCATTGAACAAAAAGGCATGGAAAATCTGGAATTTTGAAGCAAGGCAGTGAACATTTATAAACTGTGAATAAACACTTAAGACCTCTACTGCTTTATATTTAATCCAAGTTAGATTCAAATACAGATATCATTGGTTGTTACTGATATTATAAAGTCAAACATACATACTGTTTCATGTTTAATTGAATCAAAACAAACCTTTTAAAACAACTTTATGTTTTAGACCATTCGCCGAAAATACTCCCTTGTTGATTCAAGATTGGAGTTGTTTAAGTATAGCTAAAACTGTGGTTTCATAGTTGAACAACTATATAGCAGCAGTTTTAAACTAGGAAGGTGAACACTTCATTTTCGCATTGTTTTCTTTTAATTTTGAATAGGTTCAAACTATTGTTGTGCTGTTATATACCCATTCTATTTAAATATTTATGTTTAAGTTCTGAAACTTGTTAGGTTAGGATTAGGAAGCTTGTGCAAAACCTGGTGTTGATCTCAAAATTGGAATCAACACCAAGGGTGTGAAATCACACTTCACCAATTATGGTTAGAAATTAAAAGGGCCACAATCGCAAAAATAGACGGAGAAAGACAAGTAAAAGACACAGGATTTTTATAGTAGTTCGATTCGCTATGAATCTACGTCCACTTTTCAATCACTTCTCACAACGGAATTTTGCTTGACAACACACATGAAATCTCTCATACATTCATTTCTCACTTTTCTTGTTTTTATGATCTAATTACACTTGTATTTGGCAATAAATTGTAGGGATTTCTATCTTCATGATGGAGGATGTGTGAATCGTCGATCACTTTAGCATGTAGGTGCTTTTCCTCGATTTAACGATGAAGTTTTTGCTAGATCTGGATTTTTAGATATAGCTAATGGCGATTAAAAAGCATTAGAATCGAGTTAGATCAACATCGAATGGAGAAATGAATCGATCTGATCTTCATGTTGTTGGAGGATGATAAAGCAAAGTTAGGAACCTATTAATAATGTTTTTGAAGCTTTTAGAGAGGTGTAGGAATGGTTTAGCCAGCCCTTCGGGATCAACAAACCGGTCCCTTGAATTATGGAGGAAGGGCTGTTTATAGAAGAAGTTTGAAGGAAGTGGCAGTTTCGTAATTATGGGTTATAGGGTTTGGATCGGGCATGAAGTTGGACCGGGCGTAGAGTCGGATTTGGTGTAAAGTTGGATCGGGGTAGACTTAGATCGGGCGGTGACTTGGATCGGGCATTAGTTATTTACAGAAATGCCACCGCTTCAGTTTACATTACAACATACTGGCCCAATTCATAATTATATGACCGATCCCTCTTTTGCATTAAGGTACCAATCCATTTTATATGAAGGCACCAATCCACTTTCATTCATACAGGACCGAACCAATTTATTTACATTTTGTGACACTGCACTTTCAGCTCAAGGCTATTCCAGCTTAGAATATGAGACCGATTCAGCTTTAAGTAAATGCACCGATCCAGATTTCTACAATCCCCCGGTCCAGTTTTACTACATGACCGATCCAGATTAAATGTCGTCACTTTATTTAGGTGCTGATCCAAATAATTGCTCTCAACCAGCCCATGCATTATTGTGTCACCATCCCTCCATTAATTTTGTTACTGATTCATTGTTGTGTAACGATGTACCGATCCACTACTCGAAATAGGACCGATCCAGAATCTTTGATCCTCGTGGTGGCTTCCCATACTTATATGTCCTCACTGAAAACAAATATATTGATGCATTCACAAATGTTTTATACTTCTAAATGAACAGGTCCGCAAACACATTGCATAAATGGTTCCGATCCGATTCAGATTTGACTAGACCGATTCACATTGTTGAGGTCGACCGATCCATATTTATGACTGACCCAGTGCTTGTCAACTGATCGATCCGGTTCCTTGCAATTCACCGATCCGACTCGATGTTTCGCAATTGACCGACCCGGCTCCTGTGTTTTAACAGGTTTAACACGTGGAATGAATTGCAAAAGTCAGTAACCTTATTTTGTGAGTAAACACCTCAGAATGTTCTATTTTTTCATAGTTTATTTCAGTACATTGACCTATATATATGCAAACATGTTGATCCCTGTAAAGAACTAGATTTGGACTTGAATAGCCTAGGAAATGAAAAATGCAAAAGACAATATACATATATATTATATGTTTGAGAGTAAGACTTCTATTCAAAGTCTATTTTATATAGTTTAATGCAAACCTATATCATCTTTTAGTAGTTACTGGTTGTATAATTCCATGTATGTCTGTTGATCATGATATTTGAAATCAATAGAAACCATGGGAAGGCAGTAAACGAATTAGCGAAAGCATAGTATAATTTGTGAGTAAATAACTTGGAACCTTTCCCCTGTTTATATTTAATACCAAGAAGATTTAAACATATGTTGCTCATTTCATTTCTACTAAGTGTATAACAACATATAAATCAGTTATTCATGTTGTTTGATTCACTAAAAACCATTTGTGATATGTCTGTTGTAGGAAATATTCACCTCCAAGGAAAAAGTAAAGACCATAAATTTGAAATATATTGTGTATTCAACATGAAAGTCATTCAGTAATCTATTAAGTATATTTTAAAAGAAAATAGACTTCCAACCATCACTTATATCACCATAAATGCATCCAATTTCAGTAGAAGGCGCCAAAACTTAAAATTTAGATATCACTATATGTAAATTCAGATATATGAATGGAATAGCACTGAAAAGTAATGAATTTTGATAAAGAAAGCTCGATTTTAGTGGAGTGAATAGTGAGGATTTTGGGGTTGATCAAAAGGAGGAGTTTGGTAAAATTCAGGTGATGGAAATTGTCGGGGGTGATGGCGTCGGAGCCAGAGTGGCGTTGGGTGTCGGTGATGATAGGAAAAATGTTACTTAAATGTTTAATTGAGTAATTTAAGTGTTTCGATGTTTAAGAAAGGGGTTACGGCTGTTATAAGTAAGTGGGTTTAATGATGATCTTCTTTACCATGGTGGCGGGTTAAGGTTGCGCACACTGGGAGATTGAAGGGGAAAGGGGTTGTCAACGTTGTACCGGAGTCTGGTGAGGATCGCTGGACTAGGGTGGTGAAGAGAAGTGTTTTTGCGTGGAGGTGGTCAAATATTCAAGCTTCCGTGAGCTTCCAGTTTTACATACAGTAGACTAAATGAATTTTCAATGAAAGGAGGGAATTCAGGCAATGTATTGGAATATGCGGAAATGATCGGAGTAATAAAGTGACAGTGAAGTTTGTTGTGCAGTGGATGAGGTGAACGGTGTGAAGTTGAACAGCAGGAAAAAGGAAGAAGAAATAAAGGAACGGGGAAGGAGAGGAAAAAGGAAGAATCCGATCAAGTTAATCCTTGTTTTGTTGTAAATTCAATGTGCTAAATCCTGTTGTTTTGATCTACAATCACCAGCCGAGGAGAGGGAAAGCCAACAGAGAAGAAGAAGGACACCAAGGAACGAAAGGAAAGATCACACCAAAGCGATCCACGTTAGGCTATTGGATTCTTTATTTTGTGGTATTGGGCTTCCGAGTCTAAACAAATAACAAAATGAATAATGTTTGCTTTGAAAAATTAAGTCTCGTCTTTAAACAAACATTTTTACTTATGTAATTAAATGAAAGAATTAGAAGTACATCTATATTGTGCGTAGAGGATGACAAGTCAATTTGGTGTGTATATATAGTGGATCAAGGAAATTCACGATATTTAAACCAAAGTTACTGATTTTATAAATAAGCGTAAATAAGAATAAAAGAAGAAGGATCGGAAAACTATTTACAGAAATAAACGTCGTAGTGTAAGTTCTAGTTTGAATCTCCGACGTTCGTATATTTATATAATCTATAGAAACATAATAATGCTTTTAAATAAATTCACTTATTTATTTCCAAAGAACTGGAATAGATATTACGTGGAATAGGCTGTCATTCAAGTTAATTTTTTTTCAGACTATTATTAGTTTGAAATTCAACGATAAACCATTGAGGTTTGTTAATGTGTGATGAATTATTTATTCTACGAAGTAATGAATCAACTTTGAATTAGTTGATATGTTTTTATTTTATTTTAAATCGTCTTATGACTTAACAATGAGATTGTTTAAGTTAATTAAATTGAATCGGTAGATTATGAAAATTTTATGAATGTTTTACTTACCTAAACATATATGATGACTATAATAAGCTTGATAATTTATTGAATCAATTTTAACTGGATTTAATCAAGGAAAAAAATATTTAAAATAAGGAAAAGAGATAGTGAAGTATCGAATTGTTCCGTAATTCCAAAATAGACCTCATCGTCTAAACTCAAGTTCATATCTCTAATATCTATACAGTTTGTTGAAAACAAAAATAAACGTAGAATTAAAAAAATTAATTTATTTCAAAAGATATTGGAATAATTATGATGTGAAATTAACCGTTGCCCGAAATCCCATATTCCAAACTGTTATTAGTTTAGAATTGAAACATCGAATCAACGTTGACTGTTATTTTTGAAATGAATATCTGTTATTAGATATTTCAGGAAAACTCTACAAATAAACAGTGTACGTTTTTATTATATTTTAATCATCTTGTGCTAATTACTGTTCTGAAAGCAGAATTTAGATTTATATAGGTCAATTAACCTTAATGGGCATGTTATAAAAAATTGTATAAATGTTTTACTTATCTACACTATTTAAATTTGATAGTAAAAACACTGACTATCAAAGATATATCCCTACATGTTAGTTCGAAGAGACCGGGATGGGAACTGGACCCAAAACCACTTCGAACTGGCTTTACGATCATAAACTAACTTGCATATATACTTAAAAAATGGAGAGAGTGAAGACCGTAGATCTTCATAGCGGAAGAGCTACTTGACAAATTTCTCTGGGTCGCTCCTGAAGATATTTTGAAAGTGATTCTATCGTGATTAAAATCTTCAGATTTGCAAGGACTACTCGTTACTAATCCATGGGGTGATTCCTATATTGGATGTAGTAGGAGAGTGCCTTCGGTTCATCCTATTCCTGGATGACTTGTATGGACGAATGTCTGACAGAGTATTTCCCAAAAATCACGTACGTTGATTTTTACATACACACCAAGTTGATTGCAAAGAAGGGCACTTCTTTTACACCCAGAGTTTATTTATGGACGTCAATTAGTGATTTGACGGATGTGACAATGTGACATTCAAAGTAAATAATGGCAAGATGTTCAAAAGGTGAATTCTAACCTCAAGCCTCATCAACCGGGAAATGACTAATCGGGCAGGAAACATGGCTATGTGGGTCGCTCCTATTAGGGTGTATAATTACCTATCTAGAGAAATTTCATTTCCTTCTTTAATCTATTCGATGCTATCCCTTTTCAGGAAATGGTTGCTGATCCCAACCGTTGGTGATATACATTCGGTACACTCAAGCGAAATGAGTGGTCGGTCATGTGTGGGCCGGGTTGCAAGACGTTCTTGTTGAACCTAGTGTATTCGCCTCTAGAGATACACTATCGGTAGGTGGTTCCATACCTTGTCATAGTCGGAATCCAATCCCCAATAAGCACCTGCGGTTTTAATTGTATACTATATATGTAGAGCGTGAGATTGAAGCGTTCTGCTAAATTGATATTTATTTGTATTTAGACACTATCATAATATCAGATGATATATATAAGATTTCATAAATGTTTTGGGTTATCGTAAGGTAAAACCATTCGTATTTATGTGTGGATTTGATCTTACGATTATCCTTTCTTTCAATAGGATTTTGAACGTTAAATCAAGCTGGTTTAAAATCGTTTGCTCACACCAGTCCCATGACTGACCCAGAGTTTATTTTCTATGTTTTCCCTAAACTCTTAGGTGCCCGAATTTGTATGGGCAGTCAAGTGGTTTCATAATTTTACAGATTCACATGAAGGAGCTTGGAGCAGGATCTTCAACATTAGTTATATCGAGTTTTATTTCCACTGTGTTGTGTATGAGTTGTACTCTGATGATGTATGTAAGAAAATACAGTTTTGTATTTCAAGATGTTATAACATATTTTATTCAGTTTCGTTGTGAGATTCGTTATACGCTGATTCTGTTGTGTTCAGTTCTTCCTTTTTCTTCTATTCTAACTTTCTTTCTATTTCTCATACTCTAACTTCTTTCTATTAACGATCTGTAAATTTCTAATGTTTGATTAGTCAATATTTGATACAATACACGTGTTAGTATCGATAATCAGGATCTGAAATTTTCGGGTCATTACATTAAAGGCCCTACCTCACCTAATACACCTATATAAACACACCTTGACCTAACCCTAATTCCATTTCACAAATCTATGGCGCCTCCATGCTGCCTCAACCAAAACTAAAACTAGTCTCTCTTCTTCAACAAATCAAAGTAAAGGAATTTAGTAAAGGGGAACGGTTCTACAACAAAAACAACGCATAATTCTCTTCCTTAATCCAATCTTTGTGAGTTCATTGATTATTTTTAGATTAAAATAATGCTAAAGCAATTCTGACATGTTGTAAATTGGATTTGGGAATTAAACATGATAATAAGATTGGATCTCATCAGTTATATCTTAGCCTATACATCAGATTCGTGATTCTTATATGTCATTAGCATATAAATCAGATCTGTGATTCTTATATGCCCATGCTGATATTATCATCAGTTTTACCAGTTTTATCTTTATGATCAATTCATATTTATGCCTATTTTATTGTTATTATTACGCCTATTCTTTATCTTGTCCTTTCCTCTTTCCCTTTTTGGTTTTTATAGCCGGGCTACTTCGAGCCTAGGCCAAATCTCATAAGAAACGAACGTACGAACGGAAATTTAGGGAACATTGGGAAATTTGGCATAATATAATTGGTTTGATTTGAACTTGACAAATGTTAAATTTGGCATAATATATGTTGGGTTGATTTGGGCATGACAAATGTTAAATTTGGGGCATGACATGAAATTGAGGATTTTGGGTAATTGACATAATTAGCCTGAAATTGGCACAAATGGCAAATGGATAAATTGGCTAAGATAAGCATGCTGAAATGCGAGGTTAGACTCCGTTTGCAATAGAAGCCTGCCCAGAACCAACCGGCCTAATCAGCAACCACAAACGGTCAGTCTAATGTGAGAGGTCGTAGGCATAACTAAAAGATGCTTAGACACGAGGTTAGGTCTGGCTTGTGGCAGAAGTCTGCCCGGAATGTAACACCCCGTGTATTCTATAACAGTGAAATTCACAAAATTAAAGTATAACTAATTTCAAATCAAAGAATTAAGGAAAACGGGATACTCCATTGCGTTCGTCTCGGAATTCTGCTTGAGATAGAGTCCGAGTCCGTGCCGTATGAAGAAGATATGGCCTCCGGAATTTTCAGAATTCAGTTTAAAATTCAAACAGACAGAAACAACTCAGAAATCAGATTCGAATTTCAAAAATCGAGCCGGATTGGCCAGGGCGGGAATTTTCCCGCCCAAGGCACCCAGGTCGACTGGGTAGTCGACCTGGGGTACCCAGGTCGACTGCCAAGTCGACACGGGGGTCGACTGGGTAGTCGACCTGGGGTACCCAGGTCGACTGCCAAGTCGACACGGGGGTCGACTGGGGAGTCGACCTGGCCCCTGAGCCAGGTCGAACCCAACCCCCCCTGGCTGGCTTGGTCTATGTTTTGTCGAATTTCTGAGCCTTGCCTTGTCACTAGGGCTAGGTGTCAGCTCCTGATTGGTCTCTCCTTCAAATGAACGGCTAATATTAATCCATGCTCCATCGACGGTCCTAATCAATTCACAAACTCTATAAAAAGGACCTAAGACTCACCCTAATTCATACAAATAAAAATGAGAATGAGACCGTCATGCTGCTGAGGAGAGACAAGGAGTAGCCGTCAAAATTGAGAGACGATTAGGAGACAATTCAAAAGCTTAAAGCAACGACAACTAAATCAAAACAACGCCTGCAACAAAGGATAGCATCTCCAAATTCAGAATTCAGATTCCTGAATAGAAGATTCGTCATACGTTGTAAGTAGAGTGCTATTCCGATGTGAATAAATAATTGTGTTTTGATTTGTGTAAAATTAGAAATAGAATTGTACTTGATTTCTGGTGATAATAATTCATATTTGTATGTTGCTATGATTCTAATCGATTTGGGATGTTATGGTGTAACGATTGGATATTTGCAAGTATGTGATTCATGTTGAAAGTTAACAACTACATGTTTGTGGCAGTTTATTACAACACCTATTGGATAATTGTAAGTATATGATTCATGTTGAAAGAAACGACTATATGTTTGTGGTAGTTTATTTGAGATTCATGCAAGTGTATGGTTCACTATTATGCCAACATGATATATATAATTTTTTATAATCACTTTTAGTGTAGTTGGATCCATTTGGGTATTATGACTCATATGAATTTATGTTGGAATTGGCATCATGATTCAAGTGTAAAACCATACTTTTGTATTAGAGACAAAAGTAAGCATCTTTGTGAACTTGTGTTGACTCTATGAACATGACTAAACTATGTTTGGTGTTATGCCTAATTAAAAACATGTTTTAGGCCTATGTTGTTATCAAAATCATATGATAATATATGTGACACATAATTAAGTTAGATTTACATTCCAATTGCAAGTTTGTATGAATAGATTAAAAACCATGATTTCATGTTTAAGTATGTTTATGCTATGATTATATGAATAGATCAAAAACCATGATTTCATGTTTAGGTATGTTTATACCATGATTATATGAATAGATCAAAACCCATGATTTCATGTTTAGGTATGTTTATGCCATGATTATAGGCTATTACAATGCAAGTTCACAAGTGCCTAATTTATGTTAATTAGTTCGCTATGTTGCAAGTTCATGCGTTCACACTCCCCTTTTTATGTTACTTAGAATATATAAACACCATGTTCTAAGCCTCCCCTTTTTCATGTGGCTAAGTTGGGTTTAAATGTTAAACCCAACATATGTTATATTGTAGCGAACGTATAAAACAGGGGTAATGACGTTTGGGTTAAAATATAAAACATATGTGTTGGCATGTTTTGACGCATGCCAACGACCTTGAAAACAATTAAGTGGTATAAATTAATTTTACCCAATAAAGATGAATTTGAATAATGGGCCGCAAATATTTACATATAAAAAGAAAAGAGACAAAATATGTAAATTTAGAAAATACGATGTGTTTAACCCGAGGTTGGATTGAGTTGTGATGTAAACCTGCCCGGAACCGCCCGGCTGTCCAGTAGTCACAACAATACCTATCCAATGTGGGTGGTTAAACACGGAGCCCAAGAAAGACCCGAGGTTAGACTAAGTTGTAGCGTAAGACTGCCCGGACACAACCAGCAACAGGCAGCCACAACAATATCTGTCTAATCTGAGAGGTCGAGGCTTTAATAAGACAATTAAGGCTAAGTCAGGATTGATAGGATTAAGTAAATTAAATTAATACTTAATTTAAATGGAACATGCTAAACTATACAGAATGATTGGGGGTTAGGTTTACAAAACACTTAACCAGCTTAGCATGTTGGCTAGAAATAGAAAACCTAGTAGCGGGGGACCCTTTTCAGCAGTAACCCTACAAGGTGTATCAGGATACCCTGAACTAGGCAGGGTGGGGCACGATTACTGGGCTGACTGTAAGAGGTAAAATCAACAGCGGTGGCGCAGCAGTGTAGGTTCTAACGGGGTGCGGGCGTGCACACACTCCGGCGCAGAAAAATAAGGCACTGGGAACCAGTAGTATACCTGTGCATTCTAGAATTGTGTCGGGCCGCCACCACAGGACTTGATACACCCCATGGTGGGACCAACATAGGTAACTACAACTACGGGGGCCGTAAGACACATGTAACTATGCGAGTAGGAGCCGATCATCAGAAATGGATCACTTCACCTTGATTATGGGGTGCCTGTTGGTAACTAGTTTATATGGGTACAGAGATTAGTATGGGGTACGATAGTACATTCGACTCTATACAACTTAACCTAGTTTATAGTGCTTTCCCATTTCCAGTTTATACTTATCATGCCCAATTCTTTATTCATAGACTAAATAGTCCTTGACTTACTCAGGCTTTATGTCTGACTTTACTTTTCTTTCGTCTTCTTTTCTTTCGTTTCCCCCCCAGGTCCACAGGGAGGGAATACCGCAGCTTGACCAGTTTTCACATCCAGCTTGAAGAGAAAGAATGTATTGCTTGGATCTTTTTCGTTTTGGACTATGGCTTTGGACAACACTTATGGGACTTATGCAGTTTACTTATGTTTTTATGCTTCTTTAAATAATGTAATCAAGACAGTTATGAAGATGTTATGTTTTTGGAAGTATTGTAAGACAATTATGGCATGGCGTATTTTAATGAAATAAAAGTTGTTGTTGTTTTCCGCTGTTCAAAAATATGTGTTCTTATATCTATCTTGTGTATCTGTGACTTATACTTATAAACCTCCACCAAATTTAGGGCATTCCCTTTGAGAGTGACCCTAACGGAGGTGGGGTGTTTCACTTGGTATCAGAGCATAGGTTTACCAGATAAGATAAAAAGTTTTGAAAATTCATTTCCAAAAAAGAAAATTTAAAGAAGCATTTTTAAAGATAAAATATTATTTTAATTTAAAAAGGCATAGTCCCCCAAAGCCATAGGTACTATCTTTTATCCTTCGTTTTGAATCTACCCTTTTTGTTTCAGCATGTCCGAAGAACTTAACTTGCCAGAGGGTATACCAATACCTGGTTGGTTCAGACGATTCTTAGAAGCGAGGGCCACTCAGCCAGGTCCTACTGTTCCTCCTCCCCTAGCTGCGGGAAATCATCCATCTGCAGCAACACCTCTTCCTCCACCTCCTCCGAGGGGTAATACTTTTGCCAAGATATGTAAAGATTTTAAAGCTATAGGAGGAAAGGACTTTCATGGAACCGAGTCCTTCGTGGTAGCCAGGAATTGGCTGAAGGAAACCAAGGACTTATTCGTCATCTTTGAGGTAGAAGATAGGAAGAAGGTACAACTGGCAGTATGGCTACTTAAAGGCGAGGCTTCCTACTGGTGGGAAGTCACCAATGCAGAAAGACCAGTGGAAACATGGGAGGACTTTAGGGCAAGGTTTAAGGCTAAATTTCTCTCAGAAGCTGAAAGGAGTCTTCAATTGGAAAAATTCTTATTTCTTAAGCAAAGGAATATGATAGTCAAAGAGTATGTTAATCAGTTCGATCAGCTGGCTAGGTTCGGACTGGACCTAGTCAACACTCCGCACAAGAAGGCTCTCCGCTTTGTCAAAGGATTGAATGAGCCATTACACAGTTTGGCCATGACCCATATACCCATGGGAGCTACGTATGAAAGGTTGGTGCAGATGGCGTTGCTGAACGAAGAGGATAAGGGCAAGAAGGAGACAAAGGCAGAAAGCTCTCAAGGGAAGAAAGAGGGTTTACAGCCTAAGAAGACAGACTTTAAGAAGGGCGGGAAAGACAACAAAGAGAAGAGGAAGTGTAATTTCTATGGCAAAGTGGGGCACTTAGTGAAAGATTGCTGGAAAAAGAAGGCCAAGATGAATGGTGGGTGCTTTTCTTGCGGTGAGACAGGCCACATGGCTAAGGATTGCCCAAAGAAACGAGGGCAGGGGCAGAGGGCTGGATCCACCTCAGGGGCACAGGTTCATGTGCTAGAAGCGCCACCTCTGCAACAGCGAGGTATAAATACTTCTGTAGAAAGTGTAGTTTATCTTTATGATCACCCAGTTCGCACTTTATTTGATTCTGGCGCATCACACTTGTAACACCCCGTGTATTTTATAATTGTGAAATTCATAAATTAAACTATAACTAATTTTAAATCAAAGAATTAAGGGAAACGGGATACACCATTGCGTTCATCTCAGAATTCTGCTTGAGATAGAGTCCGAGTTTGCGTAAAACGGATATCGTATGAAGAAGATATGGACGAACGAAGTTGGGCGAAAAACCGGAAAACGGGTCAGAATGCACTGGCGCACTTGGGAAGTGTGCCAGAACAAAAATGCACTGGCGCACTTGGGAAGTGCGCCAGTACATTTTTGACCTGGCGCACCTGCCAAGTGCGCCCAGGTCAAAAATGACCAGCTGGTCAGGTCTGGTCAAGTCCTGGCTGGCCAGGTCTGTGTTTGGTCGATTTTCTGAGCCTTGCCTTGTCACTAGGGCTAGGTGTCAGCTCCTGGATGGTCTCTCCTTCAAACGAACGGCTATTATTGAACCAAGCTTCATCGACGGTCTAAATCAACTCACAAACTCTATAAAAAGGACCTAAGACTAACCCTAATTCACATAAACTAAAATGGAGATGAGACCGTCATGCTGCTGAGGAGAGACTGAGGATAGCCGTCAGAAATAGAGAGACAACTAGGACATAATTCAAAGCTTAAAGCAACGTTAATCAAATCAAAGCAACTCCTACAACAAAGGATAGCATCTCCAAATTCAGAATTCAGATTCCTGAATTGAAGATTCGTCATACGCTGTAAGTAGAGTGCTATTCCGATGTGAATTAAATAATTGTGTTGATTTGTGTAATGTAAGAAATGGAATTGTGGCGATAATAATCTATATTTTTATGTTGCTTTGATGCAAAACGATTTGGGAATATTATGGTATACGATTGGATATTTGCAAGTACACGATTTGCGTTGGAAACGAAATGGAATTGTGGCGATAATGACTTATATTTGTATGTTATTTTGATTCTAAACGATTTGGCAATGCTATGGTTTGATTCATACAAGTATGTGGCTTATGTTGACAACCACATGTTGTGGAATTGTGATTGGGACTTATGCAAGCATATGATTCATATTGAAAACTACATGTTTGTGGTAGTTATTTACAACACCCATTTGGTAAATGCAAGTATAAGATTCATGTTGAAACAACAACTATATGTTGTAATAGTTTATTTTGAAATTCATGCAAGTCTATGATCTATTGTTATGACAACATGATGTAAAATTCTATGGTCATCTTTAGTGTAATTTGATTCACCTAAGTATTATGATTCATATGAAGGTTATGTTGAAATTGGCATCATAGTTCAAGTATAAAAATCATGATTTTGTGATAGTGACAAAAGCAAGCGTCTTTGTAAGTTTGTATTAATTTTATGAACATGAATAAACTATGTTCGTTATTATGCCCAATTGAAAAACATGTTTTTAGGCTTATGTTGTTATCATAATCATATGATAATATATTTGACACATAAGTTACATTAGAATTACACTAGAATTACATTCCACTTACAAGTTACATAGATAGGATAAAAACCATGATTATATGAATAGTAGAATTCATGTTCAGTTATGTTTATGCCATGACTATATGAATAGAAGGACTCATGTTCAATTACGATTATGCCATAATTATATGATTAGAATGGTTCATGTTTAAGTATTATTTATGCCATGACTACATGAATAGAATGATTCATGTTTTGTTTATACCATGATTATGTGAATAGAATGATTCATGTTTAAGTATTGCTTATATTATATGTTGTCACAATTGCAAGTTCACATATGCCTATCTTATGTTAATTAGATCGTTATGTTGCAAGTTCATGCGTTCACACTCCCCTTTTTTATGTCACCTTATAAACACCATGTTATAGCCTCCCCTTTTCATATGGCTAAATTGGGTTTAAGTATTAAACCCAACACACCTTACATTGGAACGAACGTATAAAATGGGGGTAATGACGTTTGGGCTAAAATATAGAACATATGTGTTGGCTTGTTTGACGCACGCCAATAACTTTGAAAAACAATTAAGTGACATAAATAAATATTAATCAATAAAGATGAATTTGAATAATGGGCCGCAAATATTTACATATAAAAAGAAAAGAGACAAAATATGTAAATGTAGAAAAATACGATGTGTTTATCCCGAGGTTGGATTGAGTTGTGATGTAAACCTGCCCGGAACCGCCCGGCTGTCCAGTAGTCACAACAATACCTATCCAATGTGGGTGGTTAAACACGGAGCCCAATAAGGACCCGAGGTTAGACTGAGTTGTGGCGTAAGACTGCCCGGACCCAACCGGCAACAGGCAGCCACAACAATACCTGTCTAATGTGAGAGGTCAAGGCTTTAATAAGACAATTAAGGCTGAGACATGATTGATAGGATTAAGTAAATTATATTAATACTTAATCAAAATGGAACATGCTAAACTAAACGGACTGATTGGGGGTTAGGTTTATAAAACACTAAACCAACTTAGCATGTTGGCTAGAAATAGAAAACCTAGTAGCGGGGGACCCTTTTCAGCAGTAACCCTATAAGGTGTATCATGATACCCTAAAACTAGGCAGGGTGGGGCACGATTACTGGGCTGACTGTAAGAGTTCAAATCGACGGCGGTGGTGCAACAGTGTAGGTTCTAACGGGGTGCGGGCATGCACACACTCCGGCGCAGAAAAATAAGGCACTGGGCACCAGTAGCATACCTGTGCATTCTAGGATTGTGTCGGGCCGCCACCATGGGACTTGATACACCCCATGGTGGGACCAGCATAGGTAACTACAACATCGGGGGCCGTAAGACACATGTAACTATGTGAGTAGGAGCCGATCATCATAAAATGGATCACTTCACCCTGATTATGGGGTGCCCGTTGGGAACTAGTTTATATGGGTACAGAGATTAATATGGGGTACGATAGTATATTCGACCCTAGACAACTTAACTAAGTTTATGGTGCTTTCCCATTTCTAGTTTATACTTATCATACCCAGTTCTTTATTCATAGACTGAATAGTCCTAGACTTACTCAGGCTTTATGTCTGACTCTACTTTTCTTTCGTCTTCTTTTCTTCCGTTTCCCCCCCCCCCCCAGGTCCACAGGGAGGGAATACCGCAGCTTGACCAGCCTTCATATCCAGCTTGAAGAGAAAGAATGTATTGCTTGGATCTTTTCGTTTTGGACTGTGGCTTTGGACAGCAACTATGGGACTTTTGCAGTTTATTTATGTTTTCTTTATGCTTCTTTAAATAATGTAATCAAGACAGTTATGAAGATGTTATGTTTTTGGAAGTATTGTAAGACAATTATGGTATGGTTGGTGTAACACGTATTTTAATGAAATAAAAGTTGTTGTTTTCCGCTGTTCAAAAAAATATGTGTTCTTATATCTCTCTTGTATATCTGTGACTTATACTTACAAACCTCCACCAAAATTAGGGAATTCCCTTTGAGAGTGACCCTAACGGAGGTGGGGTGTTTCACTTGGTATCAGAGCATAGGTTTACCAGATAAGATAAAAAGTTTTGAAAATTTATTTTCAAAAAGGAAATTTAAAGAAGCATTTTTAAAAGAAAAATATTATTTTATTTTAAAAAGGAAAAGTCCCCCCCCCCCCCAAAGCCATAGGTACTATCTCTTATCCTTCGTTTTGAGTCTATCCTTTTTGTTTCAGCATGTCCGAAGAACTTAACTTGCTAGAGGGTGTACCAATACCTGGTTGGTTTAGACGGTTCTTAGAAGCAAGGGCCACTCAGCCAGGTCCTACCATTCCTCCTCCCCCAGTTGCAGGAAATCATCCAGCTGCAGCAGCACCTCTTCCTCCACCTCCTCCGCGGGGAAACACGTTTGCTAAGATATGTAAAGATTTTAAAGCTATGGGAGGAAAGGATTTTCATGGAACCGAGTCCTTCGTGGCAGCTAGAAATTGGCTGAAAGAAACCGAGGACTTATTCATCATCTTTGAGGTAGAAGATAGACAGAAAGTACAACTGGCAGTGTGGCTACTAAAGGGCGAGGCTTCCTACTGGTGGGAAGTCACCAATGCAGAAAGACCAGTGGAAACATGGGAGGACTTTAGGGCAAGGTTTGAGGCTAAATTTCTCTCGGACGCAGAAAGGAGTTTACAGTTGGAAAAATTCTTATTTCTTAAGCAAGGGAACAAGATAGTCAAAGAGTATGTAAATCAGTTCGATGAGCTGGCTAGGTTCGGACTGGACCTAGTCAACACCCCGCACAAGAAGGCTCTCCGTTTTGTCAAAGGGTTGAATGAGCCATTACACAGTTTGGCCATGACCCATATACACATGGGAGCTACGTATGAAAGGTTGGTACAGATGGCGTTGCTGAACGAAGAGGATAAGGGCAAGAAGGGGACAAAGGCAGAAAACTCTCGAGGGAAGAATGAGGGTTTGCAGCCTAAGAAGACAGACTTTAAGAAGGGCGGGAAAGGCAACAAAGAGAAGAGGAAGTGTAATTTCTGTGGCAAAGTGGGGCACTTAGTAAAAGATTGCCGGAAAAAGAAGGCCAAGATGAATGGTGGGTGCTTTTCTTGCGGTGAGACAGGCCACATGGCTAAGGACTGCCCAAAGAAACGAGGACAGGGGCAGAGGGCTGGATCCACCTCAGGGGCGCAGGTTCATGTGCTAGAAGCGCCACCTCTGCAACAACGAGGTATAAATACTTCTGTAGAAAGTGTAGTTTATCTTTATGCTCACCCAGTTCGCACTTTATTTGATTCTGGCGCATCACACTCCTTTATCTCGTCTGCTTTAGTAGAATCTCTGCACCTAAAAACTAGTATGGTAGAGGATCCCTTAATTGTTTCAAACCCAATTGGGGGCCCAGCTCATTTGTCTATGATCTGTTTGGGATTGAAAATTTCTATTCTAAGCGTAGAATTTCAATGTAGTGCCTTTGTTTTGGGCTTTTCGGGATATGGTTTGATTTTGGGCATGGATTGGCTATCCAGTAACGGGCCCATCCTTGATTGTGAGAAAAGGGTTGTCAGGCTCCTAACCCAGCTCGGTAACACTTTGGAAATTTCTTGTAATCCCTCGTATGCAG
Organism: Allium sativum; assembly: GCA_030737875.1. NCBI lineage: Eukaryota > Viridiplantae > Streptophyta > Magnoliopsida > Asparagales > Amaryllidaceae > Allium > Allium sativum. The sequence goes on from CM060922.1 coordinate 1,054,335,853, forward strand.
TTATGCTTAGTTATCTTGAATCGCTAGATGCCTCTGTTGAAAATTTGCAATCAGTTAGAGTGGTCCGGGAATATCCGGATGTCTTCGAAGAGGTGAAGGGCTTGCCTCCGAAGCGGGATATAGACTTCCGCATATACCTTGTAGATAATGCAAAGCCCGTTGCGTTGGCCGTTAGACACATGGCTCCACGGGAAAGGAAAGAGCTTAGTAAACAGATTAAAGAGCTTCTAGAAAAGGGGTTCATCAGGAGGAGTATATCAGAATGGGGCGCTCCAGTGGTGTTCGCTACAAAGGCGGATGGTTCACTCCGTCTATGTGTTGACTATAGGGAGCTCAACAAGCTAACGAAAAATAATAGGCACCCTCTCCCCAGAATTGACGATTTGTTTGATCAGCTTGTAGGAGCGTCTGTTTTCTCCCAACTCGATTTAGCGACCGGTTTTCATCAACTAAGGGTGGCTGAAGATAGTATCGATAAAACGGCATTCAGAACCCCAGACGGCTTCTTTGAATGGCTTGTCATGCCTTTCGGCTTGACAAATGCACCTGCTTACTTCGTGGACCTGATGAGTAAGGTATTCAGAGATTTCCTCAATAAGTTCGTAGTGGTCTTCGTAGACGATATCCTTATCTTCTCAAAAAGTGAAGAGGAACATGCTCAACACTTAAGGGCAATCATGGAAACTCTGCGAGTCCATCAGCTAAAAGCCAAATTCTCCAAATGACACTTTTGGAGAGAAGAAGTGAGGTTCCTTGGGCACATAGTATCCAAACAAGGGTTAGCAGTGGACCCTGCTAAGGTAGTGGCGGTACAGGATTGGAAGACACCAAGGAATGCAACTGAGGTCCGAAGTTTTCTAGGACTAGCAGGTTTCTATCGAAAGTTCATAAGGGATTTTGCGAAAATCTCAGCTCCGCTCACAAAGATGACCAAGAAGAATCTAGTGTTCAATTGGGACTTGGATTGCGAGTTTGCTTTCCAGCAACTAAAAAGGGCTCTTACAACAGCCCCAGTTTTGACGTTGCCAGATGGGAGCAAGATGTTCACTGTTTATACAGATGCATGTGGGACAGGGCTAGGCGCCGTCTTAATGCAAGAAGGAAGGGTAGTAGCTTATGGCGGGAGGCAGTTGAAAGTGCACGAAAAGAACTACCCGACCCACGATCTTGAGTTAGCTGCCATCGTCTTTGCACTCAAGTCTTGGCGACACTATCTCCTAGGTGAGAAGTTCGAACTTTACACTGACCATAAATCGTTGAAATATCTTTTCTCGCAGAAAGATCTTAACTTGAGGCAACAGAGATGGATGGAGTTTCTTGCCTCGTACGATTTCGAGATCTCCTACACTCCGGGCAAAGGCAACGTAGTGGCAGACGCGTTGAGCCGAAAGAAACTGACCTTAAGCCCGCTGTTTGTTGAAAGACAAAGCCTAGAGTTTATAGCCAGCTTCGACTTTAGGCCTTCCTCCGATTTTGTACCAGGCTTGCTAGCATCTCTCGAAGTGCGCCCGACCTTAGTGGACTCAATAGGGACAGCACAACGCGAAGACCCTCAGCTTGTGGAAACGATTGATAGGATAATTAGGGGTGAGACTACAAGTCACCTCAACAGATACTCCATCGATGATAAGGGTTGGCTAAGGCGAGACGAAAGACTATGCGTCCCACAAACAAGGGATTTAGTAAAGAAGGTTCTCGAGGAAGCACATCACTCCAAGATGACGATACACCCAGGCGGAGATAAAATGTACAAGGATATAAAAAGAACTTCCTTTTGGAACGGCATGAAGAAGGACGTGGCAGATTTCGTTTCTAAGTGTATGGTGTGCCAACAAGTTAAGGCGGAACAGAAAAAGCCTGGCGGTCTGCTACATCCTCTAGAGGTCCCACAGTGGAAGTGGGATAGCATCTCAATGGACTTCATCGATAGGCTGCCTAGGTCTAGGAGAGGCAACACTAGCATTTGGGTAATAGTGGATAGGCTTACTAAAAGCGCCCACTTTTTACCTGTCAAAAGTAAAAGAACTACCTCATCCCTAACATCTCTTTACCTCAAGGAAATCGTTCGACTCCATGGAATACCGTCCAGCATCGTTAGTGACCGAGACCCTATCTTCACAAGTGAGTTTTGGCGGAGTCTGCAAGAAGCAGTAGGAACATAGTTATGCTTGAGCACAGCCTATCATCCCCAAACCGACGGCCAAACAGAAAGAGTAAACAGAGTTTTGGAGGACCTTCTAAGACTGTGCGTCCTTGACTTCGGAGGGACACGGGAAGACCATCTTCCTTTGGTGGAATTTGCCTACAACAACAGCTATCAAGCAACCATCGGAATGGCGCCCTTCGAAGCTTTATATGGAAGACCGTGCCGATCGCCCACTTGTTGGTGGGAGTCTACTGATAAACTCATACTTGGACCAGATATGATCCGAGAGACTTCAGAAAAAGTAGACATAATACGAAGAAGGATGAAGATGGCCCAAGACAGACAAAAGTCCTACGCCGACAAGAGGAGGACCGACCTTGAATTTGAGGTTGGAGACAGAGTTTTTCTTAAGGTATCTCCGCTAAGGAACGTTGTTCGTTTTGGAACCACAGGAAAGCTAGCACCAAGGTTCGTAGGGCCATTCCCCATCATCGAGAAAATTGGGAAAATGGCCTATAGATTGGAGCTACCCGAAAAATTGGCCGGAGTTCACAACGTCTTTCACGTTTCACATCTCCGAAAATGTCTACATGAGTCCGCTGAAGTGGCAGAGCCAAATATCCTTGAAGAAGCTGAAGTGGAACGCGAAGCAACCATAAGAAAAGTTCCAACCCGCATATTAGGAACGGAAGTGAAAAAGTTATGCAACCGCGAAGTCAAGCTCGTCAAAGTTCAGTGGAGCGACGCCGAAGGAGATGCAACTTGGGAAACTCAAGCTAAAATACGCGCAGCCTACCCTTTTCTTTTCGAGGGTACACCTTTGATCTTTACTTTTTCCTTAAGTTGCGCTTTTATCTATCTTTTTAGGTATATCTCCTCGACCCTATCTTTTAGGTAGAAATTCTTTGGATAAAAACATGTAATTGAAACATGTTATGGATGATGGTTGCAAGTGGTTGCAAGTGATTGCTAGTGGTTGCTCGTGGTTGCATATACACACACAATCTAGGCTTTAGATCGGCTCAGTCACTTCATATTGCATATGCATATATGTTTGCATTCGTATATGGTTGAACTTTAATGTGTTGTCATATGGATGTGGCATGTGTATGAATGATTGTGCACTCATGTAGAATCATGAATAGGGGGATTTGCATACATAATGGATTCATAGCACTTACATAATTCACATTAAGGAGGTCAACTGAATCAGTAGACCACCTGATTTTGCATTAGATAAGTACATGTACACACACACTTCGCATATGATCATGAAGCATTAGAAGTCTTTTAAGGACAATGGATGCTCGTGTTTGATGGATGAGTAGATGGATGTTTGGATGTTAGGATGTACATTCTTCCTGAACTTGAAGATTTCGGGGACGAAATCCTTTTAAGTGGGGGAGAATGTAACACCCCGTGTATTTTATAACTGTGAAATTCATAAATTAAACTATAACTAATTTAAAATCAAAGAAGTAAGGGAAACGGGATACGCCATTGCGTTCATCTCGGAATTTTGCTTGAGATAGAGTCTGAGTTTGCGTAAAACGGATATCGTATGAAGAAGATATGGACGAACGAAGTTGGGCGAAAAACCGGAAAACGGGTCAGAATGCACTGGCGCACTTGGGAAGTGCGCCAGAACAAAAATGCACTGGCGCACTTGGGAAGTGCGCCAGTACATTTTTGACCTGGCGCACCTGCCAAGTGCGCCCAGGTCAAAAATGACCTGCTGGTCAGGTCTGGTCAAGTCCTGGCTGGCCAGGTCTGTGTTTGGTTGATTTTCTGAGCCTTGCCTTGTCACTAGGGCTAGGTGTCAGCTCCTGGATGGTCTCTCCTTCAAACGAACAGCTATTATTGAACCAAGCTTCATCGACGGTCTAAATCAACTCACAAACTCTATAAAAAGGACCTAAGACTAACACTAATTCACATAAACTAAAATGGAGATGAGACCGTCATGCTGCTGAGGAGAGACTGAGGATAGCCGTCAGAAATAGAGAGACAACTAGGAGATAATTCAAAGCTTAAAGCAACGTTAATCAAATCAAAGCAACGCCTACAACAATGGATAGCATCTCCAAATTCAGAATTCAGATTCCTGAATTGAAGATTCGTCATACGCTGTAAGTAGAGTGCTATTCCGATGTGAATTAAATAATTGTGTTGATTTGTGTAATGTAAGAAATGGAATTGTGGCGATAATAATCTATATTTGTATGTTGCTTTGATGCAAAACAATTTCGGAATATTATGGTATACGATTGGATATTTGCAAGTACGCGATTTGCGTTGGAAACGAAATGGAATTGTGGCGATAATGACTTATATTTGTATGTTATTTTGATTCTAAACGATTTGGCAATGCTATGGTTTGATTCATACAAGTATGTGGCTTATGTTGACAACCACATGTTGTGGAATTTTGATTGGGACTTATGCAAGCATATGATTCATATTGAAAACTACATGTTTGTGGTAGTTATTTACAACACCCATTTGGTAAATGCAAGTATAAGATTCATGTTGAAACAACAACTATATGTTGTAATAGTTTATTTTGAAATTCATGCAAGTCTATGATCTATTGTTATGACAACATGATGTAAAATTCTATGGTCATCTTTAGTGTAATTTGATTCACCTAAGTATTATGATTCATATGAAGGTTATGTTGAAATTGGCATCATAGTTCAAGTATAAAAATCATGATTTTGTGATAGTGACAAAAGCAAGCGTCTTTGTAAGTTTGTATTAATTTTATGAACATGACTAAACTATGTTCGTTATTATGCCCAATTGAAAAACATGTTTTTAGGCTTATGTTGTTATCATAATCATATGATAATATATTTGACACATGAGTTACATTAGAATTACACTAGAATTACATTCCACTTACAAGTTACATAGATAGGATAAAAACCATGATTATATGAATAGTAGAATTCATGTTCAGTTATGTTTATGCCATGACTATATGAATAGAAGGACTCATGTTCAATTATGATTATGCCATAATTATATGATTAGAATGGTTCATGTTTAAGTATTATTTATGCCATGACTACATGAATAGAATGATTCATGTTTTGTTTATACCATGATTATGTGAATAGAATGATTCATGTTTAAGTATTGCTTATATTATATGTTGTCACAATTGCAAGTTCACATATGACTATCTTATGTTAATTAGATCGTTATGTTGCAAGTTCATGCGTTCACACTCCCCTTTTTTATGTCACCTTATAAACACCATGTTATAGCCTCCCCTTTTCATATGGCTAAATTGGGTTTAAGTATTAAACCCAACACACCTTACATTGGAACGAACATATAAAACGGGGGTAATGACGTTTGGGCTAAAATATAGAACATATGTGTTGGCTTGTTTGACGCACGCCAATAACTTTGAAAAACAATTAAGTGACATAAATAAATCTTAATCAATAAAGATGAATTTGAATAATGGGCCACAAATATTTACATATAAAAAGAAAAGAGACAAAATATGTAAATGTAGAAAAATACGATGTGTTTAACCCGAGGTTGGATTTAGTTGTGATGTAAACCTACCCGGAACCGCCCGGCTGTCCAGTAGTCACAACAATACCTATCCAATGTGGGTGGTTAAACACGGAGCCCAATAAGGACCCGAGGTTAGACTGAGTTGTGGCGTAAGACTTCCCGGACCCAACCGGCAACAGGCAGCCACAACAATACCTGTCTAATGTGAGAGGTCAAGGCTTTAATAAGACAATTAAGGCTGAGACAGGATTGATAGGATTAAGTAAATTATATTAATACTTAATCAAAATGGAACATGCTAAACTAAACAGACTGATTGGGGGTTAGGTTTATAAAACACTTAACCAACTTAGCATGTTGGCTAGAAATAGAAAACCTAGTAGCGGGGGACCCTTTTCGGCAGTAACCCTATAAGGTGTATCATGATACCCTGAAACTAGGCAGGGTGGGGCACGATTACTGGGCTGACTGTAAGAGGTCAAATCGACGGCGGTGGTGCAGCAGTGTAGGTTCTAACGGGGTGCGGGCGTGCACACACTCCGGCGCAGAAAAATAAGGCACTGGGCACCAGTAGCATACCTGTGCATTCTAGGATTGTGTCGGGCCGCCACCATGGGACTTGATACACCCCATGGTGGGACCAGCATAGGTAACTACAACATCGGGGGCCGTAAGACACATGTAACTATGCGAGTAGGAGCCGATCATCATAAAATGGATCACTTCACCCTGATTATGGGGTGCCCGTTGGGAACTAGTTTATATGGGTATAGAGATTAATATGGGGTACGATAGTATATTCGACCCTAGACAACTTAACTAAGTTTATGGTGCTTTCCCATTTCTAGTTTATACTTATCATACCCAGTTCTTTATTCATAGACTGAATAGTCCTAGACTTACTCAGGCTTTATGTCTGACTCTACTTTTCTTTCGTCTTCTTTTCTTCCGTTTCCCACCAGGTCCACAGGGAGGGAATACCGCAGCTTGACCAGCCTTCATATCCAGCTTGAAGAGAAAGAATGTATTGCTTGGATCTTTTCGTTTTGGACTATGGCTTTGGACAACAACTATGGGACTTTTGCAGTTTATTTATGTTTTCTTTATGCTTCTTTAAATAATGTAATCAAGACTGTTATGAAGATGTTATGTTTTTGGAAGTATTGTAAGACAATTATGGTATGGTTGGTGTAACACGTATTTTAATGAAATAAAAGTTGTTGTTTTCCGCTGTTCAAAAAATATGTGTTCTTATATCTGTCTTGTATATCTGTGACTTATACTTACAAACCTCCACCAAAATTAGGGCATTCCCTTTGAGAGTGACCCTAACGGAGGTGGGGTATTCCAACACTCCTTTATCTCATCTGCTTTAGTAGAATCTCTGCACCTAGAAACTAGTATGGTAGAGGACCCCTTAATTGTTTCAAATCCAATTGGGGGCCCAACTCATTTGTCTATGATCTGTGTGGGATTGAAAATTTCTATTCTAAGTGTAGAATTTAGATGTAGTGCCTTTGTTTTGGGCTTCTCGGGATATGGTTTGATTTTGGGCATGGATTGGCTATCCAGTAAAGGTGCCATCCTGGATTGTGAGAAAAGGGTGGTTAAGCTTCTGACCCAACTCGTTAACACTCTGGAAATTACTTGTAATCCCTCGTATCGGTTATGCTTAGTTATCTTGAATCGCTAGATGCCTCTGTTGAAAGTTTGCAATCGGTCAGAGTGGTCCGGGAGTATCCGGATGTCTTCTAAGAGGTGAAGGGCTTGCCTCCGAAGCAGGAGATAGACTTCCGCATATATCTTGTAGATAATGCAAAGCCTGTTGCGTTGCCCGTTAGACACATGGCTCCACTGGAAAGGAAGGAGCTCAGTAAACAGATTAAAGAGCTTCTAGAGAAGGGGTTCATTAGAAGGAGCATTTCAGAATGGGGCGCTCAAGTGGTGTTCGCTACAAAGGCGGATGGTTCACTCCGTCTGTGTGTTGATTATAGGGAGCTCAACAAGCTAACGAAAAAGAATAGGCACCCTCTCCCCAGAATTGATGATCTGTTTGATCAGCTTATAGGAGCGTCTGTTTTCTCCCAACTCGATTTGGCGACCGGTTTTCATCAGTTAAGGGTGGCTGAAGATAGCATCGACAAGACGGCATTCGGAACCCCAGACGGCTTCTTTGAATGGCTTGTCATGCCTTTTGGCTTGAAAAACACACCCGCTTACTTCGTGGACCTGATGAGTAGGGTGTTCAGAGAATTCCTCAACAAGTTCGTGGTGGTCTTCGTAGACGATATCTTGATCTTCTCAAAGAATGAAGAAGAGCATGCTCAGCACCTAAGGGCAATCATGGAAACTCTGCGAGTCCATCAGCTAAAAGCCAAATTCTCCAAATGCCACTTTTGGAGAGAGGAAGTAAGGTTTCTTGGGCACATAGTATCCAAAGAAGGGTTAGCTGTGGACCCTGCTAAGGTAGTAGCAGTGCAGGACTGGAAGACACCAAAGAACGCAACAGAAGTCCGAAGCTTTCTCGGGCTAGCAGGCTTCTATCGGAAATTCATCAGAGACTTTGCAAAAATATCAGCTCCGCTCACAAGGCTGACAAAGAATATTCTAGTGTTCAATTGGGACTTGGATTGCGAGTTTGCTTTCCAATGACTGAAAAGGGCTCTTACAACAGCCCCAGTTTTGACATTGCCGGATGGAAGCAAGATGTTCACAGTTTATACCGATGCATGTGGGACAGGGCTAGGCGTTGTCTTAATGCAAGAAGGAAGGGTAGTAGCGTATGGCAGGAGACAATTGAAAGTTCATGAAAAGAACTACCCGACCCACGATCTTGAGTTAGCTGCCATCGTATTTGCACTCAAGTCTTGGCGACACTATCTCCTAGGTGAGAAGTTCGAACTTTACACTGACCATAAATCATTGAAATATCTTTTCTCGCAGAAAGATCTTAACTTGAGGCAACAAAGATGGATGGAGTTTCTTGCCTCGTACGATTTCGAGACCTCCTACACTCCGGGCAAAGGCAACATAGTGGCAGACGCGTTGAGCTGAAAGAAACTGACCCTAAGCCCGTTGTTTGTTGAAAGATAAAGCCTAGAGTTTATAGCCAGCTTTGACTTTAAGCCTTCCTCCAATTTTTTACCGGGCTTGCTAGCATCTCTCGAAGTACGCCCGACTTTAGTGGACTCAATAGGGACAGCACAACGCGAAGACCCTCAGCTTGTGGAGACGATTGATAGGCTAATTAGGGGTGAGACTTCAAGTCACCTCAGCAGATACTCCATCGACGATAAGGGTTGGCTAAGGCGAGATGGAAGACTATGCGTCCCACAGTCAAGGGATTTTGTAAAGAAGGTTCTCGATGAAGCACATCACTCCAAGATGACGATACACCCAGGCGGAGATAAAATGTACAAGGATATAAAGAGAACTTTCTTTTGGAATGGCATGAAGAAGGACGTGGCAGATTTCGTTTCAAAGTGTATGGTGTGCCAACAGGTTAAGGCGGAACATAAAAAGCCTGGCGGTCTGCTCCATCTTCTAGAGGTCCCGCAGTGGAAGTGGGAGAGCATCTCAATGGACTTCATTGATGGGCTGCCTAGGTCTAGAAGGGGCAACACTAGCATCTGGGTAATAGTGGATAGGCTTACTAGAAGCGCCCACTTTTTACCTGTCAAGAATAAAAGAACTGCCTCATCCCTAGCATCTCTTTACCTCAAGGAAATTGTTCGACTCCATGGAATACCCTCCAGCATTGTTAGTGACCGAGACCCTATCTTCACAAGTGAGTTTTGGCGGAGTCTGCAAGAAGCGGTAGGCACACAGTTATGCTTGAGCACAACCTACCATCCCCAAACAGACGGCCAGACAAAAAAAGTGAACAGAGTTTTGGAGGACCTTTTAAGACTGTGCGTCCTTGACTTCGGAGGGACATGGGAAGACCATCTTCCTTTGGTGGAATTTTCCTACAACAACAGCTACCAAGCCACCATCGGAATGGCGCCCTTCGAAGCTTTATATGGAAGACCGTGCCGATCGCCCACTTGTTGGTGGGAGTCTACTGACAAGCTCATACTTGGACCAGATATGATCCGAGAGACTTCAGAAAAAGTAGACTTAATACGGAGAAGAATGAAGACAGCCCAAGACAGACAAAAATCCTACGCCGATAAGAGAAGGACCGACCTTGAATACGAGGTTGGGGACAGAGTTTTTCTTAAGGTATCTCCGCTAAGGAACGTTGTTCGTTTTTGAACCACATGAAAGCTAGCACCAAGGTTCGTAGGACCATTTCCTATTATCGAGAAGATTGGGAAAATGGCCTATAGATTAGAGCTACCTGAAAAGCTGGCCGGAGTTCACAACGTCTTTCACGTTTCGCACCTCCGAAAATGTCTACATGAATCTGCTGAAGTGATAGAGCCAAATATCCTATAAGAAGCTGAAGTGGAACACGAAGCAACCGTGAGGAAAGTTCCAACCCGCATATTAGGAACGGAAGTGAAAAAACTACGCAACCGCGAAGTCAAGCTCGTCAAAGTTCAGTGGAGCGATGCCGAGGGAGACGCAACTTAGGAAACTGAAGCTAGAGTACACGCAACCTACCCTTTTCTTTTCGAGGGTACATCTTTGATCTTTCTTTTTCCTTAAGTTGCGCTTTTATCTATCTTTTTAGGTATATCTCCTCGACCTTATCTTTTAGGTAGAAACTCTTTGGATGAAAACATGTAATTGAAACAAGTTATGGATGATGGTTGCAAGTGGTTGCAAGTGATTGCTAGTGGTTGCTCGTGGTTGCATATAAACACACACAATTTAGGTTTTAGACCGGCTCAGTCACTTCATATTGCATATGCATATATGTATTTATATTCGTATATGGTTGAAGTTTAATGTGTTGTCATATGGATGTTGCATTTATATGAATGATTGTGCACTCATGTAGAATCATGAATAGGAAAATTTGCATACATGATGGATTCATGACACTTACATAATTTGCATTAAGGAGGTCAACTGAATCAGTAGACCGACTGATTTTGCATTAGATAAGTACATGTACACACACTTTGCATATGATCATGAAGCATTAGAAGTCTTTTAAGGACAATGGATGCTCGTGTTTGATGGATGAGTAGATGGATGTTTGGATATTAGGATGTACATTCTTCCTGAACTTGAAGATTTTGGGGACGAAATCCTTTTAAGTGGGAGAGAATGTAACACCTCGTGTATTCTATAACAGTGAAATTCACAAAATTAAATTATAACTAATTTCAAATCAAAGAATTAAGGGAAATGGGATACGCCATTGCGTTCGTCTCGGAATTCTGCTTGAGATAGAGCCCGAGTTTGCGTATGAAGAAGATATGGCCTCCGGAAGTTTCAGAATTCGGTTTAAAATTCAAACAGACAGAAACAACTCAGAAATCAGATTCAAAATTCAAAAATCGGGCCGGATTGGCCAGGGTGGGAATTTTCCCGCCCAAGACACCCAGGTCGACTGTGTAGTCGACCAGGGCTACCCAGGTCGACTGGGTAGTCGACCTGGGGCACCCAGGTCGACTGCCAAGTCGACACGGGGGTCGACTGGGGAGTCGATCTGGCCCCTGAGCCAGGTCGAACCCTACCCCCCTGGTTGGCCTGGTCTGTGTCTGGTCGAATTTCCGAGTCTTGCCTTGTCACTAGGGCTAGGTGTCAGCTCCTGATTGGTCTCTCCTTCAAATGAACGGCTAATATTAATCCAAGCTCCATCGACGGTCCTAATCAATTCACAAACTCTATAAAACGGACCTAAGACTCACCCTAATTCATACAAAAAAAAATGAGAATGAGACCGTCATGCTGCTGAGGAGAGACAAGGAGTAGCCGTCAAAATTGAGAGACAATTCAAAAGCTTAAAGCAATGACAACTAAATCAAAACAACGCCTACAACAAAGGATATCATCTCCAAATTCAGAATTCAGATTCCTGAATTGAAGATTCGTCATACGTTGTAAGTAGAGTGCTATTCCGATGTGAATAAATAATTGTGTTTTGATTTGTGTAAAATGAGAAATAGAATTGTACTTGATTTGTGGTGATAATAATTCATATTTGTATGTTGCTATGATTCTAATCGATTTGGGATGTTGTGGTGTAACGATTGAATATTTGCAAGTATGTGATTCATGTTGAAAGTTAACAACTACATGTTTGTGGTAGTTTATTACCACACCTATTGGATAATTGCAAGTATATGATTCATGTTGAAAGAAACGACTATATGTTTGTGGTAGTTTATTTGAGATTCATGCAAGTGTATGGTTCACTATTATGCCAACATGATATATATAATTTTTTATAATCACTTTTAGTGTAGTTGGATCCATTTGGGTATTATGACTCATATGAATTTATGTTGGAATTGGCATCATGATTCAAGTGTAAAACCATAATTTTGTATTAGAGACAAAAGTAAGCATCTTTGTGAACTTGTGTTGACTCTATGAACATGACTAAACTATGTTTGGTGTTATGCCTAATTAAAAACATGTTTTAGGCCTATGTTGTTATCAAAATCATATGATAATATATGTGACACATAATTAAGTTAGATTTACATTCCAATTGCAAGTTTGTATGAATAGATTAAAAACCATGATTTCATGTTTAAGTATGTTTATGCTATGACTATATGAATAGATCAAAAACCATGATTTCATGTTTAGGTATGTTTATACCATGATTATATGAATAGATCAAAACCCATGATTTCATGTTTAGGTATGTTTATGCCATGATTATAGGCTATTACAATGCAAGTTCACAAGTGCCTAATTTATGTTAACTAGTTCTCTATGTTGCAAGTTCATGCGTTCACACTCCCCTTTTTATGTTACTTAGAATATATAAACACCATGTTCTAAGCCTCCCCTTTTTCATGTGGCTAAGTTGGGTTTAAATGTTAAACCCAACATATGTTATATTGTAGCGAACGTATAAAACGGGGGTAATGACGTTTGGGTTAAAATATAAAACATATGTGTTGGCATGTTTTGACGCATGCCAACGACCTTGAAAACAATTAGGTGGTATAAATTAATTTTACCCAATAAAGATGAATTTGAATAATGGGCCGCAAATATTTACATATAAAAAGAAAAGAGACAAAATATGTAAATTTAGAAAATACGATGTGTTTAACCCGAGGTTGGATTGAGTTGTGATGTAAACCTGCCCGGAACCGCCCGGCTGTCCAGTAGTCACGACAATACCTATCCAATGTGGGTGGTTAAACACGGAGCCCAAGAAAGACCCGAGGTTAGACTGAGTTATGGCGTAAGACTGCCCGGACCCAACCAGCAACAGGCAGCCACAACAATATCTGTCTAATGTGAGAGGTCGAGACTTTAATAAGACAATTAAGGCTAAGTCAGGATTGATAGGATTAAGTAAATTAAATTAATACTTAATCAAAATGGAACATGCTAAACTATACAGACTGATTGGGGGTTAGGTTTACAAAACACTTAACCAACTTAGCATGTTGGCTAGAAATTGAAAACCTAGTAGCGGGGGACCCTTTTTAGCAGTAACCCTACAAGGTGTATCAGGATACCCTGAACTAGGCAGGGTGGGGCATGATTACTGGGTTGACTGTAAGAGGTCAAATCGACGGCGGTGGTGCAGCAGTGTAGGTTCTAATGGGGTGCGGGCGTGCACACACTCCGGCGCAGAAAAATAAGGCACTGGGCACCATTAGTATACCTGTGCATTCTAGAATTGTGTCGGGCCGCCACCACGGGACTTGATACACCCCATGGTGGGACCAACATAGGTAACTACAACTACGGGGGCCGTAAGACACATGTAACTACGCGAGTAGGAGCCGATCATCAGAAATGGATCACTTCACCCTGATTATGGGGTGCCTGTTGGGAACTAGTTTATATGGGTATAGAGATTAATATGGGGTACGATAGTACATTCGACTCTAGACAACTTAACCTAGTTTATAGTGCTTTCCCATTTCCAGTTTATACTTATCATGCCCAATTCTTTATTCATAGACTGAATAGTCCTAGACTTACTGAAACACCCCACCTCCGTTAGAGTCACTCTCAAAGGGAATGCCCTAATTTTGGTGGAGGTTTATAAGTATAAGTCACAGATATACAAGACAGATATAAGAACACATATTTTTAAACAGCGGAAAAATAACAACTTTTATTTCATAAAGAAAATACGTGTTTCAACAACATGCCATAATTGTCTTACAATACTTCAAAACATAACATCTTCATAACTGTCTTGATTACATCATTTAAAGAAGCATAAAGAAAACATAAATAAACTGCAAAAGCCCCTTAGTTGTTGTCCAAAGCCATAGTTCAAAGCGAAAAGGTCTAAGCAATACATTCTTTCTCTTCAAGCTGGATGTGAAGGCTGGTCAAGCTGCGGTATTCCCTCCCTGTGTACCTGGGGGGGGGACGGAAGAAAAGAAGACGAAAGAAAAGTAGAGTCAGACATAAAGCCTGAGTAAGTCTAGGACTATTCAGTCTATGAATAAAGAACTGGGTATGATAAGTATAAACTCGAAATGGGAAAGTACTATAAACTTAGTTAAGTTGTCTAGGGACGAATATACTATCGTACCCCATATCAATCTCTGAACCCGTATAAACTAGTTTCCAACTGGCACCCCATAATCTGGGTGAAGTGATCCATTTCATGATGATCGGCTCCTACTCGCATAGTTACATGTGTCCTACGGCCCCCGATGTTGTAGTTACCTGTGCTGGTCCCACCATGGGGTGTATCAAGTCCCATGGTGGCGGCCCAACACAATCCTAGAATGCACAGGTATGCTACTGGTGCCCAGTGCCTTATTTTTCTGCGCCGGAGTGTGTGCACGCCCGCACCCCGTTAGAACCTACACTGCTGCACCACCGCCGTCGATTTGACCTCTTACAATCAGCCCAGTAATCGTGCCCCACCCTGCCTAGTTTCAGGGTATCGTGATACCTTGTAGGGTTACTGCGAAAAGGGTCCTCCGCTACTAGGTTTTCTATTTCTAGCCAACATGCTAAGTTGGTTAAGTGTTTTATAAACCTAACCCCCCAAATCAGTCTGTTTAGTTTAGCATGTTCCATTTTGATTAAGTCTTTAGTTCACTTAATCCTAACAATCCTGACTCAGCCTTAATTGTCTTATTAAAGCCTTGACCTCTCACATTAGACAGGTATTGTTGTGGCTGCCTGTTGCCGGTTGGTTCCGGGCAGTCTTACGCCACAACTCAGTCTAACCTCGGGTCCTTATTGGGCTCCATGTTTAACCACCCACATTGGATAGGTATTGTTGTGACTACTGGACAGCCGGGCGGTTCCGGGCAGGTTTACATCACAACTCAATCCAACCTCGGGTTAAACATATCGTATTTTCTACATTTACATATTTTGTCTTTCTTCTTTACTTTCTTATATGTAAATATTTGCGGCCCATTATTAAAAATCAATGGTGTAAAGGTTACACCAATCATGGGCCCAACCCATTCTTGAATTTGGGCCCCTTTACTTTATCTTTTCATTTATTAATAAATTTAACCCAACGTTATTTTCCCCCGTTTAATGCGTCCGTTTATTATATATATGTTGGGATTAGCCTTTTTAAGCCCAACTTAGCCATGCGAAAGAGGGGAGGCTTAAAGCGTGATTACATACACAAAAAGGGGAATGTGAACGCATGAACTTGCAACGTAACGTTGGAACTACAAAATAGAAACTGGTGTACTTGCATAGTAGTAACATATACTTTGGTCATAAAGCATAAGTGACATGAATCAAACCATGTAAACTTGTAGTTAAGTTAAGAATATCACTATTGACACATAGGCTTAACTTCAACATAAACCTATATTTTATTTAGGCATAATGTCAAACATAAGCAAATCATGTTTATAAGATTACTACATGTTTACAAAGGTGCTTACTTTTGTGACTAATACAAAAGTATAATTCAACTAGAATTAATCCAACTTAATCATGATTCTAAATCTATTCACATAACCATGGCACGCATATACTTATGGCATAAATATTTCTAACATGAAATCATGATTTTTACTTTAGTCATGCAAACTTGCAAATGGGATTTTGAATCTAACCTAGCTATGTACCACATGTGTCATCATATAATTCTTGTTAACAATATAGACCTAATCATGTTTTTCAATTATGCAAAATATCAATCATAGCCTAGTCATATTCATAAGTTCGCAAAGGGGTTTTCTAGTACCAAAGTATGGCTTAATACATAGATCGTGATGCCAAATTTTTAACATAATTTCATATGAATTATAATAACCCAAATTTGTTCCAATTACACACAAAATGATTTTTGTACAAAAATACACATCATGATGGCATAGTAGCAAAACCCCAATCTTGCATAAATTTCAATTAAACAACTATATACATGTAGCTTCAACATGAGTTACATATTTTGCGAATATCCAAACGTCATACTTGCATAAAACTACCGCAAACATGTAGTTTTTATAATGAATAACATAATTTGAGAATATCCAAACATATACAATATTCCAAATCGATAAGAATCATAGTAACACACAAATATGAATTACTTTATCACCACAAATCAAGTATACAAACCAACACAGTTATTTGTTCATACCAAAATAGTACTCTACTTACTATCGTGTGGCGAATTCTCCAATTCAGAAATTTGGAGATGCGACTCCTTGTTGATTTGATTTGTTTAAGTTGCTTTAGAATTTGCCTCCTAATCTTCTCTCAAATTGGTGGCTACTCCTAGTCGCTCCTCTGCAGCATGATGGCCTCGTTCTTATTTTTGAATGAATAGATTAGGTAGAGTCTAGGGTCATTTTTATAGAGTTTATGAACTGATTAGGACCATCGATGTTGCTTGGATTGATCGTAGCCATTCATTCGAAAGAGAGACCAATTAGAGCCTGCCACCTAGCCCTAATGACAAAGCAAGCTTCTGAAAATCGACCAAACACAGACCTGGCCAGCCAGGACTTGACCAGACCTGACCAGCAGGTCATTTTTGACCTGGGCGCACTTGGCAGGTGCGCCAGGTCAAAAATGTACTGGCGCACTTCCCAAGTGCGCCAGTGCATTTTTGTTCTGGCGCACTTCCCAAGTGCGCCAGTGCATTCTGACCCGTTTTCCGGTTTTTCGCCCAACTTCGTTCGTCCATAACTTCTTCATACGATATCCGTTTTACGCAAACTCAGACTCTATCTCAAGCAGAATTCCGAGACGAACGCAATGGCGTTTCCCGTTTCCCTTAATTCTTTGATTTAAAATTATTTATTGTTTAATTTATGAATTTCACAGTTATAAAATACATGGGGTGTTACATTCTCCCCTACTTAAAAGGATTTCGTCCCCGAAATCTTCAAGTTCAGGAAGAATGTACATCTTAACGTCCAAACATCCATCTACTCATCCATCAAACACGAGCATCCATTGTCCTTAAAAGACTTCTAATGCTTCATGATCATATGCGAAGTGTGTGTGTACATGTACTTATCTAATGCAAAATCAGGTGGTCTACTGATTCAGTTGACATCCTTAATGCGAATTATGTAAGTGCTATGAATCCATTATGAATGAAAATCCCCCTATTCATGATTCTACATGAGTGCACAATCATTCATACACATGCAACATCCATATGACAACACATTAAAGTTCAACCATATACGAATGCAAACATATATGCATATGCAATATGAAGTGACTGAGCCGATCTAAAACCTAGATTGTGTGTGTATATGCAACCACGAGCAACCACTAGCAATCACTTGCAACCACTTGCAACCATCATCCATAACATGTTTCAATTACATGTTTTCATCCAAAGAGTTTCTACCTAAAAGATAAGGTCGAGGAGATATACCTAAAAAGATAGATAAAAGCGCAACTCAAGGAAAAAGGAAAGATCAAAGATGTACCCTCGAAAAGAAAAGGGTAGGCTGCGCGTATTCTAGCTCCAGTTTCCCAAGTTGCATCCTCCTCGGCGTCGCTCCACTGAACTTTGACGAGCTTGACTTCGCGGTTGCGTAGCTTCTTCACCTCTGTTCCTAATATGCGGGTTGGAACTTTCCTCACGGTTGCTTCGCGTTCCACTTCAGCTTCTTCTAGGATATTTGGCTCTACCTCTTCAGCAGACTCATGTAGACATTTTCGGAGATGTGAAACATGAAAAACGTTGTGAACTCCGGCCAATTTTTCGGGCAGCTCTAATCTATAGGCCATTTTCCCAATTGTTCCTATCTAAAGGTATAGTCGAATGATAAAAGCAAGTAAAAACTTTGTGCCCATTAGGCAATATCAAAACTGGAAATCTATGCCACACATATATTGATTAGGAGAAGAACTCGTTAGGCATCAGCCCCGAAGACCGAAATCAACATCAGACTGACACCCAAAGAATTACTCAACCCAACCACCATATATGATCCTAGGAAACTAAGCATGATGGACTCCTTTTAGGTCATAAGGGAGTCCCTACCTAAGACCAATCTGTATCCTATAAAACCCAAAAACTTTAGTCAAACCAACGAACACCCTCGAGCCCCAACATGTGTTACTAACAGGTGTGTCATACTCCCTATGGGGTTTGCAACAGAAATTGGATTGAGAATGGGACCGAGAGGATATACACAAAAGATAGCATGCAAGTAAGCTCTACAGGAAGAGAGGGATCAAGGATATACTCTTAAGAAGAGATATGATGCACGAATCTAGTCTTAAATCTTCTAAGTCGCATTTCTTGAGCTTAACTCCATTATGCTTTGTCTGTCTTTAACTTCACAATTTCGTAGCTTCTTAATTCTTGTTTCCAAAATATGAGTTGGAACCTATTTCACTGTTGCCTCTCATTCCACTTTCACTTACTCTACTTCTAATATACTTGGCTCAAGCCTAACTGCGTACTCATGGTTCCATGCAAGCTCTCCAAAATTCACTAGTGAATCTTGGATCTCGTCCACGCATTATCAGGTATTCCACGTAAAGGAACTATCTTTTGGAAATAAATGCCAACCATGTTGCCAAATGTACTTACTAAGGTGATTCTCCACAACTCATTCATAAGCGAAATGAACCTTCTGCCTTAGTGGCGAACACTACTGGAGCGCCCCATTCTGAAATGCTCCTCCTAATGAACCCCTTTTCTAGAAGCTCCTTAATATGTTTACTGAGCTCTTTCCTTTCCCGTGGAGCCATGTGTCTGACGGGCAATGCAACGGGCTTTGCATTATCTACAAGGTATATGCGGAAGTCTATCTCCCGCTTCGGAGGCAAGCCCTTCACCTCTTCGAAGACATCTGGATATTCCCGGACCACTCTAATCGATTGCAAATTTTTCAACGGAGGCATCTAGCGATTCAAGATAACTAAGCATAACCGCATACGAGGGATTACAAGAAATTTCCAAAGTATTACCGAGCTGGGTTAGGAGCCTAACAACCTTTTTCTCACAATCAAGGATGGCCCCATTACTGGATAGCCAATCCATGCCCAAAATCAAACCATATCCCGAAAAGCCCAAAACAAAGGCACCACATTTAAATTCTACGCTTAGAATAGAAATTTTCTATCCCACACAGATCATAGACAAATGAGCCGGGCCCCCAATTGGGTTTGAAACAATTAAGGAGTCCTCTACCGTACTAGTTTTTAGGTGCAGAGATTTTAACTAAAGCAGACGAGATAAAGGAGTGTGACGCGCCGGAATCAAATAAAGTGCGAACGGGGTGATCATACTACACTTTCTACAGAAGTATTTATACCTCGTTTCTTTGGGCAGTCCTTAGCCATGTGGCCTGTCTCACCGCAAGAAAAGCACCCACCATTCATCTTGGCCTTCTTTTTCCGGCAATCCTTCACTAAGTGCCCCACTTTGCCACAGAATTTACACTCCCTCTTCTCTCGGGACTTGTTGTCTTTCCCGCCCTTCTCAAAGTCTGTCTTCTCAGGGCAGTCATTGCTGATGTGTCCAGTCTCCCCACAATGAAAACATTCTCCTTGCTTTCTTTTCCTCTTTCTACAATCCTTGGCTATGTGCCCCTCCGTACCACAAAAATTGCATTTCCTTTTTTCTCGTTTCTTATTATTACTGTTACGATCATTTCTTGTTTGACTATTATTCGTCTTCCTACTCTGGGACTCTTCCGCTTGCTGGTTCACGTGGAGGAGGAGGAGTGAAAGCGTCAGCAGCTGGGGAGTAAGGTCTCCAGACATGCTGAAACAGAAAGGATAAATTCAAAACGAAGGATAGAAGATAGTACCTATGGCTTTGGGGGGACTTTGCCTTTTTAAAATAAAATAATATTTTTCTTTTTAAAAATGCTTCTTTAAATTTCCTTTTTGAAAATAAATTTTCAAAACTTTTTATCTTATCTGGTAAACCTATGCTCTGATACCAAGTGAAACACCCCACCTCCGTTAGAGTCACTCTCAAAGGGAATGCCCTAATTTTGGTGGAGGTTTATAAGTATAAGTCACAGATATACAAGACAGATATAAGAACACATATTTTTAAACAGCGGAAAAATAACAACTTTTATTTCATAAAGAAAATACGTGTTTCAACAACATGCCATAATTGTCTTACAATACTTCAAAACATAACATCTTCATAACTGTCTTGATTACATCATTTAAAGAAGCATAAAGAAAACATAAATAAACTGCAAAAGCCCCTTAGTTGTTGTCCAAAGCCATAGTTCAAAGCGAAAAGGTCTAAGCAATACATTCTTTCTCTTCAAGCTGGATGTGAAGGCTGGTCAAGCTGCGGTATTCCCTCCCTGTGTACCTGGGGGGGGGGAAACAGAAGAAAAGAAGACGAAAGAAAAGTAGAGTCAGACATAAAGCCTGAGTAAGTCTAGGACTATTCAGTCTATGAATAAAGAACTGGGTATGATAAGTATAAACTCAAAATGGGAAAGTACTATAAACTTAGTTAAGTTGTCTAGGGACGAATATACTATCGTACCCCATATCAATCTTTGAACCCGTATAAACTAGTTTCCAACTGGCACCCCATAATCTGGGTGAAGTGATCCATTTCATGATGATCGGCTCCTACTCGCATAGTTACATTTTTCCTACGGCCCCCGATGTTGTAGTTACCTGTGCTAGTCCCACCATGGGGTGTATCAAGTCCCATGGTGGCAGCCCGACACAATCCTAGAATGCACAGGTATGCTACTGGTGCCCAGTGCCTTATTTTTCTGCGCCGGAGTGTGTGCACGCCCGCACCCCGTTAGAACCTACACTGCTGTACCACCGCCGTCGATTTGACCTCTTACAATCAGCCCAGTAATCGTGCCCCACCCTGCCTAGTTTCAGGGTATCGTGATACCTTGTAGGGTTACTGCGAAAAGGGTCCTCCGCTACTAGGTTTTCTATTTCTAGCCAACATGCTAAGTTGGTTAAGTGTTTTATAAACCTAACCCCCCAAATCAGTCTGTTTAGTTTAGCATGTTCCATTTTGATTAAGTCTTTAGTTCACTTAATCCTAACAATCCTGACTCAGCCTTAATTGTCTTATTAAAGCCTTGACCTCTCACATTAGACAGGTATTGTTGTGGCTGCCTGTTGCCGGTTGGTTCCGGGCAGTCTTACGCCACAACTCAGTCTAACCTCGGGTCCTTATTGGGCTCCATGTTTAACCACCCACATTGGATAGGTATTGTTGTGACTACTGGACAGCCGGGCGGTTCCGGGCAGGTTTACATCACAACTCAATCCAACCTCGGGTTAAACATATCGTATTTTCTACATTTACATATTTTGTCTTTCTTCTTTACTTTCTTATATGTAAATATTTGCGGCCCATTATTAAAAATCAATGGTGTAAAGGTTACACCAATCATGGGCCCAACCCATTCTTGAATTTGGGCCCCTTTACTTTATCTTTTCATTTATTAATAAATTTAACCCAACGTTATTTTCCCCCGTTTAATGCGTCCGTTTATTATATATATGTTGGGCTTAGCCTTTTTAAGCCCAACTTAGCCATGCGAAAGAGGGGAGGCTTAAAGCGTGATTACATACACAAAAAGGGGAATGTGAACGCATGAACTTGCAACGTAACGTTGGAACTACAAAATAGAAACTGGTGTACTTGCATAGTAGTAACATATACTTTGGTCATAAAGCATAAGTGACATGAATCAAACCATGTAAACTTGTAGTTAAGTTAAGAATATCACTATTGACACATAGGCTTAACTTCAACATAAACCTATATTTTATTTAGGCATAATGTCAAACATAAGCAAATCATGTTTATAAGATTACTACATGTTTACAAAGGTGCTTACTTTTGTGACTAATACAAAAGTATAATTCAACTAGAATTAATCCAACTTAATCATGATTCTAAATCTATTCACATAACCATGGCACACATATACTTATGGCATAAATATTTCTAACATGAAATCATGATTTTTACTTTAGTCATGCAAACTTGCAAATGGGATTTTGAATCTAACCTAGCTATGTACCACATGTGTCATCATATAATTCTTGTTAACAATATAGACCTAATCATGTTTTTCAATTATGCAAAATATCAATCATAGCCTAGTCATATTCATAAGTTCGCAAAGGGGTTTTCTAGTACCAAAGTATGGCTTAATACATAGATCGTGATGCCAAATTTTTAACATAATTTCATATGAATTATAATAACCCAAATTTGTTCCAATTACACACAAAATGATTTTTGTACAAAAATACACATCATGATGGCATAGTAGCAAAACCCCAATCTTGCATAAATTTCAATTAAACAACTATATACATGTAGCTTCAACATGAGTTACATATTTTGCGAATATCCAAACGTCATACTTGCATAAAACTACCGCAAACATGTAGTTTTTATAATGAATAACATAATTTGAGAATATCCAAACGTATACAATATTCCAAATCGATAAGAATCATAGTAACGCACAAATATGAATTACTTTATCACCACAAATCAAGTATACAAACCAACACAGTTATTTGTTCATACCAAAATAGTACTCTACTTACTATCGTGTGGGGAATTCTCCAATTCAGAAATTTAGAGATGCGACTCCTTGTTGATTTGATTTGTTTAAGTTGCTTTAGAATTTGCCTCCTAATCTTCTCTCAAATTGGTGGCTACTCCTAGTCGCTCCTCTGCAGCATGATGGCCTCGTTCTTATTTTTGAATGAATAGATTAGGTAGAGTCTAGGGTCATTTTTATAGAGTTTATGAACTGATTAGGACCATCGATGTTGCTTGGATTGATCGTAGCCATTCATTCGAAAGAGAGACCAATTAGAGCCTGCCACCTAGCCCTAATGACAAAGCAAGCTTCTGAAAATCGACCAAACACAGACCTGGCCAGCCAGGACTTGACCAGACCTGACCAGCAGGTCATTTTTGACCTGGGCGCACTTGGCAGGTGCGCCAGGTCAAAAATGTACTGGCGCACTTCCCAATTGCGCCAGTGCATTTTTGTTCTGGCGCACTTCCCAAGTGCGCCAGTGCATTCTGACCCGTTTTCCGGTTTTTCGCCCAACTTCGTTCGTCCATAACTTCTTCATACGATATCCGTTTTACGCAAACTCAGACTCTATCTCAAGCAGAATTCCGAGACGAACGCAATGGCGTATCCCGTTTCCCTTAATTCTTTGATTTAAAATTATTTATTGTTTAATTTATGAATTTCACAGTTATAAAATACATGGGGTGTTACACTTACTCAGGCTTTATGTCTGACTCTACTTTTCTTTCGTCTTCTTTTCTTTCGTTCCCCCCTCCCCCTAGGTCCACAGGGAGGAAATACCGCAGCTTGACCAGTTTTCACATCCATCTTGAAGAGAAAGAATGTATTGCTTGGATCTTTTTTGTTTTGGACTATGGCTTTGGACAACACTTATGGGACTTATGCAGTTTACTTATGTTTTTATGCTTCTTTAAATAATGTAATCAAGACAGTTATGAAGATGTTATGTTTTTGGAAGTATTGTAATACAATTATGGCATGGTTTGTGTAACACGTGTTTTAATGAAATAAAAGTTGTTGTTTTCCGCTGTTCAAAAATATGTGTTCTTATATCTGTCTTGTGTATCTGTGACTTATACTTATAAACCTCCACCAAATTTAGAGCATTCCCTTTGAGAGTGACCCTAACGGAGGTGGGGTGTTTCACGGAACCTCCAGGCACATCCAGCGGCCACAAGTAATCGACCTAATGTGAGAGATCTGTGCATTAATAACTAATTAATGTTGATCAAAGATAAATATGATACCTAAAACATCTTAGATGGGTAGGGTTAAGTTAACCTATGTAAGATGACAACTTAACCAATATTACATGAACAAAGTGGATTGGGTTAAGGCAAGCTTAACCAATAATACATATTGATTTGATAAGTGGATGGGGTTTAATCAACTGGGCAGATAGACAACACTTAACCAATATAAGTTGGATTAGGATAAACCCTAGGAAAAACCCTAGTAGTGGTAGGGACCCTTTTCAGATAGTAACCCACTTAGAGGTATCAGTAACCCTAAGCTAGGCAGGGTTGGGGCACGCTAACTGGGTTGATTATAAGCGGTCAAATAGGAGCGAGGGTGTAGCAGTGCAGGTTCTGATGGGTTCGTTAAGCATGCAAAAACGTGTTCCCATCATTAGAAGATTTAGCCTCTGTACACCAGTAGGTATAAAGCTCTGCAATAAAGGGTTGCCACTTAGGGAGTGATACACCCTGAGCTGGGACCCACACAGGTATCTACAAGTTAGAAGCCGATCGATTAGGAGTAGTGTAGGGACATCTAGTATCTACTATGGGCAAATAGGCTGTCAAGGATTGTATGGGGTAGATGCCTCTTACTAGATGTTACGCCTGAGGGCTACCAATTGCGGGATTGGGATCATTTTGATAAGAATTACTAGTAGGTGGTGCAGAGAATTAAATTAAGTAAGAAATCTGGGAAGCGCACTAGACATTTCTTTACATTTATCTTGTTATCCAGCTTCACCTTATGTCATGGTTATATCTCACATCCAGTTTATTCCTGTCATAATGCTTTACTTATTTTCTTGCTGAAAATATCTGGACTTGCCAGAATTTATGTCTGACCTTTTTTGTTTCGCCTCTTTTCTTTCCTTCCCCCCCACCCTCCAGGTCCTTAGGGTGGGATTAGTGGAGCTTGACTTGGATTTATTTCTTCCTGAAGTGCTTGGAAGTGTTGGAAGTAATGCTCAGCTTTATCTCTTTTCCATTATGGCTATTTGGAGTGGGATTATGATTTTACTTTTATGTACTCTGATAATAAGTTCTTTCAAGATGGATATGTATGTACTTGACTCTTATATGTGGTTTTGATGTTATAACCAAACATGTTTTGCCTTTCCGCTGCAATGAATAAATTTTAAATTTTCTTAAATACCATTTTATATATTTGTCTTGTGATATTTTGTTCTATACTCTTATAATACTCCATGAAAGTTAATGCATTCCCTTAGTGAGTGACATTAATGGATGTGGGGTGTTACAAAACAAGTTTCGTATCTTAATTCGATCATTACTCAAGTTATATACATATTCCTTCTAATTAAATTAAATTAATTAAATGTTATGCAAACTAGCTGTGCGTTTATGGCTATCGAAGTCACATACTGTATTGGATTGCCACGAAATTTATTCCTATATAATAGTTTAACATTACGGATCCAATGAAAATGATTTTGTTGAAATCCGTGATTGTTCCAAAATTGACCAATTTTTAACCTGATTATACTAATATAAAATTCTCGTTTTCACCAAATCAACATTAAACTAAATTATTTTAAAATTCTATCAACTTTCATAATATCCCAACAGTATACATAACTATTCAAAAACCATTTGATCAAATTTCAGGTTAAAAGAACATTCAATTTATTAAAAATCTATTTATTTTATTAAACAAATCATTATGGTTTATAAATGATTCCATAGCGACTATTTTAAATTTTGATTTAGATATATCTAAAAATTTACAGGATGAAAACTTGATTTTTTTCTTTTATTAGAAAATCATGATTATATAGAGTCGGATGACTCTTGGTTCAAAGAATTTCGACTTAAAATGGATTGTATATATTCAATTGAAGTTCAAAACATAATATTACGGACTAACACGACTTTACGAGCTCGTTTTAAAATTAAATATAAATTATACGTTCAAATGTCGTTTAATAAATGATTAAAAATCCTTTTATTTATCCAAATTAGCATTTAAAACCAATTTTAAATATTCAAACTTAATGGTAAAAAACTAGGTCGTTGCAGCTATGCTTTGACCATCAATAGCTCAGCAGTTAGCATGCCACATTGTCAATTCACAACATATAATCGATATCTATTAACATATAATCCTATGAGTACATATGTCTCAAAGGAGGGTGACAAGCAAAAGAGGATAGATCCTTTGCTACCTAGCAGATATGTCATCACTAGAAACTAATTTATTATCTTGTAAATTCAATGTTAGACGTAATTCAGGAACTTTAAA
The DNA here is from genome assembly GCA_030737875.1 of Allium sativum. Classification (NCBI taxonomy): domain Eukaryota; kingdom Viridiplantae; phylum Streptophyta; class Magnoliopsida; order Asparagales; family Amaryllidaceae; genus Allium; species Allium sativum. The sequence goes on from CM060922.1 coordinate 1,054,362,124, forward strand.
CCTTTAACTCAAAACATTACTTAGAACCGTTACAAAAGGCATTGCAAAATGGTCTATTTGTGGTCAATAGGTTTTTATCATTCAAGACCTCACATATTTGGTCCAAAACTCTTTTATATCGTTTATTATAATTTATAATGATTTTTCCTTATTTTTAAATATTTTTATTTAGCCTTTATAAAGAAAATCCGATTTTGGTACTTAAAACTACAAAAATAGCATTTTCCTAGTAAATTTATTTGGATTTAATTTAAGATCTAGCCATTGGATCTTAAACCTTTTCCTCGGATTTGAAAGATATTTTCATCTCGAACTTAATGTTTTTCGTTTCGAGAAAATCCATGGTTGGATTTCCCGGTACGTCAATTTGAAGTCAATGGTCGAAATTCGCAAACTGACGTTGCACGACTAGTTCTACTCAGACCAAATTTTGACTTATATTGTAAATCAAGTCAAGTGGCCTTTAACATAATTTATTAATTATCTAAAACATATATAATAACTCTTGAAAAATATACTTCTAATATTTAACTTTATATTCAAATTTTCTGTTGTTTGAATATTATAATATTATTTAGATCATTAAAATAATTTTATTTTTCAAACTTCACCTTTTGGACTCTAGCTTTGTTGAAGTCAAATTAAATAACATATAAGACCAACGAAATAATAAATTCAATATTTGAACTTCATTTATATAGAAAACCAAACTTCACTTTTCTTTTCAATTTGAAATCGATTTATTTTCAATTTTTATTTTGGCAAAGCAATGTCGATTTTATAGTGGCCATACCACTTTTATTAGAAGGGGAAAGAAAAAAGGAGTTCTTCACAAGCATAGAAACTCTGTGCTGGTTTGAAGTGCCAGAAACACTACATTACAAAACATGAGAGTAACATACCGCTACTACTGCTATAAATACACAGCTAGTCCCCATCAAAGGAGGAACTGCTGGAGTCGTCAGTACCTATAACATTGATATACTCATGAAAGAGTATAGGAAGGTTATGTAAAAAAACAAGGGTTCGGACTACGAAACTTGCACATCCAATCCCAAGTAAAATTACAGAATAGAGATGTGTTCTTATCTCCTAGTCCACCTTCCTTAATAAGCTCAAAATCAAGTCCCACAGTCTAGTATTCCAATCTTCTGAAATCATCATCATTTTCTGTTATATATTTGTAGCACCCATTTTCATTTGGATCATATCTCATTCCAGAAGCTTCATGATGCCACGTTCTATCCCCTGAACAGCAACATATGTAGTCCTCTACTTAATCATCATCTGAGGTATCATCTTCATCTTCGTTTGATTCATCATTTCTTGGAGCTACAGGTATCTATTGGGGGACTGAAATAGTAGAAGGGGTTTCCTTTACACATTTCATAGTCAATCATGGAATGAGATCTCTGTCAAAAGGAGGGGCTTGAACTAGATTATTTTCAATTGGCTTCCAATTACAAGTAGCAAGCTTGTGACCAAAAGAGTGGCATGCGAACATATGTCAGGTGCCCACCCATATCAAACTCGTACCTCAGCCACGAAGTCATTTGCAACTTACTTTAATAGACTCAGGGAGCGACTTGTCAGGTGTTTTCTCAGTAAGTGCTTTTGCATAAAACAGTTTTTCACGAGCTTCAGTATTTGCGTCAAAGCATCTTAACTTTCCTATATGATTTGATAACCAGTTAAGACCAACCAAAGATTACAATACAGAGGGGATATGCGAGAAATATATCCATATTGGAATGAAGAGAACTTGCTCTCTAGCACGGTCGACTGTTGGGTTCCACTGAGCGATGATAATGGTTTCCCACGTATTATTGTTGGTTCAAAGGATAGTACAAGAAGACAATATTCCGGGATTGTAAATTTCATAAAAATACATCAAATGGTCTAATCTGACTTGTGGCCCTCCACACAAATTCCATGTTTCCCACAGTATTCCTTAATAACCAAGTATGGAAACAGAGAGTCTAGAAAAAACCCAACCAAAGTATCTTCCCAGAAATCTGCACCTATACTAATCAAATCACTAGGAAGAGAACTAATACTACGTGATATTATAAGAGCAAACTCACGTGGAACATAAGTTCTTGAGTTAGTAGGAGGTTTTGCAAAAAAAGGATGTACACTTGGGATTTGGTTTCACTGCCATTCCCGTTGGAAAACTAATGCTATGCAGGGAGGAGCCAGTATTGGGACTGCTCCAATATTATCCGTTGCAGATGTGTGATCAATACGATCCATACTAATATGCGCAGCACTAGGAGGACTAGTAGGAGTTGTAGTCAGTTTGACAACAAGACTATAAGATGAAATATTTTTGGCTGCAATTATATTTATAACTTCAACATCATTTGTAGTCTTCTTAGCGTCATTTGCACAAGTATTAGGTAGGCATACATTATTCTAGTTTGATTTCATTGCATTCGCGGTACCTTTTGGATCATTCACAATACTTTCATCTACTTCGATTTCTTTTCCAGTCACACTTTGCCTCATTGTATCATCAACTAATTCTTTCTCAACATTCCCAATTTCAGTGAGATGATATGATTTACCTTCCTCTTGTTGCGTAGATTCAGAAGTAGAATTTAGCACAGTAGCTTCCTACATTTAATGATTTTCAGAGCCAACAACAAGTAGATTAGTCAGAGGGGTTTCATGTAGATTCACCAAGCCTGACAACGGCAGTTTGGGCTCAATCGAATCCATGATGGCTAGATATTGGGTTGAAAGATTAGGGGCGATTTCTTTGCCAAAGCTATCATATTTAGATGCAATAGAAGAATATATTTTTCCAGATCTGGTTGTGCTACTTACATATCTCGCTTTCTTCTTGTTTTTTTCCATTTGGGATTAAGATGGGGTGATGAAGGATGAGGCATAGTAGAAGAAAATTGCGGCGGTAAGGTTGAATGATTTGACGAGAAGGTTGTAGTAATTAAGCTGATGATGCAGGAGAAATGCTTTCAGGTGACCATTTTTGTTTCATGATGAATATTATGCTTTCTCATTATTTATTTTCAATTTTTATACTTTAACATGCCCTAACTTGTATTTAACTTTACTAAATCAATTTCTTTATTTACAAAAGTTTATCGTAATTACTTTAATTTCATTTCTATAAAAAGTCAGATATCAAATTCGAACTTTTAATTTTCACTTATTATTTGAATGAATAAAAAATTCGATAAATTACTTTATTCAATCGAGACTTAACCATTAAACCAATGATCCAACTTTTTGGGTATAATTAACCACGGTAACATATACCACATGATAAACAAGCATTACAACATCGAACAACAACCAAATAAGTTGTCTTTAACTTAGCAAGGTAATATCCAATAACCCATTACTATTTTAATAGTATTCAACAACCCAATAAGGTTCATATCCATATCCAACATCCAATATCCACATAGTTATCATCATATGGTGTTATTTACTTAAATGTCCATATAATTATCACTTAAAAGATCATATCTTTACTTCACTAATCATCATTAAATCCTAACGTGATTCAATATTAACAACCATATGACATCCAAACACTAAATAAGTTTTTTATAAAAAACCATACACTCCTTAGACATTTGCATGCATCATTTTTTACCAAATTATCTACCACTTTGTAACATTAAACATGGGACTCCTCTGTAATCCAGATCCAATCCCCAGCCTTCCAGCGTCACTGTGAATTATCAAACTCTGATCGGATAGAACTTCGACGTGTATGGGTTTTACACAATATAGACTGAATAATATGTGGATATATATTGGGTTTACGAGTGTAAAGATCAGATCTTTGGGTTTGAGGACCCCAGCTAAGCTAGATCGTGTCCAAGTGGGGGTTGTAGGCGGTAGTGAGGGTGGTTGAAGGGTTGGTGGTTGTTGGGTTTAGGGAGTACGGACGTAAAGGAGGGAACTTTTGGGTTTTTAATGGGTGTGGGGATGTTTTGAAGTGAGGGAGTTCACAGCTTGGAGGTGGAGGGGTACACCGATGGTGGATGGCCAGGGGAGGGTGCAGGCCATGGTGGCTGTGGTGGTGGTGCCCTAGGCCGTAAGGGGGAGAGAGAGAGGGAAAATGGGGAGAAAGGAGAGAAAATCAGAAGGAAAAGGAAAGGAAATTTCAAGTCAATGTGGCCTCATATTTATACACACACGCACACTAGGGCTCTATATGCAAAAGAACCTTGGCTAGCAAGAGAAGAGGGCGTGGTAGCCAAGCAAAGGAGTTTTAGTTAATTTTCCAACCAAGGTTCTAAGTGAAATAATTCATGCCTTATATTTTGTGCCAAACTTAAATATCGTCATGCAACATGACATCATGGAGTGACATGGATTCCACTAACCTCTCTTTGAATTATTTGTTAAGTGTACATACATGTGTATTCATTTTTGGGTATATTTGTATATTTGTTAAAATCAAAACAAGGTTGCTTACTTTTCTTACTTTTTCTTTGCTTACTATAGTATATGATATGGTTATATATTACTGGAATACAATTCTAGTCTAGTGGCAAAAGAAATTAATATCATATCTCTTTTTTTTATAAAAAATATATTTTTTTACTTCAAAAATGAACAATATTTTAGTTAAAAAATTAATAACTAAAAAATTACTCTATATCGAGCTATTTGGGCTAACATTTTAGCAACAATTTATAACTTTTTCAAAAAATTTAAATATCTGGAAAAAAATAAGAAAAATGTAAAATTAAGAATATTTAAGTTTATATATATATTAATTTTTTTATTGTTTTTGAAATATAAGAATCCATGTATATATATATATATATAAACTCTTATTTTTGATTTACCAAAATGCGGTTCATTAAATCTCCCCCACCTAAAGAATTTTTCCCTCAAAATAGAAATGAAAGAGATACTGAATAGAAATGATATCCAAGATATAACTATACCTCACAAATGAGCTATTCTAGGATATCCACTCTACACCGCGGGTAAGACTTCTTTATACTGTCTTCTGTTTCCCAAGTGCAATCCCTCAGATCACCACTCCTTTACACTTTGACTAATTTCGCCGTCATATTTCTTGGTTCCTTTACATCCTTGCCAATGATCTTTAAAGTCTCTCTTGGAAGTGTCAAATTCGGTATGATATCTAATTCTTGCTTTGTAGCTTCCTCAATGATCAAATCAGGATCATGAACATACATTCAAAGATGAGGAATACGAAAAACATTACATACACCTGACAATAATTCAGGCAACTAAATCTTGTACGCCAAGGTTCCAATCCTTTCCAATACTAGGAAATGTCCTATATATCTAGGCGCCGACTTCCCAGTCCTCCCAAATCTAAGAACCCCTCGCATCGAGGAAACTTTCAAAAATACTTGATCATTAATTGAAAAGTCAAATTCTCTACTTTGGGAATCTACATAGCTCTTCTTCCTGTTTTGCTTTTCTTTCAATTTCTTTTTGATAAAGTCCACTTCCTCTATTGCTTCACGGATCATATCTAGACTCAATACAAGTGAAAAGTGTGCTAGAGTAGGATCGAGTAATATGGAATCAAGTGTATATATGGAAGACTTGATAACGTGATGTAATTTACTTGATATAGTTATGCAAGTAAATATTTAACTAGACTAACTAAAATAAGCTATTACCACAGATAAGCAGAATAAATGTAGTAAATAAAAATAAACGACACCAAGGATTTTTGTAACGACCCATATTTTTTGCAGTCAAATATTTAATTTAATTTAGTATTTCAAATATCTTATTTGGAATATTTATAGATTTTAATATTAAATTCGTTATTTAATGAAGTTTGAACATTGTATATTTATATTAATATAAAACGAGCTCGAAATGGCGCGACAGTTCGTAATATGGAGTTTCGAACTTTAATTGAATATATAGGATCCAATTTAAGTCGGATTTCTATGAAACAAGAAATGTTGGGATCTTGTTGATGTTAATTTTCATATGAAAGAGAAAAATCCATATTTCATGTTGTAATTTGTTAGTTATAGCTAAACCAAATTTTAAAATAATCGCTATGGAAATCGTTATTAAAATATAATACTTATTTAATATATTTAATAACGAAAATTTAAATCGTTTAACTAAAAATCGACAATATCGAGTTGTATAATTTATATTGGGAGTTGTATATATATTCTGGTTGGATATATATGATAAAAATAATTTAATATTATTTAATGGAATCATTTGGGAATTTATATAATATTTTAATCGATATTATATAAGCATTAAAATAGCCATTTTTGCAAATGGTCTTAGTTTTAGATGAAATTAGTTTCATTGGGACTGTATCATTAAATTAGTAAGAAAACAGAATTTCATGGAAAACCGATATCGTATGTGACTTCGGTGGCTAAAAATGTCTCTGTTTCTATTTTATTGTTTATACAATTCGGACAACGGTAACTTTAAATGAATAAATGACTGGCCAAATGAACTCCGATTTGGACGAAACAAATTTCATTAGATTCGTAGGGCTAGTGAAATGATAGTTTTTTATTTTTCTGTAATTATAGGAAATTTAAATGCTTGATTTTTCATCGATAATTATAAAGGAATTTTCGCAAACGACCTCGGAATTCGACGAAACCTGTCCCATCGGGTCCGGAATATTTTTCTATGTTAGGATTAGCATTTTTATCAGAAAATATAAGTCGGTTGTGGTTAGTTTTACATGTTACTTTAGCGCAAACTTTTGTTAAATTATAATAATATAAAATTATGCCCCAGCTCTATATAAACACCTGCGCATAACCCAAATACACAGTCAACCGTTCTAGCGTGGTCAATGCTCATTTTCTGCCTCCATTTTTAGCAATGAACGAACCGAAATACTCCTCCCTTTACATCGTCCTTCTCGAAATCCATGGATAAATTCTATCAACTTTCAATAGCAATATTAAGGAGCTCGATGAGCTCTTCGATCTGAACGGTGATGATCTTATCTGGTGATCAACGGTGACTGGAATTGGCCATGGAAGGCACCGCAATTAATGACATTTTTGGGAGCACATATGCGATCAAACTAGGCAACCCTTGGTGCGTTGGCAGCGCAGGCGAAAGCGCGATGACCGGTTCTTGTCGATGGGTTGCCGGTGGCGGCGTTTGGGTGTAGCGAGGGTGAGAGTTTGGAATGGGATTTGGTTGTTGGAGTGCAGAACAAGGACGAGGCATGCGGTTCAAATGGAAAGAACGAAGAGGTGTGAGAAGCAGCAGTACAAGGTAGAAGAAAGGATACGGCATGTTTAGATATATTACTAAATAACCATAATTTTTAATAATAAACTGTAATTAGAAACCTTAGTTGACGTCAATTTTGTTTCCAGATCGGTGGACCAAAGCATTAAGTGGGAACGAAGCAATATAATTGGGTCTGGAAGTTTTTTCTCGAAGGAGAAACCAAAGTAGTTGTTTTAACGGCCTGATTGGCTCAAAACAGTTTGAACGAGAAAAGCAGATGATCAAAAGAAAGGATCGGCCGTTTTATATAACGTAATTAAGTTTTGATATTTTGTGGAACTTATTCTATATTATAATGTGTTTTAAGTTAGGTTATGTTCAACTAAAATGGGGTTAGGCTTTACTGAAAACTTACTGAAACAAATGGAATTAGTAACCGTAGTGAAGATAATAGGTATTGTTAACAAAGAATAATTAGGCTAATTAATTATATTCATTAAATGTTAATAGAAATAGGAAAGGATAAAGTGGCGTAGAATAATGAAGTGTCTGAACTCGTTCTTTTTTTTTAAACCAAGGTCGGCATGTTATCACATTTTAACCGGAGAAATTTGCCTTTAAGGTTTAACAAAAATTAGTTATATAGTTAGTTAAAAATTTAAATTAATGATTATTGAGGTTAAAATTTTAGTTAAGAAATAAATAATTAAATTAAATTATGTTAGACTAGATTGTTAATAACTCATCCGTATTTTGACAGAATTGGATGATTCAAGTTGCGTTAAAATCGTATCGAAGACCAGAACATTCTAGAACTGATTGGAATAGAGTGGGAGACAGTTGGGAATTTTTAGTTAAATTAAACAACTGTTTAATTTAACTGAAAATATACCATTTCAGAAATGAATCAGATCAAGGTGAGTTAAACTCGCTTAGTTCTTCCCATTCATATTTTATATAAATTGAGTTTTTATTTTGTGTGCTTTGGTTGTTAATGGTTGACTTTTGCCAGTTATATATTTATTGTTGATTTAACTGATGAAATTAAACTATGTTTAATTTCAGTGGAATACTAAATCGTTATTTTAACGATTGGATCCAATGAGGGTAACTTACTGTTGGATCTAGATTAACCCTAGAGGGGGGTGAATAGGGTTTATCACAGTTTTTAAACTGAATTGAAAAACTGACAGGATATTAAAATAATAAACAGATCACATAATGCAGCAGAAATAAAAGTGCAGAAAAAAAATCACACACAGATATACCCAGCTTCGGCAAAACCCTGCCTACTGCTGCATTCCTAAGGTTTCTACTAGGTGTTATAAACAGATCCCGCATACAAGACCATGTACACTCGCATCGCCTGCTCATGTCCTAACCCTACGCTCAAAACCCTAGACTGACCGATATCCCCTCGATCAGATTTCCCCTGATTACAACCCCGTAACCAGTAAATCAGATTTTACAGACTCTGTCAACTGTCAGTCAACACCCTGACTGATTCACTCTAGTTTGTACAGACACTAGAAAACTGTTCAGATGATTTTTACAAAGCAAATTAAAATACAATACAAAATAAAAACAAAAAGAAGCCCTTTTGAAATTGAATGAAGGAGTTTAAATGTAAGGGGTTATCCCCATTTTAAAAAACAAAGCCCAAGCTCCTTATCATTTCTTGGTCGGCCCATTTGGTTATTCATTTTCTCTGATCCCTTGGTTCTGTGGAAAAATGGCGGCGGCTAAGGTTTCTTTGAATCCCCAAATCAAATCGCGATGCTTGATGAATTTGCTGCTCTCTGAAGCTCGAATCTTTGAATAGCTTTGGTGCTTTGATTTGGAGACTTCTGTCGATCGAAACGCTTGAGGAAAAAGTGAGTTATTCTGATTTTGATTTCTTTGATCTCGTATGAACTTGTTTTGGTTTCGATATATTTTCCAGTGATGATTCGGTGTAGAATAGGATTATAGAATCCTTTTAAAACACTCTGATTTCCACGAATATGACTTGGCTTGATAATTTTCGGTTTCCCCTTTTGAAAATTCTTGGCTTTAAAATCTTGCGTGATTGACAATGATGAATCTGGACACAATTTGATTCTTCGAGACAGATTTAAATTTAAACCTTTGGCATTAAGTGAGTAAATCAATTTTAAAAAAAAAACTTTCCACGATTGAAAGTGGTCCCTGTGTGAATTGATACTTTCCTTTATAAAACCCCTGCTGTGATTTTGGTCTTCAAAAAAAAAAAATTCCAAACAAATGCTTGCTGATTTCTTACTTGAAATGAATTTGAACCTTGACTTGGCGACATGCTTCCCATGAGTTATCGACCTTCCCTGATTTGCATTAATTCTCCCCTATATAATTGAGGATAATTTCTGGAAAGAGTTTTTTTTTTATTGCCTATTACACTCTAGCCAAAAATATGCATGATTCTTGGATTTTCTTTTCTGGAAACACTTTCCAGCCATGACTCAAAAGGTTGATTTCTGCAAATTAATCAATTGCCTAACAATATGATTTCACCATTAAATAATTCCCACAATTGCATTATCATATATGCAGTCACTTCTGGAAATAAAATTGGCCCTTGCACTTACAAGTTTACTTGTATACGCATGTGTGCATTTGGTATTGATGTTGCCTCGACCATTCTTGACACTTGAAAAACACTCATTCATGAACAAATATTTCCTTGCAAACTAATTGAGTTTTCCATGTTCATTTGTACATGCAGTTTGCTTGAAACCTTTATTGACTCCATGAGATGTAATATGGAGGCTTCCCAGTATTGTTGCTTGAACCAGTTTGAGTTCATAGTTGTTTCACCTTGTGTATAGTTGAGCTGTTTTGATCATGCTTGTATATATGCTCCATGCTTGAAAAAAAAACTGCTCGACACTTTGAAAAAGAAATGTTTTGCCTTTGTGTATATATGAAGACCAGTTGTGTTCCTTTTAACTAGCACCAGTTTTGGCCATGCTTTGTCTATCTTTATTTGTCCATGCAGTTGTGTGAAAAACTTGTATATGATATCCATGCTGGACTGTTGCACCAAGATTATCAAAACAAATATGACTTGTGCTCGGCCACTTGTATATCCTTCATATGAAAACTTAACTGGCTTCACTTGGAATAACATAAAATTGCCATGATGTAGCTGTATTTGCACTTGCTTGATTCATGCATGTCACTTGTCTGCTCGACAAAAGAAAACACCATGCTGTATCCATAGTATCATGATTCACCATGTACCACAAATGCTTCATAATTGTGTATTGTTTCTCCATACTTGTGGCCTATTTGAGCTGACTGTTTTGTTTTGATTCACACTTGAAAACTGTACATTTGGTCCATGCAGTATACACTTGCTGCTTTGTTCATGGATATATATATATATATATTTCCATTTTCTCTGCCATGTAATTGTTGACTCATGTCTGTGAACCATGTTGACTTTACATTGGGTTGTTTGTACTTGACTTGATCATTGCTTTGCTGGGTTGACCTTTAAGACTGAACCATGAAATGATTTGGCACTTGTTCGCCTATACATTCATGTATACATATGTGTATATATGCACGTATGTGTGTGTATACATATATGTATATATGCTCTGCTTTTGAGATGCTCGTCCATGTATGGCTTGTCTGTGAGTTGCACTGAGTCGAGCAGGTCCACGTGGCTACTCCTCAGTTGCACACTGAATTGGCGTGGCAGTGCACACGTGTATATATATACACACGTGTGTATATGCAGCCATTCAGAAAATTTTCTGTCCCTGTACATATACAAACTGTCTGCCTAGACGCAGATGAATCAGATCAAGTCATGAAAAATGATGAGAAACACACCAGAAAACTGAGGCAAATAATATTTTAAAATTAAAAATTATATTCACATGTGTTCAGTATTATTTCTATTGCGGTGTACTGTGTGTGTGTTCATGTATATGACATGTATGAAGACTGGACTGACTGAAGGATGCTGTGAAGACTGAAGCTTGAAGACAAAAGATGAAAACAACAAGACAGTGTTGATTGTGTATATGAGTGAATGTATATGTATATATGTAACTGAGTATGAGAGGAGCTGTGTACTGTAAATGAAAAGTATATGCAATGTGATGTATTACTGAGATAAACAAATAGCGGAGTTATCAAATTGTATTGTTTAAATATTGAAATAAAATATTATATTTAAACAAAATACTGTGTAAATATTTGAATTTCTGTGCTGGTGTATTCTGTTTAAATATAAATATCATACTCCTGTCTGTGATGAGTAAATGAAACAGTACAACATCAAACACATTAAAATAATATTTATTTGGTTGTAATCATCAAACAAAAATCGTATAATTGTGTATACAACACCGTTATATACAACAATCTCCCCTTTTGATGATGACAAACAAATAAAAGATTTTGAATCCAACAAATGTGTTTTACAGTGAAAATTGAACTCCCCCTATTTATTAGCTCCCCCTACAACAGAAAACTCCCCCTATAACTGTGCATGAGTGAATATGAACTGAATAATGAATTTTCAAAATTAAAAGTATTTATAAAATATTCACTCATAAATCAAAATCTAATCCATTCTCCCCCTTTTGTTATCATCAAAAGGATACAGAATTTAAAATACAGATGAAACACGACCAAAAAAATATATAATTTCAGCATAAGAGGAAGACGATCATCATAAATTTCAATCAATCAAACAAAAATCATAATATTCTGAGAACAAGTGGCATATTTCACATTTTAGAGAATGACGGATTTACGATGAATTTTATATAAAATGGAGAAAAAAAATGATTTCCAAATATTTTCAAAAGAATTTTATAAAAATGAGCTCAAAAACAATGATGGATTCGGACTATAATTATAAATTCAACTTAAGTGACAAAATCGAATAAACTCAAATCCCAATACCAATCAATCAACAAATCATAATACGTCATAAAATTTCAACACATTTCACAGATTAGAAAGTGGATTGATAGGCTGGTTATTATACACCAAGGAGAATTTCAAAAAAAAATATTTATTACAAATTATTTTCTTTTCTTTTTATTTTGATTTAAGAGCACCCTGACCACGCATAACCAGAGCTTGGATTTTTAAATGAGATCAGTCGCAGCTTAAATTATAAGTTGTCTCATAACAATGCATAACTAGAGCTTGGATTTTTAAATGAGGTTAGAGACACGCTTATGTATCAATTATATATTTTATCATTTTCAGCTTCAAATATAAAAAAAAATTCCCCAGTATATACAACCAATATGAATGATAGAAATGTGATAGGTACAGAAATGGACTGTGAAATAAATTTCTAAATTAATTATATTATGAAATATGATCAACTGTACCGAGATCATTTAAAAAATTTCAGTTATCACTAATTCTGAATAATAACATAACCACAATTCCATCACAACTATTTTCACTGTTTGTTCAAAAAGATTTTTGAAAAAATATTAAACTCCCCACATTAATATAAAAGACACGATGGATGACTGAAAGATGATAGGTAATGAAGATGGTTGTGAAATAATTTCCAGTTCAAAGATATTATAATAAACGTTCAACCATCATGAAAAAAAAAATTAAAATCAAATCCTCTGTTGTTGTGAAATATACTTCAGTCACAATTTCATCACAATTTCAAATTCTGATACTATGTTTTGATGAATTATAAATACAGTTCAATTCGGATATTGATTTCAATTTCTGAATGAATAATCAATAAATAATTTTAAAATTGAAAGTCAATTACAAGAGGAAATTAAACAGATTTATAAAAAAAATCGAATCTATACAGGGTGATAATTCAAAAAACAGATGAGTGAAAATAAACTGATACCAATTGTAGTCTCCTTTATCGAGGAATTTAATTACACCCTAATGGACTATCATGGACATCTCAGGCCAAAGAAAATTAAACACAAACCCAGCCAGACAAATTTAGCACATTTATTTGTATAAGGCAAAAAAAATGTATGGATCTATACAAGGTGAAAATTTGAATCTCAGTACAGATGGGTGAAACAAATATAAGTACTTCTGATACCACTTGGTGTCTTTATTCACAAAGCCTAAATAGACAGACTTAACAAATTTGCACATTTTTCAAAACTGCAGACAAGAACAAGCCATTATTTGAAAAACAGTATCAGAGCAGCAAACAATTCTTCTCAATACAAGCAGTCATTTAGAGCATTTTCACACCAGTATCAGAGCGACACAAAAAAAAACGTTTCAAAGCACACTTGTCAAGTCATTTCTGATTGTCACATAATATGATTCATGATCCAAGATTAAAAGTACTGTTTATTTGAAATCATTTGATGGAAGATGAAGATATCAGGATTCAATGAATCGATCACACCAAATTATTATATTCATATTCAGGATATGTGTGTGATTCAATAAATCAATAATTTCAAATGATTTTAAACAAACATATATTCAAATCAAATAATCATGAAAAAACCAAGAGATTTAAGACCGGATTTTCAAAGAATTTTTCACAAGAATTTCTGACAGGCACACAGAATTTTTCAGAATATTTACATCAAGTTTAAGTAATAACTCATGATCCAAAAAAAATAATGGTTTATTTCAAAATCACTTGAACAATTGTAAGTCATGAGATACAATGAATCAATCACACATAATTAATGACTTCACATCTGAGTAGTGTGTGAGATTCAAAATATCAGAAATTTCAAATGATCTCAAACAAACAAAAATCTAAACCAGACGATCATGAATAACGATGAATTTCAAGATGTAAGCAATGATTCAAGTCAATTAAAAAAAATTCAAGCCAATCTAAAAAAAGATTAAAGAAATTATCACAACTGAGAAGTAGCAGTGTGCTGTAATGAGTATAAATTTTCAAGCCTTTCTAAACTGAATTAGAATAAACTCAGAACAACAGAGATGTGTGATATTTCAATTGTTTTTCAGATCTTCAAAATTTTAGAATTCTAATTAACAGTGTTCAAGATTTGACAAGAATACATCAACACTGTTATGAATTCAGAGAATCAGAAAACAAACTTCAAAACAATTGCAGATATTTACCATTTTAAATACAAGGTCTGGAAATGATTAAAATATCAGAATTATATTCAACTAAAGCAAATTTCCAGAAGATCATGATTACTGCAATTGGAAGTTAATGAAGCCCAAGAGGAAATAAAATTATGGTAGTGACAAATCAAAGAAAATAGGCAGAAGAGATAGAAGGAGGAAAATAAATAAAATTAAAAAAAATTAAAAACAAAGGATATACAGAGGAATGAGTATAGAGATATACCTGAAATCCATGTAAGCAAATGAATCTCTAACTCAACCAACTTGGCTAAGGAACTGAGAAGTATTACAGAAATATTGAGCAGCTTGAATTCGGTTTCTTTTAGCACAGCAGTTCCTCAGCCTCCTCTGGTACCTAACTGTTAAGAGGATTGAGTGGTCTGACAAAAGTAGTAAAACCACTCACAATTTTGTTCTCATCTTTTGGTACCCAAATTTGTTTGTATAACAATCCGTTAGAATTTATCTTCGTACCCTTTGGAACCCAAACTTGTTTGAATTTAAACGAATTTCCTTTCGGGGTCCAAAATGAATTAAATGAATTGTTATCAAACAAATTCTTATCTCGATTGTGATTCAAAAACTTTTGGAATTTTTAAAATTCAAATTTTTAGAATGACTCTTCTTGGAGTAGTTTGAAGGATTTTTGAAATCACAAGAGTTCAAGTTCTCAAAATCATGTCTTTTCCCAAAACCAAGACCATTTTTATTACCAGAAGAAAATTGACTTTTCAACAACATATTCAAAGATTTTTCACCAGTTGAAAACCGTTTCAAACTCAGTTCAAGATTGTTGATTTTGGATTTAAGATCAGAATTTTCTTTCATTAAACTCGAACAACGATTAATACTGATCTTTCTCTTTTCAGTATCATTATGTTTCAAAATCAAATTTTTGTTTTCAAGCATTTTAATTTTGGTCTTGGATTCAAAGACTTCTGATTCAAATTTAATTTGTTTTTCAAATTCAGGTTTCTTGAGATTTTCAATCTCTTTTTCAAGCTCACTCAAAATCAAGTCTGTTTTCAACAAACTATCATTTTCAGCAATTTCTCGTTTGGAATTTTTGATAGCCTTAAAATTTATAAATTCCTTTTGTAAACAATTGTTTGTACTTTTTAACTCAATCTCGTTATCTTTTAAAATAAGAATTTCTTCTTCAAGCTTTTGAATGTTTTTGTTGAGATAAACGAGATCAGTCTTCAATTTCAAACCATTCTCACAATCAGAATTATCTAATTTTATGACGTTTGTAAATTCTGATTCCAAACAGTTAATTTTGCTATTCAACTCGTGATTTTTAGATTTTTAAAGATTTGTTTTTACGATGGAGTTTATCAATGATTTTTGTTAAATCAATACACATATAAACCAGCTCTTCATATGAGAAGCTCTCAGTCTCATTGTCTGTTGAGTCTCCATCGTCTGATCTACTTGAATTTTCA
The DNA here is from genome assembly GCA_030737875.1 of Allium sativum. Taxonomy (NCBI): domain Eukaryota; kingdom Viridiplantae; phylum Streptophyta; class Magnoliopsida; order Asparagales; family Amaryllidaceae; genus Allium; species Allium sativum. The sequence goes on from CM060922.1 coordinate 1,054,377,891, forward strand.
TTTGTTTCTTCTCCTGAGCATAGATCTGAATCTGAGTTGTCCATTTTGGATTTTGAGCTGCTGCAGTCAATCTTTCCATACTTCGTATCGAGAAAATTCCATATTTCCTGCGTAGTCAAGCAATGAGAGATGAGGTTATATTGGACATCATCAATATAAGAATACAAAGTGTGAATAGCACGAGAATTAAATCCAATATCGTTCCTATTGACCATATCATAACCATTTATAACAATATCCCAACATTTCATATCAATAGATTTTAAATATAATTCCATTTCTAATTTCCAATTTAAAAAATTGGTACCATTGAAAATAAATGGAATACGACTGGACTGATCCTCAGAAGACTGACAGCTAGTGAACATCATTTCTCTTGAGTTAAAAAATATGTGCTCTGATACCACTTGTTGGATCTAGATTAACCCTAGAGGGGGGGTGAATAGGGTTTATCACAGTTTTTAAACTGAATTGAAAAACTGACAGGATATTAAAATAATAAACAGATCACAGAATGCAGCAGAAATAAAAGTCCAGAAAATAAATCACACACAGATATACCCAGCTTCGGCAAAACCCTGCCTACTGCTGCATTCCTAAGGTTTCTACTAGGTGTTATAAACAGATCCCGCATACAAGACCATGTACACTCACATCGCCTGCTCCTGTCCTAACCCTACGCTCAAAACCCTAGACTGACCGATATCCCCTCGACCAGATTTCCCCTGATTACAACCCCGTAACCAGTAAATCAGATTTTACAGACTCTGTCAACTGTCAGTCATCACCCTGACTGATTCACTCTAGTTTATACAGACACTAGAAAACTGTTCAGATGATTTTTACAAAGCAAATTAAAATACAAAACAAAATAAAAACAAAATGAAGCCCTTTTGAAATTGAATGAAGGAGTTTAAATGTAAGGGGTTATCCACTTTTTAAAAAAACAAAGCCCAAGCTCCTTATCATTTCTTGGTCGGCCCATTTGGTTATTCATTTTCTCTGATCCCTTGGTTCACTGGAAAAATGGCGGCGGCTAGGGTTTCTTTGAATCCCCAAATCAAATCGCGATGCTTGATGAATTTGCTGCTCTCTGAAGCTCGAATCTTTGAATAGCTTTGGTGCTTTGATTTGGAGACTTCTGTCGATCGAAACGCTTGAGGAAAAAGTGAGTTATTCTGATTTTGATTTCTTTGATCTCGTATGAACTTGTTTTGGTTTCGATATATTTGCCAGTGATGATTCGGTGTAGAATAGGATTATAGAATCCTTTTAAAACACTCTGATTTCCACGAATATGACTTGGCTTGATAATTTTCGGTTTCCCCTTTTGAAAATTCTTGGCTTTAAAATCTTGCGTGATTGACAATGATGAATCTGGACACAATTTGATTCTTCGAGACAGATTTAAATTTAAACCTTTGGCATTAAGTGAGTAAATCAATTTAAAAAAAAAACTTTCCACGATTGAAAGTGGTTCCTGTGTGAATTGATACTTTCCTTTATAAAACCCCTGCTGTGATTTTGGTCTTCAAAAAAAAAAGATTCCAAACAAATGCTTGCTGATTTGTTACTTGAAATGAATTTGAACCTTGACTTGGCGACATGCTTCCCATGAGTTATCGACCTTCCCTGATTTGCATTAATTCTCCCCTATATAATTGAGGATAATTTCTGGAAGGAGTTTTTTTTTATTGCCTATTACACTCTAGCCAAAAATATGCATGATTCTTGGATTTTCTTTTTTGGAAACACTTTCCAGCCATGACTCAAAAGGTTGATTTCTGCAAATTAATCAATTGCCTAATAATATGATTTCACCATTAAATAATTCCCACAATTGCATTACCATATATGCAGTCACTTCTGGAAATAAAATTGGCCCTTGCACTTACTAGTTTACTTGTATACGCATGTGTGCATTTGGTATTGATGTTGCCTCGACCATTCTTGACACTTGAAAAACATTCATTCATGAACAAATATTTCCTTGCAAACTGATTGAGTTTGCCATGTTCATTTGTACATGCAGTTTGCTTGAAACCTTTATTGACTCCATGAGATGTAATATGGAGGCTTCCCAGTATTGTTGCTTGAACCAGTTTGATTTCATAGTTGTTTCACCTTGTGTATAGTTGAGCTGTTTTGATCATGCTTGTATATATGCTCCATGCTTGAAAAAAAAAACTGCTCGACACTTTGAAAAAGAAATGTTTTGCCTTTGTGTATATATGAATACCAGTTTTGTTCCTTTGAACTAGCACCAGTTTTGACCATGCTTTGTCTATCTTTATTTGTCCATGCAGTTGTGTGAAAAACTTGTATATGATATCCATGCTGGACTGTTGCACCAAGATTATCAAAACAAATATGACTTGTGCTCGGCCACTTGTATATCCTTCATATGAAAACTTAACTGGCTTCACTTGGAATAACATAAAATTGCCATGATGTAGTTGTATTTGCACTTGCTTGATTCATGCATGTCACTTGTCTGCTCAACAAAAGAAAACACCATGCTGTATCCATAGTATCATGATTCACCATGTACCACAAATGCTTCATAATTGTGTACTGTTTCTCCATACTTGTGGCCTATTTGAGCTGACTGTTTTGTTTTGATTCACACTTGAAAACTGTACATTTGGTCCATGCAGTATACACTTGCTGCTTTGTTCATGGATATATATATATATATATATTTCCATTTTCTCTGCCATGTAATTGTTGACTCATGTCTGTGAACCATGTTGACTTTACATTGGGTTGTTTGTACTTGACTTGATCATTGCTTTGCTGGTTTGATCTTTGAGACTGAACCATGAAATGATTTGTCACTTGTTCACCTATACATTCATGTATACATATGTGTATATATGCACGTATGTGTGTGTATACATATATGTATATATGCTCTGCTTTTGAGATGCTCGTCCATGTATGGCTTGTCTGTGAGTTGCACTGAGTCGAGCAGGTCCACGTGGCTACTCCTCAGTTGCACACTGAATTGGCGTGGCAGTGCACACGTGTATATATATACACACGTGTGTATATGCAGCCATTCAGAAAATTTTCTGTCCCTGTACATATACAAACTGTCTGCCTAGACGCAGATGAATCAGATCAAGTCATGAAAAATGATGAGAAACACACCAGAAAACTGAGGCAAATAATATTTTAAAATTAAAAATTATATTCACATGTGTTCAGTATTATTTCTATTGCGGTGTACTGTGTGTGTGTTCATGTATATGACATGTATGAAGACTGGACTGACTGAAGGATGCTGTGAAGACTGAAGCTTGAAGACAAAAGATGAAAACAACAAGACAGTGTTGATTGTGTATATGAGTGAATGTATATGTATATATGTAACTGAGTATGAGAGGAGCTGTGTACTGTAAATTAAAAGTATATGCAATGTGATGTATTACTGAGATAAACAAATAGCGGAGTTATCAAATTGTACTGTTTAAATATTGAAATGAAATATTATATTTAAACAAAATACTGTGTAAATATTTGAATTTATGTGCTGGTGTATTCTGTTTAAATATAAATATCATACTCCTGTCTGTGATGAGTAAATGAAACAGTACAGCATCAAACACATTAAAATAATATTTATTTGGTTGTTATCATCAAACAAAAATCGTATAATTGTGTATACAACACCGTTATATACAACACTTACCCCATTGGTCATGTTTATTTATAAACATGTTTGAATTGTTTGTATTGTTGTGTGGATTGGTTGATGTTAAATAGTTGTTTTTTTGCTATTATAGAAATTATCAGTTAAATGGAATTGAATTATATGATTTGTGATAATCGTTTTGGCTACAGGGAAGAACAGGTTGGAGGGATCCAACGGGATTCCTCAAATATATTAGACATTATTTATTTTCATATTATCGATATATGAACTGTCATGATTGGTTGATTGATTTGGTTAGCGATCGTTGACTGGGAATTCAACCTGTGGTTTGTTTTAACCAATGGGCAATATTGGTTGAGTAATCGGCTGTAAATGGCCTAAGAATTAATTTTTTTGTTATAATGATTTTCCGTCAGGTGAATTAATAAAACTGAAGTTATAAAATTTATTTTATAAGTGGAAATGGGTTTTGAAATATAATATTTAGAATAAAAGTTTATAAACAAGAATAAATATTTATTATTTATTAAAGTAACTTATATTTAATTATTAACTGATTTTATAAAGTAAATTCTGATGTCAATCAGATTTATAAACAAGTGAAGAGAAATTAATCTAACAGTTAATTTGATAATTGTTTTGTTAAGGAACAGTTAAATGGAATTATTTAAATTAATTATATTATTAATTAATTTAAAGGGAAAATGAATTGGAATCGGTTAATGAAATAACTGTGTTTTGAGTGGATAAAATCGACCGCTTTTAATTGGAATTGATTTTAAATTAGTTTATTTGAATTAACCTAATAAAATAGTTTAATGAATATTGTTTAACTTTAATAAGATTTTTAAAAGGGAATTCATATTTATTTTAGTAAATAAAGGAATTAACTACTGAAGTAGTTAATGATCGAAGTAAATCATTATTTTAAAAAATAAAAATTTAGAGAATTACTTTTTAATTGAAATTCATTTAAAAGGTAGTTGAAATTAAAATGAAATCTATTTGAATAATGAAAGGAGTTATGAACAGGTTTTATTTTAAAACTGTGTTTTATGACGAAGTCATAAAAGGGAAATTTAAGAGATAGCTTAAATAAATGTGACTTAACATTCGAATTAAGTAAAAAGGGGATTGAGAACAGAAAGGGTTAGATTAAACAAGAATTTATTTAAACAAAGGTTATAAAAGCGATGAGGTGTTATATCGTTAATTTCAAATTAACATTACTGAATAATGGGGTTAAGTAAAATTGGGGAATTGAAATAAAGAATTTCAAGGGGGTAATGACTGAATGGATTTGAAAGGAGATTGGTAAAAGTGAATTTGGTTAAAGAAGAAGGTTATAAGATTTGTAAACAAATCCGAATTTTAAAAATGAATTTGTCCAAAGAGCTAGAGGTTAAAAGTGGTATTTGATAAGCAATTTATTTAATTATTGAATTAAGGAATAATAAGGAGGAAATTTTCAAAAGGGTAGAAGGTTTTATGAAACCGTATCTGAATAAAATAGTAAATGGAATTTGTGTGGATATAAGAATGAAATATTGGTTTACAGCTCGTATCTATCTTAAGTTATGAATGTTGTTGATCAAGGTCTGAGAGGTAATTAAAATACCCCAACTTGAACGACATCAGGATTATTTGAGGAATATATTAGTTGTAATGGTAAAAGAGGTTAGTAATAATGTATTATTTCCATTAGAGTAATAATAGTGCAACGTTTAGTGAAAATTGGGAATATATAAATATATATAACGAGAGTTTCAAAGTAAAAGGGAAATAAAAAGGGGATTGCATGAAGTTATAACGATATTTTCGAGTGAGAAAGAAAACATAAAGTTAAGTTCTATTTAATTAGAATAAGCATGGATTATTGTTTTTAAGTAATGAAATAAAAGTTATTTCGTAACACTATTTTATGAGAAATAGGTTACATTAATTTCCCAGTATTAGATAATAATGTGGCAAATGTTTTGAAAGTGAAAATAGACAAACTGGGAATGATATAGGATTTCCCTAAGTATTAAAAATGAATTCGTTTAAAGAATAATCTCATGTTAAATAAGAAGCGAAGAACTATATCAAAATATTTAAGACTTTTAAAGTTATATTTGTTTTAATTAAAAGGTCAAGGGATACTGAATACTGAACCAGTGAACTTATTGGATTTTCATGACTGAATCACTGTTTATTTTGATATTTAAATAACCGACTATCAAACCTGTCCAATACGATTGTTGGTACGGAAAGATTGGGATCGAATTTATATTCGAAAACCATTCCGACCAACAAATACATGAAGATACCAGAAGATGGTCAAGATGGAGCATTGAAGACCGCAGATTTTCATAAACAGAAGAACCGCTAATAATCTTTGGTTAGCTCCTTGAGATAAGATGTGTTTTTGTCATGGTTGGAATCCACGGATTGCAAGGACTACTCGCTACTAATCAATAGGGTGATTCCTTGGATGTGGTAGGAGGGTGCCTTCGGTTCATCCTGTTCCTGGATGACTTGTATGGATGGATGTCTGGTAGAGTATTTCCAAAGGGATCGCATATATTGATTTCTTCAAACATACGAGAAATGTTTTTTCTCCAGCCAAATAACAAGAGTATTTTTGTGGACGTCAATTAGTGATATCTGGTGGATCTGACGATGTGACATTCAAAGTGAATGGTGACCAGATATTCAAAAAGTAAATTCTGACCTCAAGCCTCACTAACCGGGAAATGACAAAAATCGGGTAGGCAGTATGGCTATGTGGGTCGCTCCCATTAGGGTGTATAATCACCTATCTAGAGAAATTCCTTTTGCTTCTTTAATCTGTTTTGATGTTGTCCATTTCAGAAACGGTGGTTTGAGCCCAACCGTTGGTGATATACATTCAATACACTCAAGCAAAATGAGTGGTCGGTCATGTGTGGGCCGGGTTGCAAGACATTCTTGTTGAACCCAGTGTATTCGCCTCTAGAGATACACTATCGGCATGTGGTTCCATACATTGTCATAGTCGGAATCCAATCTCCAATAAGTTCCCACAGTTTTGATTGTATACTATATATGTAGAGCGTGAGATGCAAGCGTTCCACTAGATTGATAGTTACTTGTATTCACACACTATTATTATATCAGAAAAGATATTGATTTCAAAAATTCTTGGGTTATCGTAAGGTAAAACCGTCCGTATTTATGTGTGAATTTGGTCTTATGATTATCCTTTTCTTTCGAGAATATTTTTGAACTTTAAAATCAAGTTGGATGATCCCCCTTAATAATGTGCGAGTTTTTCTCACTCTGGTTCACCAAACTAACCCAGTGTTTTGTAAATGCTCAGTTTAGACCAGGTTGTACAGGTCCAGGTCATCGGATGTTGCGAAGTCCAGAGACGAGCTGGAGGTGTTCAGACGTATTGTATCCAGTATTTATTCCGCTGTGTTTTGTATATGAGGACAGGTTATTACAACTGTCCAGATATGTGATGTACTCTGAAATTGTAAGTATTTTTTTTAAAGATCTCAGTAAAGATTTATTTCTATATTATATTTTTTTCCGCTGCGATGTGAAACTCTGATACTGTGTTGTGTTGATTCTTCTTCTTCTATTCTAATATTTCTTTCTTACCTCACCCTCTAATTTCTTTCTAATAACCATCCGGTGTTTTCGGTGTTTGGAAGGTCGACATGAGGTACGATAATTGTATTTATGTCGATTTTCGTGGCCGAAAATCCTTGGGTCGCTACAATTTTTATACAGGTTCGGAGCACTGACCTATGTCTAGTCCCAGACTCCTTTTCGAATTTCACTAAGCAACCCTCTCTTCACCGAGAGTAATAGGTTAACACAAATCCGAGCAACCGAACGGGATTTCGTGCCTGAGCAACCGAATAGTTCTTCAATAAATAAAACAAAAGCTCTAACAATATTTGTGTTCTAAGTAACATGGATTAGTCACGATTTGAGCACACCCTTCCTATATTATTATCCTCAAATATGTGAAGTATTTGTGAAGAATTTAAGGAGTTAGATTGCTTTTTAATCAAGAAATATGATTGTAGAATCAATAATTCAAAGTAATGAAAGTAGTATTGATAGCTTTCGAATGCCAAGAGAATAAAGAACTTAGAATCAAAAATTAGAATTAGAATCGATGATTTGGAAAGTGATGTTTTTAGTGTATAAATAGTATACGAATAGTAGTAATTATTCGTGAAGAGTTTTAATGAAAAGAAGCGTCCTTTTCTCTTGAAATTAGTTTAAAACTCTTCATGAAAGGAAGCGCCTCTTCGTTGGAAATAGCAGTTGGAAATATTTAGTTAACTGGTAAAAAATAACCAATCAATTGGTTGAAAGTCGTATATATATAAATATATACACGAGTGCTCAAAAATATGCACTTTTGTGCTCTAGTAAAATATTGACCAGTCAATTAGTTAGTGCCAAAAGGCACAGTTTTGGCACTTGTGTTCCAATACAATATATATATATATATATCATTTTGTTTTTGTGCTATGATATTTATGGAAAGATTTTAATAATATCTAACACAACTAAATCACAATCAAGTAGATAATCAAACTATATCAATTTTTGATCTTCTCTTCTTCCTTGTCATGAATCAAAAAAACATGAACTAACATTTTCCCCCTTTTTTGATTGATGAAAACCTCTTATGGATAGTATTGAAATGTATATTTCTCCCCTTGAATATGTGTTGTACATGAATTTTCTTCCCTTGGGTATACGGCTATATTTTTCCTGTAAAAACTTGTTAGCGTATGTGACAACCGCCACGCACCTCCTGCACTGAACTAATGAAAAAGATGCGTTGTATGGCGTGCCAGGCCAATACAGGATGATCATCAGGGTAGATTAACTCGAAATGAACCAATCATATAACTCACAGTGCATGGATAATATATGATAATAAAATATACAACTGGACATAGTTGTGAAGCATAACTAAACAGAAAATAGAATTTCTATAAAGCCATAGAATCTTGTGCACAATACTTCTCGATACAAGAATCTCTGAATACAATATACCTCACCACATCCCTAAGTGTCTCAATAACACCAACATACAGCGGAAACAGAAAGGAAACAGCTAAAATAGTAGGAAGTAATCATACGCCAGCCTCCTGCTCATCACCGTGCAGCAACATCGACACCAAACTTGTTACCTGGTACTTAGTCTATCCATCATCAAATTGGTGAAAACCCCAAGGTAAAAAGAGGGAAACATAAAACCTTGTGTCAGACAACAATCTTAGTGAATGATAAAATTTCTAACAACAGTTACACATGATAATATGAGTAAAGGTGGATCAACCAATCGATCTGCCCAACAACCAACAAGTTAACACGTGAAAACTATCCATCACATGTTAGTACAGAAAAGGAAAGTACAACCCTAATCCTGCTTCTCTTCAACATCCTATGGTGATAGCCTACCCGAAGAAAATAGAGAAGAAAGAACGCAATCAACCATAGCATCCATAGCATCCAATACCCTAGCTATCACCGACTACAGCCTTGAATCCATTGATAATAAAACATGCTTTCGATAATCAAAAGGGCTAATGGAGAAATCCCGATTCTAGCCTAACTACTATAGGCCATCGTGACTCGTATGTTTGTCTTTTCCCATTCTCGATAGCTAGGCCTATCATAAATACCCATAGTATACGATCTATCAAATCTGATCCTAACAGGCTCTCCTACAATACCTATTCTTTAATTATTCTAGAACACTTAGATTACTAACGATTCCTTGGTACATCAAATATGTCTTAACAACTCGCATATTTCACATTAATATATTTAAATATAATATCGTTAATTATATGTATGTCCAAAAAGTCACTTTGTGCATATGAATGAATTTGGACTCGAAACCACTTCCATTGAGTTCAAAATGCCATTTACGACTTTTTTGACTTTAAACATCGATATGTTTCGAGATAGTGAAAATTGGGACTTCGGGTAGGGAGTGGGTTAGCCAACTTAGCTACTTCCATAAAGCCTCCCACAACCCCTCTTCCTCTCATTCATTCCTAACACTTAAAAAAATGGGGAAGGGATATGAAAATTAAAATTCCCTGAACTCTAGCTTGATCTTTGGAATCCATTTCATATTAAAATCAAGTCCAAATCCATAGAGAAGAGAGGTATGCTCAATCTTTACCTTCTCCAACTCCAACCCTCTTCAATTTATTATGATTTTATAAACCTAATTCTTAGGAAGTTGGTTTGTTTTGTGTATAAATTGAAGATTCGTGAGTAATATTGGAAGAGATGTTGATCTAGCTAATTTTTGCAACCCTTTTAGCTTCCTTAAGATCAAAGGCGAGTACTTTTAGAACTCACATCTATGCCTCTAGCTCTAAGCCTATCTAGTGTTCCTATGGCACATTTGTATTGTGTATGAAGTGTGTAATTTAGTTTGATTGGAGTAAACTTTCCGTTTTATGAGTTTTGAACTCGATTATATAAATTCTAATGTAAAATCTTTGTGTACATTTGATTCTTATGATAGTAGTGTTTCGGCAAAACCATTAAGGTCTTAATTACATTTCTATAAAGTTAATAGCCTTCGATAATTGATCGAATGCGATAGAAATCGACTTGTCCACAAGGCCAAGCCTTTTTTCCCAACAGGCTGGTAACCTTGGTCCTGTTAAATTTAAAGTCCGTTGGTAAAATGACCGGGCGACTGGTCAATTTTGGACCAGTCAACGGGTGTTTTTTTTTTGCAGTAGACCAGTGGAGACCAAGGTTAACTGTATAGGTTGTTTCAGTTTTATCCTTGGCCGAGTTTCAAACTGTTTTCTCTTTTCCTCTGACTTTTTAGTTTCTCTAATCCGTGTATTTCAGCAGCTCAAATAGATTGACTTTCGATTTGATTCGTGCTAAACAAATTTATAATTGATAGTCATGAGATTTAATTTACGTTATTAAAACATTAATTCTTAGTTCGATCGCTATTTCGATTGCTATTACACGTGATTTGCTACTTCGAAATTATATTGAAGGGTTTTTAAATTACTAATATATATCAAATCTTGTACTAAGCGGTTTCTAACTCTACTTAATTATATGAAGTTATTTTACCAATTGGTTTCTAGTCCGACTTATGAAGTTATTTTATAAACTAATTTACAAGTCTACTAGTATATACTGATAAACCTTTTTCTCGTTCGTATGAGAATTCTAATTAAATGACTTAGTAAAAACAATGACTATGAACCCTTGCATTTGCTTCGACGGCTAATTCTTTGACTCATTCGATTGAAAACCATGGAAATGACCATCTTTTGTTTTTAGTGGACTGTACGACTTGTTCGTAAATATTCGAGTAGAGCTATTGGTTATGGGACATATAACTAAACTCTTATAATTACTAGCCTGGAGTAATTTGCACTGTCTTGGATCAATTGTGATCTTTTCATGATTTTATTACTTTTGATACTCTTTTAGTCATCTTGAGGAGCTTCGATTCACTAAGAGACTTCGCTTCACTCCAGCGGGGTCGCGACCCACTGTCTTCGAGCCATCTTGGTAGTTCGGTTCAACATATAGGCTAGTTACCTAGAGATCATGTCTCATCTCAATGCACATGTTGGTTGAGTCTTCGGACTCCCACGTTGAGTCTTCAGACTCCCATCTCGAGGCTTACCCCCTTGTTTTCTCTGTGATTTCTGAATTTCTTGTTTTTTATTTATGGAATCTGAGATTTATTGATATTAATTTATCAATCTTAGTTTTACTAGACATATATGAGCTGTCAATTTCCATATTGGCATTAATTTATCAATCTGAGTTGATTGATATCATTTTATCGATCTGAGTTTCATTGACATTTAAGTTGTCAGTTTTTGTATTGATATGATTAATCATCTCCTTGAGTAGCTATATAATTTTAAATGAGATATTCTTTTATAGCTCTGATATAGATTTATGAGATATATTATAGGCATTCTTGAGTTCCACCATCGTGTGTGTCACTTTTAATATATATTTACATACGTACATTTATTTATATCAGTCATTATATCCTAATTTATGGGATAAGTACAACTAGACTGATCCGTTTATTTTTTATCTTTGTGTAAATAATACTCGGGTCAGACCGAGGTATTTCAGGTGATTCTTCTTGACTCCGGCAGGGGCTATCCTAAATTTTTGGGCAAACTAATTTAGTGTTATACTATTTGGTTTATATGTATATGAGAATTTTTTGTATACATGTTATTTTGAGTAGCCTTGTACCTATTCTTTTGTTGTATAGAGGATCGACTAAGACCACTATCTTGTATTTACACTTATGTGTTATATTCATCTCTATTTCCGCTGTAGTGATTCGAATAACTGTGTTTGACTCTGATCAATCTGTTATGTATTTATTTGTTTCCAAATTATATAAAGCCATTGTGTAGTAGATTTTGACTTGAATTAGATATGTCGGATTTCCTCACGAGACTTAAAAAATAAGACCGCATTTTCTAATATGTTTAACACTCATTCAAAGGTAATATACAGATGGTTGCTCTTCAACGGCTTTATTCTTTGGGTTAGTTTACATCATTGCTTGAGATGACCTTGGCTAACATGAGTATAGAGGTAGGGCGTTACACTATCCTTTCATCTCGGTGACTCAATTCATTCTCAAACCATTCCATTATCATCCATGATTGACTCTCATCCTGTCAATCCATCATCTCACTAGATCGTATATCAAATCACGACCAGTGTCACATCATTATGGCTCCAACCACTCCATCGCGAGTACACAATCGAAATAACATAAATCTTTGAGTTGCACACCATCCACATGAAGTCCATTCCTAACCAAACTTCACCAGCAACCTCATGAAGTCATCACAATCATTCCCACAAAGTCGCGACACCCCACGTGCCACCCTTATGGGTCGGCACCGACCCATATACTTAGCCTATATTGGATAAGTAGCTCACCCTGATCCATCCATGCTTCAAGAGCTTCTTGTCGGTCCATTCTCTTATTGATCCGTCGCTTCTATAGAAAGTTATGTCGGTCCATTCGTCTTTCAAGCAAGAAGTCTTCAAACCATTCAGAACACATCTGATCGACTTGGAAATTCACTAACATCCTCGACTCACCACCATGATGCTACACACCAAGATTCATGACCACACGACCCTCCCTCGTGGGTCGGTGCCGACTCATCATGGGTCGATGCAGACCCATGCAATTAATGCATATATCATTACCCATTTCTTCATTTTCCAGAGCACCTCCACCAAGTTTCGTCTGAATCCAGTCATCTGAACCTCCGGTTTGCTCTGCTCTTTAATCCTATGATTCTACATCAAACGGCCTAACATAAACTCAAGCAATGCAATCAATTCAATCAAAGAAAACAACAATTCAACAATAAATGTTCATACAAATATAAACGAATTCCAATTAAAATATAAACATATCACCATTATGAGATCTAACATGATTTGGAACAAAACATATGAATAAACATGACTAATATAACAATTATCCAATTAATATGATCAAACTAGGCTTCCTGGGGTTTTAAATTTGAATCAAACATATATGATTAGACCTAAGGTGATTTTAACATGAAACATATGAATATGATCTTTATTCACCTATGCGATCCGTAGATTCCGTGTGAGAGATATCTATCACTCAATTAATGCTTGATTTGATGTAGGCTCGATCAGATCAGATCTGGACAGCACTGAAACCCCATGAATTCGATGCAATTGATTGATCTAACCTTTCTTGTTGATGATCTACCCTCTAGATGCAATCCATTATGAATATATATGAAGAAGATGGAGAATTACGGCTTTAGGTTAAACAGAAGAATCAAAGGAGCCCAACCTAAAGTTTAAAATGACGAGAGTAACTAGAATTCTCTACTCAAGTCCCCCTATTTATATCTGATGGTCCTAGGTCTAATGGGTTTGGCTTACCAACCCATTAGCTGTAGACCAGTCTGCCTACCCAATAACTGAAAATTAAAACAGCGATTCCTTCTAAACCGCTGAACCAAATCCTTCATGTAACCACTTAAGAAATTGTAAACCACCATTCTGATCTAATGGAATCGGTCTCAGCACCTGATTCGATTCCTATCAAAATTTATAGCCCAAACTGAAAACAAAAGGGCAAAAAGGTCATAATTAGGTTTGGTAAAAATCATGGACATGTCCCACATCCCCGTGAACGACATATCAAAACTTGGAAATGATCCGACCACCAGAGAAAAATAAAATTATTTTACAACGGGTTGATACATAAAATATGGGTCGTTATATTCTCCCCTTTTAGGAATTTTCCCCTGAAATCCTAAGCAAAGATGAGCAAACAAGATATTTCGCATGCGTACCACCCATGAGCTGCCAACCTACAATGCAATCTAGCACCCAACAATTCATTCATAAAATATCTTATCCTAATAAGCGGAACTTCTAATAGAACAAGACACAACGGCACAAGTAAGGTATGATATCTGGGACATACAACTCAAAGAGTTTTGGATGGGTCAACTTCATACACTCTTCCCTTTCCCAAGTGCAATCGTCATCGTTCTCACTCCATTGTACCTTAACTAGCTTAAAAATATTCCTCTTAAGTTGTTTAGTGTCATTCCCTACGATGCGAAGCGGCCTTCGAGGCCTAGAAACTTCGGGCTCGACTTCAAAACCTTCAAGCTAATCTGGAGATACCGTAACATTCCAGTTGTGGACGAACTTCCATACAAATGATACATGAAGCACATTATGCACTCTCACCATATTCTCAAGTAAGTTTAATCTATAAGCGAGCTTCCACATACTCTCGATAATCAGAAATGGCCCAACAAACCTTGGCACCAACATTCCTTTCTTTCGAAAACCAATGGTATTCCTTAGAGGCGAAATCTCAACAAACACCATTTCTCCATCTGAGATTTCCAAATCCTTACGTCGCTTATCGGATGTCGAATGAGTTCAACACTATTTGATGTCTCTCTTATCATAACTTCTCACCAGTCTTTAACTAACAAGATGGAGAATTACATGACCTACCGTACAACGTCTCGTACGGTTCCATCCCAATACACGATTGTAACTATTATTATAAGCAAACTCGACTAAATGTAGATGACCTTCCTATGATCCTCAAAAATCTAGCACACAAGCTCTGAGAAGGTCTTATAATACTCGATTAACTCTTTCAGTTTGACCATCTGTTTGGGGATGATACACCATACTCAAGCATAGCTCGGTTCCCAAAATCTCTTGCAAACTTTTCCAAAATCCCCTAGTAAACAACGAATCTCGATCACTAAATATACTCTTCATAATTCCATGGAATCGAACTATCCATTTAAGATATAACTCAGCCAACTTTGATGCCATCCTAATTGATCTGACAAAAATAAATCTTGCGCTTTTTGTCAAACAATACACAACAACCCAAATACTCTCATTCCTTGTCTGTGTCCTAGGTAATCCATCAATGAAATCCATCGACACTTGCTCCCATTTTCTTGTAGGAATTTCCAATGGCGGTAACAGTCCGCTCGGCTTCTTCTGCTCAGCTTAACCAACTGATAGTTCATACATTTCGAGATGAATTTCCCGACATTCCTCTTCATGCCTTCCCAGTAGTAGACTCATTTCATATCTAGATATATTTTATTATTGCCAGGATGGATCGTCAACCTAGAGTGATGACATTCCCTTAAAACTTCATCTAGCAGACCATATATGTCAGGAACAACCAATCGTCCATTCTTACGAAGCCAACCATCTCGATTGACTTCGTAATCCTTAAATCCTTTGGGATCCACTCTCATCTTTAACCCACGAATGATTTCCACAATTTCATCATCTTGTTTCTGGCTTATGCTAATCCTTTTGATGAGAGTTTGCTTAATCGACAAGCTTACTAACATTTTTGGCTCTAATTCACAGTGAGATCTAAAATTAGTTCGACCAAATACTCAAGATGTTACTATTCCGAAAACATGGCTCGAAAACTTGCATGTCTTCTACCGCTTTACCTTTTCCTAGAGTATATATAAGCTATACCAAAGTTGTACGATGCCAAAAACTCTAACCATCGTTGCTGCCAAAGATTCAAATCCTTCTGAGAGAAAAGGAACTTCAATGATTTACGATCTGTTGACAAATCAAATCTAACTCCAAACAAATAATGTCTCCATATTTATGGAAAAATACTATCATCGCTAACTCCAAATCGTGAGTCGGATAATTCCTTTTGTGTGGCTTCAGTTGTCGACTCGCATAAGCTACAACTCTATCATTCTACGTTAACACTGCTTCAAGTCTAGTGTTACATGCACTGTTATATACTACCATCTCTTCGTTTCCATTTGGCATAGTCAACACAATAGCACTTGTCAATCTCTCTTTCAGAATTCCAAAGGCTTGCTCACATTCGCATCCCACATGAATACTCGATTCTTTTTCATCGACCTGGTTAATGGTGTATCTATATTAACAAAATCCTTGATAAATCATCGATAATATCCTACTGTACCAAGGAAACTCCTAACATCTATAGCATTCTTGGGTCGATCCCAATCTTGTATTGTTTCCACCTTAGCGGGATCCACCGCTTTCCCTTGTGTTGACACGACGTGATCCAAAACTCTCACTTCTTCCTTTTAGAAGTGACATTTTAGCTCTCATCTGATGTTTCCATAATATTTCTAAAGCAATTCTCAAGTGCGTCTTATGTTCTTCCTCATCCCTTGAGTAAAGCAATACGTCATCCATGAACACAAGCACGAACTTAATTAACTGATCTCTAAAAAGTAGATTCATAAGATCCACAAAATATGCCGACACGCTAGTCAATCACAACGACATCACCAGCCCTTCATAAAATCCGGATGGTGTCCTAAAAGCAGTCTTCGGCACATTATCCCTAGCCACTCTCAACTGGTGAAATCTCGTTGAAAAATCCATTTGGGAAAACACCATTGCTTCATGAAAATGATCGAACAAGTCATTTATTCTCAACAATGGATACTTGTTTTTCTTAGTCACCTTATTCAGCTCATGATAATCCACACATAATCACAACGATTCATCATCCTTAGTTGCAAACACGACTGGTGCACCCCATTCAAATATGCTTCTCTGAATGAATCTCTTACTCAAAAGATCGTTCACTTGCACCTCTAACTCTTGATGTTCCGTATGCACCATCCACCTAAGAGGTATAACCATAGGTTTGACTCCATCCACTAAGTCAATTCGAAACTTGATCCCACGCTGCGATGGAACCCTCTGAATTCGTCAAACACATCAAAAAACTCTCGTACGATTGACATAGGTGACAACCCGTCCCATGGAACCACAAGCGAATATAAAAAGCTAACTGGAACTCCATGCTCTGGTATACAACGTATCACAATCATTCTGTTACATCCCGCATTTTTCATATCGAAGGAGAGTGAAATATTTTATTTAATTCCCTGAGGGTTGGATCATTCTCATATTTTGAGATGTTGTTTATGGGGATTGGAAATGTATCCAAAAATTTTATCAATTTTATTTATGACCAATTTGCCCTTATCAGTTTTGTACAAGGCATAACTTTTGGCTTGGATCAAGTCAGGTGATGAGGTCGATTTCATTAGAAAGGAAATGGTGTTGTCAATTCCATAGAGTGGTCACAATAAAGATTTGGTTTAGCGGTTTGGGAGGAATTGTTGCTTAGTGCTGCACAATTTATGTACAGGTTTTGCTAGTCATTAATGGGCTGATTTGTTACGGCCCCTAGTGGGATGGTTGTTAGGATTGTCTCGCATGGTATGAAGGTAGGAATGACAGTTTGAATAAATAGTCCTATATTATGGAATAAAATTGAAGAAGTGGAGTATAAATATGTGTTGGTAGGCATGTAACATTAGGGATTCCTTTTGGTACAAGGATGTTTTTGTCAACTCATATGCGTGCGCCCTATGCAAAAGGTAAGGGGGCAACGTTTCGACCGTCATTACATAACATTGGTATCAGAGCCGAAGGTTACGGACTGGGCCATGCAGGTAAGGCAGTGCTCTCAAAAGATACTCGTAGGATGCGAGTCAAGGGGGAGACTGTTAGAATTGTCTCGCATGTTATTAAGGTAGGAATAATGGTTTGAATAAATAATCCCACATTACGGAATAAAATTGAAGAAGTGGAGTATAAATATGTGTTGGTAGGCACATAACATCAGGGATTCCTTTTGATATAAGGATGTGTGTGTCATATGTGTGCGCCCTATGCAGAAGGTATGGGGGCATTGTCTCGACCGTCATTACATAACACTGGTGGGAGGCTATAAATAAGGGTTAGAGGCATGGATAGAGGGTTACTTTTGTTCATTCTCTAATTTGGTTTAGCTCGTGATTCCCCTTGCTCAATCAAATACAACTTTCCTCCATTAAAATTCTAGATCTATGCAAGAAGATTGATGATATACATCAGTGAAGTAAGATTGCATCAAATTAAGAGGTTCGAAGAGCATTCTTCACTGTTCAGATTGAGAATTTTCTAATTTCAAGATATTTTGAAGAATTGGTAAGTGATAAGCATCTCTCACATGGATTCAATCAGGTATTTGGGTTGTTTGGTCTGGTTCTCATCATTTTAAGTGTTTTCACCAATATCTACATCATGGTAATTCTTATGTTAATTCATATGTTTATGCAAGTTTAGATCCAGTATTTTGTTATTCATTGATTTATCATGATTTAGTGAGTTTCATATGGTTATATGATGAATAATTATCGTTTTAGTGTTGTTAATGATTTCAGAAAGTGTTGATAGTTGAATTGGATGATTTGATCAAGATTGGAGGTAGATTTTTCAGATCTGGAGTTCGGTCGTTTTTGCATGAGTCGTTGATGATGATGTGGCAGGCTCAGGTCGTGTGGCTTGTTGCTCAAGAAATGGATGGGTCGAAGGTTTCGGGTCGCTGGAGTCCAGGTCGTTCGAATTAATGGCCTCGGGTCATTCGTCTTCAGGTCGTTGATGATAAGGCACGATGTCAGGTTGTTCAATCAAGGGTCGCTGAGCATCCAGGTTGAGTCAGGTCGTTTGGCCCTAGGTCGGTTATGGCATGAATTGGGCTATTGGACTCATGTGTCGCTAAGGTTGGGTCGCACACACTTAGGTTGGCTGAGGGAGATGGGTAGGATATAGTGTGTGATGATAGGTTGGTGCAAATGAGTCAAGTCGTTAGCAACCTGGTGAGTTTGAGTCGTTGGCGTGCATGCATGAAGGCAACGTGATTGGTCATTGCTTAGTAAGGGTGATAGGTTAGTCGGGACCTAGAAAAAAACGACCTAGTGAATGGTGAACCAAATGATGATATTTTTTGGTTCGGGAATGAATGTGACTTCGAACTGTATTCTAGTAGGAATGTTCGAAGTGTTGTGGTGTGATCGTTGATCATCATATTGCAACGAACATGAAGACGACTCAAGGTGGTGAGCTCGTGGATAATGGTTGCTCGAGAATTAGCTTAAGCTTATGAATGGTCATCAGGTTGGACGACTAGAGATACTGAAGGCCGAGGCATTATCGGTGTTGTTGGTTCTAGCGGACTCAAAAAAGGGGTATAATAGGGATGCCCAAAAGACTGGAAGTAGCTATTCGAGTACCCTAGGCCGCTCGACGGGTCTAGATACGTTTCATCGTATGGCGTATGGGTTTTTCTAGAATCGGGGTTTACCATTAGACCTTGACGGATGACAAGGTGTTGAGCCGGTCATATGATTAACGATGGTTTCAAAGCAGGATTGGCGGTGATATCTAGAGTCATGGATGAATGATTGTTTACTTGTATTGTCTTGGGAAGATTGTTTGACATCAAAGGTGATATCTCTTGGGTGCATGTCTGATGTTGGTTTAAGCCTTTGGGGCTTATGCTTGGGCGATGTCGATGTCGATTAGTATAGTTTATGCTTGATAATTGGTTGCCATGAACGTACTATTATTTCTTCTTGGTTGTTATAAAGGCTATCACTGTCAGATGTGGGGAAGATGGGTGTGAGTTCTTCTTTATTGTTGTTGGTAGATTGGTCAATTTATCTACCTATTCTCATATACTTTATTGATGATGTTACATAGCTGTTTTATCGCTCACTAAAACTATTGTCTAACTCAAGGTTTTATGTGTCCCTCTTATTACCTTAGGCTGTTCATCCGGTTGCAGAGGGGCAGACTAAGTAGCAGGTAACATGTGATAGATCTTGATTAGGATGATGCTGCTGAATGATGATGAGCAGAAGGCTACCGTATTATTTTCTACCATCTACTATTTGTTGTTTCAGTTGTTTGATGTATTCTCTGAGTGCTTGTTGTGAGACTTATTGTACAGACTCTTATAGTGTAATCCAAGGTTGTATGGATATTTCATGATGATATGAAAGTGTTTTAGATTCTTCTTAATTCTGGTTCACTATTATTGCTTGTTGTATATGTTCTATTATATTTTATCCTTGCGTCGTGAGTTATACGACAAGTTCCTCTTGTGTTGTCCTACCCTTATGATCGTCCATAGCTGTCTAACACGTCTTTCATTGCATTATTTACCTTCTTAAGTGCAGGAGTTGTGGGCGGTCGTCACATTTGGTATCAGATCTCTAGTTATCGATTTTTGCCAAAGTTCAAAGACGTAATTTCGCATGGGCGACGTATTTGTATATTTCTAATGGATGTATACTATATATTAGTGTGCAGTATAATAGTGTTTGAACTCCATTTGAAGTTTTTCTTGTGCATGGACTAATCATTCTATATTGTAGGTTTAGAATGAGTCGTTGACCATCGAGACAAGCTACTAGGGAGGAGACTATTCCTGTAGGCGGTATACCAGACTATCCAGCTATGTTCGAGGCCCTGATGGCAATGATCATGAGGAGGGTATCTGCTTAGGAGACAGACGCGGTAGATGTAGGTGTTCAAGTGCAGGTTCCTGGGGCTGTGGACTTCGCAAAGTTGTGTAAAGACTTTACCACTTAGGAGGGAACCGGTTTGAGGGGAAGGAGCCGATTGAAGAGATTCAAGGGTTGATTGATACTTGCATTCGGATATTTGGTGACTTAGGAATTGAAGATGTGACTAAGAGGAAGCTTGCATTAAGACAACTATAGGGCAGAGTTATGGATTGGTGGGACTCTGTCACTCTAGATACTCCTAAAGATGAGATTTCATGGGAGCAATTACAAGTCAGGTTTGAGACGAAGTTTATCTCTATTGTTCAGAAGTCTATTCTGATTAAGAGGTTTGTTGAGCTTAAGAAGAATGGTCGACCAGTGCTTGAGTATGTTTTTGATTTTTAAGCTTTGTTGAAGTATGCTCGTTAATATGTTGAGACTCCTTATCATAAGAACGAGAAGTTTGTCTTGGGCTTGGACAAATATATTGGGAATCAGCTAGTTGATCTTCTAGATGTCGCTTATAAGAGTATATTCGAGAAAGCTCTAAGACATGATAGTTTGTTTCCTAAGGAAGATACTGTTGTTGTAGCTAAGGAAGAACTGAAATCACAATAGGGTGGTAATAAAAAAAAGAGGAAGCAACAACAGTAGGAAGGAAAAGATGGCTAGAAAAAGTAGAAAGGGGAAGTGACTTGCTTTAACTACTGGTAGAAGGGCCATTATTCCAAGGATTCTAAGAATCTGAAAGTTGAAAAGAAGTGCTTTAAGTGTGGAAAGCCTGGGCATGACAAGAAGGATTGTCCAGAACTAGCTAAGAGTAGGAAAGTTGTGAATGCGCATGCTTTAGAAGTTGTGTCGTCGTCTTTAAGGGCTCCTACAATAGAGGAGAAAGGAAAGAGTGTCGACGTTCAAGATATTCTTTCCGTTAGAAATGTTTTTGTTCGTGTGTTGTTCAATACTGGAGCATCATATTCACTCATTTTTAATTAGCTTTTGTGCCGCTTGGGTTTGGAACCCAAGATATGTGATAGACCTTTGATTGTGACTAATTCAGTTGGGGTTCATCCACTTTATGTATGATTTGTCGTGATATGGTGTTTTCAAGTCATGGTTGCTCCTTTGTATGCGACTTCTTTGTTTCGAACTTCGCTGAGTTTGGAGTTATCTTGGGTATGGACTAGCTTAAGAGGTATGCAGAAAAAGTGGATTGCGAGAAGCTCGAGGTGACGGTCGGGAATGTGGAAGGGCGAATGGTTGTGATTCGATGTAAACCCGAAGATGGTGTCATCGTGAGCTATTTATATTCGCTTGCGATTCATGGGAATACTTATCATTGTTGCCAATCGCAAGTGAGTTTAAAGATGTCTTTGACGAGGTTAAGGGGTTACCACTGCATCGTGAGATTGAGTTCAAAATCGATTTTGTCGAGGGTGCTAGACCTATCTTCATGCCTCTTAGGTGGATGGCACATAAGGAACAATGAGAGTTAGAGGTGCAATTACGTGACCTATTGGGAAAATGATTCATTCAGAGAGATGTGTTCAAATGGGGTGCACTAGTTGTGTTTGCAACCAAGGCAGATGGATCTTTGAGATTGTGTGTGGACTATCATGAGCCAAATAAGGTGACTAAAAAGAACAAGTATCCATTGCCGAGGATAGATGACTTGTTCGATCAGCTTCACGAGGCCAAGGTGTTTTCTCAGATGGATTTGGCAACGGGATTCCATTAGTTTATGGTGGTGAAGGATAGTGTGCCAAAGACTGCTTTTAGGATATCATCTGGTTTCTTTGAATGGTTGGTGATGCCATTTGGGTTGACTAACATGCTAGCTTATTGCGTTGGTCTTATGAATAGGGTTTCAAAAATTTGTTGAGCAAATTCGTGCTTGTGTTTGTGGATGATATTCTGGTTTACTCTCGGAATGAGGAAGAGCATAAGACACACTTGCGAGTTATTTTGGAAATATTGCAAATGCGTCAGCTAAGAGCTAAGTTTTCGAAGTCACCTCTGGAAGAGAGAAGTGAGGTTCTTAAGCCATACTTTTTCTAGAAATGGAATAGCGGTTGACCCTGCTAAGGTGACAACAATCCAGGACAGGGATAGACTTATGAATGCGACGAAAATTTGGAGTTTCCCTGGGTTGACGGGATATCATCGTCGTTTTATCAAGGATTTCTCCAAGGTATTTGCACCATTAACAGGATTGATGAAGAAGAATCAAGTGTTCACATGGGATGCGAAGTGTGAGCAAGCTTTTGGAATTCTGAAAGAGAAACCGATGAGGGCTCCTGTTTTGACCATTCCGAGTGGGAACGAAGAGATGGTTGTATATACCATTGCGTGTGGTACTGGAATTGGAGTAGTACTAATGCAGAAGAATAAAGTTGTTGCCTACGCGAGTCGACATCTAAAACTGCATGAAAGGAATTATCCAACTCATGATTTGGAATTGGCAGCGATCGTGTTTGCTCTGAAGATGTGGAGACGTTACACGTTTGGATTTCGATTCGAGTTGTTTACGCATCACAAGTCATTGAAGTATCTTTTCTCCCAAATGGATTTGAATCTTCGACAGTAAAGGTGGTTAGAGTTTCTGGCATCATATGATTTTGGTATAGTTTATACTCCTGGTAAAGGTAACGTGGTGGAGGATGCGTTAAGTAGAAGACATGCAAGTTTGGGAGTAATGTTTTCGGAATGGAAGGGTCTCGAGTACTTGGCAGGATTTGATTTCAGGTCTTAGTGTGAAATAGAACCTGGATTGTTGGCTAGCTTATCAATAAGACCTGCTCTCATCAAAAGGATTGGCGAGGGCCAGAAGCGTGATGCAAAGCTTGTCCATATTATCTAGAAGTTGGAACCAGAGGATAAGGAATTCGAGGTCGATCAGAGGGTTGGCTTCGAAAGAAGGGACGACTGGTTGTTCCTGATATCGACGGACTAAGAGATGTGGTTCTGAGGGAATGTCATCACTCAAAGTTGATGATTCTTCCAGGTGGTAATAAGATGTATCAGGACAGGAAGCGATCTTACTACTAGGAAAGGATGAAGAGGGATGTTGGAAAATTCATTTCCAAGTGCATGAACTATTAGTTGGTGAAAGCTGAACAGAAGAAGACTAGCGGATTGCTTCAGCCATTGGAAGTTCCTACATTGAAATGGGAACAGATATCAGTGGACTTTATTGATGGACAATCTAGAACCAGGGTAGGAAACAAAGGAATTTAGGTCATCGTGGATCCTTTGACCAAAAGTGCAAGGTTTATTCTTGTTAAATCAACAAGGACAACATCAAAGTTGGTTGAGCTATATATAAAATGGATAATTCGATTCAGAGCATAGTGAGTGATCAAGATCTATTTTTTACGAGTGGATTTTGGAAGAGTTTGTAAGAGTTTGGGAACCAAGTTGTGTTTAAGTGTGGCTTATCATCACCAGACTGATGGTTAAACCGACAGTGTTAACCGAGTTTTCGAAGATCTCCTAAGAGCTTGTGTATGGGACTTCAAGGGATCATGGAAAGACCATCTACATTTAGTTGAGTTTGCATAAAATATTAGCTATCAATCGAGCATTGTGGTGACACCATACGAGGCGTGGTATGGTAGACCGTGTAAGTTTCCGACATGTTGGTTAGAAAATGGAGATAAGTTGATACTTGGGCCATATATGATTAGAGAAACATCATATTGTATCGAGATCATTCAACAACGAATGAAGGTAGTCCAAGATCGTCAGAAGAGTTATGCCAATAAGCGTCAAAAATATTTAGAATTCGATGTTAGCGACATGGTTTTCGTGAAGATTTCGCCGTTAAAGAATGTTGTTCGGTTTGGAAGCAAAGGAAAGTTAGCTCCAAGGTTCTTTGGACCATTTTGGATAGTTGAGTGGGTTGGAAAGCTCACGTATAGATTGGATTTACCCAAGAAGATGTCGAGCGTGCATAATGTTTTCGATGTGTTGTTTCTACGGAAGTGTATGCATGATTCGAATGTGTTGGTTTATCCAAAACAATACGAAGATCTAGAAGTCGAGACCGTAGTTACGATACCTCGTAAGCCGCTTCGTGTGGTAGGGAATGACACGAAATAACTTAGGAGGAAGACAATTAAGCTAGTCAAGGTACAATGGAGCGAGGATGACGAAGATTGTACATGGGAGGCAGAAGAGAGTATGAAGTCGACCCATCCAGAACTCTTCGTCAGTATGATCCATTAATGTCGTATCACCTTACATCATTGTAACATGTACTATTTTGTTAGAATTCCATGTGCTAGGTTAAGTCTATGGATGCATGACTTGATGGATGCAAGTTTGGATGATAAATTGGTTGTTCATGGATGTTAGACATGCAGAATTGCTTTGGTTGCTTGTGTTTGCTTTGGATTTCGGGGTCGAAATTCCTAAGGGGGAGAATGTATTAACCCGCATTTTACATATCGAAGTGTAACAACCCGCCTTTTTTTGCTCAATTTGTAACATCCCATATTTTCTGTATATTTAAATTTAGATTTAAAATAAATAAATGGGATAATTTTTGGAAAAATCAAATTTTGTTGATTTTGATGATAATAATTATTGAACTGAGCATATATATATAAAATGTTAATTTAACTTATATTTGTAAATGTTGTAATGTGAAATTAAATATTTTGATAACAAATAAAATTTGGGTTGTCTAAGTTAAAATAGGAATCCAAATTTAATTTGTTAAATTGTGAAATTCTGAGTTGATATTACAATTGTTAAAGATAATTCTAGTCCATTTATTTATAATTGAAATATAAATTTAAATGGATAAATAAATTAATTCGGGAACATGAAATATGTGGGATTGATTTATAAAATTCTATTTAAGTTATAAATTGACTTAAATGGGATTTTATAAATATTTAAATTGAATTAAAACAGTTAAATGAATTTTTGAGTGTTTTATTAATTAATTAATAGTGGAATTTAGTTGTTGTGGCGACTATCTCAGAATTTGACGAAACTGGTCACATCGGATCCGGAATGGGGAATATTTGTAGAGTTTCAAATTTTGTCGAAATCAGGCTTGTCATTTGATCGTACTAAAGAAAAATGTGAAAGGAGTCAATATAAGTGGATAATTGGTTGTTTCTTACATTGGGCCTTCTATAATTATATAAATAAATTTCATATCCACTTCACCAACCATTTTCATTCATGTATACTTTTCCATCTGCTTCCTTCTTTCCTCTCATGGCATAATAAAATTTCTAACACTAGATTAAAAAAAAAATTAAATTTTGAAAATCAAACCTCCTCAAACCATAGCAAATTATATATCAAAACAAAGCTCTCGACGATACGAAGCAGCTGGTATGATTTATTTCAACATGCAGTAAGCAAATTCGTTGAAATCAGTGGTCAAAGTGGTTAATTTTTGAAACTCTAAAGCTTAAATTGGGGGTTTTCAATTTGGAGGTTAATCGCAGAAATTGGTATATGGGTTTTGAAGAGGAGGATGATACAAGATCAACGGTGGATGGCGGCATCGTCTGAAAGTCGGTGAGGGGGTCAGAATTGGTAGTTTAGGGTTTCGGAGGCTGGGTTTTTGCAGGCGTAGCGCGAGCTTCTGGATTCGCCGGAGATGGTGTGTAACGACCCGCATTCTACGCATCATAGGATTGTAGAATATTTATTTCTTTCACATACGAAGTCGTATGGTCATGTAACTTTGGGAGACGACTATTGGGGTCATTTCCCATGTTCATGATTTTTCCCGATTTTTAAGTGACCATTTTACCCCCAGTTGGTACTGTTTTGGCCATAACTTTTGATTGGAAAGGAATTTTGACCTGAAACCACTTCCATGGGCTCCGGATGATGGTTTACAATTCCGTAGAGTGGTCACATTAGCCAAACGGACTCACCGTTTGGGAGATATGGCTGAAACAAGTTTCAGATAGTGAAAAACAGCTTAATTGGGCTTAACCGGGTGATTAACAACTAGGCCCAATGGGGAATTTCGGGATTAGGGTTATGAGGAGGCTGAAATCAGTTAGAGAACGATTTTATTTTCATTTTTCAGCCTCCACTTTCATTCTTGAACCCTAACAATGGCCGCCAACATCTAGAAATATCCCCAAATCACTTTCTAATTAAGGATTAAGCCTAGCAACATCAAATCAAGGAGAAATAGCACCAAATCAGTATTAGAGCTGCTGTTAGACATCAGTATTCACCCAAACCAGCGAGGTTTCAGTTCTGAAAATTTTATTCGTGGCCAAGGTGAGTGATTTGTATAGTTTTGCACTAACTACGGTTAATTAAGGGTAATTAGTGAAGATTAGCGAATTTATACACTAATAAATTCTGGAAAAATATCTATAAATTCGACAATAATATTTTATGCCTCTGGTAGGAATTTGGTTTGATTTGGTTAAGTTTTGTTAACCCTATGATTAGTTTTGCTTAAACATGCTTAAGGGAAATATGGGATTTTGGGTATATTTGATCCATTTTACATGCTATAGTTATTGTTTTGATGTTTGTGGTTGATGTTACATGTTGCTATGACTGTATGACATGATTCGTGATTGTCTAGAAGCATTAGATTGGTTGAAAACGCCGTCGAATGGCGTAAACAGTCGCTGGAATGAGTTGCAGGAATTTGGTCGATCCGGACTGGATCGGAGGGAGGAGCCCGAACCGAACCGACCAGGAGACCTCCACACGAACCGATGTTCTGGAGTCAGGTAGCCTCGCGAGCTGAACTGAAGGAGCATATCCGAACCGAACCGACCTGATGCTATGGAGCTAGAATCCCGAGCCGACCCGATAGAGAAGCTTTAGAGACCCGACCCGATCCGATTGCTTGGGAAGAAGGGCCGAACCAGAGGAGTTTTCCATGAAGCCAGGAGGTGTGGACTCCGATCCGAACCGCTGGAGGAAGATCACCCCGATCCGACCTGAAGCAGAGAGGAAGGTTGAGCTGGAGATTCCGAACCGATCTGATTGCTTAGGGAGGAGTATTCCGATCCAAACCGAGGAGCTTATGACCACGACCTGAAGTAAAGTAAGGTGAAGAAATGAAGACCGGTCCGGAGAAGAAGGTGATGACCAGAACCCGAGATGCAAAGGAAGTCCAAATGAGGAGCTTTGACTCAGAACCAGTTTGGAACCAATGAGTGAGATTCATGATTGGGCTTTGCTGCGGGACGTGTGCAAAGGGGTTGTCGATGTCTGTAGCTTTGAATCACTATGTGTAGGGAGTACGTGAACGGATTCAGGGCCACAGTGGCCTAGGTACGACTAAAGGGGCTATAGACCAATGAAGTGGGGTCATTTGTAAAGATTTGGTCATGACTCCATGTGGTAAGCTTGGTAGTAGCAGTAGTTGTACAAGTCGAACTCCGTCACTACTTCGATGAGTCTAGTGATTGACAGTGGTGGACATCGTATGCTTTACGCACTGAGTGAGAGATGTGAGGATGGTTGCTATGGTTGATATGTTTTCCCATCATTATGACATGCACACCCTCACCCCCGTTCTCTTTACACCATCTGTTTAGAGGCACCTTAGAGTATTGTACGATATGTAGTACTAACTCTTTGGTTGCAGGTCCAGGTTCAGGTTCAGGTATGGTTTAGTATACCTGTTATTGTTCTGTCTAGATGCTTATCGCTCATACCAGACTTTTTGTCTGACCCAGAGTTTTATGTCTCTTCTTATTACTCTGGGTGCTCATACGAGCAGACTAGAGACAGGTTAGCTGGTGATGCGCGAGTAGCTGATTCGGAGGCGAGCAGGAGGCTTCCACGTATGATACATATAGTATTCTCCCTGTGTTGTTGAAGATCACTGCTTGGGCATTAGTAGTGCATCTTCTAATTTAGCTTTCTTTATCTTTAGAGATAGTTTAAAGTTGTAATAATCATGTTGGATCATAAGCTGTATTTGGATTTCCGCTGCTCTGATGATGATGTCGATGTTGGTTTTAGTTATCAGCTTATGCACTGTCTCACCTGTTTTATGTCAAGTATGTTATTATTATATTTTGTTCCATGCGCTGTGAGACATTCTACAGGTTCCTCGTTAGTTAATTCTCTTCTTTCCTTTCTTTGACGACCGTTCCGTGCTAGTCGGGTATGTGTACAGCGCACCTTCGGAGGAAATGCAGGCTGGTACGGGGCGGGCCGTCACACTTGGTATCAGAGCTCTAGGTTGCGTAGTTAACCTAGGGAAGTTATCAGCGAGAGATAGTATACGTATATGAGAGCGCGTATTTGTGATTACTTTGGTTTTTAAAAGCTATATATATGTACTATTAGTAGTATAAGGATGAAGTCGTACTGCACTAGCACCACTATGGAGATGGTTAATCGTTTTCTCTGTGCAGATTAACCGATGAGCCGATACGCAAGGGGTACCGGTAGAGGGGCCAATAATGGGAATGCTGCTGACATGAGGACGATGTTTACTGACCTCATGAGAGAGATGCTTAGGGATGTGCAGAGAGCAGCTCCCAATGGTGGTAATGGTGGTGGTCCAATCGTGCAGGCGCCGAGGGCCGACTTCGCCAAGCTGAATAAGGATTATACTAGTCTTGGTGGGAAGCCGTTCCACGGAACGGAGTCAGCTACGGATGTTCAGGATTGGTTGGATAGTTGCGAACGTATCTTCGAGGATTTGGGTATCGAGGATGCGATGAAGAGAAGGCTAGCATTCAGTCAGCTGCAAGGACGGGCAACGAATTGGTGGAATGCTATAAATGCAGCTACTCCCGAGGATCAGATTACTTGGGATCAGTTTAAGGCTCGCTTTAGCGATAAGTTCATTCCAGCTGCTCAGAAGTCTGTGCTGTTTAATAAATTCTTAGAACTCAAGCAGAATGGTAGAGATGTCTCGGAGTATATTGCTGAATTCGACACTTTGTCGAAGTATGGGTTATCTCTTATTGATACTGCCGAGAAGAAGAATGAGAAATGCATAACTGGTTTGGATCAGTACTTGAGGGAAAGGCTTATTAACCACATTGATGAGACATTTGAATCGATTATGGGGAAAGCATTGATATCAGAAAGTCTCTACCCTAAGCCGAAGACTGAGGTTGCATCTGCAGAGGAGCCAAAGCCACAAGCAAGTGGTGGAGGCAAGGGTGGTTCCCAGAATAAGAGAAAGCAGAATCAGACTAAGGATGGTCAGAAGAAAAAGAATAAGCAAGATGTTGAGTGTTTCAGCTGTGGTAATAAGGGCCATTATGCTAGTAATTGTCGGGCCAAGCCAGCGGATATGAAGTGCTTCAACTGTGGCCAAATGGGACATCACAAGGACAAGTGTCCGCAACCCCCTAAAGAAAAGCAAATGGTGAAAGCACATGCCCTTAATGCTATTCCTTCTTCGTCGAATGCCCCAACCGCGGCGGAGAAGGGAAAGAATGTCGTCATTCAAGGTATGCTTTCTGTTTATGATGTTCCTGTTAGAGTTTTGTTTGATACCGGGGCTTCCAGTTCTTTCATATCTAGTGACCTGGTAGATAGGTTGGGATTGGAGCCCGAGATTGTCGATAGACCTTTAGTAGTGACGAACCCGATTAGTGGTTCAACTAACCTTAACATGATTTGTCATAATGTGGTTTTATCGAGTCATGGATGCATGTTTGTTTGTGATTGCTTTGTTTTGGGCTTTACTGGGTTTGGCATTATTTTGGGAGTAGATTGGCTCCAAAGATACTGGGTGGTGGTAGACTGTGAGGGCTTTTTGGTGACAGCTAGAGCGGACGATGGGCGGAGGGTAGTGTTTGGTGGTCTACCCAGTGAGGGGGTAATGGCTAGTTTTCTAAATTCCCTCGACATCCCGCATAGTGAGTTGTCAGGTTTGCCCGTGGTTGGCCAGTATCCGGATGTCTTCGAAGAAGTGACCGGGCTTCCACCACATCGAGAGATCGAGTTCCGTATTGATTTGGTGAAAGATGCCAGATCTATAGTGATGCCACTTCGTCGTATGGCACCAAGGGAGCAGCGAGAGCTCGGGTGCAAATCAGCGATCTTTTGAAGAAGGGATTTATCAGAAGGAGTGTTTCTGAATGGGGAGCACCAGTTGTGTTTTCTACCAAGGCGGATGGTTCCCTTCGTTTGTGTGTAGACTACCACGAGTTGAATAAAGTGACGAGCAAGAACAAGTATCCTCTACCGCGGATAGATGATTTGTTCGATCAGTTGAGTGGCACGAGAGTATTTTCTCAGTTGGATCTCGCGACAGGTTTTCATCAGCTTAGAGTGGAAGTTGAGAGTATAGCTAAAATGGCATTTCGGACGCCGTCTTTATTTTATGAGTGGTTGGTCATGCCATTCGGGCTGACCAATGCCCCAGCATATTTTGTGGATCTTATGAATAGGGTATTCAAAGATCAGTTGAATAAGTTTGTCCTTGTGTTCGTGGATGATATTTTGGTCTACTCGAGAACGGAGGAAGAACACAAGGAACATTTAAGAATAGTGATGGAGGTGTTGAGAAAACACCAATTGAAAGCAAAGTTTTCTAAGTGTCACTTCTGGAGGAGGGAAGTGAGGTTCTTGGGCCATGTTGTTTCAGAGAATGGTATCGTCGTGGATCCTGCGAAGGTAGCTACGTTACAAGATTGGTCTACGCCCAAGAATGCAATGGACATAAGAAGTTTCTTGGGATTAGCTGGATATTATCGTAAGTTTATCCAAGACTTCTCCAAGATAGCAGCACCGTTGACCCAGTTGACCAAGAAGAATCAAGCTTTTGTCTGGGATGAAAGGTGCGAGAATGCATTCAAGAGTCTAAAGGACAGGTTGACGTGTGCACCAGTGTTAGTCATTCCTAAGTGGAATGAAGAGATGGTGGTATATACGGATGCCTGTGGTACCGGACTAGGTGCTGTATTGATGCAAGGCGGTATGGTTGTAGCTTATGCAAGTCGGCAATTAAAACTGCACGAGAGAAGATACCCTACCCATGATTTGGAATTGGCAGCGATCGTGTTCGCGTTGAAGATGTGGAGACACTATCTCTTGGGAGAAAGATTTGAGTTGTTTACAGAACATAAGTCGTTGAAGTATCTTTTCTCTCAGAAGGATCTAAATCTCCGGCAGCAAAGGTGGTTAGAATTCTTAGCTTCCTATGATTTCGACATCACATATACACCGGGAAAGGGCAATACGATGGCTGATGCATTGAGTAGGAGACATGCCAGTTTAAGGGCTATGTTTCTAGAATGGAAGCAAATGGAGTACATCGCTGGATATGATTTCAGACCAAAGTGCGAGTTGGATCCAGAAATGTTAGCAAGTTTGACGATCAGACCCACTTTGATTGAGCGGATTGGTTCCAGTCAGAGGAACGATCGTAACCTATTAGAAATCATCTCAAAGTTAGAGATAGGAATCGACGGAGAGATGAACAAGTATGGGCTTGATCGAGATGGATGGCTTCGAAAGAATGGAAAGCTAGTTGTACCCAATGTCAATGGAATGAGAGATGAAGTGCTTAGAGAATGTCATCACTCAAAACTGACTATACATCCCAGTGGTAATAAGATGTATCGAGACATGAAGCGGACATACTACTGGGAAGGGATGAAAGGAGATGTGGGAAAGTTTATATCCAAATGCATGAACTGCCAGCTAATTAAAGCTGAACAAAAGAAGCCTAGTGGTTTGTTACAACCATTAGAAATTCCAGAATGGAAATGGGAACAAGTGTCAATGGATTTCATTGATGGGTTACCAAGGACTAGATCGGGCCATGATAGCATTTGGGTGATTGTGGACCGATTGACCAAAAGTGCAAAGTTTATACCCGTCAAGTCAAACAGGATGGCAGCTAAGTTAGCGGAACTGTATATAAAGTGGGTAGTTAGATTTCATGGGATACCCAAAGGCATTGTGAGTGACCGAGATCCGTTGTTCACTAGTGGATTTTGGAAGAGATTACAAGAGGCGTTAGGATCAGAATTACATCTCAGTACCGCATACCATCCTCAGACCGACGGACAAACAGAGAGGGTGAATCGAGTATTAGAGGATCTCTTGAGAGCCTGTGTATTGGATTTTGATGGATCATGGGATGACCATTTGCATCTAGTAGAGTTTGCATATAACAATAACTATCAGTCCAGTATTGGTATGGCTCCGTTTGAAGCTTTGTACGGAAGACCATGCAATTCACCATCATGTTGGTTAGAAACTGGTGAGAAGTTTGTGCTTGGACCGGATATGATAAGAGAAACATCAGACAAGATTAAGGTTATCCAACAGCGAATGAAGGCTGCCGAAGATAGGCAGAAGACTTATGCCGATAAGAGGAGAAGAGATTTAAAGTTCTCCATTGGCGACTTGGTGTTTGTCAAGATTTCTCCGTTGAAGAGCGTGATACGATTTGGCAGAAGAGGCAAGTTAGCACCAAGGTTCGTTGGTCCATTCCCAGTTCTTAAGCAAATTGGGAATTTGGCATATAAAGTTGAATTACCAGAGAAGATGGCAGGAGTTCACAACGTATTTCATGTTTCCCAGTTAAGGAAATTCGTGCACGACCTAGATGTGACTATTTCACCTGATCAGTTGGATGATGTCGAAGTTGAACCCGAGGCGATTGGGAATCGCAAGCCTATGCGTATTGTTGGGAATGATACAAAGCAACTTCGAAGGAAAGCGGTGAATCTAGTCAAAGTTCAGTGGGGCGAGAATGAGAATGACTGTACTTGGGAGACAGAGGAGAGCATTAGGAAGACGTATCCAGAACTCTTCGCCTGGTAAGATTTTACCTTCGATTTATTCTTTCCGCATGCTAGGATAGGCTTGTTTTCTTGTTTTGCACGTTTGATTGTTGTATGTGGCTGGTAGGCATGCGGGATCCTTTGTATGTTTTGGGTTAAGGAATTTCGGGGACGAAATTTCTTAAGGGGGGAGAGTGTAACGACCCGCATTCTATGCATCATAGGATCGTAGAAATATTTATTTCTTTCACATACGAAGTCGTATGGTCATGTAACTTTGGGAGAAGACTATTGGGGTCATTTCCCATGTTCATGATTTTTCCCGATTTTTAAATGACCATTTTACCCCCAGTTGGTACTGTTTTGGCCATAACTTTTGATTGGAAAGGAATTTTGACCTGAAACCACTTCCATGGGCTCCGGATGATGGTTTACAATTCCGTAGAGTGGTCACATTAGCCAAACGGACTCACCGTTTGGGAGATATGGCTAAAACAAGTTTCAGATAGTGAAAAACAGCTTAATTGGGCTTAACCGGGTGATTAACAGCTAGGCCCAATGGGGAATTTCGGGATTAGGGTTATGAGGAGGCTGAAATCAGTTAGAGAACGATCTTATTTTCATTTTTCAGCCGCCACTTTCATTCTTGAACCCTAACAATGGCCGCCAACATCTAGAAACATCCCCAAATCACTTTCTAATCAAGGATTAAGCCTAGCAACATCAAATCAAGGAGAAATAGCACCAAATCAGTATTAGAGCTGCTGTTAGATATCAATATTCACCTAAATCAGCGAGGTTTCAGTTTTGAAAATTTTATTTGTGGCCAAGGTGAGTGATTTGCATAGTTTTGCACTAATTACGATTAATTAAGTGTAATTAGTGAAGATTAGCGAATTTATACACTAATAAATTCTGGAAAAATATCTATAAATTCGAAAATAATATTTTATGCCTCTGGTATGAATTTGGTTTGATTTGGTTAAGTTTTGTTAACCCTATGATTAGTTTTGCTTAAACATGCTTAAGGGAAATATGGGATTTTGGGTATATTTGATCCATTTTACATGCTATAGTTATTGTTTTGATGTTTGTGGTTGATGTTACATGTTGCTATGACTGTATGACATGATTCATGATTGTCTAGAAGCGTTAAATTGGTCGAAAACGCCGTCGAATGGCGTAAACAGTCATTGGAATGAGTTGCAGGAATTTGGCCGATCCAGACTGGATCGGAGGGAGGAGCCCGAACCGAACCGACCAGGAGACCTCCCCATGAACCGATGTTCTGGAGTCAGGTAGCCTCGCGAGCTGAACTGAAGGAGAATATCCGAACCGAACCGACCTGGTGCTATGAAGCTAGAATCCCGAGCCGACCCGATGGAGAAGCTTGAGAGACCCGACCCGATCCGATTGCTTGGGAAGAAGGACCGAACCATAGGAGTTTTCCATGAAGCTAGGAGGTGTGGACTCCGATCCGAACCGCTGGAGGAAGAGCACACCGATCCGACCCGAAGTAGAGAGGAAGGTTGAGCTGGAGATTCCGAACCAATCTGATTGCTTAGGGAGGAGTATTCCGATCCGAACCGAGGAGCTTATGACCACGACCTGAAGTAAAGTAAGGTGAAGAAATGAAGACCGGTCCGGAGAAGAAGGTGATGACCAGAACCCGAGATGCAAAGGAAGTCCAAATGAGGAGCTTTGACTCAGGATCCAGTTGGGAACCAATGAGTGAGCTTCATGATTGGGCTTTGCTGAGGGACGTGTGCAAAGGGGTTATCGATGTCTGTAGCTTTGAATCACTATGTGTAGGGAGTACGTGAACGGATTCAGGGCCACAGTGGCCTAGGTACGACTAAAGGGGCTATTGACCAATGAAGTGGGGTCATTTGTAAAGATTTGGTCATGACTCCATGTGGTAAGCTTGGTAGTAGCAGTAGTCGTACAAGTCGAACTCCGTCACTACTTCGATGGGTCTAGTGATTGACAGTGGTGGACATCGTATGCTTTACGCACTGAGTGAGAGATGTGAGGATGGTTGCTATGGCTGATATGTTTTCCCATCATTATGACATGCACACCCCCACCCCCGTACTCTTTACACCATCTGTTTAGTGGCACCTTAGAGTATTCTACGGTATGTAGTACTAACTCTTTGGTTGCAGGTCCAGGTTCAGGTATGGTTTAGTGTAACAACCTGGAAAATACGAGCCAATTTAAAAATTTTAAATAGGTTATTTCAAAAGAATTTGAACAATTGAAATAGAATATTTCAATAAAATAGTGAATTAGAAATAGTGAGTCAGTTTGAAAATTTGAATTCAAACTTTGACTGACTGTGCAGGGTGGAAAATATAACAGATTTTAACGAAACCAAAAATATTTGAATCTGTTTATCAATACCTTTCTAACGAATCTGAGAAATCGAAGTTTCATAACGGGAATCAAAAGTTATGGCCGAATGAATTTTCAGAAAGGTCGTTATATAGAATATATAGCCCTGGAAAATTGATATTTTGCAAACGACCTCGGAATTCGACGAAACGAATTTTGTTGGGTCCGGGATGTCAAACTATTGCTAGGTTTCAAATTTCATAATTTTTGAAGCTAGTATGTGAGCGTGGCAAAAGAAAATGTGTTTGGTTAATTTTTGTTAAATTGGATTGACCAGAAAATGGCCATTTTTCAAACGATCTCAGAATTCGACGAAACTAGTTTTGTTGGGACCGTAGCGTCAAAATATAGCTAGATTTATTTTTCTGGAATTTTCGAATCAGTTTGTGGCCCTGGCAAATTGAAATGTACGTACAAAGTTAAAAATTAAATATTTTATACTTTAATTTGAAAAATAACTGACTGTAACAGTCGAATTGGCCAACGAAACATATCTCATTGTGTCCGGGATGGAGTAATTAGCTAGGAACGACAGTCGTTGGGTTTGAATTGGTGTCCGTGTGGTGAAACACTATTTAAAAATTTATTAAAACTATGGGGCCAATCAGAATTTTCCTTTCATTATTTTAAAAAAATAAAAAAAGTCAGAAACCTTTTTTTTCTCTCCCGATCGACGATTGACATCGTTCGCCGCTTCCCCTCCAAATCGCCGCCGCCACAGGCGATTTCAGCCTGCGCAACCACCACCAGTCGACGCGCCTCTCTCTCTTCTTCCAATCCGACCCAAGCTCCACCCCTATCGCCGCCTCCATCGCCAGTATCGACGACCCAAAGTCGAACGCTTCCCATCACCGCCACGTGCGCCACCGACCACCGAACCACCTCAAACCACCCTGCGTCGACTCCCCTCTCCTCCCTCTTCCACGTCATCACCTATGATCATCCTATCGTGCCTCGGTTTTCGCGAAAACTCCAACCCTAGTTTTGAACCATCGAGAAAGGTGAGTTCTATTTGATGTTTGAACTTTGAGAAATCATATCTTTATGGTTTGTTGACGAAATTCGATGAAACAGGAAACATCGGGACTGCAAGGAAGCTCTCTACAACATAGAAGAGACCGCGGATTTTTCTGAGTCACCTACGATTTTTAGCACTCCGAAAACCAATGTGAGAAATCTAAATTAAATGAATTTGAATGGAAAATGTCGTGTATAAATTATATAAGAGAAATATAAATTACACACGTGTTGTATACCTCATGTACATGCGTCGTGTAAGCTATATAAGCGAAGTATGAATTATACATGCATAGTATAATTGATATATGTGTTGAAATGCAAGTGAAATATAGCAATAATATATATATATATACTCCCCTCATCCACAAACCATGGACGATATTTATTGTTGTGAATTGGTGTGAGATATTGGATGAAAAATGTGAATGGTTGAATAATTGTTTGTGGTGGATATTGATTGGTTGTGGTTGAAAAATACCCATTGGTGATTGAAATGAATTGGAAATAATTGTGGAAATAAAAATAAAACATGCCGCTTGCGTGCGAATTAGATGCATGAATCCCCAGTGTCAAAAACCGCGAGGTTTTAAGGTAGAGCGAGGAGCCGTACTAGGGACGGTGCTGGTTTTAACTACCTTGCCGTTATGCTGCCGAAATTTTGAATAATAGACATGTGTTAGAATTATTTTCATATGTTGAAATTATCTTCATGCATTGAAATTAAAATCATGTGTTGTAACTATGTCCATGTGTGGAAATGTTCATGTGTTGAGAAGTGATGTGTGAAAATTAAATTCATGTGTGAATGAATGAAGTGTTTAAACAATAAAAATCACATTTTTATAATACATATGAAGTATGTAAAATATTCTCCATATATATAAATTGTTTCCACAATAAAAATTTCATCTTTCTATATGAACAACATATATAAGATATCCATGTGTGGAGGTGCTCATGTGTTGAGTAATGTGTGTATTAGAAAAGTTCATGTGTTGAATAAAAAGATCGAACAATAAAAATTACATTTTTATTGAAATTATAAAGTGTTGAAAACATTCATTTGTTGAATAAACATTTTAAATGATAAAAATATCATTTTTATCATATATGTGATATGCTAAAGATATGCGAGCGTTGAAATAAATATTTGTGAAAGTAATATTATTTTTAACATGCATAGGAACTAAATAAAATAGTCATGTGCTGAAATATATTTTAGTTCGCCGAAATTATCATCTTTGAAATGTGAAGTGTTAAAAATAGTCACTTGTTCAAATAAATATGCATGAGTTGAAATATTCATTAATTAGTTAATGATATGATTTTTGCCTATGCATGCAACATTAGAATGAATGGTGTTTTTAAACCAAAGTGAATCAAATATGAAGTTGAATGGAAATTGATAAGTGATAAAAAATGCATATATGTACCTGCATATTTATTGAACAGGTTATAGCAAAGAGGCTAGAGAAGAGGAATAAAATTTTGTGCCCGACAAATAGGTACACGTTTACTGTTTTGTTTGGGTGATGATTTTATGAGCCTATTGGCTAGCCGCT
The DNA here is from genome assembly GCA_030737875.1 of Allium sativum. Lineage (NCBI taxonomy): Eukaryota > Viridiplantae > Streptophyta > Magnoliopsida > Asparagales > Amaryllidaceae > Allium > Allium sativum. Next base: position 1,054,416,193 of record CM060922.1, read on the forward strand.
TGGCTTTTTCTTTTTTCTTTTTGACATGAGACGCCCGTGTGGCTATTTGGGAATTTTCCTAACCCCTCCCGTACAAAGGAGGTTATGGCGAAATTTTCCAAAATTTAAAGGCGTTAGTGAAATATTTGAAGTGAAAACGATATTGAAATCGTCGAATGAACTATATTTATATAAATATAAATAAAATTAAAACGAAACGTGGCCGTGCAGTTCGTGTTTTGAAACCGTGATTTCAAATGTCTAGTGCGGGAAACCATTGGATTTTCCCGAAACCGCAACCGTTGGGTTCGCCTTGGAAATATCTTTCCAACGACACCAACTTTGTAAAGATCCGACGGTTGGATTGTCTAGAATGTTTAATTCAAATCTGAAGAAAAACAGCACCAGAAACGATTATATATATATATATATAATTAAATCGAATAACGACGCTGTAGTTCGTAATTTGAAATCGTAACTTCAAACGACGAGTGTGAGAAATCCGACCATTGGATTTTCCCGAAACTGAAACCGTTGGATTCGTTTTGAAATGTAATGATATAAAATTTGTGAAGATCCAACAGTTAGATTTTCAGATATGTGTAAAACAAATATAGTGAAAAATAGCGCAAGTGCATCGGCACGACCTGAATCGTCGTTTAATTAAATATCGCCGTTTTAAATAAATTAAAATGGCGATATATCGTTATAAAATACTATAGACGATATAGAGTGGAAATAAACCAATTTTGTTGTGTTTGCTTGATATGTGATGGTTGAATGTATTTAACATGAAAACTATAACTAAAGAACTGAAATGTGAATGTTGAATAGTCCAACCATGTGATAAATTGATTTGAAAATCTAAATATACGTGGGTTATTTGAAAAGGCCGAGTTCATCTCATTTCAAATAATCGATCGACGTTGAGAAGTCGAAGAGTCGAAGACGGTTGAAGACCGACGATCTTCACATTGGATGGATGGGCGCTACTGACGCTCGTGATTGGAGTAGCTACCGTGAAGGAGCTGAAGTAGTAGCCGTCCAGACATACTATTGATTGTACGGATATGCGAGGAATTGGTGCCTCCGGTTTCGTTCAAACCCAGAACGGACTTGTAAATGGACTGTGTGTCTGACATTGGATTTTGTTCTGTGCTGATTGCTCTCTGTTAAATATATATCTGTTTGGCGGCGGAGAATTTATTCTTTTGCTTAACGCCCTTCTCTGAGACGTACGAGCTCAGAGGTTATGTATTGATAGAAATCAGTCGCATGGAGTGGATTGCCTGTGTGGCATGCCTAAGTGGCATATGATTAAGGCTTCTGTTGCAAAGCAAAGTCTTGTGGTTGATGATCAAAGCATGGTCTTTGTGACGTAGCTTTGTGTATAATGTGAATTCGCGAGCCTCACACCCTATTATGAATCAAAAACGGGAGACGGACCGCTGGGAGAGCACGACGTTTCTTTCTAGCTAAGGTGGTGTCAGTGACCTAGCAGTCGTGACATTATATATACTTTTCACCTGTGTGGTTGTTGGAATGCGAGGCGCGTCGATTATAGGTCTGTAAGGACCGGGAAATGTGTGTTTAGGAATAACTAATCCTCAAAAGTAAGAGAGGACCGGCCCAGCCGATTCCAAGGACATAGTGGGGTCCTGGGACATTTGCTAGAGTGTCTCGAATCGGAGAGGAGCTTGCCCCTTGCCTCGACTCATGAAGGAATCCAATTTCCAATACGAAATACGCGGATGTGATTGTATTACTAGTACGGCGACATAGTAGATGGTAGTTATGCCGCCTAGGATTGATATTTATGATTGAATTTGCTTTTGAAACATATATGCACTAGTAATAATATCAAACACTTTTGTTTTATTCGTATGAAGCATTTTTGGCCATTATAAGATAAAACTCTATCCTCCGGCTTGCATTGCATTGTGTGATGGGACCTGAGTCTTATAATGGCTTCATTTTATAAAAAGCATTGCGATGATTTAATCATTTACTTTATTTCATGCACTAGCACTCATTGGAGTAAACCCGTTCCGCGAAAGTGGCGTGGTCCTTTGATTTGCCTTATTATTGTTGTTAATAAGTTAAGTAAATTTCTCATACCAGTTCCATGACTGACTCGTTGCTTGTTTCACCTTGCAAACTCGGGTGCCCTCATTTTCACACGGGCAGCCTAGTTACAGGTATCTGGTGCACTTTTGGCTCATGGCGAGGCTTGACTACACCGTGCTGACTTCGACTCTTTCCGCCATTTTAGTATATGTATTATGATTCCGCCATTGGCGATGTAGACTGATATTTATTTTGTGTACTCTTTATGTATGATTCCGCCTCTGGCGATGGTGACTGATTATGTATTATTATGCACTAAGTTGTATCCTGCACTGTGATCTCTGATGTGGTGATATCTATATGAATCCGTTGTCATATGTGTGTAAATTATTCTATTTTATGTTATGCTATTATCTGTGATCTGCTAATGATGATTAATGTGTTATATTCCAATGATTATCCTTAACACCGTGTAACGGGGTTTTGGGATCGTCACAGCTGGTATCAGAGCTTTGGTTAACCTTAGTTCTGGAGTCTAACACATTAAACACTTCATCAAAATAGAATCAGTAGTATTCTAAGGTGAGTAGCTCATTAGAGATTGGACTAGTAAAGTCCTAGAATGAGCCAAGCAGAATAGCAAAAACCATTTGATCAGTCCATCGTTATCTTTCCTTAAATTTTCTACTTAACTATGCAATAAGTTATCGTTTCTGTAAGCTGACTCTTTTCTTGCTTATACAGAATTTGAAAAATGGCTACCCGAGCAGTCGCCGCTAGAGGAGGCCGTGCTGGCCGTGGCAGAGGACGGGGAGAAGTCCCAGTCGAAGAAGGACCCTTGATACAACCCCTGACCGCTCAATACTTCGAGTTGGACCGCGTAGCTAAGAGATACAAAAACCTAGGAGGCAAGACCTTCTCGGGAACTGGCACAGTAATAGAGGCCCTTGCATGGCTCAAAACATGCGAGAAGGTGCTAGAAGGCTAAGGCTTGGAGATCAAGATAAAGCTATTATGGGTGCCTGGCTTATGCAGGAACAAGCTGAACTATGGTGGGAATCTCTCACTGCCGGGAATAGAGAAGCTGGAAGAACCTGGGACGGATTCAAAGAACTCTTCAAAGAGAAATATGTCCCGGAACAAGCCCTAGAACGCATGCACGATGACTTCGCCAACCTCCAGCAGGGGGATCTTTCAGTGCAGGATTATCTGAATAAATTTACACAGTTGTCACCCTATGCTCCGGAGCTTGTCGCCACTGCAAAGTTCAAAAATAAGAGGTACATCCTCGGGCTGAAGCGACAGTATCATGATAGAGCCATGGCCCACGTCAAGCTGGGATTTAATGAATTGGTGGAAATGACGTGCAACTACGAAGACCTTGACCAAAGGCACCTGGAGTAGGATCGCGCTAAAAGCCAAGCCGGAAACAAACGCAAGCCTGCGGTGAATCAAGCTGAGTCAAGCCAAGCAGCATCCTCGAAACCACAGACTGGCAGGCCGCCAAGAGGAAGTTGCTATAACTGTGGCAAAATGGGGCACTTCTCTAATGTGTGCATAGCCCCGAAGAGGCAGAAGACAAATTCACAAGGTTCAAGCCAGGGCTCTCAGAACCCTCGCTCCTACTTTAATTGCCGCAAGACAGATCATCTTGTCAAAGATTGTCCTTTGCTGAAGAAGGCTGTAGTAGCTCATGTCTATGACGGATCGAGCCCGCCAGCTGCTTCCGATGGAGCAGGTAAACCCGTTGTTTTGGGAGGTACCCTTACAATTAAAAATATTCATGTCTCTGTATTGTTTGACACGGGTGCGTCGCGTAGTTTTATTGCTAGTAACACAGTGCACAAATTAAAGTTAAAACAGAGAAAGCTTAAAGAATCGGTGGAAGTACATAACCCAATAGGGGGTTCTATTATTCTCAGTTCGTGTTGTAAGGTGCCTACTTCTTTCTCCCGATACCAGTTTCCTTTCAATCTAGTCGTTATGGATTTTCCCGAATTCGATATCATTCTCGGGCTTGATTGGTTAACGAAATATGAAGCCGAAGTAAAGTGTGCGGAAAGAATCCTTAAAATTCAAACGAAGCTTAGATATATTACTGTACCATGTCATGGTTCGAATCCAGATAGAAAAGAATTTTGGTCTACATTAGAAGTTATCCCCACTTCCATAGAAAAGATTCCTATTGTTAGAAACTATGCGGATGTGTTTGAAGAAGTCGAAAACTTACCTCTGCAAAGAGAAATAGAATTCATAATCGATCTAATTCCCAATGCCAGACCAGTGGTACATCCAATTCGCAGGATGACTCCGAAGGAAAAAGAAGAATTAGGCGATCAAACTCATCAACTATTGTGGAAGGGTCTAATCAGACCAAGCTTTTCTAATTGGGGTGCAGCTGTTGTGTTTGTCCCAAAGTCAGACGGTACTCTTCGATTGTGCGTTGATTACCGAGACCTCAACAAACAGACGCTCAAAAATAAATACCCCTTACCCCGCATCGACGATCTGCTAGACCAATTAAATGGGGCGAGAGTATTTTCCCGAATGGACCTAGCTACAGGTTTCATCAATTGAGAATAGCAGAGGAGTGTGTTCCTTTGACAGCTTTCAGAGGTCCAGACATATTTTATGAATGGTTAGTAATGTCGTTCGGCCTGTGCAACGCTCCAGCATACTTTGTCGATCTAATGAATAAAGTGTTCAGGGGAGTTCTAAATAAATTTTTCCTCGTATTCATCGATGATATTTTAATCTACTCCAAATCAAAACCCGAGCATGAAAAACACTTAGAACAAGTATTGGAGATTCTAAGAAAGAACGTCTTCAAAGCCAAATTCTCTAAATGTGTCTTCTGGCAAGAAGAAGTGAAGTTTCTTGGCCATGTTGTGTCAAAAAAGGGATTTCTGTAGATCCGAGCAAAATAACAGTGATTCAAGACTGGAAACAACCCACTACACCTACAGAGGTTAGAAGTTTTATGGGGTTGGCTAGTTATTATCGAATGTTCGTTAAGGATTTTTCGAAGATATCCGGTCCGTTAACGAAGCTCACGAAGAAGCATGAGAAATTTAAGTGGACTTCCGACTGTGAAGAAGCTTTCCAGGAATTGAAATCGAAACTGACAACAGCTCCATTGTTTACCATTATTGATGGCAATCAGGATTTGACGGTTTGGACAGATGCTTCTATTAGAGGTCTTGGTGCAGTGTTAATGCAAAGAGGCCAAGTAGTCGCTTATGCAAGCCGCCAACTGAAACCGCATGAGAAGAACTATGTAACTCATGATCTTGAGTTGCTAGCTATCGTTTTTGTGTTGAAAATCTGGAGGAATTATTTATTAGGCGAGAAATTTGTATTGTACACTGATCATCAATCATTGAAGTATTTAATCACCTAGAAAGATCTGTATTTGAGATAGCAGCGTTGGCTAGAATTTCTTGCAGCGTTTGATCTTGATATCCTGTATACGCCGGGAAAGGCTAACGTTGTAGCGGATGCGCTTAGTAGAAAAACCGCAATCATTGCCAATCTTATAATTACGCGTGGATTGATTGATAAGATTTCAGCCCTTCAAAAAGACGATGAATTCATTCAGAGAATCAGTCAGAGGGTCAAGGAAGGAGAAACCACAAGTTTCCGTATTGACGATAAAAAGGTTCTCAGGTTAAATGATAGGATTTGCATTCCAAATATTCCAGGCCTTCGAAGAGAAGTGCTAGATGAATGCCATAAATCCAAACTTTGCATTCATCCTGGTGTGAGTAAAATGTACAATGATATCAAACACACTTTCTGGTGGAAGGCAATGAAGAGGGATATTTCTTTGTATGTTAGCAGATGCCCTACTTGTCAATTGGTCAAGAGCGACCAACAAAAGCTAGCTGGATTGCTGCAACCGTTGGAAGTCCCAGGTTGGAAATGGGAACAGATTTCCATGGATTTCATAGATGGTTTGCCGCGAACCAGGAAAGGTAATGACATCATTTGGATAATCGTAGATCGCTTCACGAAGACTGCCCATTTCATACCTGTCAGATCCAATAGAACCCCTCAAAGTCTAGCACAGATATATTTCAAAGAAATCGTTAAGCTGCATGGAATTCCCATCAGCATAGTCAGTGATAGAGACCTAATATTTGCTAGCAAATTCTGGGAGGCTTTCCAGACAGAATTGGGAACGAAACTGAATATGAGCACCGCTTATCACCCTCAAACAGATGGCCAAACTGAGTGGGTGAATAGAATTCTAGAAGATTTATTGTGGGCTTGTATAATTGATTTTGGTGGGTCATGGGAAGATCACTTGCATTTGGCAGAATTCTCATATAACAATAGCTATCAAGCAAGTTTGGGAATGTCGCCATTTGAAGCATTATATGGCAGACCGTGCAGATCTCCAGCATGTTGGGTAGAACTTGGCAATAGACTTGTGTTAGGACCCAATATGATTAGAGAAGCATCTGATAAAGTCGACTTCATCAAAAAGCGATTGAGAACCGCACAAAGCCGACAGAAAAGTTATGCAGATTCTAGAAGAAGAGATTTGACATTTGCTGTTGGTGACCATGTTTATTTGAAAGTTTCTCCGATGAGAGGAGTAATCAGATTTGGCAAAACTAGGAAGTTGGCACCGAGATTTATTGGTCCCTTTCCTATACTTGAACGAATAGGAACTCTTGCTTATAGGGTTCAATTACCAGATTGGTTGCCTGGAGTGCATGATGTATTTCACGTATCTCAACTTAAAAGACATGTGCATGATCCAGATCTTGTTGTAGAAGAAGCAGCGCAACAGGATATAGACATAACTCCAGAATTAGCAGTCAGAAGAGAGCCATTAAAGATTGTTGGCAAAGAAACTAGAGAACTAAGAAGCAAAAAGGTTCATTTAGTTAAAGTGCAGTGGAGTAGTGATCCTAGAGACTGTACTTGGGAGACTGAGGAAAGCATTAAGCAAGCTTACCCCAAATGCAGAGTGGACATCTCTGACTAACTCCGGTGCAAGGTACCTTTACAATACTTTGCATTTACATTTTGTTTCCTACTTTACTGTTGTTTCCTTTTCGAGGACAAAAAGTTTTAAGTGGGTGAGATTGTAATAACCAGGAAAATACGAGCCAATTTAAAAATTTTAAATTGGTTATTTCAAAGGAATTTGAACAATGGAAATAAAATATTTCAATAAAATAGTGAATTAGAAATAGTGAGTCAGTTTGAAAATTTGAATTCAAACTTTGACTGACTGTGCAGGGTGGAAAATATAACGGATTTTAGCGAAACCAGAAATATTTGAATCTGTTTATCAATACCTTTCTAACGAATCTGAAAAATCGAAGTTTCATAATGAGAACCAAAAGTTATGGCCGAATGAATTTTCAGAAAGGTCGCTATATAGAATATATAGCCCTGGAAAATTGATATTTTGCAAACGACCTCGGAATTCGATGAAACCACTTTCATTGGGTCTGGGATGTTAAACTATTGCTAGGTTTCAAATTTCATAATTTTTGAAGCTAGTATGTGAGCGTGGCAAAAGAAAATGTGTTTGGTCAATTTCTATTAAATTGGATCGACCAGAAAATGACCATTTTTCAAACGATCTCAAAATTCGACGAAACTTGTTTTGTTGGGACCGTAGTGTCAAAACATAGCTAGATTTATTTTTCTGGAATTTTCCGAATCAGTTTGTGGCCCTGGCAAATTGAAATGTACGTACAAAGTTAAAAATTAAATGTTTTATACTTTAATTTGAAAAATAACTGACTGTAACAGTCGAATTGGCCAACGAAACTTATCCCGTTGTGTCCGGGATGGGGGTAATTAGATAGGAACGACAGTCGTTGGGTTTGGATTGTCCGTGTGATGAAACACTATTTAAAAATTTATTAAAACTATGGGCCAATCAGAATTTTCCTTTCATTATTTTAAAAAAATAAAAAAAGTTAGAAACCTTTTTTTTCTCTCCCGATCGACGATTGGCATCGTTCGCCGCTTCCCCTCCAAATCGCCGCCGCCACAGGCGATTTCAGCCTGCGCCACCACCAGTCGACGCGCCTCCCTCTCCTCTTCCAATCCGACCCAAGCTCCACCCCTATCGTCGCCTCCATCGCCAGTATCGACGACCCAAAGTCGAATGCTTCCCATCGCCGCCACGTGCGCCACCGACCACCGAACCACCTCAAACCACCCTGCGCCAACTCCCCTCTCCTCCCTCTTCCACGTCATCACCTCTGATCATCCTATCGTGCCTCGGTTTTCGCAAAAACTGCAATCCTAGTTTTGAACCATCGATAATGGTGAGTTCTTTTTGATGTTTGAACTTTGAAAAATCATATCTTTATGGTGTGTTGGCAAAATTCGATGAAACAGGAAATATCGGGACCGCAAGGAAGCTCTCTACCACATAGAAGAGACCGTAGATTTTTCTGAGTCACCTACGATTTTTAGCACCCCGAAAACCAATGTGAGAAATATAAATTAAATGAATTTGAATGGAAAATGTCGTATATAAATTATATAAGTGAAATATAAATTACACACGTGTTGTATACCTCATGTACATGCGTCGTGTAAGCTATATAAACGAAGTATGAATTATACATGCATAGTATAATTGATATATGTGTTGAAATGCAAGTGAAATATAGCAATAATATATATATATATATATATATATATATATAATCCCCTCGTCCACAAACCATGGACGATATTTATTGTTGTGAATTGGTGTGAGATATTGGATGAAAAATGCGAATGGTTGGATAATTGTTTGTGGTGGATACTGATTGGTTGTGGTTGAAAAATACCCATTAGTGGTTGAAATGAATTGGAAATATTTGTGGAAATAAAAATAAAACATGTCGCCTACGTGCGAATTAGATGCATGAATCCCCAGTGTCAAAAACCGCGAGGTTTTAAGGTAGAGCGAGGAGCCGTACTAGGGACAGTGCCGGTTTTAACTACCCTGCCGTTATGCTGCCGAAATTTTGAATAATAGTCATGTGTTAGAATTATTTTCATATGTTGAAATTATCTTCATGCGTTGAAATTAAAATCATGTGTTGAAACTATGTCCATGTGTGGAAATGTTCATGTGTTGAGAAGTGATGTGTGAAAATTAAATTCATGTGTGAATGAATGAAGTGTTTAAACAATAAAAATCACATTTTTATAATATATATGAAGTATGTAAAATATTCTCCATATATATAAATTGTTTCAACAATAAAAATTTCATCTTTCTTAAATGAACAACATATATAAGATATCCATGTGTGGAGGTGCTCATGTGTTGAGAAATGTGTGTATTGGAAAAGTTCATGTGTTGAATAAAAAGATCGAACAATAAAAATTACATTTTTATTGAAATTATAAAGTGTTGAAAACATTCATTTGTTGAATAAATATTTTAAATGATAAAAATATCATTTTTATCATATATGTGATATGCTAAAGATATGCGAGCGTTGGAATAAATATTTGTGAAAGGAATATTATTTTTAACATGCATAGGAACTAAATAAAATAGTCATGTGTTGAAATATATTTTAGTTCGCCGAAATTATCATCTTTGAAATGTGAAGTGTTAAAAATAGCCACTTGTTCAAATAAATATGCATGAGTTGAAATATTCATTAATTAGCGAATGATATGATTTTTGCCTATGCATGCAACATTAGAATGAATGGTGTTTTTAAACCAAAGTGAATCAAATATGAAGTTGAATGGAAATTGATAAGTGATAAAAATTGCATATATGTACATGCATATTTATTGAACAGGTTATAGCAAAGAGGCTAGAGAAGAGGAATAAAATTTTTTGCCCGACAAATAGGTACACGTTTACTGTTTTGTTTGGGTGATGATTTTATGAGCATATTGGCTAGCCGCTTGGCTTTTTCTTTTTTCTTTTTGACATGAGACGCCCGTGTGGCTATTTGGGAATTTTCCCAGCCCTCCCGTACAAAGGAGGTTATGGCAAAATTTTCTAAAATTTAAAGGCGTTAGTGAAATATTTGAAGTGAAAACGATATTGAAATCGTCGAATGAACTATATTTATATAAATATATAAATATAAATAAAATTAAAATGAAATGTGGCCGTGCAGTTTGTGTTTTGAAACCGTGATTTCAAACGACTAGTGCAGGAAATCCGACCATTGGATTTTCCCGAAACCGCAACAATTGGGTTCGCCTTGGAAATATCTTTCCAACGGCACCAACTTTGTAAAGATCCGACGGTTGGATTGTCTGGAATGTTTAATTCAAATCTGAAGAAAAACAACGCCAGAAACGATTATATTTATATATATATATAATTAAATTAAATCGAATAACGACGCTGCAGTTCGTAATTTGAAATCGTGACTTCAAACGACGAGTGTGGGAAATCCGACCATTGGATTTTCCCGAAACTGAAACCATTGGATTCGTTTTGAAATGATCTTTCTAATGATATAAAATTTGTGAAGATCCAATGGTTAGATTTTCAGATATGTGTAAAACAAATTTAGTGAAAAACAGCGCCAGTGCATTGGTAGGACCTGAATCGTCGTTTAATTAAATATGGTTGTTTTAAATAAATAAAAATGGCGATAGATCGTTATAAAATACTATAGACGATATAAGAGTGGAAATAAACCAATTTTTTTGTGTTTGCTTGATATGTGATGGTTGAATGTATTTAACATGAAAATTATAACTAAAGAACTGAAATGTGAATGTTGAATAGTCCAACCATGTGATAAATTGATTTGAAAAACTAAATATACGTGGGTTATTTGAAAAGGCCGCGTTCATCTCATTTCAAATAATCAATCGACGTTGAGAAGTCGAAGAAGGTTGAAGGCCGACGATCTTCACATTGGATGGATGGGCGCTACTGACGCTCGTGATTGGAGTAGCTACCGTGAAGGAGCTGAAGTAGTAGCCGTCCAGACATATTGTTGATTGCACGGATATGCGAGGAATTGGTGCCTCCGGTTTCGTTCAAACCCAGAACGGACTTGTAAATGGACTGTGTGTCTGACATTGGATTTTGTTCTGTGCTGATTGATCTCTGTTAAATATATATCTGTTTGGCGGCGGAGAATTTATTCTTTTGCTTAACGCCCTTCTCTGAGACGTACGAGCTCAAAGGTTATGTATTGATAGAAATCAGTCGCATGGAGTGGATTGCCTGTGTGGCACGCCTAAGTAGCATATGATCAAGGCTTCTGTTGCAAAGCAAATTCTTGTGGTTGATGATCAAAAAATAGTCTGTGTGACGTAGCTTTGTGTATAACGTGAATTCGCGAGCCTCACACCCCGGTATGAGTCAAAAACGGGAGACGGGCCGCTGGGAGAGCACGACGTTTCTTTCTAGTTAAGGTGGTGTCAGTGACCTACCAGCGCTGACATTATATATACTTTTCACCTGTGTGGTTGTTGGAATGCAAGGCGCCTCGATTATAGGTCTGTGAGGACCGGGAAACGTGTGTTCAGGAATAACTAATCCTCAAAAGTAAGAGAGGACCGGCCCAACCGATTCCAAGGATCATAGTGGGGTCCTGAGACATTTGCTAGAGTGTCTCGAATCGGAGAGGAGCTTGCCCCTTGCCTCGACTCATGAAGGAATCCAATTTCCAATATGAAATATGCGGATGTGATTGTATTACTAGTATGGCGACATAGTAGATGGTAGCTATGCCGCCTAGGATTCATATTTATGATTGAATTTGCTTTTGAAACATATATGCACTAGTAATAATATCAAACACTTTTGTTTTATTCGTATGAAGCATTTTTGGCCATTATAAGGTAAAACTCTATCCTCTGGCTTGCGTTGCATTGTTTAATGGGACCTGAGTCTTATAATGGCTTCATTTTATAAAAAGCATTGCGATGATTTAATCATTTACTTTATTTCATGCACTAGCACTCATTGGAGTAAACCCGTTCCGCGAAAGTGGCGTGGTCCTTTGATTTGCCTTATTATTGTTGTTAATAAGTTAAGTAGATTTCTCATACCAGTCCCATGACTAACTCGTAGTTTGTTTCACCTTGCAAACTCGCGTGCCCTCATTTTCACACGGGCAGCCTAGTTACAGGTATCTGGTGCACTTTTGGCTCATGTCGAGGCTTGACTACACCATGCTGACTTCGACTCTTTCCGCCATTTTAGTATATGTATTATGATTCCGCCATTGGCGATGTAGACTGATATTTATTTTGTGTACTCTTTATGTATGATTCCGCCTCTGGCGATGGTGACTGATTATGTATTATTATGCACTAATTTGTATCCTGTACTGTGCTCTCTGATGTGGTGATATCTATATGATTCCGCTGTCATATGTGTGTAGATTATTCTATTTTATGTTATGCTATTATCTGTGATCTGCTAATGATGATTAATGTGTTATATTCCAATGATTATCCTTAACACCGTGTAACGGGGTTTTGGGATCGTCACACTTAGTATACCTGTTATTGTTCTGTCTAGATGCTTATCGCTCATACCAGACTTTTTGTCTGACCCAGAGTTTTATGTCTCTTCTTATTACTCTGGGTGCTCACACGAGAAGACTAGAGACAGGTTAGCTGGTGATGCGCGAGTAGCTGATTCGGAGGCGAGCAGGAGGCTTCCACGTATGATACATATAGTATTCTCCCTGTGTTGTTGAAGATCACTGCTTGGGCATTAGTAGTGCATCTTCTACTTTAGCTTTCTTTTGCTTTAGAGACAGTTTAAAGTTGTAATAATCATGTTGGATCATAAGCTGTATTTGGATTTCCGCTGCTCTGATGATGATGTTGATGTTGGTTTTAGTTATCAGCTTATGCACCGTCTCACATGTTTTATGTCAAGTATGTTATTATTATATTTTGTTCCATGCGCTGTGAGACATTCTACAGGTTCCTCGTTAGTTAATTCTCTTCTTTCCTTTCTTTGACGACCGTTCCGTGCTAGTCGGGTATGTGTACAGCGCACCTTCGGAGGAAATGCAGGCTGGTACGGGGCGGGCCGTCACATGGTGACTCCGGTACAGGTGGATGAGTCTCGAGATGATGAAGCTAGCGGTGGTGGCCTCGCGCCTTCCGGTGGATGGAGCTCAGAGAAAACGATGGTTAAAGTTGGCTCATTGTCAGGGTTTTCCGTGTCAAAGGCCTGTAGCAGTTTTGAATGGTGAGCGGGAGAGGATGAGGCGTGATGACGTGTCGGCCTGTGAGTGGGTGAGAATATACGATAATTAATTTTGTATTATTTAAAATCTCAACACTAAAATGCTTATAACTTATGCATAATTACTCGGATTTGGACGCGATTGGGTGCGTTTGAATCATGGCGGAATTTCGGACGTTTTGGCACTGGTTTGGCTGCGTTTGGAGTCTGTGAAATTTTGGCCTTTAATTGGACGTTCGATCCACTAAGGACCTAAAGGTAATCACTCAAGAATAACTGAACTATTCCCATATTTATTTAGTTAAATTATGAAATAAGTTGGTAGCATGGTTGTGTTTAATTTTTGATGTGTTGCTTGAATTTGACATGCAAGCGTGTTATTCTGGAATTTAAGTTGATAGCTTGTTATTTCAGTTAATTAAATTTCTAGTTAGAGATCTTGACACTTAGTAATCTGTAAAATGATTAAATTTACAATTTGAATAAATGGTTGTGATGGATGCTTTGGTTGTTTGGTTTCTGAATGGATATTGATATTGTTATGTCCCATTTTCAGTATATGGAGGTGTATGTTTATTGTGATGATTAATCCCATTTACCCTTGATGTTACGGGCATCGAATAAACCCGAGATTAATCAATTTGAAATGGATTAAGAATATGGATTGTAATGATAGATATCTGTGAAACTGATTTGGATTGGAATGATATATATCCACCCCTGAAATATCGAGAAACTAAATTAAGATCACTTGGCCATATTTATTTAAAGAAATATGTTGATACTTGATAAATATATTTGCTTTAAAACTTGAACCTTGGAAGTGTATTGAAATGGTTAAGGAAATTATCCCAAAACAAATGAGGGATATTTTAAATTGGGATTGTATATGATTTGGGATTATTTCATTTAATACGATTTGGAGGTATTCAAAGAGGAAGACTTGAATGTAATAAATTCTCATTGAATTTAATTTTAGGAAATAAAGGTAATTGATGATACTTGGGTTTTTTTAACTCTGAATGAATATATGGATTTGAATCTTCTTAATCGAAGGGTTGGGTTGAATGGTGTTGAAACAGATATGAAAATGAAATGAACTCCGTTGAGATGTGAATATAGATTTCAAGTTTTGATATTAGGAAGGAAGAAACAATTACGGTTTAAAATTATATTTTTAATTTATAAAACTATATATATATGCACCGTTTGTTTACAAATAAGATTATATTCTATTACCTAAAAATTTATTTTAATAGCTTTTGCAATCTATATACTATTTGTTATAAATGAATTTTTCTTATTTTTTTTGTTTTAACTATTTAATAAACTTTTATTTTATGTGTTTACATAGTAGTTTAAATTATCTTATTATACTTTAACTATTTTTACTATATATAAATTTCATACAAAGGTTTTCGTTTATACGTGTTTTCATAATTATATTACATAATTAAGTGAATACGAATCGATTGTAAACGATTATAACATTTCAATGAAAGCATATATTCTATTTGAATATGAATGTATTTCGAACATGAATCGATTTGGAATAATTTGAAATCTTTGGGATGAAATATATTCTATTTGAATATAAGTCGATTTTAAATATTATGGGATTATGATGTAAAGATATTGAAATATATTCTAGTTTGGAATATAATCGGTTTGGCATGATTATGATAATTTGATATGGAATTATATTCTATGTGAATATAAATTTGGTTCGAAACAAAGTATGATATTTTGATATGAAAGTGAACCTTTGTGAAAAGTAAAAGAGCCGACCGATGTGGAAAATGTAAACGTTGGTTGTTAAAGAGACCGGAGTCGACATAAGGCATATTCTCTGTCAGTTTCAATACCACTTTAACAACTGTGAACGTTTTGACGTATCCAAAATGGAATATGATGACTTGAAGGCGATTATTGGATTGAAGAAGATGAACGATGATGAAATAGCCCTGACCTTCGCGTCAGAATTGAAATGACTAAAACAGAAGCTATACCGTGACTAATTGAGGTAGCACCTTTGATCGGACACACTTCTTCGATACTATTTCTATGACTATAATGATGGTGATGATTTAGGCCCATTTATGATTTTTGGGAGTATGTTCCGAGGTGGGCGCTAGTGGCTGCGATGCGTTACCACCGGTCCGGGAGTGCAATTGGTAGAATCCTACCCTGGGCATTGCCTCGAGTGCCTTGTCATATTTATCTATATCGAGCCCCATACGATTTCGATTTATCATTGCCTTCTATGGGGTGCCCTCTGATAACACCAGTACGGTGAATTTACGGTAATGTATAGACTGTTGATGCCTATAAACGGCGTAAGGGTAATATGGTAATCCCGCTTATGCTATTTTTATGATATTTACTTTACTAGATATACACTATCATAATAGCGTATTATACTATGTATGTATTAGTTTAACAGATCCTCGAGAGATGGAAAGATCCTGTAACATCTCTAGAGTTTACCATGAAACTAATGTTATTTCGTATTTTAATTTGACTAATATGAGAATGAATTAGTGTTGATCCGAGTGTTTGTTGTGTTTGCTTTTTATGCAATATGCTCGGGTCAACAGAAGTTTGTAGTTAGCGAAGTTTACCTTGCCTAGAGATCGAAGATGAAGATTTGGTATATATATATCAATTAAGTATGTATTTTCGTTGCATTTATTTCTGCTACTTATTATGTACATTTGTATGTATATGTAACTCTGATAATTATTGAATGTTAAAATCAAATGTATACATTTCAATTGTTTTAAACTACTATGTGTTTATTATATGTTGTCCTTCCGCTGTGAGATTCTGTGACTTGTTTTCTCTTCTTTCTTTCTTCCTTTTCTTCTTTTTCCTTATAACTTCCTGCATTTGCGATTTTTTTGGGTCGACATGTGTGGTTTATTTTCGATTTGAACGGTCAAAAATCTGGGTCGTTACAATTTTGGTATCAGAGCGATGGTTAGCGATAACTGTTGAGTCAACTGTTTCAATGCTTAATTTTGATTAATGACAAGAAGGAGTTCATGATCAACAAAAAGAAGAATTGATGTCTTCATAGGTTAGAGGTTGATTATTTAGAGTTATAAATGTTAAAATCTATCATCAAATAATCATACTTCTCATTGCTTTTAAAAATATTCATGAAAACTCTTTTCTGTAGCAAGTTGACAAAAACATGTCAACAAGTTATTTTTAACTTGTCAACAGGATTTCAAATGAAACATGTCTACCTGTAAAAATTAACCTGTCAACAGCTTTTTAAAGCTAACCGTCAAAAACCTATCTACCTGTACATTTTACCTATCAACAGCTTTTTGAATAACAAAGCATATCTTTGAAGAGTCATCTTCTTTCATGAAAGGTTGCATCCATTTCTCTTCATCAGGAATCATCTCTTTTGAACTTTTCACTAATGATTATAACTTCTCAATCATTATAAATACATCATATTTCATTCATCCAAACCACCGAATTACACTCTCTATTCTCTGATCTATCTTGCATTATTACTTGGCATTCAAAAAGCAATCAAAATCATTATATTATCGTTTGAATCTCCAAGCATATTTAATACACTTGTGATTCAACGATAATCCACTTCCGAATCTTTGCAAACATCAAATTACATTTGAGGATAAGATTATAGGAAGGGTTTACTCAATTATTGACTAATCAGTGTTGAAACAAGAACACATTCAGAAGTCAAAATCTTGTAATTGTTAAAGTCCTGTGTGGGTAAGCTTGTAGCTCATGAAATCAAGTGGGTAAGCTTGTAGCCCGTGAAATCAAGTAGGTAAGCTTGTAGCCCGTAAATCAAGTAGTGTTGTATACCTGTTCCTCCGGGTGAAGTGAGGTTGTTGATTAGTGAAAATCCAGATAGAAGTCTGGGACTGGACGTAGGACGGTGCTCTGAACCAATATAAAAATCCCTTGTGTGATTTTTCTATTTTACTACATTTACTGTTATATATCTGTGATTTGTTTTTATTGCATACTTGTGTGTTATACACCATATTACACAATCCTTGTGAGTGTATTATACTCGGCAAGCACACGCACACATTTTCAGTTGGTATCAGAGCACGGTCATCTCATAACCGTAACACAGTTATTTGATATATTTTAGTAATATGGCAAATAACCCAAGTAGTAGCACAAACACCACTTACACTGAAGGTCAATCGACACAAAGACCTCCTTTCTTCAATGGTCTTAACTATAGTTATTGGGCAACACGTATGGCTTTTTACATGCAATCAACTAGCTATGATGCTTGGAATGCTACTCAAAAAGAAATAGAAAATCCAACAACTGAGTATACAGAATGGACGGCTGCTGAGAAAACTGCAGCAACTGTAAATGCAAAAGCAATAAATATGTTGTTTTCACTACACCATACAGGTCATTTTGTAACACTTTTCCGCTTTTAAATTGTAATAGTAATAATCGTTACAATGTTGTAACGGATATTTCCGTTATTATCTGTTATCACGGTTATTACTGTGATTTTGTAATTCCATAAATTGTTAAAATAACCCTGGATAGGAATGTATTTTATCTTTGTTTATTTATCATTTACCCACTTACCCTTTCTCTCGCGTCTCTCACGGACAGCATTCCATCATCATTTTATTCCTTTCATTCGAGGGTTTCGTCCCTTCGATTTTTTCTACCGCCTCCTTGCTTCTTCCACCGCCTTTGAATAATCTTTCGTCTTTGAATAATTTATCCCTCGCCAAAAGTGCCTTGTTGTCCATACAATTTACTAATTTGATTTCAAGGCACAAAAAAGTGACACCCGCGACCAAAATTCTATCGCGTCGACGAATGGGAGTATCATATGCGCCGTAGCTTGTTCTGTCTGGGAGTACCAAAGCTAGAAGTGATTGCCGACGTCGCAGCTCTTCTGTTCGTTCCTAAATTGAAATTAGATGCGATTCTAGGGAGACTCTCAAAAGCTTCCGACAGGTTTTTTATAGACTATTATTTATTTAATTAATTTTAGAGTTTAACAGCGATGAACTGGGGGGAAGAAGTTATCGAGTTTGGAAGGTTCTGTTTTGAAATTGAGATTTGGGTACTGTTTGGACGCTCAAAATTAGGTTGTTTAAGATTGATTTTTATGATTGACGTGCTTGAAAATTAGAGAATTCTGGGTTCTTAACTTTATAAGTATATGTTACCGAGATACTAAGTGTAATGCTTTACATGAACATTTTTTATAATTTAGTAATTTCCAAAATTTCTATACATAATCTCTTGCCCTTTAGGTGTAATTAAACTAAGGTAAAGGTCAGGTCTTACATATGTATATAATAGCAGTGGACGAAACCAATTCTGGTTCTATGTTGTTTGACTATGAGTTATGATTTTACTAAACATCAATATATCTTTGGAAATTTTAATTCTGCTTGGTTCTAAACTGAAGTGCATTTCAGTTTTTAAGCTTCATTATTCAATTTTTAAACTAAAGCGCAATTCTGTTCGCTTTAGCGTTTAGACTTCAGTTCAGTTCAATATTTATCATTGAGTAAAATTAGATAATTTATGTTTTTTTTTTCATTTTTGTTTTTATTTTATTTTTTAGGTTCGGTATTTACTGATCGATGTTATGCTTCAATCAGTTTCCCTTCAGGCCGGTTTATTTTACATTTGGTTTGTGTTGTCGTTGCATATTTCATTCTGCACCATGCCTTTAGGTCTTACATATTCCCAATCGTTCTCATGTTTTTTTTTCATTCAGACTATGTTTTCATTTCTGTCTATATGGCTTTATTGCTTGGCCTCAAATTGATACTTTTCTATATATTGTTTGTGCAATATCTTGCTAAAGGTGTTAAATTTTTGATAGTTGTATATGATTCTACAAGTTAATCTATTATGCAATTCATGTCATCCCCTTGTAAATAGGGTTAACATGGACTTTCTGGTGAGGTGATTATGAATTAATTTCTAATAGTGTTGAATGTTCCTTCTAAAACTTCTATGCTAGTATTTCATAAGGTGACGTTCTTCCATGAAGATGCTTAAGATGGTGACAGTGATAAGATTTAATGCCCAGCCTGAATAACCATGGATATCTTATCCTTACCCCTTTATTAATTCAAAACAATTTTTGATTCAAAACATTTGTTAAAGTAATGTTTATTTGGTATATTGTAGTTTTTTATGTAAACCAATATTAAGAATAGTGCAATAGTTGTTTTAAGAAAAATAATTACGTGCACTAAAATGCCTTCTGTTCAAAATAAGCAAGTGCACAGAAGTGCCAACATTAATACTATATTCTGTATTTTAAGTTATTTCATAATTACTTAATGATAAAAATAAATAAAATAATTCGTACAAATGTCACTTATCATATATTAGAACTTAAAAATAACATGACTATGACTAAATAAAATGCAGACCAGCAAATAATATTATATGGCACATTTTCAATTTTCAAGCCTGTCTTCTCTTTAATTTGATAGTTTATTTCAGTAAATATTTCCATCTAGTAACCATATCATAAGTAAAATTAGGTGAAATGTTGAATGTGTGTGTGAGTGTGTGTGTACAAGAGACACCAAATAAGTTGATTTGAACTGTCTGGTAGAGATAAGACTTTGGAGAGGAGGCAGAAGTTGTAGATAGGCTATATTGAATGTCTAGAGTTGTTCTTTATGGTTTCTTTTATATTTTTAATTTGTTCTTTTATCGGATTGTTATTTATGATAGGTTATGATGATGCTAATTTGGTAAATCAATAAGATATTGTAAGTTTTATATTATTAGACTGCCTCTTTGAAAATTTCAATAAAAATAAAATGGATAAAAATAAAATGGACAAACGTTTATATTCCCCTTGGTGCATCGTTGCTAATTTAGGTACTTCATCTTAAGTAAATAATGTTAAAAATTACATGTAGATGTTTGATATTCAAAAAAAGAAATATTGTAAATTTGTTAATACTAAGGAAATGTTTGATATTATGGTTAAGATATTATACTCTGAAGTAGTACGTTAGCAAAATCATATTGTAGAAAGCTTTTCCGACCACTTCGAAAACCATTGAAATATTTCTTTCTTGATTATTTTTATCGATCAAATATGTCTACTAACCTATGAAAAAGTACTGGTCATTAGTTCCATTCTTAAAATCATGTTGCATATCCATTCTTGAAAGCATGTTTCATCTATTTTTGAAAGCATCTCAATTGTTAGATCAAAATAATACCACGTCATAAATTTTTTGGAAGAAAATATAAAGATGCTCTACAGGGAAAATTATATCTCAGATCAGTTTTCTAAAAAAATTAACGATGTAACAATCACAACTTCTTGCATCAGAATAGAAATTTATGGCTAGAAGATACTGTTTAATAAATTAAAGTATATTGGTATGTACTTAACAAAAGCATATTGGTATAAGCAAATAACTTTTCATAATGATACAACAAAATATTGCTGATAAGTATGGTTTTATAATTTGTCATCATTTTTATAATTGTTTATCAAAGCCTATATTGTTCAGCATTCCTCAACCCCAGGCCCAGCTCCGCTTCTAGTGTATTTTTGTTCCGCTGATTGAGCAAGTAAAAAACATGACATCTTTGCATGGACCTGATTCAAATATTCGTCAAGGTGAATATTCCATGAACGGGTCCAACACCACTAGCACGCCACGCAGAATTGGAGTGAACTGCCATTTAGAAGTACCCAAAAGTGGGAAATAACCCCCAGATGTAGAGCCAAATCAAGAATCTGAGAGGGTTGAGCATGGTTAAGCTGGTGTCTACATTACCGTAACTTCTTTACCTAGCCATGTTAAACATATGTCAAGAGAGTTGGATTCAGGCATGTTAAAAGCTATTAGTTTTGAATTAGTTTTCACCAAAAGCATGTAGTTATAAATCTTCCTGAAACAAATGTTCATATTCCATCAACTGACATGGAATTTTTTTTAATGATCATTCTGTCTTGATTTGTAGATACCCAGTGAATACTTGATATACTCTGTTAAAATATAAGGCAGGGACACCGATATAAATCTTGGACCGATATGTATATTAACACTATCATTTGTATGTTATAGCATACTATTTCAATCCTGATGGGGTTGTCTTAATTACAAGTACCTTATACAGCTTTGACTAATATTTGGCAGAAACTAATGACTAATTAGTCCCTATTTCCTAAAATCCAAAAAATGAGATTTTGTGTAATATGTCACCATTTTAATAATCATCCAAATAGTTATTGTAATTTGCCACTGCTTTACTTATTTTTAATTTGTGAACCATTGCTGAGTGCAGTGCCACTTATCATTCAGCAAAGTAATAAATACTAAGAAAAACTGTACAAGCTTCACCCAACAATGTATGGGAAAATTATAGTAAAATTTTCTATCTATGTTCAATTTTCTATAAGAACTGTTGCTAACATATGCATTATAGCACTTTTTTCAACATTCCTTACAGTAAGTTGCATCATGTACTTATTATATGCTTACAAGAAATTCATGTCAAGGGATGTAGGAATACAATAAACTTTATTTTAAAATTTCTGTTAATATCATCTTTCTTAACATTTTAATAGTAGAAGGTGGTTAACTCAAAGGGTAGCAGACAATGGTGGGCTGAGAATGAAGGCTAGGGTCCACTAGCGGAACAAGCTGATAACCGTTCTCCAGTAAGTGCAGGAAACGGCAAACTGTTCTCTTTACAATGAATAGTCCACATACTTGAAGTTACTGTTAAAACCACTCTAGTAAGTACTGAGTACTATTTTCTCCGTAACTTATTCTCTTCTGTGCACTTATTCTCTGTTTATGTTAAATTAAACTGCCAAATATAATACAATTGAAAATTTTCAAATAATTAAATTAAATTTCATTTTCTTATAAAATATGACTATTGTATAGAATAGTGCAATCCTTTCCACAAAGATAGTTGTAGAAATTTTAAGGTAAAGCTAAAAAAATTACTGAGTTGAGTATATTGCTATTCACCAAATGTACATAAACATGAAACATCCAAAGAAATAGTATTACTGAGATAATATGCATGTCAATATAGCTAACAATTTCATTTCAACTTCAATGTCTATTAGGCATAAAAGTTAAGTATATGTATTGAAAGTAATATACATGAAATCGAGCGACTTGGTTTCAGTTTCCTGAAACCAGTATAACTAGACTTGTTAATAGAGTTTGCTTCTCTTGTACTGAATGGGTCTGTTTTTTTCTACTTGTCACGCTTTATATGATTAGCTACTCAAAACATGCTAGCACCGGTCTCTAGTTAATTTATAACCAACTGATTATGCAAAATTCTGCATATAAGTGTTCAGGTAGACAAGTATTCTGCACTCAAATGGAAATGTATCTTGTCTGTATACTCTTACTAATATACCTTCCATTTGATGCTTCATCTTTTCTGAACACGTCTGTTACTTGTGTTCATCTTAGTCAATACTAATTCAAGTATAGAAAAAGGCAATTATTACCTCTTTAACTCTGTTTATAGTTATGGAAACAGACACAACATCGAGGCATTGCATAAACAACAGAAACAAAACATCTTCACAACTTAGATAGTTTTTGTAGTTTCGTGTTTTTGCTCTCCAAGAACTCTCTTTTCATATGTAACATTGTGTATAAACAATTATTCACATTTTTTAATGCACATACCTGCTTCAGAGACTAAATTTATGATTGAGAGTAGCTGAGAGAAACCTGCGCAGGTGATGATTACTCTCCTTCACACATGTCATTAGAATTTTGGGAACAAACCACAATTGAAAAGCAAATATTTGAACTTCCATTGGGCATCAGTCAATGCTAATGAAAAAAGACCCATTCAGTCAATACTAAGGAGGTAGCGAAGGGACATGCAGGAATGCAAAAAGTTTGTCATCATAGACCGATACTAGAAGGGGAGAAAACCATCTGGGTGGAGAAAGTTATGGATCCGTGAGCGTCAATTTTTTATGCTCCCCAAAATAGTTATGCTATCCGATCTTGTTCATGGTGGGTTTGTAATTTGGCCCATTTATCTTATGTATTTGTGTAACGGTTGTATGTTAAATTGTGATACTACGATGTTATTTGATATTTATTATGGATGATGAATGGTTGTATGTTGAATTGTGGTAGTTTGATGTTTGCCGAAATGGAATTTTCCTTAAGATACAAATTGCGAGATGATGTTGTATTTGCTTTTGGATTTTTTATATTATATGTTGTATATTTCTATTGGTATATGTTTTATGTTTTAACGGATTACATATTATAGGCCTTGTGCAATATTAAAGTTTGTAACAACTGTAACTGTTATTAAATTTATTGAGTTTGACATACTAACAGTAATAATTGTTGGTTAATTCATATTTGTAACAGTAATTAGCGTTATAAAATGATCTATTGTAACGGTTATAAATGTGACAAATTTTTAAGTACCAACGGTTATAAGTGTGACAGAATCATATTTTTATAACGGTTATAACTGTTATAGCAAACACACTATGTCACGGTTATAACTGCTACAATATTCGTGACAACAGTTTGTCACGTATGTTGTAGTAACGGTTATAACTGTTACAAAGTGTATTACTAACGGTAATAACTGTTAAAAATACCCTTTTCTGGTGTTGTGTTTGTGCATTAGATCAAAATGAATATATCTGTGTTAGTATCTTTACCACTGCATATCAAATTTGGCAAACGCTAAAAACTACTCATGAATGTACTAACAAGGTTAAACAAGAAAAAATAGCTATGTTAAAAAGTCAATTTCAAATTTTCAAAATGAAGCCGAATGAAACAATCAATGAAATGTATTCACGATTTCAAACTATTCATCATGCACTCATTGGTTTAGGACAAAATTATTCAGATTTTGATGTTGTTTCAACAATCCTACATTCTTTGACAAGTGAATGGGAAGGAAAAGTATTAGTGATTGAAGAAGCTAATGACCTTTCCACCATGAAGCCAGATGAATTGATAGGAAATCTAATGTCCTATGAAGCTAACTTGCAGGCTAGAAAAGAACAAAAAGAAGAAAAGAAAAATGTAGCTTTTCATGCTAAAAAAGATGAGGACAACTCAGATTCCGAAGATGAAGATCTAGCGTTCATTACAAAAGTATTCAAGAAATTCTTAAAGCAACGAAAGGCTAGTCGATACAACAGAAAGAAGTTCGGTTCAAATAAACCATCATCTTCAAGTATAGAATGCTTCATTTGTCATAAAAAGGGGCATATGCAAAAAGATTGTCCGGAACCAAAGAAGAAGTCAGAAAATGACAAATTCAAATACAACAAAGACAAGTCAAAGAAACGAGCATTCTCAGTAACATGGGATGATTCAGACTCATCTTCTTCTGATAGTGAAAGTGACTCAGACGATGAACAAGCAAATGTATGTTTTATGGAAAAAGAAGATGAGGTACAAATTCCTTCTTTTGAAGAAGTTCTTGATATAAATTCTGAATTGATATATAAATTCAAAGATATGAAACGACAATGCAAACAAGCTCAAGCAGACTTACGTAGAGCAGAGTTGGAGCGTGATATGCTTAAAGATGAGAAGAAAATATTAGAGGAGGAACTTGAAAATTTTCAAGAGTTATCATCTAATGTTAATTCTCAATTAACTCTTTTGAGTCAAGAAATTGAAACTCAAAAGGAGAAAAAATGATGCTCTTACTGCTGAAAATCATGGGCTTAAGGAAAAAGTCAAAATTCTAGACCTAGAAAAAGCTAGTTTACAAACAAAGTTAGATGACATTACTCAAAATGTTTCTAACTTTAACAATGGTCGAGAAAATTTAACAAAAATTATTGAAAGTTCACAATCTGCTACGAATAAACAAGGTTTGGGATATAAGAAACAAGATATCAAGAAACACCTTGGCAACAAAAGAAAAAGGAAAAATAAAATAGTACAAGAAACTAAAGCTAAGACAAATCTTAGTTTATTGTATTCCAAACCAAAACTGATTGTGAAATTTCGAAGGAAGAATATAAAATCTATAAAAATATGGGTTCCTAATACAAATAACAATTTTATTAGGAACAAGCATATTCAAATTTTTTTGAATTCTGTGCATCATAATCCAAATTATTTATATAAAGGGGATACCGGACCCGTATGGGTTTGGACTCCTAAGACCTAACTCTTAGGACCCCATAAAAAGGTGGGAACCATGGACTTAATCATATTTTTTCAGGTCCCACTTAAGAACAGAGAAAAGTGGATTTTGGTGCCATATTCTCATATATTTTTATGGGGTGAAAGTGCTTGTAATAGTGTATATGCAGGAAAATTAGTTCATACACTCAGAAGGAGATCATTCATATTGTTTTATTTGTTGTATTTATGTTTTATTCCTTATAATTTATTACATTTTATAATAAAGTTTTAATAGATTTCGAATATATAAACAAGAGAAGTAAGAAAAAAAATATACAGTACCTGTCGACCGGTTAAAATAACCTGTCGACCTGTTTTATTACATTGCAATCCAGAGAGTTTTCCTGTCGACCTCCTGCACTACACCTGTCGACCGCTATTCATAAAATTAAAACCATAGAAAAATTAGGTCGACCGGTAGAGAATTTCCTGTCGACCGGTTTATTTTTAAACTGTTTTTTCCAAACCAGAAACATTTCCTATCGACCGCCCTATTCCCTCCAGTCGACCGATTTCTGTTTTCAATTTCAAACCAGAAACTTTACCTGTCGACATGTGAATTAATCCCCGTCGACCGGTCACAAATAAATCTGTTTTTATATATACAAACGTCGGTTCACACTCAAATCCAACACACCATTTCGTTTTCAGCTCCCTTTAAACTCAAAATACCCATTCCCATCAGCCCTAATCTCTTCAATTTCAATTCAATTCATATTCCAATGACTCCAAAACATAAGAGAACAAGAAGGAGATAAGGAGGAGGAGTAGTCAGACAAAGAAGGAAACGAAACCGATTTACCACCTCAGTAGTTCCGTCTATTTTTTTATGTTTTTTAATCTTCAAACACTTTTATCAGCACTTGTATGTGATTTGTGCTTAGTGTGTATGCTACGAAACTTCATTTTCATATGGTATGGTTAATATGGTCTGTAATATTTGATACACTCTGGATATAATGCTATTTCAACTTAATATTGGTGTTATATACCCTTTTTGTCGATGA
Source organism: Allium sativum (assembly GCA_030737875.1). NCBI lineage: Eukaryota > Viridiplantae > Streptophyta > Magnoliopsida > Asparagales > Amaryllidaceae > Allium > Allium sativum. The sequence goes on from CM060922.1 coordinate 1,054,442,616, forward strand.
CAAAGGGGGAGAAAATGTTACTAACATTTCTTCTTGCATAAATTTAGTTATATATTTCAGGGGGAGCATATATACAGGGGGAGATAGCAATCAAAAAGGAGGAGAATGTTGAGTCAACGGTTTCAATGCTTAATTTTGATTAATGACAAGAAGGAGTTCATGATCGACAAAAAGAAGAATTGATGTCTTCATAGGTTAGAGGTTGATTATTTAGAGTTATAAATGTTAAAATCTATCCTCAAATAATCAAACTTCTCATTGCTTTTAAAAATATTCATGAAAACACTTTTCTGTAGCAAGTTGACAAAAACATGTCAACGGGTTATTTTTAACTTGTCAACAGGATTTCAAATGAAACTTGTCTACCTTTAAAAATTAACCTGTCAACAGCTTTTTAAAGGTAACGGTCAAAAACCTGTCTACCTGTACATTTTACCTATCAACAGCTTTTTGAATAACAAAGCATATCTTTGAAGAGTCATCTTCTTTCATGAAAGGTTGCATCCATTTCTCTTCATCAAGAATCATCTCTTTTGATTGCAACTTTTCACTAATGATTATAACTTCTCAATCATTATAAATACATCATATTTCATTCATCCAAACCACCGAATTTCACTCTCTATTCTCTGATCTATCTTGCACTATTACTTGGCATTCAAAAAGCACTCAAAATCATTATATTATCGTTTGAATCTACAAGCATATTTAATACACTTGTGATTCAACGATAATCCACTTTCGAATCTTCGCAAACAACAAATTACATTTGAGGATAAGATTATAGGAAGGGTGTACTTAATTATTGACTAATCAGTGTTGAAACAAGAACACATTCAGATGTCAAAATCTTGTAATTGTTAAAGTCCTGTGTGGGTAAGCTTGTAGCCTGTGAAATCAAGTGGGTAAGCTTATAGCCATTGAAATCAAGTGGGAAAACTTGTGGCCCGTAAATCATGTAGTGTTGTATACCTGTTCCTCCAGGTGAAGTGAGGTTGTTGATTAGTTAAAATCCAGATAGAAGTCTGGGACTGGACGTAGGACGGTGCTCCGAACCAGTATAAAAATCCCTGGTGTGATTTTTCTATTTTACTACATTTACTGTTATATATCTGTGATTTGTTTTTATTGCATACTTGTGAGTTATACACCATATTACACGATCCTTTTGAGTGTAATATACTCAGCAAGTACACGCACACATTTTCAATAACCTTGGCTCTGTTGGGAATCAACTCATTAGAGATGGGGTTAGAAACGCCCTAGAATGGGTTTAAGTTATATAAGAGAGCGTACTTGTACTTTTGATTTAAATTGGTTTTACATTGTGTTGACTTGTTCTGTTGAATATTTATGGATTCTGGTCGATATATGGGATGCCATAGAATCGATAGGAATTTCTAAATAATCGAGCAGAATGAATCGACATAATATGGTTTTCAATTATATTTTAAATATATTATTATTGGTTTTAATGTATATGTAGTCGCAATTAGTAGTAGTAATATTTAGTTATAACCTATTATGGTCGGTTAAATAATAAATATAATAAGAGATAATTAATAGGTGCTAGAAATTTAATGGTTTTAGAAAATATTTGAAATGAAATACCTGTAGGTATAATTGGGTGTAAAAGGTTTGTGATTGAAATAGAAATGCACTTGAAACTTGATCCTGGGGTATTTTTGAAATAGTTTTGCCAATTTTTTTTAAATAATATCATGTTATAGGTATGATCGAAAAGAAAATGGTTTTAAAGATTTTTACAAAGTGGGAAAATCCCTTCTTGGACCTAAGAAATGACTTCGGTAATGAGTGCGCACATTATCAATGTTTATTCTGAAAGGTTTAAGTGGGGGAGAGACCCCTCAATAATTTTTATAATTGTTGACAAAGGATTTTGGATTTATTTCCATATGGTATAAAAATTATATATATATATAAAAGTATTGATATATGTTATTTAGAGTCGATTTTAAAATTTATCCAGGCATTGGGATTCCTAGGTTCTTTGTTAATCAGGAGTTGGATTTAGATTTATTTATGGTATAAGGCATATGTATATATTATTCTAGACTTCGTACATAAACCCAGAATCTAAGTTTTGAGTTCAATTTAACTAATAATATCGACTTAAGTACTAAAGTAACTCGATTCATTGAAATTTTAAATTTCTAAATCATGAAATGGACTTAAGTATTAAAAGGAGAGATATGGTCAATGGAATAATTAAGCATGAGTGAAAATCTAGTTTAAACCAATTTCAATTTTTGATTGATAGAGGTGTTACCCAAAGTTTAAATTTGACGTGAAACAAAGTTAATTTAAGTTAACTAAAATAAATTTGGAAAGCTTATTTATAAATTAATTGGAAATAGTTTTGGGTTTGGAATAATTAATGAGTAGATTTAAAGAAATAAAAGAACTTATGTTAGTTGATAAATTGAAAATGGTCGGTAAATTAAAGATGATGGAATTAAGCGGGGAATTAGAGTACAAGTAGAATGAAGGTATAAAGATCTAAATGGGTTAGACCCCATCTGGACAATATATAGAATATCAATCTAAGTATAAACCATGAAGGAATAGAGTGTAAACCTTTTATCGAATGAAATATGATTTCATTTGAGAAGAGGAATCTAGTAAATTAAAGTTGACTTAGAAAATCGAATTATAGTAAAGGCTGGGAACTAAGTATAAAAATTCGAGTTATGAACCGACCTTAATTCAGTTTGGAACTTGAAAGTCAAATAAATAAATTGAGTTAATGGAATAAGATTTGATTTAAAATGGAACTGAAAATAAATGAATAAGAAAATGGTTAGTTGAATGAATAGAAATGTCAAAACAAGTGAAATGTGATGCAAATATAAAATTTAGCTTATTTGGAATAAGATAATGGAATTAACCAAATTTTTATTTAGAAAATGGAAATACTGGAATGAGATAAAAAAAATCTTAACCTAAGTTGAATGGATTGATAAAACGAATCGACTTAGGGAAATTAAATAAGTCGATATAGAATTTATATTGATAGTTGGATTGAGTAAGTATAAATAGATTCAACCAAACAACTAATGGGTAAACCATTGCATTAATAAGTAATAACCAAATCTAGTGGTCGAGGTTTGATAGGGTTGGAAATTCGAAGGTTGAAACCCCAACTCAAATAAATCAACATTTAAAGGTAAATTTGGTTGAACTAAATAGACATGAAGGTGAATTTTAAAATCTCTTTTGGGAAGGAAGCCATTGGTAATGGAAATTGATGTCATTGAGTTTGGAAAAAGGATTCATGTTAAGGAGTTAAAGGTCTAGTGTAATCAAGTTCGTGGGAAATTTTAAAGTGAATTCAAGTTAATCAGAATTAACACTTGAAATGAAAACGGAAATTTGAATAGAAAGAATATTGAAATAAACTAAGCAATTGAATGTGAATCCATTTCCTAATAACGAAGTGTTAATTGATTGTAATTGTTAAGGATTTACCCAAAATTTTTGGAATCAAATGGTTTGAAACTTCAAATGGAATTAATCGATGTTATGCGGAAATCTGGAATATTTGATAAGCTGAAGTAAAATGGCCATAACTTTTGAATGACTGATCGGAATTTGACAACTCCGGACTTTTTAGAAACCTTAGAAACTGAACTAAAACTTCTGTTAATAGAGCCTCGTCAAATTTTCATGTTTATTATTCGTAGTTGTAACGCACAGAAAATAAAAATCTGAAGCGTATACCTATATTGTTTTGACCATAACTTCCAAACGGAGCGTCAGATTTCGATGTCCTTGTACAATTCGGAAAGCCCAAGATCTGAACTAAAACTTTTCCTTAATGTGCTAGGTAAAATTTTTCTGATTAAAGGGTTAAAAACTGAGTTGAACAACTTAGATCTGCATTTTTCAGTGTATGGGCTGAGGTGTTCGCCTTCACTAAATTAGTCATAACTTTTGAATGAATTATCTGAATTCGATGAATCCGAACAATTCAGAAATCCTGAAAGAAATGCAACAATTTTTTCCTGTGTTTTAGTCAAATTCCGTCATTTATAGGTTGATAATCCACGATTTGTTTGCTGGCCTGTCGCTGACATTATGGTTTTAAAGCTGAAATATTCAATATATGTTGTGTAAGTTGTATACCTTGCTATGTAGTGTATATATGTTTGATTCTCATGTATATGTGAGTATGTAGTAGGTGTAGGGAAGTCGCGCTACGCTTTAGAGCTCGCTTGCGCTAAATACCAAAGTGCTAAAGTAAATAAATTACAAATAAAACACTAAAGAAGGTACGTATGTGTGTTATATGGTTTGTGGTTAAGTATATATTTTGTTTTCCCCATCTTTTGGATGCCTCATCGTAGGATGAGATGTATAATTGAGTTATATATGCTGGAATTTTTCCCGGACCTCTCTATACAAAGGAGATGCTGCAGAAATTTTCCGTGATTTCGGGAGTTAGAAAAATCTATATGAGGTTTTACAACTCTATACCTATTTTATAAATGCTAATTTTATAAGTATGGATTTGAAAGTATGAGTTGTTTAATACCTTATCTCGTTCTCTTTTCGAGGACGAAAAGATTTTTAAGTGGCGGAGAATGTAACATCCCAAATTTTCAGTATATTTAAATTTGGATTTAAAATAAATAAATGGGATAATTTTGGGAAAAATCAAATTTTGTTGATTTTGATGATAATAATTATTGAACTGAGCATATACATAAAATTTTAATTTAACTTATATTTGTAAATGTTGTAATGTGAAATTTAATATTTCGATAACAAATAAAATTTGGGTTGTCCAAGTTAAAATAGGAATCCAAATTTAATTTGTTAAATTATGAAATTCTGAGTTGATATTACAATTGTTAAAGATAATTCTAGTCCATTTATTTATAATTGAAATATAAATTTAAATGGATAAATAAATTAATTCGGGAACATGAAATATGTGGGATTGATTTATAAAATTTTATTTAAGTTATAAATTGATTTAAATGGGATTTTATAAATATTTAAATTGAATTAAAACAGTTAAATGAATTTTTGAGTGTTTTATTAATTAACTAACAGTGGAATTTAGCTGTTGTGGCGACTGTCTCTTAATTCGACGAAACTGGTTACATCGGATCTGGAATGGGGAATACTTGTAGAGTTTCAAATTTCGTCGAAATCAGGTTTGTCATTTGATCGTACTAAAGAAAAATGTGAAAGGAATCAATATAAGTGGATAATTGGTTGTTTCTTACATTGGGCCTTATATAATTATATAAATAAATTTCATATTCACTTCACCAACCATTTTCATTCACGTATACTTTTTCATCTACTTCCTTCCTTCCTCTTATGGCAGAATAAAATTTCTAACCCTAGATCAAATAAAAATTTAAACTTTGAAAATCAAACCTCCTCAAACCATTGCAAATTATACATCAAAACAAACTCTCGACGATATGAAGCTGCTGGTATGATTTATTTCAACATGTAGTAAGCAGATTCGCTGAAATTAGTGGTCAAAGTGGTTAATTTTTGAAATCCTAAAGCTTAAATAGGGGATTTTCGATTTGGAGGTTAATCGCAGAAATTGGTATATGGGTTTCGAAGAGGAGGATGATACAAGATCAACGGTGGTGGCGGCATCGTATGAAAGTCGGTGAGGTGGTCAGAATTGGTTGTTTAGGGTTTCGGAGGCCGGGTTTTTGCAGGCATCGCGCGAGCTTCTGGATTCGCCGGAGATGGTGACTCCGGTACAGGTGGACGTGTCTCGAGATGACGAGCTAGCGGTGGTGGCCTCGCGCATTCCGATGGCTGGAGCTCAGAAAAAACGATGGTCAAAGTTGGCTTGTTGTTAGGGTTTTCCGTGTCAAGGGACTGTAGCGGTTTTGAATAGTGAGCAGGAGAGGATGAGGCTTGATGACATGTCGGCTTGTGAGTGGGTGAGAATACATGTTAATTAATTTCGTATTATTTAAAATCTCAATACTAAAACGCTTATAACTTTTGCATACTTACTCGGATTTGGACGCATTGGGTGCATTGGAATCGTGGCGGAATTGCAGACGTTTTGGCACTGGTTTGGCTACGTTTGGAGACTGTGAAATTTTGGCCTTTAATTGGACGTTCGATCCACTAAGGACCTAAAGGTGAGTGATTTTCTCACTCACGAATAACTGAATTATTCCCATATTTATCTAATTAAATTATGAAATAAATTTGGTTGCATGGTTATGTTTAATTTTTGATGTGTTGCTTGAATTTGACACGCAAGCGTGTTAATCTGAAATTTAAGTTGATAGCTGGTTATTTAAATTAATTAAATTTTTAGTTAGAAATCCTGACACTTAGTAATCAGTAAAATGATTAAATTTACCATTTAAATAAATGGTTGTGATGGATGCTTTGGTTGTCTGATTTCTGAATGGATATTGATATTGTTATGTCCCATGTTCAGTATATGGAGGTGTATGTTTATTGTGATGATTAATCCCATTTACCCTTGATGTTATGGGCATTGAATAAACCCGGGATTAATCAATTTGAAATGAATTAAGAGTGAAATGATAGATATCTGTGATCCTGATTTGAATTGAAATGATATATCCATCCCTGAAATATCGAGAAACTAAATTAAGATCACTTGGCCATAGGATAGAAAATTATATACAGACATTGGTTGGTTAAATGATTTTAAATCCATGGGAAATTTATTTAAAGAAATATGTTGATACCCAATAAATATATTTGCTTTAAGACATGAACCTTGGAAGTGTATTGAAATGGTTTAAGGAAATTTTCCCAAAACAAATAAGGGATATTTTAAATTGGGATTGTATATGATTTGGAATTATTTCATTTAATATGATTTGGAAGTATTCAAATAAATGAGGTAGATTTGAATGTAGTAAATTCTCATTTAATTTTATTTTAGGAAATAAAGGTAATTGATGATACACGGGGTTGTTTAACTCTAAATGAATATATGGATTTAAATCTTCTTAATCGAAGGGTTGGGTTGAATGGTGTTGAAATAGATATGAAAAGGAAATGAACTCCGTTGAGATGTGAATATAGATTTCAAGTTTTGAAATTAGGAAGGAAGAAACAATAACGGTTTAAAATTTTATTTTTAATTTATAAAACTATATATATATATATCTGCACTGTTTGTTTACAAATAAGATTTTATTCTATTACCTTAAAATTTATTTTAATAGCTTTTGCAATCTATATACTATTTGTTATAAATGAATTTTTCTTATATTTTTTTCCAACTATTTAATAAACTTTTATTTTATGTATTTACATAGTAGCTTAAATTATCTTATTATACTTTAACTATTTTTACTATATATAAATTTCATATAAAGGTTTTCGCTTATAAGTATTTTCATAATTATATTACATAATTGTAAATTCCTTCCTAAATGGAGTTTGATTTTTGATTTGAATCGTTATTCAAATGGAGTTTTGATATGAAGTTAGATTCTAAGTGAATACGAATCGATTGTAAACGATTATAACATTTCAATGAAAGTATATATTCTATTTGAATATGAATGGATTTCGAACATGAATCGATTTGGAATAATTTGAAATCTTTGGGATGAAATATATTCTATTTGAATATAAGTCGATTTTAAATATTATGGGATTATAATGTAAATATATTGAAATATATTCTAGTTTAGAATATAATCGGTTTGGCATGATTATGATAATTTGATATGGAATTATATTCTATGTGAATATAAATTTGGTTCAAAACAAAATATGATATTTTAACATGAAATCGAACCTTTGTGAAAAGTAAAAGAACTGACCGATGTGGAAAATGTAAACGTTGGTTGTAAAAGAGACCGGAGTCGACATAAGGCATATTCTATGTCAGTGTCAATACCACTTTAACAACTGTGAACGTTTTGATGTATCCAGAATGGAATATGATGACTTGGAGGCGATTATTGGATTAAAGAAGATGATCGATGACGAAATAGCCCTGACCTTCGGGTTAGAATTAAAATGACTAAAACAGAAGCTATACCGTGACTAATTGAGGTAGCACCTTTGATCGGACACACTTCTTCGATACTATTTCTATGACTGTGATGATGATGATTTGGGCCCATTTATGATTTTTGGGGGTGTGTTCTGAGGTGGGCGGTAGTTGCCGTTATGCGTTACCACCGGCCCGGGAGTGCAATTGGTAGAATCCTACCCTGGGCATTGCCTTGAGTGCCTTGTCATATTTATCCATATCGAGCCCCATACGATTTTGATTTAGCATTGCCTTCTATGGAGTGCCCTATGATAACACCAGTACGGTGAATTTACGGTAATGTATAAACTGTTGATGCCTGTAAACGGCGTAAGGGTAATATGGTAATCCCGCTTACGCTATTTTTATGATATTTACTTTACTGGATAGACACTATCATAATAGCATATTATACTATGTATGTATTAGTTTAACGGATCCTCAAGAGATGGAAAGATCCCGTAACATCTCTTGAGTTACTGTACCATGACACTAATGTTATTTCGTATTATAAATTGACTTATATGAGAGCTGATCCGAGTGTTTATTGTGTTTGCTTTTTATGAAATATGCTCGGGTCAGCAGAAGTTTGCAGTTAGCGAAGTGTACCTTGCCTTGGAGATCGAAGACGAAGATTTGGTATATGTACATCAATTAAGTATGTATTTCTGCTGCATTTATTTCTGTTTCTTATTATGTACATCTGTATGTATATGTAACTCTGATAATCATTGAATGTTAAAATCAAATGTATACATTTCAATTGTTTTAAACTACTATCTATTTATTATATGTTGTCCTTCCGCTGTGAGATTCTGTGATTTGTTTTCTCTTCTTTCTTTCTTTTCTTCTTTTTCCCAATAACTTCCTGCATTTGTGACTTGTTTGGATCGACATGTGTGGTTTATTGTCGATTTGAACGGTCAAAAATCTGGGTCGTTACACAGTTCTTGCCAGTAATTAAACCGATTCAAACTGTTCATAAAGACGAATTGTTATGGGTACATACATATATTGAACAAAATAACAGAACTTTTCATTCTAGGTACAATGTTACATCAGAGTTACATAGAGTATCAGAGTTACAACATATATAGTGGAAGAAAAGAAAATATACTCTCAGCGGAAGAAACCATATGATATGGCCGAAGCTCCAAACTCTTGCGTGAACTCCAATCCAGAAAGCGCTCCGAATCTTGCTCCAACGATCTATAACTGCAAACTAAACTACTAGCTTCCCATGTAAAAATTATAGGCACCTAGAGTTTAGGTGTGGGAACAATAAACTCCAGGTCAGTCATGGGACTGGTGTGAGAACTCAAAACAGTTATTGTCAGGTTCATTTTAAAGTTAGGAATTTCACCGGACCATGCTGCTAACGCGGAACGAGTTTACTCCATGTGGATTCCAGTGCATTGAAATTAATTATGACTTTAGAAAATGAAGCTATCATAAGCTCGTCCCACATCACACAATGCAAGCGCACACCAAATGAGCGAGTTTTATCTTATGATAACCAAAAATGCTTTCATACGTAAAAATCCTCTTTTAAAACTATCATATAGTGTGGAAAACAATTTCGCAAATAAATATATTAATCCTAGACGTCATAATACCCCATAGTATTATGTCGCCACATATATATATATATATATATACAATCAAAATCGTATGGCTCGTATTGGAGATTTGGGTTTCCAACTTGATGATTCCTGGCACGAAAGATCAATCGGAACACAAACGAAATGTAATCACGGGTTTTTCATCCAGACGCGAACACCAATACAAATCGCGAGGTAGATCAATGATTTTCGACCAGACATGGCCCCGCGAATATACCTTATTCCATAAGTCATAAGTGGTTTCCCACTGCTGCAGCGGTCATCATCAATTCATATATATATATATATATATATATATACACACACACACACAACCTAACCGCCATTTACTCTTCATCCAGGGTGTGTGGTTTGTCGATGTCACGTCATACACAAAGCTACGCTTCGATAAGCCATGCTTTGATCACCACAAGCTCGTTTCATAACTCAAGTATGCCACATTGATAATTCACGACATATCACTGATTTTCAATCAGTGCATACCCTCTAAGTTCATATGACTTAGAGATGAGGATAATATATTACCACAAATCCGATATACATTAACGGAAATCAGTGCTATGCGGTCAATTTCAATGTCAGACACACCATCCATACAAGTCCATTCTGGGTCTGAACGGAACAACAACCCGACAACATTCAAATATGTTCAGGTCTCATGCCATTCATAACCTCGTATCGGGTGGCCTACCCAACCGAGACATCAATCAGCAATCAATCTAAACAATTCAATTATTCCTGGTCTTTATTCGTCGTTACCAAGGTTTGAATTGCTTCATAACATCATATTATTACTTGGAATGGTTTTCGAACATATACTCGATCCCGGTCTTTCCAAGTAATAAGCGGACTTTAAACAGTAGCTATAGTTTACATAGGCTTTCCAATTCAAATCTCCTTCCAAATGGTTATCAATTCATTTATGACTCAAGATTTGAATTACTATAAATTTCATACATCTCATTATCATCTTAACTCTTCTTGGAAATCAAAGATTATACCTTCGCTTCAATTTCTTACCTTTAATTCCTTCTAATAAAAAATTTGATTAAATACCCAATTACGATATGAATTTCCACCATTCAATCTCATCGGGTTTCAAGAATGATATTATTGAAGATACGATTTCACGACAAAACCCAAATCAATCGATATTGAATCATAAATTACACAGAAATTTTTATCCACTTATATTCGATATAAAGTCTCATAATCAACGAATACTATAAGTGGAATAGCGATATAATAATATTTTTCAAATTCCCAGATAGTATTCATTTACACCATGAAATTTTATACCAAATATCGAAGATTATTTCTATCTAACTTATTTCAATCAGGTGGAGAAACCCATATCTTAATTTAAAAGATTTATCCAACTCTTTGATATTTGATCTGGATAGAGATACCATCAACTTATCTTCGATATTAATCTCCGTATCCAACTCATATTATAAGCGGAATAACGGTGAATTAACTTTTAAATTCCTCAGATAATAAGAGTTCTCATTTACTAATTAATATCAAACATCCGAAGATTTATCTCCAACCATATCCAAATTTTTAACTTTGGAAAACCCATTCTAATTCCATATAAATATTTCCAATACTTAAAAAAAATCTTCGAAACTATTCTTATAGTCAACTAATAGTTCACGCTTATAGATTTCAAAACCAAAAACAACATTTGGGAGTGTTACCAAAAGCACTGCTGTTAAAATATCCATTTAAATCAAATAGATTTAAAATTTATTCGAAATTCAAATATTCCAATTTCTATTCACCTTTATAAAATAGGAATTATCAAAAATTTCTCCAATTTAATAACTTGTGTTATGATTACCGACTGCAAGCATAGCGATCTTTCCAAATTTGTTATACTTGAAATCATCCGTTGAAATTTTGAAATTTCCTTTACTATTCAAAACTATTATCATTTGCAATTCAATGTTTCTTTTTTCAAGTCAAATAAATTTTCAAATAATCAAGTTAAAACCATTCAAAACTTGAAATCGATATTTACGAACTGTCGCATCATAGTGCGTTCTATTCAAACCATATAACGATTATAAATTGTTCACACCTTTTTCAATTTAATTTATATTTCCAAATCCTTTGAAAACAGGTTCGAATTATATTTCAAATTAGATTTCGAATTTACCATCCGGTTGTTGGACCAGTTAGGGATGGCCAAGGAGAGCAGGAAACTGAATTTCCAAACCCAAGCCTAGACACTGTCATCTCTGTCATCGTAGAACGTTCTGGTGTATATTATATTATTATGTTTTCAAAATCATATAAAACCATATTCAAATTTTAAAAAATATTATTTTGAAATAAACTGAACATGATAATTTTTTAATATTAGAAAATCAAACTTCATTTATATGGAAGGGGAATAAAATCGATCACCTGTATAATCCCATAACCATGGTATTGTGTGTGCATCATACAAACAGAATAAATCAACATATACATTAGATGATAATGAATTATCGTTATCATCAACAACAAACAATTCAGTTGTGCATTGGCGTTACAGTCGATAACGCTTCAAGTGTTCAGTGTGTTATCTAACTACATGCACATCCATTAACATAATAGCATCCATCACACAATCATCATCAACAAATTATAATTATCTCAGCTAATTATAATTAACTAATTTAAACAGACAATTTAAATTAGATGTTCTCATCATAATAGCTCCAACATCTTCATTACCAAGACGAACGGACCAATGAATACTGCCACCGCTTATTTGTACTGGTTTCAGTTCACTTCCATTAGCAGATGGGGATTTTCTGCTAATTATATATATTGAAAATTCTATTAATAACGATCTTCGTTATATCAATGTACCACGAGTTTTATTTTAGTGAAAATTAGGCTCACGTCCTTAAAAATAAAGTTAATTAGGCTCACATCCTCCCCTTTTGAAATATATAAATCTCATCCCTATTTTCAAAACGCAGCTTTAATATTTCCGGAAATGCCCTCATCCGATTTTTAGGGGTATCGATTGTTTATAGGTTCGTATTAGGTTTTATTTTTTACAGGAAAAAAATTTTCTAATCCATGGCGGCGGCGGCTCCAGAAAAAAAAACCAAATCGTGATCCTCACTTCCAGCAAACAGCGACCGCCGCTCCAGCACCATCGATCAGCCCCCCTTCAGGCGACGCCGCTCCAGCACCAGGATCCGCCAAGGCGCCGCTACCCACTGGCGCACCCCCACCTCCAGCAACCAGCGACGACCACCATCGACCAGCCTCCCTTCAGTCGACTGCAGCAAACCGTCCATGGCAAACCCTCCGCCCTTTCCGGCTCCGGCGATCCAAAACCTAAAATTGTGTGAGTTTTTTTCCTTTTCATTCTGAATTTATTTGTAGGATACGTAAAAGGTTTTTTTATTATCATAAAAATACGATTTTTCATATGATAAGGACCTGAAAAAACAAAAATTCATGAAACTGTTGTTAGAACTTGTGGATTTTTGCTGAAATTCTGATAAAAAGCTGCAGGCAATTATGCATCTATTCTTAATATATGCATATCTGTATGTAATTTTTTATTAAACAATCAGAAAACATATTATTTTACAAATATATTCTTATTTCTATGCATATATGTAGAACACTTGCATATAAATATTCAGAAATTATTTTTACAGATGTTCCTTTTTTTTCCAAATGATTGAAATCTGCATATAATTATTCAGAAGTTACAAATATATTCATGTTTCTATGCATATATGTGAGTTTTTTTTCCTATATTTTATGATTTTATTTGCAGGATACATATATGGTTTTTATTAGCATAAAAATATGATTTTTCATATGATAAGGACCTAAAAAACATAAATTCATGAAACTATTGTTAGAATTTGTGGATTTTTGCTGAAATTCTGATAAAAAGTTTCGGAGAAATATGCATCTATTCCTAATATATGCATATCTGTATGCAATTTTTTATCAAACAATCAGAAAATCATATTTTTTTTTACAAATATATTCATATTTCTATGCATATATGTCGAATTCTTGCATATAAATATTCAAAAAATATTGTTATTTTGCTGAATTGTACGCATGTATTTATGTTAATCTGAAGCTTTTTTTGTAATTTAGGTTACTGCACAATAAGCTTATTAATGGTGATTTTCTTTTTTTGATAACAGTGTTCCGGCGGATATTGGTGTAGTGGTGTTGTTGAAGCTTGGTCGGCCATCTTATTCCAAAAGATTGAAATCTGCAGTTGTTTCTACAGAGACGAGTAGATGTAGTTTGTGCAATAAGTTGGGTCTCAACAAAATTATTTGTTCTACAAAAGACCATTAGCTCTGCTTTGTAAATGTTCTGAAATTCTTGATTTAGTACATGTAAATGTGGTATGTACTTATTTCTTGATGTAGTAAATGTAAATGTTAAGAATTTTTTTCATGTAAGTATGCACATATTTCTGTTATTTGCATATATATATATATATATGCATCTTGTTATAATTATATGTATTTATTTTGTTGTCATTTTTTTTGTTTCAGCAATTATGCAGTACAGTTCTGTATATGTATGCATGTATTTCGCTTAGTTGCATAAATGTATGCAATTTTATGCAATATTTGTATCTAAATGTCTAGTTTTTCGTAAAAATCAAAAAACTTGATTAAAAAAATGTAGTCACTACATTCAAGTCATAATTTATTTCTGTATAAAATTAACGTATGCACATGTATGCAATTATTTCACTTAGTTGCATAAATGTATGCAATTTTACGTAATATCTGTATCTAATTGTCTATTTTTTCGAAAAAATCAAAAAAAATAATAAAAAAAACGATGTTGGACTGATCAACGGTTTTCCAGAATTGTAGGATTAGGTTTTGGGCGAGATTATAGGAGCAATAGACTGAGTAAATGAAATTTTTTAGGTGTGTAAGGGTAGATCAGGAATTTTTTTTGCCGAAATTCAAAAATAGGGATGTATTTTATATTATTTTTATCACCGGGTTTTTTTTATATTTTGAAACTTAATAGGGACCTGTAAAAAACGCACCCTTTATTTTACTTAACTAAAATCACCAATATTATACATCAATATGCTCTATATTTCGATACAATTCTAACGAGCTCAACAACGCGTTAATCCGATTTAAAATGAATAAGATATGATCATTCAAAGATTAGTTAATTTAACTCAATTTAAAATAAATAATTCATACCCAACTGAATCTTGGCCCAAGCCCATAACCTCATATTCCGAACCCGTTCTCCTCTCCCTCTCTTCTTCTTCCCTCCTGTTCTTTTCACGCCTCTCCTTTAAACCCAAAGCACTGTGCATGGCTGTGCCCACGCACACGCTGAAACTTCCACCATCCTTCGATCCGAGGTTGCCAACAAGTTTCTCCCTTTCTCCTTTATACTTTGCACCCGCTCGCCACAACTCCAACTCCCTTAATCAAAAACTGACCCGCAACCTGGAAAACCCATTTTCATGCGTGCAATCCATGCACATGTACGCCCAATAACTCCACCGTATCCAAATCCGATACCGCCAACGAACTTCTTTCCATTTCCTCTTCCAACTGCACAATTTTACGTTGAATCCGGTCCTCCACATTAAAAACTGATCCTCCACTGTGACATGTAGTGTGCGTCAACCCATAAGAGTATCGACACTTTTTATTTTGGATTTCCACCAAATTCTGCCACACGAAAGCTCTTTCCAATCTCAACACAACGCCATTCCCCATATCGCTAATCGTTACACGATTCTCCGATGAACTCCAGCCCTAGTTTTGAACATCTCCAATCATCGACACGGAATCGAACCAATTTCGCACAAAAAAATACTACTTTCCTCGCTGATCGTCATGGTGCTAATGGCGTTGAACGATTCTTCCTGGATTGTGAGATTTGATTTTTTATGTTTTGAACACTTTCTTACATTCACTGTAATTTGAAGATAACTCTCTCGATTCTAAATGAAATTTCGATCCGTCACTTTTTAAAAATCTGAAATGATGATCTGAACAATATTATGCATATCATCTCATCTAAAGATCAATAGATTGAGAGGTGTGGATTTTTAAATGGAGAGAAATGTAAATTTTCATTTATAGTAAATGAAACAGAGGACTTCAAGAAGCAGATATATTTTGGACATGAGATACATATTGTGGTATGATTTTTCTTGAAGGAGAGTAGGTGTATATATAGGCACTAAGAAGGGTATTTAGGTCATTACATTCATGGACACATGGCTCTCTTCATGGCATCTACTCCATGCTTGGTTACACATACATGGCTACTTATCTTTATACCATGAATAACTCCACGCATCATGACACCTAAGAGGGACACATCATCTAATCCTTGTCCTAAGGGTTAATTTAAATTTAGTTTCTCTTAGTAACACTTATGAATGTAGCCAAATTTATTTATACTTATAAATGCAACATTTACAGACCTTATCTATATCAAAATCATAAGTTATCATAAATAAATACTATTTAAAAATAAAAATCATAAAAAAAAATCTTTAAAAATAACTTATTAATATTCCAGAAATATTTATATATATTATTTACCAAAATTTATATTAACAAGTGGTTAAAATAAATAATTATCAATCCTACAAATTTATAAACACCATTATAATTTATTTAAGTAATAAAATAATAATCATTCTTGCAAAATCAAAAAAAAATTATTCCTTAACAAAATTATATTTCCAATTCTGTATTTGAAAATATTATTACTTAAACATAAAATCTTATAACTTTTAAAATAGGTTTTTCTTATACAAAAATCATATTTAATAAAACAAAATACTTATTCAAAGTAAAAATTTATATTCAAACCTTATAGAATCTTTTATTTTCAATAAAATCCAAATTTATATATTAAAAATCCAAATCAAGCTTGGTAAAAATTATGGGATGTTACATTCACCCCCCCTTAGAACTTTTCGTCCTCGAAAAGGAAGTCGGTATATTTATACTCCTTTACAAATGTTATATTCAATTTTTCTCTTAACATATCAGAAATGTAATGGTCACAACCCGGGCTCATATCATCCTCAAGGTACTCTATATAATTCTTACTAAAGGTAGAGTCTAAGAAAACTTTTATAATCTCGTGATTACTCAGGTCATCACCGGTCTTGTTTTTAATCGAAATTTCTGAGTTAGACTCAGAGCTGCTACCACTACCACTAGGATGGATACTGTCTCGTACTTAGAGGTCTACGACTCTAAGAAAAATTGGAAATTATCTTTCTAACTTACTCTTATGGAACCCCTAATTTTCTTATCAATTCAAAGAACAAGTGTTTAAATTAGAAAATTAAATCTAAATTCTCAAATAAATCTTTTCCCTAATCATAAAATTATCACATCCTGGCTAAATTCAGTATTAGAAATTCTATTGCTCTCAATATAAATTCGAATTCAATTTAAAAGCTTATCCAAAATACTGGGTTCAAATCCAAATTAATTCACATGTCCATGGCTTTATCAGAGCAGGGCAAAAGGAAGAATTCAGAAATAAAGTAGGACAGTTAAATTTCAAGCATGACAATTCGGGTGATATTCAAAAGATGACAATGGGTCGAGCAAAACCCAGCGACAAGGGATGAGATAGAATTATATTTCCAAAACACTCATTCTATTTCAAATTTTTTTATTCCAATTGTTTCCCATCTCATATTAACCCATTTATAAGATAATTTATACTCATTGAATATTCATATTTTAGTTGTCATATTCACCTAATCGAATAACACTTTTTCTAAATCCGCTTTAAATTAAAAAAAATTCTTACTCAACTAGCCGGAAAACCTCTTAAACAAGTTTTATTTAAAATACCATCATGCTTCCTCTGTGCACTCCGATTATGCGTATACATGTTCAAGCTAGGGTTGTTTCAAATATTAATCTTAACATTTCAGAACTCACTTCTTCAAATTTAATATTTCCAAGATCCAAAATTTTCTACTTCGATGTTTGTTACGATTTAAATTAACTTTTTAAATTCATTCCTAACTTATGTCAAAATCATCTCTTTAAACAAATTCTTAACTTAAGTCTAAATCATCTTCAGATTCCTTTAAAGGGTGGTATTGATATAATCTTTAATGAATTTTCACACTTACGTGTTCTTTCTAATTCTTAAGTATAGTCTACTTCTACAATATCCTTTTTTTGTTATTATCAAAATAGTTGGTTTTGCATCTATAACATATTGTCCTTACATTATATTCCTTTAATATTTCTAACATATCGAAATGGTTCAAGTATTCCTCGACGTTTTAATCGAAACCATATAGTCATCCCACTTTTCGAAACTCGAAAATAAAAATCTATGATGTCGCGATCATCAACATAATTATCCTCAAGCGACTAGAGTGTGACCCTACATCTACCTAGCATATATTGGGCTTCACATATACGTTGATCAGACGTATATTCAAAACCCTTACATACTCGATAGTCTAATCATGACGTCGAATAAAACACTCGAAACCTTATTTCCAATTAAATTTCAAAAATATATTTCAAATAATTATCGTTTTCAAAACGATTTACTTGTTCAAAAATACTTTATATAGATTTCAAAAATACGCTCTCTTGTCATAATATTCCAAAATCTCATTCTAGGGTATTTCTAACCCCATCTCTAATGAGATATTATAGCTCTGAAGAGTCCTATCTTTTGTTCAAATATATCGTACCCTATAGCTTTGTACAACCAAAGCTCTGATACCAAGATGTAACGACCCGCCTTTTTTTGCCCAGTTCTTGCCGGTAATTAAACCGACTCAACCCGTTCATAAAGACGAATTGTTTTGGGTGCATACATATATTGAACAAATAACAGAACTTTTCATTCTAGGTACAATGTTACATCAGATTTACATAGAATATCAGAGTTACAACATATACAGCGCAAGAAAAGAAAATTTACTCTTAGCGGAAGAAACCATATGACATAGCCGAAGCTCCAAACTCTTGCGTGAACTCCAATCCAGAAAGCACTCCGAATCTTGCTTCAACGATCTATAACTGCAAACAAAACTATTAGCTGCCCATGCAAAAATTATGGGCACCCAGAGTTTAGGTGTGGGAACAATAAACTCCAGGTCAATCGTGGGACTGGTGTGAGAACTCAAAACAGTTATTATTAGGTTCATTTTAAAGTTAGGAATTTCACCGAACCACGCTGCTAACGCGGAACGTGTTTACTCCATGTGAATTCCAGTGCATTGAAATTCGTTATGACTTTAGAAAATGAAGCTATCATAAGCTCGTCCCACATCACACAATGCAAGCGCACACCAAATGAGCGAGTTTTATCTAACGATAACCAAAAATGATTACATACGTGAAAATCCTCTTTCAATACTATCATATAGTGTGGAAAACAATTTCGCAAATAAATATATTAATCCTAGACGGCATAATACCCCATAATATTATGTTGCCATATATATACAATCAAAATCGTATGGCTCATATTGGAGATTTGGGTTTCCAACTTGATGATTCCTGGCACGAAAAATCAATCGGAACACAAACGAAATGTAATCACGGGTTTTTCATCCAGACGTGGACACTAATACAAATCGCGAGGTAGATCAATAGTTTTCGACCAGACATGGTCCCCCGAACATACCCTATTCCATAAGTCATAAGTGGTTTCCCACTGCTGCAGCGGTCATCATCAATTCATATATATATATATATATATATATACACACACACAAACAACCTAACCGCCAGTTTCTCATCATCCGGGGTGTGAGCTTTGTCGATTTCACGTCATACACAAAGCTACGCTTCGATAAGCCATGCTTTGATCACCACTAGCTCGTTTCATAACTCAAGTATGCCACATTGACAATTCATGACATATCACTGATTTTCAATTAATGCATACCCTCTAAGTTCATATGACTTAGAGATGAGGATAATATATTGCCACAAATCCGATATACATTAACGGAAATCAGTGCTATGCGGTCGATTTCAATGTCAGACACACCATCCATACGAGTCCATTCTGTGTCTGAACGGAACAACAACCCGACAACATTCAAATATGTTCAGGTCTCATGCCATTCATAACCTCGTATCGGGTGGCCTACCCAACCGAGACATCAATCAGCAATCAATCTAAACAATTCAAATATTCCCGGTGTTTATTCGTCGTTACCAAGGTTTGAATGGCTTCATAACGTCGTATTATTACTTGGAATGGTTTTCGAACATATACTAGATCCCGGTCTTTCCAAGTAATAAGCGTACTTTAAACAGTAGCTATAGTTTACACAGGCTTTCCAATTAAAATCTCCTTCCAAATGGTTATCAATTCATTTATGACTCAAGATTTGAATTACTATAAATTTCATACATCTCATTGTCATCTTAACTCTTCTTGGAAATCAAAGATTATACCTTCGCTTCAATTTCTTACCTTTAATTCCTTCAAATCAAAAATTTGATTAAATATCCAATTACGATATGAATTTCCACCATTCAATCTCATCAGGTTTCAAGAATGATATTATTGAAGATACGATTTCACGACAAAACCCAAATCAATCGATATTGAATCATAAATTACACAGAAATTTTTATCCACTTATATTCGATATAAATTCTCATAATCAACGAATACTATAAGTGGAATAGCGATATAATAATATCTTTCAAATTCCCAGATAGTATTCATTTACACCATGAAATTTTAAACCAAATATCGAAGATTATTTCTATCTAACTTATTTCAATCAGGTGGAGAAACCCATATCGTAATTTAAAAGATTTATCCAACTCTTTGATATTTGATCTGGATAGAGATACCATCAACTTATCTTCGATATTAATCTCCGTATCCAACTTATATTATAAGCGGAATAATGGTGAATTACCTTTTAAATTCCCCAGATAATAAGAGTTCTCATTTACCAATTAATATCAAACATCCGAAGATTTATCTCCAACCATATCCAAATTTTTAACTTTAGAAAACTCATTCTAAATCCATATAAGTATTTCCAATACTTAAAAAAATCTTCGAAACTATTCTTATAGTCAACTAATAGTTCACGCTTATAAATTTCAAAACCAATAACTACATTTGGGAGTGTTACCAAAAGCACTGCTGTTAAAATATCCATTTAAATCAAATAGATTTAAAATTTATTCGAAATTCAAATATTCCAATTTCTATTCGCCTTTATAAAATAGGAATTATCAAAAATTTCTCCAATTTAATAAACTTGTGTTATGATTGCCGACTGCAAGCATAGCGATCTTTCCAAATTTGTTATACTTGAAATCATCCGTTGAAATTTTGAAATTTCCTTTACTATTCAAAACTGTTATCATTTGTAATTCAACGTATCTTACTTCAAGTTGAATAAATTTTCAAATAATCAAGTTAAAACCATTCAAAACTTGAAATCGATATTTACGAACTGTCGCATCACAGTGCGTTCTATTCAAACCATATAACGACTATAAATTATTCAGACCTTTTTCAACTTAATTTATATTTCCAAATCCTTTGAAAACAGGTTCGAATTATATTTCAAATTAGATTTCGAATTTACCATCCCGTTGTCGAACCAGTACGGATAGCCAGGGAGAACAGGAAACTGAATTTCCAAACCCAAGCCTAGACACCATCCTCTCTGTCATCCTAGAATGTTCTGGTGTATATTATATAATCATATTATGTTTTCAAAAACATATAAAAACATATTCAAAATTTAAAAAATCTTATTTTGAAATAAACTGAACATTATAATATTTTAGAAAATCAAACTTCATTTATATAGAAGGTGAATAAAATCGATCACCTGTATAATCCCATAACCATGGTATTGTGTGTGCATCATACAAACAGAATAAATCAACATATACATTAGATGATAATGAATTATCGTTATCATCAACAACAAACAATTCAGTTATGCACAAGCGTTACTGTCGATAACTCTTCCTGTGTTCAGTGTGTTATCTAACTACATGAACATCCATTCACATAATAGCATCCATCACACAATCATCATCAACAAATTATAATTATATCAGCTACTTATAATTAACTAATTTAAACAGATAATTTACATTATAAGTTCTCACCATATTAGCTCCAACATCTTCATTACCAAGACGAACGGACCAATGAATACCGCCACCGCTTATTTGTACTGGTTTCAGTTCACTTCCATTAGCAGTTGGGGATTTTCTGCTAATTATATATATTGAAAATTCTACTAATAATGATCTTTGTTATATTAATATACCACAACATTTATTTTATTATAAAATTTAACTTAACTAAAATCACCAATATTATACATCAACGCATTCTATATTTCGATACGATTCTAACGAGCTCAACATCGCGTTAATCCAATTTAAAACGAACAAGATACGATCATTCAAAGATTAGTTAATTTAACTCAATTTAAAATAAATAATCCATACCTAACTGAATCTTGGTCCAAGCCCATAACCTCCGATCCCAAACCCGTTCTCCTCTCCCTATCTTTTTCTTCCCTCCTGTTCTTTTCATGCCTCTTCTTTGAACCCAAAGCACTGTGCACGGCTGTGCCCACGCACATGCATCATCCTTCGATCCGAGGTTGCCAACAAGTTTCTCCCTTTCTCCTTTATAATTTGCACCCGCTCGCCACAACTCCAACTCCCCGAAACAAAAACTGACCCACAACCTAGAAAGCCCATTTTCATGAGTGCAATCCATGCACATGCATGCCCAATCACTCCACCATATCCAAATTCGATACTGCCAACGAACTTCTCTCCACTTCCTCTTCCAACTGCACATCTTTACGTCGAATCCGGTCCTCCACATCGAAAACTGATCCTCCACCGTGACATGTAGCGTGCATGAACCCATAAGAGTATCGACACTTTTTCTTTCGATTTTCCACCAAATTTTGCCACACGAAAGCTCTTTCCAATCTCAACATAATGCCATTCCCCATTTCTCTAATCGTTACACGATTCTTCAATGAACTCCAGCCCTAGTTTTAAACTCTCCAATCATCGGCACGGAATCGAACCTATTTCGCGCCAAAAATACTACTTTCCTCGCTGATCGCAATGGTACTGGTGGCGTTGAACGATTCTTCCTGGATTGTGAGATTTGATTTTTTATGTTTTGAACACTTTCTTACATTCACTGTAATTTGAAGATAACTCTCTCGATTCTAAATGAAATTTCGATCCGTCACTTTTTAAAAATCTGAGATACAGATTGTGGTATGATTTTTCTTGAAGGAGAGTAGGTGTATATATAAGCACTAAGAAGGGTATTTAGGTCATTACATTCATGGACACATGGCTCTCTTCATGGCATCTACTCCATGCATGGTTACACATACATTGCTACTTGTCTTTATACCATGAATAACTCCATGCATCATGACACCTAAGAGGGACACATTATATAATCCTTGTCCTAAGGGTTAATTTAAATTTAGTTTCTCTTAGTAACATTTATGAATGTAGCCAAATTTAGTTATACTTATAAATGCAACATTTACAGACCTTATCTATATCAAAATCATAAGTTATCATAAATTAATACTATTTCAAAATAAAAATCATAATTTTTTTTTTAAAAATAACTTATTAATATTACAGAAATATTTATCTATATTATCTACCAAAATTTATATTAACAAATGGTTAAAATAAACAATTATCAATCCTACAAATTTATAAACACCATTATAATTTATTTAAGTAATAAAAATAATAACCATTCTTGCGAAATCAAAAAAAATAATTCCTTAACAAATTTATATTTCCAATTCAGTTTTTGAAAATATTATTACATAAACATAAAATCTTATAACTTTTAAAATAAAATTTTCTTATACAAAAATCATATTTAATAAAACAAATTACTTACTCAAAGTAAAAATTTATATTCAAATCTTATAAAATCTTTTATTTTCAGCAAAATCCAAATTTATATATTAAAAATCGAAATCAAGCTTGGTAAAAATTATGGGATGTTACACGAAGGATCGTGAAATATTTTTATTTAATTCCCTAAGGGTTGGATCATTCTCATATTTTGAGATGCTGTTTTATGGGGATGTGATAAATGTCCATAATTTTTACCAATTTTATTTATGACCATTTTCCCCTGTCAGTTTTGTACAGAGCATAAATTTTGACTGGGATTGAATCAGGTGCTGAAGTTGATTTCATTGGAAAGGGAATGGTGTTGCCAATTCTGTAGAGTGGTAACATTAAAGATTTGGTTTAGTGATTTGGGACGAATTGTTGTTTTAGTGTTGCACAATTTATGTATAGGTTTGGCTAGTCATTGATGGGATGATTTGGTGTGGCCATTAGTGGGTTGGTGGGAGGCCGTAAATAAGGGGTTAAAGGATTGGAGGGAGGGTTACTTTTGATTATTCTCTCACTTGGTTGAGCTCGTGATCCTTCTTGCTCAATCAAATACACGTTTCCTTAATTAAAATTCTAGATCCACGCAAGAAGATTGAAAATCTACATCAAGAAAAGCTTGATCTACATCAAGTGAAGGAAGATCGCATCAAATTGAGAGGTCTGAAGAGCATTCTTCGTTGTTCAAATTGAAAATTTAGTAATTTCAAGTTATTTCGAAAAATTGGTGAGTGATAAGCACCTCTCACGCGGATTCAATCAAGTATATGGGTTGTTTGATCCTGTTTTCATCATTTTAAGTGTTTTCACCAAGATCTACATCATGATAAGTATATTTTCATTTGAGTCACCCTAGGATCTAATCTAGCAAATTAAATCGATAATTCTTATGTTAATTTACATGTTTATGCAAGTTTAGATCCAGTATTTTGTTATTTATTGATTTATCATGATTTGGTGAGTTTCTTATGGTTGTATGATGAATAATTGTCATTTTCTTTTTATTGATAATTTCATAAACTGTTGATGGTTGAATTGGATGAGTTGTTTGCATCAATGTTGTCGTTTGTGATGATCTGGTCGAGATTGGAGGTAGATTGGTCAAGTCTGGAGTCGGGTCGTTGATGATGTGGCAAGCTCAGCTCGTGTGGCTTGTTTCTCAAGAAATAAATGGGTCGAAGGTTCGGGTCGTTGGTTTCTAGGTTGTTCGAATTGATGGCTTTAGGTCGTTCATCTTCAGGTCGTTGATGATAAGGCATGAAATCAGGTCGTTCAATCAACGGTCGTTGATCATCCAGGTTGAGTCAAGTCGTTTGGCCCTAGGTCGTTCGTGGCATGAAGCTGGTTATTGGACCCATGGGTTGCTAAGGTTGGGTCTCACACACTTAGGTCGGTCGAGGTAGACGGGCCGGCTATAGTGTGTGATGATGGGTCGGGTCGTTAGCGACATGGTAAGTTTGGGTCATTGGCATGCATGCATGAAGGCAACATGATGGGTCATTGCTTGGTAATGGTGATAGGTCGGTCGGGACCTGGGAAAAACGACCCAGTGAATGTGAACAAAATGATGATATTTTTGGTTCGGAAATGAATGTGACTTCGAAGTGTATTTAAGTAGGAATGCTCGAAGTGTTGTGGTGTGTTCGTTGATCGTCGTAATGCAACGAATGTGAAGATGACTCAAAGTGGTGAGTTCGTGGATAATGGTTGCTCGAGAAATGCCTTAATCTTATGAATAGTCATCAAGTTGGACGGCTAGAGATATTGAAGGTCGAGGGATTATTGTTTTTGTAGGTTCTATTGGACTCAAAGCAGGAGTATAATATGGATGCCCAAAAGACTAGATGTGGCTGGTCGAAGGCCCTGGGTAGCTTGACGGGCCTAGATACATTTCGTCGTATGGCGTATGGAGTTTTGCCAGAACCATGGTTTACCATTAGCCCTTGACGGACATCAAGGTGTTGAGTTGGCCATTCGATTCATGATGGTTTCAAAGCATGATTGGCGGTGATATCCAGAGTCATGGATGAATGAATGTTTTCTTGTATCGTCTTAGGTATATTGTTCAATGTCGAAGGAGACATCTATTAGGTGATGGTCTGATGTTGGTTTAGACCTTCGGGGCTTGTGCTTGGGAGACGTTGATGTCGATTAGAATGGTCTATGCTTGATAACTGATTGCCATAAATGTATTGTCATCTCTCTATGGTTGTTGTAAAGGCTATCACTTTCGAATGTGGGGAAGATGGGTGTGAGTTCTTCTCTGTTGTTGTTGGTAGATTGGTTGATTAATCTGCCTATTCTTATATACTTTATTGATGATGTTAGATAGTTTTTTATCGCTCACTAAGACTATTGTCTGGCTCAAGGTTTTATGTCTCCCTCTTATTACCTTGGGTTGTTCATCCGGTTATGGATTGACAGACTGAGTAGCAGGTGACATGTGATAGACCTTGATGAGGACGATGTTGCTGAACGATGACGAGTAGAAGGCTAGCGTATTATTTTCTACTATTTAGTATTTGTTGTTTCTGCTATTTGATGTATTCTCTGAGTGCTTGTAGTGAGGCTTATTATACAGACTCTTGTAGTGTAACTCAAGGTTGTATGGATATTTCATGATGATATGAAAGAGTTTAAGATTCTGCTGAATTCTGCTTCACTGTTATTACATGTTGTATGCGTCCTATTATATTTTATCCTTGTGCTGTGATTTATACGATAGGTTCTGCTTGTGTTGTCCTACCTTGATGATCATCCATAGCTGTCTGTCACGTATTTCTGCGCATTATTTCGCTTCTTAAGTGTAGGAGTTATAGGTGGTCGTCACATGATCGCCCTTCCACATTCCCGATTGTCACCTCAAGCCACTCGGAATCCACAACTGCTGCATACTTCTTAAGCCAGCCCATACCCAAGAAAATTCCAAATCCAGCGAAATTCATAACAAAACAATCACACACAAAAGAGAAACCATGACTCGATAAAACTAGACCACACCAAAAAATACAAAGACTAGACGAACCACCTACTAGATTAGTCATGACTAATGGTCTATCAACAATCTCAAGTTCTAAATCTAACTTGCAAACAAGCTCATTACAAATAAAAGAATGCGATGCTCAAGTATCAATCAAAAATCGAATTGAAACACCTCTAATAGAAAGTGTACCTTGCACAACAACCCTCTTTCCCTTCTCCTCAGCAGTTGGACCCTTCGAGGAAGATGGCACAACATCCAAAGCATAAGCTCTCACAACCTTTTATCCTTTGGTGGTTCCAGAAAATTATTCTTTATATTCCCGGGTTTATCACAGTTAAAGCATTTCGTTTCCACCTTCGCATTCTTACAACCCTTGGAAAGACGACCCTCCGTTAACAGTTATAGCAGATATTCTCGCCCTTTGGCTTTTTCTTTTGACCATCCTTTCCTTGTTGTTGTTGGTTTCTCTTACCATTCCACTTCCACCTTATTGTGGGTTTGAGTCCTTTTTATTCTCAACAATACCATTCCACTTCGACCTTGCTGTGGTTTTGAGTCCTCCTAATGATCCCTGCCATCATGACCTTGGACATAACAGGATAATCGAGCATAGCATCTGCAGCTCCTGATTAGGTACCTTCGCTTACCCCTCCAGTAACAGGATCATCCATACCAGCATGTCTCGAAGTTCATCAACTCATCCTCATTCTAAAACGAGAGTCAATTAACATTAGGGAAAGTCGCAATGGTGTTCAACGGCTTACTAACCTATTATACTATATACGTATATAATATAGTAATCATCCAAATAAAATTACAAATATGTGTCTCATACGTGTTTACGTTCACAAACTTTGGGTGAAATCAATTAACAAAAGCTCTGATACCAAATGTGATGACCGCCTCGTACCTTCTACACCGAACTAAGGAAAAAGGTGCATTGTATGACATGTTAGGCCGATACGGGACAATGATTAGGGCAGATTAACTCGAAATGAGCCTGTCGTGTAACTCACAGCGCATGGATAATATATAATAATATAAAATACAATTGGACATAGTAGTGAAGCATAACTTAACATAAAATAAAATTTCCATAAAACCATAGAATCTTGGGCACAATACTTCTCGATACAAGAATCTCTGAATACAATATACCTCACTACATTTCTCAGTGTCTCAACAATACTAACATACAACAAAAGTAGAAAGGAAGTAGCTGAAATAGTAGGTAGTAATAATTCTCCAGCCTCGTGCTCATCATCGCACAACAACACCGACACCAAACCTGTTGCCTGCCACTTAGTCTGCTCACCATCAAATTGGTGAACATCCCAATAAGAGGGAAACATCAAACCTTGAGTTAGACAATAGTCTTAGTGAACAATAAAATAGCTAACAATAGTTAGACAGGATAATATGAGTAAAAGCAGATTAACCAACCGATCTGCCCAACAGTATAATAACCCGGAAATCCGAGCCAATTTAAAATTTTTATTTTGGCAATTTTAGTGAATTTTGAATATTTAAAACGAATTTTTTTAAATAATAGAGATGAGAAATTTATTTAGAATAGAATTAGAATGAGTAAATTTATTTGAATCGGTTTTAGAATATAAATATTTTATTTTAATTAAAAGGAATTGAAAATGGCGCGGTAGTTCGAAAATTCGATTTCAAAGTTCAAATGAATGTACAGGATTCAAAATAATCCGGATTTTAGCGAAACCAAAAATATTTGAATCTAGTAGAAAATATCTTTCTAAGAATTTGAAAAATTGAAATCCCATAACGGGAATCAAAAGTTACGCCCAGTTGAAATTTGAGAATAGTCGCTATGGAATTCTGGCCCCTAAAAATGGAAATTTTGCAAACGACCTCCATTTTCGACGAAACCACTTTTGTTGGATCCAGGATGTAGAATTATTGCTATATTAAAATATTCATAATTTTCTAAATCAATATGTGAGTGTGGCGATGTAAAACGTGTTTTAACAGTTTAGTCAATTTCGATCAACCAGAAAATGGCCACTTTTCAAATGGTCTCAGAATTTGACGAAAGTAGTTTTGTTAGAACCGTATCGTCAATACGAAGCTAGAAATATTTTTTTCGGAATTTTTAGGGTCTGTATGTGGCCCCGGAAAATTAAAATGCACGTTCAAATTCAATATATAGATTTATATTTTTATTTTGACGAAAACTGATCTAAATGATCGAATCAGCTTACGGTACATATCCTATTGTGTTCGGAACGGGGGTAATTAGTTATGGGTAATTAGTTTTAGACGACAGTCAGTGGGTATCGTTTAGAGGCCGAAATAAAAAGTAACTTTATGGGATTAAATTAGTTAAATATTATATATATATATATAAATTATTTCCAAAAAGCCCTTTCTCCTTCTCATTTACCCAAGTCAACCCCCCCTTTTATTTTGCCCAATTGATTTCAGAAATAAAAAAACAAAAAAAATCGCCACTCCCCAGCGGATGGCCGCTGCCTCCACCGCCGCATCCCTCTGACCCCGCCGCTTCTTCCCCCTCCAGCTCCTCTTCTCCTTCGTCCCCAAACTCCTCCAAGTCAAAACCGCCCCCAAATCCCCTTATAGCCGCCACATCCAGCCACCAGGGGCCCGCCGCCACCTAGCTGCGCCACACCCTCTCTCCCTCCGACCTCCTTCTAAATCACAATCCGCCGGTAAACAGCCCCAAAACCCACTGAAACCCTTCACCACCACCACCATTCAACGACTGCCACCTTCCATCAGCTCCCCCGCCGCCTGCTGACCTCGGCGCTGCCCCTGTGAGTTTTTAATTCATCTTTGTTTATGGTTTTGAAATAAAAATCCCACTTCTATACGTATAAGAGCGAAATAAAAATATAATATTTCGTATATATGTAGCGAGAAAAAAATATAATCTTTTCTATACATAGGGCGAGAGAAAAATATGATTTTTATTATATGAACACCGTTATAAAAATAGAATTTTTATCTATATAGTAGCAGTATAAAAATAGAATTTTTATCTATATAGTAACGGTATAAAAATAGAATTTTTATTCATATAGAGTGATTATAAAAATGTGATTTTTATCCATATAGAGTGATTATAAAAATGTGATTTTTATATGTGTAGTGAATACGGGCAACGAAAGTGACAAAAGACGAGCACGACGAAGGTTTCCTACATAAGAAGAGTCGTGGCGTTTGGTTTAGCTCTTGGTGAGAACTCCTCACTAGAATTTTCTGTTTAGTTATTTATTTTATAACCACATATATGAACTGTTTCCCCGTCATCCACAGACCATGGACGACTTGTTTGTTTGATTGCGTTTGGATTGATTTTTTGTGTGAAAATTGATTGCGATGTGGAATGGAAAATATATATATTCATGTGTTGAAATAAAATATATACTCATGTGTTGAATAGAATAAAGCTCATGTGTTGAATAGAATAAAATTCATTTGTTGAATAGAATAAAATTCATGTGTTGAATAGAATAAAATTTATGTATTGAAATAAAAAAATATTCATGTGTTGAATAGAATAAATATTCATTTACAAATCGAATGATTTGTTTATGTACACCGATTTGACTGATATTGATTGGGACGATAAATTTTATACATCGCCCAACTACACAAATAAAACCTGTGTTTGATTGTTTGAAACCCCACACGGGTATTGAGATGATATTGGACATATACTAATCCTGATATTTAGTTGTATGTCGATCGATTGATTGACAGGCTGTTATAAGCGTTGAATATTTATACTTATTGCTTATGCAGTTGTGTGGTGCACTCTGGATGATGGTTGATGATTTATCGTTGCTATTATATACATGTATTGTAGGGAATCCATATAATTAACATTATATGGTAATTGATCGTGCCTCATTCCAATTTGGAAAATAAGGAATATTAGAATAGAAAATTCATATGTTGAATAGAATAAAAATTCATGTGTTGAATAGAATAAAAATTCATGTGTTGAATAGAATAAAAATTCATGTATTGAATAAAAATATAAATTCATGTGTTGAAGAAAATATTCATTTGTTGAATAAAATAATGAAGTTATTGAAATATATAAAGCCGTGTTGGTTAGATATGTGCCATTTTGACGCGAACGATATTTATATTGATTATATTCGTTTTTATAATGATTATAGAAAAAGAAGTGATTTCAAAATATAATATTTTGAAAATATTATCATTTGTATATCGATGATGTGGAATATTCAATTTTGATTCAAAATTGAATATGAAGTTGAAATCATTTTGAAAACGAATTTAAAACGATTTATCAAATACGTTTTAAAAGAAAATCAACGAAATATATATTATATATATTAAATGGCCTGAACAGAACGCGCCGCGGCAGTTCGCGAATTTCGACCGTTGACTTCGAATGGATATTACGGGAGATCCGACCGTCAGATTCTCTTAAAACCGGAACCGTTAGGTTCATATCGAAAAGAGCTTTCTAACGAATATTAGAGATTTGAAATCTAATGGTTGGATTTGGAATTATGTCCAAATCAAATTTGGAAAAGGTCGCTGTAAGTGCATTTCGATGGCCGTTGATGGAAATCGACTGTACGGGCCTTGATAAAATTATTAAAAATAGTAATAATTTGTGTAAAATCATAAGAAATGATTTGGAAAGAATTAGGATGAAAATTTCCATATTGGAAAAGATAAAAATATATTTTTATCGAAATGAACTAGTTTTGAACTAGAATTATAATTCCATTTATTTTTAAAAATAAATAAATTGGATTTGAAATAGTTTTGAAAAATTACCAGAATTTCCAATAATTGAATTGAAATTGATTTTTGGGTTTATCGTGAACGGTGTTTTAAATAACACTTGTTCTTTAACCCGATAATTAATGGATTGTGATTTTGGGTTTATCGCGAACCGTGTTTTAAATGACACTGGTTCTTTAACCCAGTTAAAGACAGGATATGATTTCCTAAGTTAAATAATCATTGATAGTGATTTTTGGGAAGATTAAAACCAAGTGGAGTTTTATTGAATCTTTAATTAGATTGAAATGATCGAGAATGGAGTATCACCAATTCATGTTGCAGTCATGATGGGGGGTTCTCGCTTCGGGGTTTGGTGGCGAACTGGAGACTCTTACCCCCACATGTCCCTTGCGGGGGTTGGTTAGGTAGTGGCCGGGAGGGTCGAGGCGATCGATTCAGATCGAGCAAAATTCCTTTTTGTTACATTTGGTATCGGAGCTTTGGTTTACAGAGCTCGGAGAATAAGACATGTTAGAACCAAACGAAAGAATTCATCAGAGGTTGGATTAGTATATGCAATGGGAATGACTCGTTAGAGATGGGATCAGTAGTATCCTAGAGCGAGTGTGAAGAGTATATTTCTAAAATGAAAACGAATTTTGTTTTGAAAATTTAAACTTTATTCAACGTATTTGAATATTTATTTGTATTGAATTTGGGCAATCCAATATATAAAGAATTTGCATGTACGTCTAATCCACGGGTATTTGAAGTTTTAATATATTGGGTAGATATAGAGTCACACTCTAGTTGCCCGGAGATGAAACTATTGATGACTGTACAACATCAGTCGTTTGGGTTTGAGTTTCGAAGGTGTGATATTTATATATTTCCAATTGACAGGTGTGAGAACCAAAATATAGTTAGAATAAATTGTTGTGACTTGGCATCAAAAACATGATTTTTGGCTATATATCAAAGTTATGAATTTGAAATGATAATCAACAAATTGATTGCTGATTGTGTTGTTTGATTATTGGTTGATTAATTAAAATTTGAACCATTTAACCAAAATGTATCAAAGAGTGAGTTGTATTGAAAATTAGTCGTATTTGCATGCATATACATGTACGTATATTGAACAGGTCATAGCAAGGAGACTAGAGCGGAGGAATAAAATTGTTTGCCCGACAAATAGGTACATGTTTATTGTATTTCTTGGGTATTTGATGATTTTATGAGCCGATTGGCTAGCTGCTTGGCCTTTTCTTTTTCTTTTGGATTGGTGAGGGCTATGAGAGGCAATTTGAAATATCCCGAAGCTCCCGGTGCAAGGGAGGTTATGGCGAAATTTTTCGAAAATTTAGGGTGTTAGCCAAATTTCTGAAAAATTTGAAAAGTTCTTAGAAACTGAAAAGTTGAAGAACTTAAGCCGTAATGAAAATAATGAAAGTTGAGTTGATTAGTTAAACAACTTTCAACTTTGTTCCTTTTCTAGGACGAGAAGTTTTAAGTTGGGGAGATTGTAATAACCCGGAAATCCGAGCCAATTTAAAAATTTTATTTTGGCAGTTTTAGTGAATTTTAAATATT
The DNA here is from genome assembly GCA_030737875.1 of Allium sativum. NCBI lineage: Eukaryota > Viridiplantae > Streptophyta > Magnoliopsida > Asparagales > Amaryllidaceae > Allium > Allium sativum. The sequence continues at coordinate 1,054,475,568 of CM060922.1, forward strand.
TAAAATGAATTATTTTAAATAATAGCGATGAGAAATTAATTTAGAATAGAATTAGAATGAATATATTTATTTGAATCGGCGTTAGAATATAAATATTTTATTTTAATTATAAAAGAAATTGAAAATGGCGCGGTATTTCGAAAATTCGATTTCAAAGTTCAAATGAATGTACATGATTCAAAATAATCCGTATTTTAGTGAAACCAAAAATATTTGAATATAATAGAAAATATCTTTCCAGCGAATCCGAAAAATTGAAATCTCATAACGGCAATCAAAAGTTACGCCCAGTTGAAATTTCAGCATAGTCGCTATGGAATTCTGGCCCTTATAAATGGAAATTATGCAAACGACCTCGGTTTTTGACGAAACTACTTTTGTTGGATCCGGGATGTAGAATTATTACTAGATTCCAAAATTCATGATTTTCTAAATAAATATGTAAGCGTGGCGAAGTAAAACGTGTTTTAACAGTTTCAGTCAATTTCGATCGACCAGAAAATGGCCATTTTTCAAACGGTCTCAGAATTTGAAGAAATTAGTTTTGTTAGAACTGTATCATCAATACGAAGCTAAAAATATTTTTTCTGCAATTTTTAGGGTCCGTATGTGGCCCCGGCAAATTGAAATGCGCATTCAAATTCAATATAGAGATTTATATTTTGATTTTGATGAAAACTGATCGAAACGATCGAATCAGCTTATGATACATATCCCATTGTGTTCGGAATAGGGGTAATTAATTATAGACGACAGTCGGTGGGTCTCGTTTAGAGGTCGAAATAAAAAGTAACTTTATGGGATTAAATTAGTTAAATATTATACATATATATTATTTTCAAAAAGGCCCTTCTCCTTACCCAAGTCAACCCCCCGTTTATTTTGCTCGATCGATTTCAGAAATAAAAAAAAGGAAAAAAAAATCGGCACTCCCTAGCGGATGGTCGTGCCTCCACCGCCGCACCCATCTGACCCCGCCGCTTCTTCCCCTCCAGCTCCTCCCTCCTCTCTTCTCCTTCCTTCCCAAACTCCTTTGTGTCAAAACCGCCCCCAAATCCCCTTGTAGCCACCGCCTCCAGCCACCAGGGGCCCGCCGCCACCAAGCTGCGCCACCCACAGCCCAGCTCCACCCCCTCCGACCCTCTCTCTCCCTCCGACCTCCTTCTAAACCGCAATCCGCCCGTAAACAACCCCAAAAGCCACTGAAACCCTTTGCCACCACCATTCAACGGCTGCCACATTCCATCAGCTCCCCCGCCGCCTCCTGACCTTGGCGCTGCCCCTGTGAGTTTTTAATTCATCTTTTTTTAACGGTTTTGAAATAAAAATCCGACTTTTATACGTACAAGAGCGAGATAAAAATATAATTTTTTCTATATATGTAGCGAGAGAAAAATATAATCTTTTCTATACATAGGGCGAGAGAAAAATATGATTTTTATTATATGAACACCATTATAAAAATAGAATTTTTATCTATATAGTAGCAGTATAAAAATAGAATTTTAATCTATATAGTAACGGTATAAAAATAGAATTTTTATCCATATAGAGTGATTATAAAAATGTGATTTTTATATATGTAGTGAATATGGGCAACGAAAGTGACGAAAGACGAACATGACGAAGGTTTCCTACATAAGAAGAGTCATGGCGTTTGGTTTAGCTCTTGGTGAGAACTCTTCACTAGAAATTTCTATTCAGTTATTTATTTTATAACTGCATATATGAACTGTTTCACCGTCGTCCACAGACCATGGACGACTTGTTTGTTTGATTGCGTTTGGATTGATTTGTTTGTGTAAAAATTAATTATGAGGTGCAATGTAAAATATATATATTCATGTGTTGAAATAAAATATATATTCATGTGTTGAATAAAATAATACTCATGTGTTGAATAGAATAAAATTCATTTGTTGAATAGAATAAAATTCATGTGTTGAAATAAAAAAATATTCATGTGTTGAATAGAATAAATATTCATTTACAAATCGAACGATTTGTTTATGTACACCGATTTGACTGATATTGATTGGGATGATAAATTTTACACATTGCCCAACTACACAAATAAAACCTGTGTTTGATTGTTAGAAACCCCACATGGGTATTGGAATGATATTGGACATACGCTAATCCCGATATTTAGTTGTATGTCGATCGATTGATTGACATGCTGTTATAAGCAATGAATATTTATACTTAATGCTTATGCAGTTGTATGGTGCACTATGGATGATGGTTGATGATTTATCGTTGCTATTATATACATGTGTTGTAGGGAATCCATATAATTAACATTATATGGTAATTGATTGGGCCTCATTCCAATTTGGAAAATAAGGAATATTAGAATAGAAAATTCATGTGTTGAATAGAATAAAAATTCATGTGTTGAATAAAATAAAAATTCGTGTGTTGAATAAAAATAAATATTCATTTGTTGAATAGAATAACGAAGTTATTGAAATATATAAAGCCGTGTTGGTTAGATATGCTTCATTTTGACGCAAATGATATTTATATTGATTATATTTGTTTTTATAATGATTATAGAAAAAGAAGTGATTTCAAAATATAATATTTTGAAAATATTATCATTTGTATATCGATGATGTGGAATATTCAATTTTGATTCGAAATTGAATATGAAGTTGAAATCGTTTCGAAAACGAATTTAAAACGATTTATAAAATACGTTTTAAAAGGAAATCAATGAAATAGATATATTATATTTATTAAATGGCCTAAACAGAACGCGCCGCGCCGCGGCAGTTCGCGAATTTCGACCGTTGACTTCGAATGGATACCTAAAACCAGAACCGTTGGGTTCGTATCGAAAAGAGCTTTCTAACGAATATTAGTGATTTGAAATCTAACTGTTGGATTTGGAATTATGTCCAAATCAAATTTGGAAAAGGTCATTGTAAGTGCAGTTCGATGGCCGTTGATGGAAATCGACTGTACGGGCCTTGATAAAATTATTAAAAATAGTAATAATTTGTGTAAAATCATAAGAAATGATATGGAAAGAACTAGGATGAAAATTTCCATATTTGAAAAGATAAAAATAGATTTTTATCAAAATGAACTAGTTTTGAACTAGAATTATAATTCTATTTATTTTTAAAAATAAATAAATTGGATTTGAAATGGTTTTGAAAAATAACCAGAATTTCCAATAATTGAATTGGAATTGATTTTTGGGTTTATCATGAATGGTGTTTTAAATAACACTTGTTCTTTAACCCGATAATTAATGGATTGTGATTTTGAATTTATCGCGAACCGTGTTTTAAATGACACTGGTTCTTTAACCCAGTTAAAGACAGGATATGATTTTCCAAGTTAAATAATCATTGATAGTGATTTTTCGGAAGATTAAAACCAAGTGGAGTTTTAATGAATCTTTAATTAGATTGAAATGATCGAGAATGGGGTATCACCAGTTTTGCTCCAGGCGATAGTGAAATCTTTAGTTAGATTTGAACGTGAAATGTTAATTGAATTTACCGATAACACCGTAGTGTTAGATATGAAGTATTACCAGTTTTACTTCATGGGATGAATAGCTTGGGATTGGGAAATAAGATAAATGATTACTTCGGTGTGGTTCGCTAATCCCGACTAGTTTGATTTTATATTCAAAAGAAGATTAAAGAATAAATTTAAAGAATTTATCTTTGATAAAAGTAATGGGAACGTTTACCAAAGTATAAGAATATTCGAACAAAAGAATATTCTGAATTGGAATGAGGCGTATGTTGTTTTTGTGTAACACTTGTTTATTATATACACGAGTTATTTGGAAAAACCGAGTTTGTCCCATTCTGAATAACTAATACGACGATAAGTCGAAGGTGAAGACGGTGGTCAAAGACAGGAAGTCTTCACGTCGTCTGGATAATTACTGATGATCTTGATTGGGCTGTACGCCCAAGAGGAGGGAATCAGTTGGTGATCATCCAGACATACTTGGAGATCAATGGATATGCGAGGTACAAGTTGCCTCCGGTTTCGTACAGAACCAGAACGAACTTGTAAATGGACTGTGTGTCTGACATTGGATTTTATTCTGTGTGATTGATTTCTATTAAATATATATCTGTTTGGCGGCGGAGAATTTATTCTCTTGCTTAACGCCCTTCTCTGAGACGTACGAGCTCAGGGGTTATATATTGATGGATATTAATCGCATGGAGTGAATTGCCTGCGTGGGATGCCTAAGTGGCAATTGATCAAGGCTTCTGTTGAAAGCAAGGTCTTGTGGTTGATGATCAAAGCACCTCCTGTGTGGCAAATCTTTGTGTAGCGTTGATTCGCGAGCCTCACACCCCGGTTGTGAACCAAAAAAGGGAGAGGACCTCAGGGAGGGCATGCGTTTCTTTCTAGCTAGGGTGGTGTCAGTGACCTACCAGCCCTGACATTTATATTATTTTCACCTGTGTGGTTGTTGCCGTTGCGAGGCGCCTTGGATATATCGATGACTATGTGGAGCCGATGGAGTCATTTGGCTCATTTACGCCCCAAAGGGCGGGGAAACGCAGTGTTCAGGCATAATAATCCACATTGGTGGACCGTCCCTGACGATCCAAGGGGAAGTTGCGGCTGTTCCTGAGGGGCGGGCTAGAGGCTCTCGAATCGGTGAGGACTATCTTTTGCCTTGGTTCGTAGATGGAAATCCAACTTCCAATACGTGACTTTGTGGTTTTGATTGTAGAGCCTAGTATGGCGACATGATATATGATACCTATGCTGTCTAGGATTGATACATTTATATTTGAAGTTGTTTTATACACTATGCACTTATAATAGTATCAAATGATTTGTTTTTGACGTACCAAGCATGTTTGGCTATTATAAGGGAAAACCCTATCCTCCGACTTGCGTTGCATTGTGTGATGGGACCTGGGTCTTATAATAGCTTCAATTTTTCAAAAAGCATTGCGTTGTTTTGTTATACGCACTGATATTCTTGGGAGGAAACCCGTTCCGTGTTATACGGCGTGGTCCCTTGATATATCTAATTTAAAGTAAAGTTTTAAATAACTGTTTTAGTTCTCACACCAGTCACATGACTGAGCTAGAGTTTATTGTTTTAACCTAAACTCTGGGTGCCCCTATTTTCCATACGGGCAGCTAGTAGTTTTGGTTTTGTAGATATATATTCACAGGATCCTGATTTACAGCTGGAACGATATCCGGAAAGCTCTGTATCTGTGTATTACTTTCAGTTGTGATTTGTATTATTTTTCCGCTCCTATGAAATGTATTGTAATCTCTGATATTTAGTGAATGTGTAATATTGATTTATACTCTGTATATTCTTGTATTCTGATGGAATTGTTGTAATAAGAAATGAAATGTTCTTCTGTTTGCATTCTGATTGGTCTTGACCTCAAAGCAATCAGGGGTTTCGAACGGTCTTGGTCGGTTTATTGATCGATTCAGATTGAGCGAAATTCCTTGTTGTTACAAACAACCAACAAGTTAACAGGTGAAAACTATCCATCACATGTTAATACATAAAGGAAAGGACACCCCCTAATCCCACTTCTCTTTGACATCCTATGGTGATAGCTATCCAAAGAAAATAGATAAGAATGCACACGATCAACATAGCATCCATAACATCCAATACCCTAGCTATCACCGACTACAGTCTTGAATCCATCGATAATCGAACTTGCATTCAACGATTCAATGAGTTAATGGAGAAACCCCAGTTCTAGCCAAACTACCATATGCCATCGTGACTCGTACGTTTGTCTTTTCCCATTCTCGATAACTATGTACATCATGACTGCCCAGTATATACGATCTCTCGAATCTGATCCTAACGGGCGTCCCCACAATACCCGTGCTTTAAGTGTGCTAGAACACTTCGATTACCAATGATTCCTTAGCACATCAAATCTATCAAGCCTTCTATCTCAGCGATTTAATTCTTTCTCGAACCTTCAATTATCATCCATTGAACCTCATCCTTTCAATCCATTATCTCAATAGATCATATATCGAATCACGACCTATGTCACATCAATCTGGCTATGACCACTCCATCGCGAGTTCACAATTGAAGGACCATAAATTTTTGAGTTGCCTACCATCTATATGAAGTCCATTCTTAACCAAACTTCACCAGCAACCTCACGAAATTGTCACAGTCTGTAACACCCCGTATGTTAAATAACTTGTTATAACATAAATCAGAGCAGAATTAAATTTAATATTCTGAATCAGGGGAAACGGGCTGTGCCATTGCGTTCGTCTCGGAAAAATACGCGAAATAGAGTCCGAGTTTTCGTAAATCGGAGTCCGTATGACCAAGTTATGGCCCGTCAAAGTTTCACGAAAAATCAAAAACGAAAACTGCTCATGTTTTGAGGCCCGGGATGAGTTTTGGGCTGTTTTTTTTTTGGGCCCTAAATGGTTCCTTCACTTGACTTCTTCCCCAAGACATGCTTTAAAGGCTAGGATTGGTTCTAGGGTATATCCTATGGTCCTAAAACATCTAACTAATCTATATATACACCCTAATACCCCTTTATCCTTACCAAAAATAGATCTAAGGCCATTATGCCACCACTTAGAAAATTGGAGAGCCTCCACTAAAAATCCTAAGAGGGTTTGCAAGCTAATCTACATCTTCTTCTACTTAATCATTGGGATTTGCTTCATTTAACTTGCTAATCTTGTTTTGGTGAGCTTCTATCCCCTTAATAATCAATTATTGAATTGATTATGATAAGATGTGATAAAGTATGGCTATGTTTGTGGATCCATATATTTATGCAAGCTTGATGTAGTGAATATTATGTGTTTTGCAAGTTATATGCCTTATGTCATGCAAGTTTCATAATATGTAAACATGATATTTTTATGCAAGTTATGTATATGTTGAAATGCAAGTTTAACATAATATGCAAGCCTATGCAAGTATGTGAATGTTTATGCAAGTTATGTATATGTTGAAATGCAAGTTTAACATAATATGCAAGCCTATGCAAGTATGTGAATGTTTATGCAAGTTATGTATATGTTGAAATGCAAGTTTAACATAATATGCAAGCCTATGCAAGTATGTGAATGTTTATGCAAGTTATGTACATGTTGAAATGCAAGTTTAACATAATATGCAAGCCTATGCAAGTATGTGAATGTTTATGCAAGTTATGTATATGTTGAAATGCAAGTTTAACATAATATGCAAGCCTATGCAAGTATGTGAATGTTTATGCAAGTTATGTATATGTTGAAATGCAAGTTTAACATAATATGCAAGCCTATGCAAGTATACGAATGTTTATGCAAGTTATGTATATGTTGAAATGCAAGTTTAACATAATATGCAAGCCTATGCAAGTATGTGAATGTTTATGCAAGTTATGTATATGTTGAAATGCAAGTTTAACATAATATGCAAGCCTATGCAAGTATGTGAATGTTTATGCAAGTTATGTATATGTTGAAATGCAAGTTTAACATAATATGCAAGCCTATGCAAGTATGTGAATGTTTATGCAAGTTATGTATATGTTGAAATGCAAGTTTAACATAATATGCAAGCCTATGCAAGTATGTGAATGTTTATGCAAGTTATGTATATGTTGAAATGCAAGTTTAACATAATATGCAAGCCTATGCAAGTATGTGAATGTTTATGCAAGTTATGTATATGTTGAAATGCAAGTTTAACATAATATGCAAGCCTATGCAAGTATGTGAATGTTTATGCAAGTTATGTATATGTTGAAATGCAAGTTTAACATAATATGCAAGCCTATGCAAGTATGTGAATGTTTATGCAAGTTATGTATATGTTGAAATGCAAGTTTAACATGATATGCAAGCTTATGCAAGTATATGAATGCTTATGCAAGTATGTGAGTGCTTATGCAAGTTAAGTATATGCTAAAATGCAAGTTCTACATGTTATGCAAATCACATGTATGATGATATGTAAGTTCATATGCAACATGTTATGCAAATCACATGTTTGATGATATGTAAGTTCATATACAACATGTTATGTAAGACACATGTTTGATAATATGCAAGTTTGGGTCGAATATAGTTGGGTTAATACATGCTCATATATGCAAGTTGACATCCTCTTAACCCATGATAAAGTTATATGCTAAACCCATGTTATGTGTGGTAAATCTTCCCTTTATTATGTTATGTCATAATGACGATTTACGTGGGGAACGATGGGGTTAATTAATATGTTAATTAAAAGTATGTTGAAATGGGTATGATTAAGCATACAATAAAAAATAAATTACCATAAGTGGGAATTTACCTATTGAGTTAGGTCTACCCCATGGGAATTTACCTATTGAGTTAGGTCTACCCATGTTATGGAAAATCTGATATTAATTAGGGATAATTAATATGGGGGTGATTAATTAGGATTAATTAATCAACTAAGACACGAGGTTGGACCCTTTTGTAGCGGAAGTCTGCCCGGAACCGACCGGCCATCCAGCGGCTACAAATGATTGGCCCAATGTGAGAGGTCTTAGTCATAAATTAAATACATGATTAAAGTAAAGACACGAGGTTAGGCCCTTTTTATGACGGAAGTCTGCCCGGAACCAACCGGCATATCCAGCAGTCATAAAAGACGGTCTAATGTGGGAGGTCTTTATGAGGTCATGATCTTAATTAATGAATTAAGAAACACTTAACCATATTAGCATGTAGTGGGACATGAGGGGTTAAGTGGGTGCCTTGGGGTGGCATGATGAGACTAGTGGGTTGCCTTGGGTGGCAATAGAAAAATACGATTAGAATACTTAACCAAGGTGGAACATGTAATTAAACATGATTAAGGGGTTAAGTAAGTGCCATGGGTGGCATGTGGGAATCTAGTGGGTGCCCTAAGTGGCAATTGAAATATGATTAAAGGACTTAACCAAGATTTATAACATGTAAGGGGACATGGTTAAAGGGTTAAGTGGGATGCACTAGATTAAACGACAAGCTTAAGTAGTAGCTTGTGGGGGCCCATTTCAACCAATATCCCAAACGTATCTTTGTAGGCTCGACTCTTGTCGGGTGACGGGACACGCATATTGGGCTTGACTATAAGAGGCCAAAACGGGTTAGCGGTGGCAACGCGGGATCAACGGGTTTCATATGCGTGTGTGGACCCGGGCTGGTTAGTAAGTCGTTGTTGCATCGGGTAGATATAAAGCCGTGCACAGTGATATTATATGGTAGCCACTTTGGGGAATGATACACCCCCTTTTGTGGGACCAGCACGGGTATCTACGGTAGGGAGCCGATCGCTTGGGGGTAGTGGGTACACCTAGTAAAAATAGGGGCAGACGGCACCTGTGTAGGGGTACAAGAAACTACCGGGTGAAAAATTACTAAGTACACTTAGTGGGATCAACCTTTAAGTAGGAATTACTCTTGGTGGGTAGAACTGGTGTGGTGCAGTGTAGGAATTACCTTTGGGTGAATAAGTCTGGTGTGGTGCAGTTAGTAATTATCCTTGGGTGGGTAGATGCGTCTTTACGGTTATCTTAGTTCGTCCTGTGTTCGTGGGCAACTTAGTGTAGTCATTATCCCCAAAGATACCATACCGAGTTCATATCATACCCTAATTACTTTAATAATTGTATTATTAAGGAGATAGGGTTCACTCAGGCTTATGTCTGACCCCCGTTGTTTTTATCTTTTTCCTTCAGGTCCTCAGGCTGGGCCTAGTGCTAGTGGGCTTTGATCAGTTTGCTTTATCTATCTCTTGGAGCTTGGACCATAGATGTAGAGCTCAGCTTATCTTATCTTTTCTGTTATGGCTATTTGTTATGAGTAGTGGGATTATGTACTTATTTTATTCAGGATGGATATTTTGTACTTGACTCTTGTTATGGTTTTATGATGTAACCAAACATGTTTTACTTTCCGCTGCTATGAGATGATGTTTTAAAATTTTCAAGTATTACATTATATCTGTCTTGTTGTAATTTTACTGTTCTATACTCACTAAAAATACTCCACCGATGCTATGGCATTCCCTTAGTGAGTGACTATAGCGGGTGTGGGGTGTTACACGTGGTATCAGAGCAAAGGTTACCAGAACAGATAAAAGTTTTAGAAAACTATTTTTCTAAAAACATTTTTGGAAGAAATATTTTCAAAAACATGTCTTTTAAAAGAAAAGTTTTTGAAAGAAAAGCATAATCCCCGATAGCCATATCTTTATCTCTCAAATTCTCCGTTTTGAATCTTTCCCTTTTTCGTCTCAGCATGGCTGAAGATCTTTATCTTCCGGATAGTGTAGCGGTACCAGTATGGTATAGGAGGTTGTTAGAGGCTAGGGCCGCCGCTGCAGGTCCAGCAAATGTTCCTCCTCCACCCGTTGCACTCGTTTCTCCTCGCGCGGATACTTTTGCTATGACTTGTAGGAAGTTTAAGGCTATGGGAGGAAAACCTTTTGTGGGAGCTAGGGATTGGCTTAATGAGACGGAAGAATTGATGGAAATCTTGGAAGTAGAAGAGGGAAAGAAAGTCGGGTTGGCCGCTTGGTTAATGGAAGGAGAGGCCTCGTTCTGGTGGGAGGTCACTAATGGAGAACGCCCGATTGACTCTTGGGTGGATTTCAGACATAGGTTTGAGGCAAGGTTTCTCTCAAAAGCAGAAGAAAATATGCATAAGGAAGAGAAGGGTCCCAATGCTAGTAAAGCACCCGAGAAGAAAGGAGATCAGAAGAGACCTCAACAGCAACAGCAAAACAAAGGTGGGAAGGGCAACGGTGGCAAGGGAAAGAAGAGGTGCTTCAATTGTGGGACACTAGGCCACCTAAACAAAGATTGTCGCAAGAAGACTAAGACTGGCTGCTTCCACTGTGGCGAAGCAGGGCATCTGATGAAAAACTGTCCAAAGAAGGAGCAAGGGACGGGGTCTACCTCAGGAGGACTGGTGCAAGCTCATGTGGCACCAGGTCAGGCTAGGGGGCAAGTACAGGCTCTCGCGATTCGGGAAAGAGGTAGAACTACTTCTATTGAAAGTCTAGTTTTTCTGATCAATCATCCTGTCCGTACTTTGTATGATTTTGACACATTGAGTTCGTTTATCTCATCATTACTAGTAGAGTCACTGCACTGAGACACCAGTTGGTAGATGATCCCTTAGTTGTTTCAAACCCAATTGGGCTCCATGATGTGTTTGGGTTTGAAAGTTCCTATACTTAGCATTGGGTTTAGATGTGATGCTTGTTGGGCTTCACGGGCTATGGGTTAGTGGGCATGGACTGGTTATCCAGTAGGGGTGCCGTTCTTGATTTTGGGGGGAGAGTTGTTAGGCTTATGGGCCGCTTGGGTGACACTCTTGAGATCTCTTGTAATCCCATAGAATCTGTTATGCTAAGGTATCTAGAATCGCTTGACACGTTGGTCTAGAGTCTGCGATCTGTTAGAGCGGTCCGGGAATACCCAGATGTGTTTGAGGAGGTGAAGGGCTTACCTCCGAAGCGGGAGATTGACTTCCGAATATATCTGGTGGATAATGCTAAACCAGTATCTTGGCCAGTGTGCCACATGGCTCCTAGTGGGAGGAGGGAACTCCATAAGTAAGTAGGCGATTTGCTTAAAAAGGGGTTCATAAGACGAAGTATATCGGAGTGGGGCGCTCCAGTAGTTTTTGTTATGAAGGCGGATGGGTCCCTCAGACTTTGTGTAGGCTAAAGGGAACTAAAGAAACTCACAAAGAAGAATAGATACCCATTGCCGAGGATTAATGATCTCCTTGATCAGTTGGCTGGCGCCTCAGTATTTTTGTAGTAGGACTTAGCCACGGGATTTCATCAGTTGAGAGTGGCTGAGAATAGTATAGAGGAGACTGCCTTTGGGACTCCGGATGATTTCTTTTATGAGTGGCTGGTGATGCCATTGGGTTTGACGAACGCCCCCGCATACTTTGTTGAGAAGGGTGTTCAGGGAGTACCTAAATAAGTTCGTGATGGTCTTTGTAGATGACATCTGGGTCTTTTCTAGGAGCGAAATAAGTTTTCGTATGTGCTCAATAGGCTGAGCAGGGCCAGTATAGGATAAACGACGGTTTTGGAGCGAGACTGGCGAGAACATCCAGAATTGGTCAAAGGCTTAATTATTTAGCCATTTTTACTAGTATCGTCTCACGTAGGTCGTCTGAATTCGAAGGAGGTATCCCTTGGGTGTTTGTCTGATATTGGTTTAGGCCTTTGGGGCTTGCATTTGGGGGATGCCGAATTCGACTAGGGTGGTCTGCGTGGGAGACAGTTGTGATGATTTTGGATGATATTCTGGTGGAGAAGAGCATGCCCTACATCTTAGGGAAGTGTTGGAGACTCTTCGAGCGCATAGTCTTAGGACAACAAAAGTGGATGGGATCCTTAGCATCCTATGAGTAAGGGTAACATGGTAGCAGACGCCTTAAGAAGAAAAAGGTTGTCCTTGAGTTCATTGTTCGTTGAACGACGGAGCTTAGAGTTTATTTCTAAGTTTGACTTTAGACCTTCCATTGACTTTGTACCCGGTTTGCTAGCCTCCTTGGTTAGACCTACTCTTTTGGGGTGGATTGGAAGAGCACAGAGGGACGACCCACAGTTGGTTGAGTTGATAGAGAAGCTCATAAGGGGGGAGTCGTCCAGCCATTTGAGTAGGAACACCCTAGACGATAGGGGTGTTTGCGTAGAGACGGTAGACTTTGTGTACCGCAAGACGAGGGTTTGAGGAAAGCTATTCTTGATGACGCACACCGTTCTAGGATGACCATTCATCCCGGTGGGGATAAGATGTACCAAGACATGAAGAGGGTTTTCTTCTGGGCTGGTATGAAGAAAGATGTGGCCGAGTATGTCGCTCTATGTTAGGTGTGCCAGCAAGTGAAGGCGGAGCAAAGGAAACCAGGTGGGTTGCTTCACCCATTGGAGGTTCCGCAATGGAATTGGGATAGCATCTCGATGGATTTTATTGACGGGTTACCCAGGTCGAGGAAGGGTAATACAGGAATTTGGGTGGGGGTAGATAGACTTACTGAGAGCACCCATTTCATACCTATGAAGAGCAAGAGGACTGCTCCATGGCTAGCTTCAGTATATCTTCGAGAGATAGTTCGATTACATGGGGTACCCTCTAGCATAGTGAGTGATCGAGATCCTATCTTCACTAGAGAGTTTTTGAAGAATTCGCAAGAGGCTGTAGGGACTCAGTTGGGTATGAGTACCGCATATCATCCTCAGACGGATAGCCAGACTGAGAGGGTGAATCATGTTTTAGAAGACCTTTTGAGGCTATGTATCTTGGATTTTGGAGGTACATGGGAGGAGCATCTTCCATTGGCGGAGTTGCCCGACAGACTTAGTGATGTATTCTATGGGAGGAAGTGCCTACATGAGACCGCAGAGGTGGTAGAGCCGAGTTGCTTAGAGAAGTGGAAGCAGAGCGTGATGCGACGATTCGACGAGCTCCTACTTGCATCCTTGGGTCAGAGATTTGGAAGCTGAGAAACAGAGAGGTTCAACTAGTCAAAGTACAAAGGGGAGATGAAGAGAGTGACGCTACCTGGGAGACGGAAGCGAAGATGCGTTCGAGGTACCCTTTTTCTTTCGGAGGGTATATCCTTTTGCTTCTCCTTCATCACATATCTTGTGCTTATCTTATTCTTAGTATGTCCTCTCGTTAGTACTTTTGACCTTTAGATAGGGTAAACCTATGGTTGAAACATGTGTTTGAGACATGTTATGTATGATGGATGCAAGTGGATGCAAGTGTTTGCTAGTGGTTGCTCGTGGATGCATATACACACACTTTAGGCACTAGATCGGCTCAATCACTTCATATTGCATATTGCATATAAATGTGTGTAGGTAGCTATATTAATGGATGTATGATGGTTGTGCTATCATATGGATGATGCATTTATTCGGTGAATGATTGTGCACGCATGTAGAAATAGTATGTGTCGATAGGGTTCTTTCGCATACATATTGGATGCATGGCACTATCATGGTTTGCATTAAGGAGGTCAACTGAATCAGTAGACCGCCTGATTTTGCATTAGATAGGGAACATATACACACACTTTTTGCATATGTTCATACAACATTAGAAACTTTAAGGACAATGGATGCCAGTGTTTGATGGTTGAGTAGATGGTTGTTTGGTTGGTAGGATACGTTCTTCTTGACTTAGAGATTTCGGGGACGAAATCCTTTAAGTAGGGGAGAATGTAACACCCCGTATGTTAAATAACTTGTTATAACATAAACCAGAGCAGAATTAAATTTAATATTCTGAATCAGGGGAAACGGGCTGTGCCATTGCGTTCGTCTCGGAAAAATACGCGAAATAGAGTCCGAGTTTTCGTAAATCGGAGTCCGTATGACCAAGTTATGGCCCGTCAAAGTTTCACGAAAAATCAAAAACGAAAACTGCTCATGTTTTGAGGCCCGGGATGAGTTTTGGGCTGTTTTTTTTTTGGCCCTAAATGGTTCCTTCACTTGACTTCTTCCCCAAGACATGCTTTAAAGGCTAGGATTGGTTCTAGGGTATATCCTATGGTCCTAAAACATCTAACTAATCTATATATACACCCTAATACCCCTTTATCCTTACCAAAAATAGATCTAAGGCCATTATGCCACCACTTAGAAAATTGGAGAGCCTCCACTAAAAATCCTAAGAGGGTTTGCAAGCTAATCTACATCTTCTTCTACTTAATCATTGGGATTTGCTTCATTTAACTTGCTAATCTTGTTTTGGTGAGCTTCTATCCCCTTAATAATCAATTATTGAATTGATTATGATAAGATGTGATAAAGTATGGCTATGTTTGTGGATCCATATATTTATGCAAGCTTGATGTAGTGAATATTATGTGTTTTGCAAGTTATATGCCTTATGTCATGCAAGTTTCATAATATGTAAACATGATATTTTTATGCAAGTTATGTATATGTTGAAATGCAAGTTTAACATAATATGCAAGCCTATGCAAGTATGTGAATGTTTATGCAAGTTATGTATATGTTGAAATGCAAGTTTAACATAATATGCAAGCCTATGCAAGTATGTGAATGTTTATGCAAGTTATGTATATGTTGAAATGCAAGTTTAACATAATATGCAAGCCTATGCAAGTATGTGAATGTTTATGCAAGTTATGTATATGTTGAAATGCAAGTTTAACATAATATGCAAGCCTATGCAAGTATGTGAATGTTTATGCAAGTTATGTATATGTTGAAATGCAAGTTTAACATAATATGCAAGCCTATGCAAGTATGTGAATGTTTATGCAAGTTATGTATATGTTGAAATGCAAGTTTAACATAATATGCAAGCCTATGCAAGTATGTGAATGTTTATGCAAGTTATGTATATGTTGAAATGCAAGTTTAACATAATATGCAAGCTTATGCAAGTATACGAATGTTTATGCAAGTTATGTATATGTTGAAATGCAAGTTTAACATAATATGCAAGCCTATGCAAGTATGTGAATGTTTATGCAAGTTATGTATATGTTGAAATGCAAGTTTAACATAATATGCAAGCCTATGCAAGTATGTGAATGTTTATGCAAGTTATGTATATGTTGAAATGCAAGTTTAACATAATATGCAAGCCTATGCAAGTATGTGAATGTTTATGCAAGTTATGTATATGTTGAAATGCAAGTTTAACATAATATGCAAGCCTATGCAAGTATGTGAATGTTTATGCAAGTTATGTATATGTTGAAATGCAATTTTAACATAATATGCAAGCCTATGCAAGTATGTGAATGTTTATGCAAGTTATGTATATGTTGAAATGCAAGTTTAACATAATATGCAAGCCTATGCAAGTATGTGAATGTTTATGCAAGTTATGTATATGTTGAAATGCAAGTTTAACATAATATGCAAGCCTATGCAAGTATGTGAATGTTTATGCAAGTTATGTATATGTTGAAATGCAAGTTTAACATGATATGCAAGCTTATGCAAGTATATGAATGCTTATGCAAGTATGTGAGTGCTTATGCAAGTTAAGTATATGCTAAAATGCAAGTTCTACATGTTATGCAAATCACATGTATGATGATATGTAAGTTCATATGCAACATGTTATGCAAATCACATGTTTGATGATATGTAAGTTCATATACAACATGTTATGTAAGACACATGTTTGATAATATGCAAGTTTGGGTCGAATATAGTTGGGTTAATACATGCTCATATATGCAAGTTGACATCCTCTTAACCCATGATAAAGTTATATGCTAAACCCATGTTATGTGTGGTAAATCTTCCCTTTATTATGTTATGTCATAATGACGATTTACGTGGGGAACGATGGGGTTAATTAATATGTTAATTAAAAGTATGTTGAAATGGGTATGATTAAGCATACAATAAAAAATAAATTACCATAAGTGGGAATTTACCTATTGAGTTAGGTCTACCCCATGGGAATTTACCTATTGAGTTAGGTCTACCCATGTTATGGAAAATCTGATATTAATTAGGGATAATTAATATGGGGGTGATTAATTAGGATTAATTAATCAACTAAGACACGAGGTTGGACCCTTTTGTAGCGGAAGTCTGCCCGGAACCGACCGGCCATCCAGCGGCTACAAATGATTGGCCCAATGTGAGAGGTCTTAGTCATAAATTAAATACATGATTAAAGTAAAGACACGAGGTTAGGCCCTTTTTATGACGGAAGTCTGCCCGGAACCAACCGGCATATCCAGCAGTCATAAAAGACGGTCTAATGTGGGAGGTCTTTATGAGGTCATGATCTTAATTAATGAATTAAGAAACACTTAACCATATTAGCATGTAGTGGGACATGAGGGGTTAAGTGGGTGCCTTGGGGTGGCATGATGAGACTAGTGGGTTGCCTTGGGTGGCAATAGAAAAATACGATTAGAATACTTAACCAAGGTGGAACATGTAATTAAACATGATTAAGGGGTTAAGTAAGTGCCATGGGTGGCATGTGGGAATCTAGTGGGTGCCCTAAGTGGCAATTGAAATATGATTAAAGGACTTAACCAAGATTTATAACATGTAAGGGGACATGGTTAAAGGGTTAAGTGGGATGCACTAGATTAAACGACAAGCTTAAGTAGTAGCTTGTGGGGGCCCATTTCAACCAATATCCCAAACGTATCTTTGTAGGCTCGACTCTTGTCGGGTGACGGGACACGCATATTGGGCTTGACTATAAGAGGCCAAAACGGGTTAGCGGTGGCAACGCGGGATCAACGGGTTTCATATGCGTGTGTGGACCCGGGCTGGTTAGTAAGTCGTTGTTGCATCGGGTAGATATAAAGCCGTGCACAGTGATATTATATGGTAGCCACTTTGGGGAATGATACACCCCCTTTTGTGGGACCAGCACGGGTATCTACGGTAGGGAGCCGATCGCTTGGGGGTAGTGGGTACACCTAGTAAAAATAGGGGCAGACGGCACCTGTGTAGGGGTACAAGAAACTACCGGGTGAAAAATTACTAAGTACACTTAGTGGGATCAACCTTTAAGTAGGAATTACTCTTGGTGGGTAGAACTGGTGTGGTGCAGTGTAGGAATTACCTTTGGGTGAATAAGTCTGGTGTGGTGCAGTTAGTAATTATCCTTGGGTGGGTAGATGCGTCTTTACGGTTATCTTAGTTCGTCCTGTGTTCGTGGGCAACTTAGTGTAGTCATTATCCCCAAAGATACCATACCGAGTTCATATCATACCCTAATTACTTTAATAATTGTATTATTAAGGAGATAGGGTTCACTCAGGCTTATGTCTGACCCCCGTTGTTTTTATCTTTTTCCTTCAGGTCCTCAGGTTGGGCCTAGTGCTAGTGGGCTTTGATCAGTTTGCTTTATCTATCTCTTGGAGCTTGGACCGTAGATGTAGAGCTCAGCTTATCTTATCTTTTCTGTTATGGCTATTTGTTATGAGTAGTGGGATTATGTACTTATTTTATTCAGGATGGATATTTTGTACTTGACTCTTGTTATGGTTTTATGATGTAACCAAACATGTTTTACTTTCCGCTGCTATGAGATGATGTTTTAAAATTTTCAAGTATTACATTATATCTGTCTTGTTGTAATTTTACTGTTCTATACTCACTAAAAATACTCCACCGATGCTATGGCATTCCCTTAGTGAGTGACTATAGCGGGTGTGGGGTGTTACACAGTCATTCCCGCAAAGTCATGACTCCCTACGTGCCACCCTTATGGGTCGGTGCCGACCCATCTACTGAGCCTATATTGGCAAACTAGCTCACCCCGATCCATCCATGGTTCGGGAGCTTCTTGCTGGTTCATTCTCTCGTCGATTCGTCACTTCTTCATAACTTATGTTGGTCCATTCATCTCTCGAGCAATCAATCTTTAACCCATTCAAAACACATTCGATCGACATGGAAATTCAACAATAGCCTCGACTCTCCACGACGATGCCAATCACCAAGATTCACGACAACACGACCCTCCCTCGTAGGCCGGTGCCGGCCCATGCACTTAGTGCATATGGGCACTAAAACTTGCTTACCACATTTCTTAGTCTTCCAGAGCACCTTCGACCAAGTTTCATCTAAATCTGATCATCTGAACCCGATCGTCTGAACCTCTGATTTGTTCTGTTCTTCATTCCTATGATTCTGCAACATACATTCTAACATACAACTCAATCAACACAATTAATTCAATCAAAGCAAACAACACTTCAATAAAACATGATCATACAAACACGCCAATTAAAACATAAAAATATCACCATTATGAGATTTACCATGATTTGGAACAAAATATATGAATAAACATGATTAATCTAACAATTATCCGATTAATATGATCAAATTAGGTTTCTTATGGTTCCTAAATTTGAATTAGACATATAGTACAAGATCTAATGTGATTTTAACATGAAACATATGAATACGATCCTAATTTGCCTATATAATCGGTAGCTTCCGTATGAGAGATATATATCACTCACCTAATGCTTGACATGATGTAGACTCAATCAGATCAGATCTAAGCAGCGCTGAAACCTCTTGAATTTGATGCAGTCTGATTGATATAACATTCCTTGATGATGATCTTTTCTACCCTCTAGATGCAATCTACTATGAATATTAAGGAAGAAGATGGAGAATTACGGCTTTAGGTTGAACTAGATAATCAAAGACGCCCAATCTAAAGATTAGAATGAAGAGATTAACCATAATTCTATCCTCAAGTCCCCCTATTTATATCTGCTGGTTCAAGATCTAATGGGTTTGCCTAACTAGTCCATTAGCTGGTGACGAGTCTGCCTAACCAACAACGGAAACTTAAAACGGCGATTCCTCCCAAATTGCTTAACCAAATCGTTCATATGATCACTCTTTGTAAACCACCATTATGATCTAATGAAATCTGTCTCAACACATGATTAAGTCACTATCAAAAGTTATAGCCCAACAGTAGACGAAAGGGAAAAAAGGTCATAATTAGGTTTGGTAAAAATCATGGGCATGTCCCACATCCCCATGAACAACATAACAAAACTTGAGACTGATCCAACCACTATGGAAAAATATAATTATTTTATGGCCAGTCGATATGTAAAATACGGGTCGTTGCAGCGTACTTATCTCTCACCCTTTGTCATCGGTAAAAAAAGATCAAATAACAGGATAAGTAGCACACATAAGAGTTCATAAATAAGATGTTCACAAGCCAAAAATTTCAAATAGTTCAAAAAGAATAAGAGACTTTTTACTACATGTCCCATAATAGTTCATAAAAATATTTACTACCATTACACTATATCAAATAGTTTCCGAACTGGTGCTCTCTGAAGTGGACCATGTAAATGTAGCTGCCGACCTTTTACCCGGATCTTGAGCTTGAGTAGACGTGGAAGTAGAGCAAGAAATAGCTTCACAAATATTTCGAAGAAAATATTTATTTTTTTAAATTTTTTATGTAACTTCTTGTCCATTCGCTTAAGACGTGCTTTAAGTAATAATTTATTCTAGGCATGCATATTAATAGCCTCTCGAGTTGTTTGTGGTGGAGTAGTAAGGTGACCATCTTCCGAATTTGCTTGAACATAAGTAGTTGATGATTGACCTCTCTCTTTGCTTTTGCTCCTCAAAACTCATAATACTAAGACTTGGTGGAGGTGATCTCATCATTTTAATATTCTTGCTAGTCAAAACTTTCAGATCCATTTTTTTCGAAGCTGGTTCAAGAATTTCAAGACAAGCAAGCAATCTCATAACGTACTTGCCATAAAAGATATGTTTAATGACTCCTTGATTGAAGGCTTAGAGTTCATCTAAAATCATCATTGTAACACCCCGAATTTCAGTTAATACTAATATTCACTAATTACAGAATAAATAATCTCAAATGTGAGAATTGGGGGAAACGGGCTGCGTCATTGCGTTCGTCTCGGAAAAATATGCGAAATAGAGTCCGAGTTTTCGAGAATCGGAGTCCGTATGGCCCAGTTATGGCCCAATGAAGTTTGCAGAAAATTCAAAGTTCAAAACAAATTTAAAAATTCAGGTTCAAATTTCATAACATGCAGAAATGGGGCCAGGCGGGAAAATTCCCGCCCAGCCTGGTCGACATGGCTGTCGACAGGACTGTCGACTTGCCTGTCGACATGCCTGTCGACTTGGCTGTCGACAGGGCTGTCGACTTGCCCTGTCGGCTGATGCTGGCCTGGTGCACCTAGTTGAGTTTGGGTTAGGCTTTGGGGCTGGTTTCTGGAAACTTCCTAAATCTGACGGACCTAATCTAACCTAGGGTTAATCCTATGGTCTAAAACACACCCTAATCCTATAAATACACCCTAATGCAAGCCTAATCCCTACTAAAAATAGAAATGATGCCATCATGCCGCCAAAATCAAACTTGAGAGGAGCCTCCACTGGTTTATGAAGAAAGTTGCAAGCTAATCAACCTCTAATCATCATCTCCTTCTTGTATAGCAACTAGTTCTACTTCATAAGTTTGCTAATCTTGGTTTTGGTGAGTTTCTATCACTTTAATAACCAATTGCTAAATTAAGTAGATGAGATATGATGAGATCATGCGGTTTTGTATGCGGATTTGTGGGTTTTGAGTCATATGGTATGATGTTAGCTTGCTAATCTATGTTTGATGTTAACCCTATGTTTATGCAAGTTAAGTATGTGGGTTTATGCAAGTTAAGTATATGGGTTTATGCAAGTTAAGTGGTGGGTTTTATACATGTTAAGTGTTTGGTTTTATGCATGCTAAGTATTTGATTTTATGCATGCTAAGTGTTTGGTTTTATGCATGCTAAGTATTTGATTTTATGCATGCTAAGTGTTTGGTTCTATGCATGCTAAGTATTTGATTTATGCATGCTAAGTGTTTGGTTTTATGCATACATTATGACATGCAAGTTTACCCTTTTTAAATAAGATGCATACATATGCAAGATGACACCTTTGTATGCTATGCATACATATGCATGTTTACCCTATTATGATGCAAGTTCATATGCAAGTTTGTCTCTTTTTATGATATGCATAACATATGCGAGTTTGCCTATATGTATGACATGTTATGCAAGTTCACATGCAAGTTTATGTGCAAGTTCACATGCAAGTTTATGTGCAAGTTCATATGCAAGTTTATGTGCAAGTTCATATGCAAGTTTGTCTCTTTTTATGATATGCGTAATGCAAGTTTGGGTTAAATACTAGTTGGGTTTAATGTATGTTCATATATGCAAGTTGACACCTTTTGAACCCATGATAAAGTTATATGCTATGTTGGCTAAACCCATAACATTTGTGATGAATCTTCCCTTTATTATGTCGTGTTATGAGAACGAATTACGTGGGGAACGATGGGGTTAATATGCATGTTAATAGAAATGTGTAAAGTTGGTATGCTTAAGCATAACATAAAATGAATGGACATAATTGGGAATTTACCTATTAAGTTAGGTCTACCCATATTATGGAGTCGGGAATTTACCTATTAAGTTAGGTCTACCCATACTATGGAATTGGGAATTTACCTATTTAGTTAGGTCTACCCATATTCTTAAAAATGTGTAATTAATTAGGGATAATTAATATAAATTATGAGGGTGATTAATTAGGTGTAATTAATCGACTAAGACACGAGGTTGGACTCAGTTGTAGCGTAAAACTGCCCGGACCCAACCGGCTTAACCAGTTGCTACAAATGTTAGCCCAATGTGAGAGGTCTTAGGCACAAACTAAATACGTGATTAATGTAAAGACACGAGGTTAGACTCGGTTATGACATAAGGCTGCCCGGACCCAACCGGCTTAACCAGCGGTCATTAAAGATAGTCTAATGTGAGGGGTCTTTACAAAGGTTACGATCTTAATTAATTAAGAAACACTTAACCAAATTAGCATGTAGAGGGACATGAGGGGTTAAGTGGGTGCCTTGGGTGGCATATGGAAATGTAGTGGTTGCCCTGGGTGGCAATAGAAAATACGATTAGAATACTTAACCAAAGTGGAACATGTAATTAAACATGATTAAAGGGTTAAGTAAGTGCCATGGGTGGCATGTGGAAATCTAGTGGGTACCTTGTATGACAATTAGAATATGATTAAATGACTTAGCCAAAATTTATAACATGTAAGTGGACATGGTTAAAGGGTTAAGTGGGATTCACTAGAAATGACAAGCTTAAATAGTAGCTTGTGGGGGCCTTAAGTGGCAATTGAAATATAATTAAATGACAAGCTTAAGTAGTAGCTTGTGGGGGCCTTAAGTGGCAATTGAAATATAATTAAAGGACAAGCTTAAGTAGTAGCTTTTGGGGGGCCTTAGGTGGCAATTGAAATATAATTAAATAACAAGCTTAAGTAGTAGCTTGTGGGGGCCTTAAGTGGCAATTGAAATATGATTAGATGACTTAACCAAACCTTAACATGTAAGTGGGATGATTATAAAAGGGGTTAAGTGGGTTGCACTAAATAAAATGACAAGCTTAGGTGGGTAGCTTGTGGGGGCCCATTTCAACCAATATCCCAAACGTATCTTAGTGGGCTCGACTCTAGTCGAGTGACGGGACACGCATATTGGGCTTGACTATAAGAGGCCAAACCGGGTTAGCGGTGGCAACGCATGACCAACGGGTTTCATATGCGTGTGTGGACCCGGGCTGGTTGGTAAGTCGTTGTTGCATCGTGTAGATATAAAGCCTTGCACCGTTGATATTATCAGATTGCCACTTTGGGGAATGATACACCCCATCGTGGGACCAGCACGGGTGTCTACGTAAGGGAGCCGATCGCTTGGGGAGTAGTGGGTACACCTATGTAGTCAGATAGGGGTACACGAAACTACTAAATTACTAAGTACACTTAGTGGGATCAACCTTTAAGTAGGAATGACTGGTGTGGTGCAGTGCAGTAATTATCCTTAGGTGGGTAGATGTGTCTTTACGGTTATCTTAGTTTATCCTAAGTCTACCAAGCTGCTTAGTGTAGCCATTCATCCCCAGACGTTACCGTATATCAAGCTTATGTCTTCTCTGGTTACTTTAATGATTGTATTGTTAAAGTTATAGGACTCGCTCAGACTTATGTCTGACCCCGTTGTTTTTATCTTTTTCCCAACCCTCAGGTTCTCAGAGTGGGCCCAGTACGAGTGGGCTTTGATCAGGCTGCTTTATTCTCTTTTGGAGTTTGGACCGAAGGAGTAAAGCTCAGCTTATCCTTTTCTTTTATGGCTATCAGTTCATGTATTGGGATTATGTACTTTTATTTATCAGGATGGATATTTTGTACTTGACTCTTATTATGGTTTTGAGATGTAACCAAACATGTTTTACTTTCCGCTGCAATGAAATGATGTTTTGAAATTTTCAAGTATTACTTATATCTGTCTTGTTGTAATTTTTCTGTTCTATATTCACTTAAAATACTCCACCGATGTTATGGCATTCCCTTAGAGAGTGACCATAGCGGGTGTGGGGTGTTACACGTGGTATCAGAGCAAAGGTTACCAGAACAGATAGAATTTTTAGAAAAACTATTTTCTAAGAATATTTTTGAAACAAGTATTTTCAAAAACATGTCTTTTAAGAGAAAATATTTTGAAAGAAAAGCATAATCCCCGATAGCCATATCTTTATCTTTTGAATTCTCCGTTTGAATCTTTCCTCTTTCGTTTCAGCATGGCTGAAGATCTTAATCTTCCGGACGGTGTAGCGATACCGGTATGGTATAGGAGGTTGTTAGAGGCTAGGGCCGCCGCTGCAGGTCCAGCAAATATTCCTCCACTACCCGTTGCACCCGTTCCTCCTCGCGCGGATACTTTTGCTAAGACTTGTAAGGAGTTTAAGGCTATGGGAGGGAAACCTTTTGTGGGAGCTAGGGATTGGCTGAAAGAGACGGAAGAATTGATGGAAATCTTGGAAGTGGAAGAGGGAAAGAAAGTCAAGTTAGCCGCTTGGTTAATGGAGGGAGAGGCCTCGTTCTGGTGGGAGGTCACTAATGGAGAACGCCCTGTTGACTCTTGGATGGATTTCAGGCAAAGGTTTGAGGCAAAGTTTCTCTCAAAAGCGGAAGAAAATCTGTACGTGGAAAGGTTCTTGAACTTAAAGCAAGGGAACTTGTCAGTGAAAGAATATGTTAACAAGTTTAATCAGTTAGCGAGGTTCAACATAGACTTGGTAAACACACCGGAAGAGAAGGCTTTGAGGTTCGTTAAAGGCTTGAACGAACCGATGCATGGGTTGGCTATGACCCACATCTCTATGGGGGCCACCTTCGAGAAGTTAGTAGACATGGAATTCATGCATGAGGAAGAGAAGGGCCCCAATGCTATTAAGGCACCCGAGAAGAAAGGAGATCAGAAGAAACCTCAACAACAAAATAAGGGTGGGAAAGGTAACGGTGGCAAGGGAAAGAAGAAGTGCTTCAATTGTGGGACACTAGGCCACCTAAGCAAGGATTGTCGCAAGAAGAGGAAGGCTGGCTGCTTCCACTGTGGCGAAGCAGGGCATTTAGAGAAAGACTGTCCAAAGAAGGGGAAAAGAACGGGATCTACCTCAGGAGGACAGGTACAAGTTATTTTGGCACCAGCTCAGGCAAGGGGGCAAGTTCAGGCTCTCACAGTTCCACCGATTCGGGAAAGAGGTAGAACTATTTCCATTGAAAGTCTAGTTTTTCTGTTCGATTATCCGGTTCAAACTTTATTTGATTCTGACGCATCGAGTTCGTTTATTTCATTATTGATAGTTGAGTTACTGCACTTAGACACCAGTTTAGTAGATGATCCTTTAGTTGTTTCAAACCCAAATGGGGCTCCATGATGTGTTTGGGTTTGAAAGTTTCTATACTTAGCGTTGAGTTTAGATGTGATGCTTTTTGGGCTTCACGGGCTATGGGTTAGTTTTGGGCATGGACTGGTTAACCAGTAATGGTGCCGTTCTTGTTTGTGAAAGGAGAGTAGTTAGGCTTATGACCCGCTTGGGTAACACTCTCGAGATCTCTTGTAATCCCATGGAATCTGTTATGCTAAGTTATCTAGAATCGCTTGACACGTCAGTCGAGAGTTTGCAATCTGTTAGAGTGGTCCGGGAATACTCGGATGTGTTTGAGGAGGTGAAGGGCTTACCTCCAAAGCGGGAGATCGACTTACGGATATATCTGGTAGACAATGCCAAACCAGTATCTTGGCCAGTGTGCCACATGGCTCCTCGTGAGAGGAGGGAAATCCATAAGCAAGTAGGCGATTTGCTTGAGAAGGGGTTCATTAGACGAAGTATATCGGAGTGGGGTGCTCCAGTAGTTTTTGCCACGAAGGCGGATGGGTCCCTCAGACTTTGTGTAGGCTAAAGAGAACTAAATAAACTCACAAAGAAGAATAGACACCCATTGCCGAGGATTGATGATCTCTTTGATCAATTGGTTGGCGCCTCAGTGTTTTCGCAGTTGGACTTAGCCACGGGGTTTTGTCAGTTGAGAGTAGCTGAGGATAGTATAGAGAAGACTGCCTTTAGGACTCCGGATGGTTTTTTTATGAGTGGCTGGTGATGCCATTTGGTTTGACGAACGCCCCCGCATATTGATTTGATGAGAAGGGTGTTCAGGGAGTACCTAAATAAGTTCGTGATGGTCTTTGTAAATAACACCTTGGTCTTTTCTGGGAGCGAAATAAGTTTTCGTATGTGCTCAATAGGTTGAGCAAAGCCAGTTTTGGAATAAACGGTGGTTTCGGAGCGAGACTGGCAAGGACATCCAGAGTTGGACAAGGGCTTAATTATTTAGCCGTTTTTACTAGTATCATCTCACGTAGGACGTCTGAATTCGAAGGAGGTATCCCTTGGGTGTTTGTCTGATATTGGTTTAGGCCTTTGGGGCTTGCATTTGGGGGATGTCGAGTACGACTAGGTTGGTCTGCGTGAGAGATGGACAGTTGTGATGATTTTGGATGGGATAACGTCTCGATGAATTTTATTGATTGGTTACCAAGATCGAGGAAAGGTAATACGGGAATTTGGGTTGTGGTAGACAGACTTACTAAGAGCGCCCATTTTATACCCGTAGAGAGTAAGAGAACTGCTCCATGGCTAGCTTCAATTTACATGGGAGAGATTATTAGATGGCATGGTGTACCTTCCAGTATAGTGAGCGATTGAGATCCTATCTTCACTAGAGAGTTTTGGAAGAGTTTGCAAAAGGCAGTAGGGACTCAGTTGTGTTTGAGTACCGCATATCATCCTCAGACGGACGGCCAGACCGAGAGGGTGAATCGTATTTTAGAAGACCTTTTGAGGCTATGTATCTTAAATTTTGGAGGTACATGAGAAGAGCATCTTCCATTGGTGGAGTTGCCCGACAGACTTAGTGGTGTATATGACGTATTCCATGTGTCACATTTGAGGAAGTGCCTACATGAGACCGCAGAGGCGGTAGAGCCGAGCTTGCTTAAAGAAGTAAAGGTAGAGCATGATGTGATTATTCGACGAGCTCCTACCCGCATCCTTGGGTCAGAGGTTATGAAGTTGAGAAACAGAGAGGTTCGACTAGTCAAGGTGAAAAGGGGAGAAGGTGAGAGCAATGCTACTTGGGAGACAGAAGCGAAGATGCGTTCGTTATACCCATTCCTTTTTAAGGGTATGTCCTTTAAACGTCTCCTTTATCGTTTGTCTAGTGCTTATCTTATCTTTAGTTAGTACCTTTGACCTTTAGATAGGGTAAACCTATGGTTGAAACATGTGTTTGAGACATGTTATGTTTGATGGATGCGTGTGGATGCAAGTGGTTGCTAGTGGTTGCTCGTGGATGCATATACACACACTCTAGACACTAGATCGGCTCAGTCACTTCATATTGCATATTGCATATAATTGTGTGTAGATAGCTATATTTATGGATGTGTAATGGTTGAATTATCATATGGATGATGCATTTTGGTGAATGATTGTGCACTCATATAGATACAGTATGTGTCGATAGGGTTCTCTCGCATACATATTGGTTGCATGACACTATCATGGTTTGCATATGTTCATACATTAGATAGGGAACATATACACACACTTTTTGCATATGCTCATACATCATTAGAAATTGTTTTAAGGACAATGGATGCTCGTGTTTGAAGGATTGAGTAGATGGTTGTTTGGATGGTAGGATATGCATTCTCCTTAGCTTAGAGATTTCGGGGACGAAATCCTTTAAGGAGGGGAGAATGTAACACCCCGAATTTCAGTTAATACTAATATTCACTAATTACAGAATAAATAATCTCAAATGTGAGAATTGGGGGAAACGGGCTGCGTCATTGCGTTCGTCTCGGAAAAATATGCGAAATAGAGTCCGAGTTTTCGAGAATCGGAGTCCGTATGGCCCAGTTATGGCCCAATGAAGTTTGCAGAAAATTCAAAGTTCAAAACAAATTTAAAAATTCAGGTTCAAATTTCATAACATGCAGAAATGGGGCCAGGCGGGAAAATTCCCGCCCAGCCTGGTCGACATGGCTGTCGACAGGGCTGTCGACTTGCCTGTCGACATGCCTGTCGACTTGGCTGTCGACAGGGCTGTCGACTTGCCCTGTCGGCTGATGCTGGCCTGGTGCACCTAGTTGAGTTTGGGTTAGGCTTTGGGGCTGGTTTCTGGAAACTTCCTAAATCTGACGGACCTAATCTAACCTAGGGTTAATCCTATGGTCTAAAACACACCCTAATCCTATAAATACACCCTAATGCAAGCCTAATCCCTACTAAAAATAGAAATGATGCCATCATGCCGCCAAAATCAAACTTGAGAGGAGCCTCCACTAGTTTATGAAGAAAGTTGCAAGCTAATCAACCTCTAATCATCATCTCCTTCTTGTATAGCAACTAGTTCTACTTCATAAGTTTGCTAATCTTGGTTTTGGTGAGTTTCTATCACTTTAATAACCAATTGCTAAATTAAGTAGATGAGATATGATGAGATCATGCGGTTTTGTATGCGGATTTGTGGGTTTTGAGTCATATGGTATGATGTTAGCTTGCTAATCTATGTTTAATGTTAACCCTATGTTTATGCAAGTTAAGTATGTGGGTTTATGCAAGTTAAGTATATGGGTTTATGCAAGTTAAGTGGTGGGTTTTATACATGTTAAGTGTTTGGTTTTATGCATGCTAAGTATTTGATTTTATGCATGCTAAGTGTTTGGTTTTATGCATGCTAAGTATTTGATTTTATGCATGCTAAGTGTTTGGTTCTATGCATGCTAAGTATTTGATTTATGCATGCTAAGTGTTTGGTTTTATGCATACATTATGACATGCAAGTTTACCCTTTTTAAATAAGATGCATACATATGCAAGATGACACCTTTGTATGCTATGCATACATATGCATGTTTACCCTATTATGATGCAAGTTCATATGCAAGTTTGTCTCTTTTTATGATATGCATAACATATGCGAGTTTGCCTATATGTATGACATGTTATGCAAGTTCACATGCAAGTTTATGTGCAAGTTCACATGCAAGTTTATGTGCAAGTTCATATGCAAGTTTATGTGCAAGTTCATATGCAAGTTTGTCTCTTTTTATGATATGCGTAATGCAAGTTTGGGTTAAATACTAGTTGGGTTTAATGTATGTTCATATATGCAAGTTGACACCTTTTGAACCCATGATAAAGTTATATGCTATGTTGGCTAAACCCATAACATTTGTGATGAATCTTCCCTTTATTATGTCGTGTTATGAGAACGAATTACGTGGGGAACGATGGGGTTAATATGCATGTTAATAGAAATGTGTAAAGTTGGTATGCTTAAGCATAACATAAAATGAATGGACATAATTGGGAATTTACCTATTAAGTTAGGTCTACCCATATTATGGAGTCGGGAATTTACCTATTAAGTTAGGTCTACCCATACTATGGAATTGGGAATTTACCTATTTAGTTAGGTCTACCCATATTCTTAAAAATGTGTAATTAATTAGGGATAATTAATATAAATTATGAGGGTGATTAATTAGGTGTAATTAATCGACTAAGACACGAGGTTGGACTCAGTTGTAGCGTAAAACTGCCCGGACCCAACCGGCTTAACCAGTTGCTACAAATGTTAGCCCAATGTGAGAGGTCTTAGGCACAAACTAAATACGTGATTAATGTAAAGACACGAGGTTAGACTCGGTTATGACATAAGGCTGCCCGGACCCAACCGGCTTAACCAGCGGTCATAAAAGATAGTCTAATGTGAGGGGTCTTTACAAAGGTTACGATCTTAATTAATTAAGAAACACTTAACCAAATTAGCATGTAGAGGGACATGAGGGGTTAAGTGGGTGCCTTGGGTGGCATGTGGAAATGTAGTGGTTGCCCTGGGTGGCAATAGAAAATACGATTAGAATACTTAACCAAAGTGGAACATGTAATTAAACATGATTAAAGGGTTAAGTAAGTGCCATGGGTAGCATGTGGAAATCTAGTGGGTACCTTGTATGACAATTAGAATATGATTAAATGACTTAGCCAAAATTTATAACATGTAAGTGGACATGGTTAAAGGGTTAAGTGGGATTCACTAGAAATGACAAGCTTAAGTAGTAGCTTGTGGGGGCCTTAAGTGGCAATTGAAATATAATTAAATGACAAGCTTAAGTAGTGGCTTGTGGGGGCCTTAAGTGGCAATTGAAATATAATTAAAGGACAAGCTTAAGTAGTAGCTTTTGGGGGGCCTTAGGTGGCAATTGAAATATAATTAAATAACAAGCTTAAGTAGTAGCTTGTGGGGGCCTTAAGTGGCAATTGAAATATGATTAGATGACTTAACCAAACCTTAACATGTAAGTGGGCATGATAATAAAAGGGGTTAAGTGGGCTGCACTAAATAAAATGACAAGCTTAGGTGGGTAGCTTGTGGGGGCCCATTTCAACCAATATCCCAAACGTATCTTAGTGGGCTCGACTCTAGTCGAGTGACGGGACACGCATATTGGGCTTGACTATAAGAGGCCAAACCGGGTTAGCGGTGGCAACGCAGGACCAACGGGTTTCATATGCGTGTGTGGACCCGGGCTGGTTGGTAAGTCGTTGTTGCATCGTGTAGATATAAAGCCGTGCACCGTTGATATTATCAGGTTGCCACTTTGGGGAATGATACACCCCATCGTGGGACCAGCACGGGTGTCTACGTAAGGGAGCCGATCGCTTGGGGAGTAGTGGGTACACCTATGTAGTCAGATAGGGGTACACGAAACTACTAAATTACTAAGTACACTTAGTGGGATCAACCTTTAAGTAGGAATGACTGGTGTGGTGCAGTGCAGTAATTATCCTTGGGTGGGTAGATGTGTCTTTACGGTTATCTTAGTTTATCCTAAGTCTACCAAGCTGCTTAGTGTAGCCATTCATCCCCAGACGTTACCGTATATCAAGCTTATGTCTTCTCTGGTTACTTTAATGATTGTATTGTTAAAGTTATAGGACTCGCTCAGACTTATGTCTGACCCCGTTGTTTTTATCTTTTTCCCAACCCTCAGGTTCTCAGAGTGGGCCCAGTACGAGTGGGCTTTGATCAGGCTGCTTTATTCTCTTTTGGAGTTTGGACCGAAGGAGTAAAGCTCAGCTTATCCTTTTCTTTTATGGCTATCAGTTCATGTATTGGGATTATGTACTTTTATTTATCAGGATGGATATTTTGTACTTGACTCTTATTATGGTTTTGAGATGTAACCAAACATGTTTTACTTTCCGCTGCAATGAAATGATGTTTTGAAATTTTCAAGTATTACTTATATCTGTCTTGTTGTAATTTTTCTGTTCTATATTCACTTAAAATACTCCACCGATGTTATGGCATTCCCTTAGAGAGTGACCATAGTGGGTGTGGGGTGTTACAATCATCCAATTGATTTGTACATCATCAGAAACTGCATACAAAGCCCAAAATGTTTCCATGTATACAAGATCAAATGTTCATGTGACACCCTACATTCGTTAATGTCACTCTTTAACAGAATGCATTAAGTTCTGTGAAGCGTTATAGGTAAACAAAAAAAATCACACAAGATAGATATATAAAATAGCAGCGGAAATTCAAAACTTTGTTTTCCAACTGAAAACATCATGGTCTCAAAATCCAATTGCAACAACAAACTGAAATACTGGAATAAATTAAATCAAATAAAAACATCTGTCTTGCGCTGAAAACCATCAGAGTATAGAAATGAAAATTCATAATCCCCATAAGTAGCCATAAACAAGTAGACAGGTAGCCAAAGCGATGCATCAAAGCATACCCAAATCCAAGCAGAAATGAAGAGAGAGTCCTAATCAAGCCTGTGCGTTCCCGCCTTGAGAACCTAGGGGGAAAAGAAAGAGAGAGAAAAGGAAACAAAATAGGTTAGACATAAAGCCTGGTTAGTCTAGTGATTTTTAGCATATAAAAAGTATAAGTATCATGACAGACATATAAACTGGATGAGATAATAGTAGGATATAACAGGTATAAACAATAGAACAGAAGTAACAGAATAACAAGATTAGATTATGCTTCTCAAATTTTTTATCCACACCAATACTAGTATATCGGATTAAGCGTTTTCCAGTTACTTAACAGAAACATATGGTAGACTTAGGTGTACTTCTAGTATCGGGTTTTACCCCAAACAGAAATAACTGGTACCCAAACAGAAATAACGGGTGTTACCCCAAACAGAAATAATAGGTAACTAAACAGAAATAATGGGTGTTATCCCAAATAGAAATAATAGGTAGCTAAACAAGAATAGATGTACCCTAATTACTACCCCCAGCGATTGGCTCCCTACCACGTAAATACCCTGTGTTCGCCCCCACAGTAGGGTGTATTAATTCCTAAAGTGGCAACCACCAGAAGGACATAGACCTATTTACAAGTGTTATTGCGGCTTATTTTGCCAACCAAGTCAGACCCATGCATGCATATGACTCTGTTGTAACACACCATCAGAACACCTCCACCCAAACAAACCTCTTATAATTAGTTCAGTAAGTGTGTCCTGACCACTACCTAGTACGGGGTCCCCAGTTAATACCAGAATGGGTTACTGACTGATATGAGGCCCACAAAACAGATGACACAAGCCACCCCTTAGGTTTGTATCCCCAATTAATTAGGATTTTGATAGGTTATGCCTAACAGATTAATAAGCCCGCATAACCCAACAGATAATGCAGGTTAAGTTTAACGGGTTCGTATAACCCTCCACAGATTTAACAAATTTACTTAACCCCACAGAATCAACATGTTTGCTTAACCCCACCGACAGATTTAACAAGCCACAGACTAACAGGTGTATATAACCCCCCACAGATTAAACTGGATAAGTATTATAGGTTAATAGGTATGTATAACCCCCAACATGTTTCATAGATTACTTATAGTTTCATTAACATGTTACGCTTAATCTTTAAATTAAGCCTACAGATTTATATGCCCTAAACCACAAGTCATAATTAACAGTCTAAGATATGCCCCTAACTTTAGTCATGTTTCACAATATAGTTTATGCCCCCAAATCATTGTCATGATTCATAGTACAAATTATGCCCCCAAATTATCATTCCCAACCATTCCCAAATATATCCCAGTTTCATTTGTTCGCATGTTTCAGCGATATAGGCCTAGGCTCAAAGGTAGCTTAGGCTATAAAAATAAAAAGGGATTGAGAAAGAAGAACAGAATAGGCAAAAAAACAAAATAAGAATATGATAATAGAGATGGGCATATATAAGCAGAAATATGCATATATGAATTGAACAGCAGATCAAGTGAACAGAAGAATAACAAAAATGTTTAAGTATGAACCAGATTGTTAACAAGTATATGTTTAGATTTAGATTTATAAACATGTTAGGATTACTTGTTAAATGTTTATATCTAAAGTTACACGAACTCGTAAAGATTGGATCTAAAGAACAGAGAATAATATGCTGAAATGCAAAAGAAATTCTCATATGTGTATAGGCTATTGTTGAAGAAAATGGGCTAATTTAATCCAAGCTGGGGCAATATCTCATTGTCTCCACTGTTTTTTATGTATAAAAACAATATAAATGTTGTCCTCTATAGAGCCTACCGCCAAGGAATCCGGATAGAAAAACATCTAGAAACAGAACAATTCATCGGCCAGATCAGATGTGGGTTGACCCACCCCTGCCTGGGTCGACCCACCTGCCCTTGGGTCAACCCGTAGGTCAACCCACCTTCCCTTGGGGCGACCCATAGGTTGACCCAGCCAGGTCCGCCCAACGGGTCGATTTCCCCTATACTTCCCGCTTCGTTAACTTGAATTATTTTGAATTTCTAGTTTGAATTTGTTTATGCATGTAACACCCTGTAATTTTAAAACATGACATAACGTATAATTGAAGAATAATTATTTTTTAAAAGAAGAATTAAGTGAAATGGTTACGCCATTGTGTTCTTCTCGGAATTGTGCATGAGATAGAGTCCGAGTTTCTGTAAAACGATACAGAATGAAGGAGTTATGGACGATGGAAGTTAGAAAGAACAATCAGAAAATGGGTCAGAACAACTGGCACACTTGTGAAGTGCGCCAGAACGCGCACCTGGGAAGTGTGCCTAGGCCGAGCCAGGTCTGTAGAATTCTATAGAGTTCCATGATGACGTGTCTTTCAGGGATTGGCTGGATGACGTGTATTCTAGTTTGTATGGTTCAGATTGTTACTAATCTAATCTTAAGGTCCTAATTCACCTAATACATCAACAAATAAACACCTAAACCTAACCCTAATCTCATTGTTACCATCCATGGCGCCTCCATGCTGCTCTAATTTAAATTAAACAAGCCTTTCTTCTCCATCAAGTCAAATTAGAAGATCAAATTCTACAACAATAGTTTAGCTAATCAAATTCAGATCTATTCTCTCTTAAAACTCTATACCTAACGCTGTGAGTTTCTAGATTACTTTTAATTTTTGATAAATAAAAGTATGCTTTGATAGACAATGAATTGGATATGTCGTAAAGTATGATTCTGTGTTGATATGAAACTTTATCCTATGTCATGACAAGATCTAATTCCCTAGATCTAATATAATTGTGGTGATTCGATTATGATGATTATATGGATCTTGACTTGTAATCATGTTATGATGGAAGTACATCTATTAATTTAGATAATTGTGACATCACTTGGATCTAGACTTTTATGCTAACCACCTTTCACTTGTCATATTGTGATACATTGACATATGTTGAAAACTTGACATGTGAATCTACCTTTTGATCTAAATATGTTGCCATGACTATGCTAGATCTAGGTAATTTGACACCTAATGTTAGATCTAGATCTCATTATGCTTGCTTAAACATCATAGTAATTGCCAAAAGTTATTAATAATGCCTACTTAGTTATGATGTTAATCACATATCCATTCACTTTATTATTATGCCAGTTTATGATCATGTTTATGTCACGACATGTTAAAACTATCACCCTCGTCATATTCCCTTTTAATTATTACAGCTAGGCTACTTTATAGTCTAGAGGCCGCCAGAATGCGTACGAATACGTTAGAGAGAAAACAGGGAAAAAGGGAATTATAATTGGCATGATTTATGTAATGTTTAATAGGAAATGGAATATGCAAATCAAATGGGTAAAATATTGAAATAGTTACCTGTAATGACATAGGTAGATTTGAATTAATTTGGAATATTTATTAATTTACAATTAGGAATCATAAGTTGTACTTATGACATGAGGTTAGGTTACATTAGCGGCGGAAGTCTGCTCGGACCCGACCGGCATATTCAGCAGCCACTAATGTTGAACCTAATGTGGGAGGTCTAAATACACAAATACGAATCGAGCTAAGACACGAGGTTAGGCCCAACTGTGGAAAAAGACTACCCGGACTCGACCGGCATATCCAGCATCCACACGTTGTAGGCCTAATGTGGGAGGTCTAGCCCATTATAACCATAATTGGATTTGGTAAAGAAATGAGCTACTTAACCTAATTTAATACGACTATGGACTTAAGTTTAGGTTAAGTAAAATAAGATGGGTAGTGGGGGTTAAGTAAGTTAGAGGGGATGGGTAATATATATATATATATATATATATATATATATATATATATATATATAGGCTCACATGCTTAACCCAATAAGGTTATGTAATTAAAGACACCTAGTGGTATACATAACCAGTAGATAGTGTAATAGGATTGTGTAATAAAATAACACCTTAGTGGTATACATAACCGGTATATGATTTAAGAAAGTTATGTTATTAAAGACACCCTTTAGGACAAGCATAACTAGTATAGGGCTATGTAATTAAAGACACCTAAGGGTATACATAGTCAGTAGAACACCTAGTGGGGATACAAGACAAGGGGTAGAGCTTGTATTATATTGAGAGGGACCCATTTCAGTCAGTAACCCGAAGTGGTATCAAGTAAAGACCTCCGGACTAGGCGGAGAAAGGGCGCACTTACTGATTGATTGCAAGAAATCCAAACGAGGCGGATGGTGTGGGCGGCGCAAACCGATCGGGGACATATGTGGGCATGGGCTGAGAAGAGGGGGCTAAGACGACCGTGACACCAGTAGATATAGTTGTGCACACCATGAGTTGCCACTTTAGGAAGTGGTACCTCCTACTGTGGGGCCAGCACATGATATCTACAAGGTAGGAAGCCGATCGATTAGGGTAGTGGTTAGGGTATACTTGGACATATGACCTAAGCCTACCAGCTTATAGTGGAAGGGATCATTTCATTTTAGTTATACTAGTAATAATGCAGAGTTATCATCAACAAGGCACATATACCTTAACTTGCTTACCTTGTCCGGCCTGCCTTTATGTAGTGATCTCTCTCATATCCACTTTATATTCCTATCATGTTGCTTTTAATTATCTACTGGCTAAAAGTAACTAGACTCACCAGACTTTATGTCTGACCCTGTTGTTTCTCCTTCTTTCTTCCGTTCCCCCCAGGTTCTCTGGGAGGAAATAATCAGACTTAATCAAGAATCAAATATCATCTTGCTAGGAGCTACTTCTGAAGTATGGCTCAAGTTCTTGACTCTACTATGGCTTAACTCTTTCATTCGGGGAATTATGCTTTTTATTTACTTATGTACTCCGATGATGCAAGACAAAAGTCATTTTGTTGTAATGGTTTTTTGTGATTTATGAAATTGTGGACCACGGTATTTTTATTGAAATAAAAAATAAAAAATTTCCGCTGCTATCTTATATATATATATGCCTTTTAATTATTCTGCGTCTAATTACCTATAACGCTTCACGGAACTTAATGCATTCCCTTAGTTAGTGACTTAACGGACATGGGGTGTTTCACTTGGTATCAGAGATGAAGGTTACTAAATTGGATAAAAGTTTATTGATTTTTTTTTTCAAAAAAAAGGGTTTAAAAAAACCATTTTCAAAAAGAAAAGTCTGTTTTGAAAAACATTCCCCAAAGAGCCATATGTAGTATCCTTCGGTCCTCTGTCTAAATTTCTTCCTTTTCCTTTTTTTAGCACGTTTGGGGAACAAAGTGTAACACCCCGTAATTCTGTGACATTAAGATTCTCAAATTAAAGTATAATTAATTTTTAAAAGAAAAATTAAAAGAAAAAGATCCATGCAGTTGTTTAATTTAAGTATTGTAACTAACATGAAAAAGAGAAGTAAGGAGAGAACAATAATTATTATTGTTCTAAGACTTATTAACAAAAGCCTCTGTAGCTCAGTTGGTTAAGGCATTGAATTTGTAGCATGGAGGTTGGGGGTTCGAACCCCGGCGGCGGCATAATTTTTTATCTTTGTTTTAGAGAGGGCCAACTGAACATGCAAATATATGTACGTATACAAATTCAAAATTTGAAAGGATAAGAACGTACATATAAGGAAATAAAGAAAATATATATATACATATGAGAATATAAATATATATATATATATGCAAAAATATATGTATACGAAAGATAAAATTCAAGATAAGGCTACAGTCAATGAAATATGGCAACATCATTTGAATTTTGAAAATAAAATGAAAGTTGTGCGTATATATATACGCGTAAAATGGTCATTAGAGGAATTGTATACATATAAGAATATTTCATGTGAATAAAACAGTTAAATAAATTCCAGAAATTCAAAAGTTCGAAAATCAAACTTCTACGCCAAAACAATTCATTCGAAATTCAAATTTCTACGCCAAAATAGTGGGACCCAATGCTGACTCAGCACTGCGTGTATGATAAGGTTTGGCTAGATTCATCTACGTACCTGGACTATTTTCTTAACTAGGTTCAATGCTGACTCAGCGCTGCGTGTACGATAAGGTCTTGAGCAGCTATATAAACAACCCTAGTCTTCATTCTCTTTGCACCAATTCTCTTCTATCCTTATGCTGCTAAGATTCATGGCTTCTTCCCCTCCTCTAAATTTTCTTAAATAATTAAAATAAAACATAAATTCAAGACATGGAGATGCTGCTCAAATCTGTTCAAGAGAAGATTCAAATCAAAGTGAAGAATTCAAAGGCTAAATCAACAAACCTCGAGCAACGACATACGAATCTTAGCATCGCCATTCTTCTATTCTAGATCTAATTTCTGTAAGTCAGTTGTTTCTAGATTTGAACGTTTTTGCTTTATTCTGTGACATGAAATTAAAGGAATAAAAGAATATGCCAAATCTCTCTCTCTCTCTCTATTCGAATCTGTGTTTATACTCTTGGACTAAATTAAGAACTGTTATGATTCAAGGACAAATAAGACTTTGCCTAAGACCATTGCCTATGACTATGGATTCTGAGATCATGTGCCTTTGGACTATGAACATAAGTCTTTGATTTTGGGACATAAAACATTGCCTATGACGGTGACTTTTGACTGTGGGAATTATTTTCCCTTTTAACTATGAATATTGCCTATGACTATGAACATTGCCTATGATTCATAATTAGGAAAATTGTTGCTTAAGTTTTGTGGCTATGAAATTGGGTCTAAACTCGATTATCGATTTTATCTGTTCCTTGTTTTTCTTTGGTTTTAGACTGTGGGAATTTACCCATTCAGTTAGGTCTACCCATGTTCTTGAACCTATTCTATCTATTGGTTTTAGACCGTGGGAATTTACCTATTAAGTTAGGTCTACCCATATTCTTGAACCTACTTCGTTATCCAAACCTTTTATGCCAGTTATTATCCCTTTTCATAGCATCTTTGGTTCATTCCCTATTTTCTACGAATCTAGATTTATTTACAATCTGGGTTAAATCACGATTATACGAACGGTGGGAATGCAATTTGGGGAAAATATGAAAATGAACATAAATGTAGTTATAAGCTTGGAAATTGGCATAAATTGGGAATATGTATTATGGCATGTTCATAGGAATGCAAATTGGATAAGTTTGACATATTAAATTTAGTATTAGCAAGTAAGCTAAATTTTAGGCATGAAATGTAAACTAGAATAATAATTCTAGTCTTACCATAAACTGTGAATTAGGAATGTTAAATCAAAATTGTGTTAATTAAAGATTTGGAATAAGTATATTAGCACAATTTTGAATTTAGCCATAGTTGTGAGAAATTGTCATGTTTAGAATAAATTATGGTTAGTGACACTTAATTTGGTATAATTTACATACCAAAAAGTATAAATATGATAAATAAGAGGGAACGGGCCATAATAATAAATGTGACAATGTACATTAAAAGTATAATAATGAAATAAGTAAATTAGGAGTAAATTTACTTATAGAATTTGTCATAAATGATAAATTGTTCATTTACCACAAAATATGTAACTTGCATGTAGGTAAAGTTTTGGCCATAAATTATAAACTAGGATATTTAATCTAGTTTTGGCAATGAAATAGGAAATGGCCTGAACTGCAAGTTGGGTTAGGACTTGGGCCTAGAATATAAGTATACTTGTGGGCAGGACAAAATGAAAATGGTATAGGCCAAGTTTATTTAAAAAGGGAAAATGGACTTTGAAGATAAATTGTTGACAATTTATATATGGACAAAAGAAAGGTTTTATCTTTGAATAACACATACACCTGAAAGTTCTAGGGTGACAGAGAGGATAGTGTCTAGGCTTGGGTTTGGAAAATACAAGTTTCCTGCCCTCCCTGGCTATCCCTAACTGATCCGAAGGATGGGATGGTTGTTTTCAAAACCAGATTTGGAAATTAATCAAAAACCCTTTGAACTTAGAAAACATGAATATGCCTAACCCGAGGTTAGACTGAGTTGCGGTGTAAACCTGCCCGGAACCGACCGGCACATCCAGTAACCGCAGAAACATTTGTCTAATGTGAGAGGTTGCGGCTTTAATTTATTAATTAAAGCTAGAGCAAGAATGGGAGAGTTAAGTCCATAGAAACACTTAACCAATTTAACACAGTTAAGCAAGAATGGGTGGGTTAAGTCCATAGAAACACTTAACCAACTTAACACAGTTAAGCTAGAATGGGAAGGTTAAGTCCATAGGAACACTTAACCAACTTAACACAGTTAAGCTAGAATGGGAAGGTTAAGGAACGCTTAACCAACTTAGCACCATTAAAGCTAGAATGGGAGGGTTAAGTCCATGGGAATACTTAGCCAAATTAACATGTTAATTAGACTAGAGGTTGGGGTTAAGTAATACACTTAGCCAATTTAATATGTTAGCTGGACTAGACCATAGGGTTAAGTAAACTTGAACGCTTAACCATCAGAATATGATAAATGAATAGGGTTAAGTAAAAAGCATAAAGGGATAACACTCAACCAGTTTATCAGGATAAATGAAGAGGGTTAAGTTAGCTTGAATTGACTAATGACACTTAACCAACCCAAATTGACGGGAAAGAGAACTAAGTAATAATTCTTAGTATAACACGGGAAGGAGCGAATGTCCGTCCGAGAAGGCTCCATCGAATTGGGTTACGAAGCCCGAGGCTTCGAGGGGACGTGAGGGTACTCTTGGTATCCCTCTGTGAGGCTGCAGATGATCCGCCTGGGCCCACAGAGGTTAAGGTCTGCGTAGAAGAACCAGGGGTATGCCTTGGTTGCAATATATATGGCAACCTAAAGACTAGGATGGACCGGCGTGATTCAGCGAGAAAACGGTAGCCCTGTGATAGCAACTCGTCGTCTACCATCCATCTTGAGTCAGTCGAGATACGTGAAGCGGAAAGGCGGAGAACTCCAAAAGACCATAATTGCTATCTAGTTATGGGTGAGGATGGCCATAGGATAGTGGGGCACCGGGGGCCGGCGTATAGTTCTCATTTTACAAAGGGTGCCTTTCATTAGTTGAGGGAGGGGTCAAGTGGGACCATAGCCATTGGAATAAAAACAGACCTTAGCATCTGCATCGGCAGATATCTGAAAGCTCCCGACCGAGTTCTGTATTCCTTGATTTGCCCTGTCACAGGACTCGGACCGCACATTACAGGACATGTGCATCTAGACAAGCGATAACGATTCGCGATACATGCGTGGGGAAGTATAGGAACATATACCACTCTAGGTAGTGTGTCCTAGACTTGGGGGCATCGTTCGACAGGTAGCGTAATCCCTAGTTGGACTAGGTGGCATAAATCCGAGAAGCGTTCAGCAGATAGCGTAAACTCTAGAAAGCACTTAATAGAAAACCCTAGATTTGATCTAGGTAATAAATAATGAATGTATGCCGGAAGGCAATGGAAAATACAGGGATTGGGATCACGTTATCGTTACTAGTTGGGACACTAGGTAGGTGGTGCAGAGATATAGAAATCAGTATAACAAGGAAATAGCGAAGCGGCGAAGTATTAGAGCGATGCGGCGAAAGTATTAGAGTGTATCCAGTTTATCTTATCTTAGCATATCTTGTGATTACCTTGTCCAATCTTGTTGACCCTATCGTCATGGTGTAATCTTGTATTCAGTTAATTCATGTGGTTTTGTTTTCCATGTTCACATGCTAGAAGTTACTGAACTTACTCAGGCTTTATGTCTGACTCTGTTTTTCTTTCGTCTTCTTTTCTTCCGTTTCCCCCCCCCCCCAGGTAGTAGAGGAGGGAGTAGTATAGCTCAGGTTAAGTTGGACTGTCACTCTTTCCCAGCTTGAAGATTTATCGAAGTCTGCTTGGATTCTCTTATCAGATGCTATGGCTGGCTCATGCAAAAAATTGGGGAATATAAATGTTGTTTTATGCTTCTTTATTTTGTAAGACAGATGATACTCTGATATTGTAAAGAAATCATTGTACAAAT
This sequence comes from Allium sativum, assembly GCA_030737875.1. Lineage (NCBI taxonomy): Eukaryota > Viridiplantae > Streptophyta > Magnoliopsida > Asparagales > Amaryllidaceae > Allium > Allium sativum. The sequence goes on from CM060922.1 coordinate 1,054,517,347, forward strand.
TATTTTATCAATAAAGCAAAGTTTTATCTTCCGTTGTTTAATTTCTGTCTGTCTTGTAATTTATCTGCATCTTTTACCCTAAATGCTCCACAGAACTTAGTGCATTCCCTTTGTGAGTGACACTAACGGATGTGGGGTGTTACACGTGGTATCAGAGCTGAAGGTTACCAGATCAGATAAAGGATTTGAAAAATTATTTTCAAACGGTTTTAAAAGAAGCATTTTCAAAAGAAGAGATTTGTTTTAAAGGCATATTCCCCAAAGCCATACGCACTATCTTCTCTTCCTCTGTTTAAATTCTTGTCTCCTTCTTTCTTGAGTCTCTGGGGCTCCTGGCTTTCTGGGAGGTAACCTCATCGAAGGGCAAAGTAGTGCCCGGCTTCCATCCATAGCCGTAGTTGTTTCATCTACGGACAGTTTTCTTTCAAAGCTTATAAGGTTTTCCGGACGATGGAGGCAGTTTTCGAGAGATTTGTCAACATGACTACACACGGAAGGGGATGAGGAGTTTGGCTAAGGAGCATAACCCTAGGATGAGGAATTCATGGATGTAGGCTTAGCACACGAAGGAGGAAGAAATTATAAAGCCTAAGACAAGAGGAAGTATCTTTACTAGGGTATGATAGGGCATATACTTAAGGACAAGGGCAAGAACGAGGACGAGATTTTCAGAAGGACAAGTACATGCTTTTGCCACCAAGCGTACCTAGGAGAAAGGTAGTCCGGTTGGAAGAGTCTAGTTTTCTGTTCGTGCTATTTCCTTAGGTTATAGCGCTTCTCATTTGTTCATATCCACTTTCATAGTTGGGTCTCTGCACCATAGTACTTGTATAGTAGAAAGATCCCACTAGAGTCTCAAATCCAATTGGTGGTCCGACCAGTTTATTTTTTTGTTAGTAGGGATTTGAGAATAGCTATCGAGTTTGCTTATATCATCTCACGTAGATCGTCTAAATTCGGGGGAGATATTCCTTGGGTGCTTGTCTGATATTGGTTTAGGCCTTTGGGGCTTGTACTTGAGGAATGTCGAGTTCGACTAGGATGGTTTGCGTGAGAGATGAATAGTTGTGACAGGCGCTCTAAAAAGCGCGTAGTGATCTTTCAACCCTTATAGTTATGGCATGGTGGATAAGGGAGAGACCTCTAATCATACACTTGGTACCGTGATTGACATCTGTTTATTTTGGAATTGGAGGTCGGAAACTTCACAATCGTGAAGTTAAATTGGTTAAGATACAGTGGAGTAAAGCTCAAGAAGGCTAGATACTAGCAACATGCCCTTTTTCCTTAAGGGTGCATCCTTGATTTCTCTGTTTAGGAGCTTTACGCGTAGTTGTTTCTCTCTTTCCAAAGTATATCCTCTAGGTCGTATCTGCGATCCTTAGGTAGAAGCCAATGGATGTAAACATGTATTTGAAACATGTTATGGTTGAATGGTTGCAAGTGGTTGCAAATGGTTGCTCGTGGATGCATATGCATACGTATTAGGCACTAGATCAAGTTCGGACGCTCTCATATTGCATTTACATATATGCATTTGTTTATAAGTTGAACTTGATATGATATCATATGGACGTTGCATATGGATGAATGGCTGTGCACGCATGTAGTATTTACATGACTAGGGATGTTTGCATGCATGATTGGACGCATGGCACTAACATGATTTGCATTAAGGAGGTCAACTGAATCAGTAGACCGCCTGATTTTGCATTAGATAGAGACATATACACACACTATGCATATGAACATGAAAGCATTAGAAATCTTTTAAGGACAATGAATGCCTGTGATTGAATGGTTGAGTAGATGGGTGATTGGATGGTAGGACACATTCTTCCTAACTTGAAGATTTCGGGGACGAAATCCTTTTAAGTGGGGGAGAATGTAACACCCCGTAATTCTGTGACATTAAGATTCTCAAATTAAAGTATAATTAATTTTTAAAAGAAAAATTAAAAGAAAAAGATCCATGCAGTTGTTTAATTTAAGTATTGTAACTAACATGAAAAAGAGAAGTAAGGAGAGAACAATAATTATTATTGTTCTAAGACTTATTAACAAAAGCCTCTGTAGCTCAGTTGGTTAAGGCATTGAATTTGTAGCATGGAGGTTGGGGTTCGAACCCCGGCGGCGGCATAATTTTTTATCTTTGTTTTAGAGAGGGCCAACTGAACATGCAAATATATGTACGTATACAAATTCAAAATTTGAAAGGATAAGAACGTACATATAAGGAAATAAAGAAAATATATATATACATATGAGAATATAAATATATATATATATGCAAAAATATATGTATACGAAAGATAAAATTCAAGATAAGGCTACAGTCAATGAAATATGGCAACATCATTTGAATTTTGAAAATAAAATGAAAGTTGTGCGTATATATATACGCGTAAAATGGTCATTAGAGGAATTGTATACATATAAGAATATTTCATGTGAATAAAACAGTTAAATAAATTCCAGAAATTCAAAAGTTCGAAAATCAAACTTCTACGCCAAAACAATTCATTCGAAATTAAAATTTCTACGCCAAAATAGTGGGACCCAATGCTGACTCAGCACTGCGTGTATGATAAGGTTTGGCTAGATTCATCTACGTACCTGGACTATTTTCTTAACTAGGTTCAATGCTGACTCAGCGCTGCGTGTACGATAAGGTCTTGAGCAGCTATATAAACAGCCCTAGTCTTCATTCTCTTTGCACCAATTCTCTTCTATCCTTATGCTGCTAAGATTCATGGCTTCTTCCCCTCCTCTAAATTTTCTTAAATAATTAAAATAAAACATAAATTCAAGACATGGAGATGCTGCTCAAATCTGTTCAAGAGAAGATTCAAATCAAAGTGAAGAATTCAAAGGCTAAATCAACAAACCTCGAGCAACGACATACGAATCTTAGCATCGCCATTCTTCTATTCTAGATCTAATTTCTGTAAGTCAGTTGTTTCTAGATTTGAACGTTTTTGCTTTATTCTGTGACATGAAATTAAAGGAATAAAAGAATATGCCAAATCTCTCTCTCTCTCTCTATTCGAATCTGTGTTTATACTCTTGGACTAAATTAAGAACTGTTATGATTCAAGGACAAATAAGACTTTGCCTAAGACCATTGCCTATGACTATGGATTCTGAGATCATGTGCCTTTGGACTATGAACATAAGTCTTTGATTTTGGGACATAAAACATTGCCTATGACGGTGACTTTTGACTGTGGGAATTATTTTCCCTTTTAACTATGAATATTGCCTATGACTATGAACATTGCCTATGATTCATAATTAGGAAAATTGTTGCTTAAGTTTTGTGGCTATGAAATTGGGTCTAAACTCGATTATCGATTTTATCTGTTCCTTGTTTTTCTTTGGTTTTAGACTGTGGGAATTTACCTATTCAGTTAGGTCTACCCATGTTCTTGAACCTATTCTATCTATTGGTTTTAGACCGTGGGAATTTACCTATTAAGTTAGGTCTACCCATATTCTTGAACCTACTTCGTTATCCAAACCTTTTATGCCAGTTATTATCCCTTTTCATAGCATCTTTGGTTCATTCCCTATTTTCTACGAATCTAGATTTATTTACAATCTAGGTTAAATCACGATTATACGAACGGTGGGAATGCAATTTGGGGAAAATATGAAAATGAACATAAATGTAGTTATAAGCTTGGAAATTGGCATAAATTGGGAATATGTATTATGGCATGTTCATAGGAATGCAAATTGGATAAGTTTGACATATTAAATTTAGTATTAGCAAGTAAGCTAAATTTTAGGCATGAAATGTAAACTAGAATAATAATTCTAGTCTTACCATAAACTGTGAATTAGGAATGTTAAATCAAAATTGTGTTAATTAAAGATTTGGAATAAGTATATTAGCACAATTTTGAATTTAGCCATAGTTGTGAGAAATTGTCATGTTTAGAATAAATTATGGTTAGTGACACTTAATTTGGTATAATTTACATACCAAAAAGTATAAATATGATAAATAAGAGGGAACGGGCCATAATAATAAATGTGACAATGTACATTAAAAGTATAATAATGAAATAAGTAAATTAGGAGTAAATTTACTTATAGAATTTGTCATAAATGATAAATTGTTCATTTACCACAAAATATGTAACTTGCATGTAGGTAAAGTTTTGGCCATAAATTATAAACTAGGATATTTAATCTAGTTTTGGCAATGAAATAGGAAATGGCCTGAACTGCAAGTTGGGTTAGGACTTGGGCCTAGAATATAAGTATACTTGTGGGCAGGACAAAATGAAAATGGTATAGGCCAAGTTTATTTAAAAAGGGAAAATGGACTTTGAAGATAAATTGTTGACAATTTATATATGGACAAAAGAAAGGTTTTATCTTTGAATAACACATACACCTGAAAGTTCTAGGGTGACAGAGAGGATAGTGTCTAGGCTTGGGTTTGGAAAATACAAGTTTCCTGCCCTCCCTGGCTATCCCTAACTGATCCGAAGGATGGGATGGTTGTTTTCAAAACCAGATTTGGAAATTAATCAAAAACCCTTTGAACTTAGAAAACATGAATATGCCTAACCCGAGGTTAGACTGAGTTGCGGTGTAAACCTGCCCGGAACCGACCGGCACATCCAGTAACCGCAGAAACATTTGTCTAATGTGAGAGGTTGCGGCTTTAATTTATTAATTAAAGCTAGAGCAAGAATGGGAGAGTTAAGTCCATAGAAACACTTAACCAATTTAACACAGTTAAGCAAGAATGGGTGGGTTAAGTCCATAGAAACACTTAACCAACTTAACACAGTTAAGCTAGAATGGGAAGGTTAAGTCCATAGGAACACTTAACCAACTTAACACAGTTAAGCTAGAATGGGAAGGTTAAGGAACGCTTAACCAACTTAGCACCATTAAAGCTAGAATGGGAGGGTTAAGTCCATGGGAATACTTAGCCAAATTAACATGTTAATTAGACTAGAGGTTGGGGTTAAGTAATACACTTAGCCAATTTAATATGTTAGCTGGACTAGACCATAGGGTTAAGTAAACTTGAACACTTAACCATCAGAATATGATAAATGAATAGGGTTAAGTAAAAAGCATAAAGGGATAACACTTAACCAGTTTATCAGGATAAATGAAGAGGGTTAAGTTAGCTTGAATTGACTAATGACACTTAACCAACCCAAATTGACGGGAAAGAGAACTAAGTAGTAATTCTTAGTATAACACGGGAAGGAGCGAATGTCCGTCCGAGAAGGCTCCAACGAATTGGGTTACGAAGCCCGAGGCTTCGAGGGGACGTGAGGGTACTCTTGGTATCCCTCTGTGAGGCTGCAGATGATCCGCCTGGGCCCACAGAGGTTAAGGTCTGCGTAGAAGAACCAGGGGTATGCCTTGGTTGCAATATATATGGCAACCTAAAGACTAGGATGGACCGGCGTGATTCAGCGAGAAAACGGTAGCCCTGTGATAGCAACTCGTCGTCTACCATCCATCTTGAGTCAGTCGAGATACGTGAAGCGGAAAGGCGGAGAACTCCAAAAGACCATAATTGCTATCTAGTTATGGGTGAGGATGGCCATAGGATAGTGGGGCACCGGGGGCCGGCGTATAGTTCTCATTTTACAAAGGGTGCCTTTCATTAGTTGAGGGAAGGGTCAAGTGGGACCATAGCCACTGGAATAAAAACAGACCTTAGCATCTGCATCGGCAGATATCTGAAAGCTCCCGACCGAGTTCTGTATTCCTTGATTTGCCCTGTCACAGGACTCGGACCGCACATTACAGGACATGTGCATCTAGACAAGCGATAACGATTCGCGATACATGCGTGGGGAAGTATAGGAACATATACCACTCTAGGTAGTGTGTCCTAGACTTGGGGGCATCGTTCGACAGGTAGCGTAATCCCTAGTTGGACTAGGTGGCATAAATCCGAGAAGCGTTCAGCAGATAGCGTAAACTCTAGAAAGCACTTAATAGAAAACCCTAGATTTGATCTAGGTAATAAATAATGAATGTATGCCGGAAGGCAATGGAAAATACAGGGATTGGGATCACGTTATCGTTACTAGTTGGGACACTAGGTAGGTGGTGCAGAGATATAGAAATCAGTATAACAAGGAAATAGCGAGGCGGCGAAGTATTAGAGCGAAGCGACGAAAGTATTAGAGTGTATCCAGTTTATCTTATCTTAGCATATCTTGTGATTACCTTGTCCAATCTTGTTGACCCTATCGTCATGGTGTAATCTTGTATTCAGTTAATTCATGTCGTTTTGTTTTCCATGTTCACATGCTAGAAGTTACTGAACTTACTCAGGCTTTATGTCTGACTCTGTTTTTCTTTCGTCTTCTTTTCTTCCGTTTCCCCCCCCCCCCAGGTAGTTGAGGAGGGAGTAGTATAGCTCAGGTTAAGTTGGACTGTCACTCTTTCCCAGCTTGAAGATTTATCGAAGTCTGCTTGGATTCTCTTATCAGATGCTATGGCTGGCTCATGCAAAAAAATGGGGAATATAAATGTTGTTTTATGCTTCTTTATTTTGTAAGACAGATGATACTCTGATATTGTAAAGAAATCATTGTACAAATTATTTTATCAATAAAGCAAAGTTTTATCTTCCGTTGTTTAATTTCTGTCTGTCTTGTAATTTATCTGCATCTTTTACCCTAAATGCTCCACAGAACTTAGTGCATTCCCTTTGTGAGTGACACTAACGGATGTGGGGTGTTACACAAAGCATCCCTAATATCCTAGAGGGTGTCACTATACACGGATGGGTCCATAGGTATTTAGATGCCACAGCGCCGGCCGAAGGCCAAAGAGATGTTCATCCCCTAACTGCACCAGTCATTCCTCCTCCCCCTCCAAAAGCAGATAACTTCGCCAAGATCTGCAAGGTCTTCCGTGCTATGGGAGGGAAGCCATTCGATGGGAATGAGACATTCGTGGAAGCTCGTAATTGGCTTAAGGAGACTGAGGACTTATTCGTAATCTTTGAAGTGGAGGAACGAAGAAAAATCCAATTAGCTGCTTGGCTATTAAAGGATGAAGCCTCATTTTGGTGGGAAGTCACCCAAGCTGGACTTCCGGTAGAGACTTGGGATGAGTTTAGACAGAGGTTCGAAATAAATTTTCTTTCCCAAGCGGAGCAAAGCATACAGATGGAGAGGTTCTTAGCTCTCAAACAAGGAAATTTGACGGTGAAGGAATATGTGAACAAGTTCAACCAGCTGGCAAGGTTCGGTTTAAAGTTGGTGGTTACGCCGCACAAAAGGGCTTTGCGGTTTGCTAAAGGGCCGAATGAGCCTCTTCATGGGCTAGCAATGTCCCATATTCCAATGGGGGCCACGTTTGAAAAGCTTGTTGATATGGCCCTAATGCATGAGGAGGAAAAGGGAGAAAAGAAGGAAGTGAAAGCTGTGGGGACATCGCAGAATAAGAAGGTATGACCCAAGAAGGGGCAGCAACAGCAACAGCAGAAACAATGGAAGAAAGGGGGAAAAGATGTTAAAGGCAAGGATAATAGAAAATGTCACATTTGTGGAAAGGTGGGCCACCTGATCAAAGATTGCAAGAGAAGGAAGGCCGGTTTCTTTAATTGTGGAGAGGTCGGACACTTCTCTAAGGAGTGCCCGAAGAGACAGGGATCGCAGGGACAAGGGAAAAGAGCAGGGACTTCTGGAGGGAAGGTGCACGCTCTCACGATCGGTGCTCCTGAAAGAGGTAGAAATTTTTTTCGTAGAAAATTTAGTTTCTCTTTCAACTTTCTAGTTAGAACATTTTTTGATTCTGATGCTTCACACTCGTTTATATCTAGTTCTATGGTTGAATTTCTGCATTTAATTACTAGTATAGTAGTAGATCCCATAGTTGTTTCAAACCCCATTGGTGGTTTGACTCATTTGTCGATGATTTGTCGGGGTTTGAAAATATCTGTATTAGGCGTCAAATTTGAATGCGACGCATATATGCTCGGTTTTATGGGCGATATGTTGATTCTAGGATTGGATTGGCTTACCACGTATGGGGCCATTCTGGATTGTGAGAAGAGGGCTGTTAGACTCCTGACTCGTTATGGAAAGTCCCTCGAAGTTTCTTGTGACCCTCAAGGGTCTGTTATGCTTAGGTTCCTAGAGTCTCTAGATGCATCCATAGATGATTTGCAAACTGTTCCAGTGGTTTGAGATTATCCTGATGTTTTTGATGAGGTACGGGGGTTTACCTCCAAGATGTGAGATCGACTTCCGCATATATCTGGTGGACAATGCGAAGCCAGTTGCATTACCAGTGCACCACATGGCTCCAAGAGGAAGGAGAGAGAGCTGAGTAAGCAAGTAGGGGAGCTACTTGAAAAGGGTTTATCATACATAACATATCCGAGTGGGGTGCTCTAGTAGTATTCGCAACTAAAGCGGATGCTTCACTTCGGTTGTGTGTTGACTATAGAGAGTTAAATAAGCTCACCAAGAAGAATAGGCACCCACTTCCGAGGATTGATGATTTATTTGACCAGCTTGTTGGTGCCTCGGTATTTTCTCAGTTGGACTTGGCTACAGGGTTCCATCAGCTGAGGGTGGCTGAGGACATCATAGATAAGACTACTTTCAGAACTCCAGACAATTTCTTTGAATGGCTGGTTATGCCTTTTGGGTTGACAAATGCACCCGCTTATTTTATTGAGTAGGGTGTTTCGGGAGTTCCTAAACAAATTCGTCATTGTCTTTTGTTGATGATATTTTGGCCTTCTCCAAGAGTGAAGAAGAGCATGCCCAGCATTTGGGAGAAGTTCTGAAAACTCTCCGTGACCATCAGCTAAAAGCAAAGTTCTCCAAATGCCATTTCTGGAGAAAAGAGGTGAGATTCTAGGGGCATGTAGTCTCCAAAGAAGGGACATTTGTAGATCCTGCGAAGGTGGTAGCAGTGCAAGATTGGCAGGTTCCTAAAAATGCAACCGAAGTGAGAAGCTTTCTTGGGTTGGCAGGCTACTATAGGAAGTTCATTAAGGACTTCAAAAAGATATTAGCCCCACTCACCAGGCCGACGAAGAAGAATTTGGAATTCTCATGGGATATACACTGTGACATTGCTTTCCAACGACTGAAGAGGGCTCTGACGACAGCCCCAATCTTGACCTTACCTGACGGGAATAAAGTGTTTACCGTTTACATTAATGCAGGTGGTACAGGGTTTGGTGCGGTTCTAATACAAGAAGGGAAAGTAGTGTGTTATGGGGGTAGACAGCTGAGAGTTCATAAAAAGAACTACCCTACCGATGATCTTGAGCTAGCTGCCATAGTGTTTGCATTAAAGACATGGCACAATTATTTACTTGGAGAGAAGTTCGAGTTATACACTGATCATAAATCTCTCAAGAATCCATTCTCCTAGAAGGATCTAAAACTAAGGCAACAACGATGGATGGAGTTCTTAGCCTCATATGCTTTTGAGATTGCTTATACCCCTGGAAAGGGTAACGTGGTGGCAGACGCACTAAGTAGGCAGAGGATAGCCTGAGTCCTCTGTTTGTGGAAAGAAAGAACTTGGAGTTCATATTAGCTTTTGGTTTTAGACCATCCATCGAAGTTTTTCCTGATTTATTTACATCCTTAGAGATACGACCGGCTCTTTTCGAGCAGATAGGAGCTTCGCAACAAGGTGACCCATAGATTCTAGACATCATGGATAAGCTCAGAAGAGGGGAGAGTTCTAGTCACCTCAGTAGGTATGCCATAGATGAAAAGGGGTGGTTGCGACGAGATGGGAAGCTTCGTGTTCCTCAAACTGGAAGCTTGATAAAGGAAGTCCTAGAAGAAGCCCACCACTCTAAGATGACCATACATCCAGGCGATGACAAGATGTATAGATACACAAAGAGCAGTTTCTTTTGGGTTGGGATGAAGAGGGACGTGGCCAAATTTGTTTCTCAATGTTTGGTTTGCCAGCAAGTCAAAGATGAGCAAAAGAAGCCCGGTGGATTACTTCACCCGTTGGAGGTTCCGCAGTGGAAATGGGAGAGCGAATCTATGGATTTCATAGATGGTTTGCCTAGATCGAAGAAAGGTAATACCAGTATTTGGATGATAGTAGACAGACTCACCAAGAGTGCTCACTTTATTCCAGTTAAAAGTAAAAGGACGGCACCATGGTTGGCAGCAATTTATGTTCGTGAGATAGTTCGTCTCCACGGAGTTCCTTCCAGCATCATGAGCAATCATGACCCCATCTTTACTAGCGAATTTTGGAGGAGCTTGTAAGAAGCATTAGGTAGACAGTTGTGTTTGAGCACCGCATATCATCCTCAAACCGATGGGCAGACAAAGAGGGTGAACAGAATTATAGAAGATCTTTTAAGGCTGTGTATCCTCTACTTCAGAGGGACTTGGTAAGAGCATCTTCCTTTAGTAGAGTTTGCCTATAATAACATCTATCAGGCTAGTATCAGTACGGCACCCTTCGAAGCATTGTACGGATGACCCTATAGATTGCCAATTTGTTGGTGGGAATCTACAGAAAGATTATTGCTTGGACCAGATATGGTTAGAGAAACATCCGAAAAAGATTGACCTTATTCGACGGCGGATGAAGACTGCTCAGGATAGGCAGAAATCCTATGTAGACAAGAGAAGGACCGACCTCGAATTTGAAGTAGAAGACTTGGTTTTTATCAAAGTGTCACCTCTGAGGAATGTGGTTCGCTTCAGATCAGTAGGGAAGTTGGCACCTAGGTTTGCGGGACCATTTCCCATAACCGAGAGGATTGGCCAAATGGCCTACAGAGTAAAGCTCCCAGAAAATTTGTCCGGTGTTCATGACATTTTCCATGTCTCTCATCTACGGAAGTGCCTACATAACACCGCGGAATTTGTTGAGCCGAGCATGTTGGAAGAAGTCGAAGTGGAACGGGAGGCGACAGTTAGAAGGGTCCCCACCCGTATTCTTGGGTCAGAGATTAAGAAGCTGTGCAATAAGGAACTCAAGTTGCTAAGGTTTCAATGGGGAGATAACCCAGAAGATGCGACTTGGGAACCTGAAGAAAAGATTTGTGCTACGTACCCTTTTCTTTTCGAGGGTATGTTCTTAACTCCTTTTTCCTAAATCTTATCATGTCAATAGAGTATGTCTTATCCATGGTATTTTCGAACTTTAGATAGGAATCCTATGGATGTGAACATGTGTTTGAAACATGTTATGTTTGATGGATGCAAGTGGGTGCAAGTGTTTGCTAGTGGTTGCCTGTGGATGCATATATTCACACTTTAGGCACTAAGATCGCCTCAATCACGCTCATATTGCATATAAATATGTGTTCATTTTCTTTTCTTTTATGGACAAAAATGGATGAACTAACATATGGATGTTGCATTTGGATGAATGGTTGTGCACTCATATAGAAATGATATGTATCATTAGGATTCTTTTGCATACATAATGGATACATGGCACTATCACATTTTGCATTAAGGAGGTCGATTGAATCAGTAGACCGCCTGATTTTGCATTAGGATAAGGACATATACACATAATTTGCATATGTTCATTAAAGCATCAGAAATCTTTTAAGGACAATGGACGCCCGTGATTGATAGATGAGTAGATGGTTGATGGATGGTAGGACATACATTCCTTTCAGCTTCGAGATTTTGGGGACGAAATCCTTTAAGTAGGGGGGAATGTAACACCCCGTAATTTTAAAACATGACATAAGGGATGATTAAAGAATAAACAATTTTTAAAAGAAGAATTAAGTGAAACAGGTTATGCCATTGCGTTCATCTCGGAATTCTGCTTGAGATAGAGTCCGAGTTTGCGTAAAACGGATACAGAATGAAGGAGTTATGGACGATGGAAGTTAGGAAGAACAATCAGAAAATGGGTTAGAACAACTGGCGCACTTATGAAGTGTGCCAGAACAAAAATGCACTGGCGCACCTGGGAAGTGCACCTAGGCCGAGCCAGGTCTACATAATTCTGGAGAGTTCCAAGATGATGTCCCTTTCAGGGATTGGCTGGATGACGTGTTTTTCTAGTCTGTATGGTTCAGATAGTTCCAAATCTAATCTAAAGGTCCTAATTCACCTAATACATCTATAAATAAACACCCAGACCTAACCCTAATATCATTGTTATCATTTATGGCGCCTCCATGCTGCTCTAATCTAAAATAAAACAAGCTTTTCTTCTCCATCAAGTCAAATTAGAAGATCAAATTCTACAACAACGGTTCAGCTAATCAATTTCAGAATTCAGAATTCAGATTTATTCTCTCTCAAATCTCTAAACTAATTCTGTGAGTTTCTAGATTACTTTTAGGTTTAGATAAATAAAAGTATGCTTTGATAGACAACGAATTGATATGTTGTAAAGTATGATTCTGTGTTGATACGAAACTTTATCCTATGTCATGATAAGATCTAATTCCCTAGATCTAATATAATTGTGGTGATTCGATTATGATGATTATATGGATCTTGACTTGTAATCATGTTATGATGGAAGTACATCTATTAATTTAGATAATTGTGACATCACTTGGATCTAGACTTTTATGCTAATCACCTTTCATGTAATACATTGATATATGTTGAAAACTTGACATGTGAATCTACCTTTTGATCTAAACAAGTTTCCATGACTATGCTAGATCTAGGTAATTGGACACCTAATGTTAGATCTAGATCTCATTATGCTTGCTTAAACATCATAGTAATTGCCACAAGTTATTAATTATGCCTACTTAGTTATGATGTTAATCACATGTCTATTCACTTTGTTACTATGCCAGTTTATGATCATGTTTATGTCACGACATGTTGAAACTATCACCCTCATCATATTCCCTTTTAATTGTTATATTTAGGCTACTTTATAGCCTAGATGCCACCAGAATGCGTATGAATACGTTAGAGAGAAAATGGGGAAAAAGGGAATTAAAATTGGCATGATTTATGTAATGTTTAATAGGAAATGGGACATGTAAATCAAATGGGAAAAACAATGAAATAGTTACCTATAATGATATAGGTAGATTTGAATTAATTTGGAATGTTTAGTAATTTACAATTAGGAATCATAAATTGTACTTATGACACGAGGTTAGGTTACATTAGTGGAGGAAGTCTGCCTGGACCTGACTGGCATATCCAGCAGCCACTAATGTTGAACCTAATGTGGGGGGTCTAATTACGCAAATACGAATCGGGCTAGGACACGAGGTTATGCCCAACTGTGGAATAATACTGCCCGGACCCAACCGGCATATCCAGCATCCACACGTTGTAGGCCTAATGTGGGAGGTCTAGCCCATTATAGCCATAATTGGATTTGGTAAAGAAATGGACTACTTAACCTAATTTAATATGACTATGGACATAAGTTAGGGTTAAGTAAAATAAGATGGGTAGTGGGGGTTAAGTAAGTTAGAGGGGATGGGTAATATATATATATATATATATATATATATATATATATATATATATATAAAGAGAGAGAGGGAGAGAGGCCCGCATACTTAACCAAATAAGGTTATGTAATTAAAGACACCTAGTGGTATACATAACTAGTAGATAGTGTAACAGGGTTATGTAATTAAAGACACCTAAGTGGTATACATAACCGGTAGATGATGTAAGAAAGTTATGCAATTAAAGACACCCTTTAGGGTAAGCATAACTAGTATAGGGCTATGTAATTAAAGACACCTAAGGGTATACATAGTCAGTAGAAAAACCTAGTGGGGATACAAGACAAGGGGGAGAGCTTGTATCATACTGAGAGGGACCCCTTTCAGTTAGTAACCCAAAGTGGTATCCAGTAAAGACCTCTGCACTAGGTGGAGAAGGGGCACGCTTACAGATTGATTGTAAGAGATCCAAACGAGGCGGATGGTGTGGGCGACGCAAACTGACAGGGGACATGTGCTTGCATGGGCCGGGCAGAGGGGGCTAAGAAGACCGTGACACCAGTAGATATAGTTATGCAAACCATGGGTTGCCACTTTAGGAAGTTATATCTCCTACTGTGGAGCCAACACAGGATATCTACAATGTTGGGAGCCGATCGATTAGGGTAGCAGTTAGGATATACTTGGACGTATGACCTAAGCCTACCAGCTTATAGTGGAAGGGATCATTTCATTTCAGTTATACTGGTAATAATGCAGAGTTATCATTAGTAAGGCACATATAACTTAACTTGCTTACCTTGTCACTCTTGCCATTTATATAGTGATCTCTCTCGTATCCACTTTATATGCCTATCATGTTGCTTTTAATTATCTACTGGCTAAAAGTAACTAGACTCTCTAGACTTTATGTCTGTCCCTGTTGTTTCTCCTTCTTTCTTCCGTCCCCCCCCCCCCCCCCAGGTTCTCAGGGAGGAAATAATCAAACTTAATCAGGAATCAGATATCATCTTGCTAGGAGCTACTTCTGAAGTATGGCTAAAGTTGTAATGTCCCGGGATTTTGTTGACCTTGGGTATCACCATAAACTCAATGATGACTAACCAAACATCGAAAAATACCGGATGATTAATGAAAGAAATTAGAGGGTGAGGATGTATAAGATAGAAACTTATAGAATATGAGAAGAAGAAGAACATCATCATCAGAGTAACATGAAACTCACAGCGGAACGAATAAAATAAAACATAACTTTTGAAATAAAACAATTATGCATATAATAGCACTTATCAGAGTACAACACTTACAACAACAGCGGAAATAATAATAGCTATAGAATCTTGAGGCCTCCTGCTCCATTCTCCCCAAGTGTATCTGTAAATTCCTGACTACTTGACTGCCCGTACAAAATTAGGCACCCAAGAATTTAGGGGAAAACAAAAATAAATAAACTCCGGGTCAGTCATGGGACTGGTATGAGTAAAACAGTTTAAAACAGTTTGAACAGGTAAACGATATCTCATAAGACCACGCCGTATAACGGAACAGGTTTTTCCCTTATGAGAATCCAAAAAATCTTTATATCAAAAACCTTTTGATATTATAATAATGTCTATGTACAAATAGATATCAATCTAGCAGAAACGATTTCATCTCACGTTCTACATATAGTATACAATCGAAACCGCAAGCACATATTGGGTAATGGATTTCCAACTATGACAAGGTATGGAACCACCTTCCGATTAGTGTACTCTAGGAACGATACACTGGAGTTCAACAAGAACATCTTGCAACTCAGCCACACATGACCGACCACTCATTTCGCTTGAGTGTATCGAATGTACATAACCAACGGTTGGGATCCGCAACCGTTCCCGTATATATATATGGGACAACATTGATAGATTAAAGAAGCAAATGAATATTCTCTAGATAGGTGATTATACACCCTACTTCGGAGCGACCGACTTAGCCATGTTGTCTGCCCGATTTCTGTCATTTACCAGATGTAAGGCTAAAAGCTACGCTTATCTTTTTCATATCGTATCTTCATTTACTTGGAATACCACATCGTTATACCCGCCAAATCATTTTCGATTCCCCTAACAGTATCACAGGTATGAAGCTAAGAGAAACGAATTCCTTCGCCACCAAACGTAATACGTTGAAGAGATCAACATATATGATTCGTTAGGAATACTATGTCAGACATTCGTCCATACAAGTTGTCCTGGGACTGGACAAACCGAAGGCACTACTCAGTACGTCCATCTTAGGCACTGTTATCTAGGACTTATACAATAGCCCTTGCACTTTACTCCTTCTTCAATATATTCAGCATACTTGATTTGCAATGCTTATGCCAATACAGAGTGGTTCTTTGGATAATAATCCAACCGGTCTCTCCATATTAGCAACGTTAAAATGGTCAAAACTTTGATAGTCGGTGATTTAACTATCAAAGAAAAACTCACGTGCAAACAACGATATTATTTCCAAATGGAAATTATATCGATCAATCATCATGTATATCTATACATATTTCCTTATTTTCTATATTTAGAAAATATTCGTTATCAATGTTGGAAAACATTTCCATTCTTTATTTACGTATCACTATCCTTCCACAACTATTAGTCCCTAACTTTAAACTAGTATGAGAACGATTCCCTTAGTATAAACCCCGAAGGCCGAAACCAACATCAGATCGATACACAGGAAACCATTCAACTTACTAATCTCTAGTCAGTTTCTAATTTTGCTTAACTCTACTTCTTTAACTCTATTCGATTAACTCTATTTAATTTACTCTACTTAATTTACTCTACTTCGAAAAACTAATATCTGTTTTAACTTTATTTCGAATAACTATATTCAATTTAACTCCTTTCGAATACCATATTCGATTTACTAACTTTATTCGCTTTATAAAGATTTCCTTTTTAACAACGTTTATTCATTTTTAAAGATTTACTTTTAGTAACGGTTCTCCACTTTAAAAATGATTTCCTTCTTATAACAGTTTCCTTTTTATAACGTTCTCCCTTTTATAATGTCCTATTCCGTTATAAACAAATTTCCCTTTTTAACTCTATTTATTTTCTAAATATTTCCTATCAATTCTGTTTGTAAATGATTTACAAATATTCCATTTTCAAATTTATTCTTTGATTTTATAATTTCCCTTTTCTAAATATCTCATATTTATAAATATTCCAATTTATAAATATTCCATTTATAAATATTTTATTTTCAAATATCACTTTGAAAATATTCCCTTATCAACATTTCGGTATGTTATGGTATTCAACAAATCAAATCACAATGATCAGTATCGTCCGAACACATATAATCGACAACAGATTATATATCACATCGTATATCACAATATATGAAAAACAGTAAAATAAATGTTCAGGAACACAGTTGGATCCCTCCAACCTGTTTCCCTGCATCACAGATGTTAGACGATAATATTAACATCACTTTCACCTTGATATGAAATATTCTGATAGCAAAATCAACATATAAATATTTAACGGTATATATATATACACACATATACATATATATATATATATAAATTTTCTACTAACTGACTAGAAGTTCAATCAAACCGTCAACACACAATCAAACAGACAATTTATAACAGTTCTAAGAATACACTGTAAAAATAGAACTATTTAGATTTGGTGAGTTTTACTCACATTGGCGCGTTAACCGTTAAATAATCGGTTTGCGTTCTTTGATTTAGTCGGACAATTAATTTCACCATAAATTGTAACGAGCTCTGTTTCACTCCCCGTCAGTTCCATGGTGTAGCCACCGTCCCCACGATCCCAATGGATCCAACCGTTCGAAATTCTGATCATGTATGAAATAGATATACATTTTACAAGTTACGTATATGTTTTAAATTTAAATAAGTTGGTTTATTTTCTATAAGGCCTTACCACCTTCTTTCCAAACCTGGCCCAACTCCTGGCCCAACTAGAAAACAAACCCGCTAACCTCTTCTTCCCTAAACTCACAAAGTCCGCTCCTCCAACATCAACAGGTCATTGTCGAAGCCTTCAATCCCTTCATCCTCCCTCACGACTCCTCCATTCTTCCATCGATTCACGTAAAAACTCCACCAACCAAATCTCCATCCACATCTCTTCCTCCTCCGCCCATTCAGATCCAACTCGGCCACCTCCCCGTGTCTCGCTCCTCCAGTCCCTGACGCACATGTATAGTGTCGATCTACACTCCATACCACCAAACAACCCAGAAACTCGCCAACATCGGCTACATCACTTCACAAACCTCAAAACAACAGCCTTTTCCCAATTCGATGCTCACAGATCTTGAATAGTACAACCCTAGTTTACTGTATAATTTTCCAGCGATAAAAACACTCGTCGAACACCACGAAACACACACGAGAATGATGCACTTCTTGCAAGGATCACATATGTATATGAATTGTGATTTGTAGGATTTTATTTCGATTGTTTTGATTTTATGAAGCTGTAGGATTTTCGTCTGGAAGAATGAAAAAATGGAGGCGCGATATTGTTGACTACAGAAGGAGGAATTAGGTTTAGGAAGGTTCCACTATTTATAGAAGGATAAAATATCTAGATATTATGTTAGGATATTTTTCTTATATTATTTTATATTCGCTTTTACCCTTCTAAAAATTCGTGTGATCACACACGATATTCAAAAATCACGAAACTGGAAATGTAGCTAGAGTTCGACATTACGGTCCCAACGAAACTAGTTTCATCGAATTCCGACTCCGTGTGCTCAAACAACGTATTTTTAACTGTCAAAATATCGACTGTTTCTCATTCTAAAAATCCGTACGGCCACACAGTGACCCTAAAAATCACCAAACTTGGAATTTAACAACTTTTTGACATTGCGGATCCAACAAAATTAGTTTCGTCAAATTCTGACTTCGTTTACAAAAGTGGCTATTTTTAAAGCTCTAAATAGCCTATTTAAATATATAAATATATTTAAATATTATTAAATATTTAAAATTAAATATTATCGTCTATATTCACAGTGGAATATCATACAGCTAAGATAAAATCCTATATATATTTACAACTCGATATTACATCGTCAGAGTTATATCGTTGTTCGATTTCTATTTAAACCCTTATATAAAATATAATTAAATCGTTATGGTCAGGGCGCTGCATTTCTGAGAATTTGATTTGGACGTAACTCAAAATCTACACGATGAAATCCCGATTTTTCTCTTCCACTAGAAAGATATACTTCACCAGCTCCACACCTTTCTTGTTTCACAGAAATCCAATTTAAAACGAACCCTGTATATCCAGTTGAAGTTCAAATCGCCAAATAGCGAATTGCCGCGTCATTTCTAGCTCTATTTTAATTATATTATAATTATACGTTCAAACTAATGTTATTTCAATATATTCGCTAATATATTTCAACTCTAAGCTGAACTAAATCCTAGGGACGACCCAGTTCACAGAATGTTGTGATATCCAATATTTTTGATTATTTCTGAATTAAATATATTATTCTATTATTTAATTAAATTAATTATTCCATATTATTTAATTAAACCTCTATTTAATTCACTATATCACTATTTATATAATTAAATAAATTAATTATAATACCTCTGACAATGCGGGTCATTACAAAAGTTCTTCACTCTACTATGGCTTAACTCTTTCATGTGGGGAATCATGCTTTTATTTACCTATGTACTCTGATGATGCAAGACAGAAGTTATTTTGTTGTAATGGTTTTTGTGATTTATGAAATTGTGGACCACGGGATTTTTATTGAAATAAAGATTTAAAAATTTCCGCTGCTATCTTATTTATATCTGGCTTGTAATTATTCTGTGTCTGATTACCTATAACGCTTCATGGAACTTAATGCATTCCCTTAGTGAGTGACATTAACGGACGTAGGGTGTTTCAATGCATAAGACTCTTATATATATATATATATATATATAGACACACACACACACACAAACATCTAACCTTAATATCATTCTCATACGGTGTCCGTTTTACGTAGACTCGGTGTGTATCTTAAGCAGAATTCCAAGATAAACGCAATGGTATAGACTGTTTTACTTAATGCCCAATATTTATTAAGTATTCCTTAGTTTATTGTTATAATGTCCTTAAAAATACAAGGTGTTACATTCTCCCCTACTTAAAGTATTTCGTCCCTGAAATCTCTAAGTTAAAAAGAATGTTTATCCTAACATCCATTAACCATCTACTCATCCATCAATCACAAGCATCCATTGTCCTTAAAAGAATTCTAATGCTTGCGTGAACATATGAAGAGGTGTGATATGTCTCTATGCTAATGCGAAAAATCAGGTGGTCTACTGATTCAGTCGACCTCCCCAATGCAGTATATGTTAGTGCCACGAATCCAATATGTATGCAAATAGTCCTGGTATATCATGTAAACGCTATATATGTGCACAACCATCCATCCAAATGCAACATCCATATGGTGATACAATCATTTCCATCCATTAAAATTTAAAATGCACACACATCCAGATGCAATATGTAAGTGATTGAGCCGATCTAGTGCCTAGTGTGTGTGTATGCATCCGCGAGCAACCACTAGCAAATGCTTGCATCCACTTGCATCCATCAAACATAACATATTTCAATCACATGTTTACATCCATTGGTTTTCTACCTAAAGGTCGAAGATTCGATCGATAGGATATACTCAAATAACAGAAAAAAGTATAAATAAAAGCTTGGGAAAAGAAGTTAAGAACATACCCTTGAAAAGGAAAGGGTAAGAAGTGCGAATCTTGTCTTTAGTCTCCCAAGTTGCATATTCGCGGTTTTCTCCCCATTGAACTTTCATTAATTTGACTTCTCGGTTGCGAAGTTTATTAACCTCTGATCCGAGTATACGGGTTGGAACTCATCTAACTATCACCTCCCGTTTTACCTGTGATTCCTCAAGCATGTTTGGCTCAACTACCTCTGCTGTATCGTGTAGACGTTTTCGTAAATGAGAAACGTGGAAAACATTTTGAACACTCTCCAGTCTCTTTTATAGGTTTACTCTATAGGCTATTTGACCTATCCTTTCCACTATGGGAGATGGCCCTACGACCCTTGGTGCCAACTTCCCTACAAATCCAAAGCAAACTGCATTCCTCAAAGGTCACACTTCAATGAAAACCATGTCTTATACCTCAAACTCAATACCAGTCCTTCTCCTATATGCGTAGGACTTCTGCATGTCCTGAGTTGTCTTCACTAAGATCAACCTTTTCTGAAGTTTCTCTATCACCTCGGGTCTAAGCAGAAGCCTATCTGTAGAATCCCACCAACAAGTCGATGATCTATAAGGTCGTACATACAATGCCTAAAAGGGTGCCATGCCTATACTAGCCTGATAACTGTTGTTGTAGGCGAATTCAACCAGCGGAAGATGTTCCTTCAAAGTCCCTACGAAGTCTAAGATACACAACCTCAAAAGATCCTCAAGAACTCTATTCACCCTCTAAGTCTTCCCATTGGTCTGAGGGTGATACGTCATGCTCAAACATAACTGTGTACCTAATGCTTCTTGCAGGGTCTTCCAGGACTCACTAGTGAAGATGGGGTCACGATCACTCACAATGCTAGAAGGTACCCCATGTAGATTGACTATCTCTCGAAGATAAATTGATGCCACCATGCTTTCGTTCTCTTACTCTTAATAGGAATGAAATGAGCGCTCTTAGTAAGTCTACTTACTATAACCCAAATATTGGGGTTGCCTTTCCTTGCCTAGGCAAACCATCGATAAAATCCATAGAGACGCTCTCTCACTTCCACTGTGGGACCTCCAAAGGATGAAGCAAACCTCCAGGCTTTTTCTATTTAGCTTTAACTTGATGGAAAACTAAACATTGAGAGACAAACTCCGCTGCATCTTTCTTCATTCCAGCCCAAAAGAAAACCCTCTTCATATCTCCATACATCTTATCACCGCCCGGATGGATAGTCATCCTTGAATTATGGGATTCCTCAAGGAATGTCTTCAACAGACTCCCATCTCGGGGAACACAAAGACTTCCATCCGGTCGCAACCACCCTCTATCATATGTGGAATATCTACTGAGGTGACCAGAAGCCTCCCCTCTACTGATCCTATCCAAGGCGTCTCCTATATATGGGTCCACTCGCTGTGAAGAACCTATTTGATCCACAGGAGTAGGAAGCACCTCCAAGGATGCCAACAAACTAGGTGTAAGATCCGTAGATGCCTAAAATCGAAGTTCCATATGTACTCCAAGCTCTGCCTCTCTACGAATAGAGGACTCAAAATCATCCTATGCCTACTTAACGCGTCCTCCATCACGTTACCCTTGCCAGGGGTATAGGCAATCTCAAAATCATAGGATGCTAGGAACTCCATCCATCTTTATTGTCTCAAGTTGACATCCCTCTGCGAGAACATATACTTGAGAGATTTATGATCCATGTATAACTTGAGCTCTCTCTAAGTACATAATGTCGCCAAGTCTTAAGCGCAAATACTATAGTAGCCAACTCCAAAACATGGGTAAGGTAATTCTTCTCATGAACTCTCAATTGTTTACTACCATAGCACACTGCCCTTCCCTCTTGCATCAAGACAGCACCAAGCATGTACCACATGCATCAGTGTACACTGTGAATGATTTGTTCCCATCACGGAATTTCAAAACTAGGGCTGTTGTAAGGGCCTTTTTTTTTTGAGGAAGACGGTTGTGCAGCACGGGGCTACACAGTCAATTAGTATAATATATAGATATAATAATCAGGTTGACATGCCTAACCAGTGGCATAGAGTTCAGGACGGGGGACATCCCATAAGCGGTCTAAATAGATATATTACATAGTACGTACATATGTTGCATCCCAAAAGACTAGTAGCATAAGGTAATAATTAAAAAGTCTAAACATCATACTGCATATAACATAAGACCAGTCCAGCGAGCATAGTAAAGCACCACGAGCCCTCATCCACACTGGGCTGAGCTACTGCATTGGGTACCCGGAGAAGGAGGCGCATGGAGGGTGTGCTTGAAGCGATCATGCCTAGAAATTCCTATATATGTTTCAAATTGGTGAACAATAAAGCTACAGGTACCAAAGGAGTGCATCTTTCTTTTATTAAAGGTATGTGCAGTGCACTCAATCCAAATACCCCAACAAAATATCGTCAAAAAGGAGTGCGTTAAGTGATCTGGTGGGTTATGTTGCCAATATTCGAAGAAAGAAGTAACGTTGGGTATGTAGCCAAGAAGAAAGGCGCTGGATGCAGCCCAAATCTTGAAGGAGAACTTGCAGTCAAAGAAAAGGTGTTTGATTATTTCCTCATTTGCATTGTAGAACGTACATTTGGGATCGTCAGAGATGTGTAGTTTGTGAAGTCTGCTCTTGTTGTTGATTCGATGGTGAACCAAGCACCATTGCAGGAATATCACACGAGGTGATAGCCGACATTTCCATAGGCGAGGAAAGGTGAAGCAACGCCCTGGATAAGATAGAAAACTATATCAGGAAGAAACCGAAAAACCTTTGCTTTGGTTTAAAGCCCACAAGTATTCATCAGGCCCAAAAGCGGGGTTGACTGAGGTTGCAGCACTTAGTATTTGATGGATGTGCGATAGGGTATTAAAATCGAAGAGGCCCAAAGGATACAGGCTTGATGGGCTGGAGCCTAAAACAGGCGAAACAGGGGAAAAGGGCCCAGAGATAGAAGAGAAAAGATTTAGGTAAAGCTTAGAAAGAGGTAAATGACTACACCAAATGTCGAACCAAAAGAGGCAGCAATCACAAAAACCCAGTTTAACATGAAAAACCGATTTTATTCTAGGGATTGTGGGTATAACACACACCCAAGAAGGAGATGTTTTGGCCATTGGCGAGCAATGGAGGACAAGGTTTGGGTTCGATGCGTAGTGTCTTGATAAAATTCATTCTTTCCAGACAAAGATCTAGGGGTAAGGATACGCCATATCTACTTGGCCAATAGTGCTTGGTTAAAGAGGCCGAGGTCAGCTATGCCCAGGCCTCCGTGTTTATGAGGCATGCAGACCATTTGCCAATTGATTAGGCATTTAACTCTTCTCCCATTCCAGAAAAAAGAGCTCCGAATGGTATCAATTTTCGTGATAACCCAAGATGGGAGTTTATGAAAGGACATCCAGTAGAAGGGAATTGAAGAGAGAACAGATCTAACTAGGAAGAGACAACCAGCCGACGATAGGGAGTTGGCTTTCCAACCTGCTAATCTATGTTCAATTTTGGATATAAGAGGGAACCGGTCAGATCTCAAGAGTCTGAAAGGTCGGATAGGCACCCCAAGATAGGTTATTGGGAAAGATTCAAGTTTGCAATTGAGGCAACTGGAAATAGAGGGGCCAAGTTCAATTGATTTTCCAAGCATGATAATGGAGATTTTGCCATAATTAATAGATAGACTGGATATAAGTTCAAATGTGTACAGGAGCACCTTGAAACAGTGGATATGGGAGGGGTAGGAGATAAAAAGAGTATGGTATCGTCAGCAAATTGTAGATTGGAGATGGTGGAGTTATTATTTGGTAGGTTAAGACCAGAGAGCAGATTATTGGATATGGCTAGTTTAACCATTCGATTGAAAACATCGGAAATTTGGAAAAAGATGAGGGGTAAAAGAGGGTCTCCTTATCTGAGTCCACGGTTAGATTTTATGAGACCCCATGTTTCACCGTTAATGCAGATGGTGGAGAAGCTTACGTTCAGGAGGTGTTTTATCCAGTTGAACCATTTTGGTGGAAAGCCACGATGGGACATAAGGTCAAGTATGAAGTTCCAGTTTACAGAATCAAAGGCTTTTGAGAAGTCGAGCTTGAGCAGCACACCAGGAGTGGAATTTAAATGGCAGAAAGAAATGGCTTCTTGTGTGGCAGCTACACAATCCATGATATTGCGTCCAAGGATAAAGGCTGATTGTTCGGGACCTACTAGAGAAGCAATGAAGGTCTGCAGGCGGTTAGCGAGGACTTTGGTAATGATTTTAAAGGTAGTGTTGAGGAGGCTAATGGGGCAGAAGGAGGTTAAAATGCAGGCACCGGCAGTTTTGGGGATGAGGGTAATGTTAGCATAGTTAGCAATGGAGGAGGGTTCGGATTGGAATTCTGAGCACATCGATATGATGTCATGTTTAATGGTGGGCCAGAAGTGTTTGAAGAAAGCTGGGCCAAAACCATCCGGCCCAGGAGCTTTGTCGTATGCCATTGAATTAACTGCAGCCCAAATTTCACTTTCAAAGAAGGGAAAGTCAATGTTAGTGGGGAAGGGGAAGGGTAGAGGAGGTTCCAGTCAATGGTTGGGGGGGAGGTTTCCCTGGAATGTTACGAAAGAAATTTGTGAAGAGGAGGCAGATGTCAAAAGGTTCAGTGTAAATCAAATCAACATGGTGGATTTCAGAAATGTAAGAGGATCTACGCCGGCCATTTGCTATTCGATGGAAATAAGCAGTGTTTTTGTCTCCTTCATCAATCCATTTGGCCTTGGATCTTTGTTTCCTTCCCATTTCTTCTTGTTTGATTAATCTTTCCAATTCTATTTTCAGATCCTTGAGTTTTGTTGATTCTTGGTCGTCGAGGGAGCGTGATTCTTCAGTAATGTTCTGTTAGAGGATTTCGTCATGGATGGAGCGAATTCTGGATTTAATGGATCCTCAAACTGTTCTTGTCCATGGGCGGATGATTTTGCGGAGAGATCGCAGTTTGGCAACAACGTTAGATACTGGTGATTGGATGGAGTTTGGTTGGGACCATATCTGTTTTACAAAAAGTTCGAAGGAGGGTTCAAGGAGCCAGAGCTTCTCAAACTTGAAGTGACGCTTGGTGGTAATAATGGAGCCAGAATCTAACGACAAAGGGCAATGATCGGACGAAACTGTGGCTAGACCATTAACCAGCAAGAGTGGATGAGTGTCTTCCCAAAGCAAGTTAAAAAGAAATCGGTCAAGCTGTTCGCAAATGGATTTTCAATCGAATTAGAAAACCGTCGCGAATATTGAAATAATAACCGCAAGCGCATAGCGTACAATTGTTAGTACGTGGCAAATACGAGTCGATCCTCAGGGAAAGAATAATTTTAAATTCTATTCAATCAAATTAAACCAAACTGTGAATTGAGTTAACTAAAATTTAACAAAATTAATGACTAAGTTGAGAATGAAACTATTGGTTAAGAGCAACTTAGAGGTGTTTTCACTCTCTAAATCACACAAATCAACATCATGAAATTATTTTCTCTATTTGTTTGGTCATTAGTGAGATTAGATTTTGTGTTTATTATAAGTATGACATATTTATGCTATTAATTAGCATAATATAAGTCATCAAACTATAACATTATTCTAATTCACTATTCAATTCTCACGAAAAAGAAAACAAGTTGAAAGCAACATCAATTTTAAGAATACTCTATTTACTAATAATTAGTAATATAGAATATCAAATGTAGATTAACACTTCCTCTTGTTGCCAAAATAATATATAGATGAAAAAGTAAATTATTTGTGTCATTTGATCAAGCGTGATCTATCCTCTATTAATTAGAGGCATAGATCATCAAAACCAAATATGATTAACAAAATACGCTAAACATCCATTCTTTAATAAACACAAATAGAGACCTTGAAGAATAAACTATGTTGAATCTGTGTGATTAGAGAGCTTCATCACCCTTAAATTGTAGGGGTTTAGCTCCTCATTTGTGTTATTATTTCAACACAAATATATTTCAACATTGAAGAAAAACTAGTAAGGACTTAAGAAAAGATACTAACTAAATAGCTACACTAATTGCAGAAAAGAAAATACATGTAAATAAAACTAAACAGAAAAGAGAAAGAAGAGTTTTATTCCAAGAAGAGAATTACAGAATAAAACTAAGTGTCCTTTACATGAATAAGATACAAGGTATTTATAGTTGTATTGGCCAAGGCTAAGAGGCTCATTACACAATGTGGGACTAAAGAATTAGTCCAAATAACACATAAGCCAGTGTGAACGCAGCTGTAGAGTGAGTGGCCTTGCAAATGAGCTAATGTGAACGCAACATAAGTAATCATTGGGCCAAATCTTCCTAACTGAACTCTATTTGCAACCGTTCTTCAAGTTTTACACCCTTCAAGCTGTAGAAATTTCAAGCTTCACCCTTTTTAACCAAATTCTTCATGCTTTTATCCACCAAATGCTCTAAACCATGCTTTTTATCAACAATCTGAAAACACAGCTATAAATACACAGTATCATTTATTTTAAATATAAAAATAAGATAAATAAGCGGATAAAATATACACATTTACGTGTATATCAAATACCCCCACACTTATCTTTTATTCGTCCTCGAATAAACTAAACTAAGATATGTCACACTTTCGTAGGAAACACGATTGCATTTAGCGTATGCAACAAGCCGTTAAACCCCTTCGTGTCCCTAGTAGGACGAGTGTTGTCTCGTGAGGGTTTTCAGCGGATACTACCCACAAAATCCAAAGCAAAAAGTATGTACAAAATGCAAAGTTGAAAATATTTACAATATGAATGCATGTTTTTAATGGAATATTTACAAATGGGCAATTTACTTTTAAATATTACGTGAATGAGTTAACACAAATTTGGGTCGTTACTATGAAATTTGAGTCCGTTACTAATCAAAACTTCAAACAAAAGTCATGTTATCATTACAAACTCCTCTAGCTTGGCCAGTTTTTTTTTGATAGAAACACAGTGCAAATATGAAATGAATTCTATAATCGATATCAACAATCGCAAAACGGCATCTCAACTTCCTTTTTGTTAACAAGTTAGGTCGAATAAGTGAAGAGTGTGCTTGAATTTTAAGTGCTAACTCTCTCTTTCTTTTGAAAATTATTTACATTATTATTATTATTATTTACAAACACCTAACTGAGAAGACCAAGGTATACCACCCATGCACTGCCTCGCGGACTGACGTGAGAGTTTGGGACAGAGCTAGGTGGATTGTGCAGACCAACGCTGACTTTGTCAACAAGATGTTGGTAATCCTTAGGTGTCCAACTCATAAAATGAGACCAAGATATACCGACGCTGACTTTGTCAACAAGGTGTCGGAAAGAGCTTGGCGGGTTTGCACACCAACGCCAGATGTACCAGCAATGTTGGATACCCTTGGATAATTGTATATATATATATATATACACTTTTTTTTCTTTTCTTATTTTCTTTTACGTAAGAGGGAGAGTTAAGCGAGAATATCTTAGCACAACTTCACGTAAACGATCTAAAATGTTATCGCAAGTAGTCTAAATCAACCATTCATTTAATCGGATTACAATTCAGAAAACATTTCATACTCATCACCCGTGAATCTCCCAATATACCAGTTACACCAAATTTGCTCATAATTCAAACTTTCCTTTCATTATCCGCTAAGAGAAGTAAATTTCCAAACAATTTAATTGAACGACCAAAATTATATGCTAATAACTCCATCATGCCTTATTTAAAAGTAAATAGAAGTGCGAATTTTTTTTTAGAAAGGGAGAAGAAAAAAATGCAAAAAGAGAAAGGAAAAAAAATGCAAACTTAAACTATGCAAAACAGAATGAAAATGAGACCCCCCCCCCCACACTTGATTTTGACTGTCCCCATAGTCGATGCATGACACCATGAATGAATGGAAGATAAATATTTACATATGTACAAAAGAGGGTTAGTGCGACTTACCAAATGTGCGTGCAGAAAATATGCAGTCATCGAATAGATGAACCGGTCCACGATAGACCAATGGATCAACCTTATTAAGATTATGAGATGCAGCTTAAGCACAAAAAACCAAATCATAAAGGATTTTATATTACATTTCAGATTTGGAAAAACAAATTTTGTTTTTTCAAAAGTTTGAGTTGCTAATTTTAAAATTTTGAGCTTACAATTGATCCGAAAATCGAATTGAATTTCTATAGCAACTAAAGAGAAGTCAGTGAGCCGGGGTTCAGAAAATGTTTCAAAAACAAAGTTCGGCTTGTTCAGATGATGTGTAAATTGAGAGACGTGTGCACCGTTCTCACCCTCACACTTGTTTTGAGAAATATTGTTCAGTTTCGCTTTGATATTTGAAATTTTGTTGACTAAAGGTTCATTCGTAAACCTAAAGTTAAAACAAAACAAATGAAGTTTCAGTAAATTTTGGAATCGTGTTTTCTCAAAAATAGTGTTATTCCAAAAAGAGTTCATGCACTGCAGAAATTTATCATTGAAAAACAAGTGATCATAGTGAGGTTCAGTTGAAACGATTAAATCGCAAGGAGTTTCAACAGTTTTGGAAAAATCATCATTGTGTTCAAGATCACATTCAGCAGCTTCGTTATTATCAACCTCAAGAGTTTCAAAGTTTTCAAACATTTCATTTTTAGTTTCATACCCGACAACATTATCGTTAATCAATTCAAGATTTTTTAGCTCATCAAAGTCGTCCTCACTTGAACAGTTGTTAACAACTTCATTTTTTTTGTCAAGTTGACAATCTAAAGTTGCTAAATTTTCAAAATTTTCAGAATCTGATAGAGGAAGATCAAATTGAAGATTAACGTCTTCGTTTTCAAGAGAATTTAAATTCAAATCAAGCACAGGGCTTTCAACAACTTTATTAAGATTTTCATCAGTTTCAAAAGTTGTTAGTTGAAAATCGTCGATTGTGGGCAAAGGTGGATTTTTATTCGAATCGTCACAAGTTTGGATCCGATTTTGTTTCTCATGAAACTTCAAGTAATCGTCAAGTATGTTCGTTTGCTCAACAAAATCAAATTTATAATTATTTACATGAGAATTTTCACTTTGAAATTGTTGAGAACAAAAGTTTTCAGTAGCACCACAATTGAAATTATTCCCGTTGCCAAAATCATTTGAAAAGTGATTTACATTTCCATTTTGAATTTGAAATTCATTTTGGAGTTCAAAATTGAATTGACAAGGGTTATAATCAGAATCATTTGAATTTGGATGTGAAATCGAATTTTGATTATTTTGAAAGCTTTCACTTGAATTGTTGCACATGTATAACTTACACAATTCATTTATTTCTTTATTTTGTTGTATGCTCATTTCAAGTAAAGATTCAACATGTGTTTCAAGAGTTGAGGGTAGATCATCATTTTGAAATTTTGGTGGTGTACAAACGGGATTATCTTGAAAATTTTGAAAAGTTGGTGGTGTAAAATCGAAATTGTTTGTACAATAGTTGTTATTAAAATATCCATATGTATTTGGTGTAAAATTATATGGATTATATTGATTTTCACAACTATCATAAAATCCGTAGGAATAAGGGAATTGAGACATTTTCAAGAAAGCTCTAAAAAAATATGTTAAAATTAACAACTTTGAATTATATGAATACAAGTCTAGGCCAGGTTCGGATAGGGATTATCAGTGTGCCACGAATCACCGTAGAAACACGACTGAAGGTTTAAGAACCTGTTTGAGTTCTTGACTCTACCTTTCCTTAGACACCTTAAAGAGTATCAATCCTAATTGTGAATTTAACAAATATTTTGTCCTATGAGCTTTGGGGAATCCTCGATTTGATTTCAAAACTAATGTACTCCACGTTTGTTTTTAAATTTCCAACCACACATAAGCAGGCAAAATAATCCATCACAGACAGTCACAGAATAATAATTACAGAAAAAAATTACAAGCAAGTTGATGCCCTAAAGAAGATTTTTACAAGCAATGTCTATATTTTTTTTATTTGCAGCAGCAGTCCCTGTAGAGTTCAGAAAATTTCTCACCTAGATCGGTAGTCCGTCCAGTGCAGTTGAGTCGCGCTAGCGCGTTCACACCCCACTTGGTGTGCAACCGCTCCAACAATTCAAATTCTTCTACTTGCAAATTACTCGACCTTTGAATCCTTGTTCGCTTTGCTTGAATTCTTTCTTGATATTTTGACTTGATTTTTCCCCCTTTTTTATTTGAGCAACCTGAGACAAGTAGACAAAGAAAAGACAAGTTTATACAAAAGTAATTTAAAAGAAAACAGACCAATGAGAACCAAAAGTTAAACCAAATTTTTATTATTATTTTTTTTAACAAAAACTATAAGCTATGAACAAAATTGAAAAGAAACAAGTAAAAAACAAAAAGGAAGAAAAACAAAATCAAAACAAACTACAAGCAACCCAGCTAACAAAAGGCCTAGGGATTGTTTTTTTTATTTGAAATAAACAACAAATACAAACTATCTTAACAAAAAAAGAAAAAAAAACTCAAACTCGGAAGACACAACTCAATCAGGCGGGCGCACCAATGTTTAGCACTAAAGACCCACACACCCTTCTCTCACTTTAAACAAATACACCTCACCATATATACCAGGAAAGGAAACAAATATACCCTTGAAATAAACTTCACCCTCAATAAAAGGAGATAGCTAGTCCCCCAAATTTCTTACCCAAAATAAAAACTCACGCGTTCCCTTTCTTGTCTCAGGAACTAAAACGACTCCTTTTTTTAGATTAGAAATT
Source organism: Allium sativum (assembly GCA_030737875.1). Lineage (NCBI taxonomy): Eukaryota > Viridiplantae > Streptophyta > Magnoliopsida > Asparagales > Amaryllidaceae > Allium > Allium sativum. The sequence goes on from CM060922.1 coordinate 1,054,548,332, forward strand.
GAACAAGAAGTATTAATCTGCTCGAAGGGGGGGTAAGGTGTTCGGATCTTCAAAAATGGAGCGGTGCGATCTGGTTTTTCCGATTTGCGGTGGGAAGACGGTTTGGTGAGCTCGGCAGGTTTTCGTGGTTTCGGATTACGGATGAGGGTATGGAGATGCAGGGATTTGCTTTGGTGGAGTGCCTTTGTGTTTGGTTTAGAGACGGGTGTTGCGTGATTAGACTAGTAGTGGAGAGATTGATGTGCGGTTTTGGTACGTGGAACTTGTAGCAGGGAAAGTGATTTGTGGATGGTTGGTAGATGAGATGAAGATGGTATATGGATTTGTGGAATGGGAGTATGGCAGACTTTGTGGATGTTATGGGGTGTTTGAACTGAAGGCGTTTAGGGTATTGGCGATTGTGTTGGATGGTGAGAATGGATTGTGCGTGGATGATGTATGTGTACTTGGGGTTTGTTTGAGGTCAGTGGAGATTTGGGATTGAAGTGTTGTAAGTGGTTGGAAGATTGTACGTATGGAGTGATGAAGGGGATGTAGAGACGATAGTGGTGAATGGTGGAAGGAGGTTTTGCAGTGGAAAGAGAGGATTGATTTATAGAGGGTTGTGAAGAGAAGTAAATATAAGGCAGACAAGAACAGAAAATTATAGAGGGAAGGCAAGAAAATGGAAAGTAATTCATTGGTTTATTTATTTATTTATTGATTATTTGTAAAGAAAGGAAAGAGTTGTGGAGAAAAGTTGGAAAGAAATAAAAGAGAAAAAGAAAAGAGGACTTTTTTTATTTATTTTTGAAAAGAATAGAAAATTAATGAAGGCGGAAGGAAATTAATGAGATGAAGGTGGAAGGAAATTAATGAAATGAAATAGGAAAGAATTTGAAAACACAAGGCAAGTGCAATATTTTTTTTTTAACAAGAAATAAACACGATAAAAACAACCACAAACACAAATACACACAAAATCAAAAACGAACAAAATGAACAAAGCAAACACACACTTTTTTTTCTTTTTTTTTTTCAAGTAGAACACAAATGAGAGAAGATGTAGAGAAGAGAAGGATGGTAGGAGGCAGATGAAATTTGGATTAGAATTAAGATAGAGAAGTTATGGGTGAAGAAACAAAGAGTGGAAAGATTTGAACAAAAAGGAAAGCAATAATGTGTTTTTTTTGTAAGAATTGTAGATAGGGAAAAAAATGAAAGAAAGGAAAGAAGTAATGAAAGAAAGAGAAGAAAAGAAATAAATGAGATAAAGATAAAGGGAAAGAAATAAAGGAGGGAGTAAAAGGAAAGCAATAAAAAAATTATTTTATTTTAAAAAAAAAACAAAAAGAAAATCACAAATGGAAACACCAAAAACAAATGATGCACAAAACACACACAAAAGCTATTTTTTTTAATAATAATAAAAAAAACTATGAGAACAAAGAACACAAACAACAAACACACAAATGCAAGTGAACAAAAAGAAGCTAACAAACAACAAAATGAAAGAACAGTTTTTTTTAAGAAATAGGAACAACAAACAAGAAAATTAATTCGAAGAATAAAATCAAAATTAAATTCAGTTCCCCGGCAACGGCGCCAAAAACTTGTTTGACGACGAATATTCTATGAATTAGAAAACCGTCGCGAATATTGAAATAATAACCTCAAGTGCACGGCGTACAATTGTTAGTACGTGGCGAATACGAGTCGATCTTCAGGGAAAGAATAATTTTAAATTCTATTCAATCAAATTAAACCAAACTGTGAATTGAGTTAACTAAAATTTAACAAAATTAATGACTAAGTTGAGAATGAAACTATTGGTTAAGAGCAACTTAGAGGTGTTTTCACTCTCTAAATCACACAAATCAACATCATGAAATTATGTTCTTTATTTGTTTGGTCATTAGTGAGATTAGATTTTGTGTTTATTATAAGTATGACATATTTATGCTATTAATTAGCATAATATAAGTCATCAAACTATAACATAAATCTAATTCATTATTCAATTCTCACGAAAAAGAAAACAAGTTGAAAGCAACATCAATTTTAAGAATAATCTATTTACTAATAATTAGTAATATAGAATATCAAATGTAGATTAACACTTCCTCTTGTTGCCAAAATAATATATAGATGAAAAGGTAAATTATTTGTGTCATTTGATCAAGCATGATCTATCCTCTATTAATTAGAGGCATAGATCATCAAAACCAAATATGATTAACAAAATACGCTAAACATCCATTCTTTAATAAACACAAATAGAGACCATGAAGAATAAACTATGTTGAATCTATGTGATTAGAGAGCTTCATCACCCCTAAATTGTAGGGGTTTAGCTCCTCATTCGTGTTATTATTTCAACACAAATATATTTCAACACTGAAGAAAAACTAGTAAGGACTTAAGAAAAGATACTAACTAAATAGCTACACTAATTGCAGAAAAGAAAATACATGTAAATAAAACTAAACAGAAAAGAGAAAGAAGAGTTTTATTCCAAGAAGAGAATTACAGAATAAAACTAAGTGTCCTTCACATGAATAAGATACAAGGTATTTATAGTTGTATTGGCCAAGGCTAAGAGGCTCATTACACAATGTGGGACTAAAGAATTAGTCCAAATAACACATAAGCCAGTGTGAACGCAGCTGTAGAGTGAGTGGCCTTGCAAATGAGCTAATGTGAACGCAACATAAGTAATCATTGAGCCAAATCTTCCTAACTAAACTCTATTTGCAACCGTTCTTCAAGTTTTACACCCTTCAAGCTGTAGAAATTTCAAGCTTCACCCTTTTAAACCAAATTCTTCATGCTTTTATCCACCAAATGCTCTAAACCATGCTTTTTATCAACAATCTGAAAATACAACTATAAATACACAGTATCAATTATTTTAAATATAAAAATAAGATAAATAAGCGGATAAAATATACACATTTACGTGTATATCACAAGCTTAGCCAGCAATGTGTCTTCTTGGCGATTCGACCAGGTAAAAAATCTATTGGGAATGGGTGGTTCTATTAAGGAGCAAGACTGGATGAATGCGTTAAAAGCTACGGAGTCATGGGAGAAGTTGCCGGAGTTTCTTTCAAGGTTGGAATGGGTCATGTTGAAATCTCTCCAATCAGCCAAGGGCCGTTGATATGAGTCGAAAGGTTTTCACAGAAGGTCCAAATCTCTTCTCGATCAAGTGGGTCGGTTGGGCAGTAAACGTTGGTGAAATGGTATGTGGTATTTGTTTAAGTGTGTTGGAGGGTCACGTGCAGAACGAATGAGTGGGTTACTAAGTGTTAGCAAGACCATGCATTTTCATTTCATGCAGTAATTAGACCACCACGCATTTCAATGGCATCTACGTAGGCCCAACCAGTTAGAAAGGGGCCACAAATATTTTTAGAAGTGGAAGTGGAATGTTTGGAGAGTTTGGATTCTTGCAGGAGTAAAATATCAATATGATGAGGGGACAGTATCAGGCTGACGGCGTGTTGTTTTGTGAAGGCCATTTTTAATCGCTGAAAAGCATTCTTACATTCAACGCTCCAAGAAAAGGTCGGATTCTTCTTCGTCAGTCTGGTGAGTGGGGCTGATATCTTTGCGAAGTTCTTGATAAACTTCCTATAATAGCCCGCTAATTTGAAAAAACTCCCCACCTCCGTTGCATTCTTTGGAGCCTTCCAATCTTGAAACAACTTTCACGAGATCCACCGCCATCCCATCCTTGGAGACCACATGCCCTAGAAATCTTACTTCCACTCTCCAAAAGTGACATTTAGAGAATTTTGCCTTAAGCTGGTGTGCTCGGAGAGTCCTCAAAACCTCCCTTAAATGTAGGGCATGCTCTTCCTCTCTCTTTGAGAACATCAGAATGTCATCCACAAAGACCACAACGAATTTATTCAAAAACTCCCAAAACACACTACTCATCAGATCCACAAAATATGTGGGTGCATTGGTCGACCCAAAAGGCATAACTAGCCACTCAAAGAAACCATCTGAAGTTCTGAAAGCGGTCTTGTCTATACAATCCTCGACCACCCTCAATTGATCAAACCCCATGGACAAGTCTAACCGAGAGAAAACAGAAGCACCAACAAGTTTGTTAAACATATCATCAATCCTCAGAAGTGGGTGCGTATTCTTATTAGTGGGCTTATTCAACTCCCAGTAATCCACACATAAGCGAAGTGAGCCATCCACCTTAGTTGCAAAGACGACTGGAGCACCCCATTCTGATATGCTTCACCTAATAAACCCCTTCTAAAGTAGCTCCCCTATTTGCTTGCTAAGCTCCCTCCTTTCCCTAGGATCCATGTGGCGAATAGGCAATGCGAATGGCTTTACATTATCCACCAAGTATATCCAAAAATCAGCCTTGTGCCTCGGAGGTAATCCTCTAACCTCCTCAAAAACATCTGGGTACTCACATACAACTGGTACAGATTGCAAATTATCGACAGAAGCAACAAGTGATTCTAGGAAACTAAGCATGATAGACCCTTTGGGTTATAGGAAATCTCAAGAGCCCTCCCTCGGCAAGTCAAAAGTCTAACGACCCTCCTTTTACAGTCCATAATGGCACCATACATGGCTAGCCAATCCATCCCTCGAATCATACCATAGCCCATAAAACCAAGCACATATGTGTCGCACTCAAACTCGATGCCCAACACAGAAATCTTCAAACCCTGAAAAATCATAGACAGATGAGTCGTGCCCCTAATAGGGTTTGAGACAATAACGGGATCAGAAACAATACTAGTACTAAGGTGCAGAGACTCAGCCACATAAAAATATATAAAAGAGTGAGAAGCACGAGCATAAAAAAGAGTCCTAACAGGATGATCGGAAAGAGAAATCAAACTTTCAACAGAAACTTTCCTACCTCTATCCAGTACACTGTCCTCGAGATCATGCACCTACCCTCCAAAAGATCCTTCCCTCTGGACCTGTCCTTGCTTCTTCGGGCACTCCTTAGAATAGTGTCTGACCTCACCATAGTGAAAGCAAGCATTCTTCCTTTTTCTGCAATCTTTGACCAAATGAGCCAAGCTTCCAAAACCAGGACATTTCTTCTTGCCTTGAGCTTTGTCGTTCTTTCTACCCTACTTTTGTTGTTCTTTCTTAGGCCACACTTTCTTATTTTTTGTCTCATAAGTCTTAGCCTCCTTTTTCTCATCCTTTCCGTCTTCTTACATCAATGCCATATCAACCAGTCTCTCAAAAGCAGGCCCCATAGGAATGCGAGATAATGCAAATGCATGAAGGGGATGATTCAATCCTCTTGCAAACCTTAAAGCTTTCTTATGCAGGATATTCACCAGCTCCAGACCAAACCTCACCAACTCGTTGAACTTATTGACATACTCTTTGACAGATATGCTTCCTTACTTAAGTGCCGGAAACCTCTCCATCTGCATACTGTCTTCTGTCTGAGAAAGAAACTTCATCTCGAACCTCTGTCAGAAATCATCCCAAGTTTCCACTGGGCACCCTGCTTGCATCACTTCCCACTGGAATGAAGCCTCGTCCTTAAGCTTCCAAGCAGCCAACCGTATCTTTCTACGGTCATCAACCTCAAAAAGCCCAAATAAGTTCTCCGTCTCTTTTAGACAATTCTGTGCTTCCACAAAGTTCTCAGTCCCTCGGAATGACTTTCCTCCCATAGCACAGAAATCCTTGCATATCTTAGAGAAATTATCTGCTCTCGAAGGAGGAGGAATAGCAGCTGCAGCTGGGGGAGGGGCATTTGCTTGGCTTCCGACAAGCTCTGTAACCTCAAGATATCTACGGAACTAAGCCGGTATCTAAACGCCCTTGGAAATATTCTGCTCCCTAGACATGTTGAAAAGAAAAGGAAAGAGATTCAAACAGAGAATCGAAAGATATTTTATATGGCTTTGGGGAATAAGTTTTCCAAAAGCAGACTTTTCTTTAAAAGTACTTTCTTTTTGAAACATTTTGAAAATATCTAAACCTTTTTATCCTATCTTGTAACCTTCAGCTCTGATACCAAATGTGACACCCCGTGTCTGTTAATGTCACTCTTTAACATAATGCATTAAGTTCTGTAAAGCGTTATAGGTAAATAGAATAGAATCTCACAAGATAGATATATAAAATAGCAGAGGAAATTTAAAACTTTATTTTCCAATAGAAAACATCATGGTCTCAAAATCCAATTACAACGTCAGACTGAAATATTGGAATCAAATACATCAAATAAAAACATCTATCTTGTGCTAAAAACCTTCAGAGTACAGAAATAAAAAATCGTAATCCCCATAAGTAGCCATAAATAAGTAGACAGGTAGTTAAAGCGATACATTGAAGCAGATACAAATCCAAGCAGAAACAGAGGAGATAGTCCTTGTTAAGCCTGAGAGTTCCCACCTTGATATTCTGGGGGGAAGGAAGAGAGAGAAAAGGAAACAAAACGGGTCAGACATAAACTCTGGCGAGTCCGGTGACTTTTAACATATATAGTAATAAAAGTATCATGACAGGCATATAAACTAGACGAGACAATGGAGGATTTAAAAGGTATAAATAGACTGAATAGAAGTAACAGAATAAACAAAGTAGATTATGCTACCCAATTTATTTTCGCTACACCAATACTAGTATACAGGATTAAGTGTTTTCCAATTATTTAACAGAAACAGAATGATCCCTATAGAAACTGTAGTGACCCGCATTTGCAGAGGTATTATAATTAATTAGTTTAATTATATAAATAGTGATATAGTGAATTAAATGGTGGTTTAATTAAATAATGGTGAATATTTAATTAAAATAATAAATTAAATAATATATTTAATTCTGAAATAAACAGAATTGGCTGAAATGACGATATGGTGCGAAATGGGTCATCCGTGATATTTAATTCAGTTTAGAATTGAATTAGAATAAGGAATATATTATTTGAATGACAGATTGAACGTATAATTATATTATAATTATAATCGAGCTCGAAATGGCGCTGCAGTTCGTAAATTGGCGATTCGAACTTCAAATGAATGTACAGGGTTCGTTTTAAATCAGATTTCTGTGAAACAAGAAACGTATAGAGCTGGTGGAGTATATCTTTCTAGTGGAAGAGAAAAATCAGGATTTCATTGTATAGATTTTGATTTATGTCCAAACCAAATATTTAGAAAAACAGTGGTATATTCCTTCGTTGCCATAACGGTTATTTAAAAATATTTGAATATCGGGTTTGAATTTAGACAAGGTTCTTTTGAGACGCAGTGATAATTTAATTTTTAGAATTTTATTGCAATTTTTAATTAATTAAATAAGCAGCTTTTTATTTGGAGTATTTTGCACCCTTAATCAGCGATTTTGGGATTTCACAATATGAGTTAATCTACCGGTATTATTATATTTTGGGATCGTGGGACATTGCTCATCACAACGGTAATTTTATTTCAGTCTATAGCGTGCTCATACATGGACATAATTGTACTTAGCGTGTAATGTTAAAATAAAATAAAATAAAATCTTAAAAACACTTCAGCAAAGAAATGGCATAGAAGCCACCACGTTGAGGTATGAACTACCACATCAACTATATTCCTTAAGGCCGAAGCTTTCAACACATATATATATCTGTTCTCATTCTCTTTTTCTACGCTGGAAACCTAATGCAAACTAGCCGCCACTCTTTGTTCCTCACCAAAACAAGGATCGCGTCTTACAAATAGAGGGATGTGCAGATGTAAAGTTGATAAGGTGCATGGACTGGGAGAGGTGCAACAGGAGGTTCGGTTTTCTTTTAAATGATGTAAGGAAGGACTTGCGGGTCTAAAGCAAATCATGAAGGGAGGAACAGTCTTGGTGTGGTTCGAAGGTCACTGGGAAGAATTGGGATGGCCATATAAAGGCAACGGTGAGGTATGTGTGAAGAGGGAGGCCACAGGTGCTGGTACAAAAGGAGTATGGGGATTATATGTAACGGGTAGTGGAGATTTTTCATACAAAGGGAAGAGGATGGACGTTCAGGAGTGTAAAGCGTGAAGCATGGATGGAGAGAACTGAAAATAGGGGTGCGGAAATACTGGGAATACGTGGTATTTGTCTGGAGATGGGATTTTTACATCCGAGAAGAAGAAGTAAGGAACTATGGGTGCAGGTGGATCTTTTTAAGTGGGTCGACATCATTTGAAAGTGGTAAAGCCCAAAGTTGAACTAGACCAAGCATTTTATTTAAATTATAGTATTAAAATTTGTAAATTTAATATCTTATTCATACATTAACGGAATTCTGCGAAACAAGATACGTTGGGATCGTATGGATGGGAGCAACACAATGAGACTGACCGGGAGTGATTCGGAGCTCGTTACAATTTATGGCGAAATAAATTGTCTTATTGAATCAAATAACGCAAACCGTCATTTAACGGTTAACGTGCCAATGTGAGTAAAACTTACCAACTCTGAACATTTCTATTTTTCTAACGTATATTTAGAACCGGTAATTATCTATTGATTGATGTGTGTCAACTGTTTGGTTGAAATGCTGATTGATTGGTTAAAATTATTGATAACGATATATATATAAATCGTTAATCAAATATTGATTATGTTTAACAGAATATTTCATATTGAAATGAAATCGATGTTAATGATATTGTTTAACATCTGTGATGTAGGGAAACAGGTCGGAGGAATACAACTGGATTCCTCAACATTTATTTTACTGTTTTCATATATGGTGATATATGATGTGATATAAAATCTGTTGATGATGATGTGTGTTTAAATGATATCGATCATTGTGATTTGGTATTTTAAATACCGTAAGAAATACGTGAAGGTATAAAAGGGAATTTTCAAAGTATATTGAAAATGAATAGAATAAAGGATTATCTATTTAGAAAATAAATAGAATAAAGGATTATTTATTTGGAAAATAAATAGAGGAGTTAGTCAAATCGAGTTAATCGAACTGAGTAAATCAAATAGAGTTAAGCAAAATTAGAAACTGACTAGAGATTAGTAAATTGAATGGTTTTTCTAAGTGTAGATCTGATGTTGGTTTCGGCCTTCGCGGTTTATACTTAGAGAATTGTTCTCCTACTAGTTTACAGTCAGGGACTGAAAGTTGTGAAATGATAGTGATATGTAGATAAACAAAAGGAAATGTTTTCCAGTGTTAATAACATATATTTTCTAAACATAGAAAATAGGAAATATGAATATATATATATGATTGATGTTTGATTGATAGAATTTCCATTTGGAAATAATATCGTTGTTTGCACACCTGTTTTTCTTTGATGGTTAAATCACAGACTATCGAAGTTTTGACCATTTTAACGTTGTTAATATGGAGAGACCCGTTGGATTATCATCCAAAGAACCACTCTGTATTGGCATAAGCATTGCGAATCATATATGCCAAAGATAATTGAAGACGGAGTAAAGTGCAAGGGCTATTGTATAAATCTTAGATAACAGTGCCTAAGATGGATATACTGAATAGTACCTTCGGTTCATCCTGTTCCTGGATGATTTGTATGGACGGATGTCTCACAGAGTATTTCCAGATGATCACGTATATTGATTTCTCCAACCGTACCAAGAGTGGAAGCGGAGAAGGAAACTTCTTTTAGCTAACACATAATGTATTGTTGAGGACGTCAATCGGTGATTTGATGGATTTGACGATGTGGCATTCAAAGTGAATCTGGTGTGATGATAAAGCGTAGCTTCTAGCCTCACATCCGGTAAATGACAGAAATCGGGCAGACAGCATGGCTAAGTCGGTCGCTCCAAAGTAGGGTGTATAATCAACTGATCTAGAGTTTCATTTACTTCTAAAAATCTATTGTTGATGTTGTCCCATTCGGGAAACGGTTGCTGATCCCAACCGCTGGTGGTATACATTCAATACACTCAAGCGAAATGAGTGGTCGGTCATGTGTGGCCGGGTTGCAAGATGTTCTTGTTGAACCTTGTGTATTCCTTCTAGAGGTACACTAGCGAAAGGTGGTTCCATACCTTGTCATAGTTGGAAATCCATTACCCAATATGTGCTTGCGGTTTTGATTGTATACTATATATGTAGAACGTGAGATGAAAGCGTTTCTGCAAGATGATTATTATAATGTGGTTGATAGACATTATTATAATATCAAAAGGATTTTGATATAAAGATAATTTGAATTCTCATAAGGGAAAAACTCGTTCCGTTATACGGCGTGGTCTTATGAGATATCAATTACCTACTCAAACTGTTTTAAACTGTTTTACTCATACCAGTCCATGTTGCGTGCTTGGGGCATGTGTCGCATGATAGGGGGTTCTCGCTTTTCGTTAGGTGGCGAACGGGAGACTCTTAATCCTACATGTACCGAAAATGAGGGTTGGTTGTGAAGTCGAAAGGCTAGCCGTAAAATATGGTGCTGGGGTACCAATGTAAGCCACAGTGGGGTATTACCTACTGCTTCGGAAGGATAAGGAGAGGATGGTTGAAAAGCCTACTTGAATCAAAATCCCGGGTCATTACAGTTGGTATCAGAGCTTAAGTTAAGAATTACCTTGGCTCTGTGGTGTAACTCGGTAGAGATAGGGTTAGTAATACCCTAGATTGAGTTTGATTGTATATATACGAGTGAACGTATTTGTTATTGATATAATTTTTTTTTATATTGTGTGGATTCATTGGTTGAGTTGTTTATGGGTTCTGGTAGATCAGTTTGATCCACTGTATCGATAGGAGTTTATAAACGCTCGAATACGATGGGTCGACACGATATGTTTTGAAAAGAGGGTAAATTAAAATAAGTTTACCCAAGGTATATCTTGATATATGAAAGATATATATATATCAAAATTTTAATATAGTGGATATATTGGTTGTTATTATAATTGAGTAAGATTATAAATTAAATGGTTATGAAAATAACCAATCAGAATTCATATAAGTGAAATACGTGAAATCAGATGAGTTAAATCTGAAGTTTAAACCAGAAATTGAATTAAAATTCTGGAAAATTGGATAAGTATTTGTAAATGGATTTGTGTAACAACCCGGAAAATCTGGGCCAGTTTAAAATTTTTATTTTGGCGATTATAGCAAATTTTGAATATTTAAAATAAATTATTTTAAATAAAATCGACGAGAAATTTATTTTGAATAGAATTTGAACGTATATATTATATACGTCGTCGTTAGAATATATAATAATTATATATAATTATAAAAGGAATTGAAAATGGCGCGGTAGTTCGAAAATTCGATTTCTAATTTCAAATGAATATACAGAATTCAATATAAGTCAGAATTGAACGAAACAAGAAATGTTTGAATCTGTATAACTATATCTTTGTAACGAAGTTAACAAACTGAGATTTCATCTTAGAAATGATAAGATATGTCCAGTTAAAAATTAGAAATAGTCGCTGTGGAATTTATATATATTTTTATATATATAAGGCCCTTAAAAATAGCAATTTTGCAAACGACCTCGGATTTCGACGAAACCAGTTTTGTTGGGTCCGCAGTGTTAAGTTATTGCTGGGTTTCAAATTTCATAATTTTTCGAATCAATATGTGAGCGTGGCAAAGGAAAACGCGTTTGACCAGTTTTAGTCGATTTTAATCGACTGGAAAATGGCCATTTTTCAAACGGTCTCAGAATTCGACGAAACTAGTTTTGTTAGGACCGTATCGTCAATACGAAGCTAGAAAATATTTTTCGGGAATTTTTCTAGTTAGAGTGTGACCCCGGTAATTTAAAATGTACGTTCAAATAGAATATATACTGATTTATGTTTTAAATTTGATGAAAACCTATCGTGACAGCCGAATCAGCTCACGATACAAATCCCATTGTGTTCGGAATGGGGGTATTTAGCTAGGGGCGACAGTCGTAGGATTTGATTTGGAGTTGGTATCAACGAATAAGTACTTTTCGATTTAAAAGAATTACATATTATTATAAAATTATATAAATACCCACTTAAAAATCTCCTAAACCCTAATCCCTCTAGAACCGCCGTCAGCCCCAAATTGTAAGCCCCAAATCGCTCAAGAAATCATCCCTTAAATCCTTCGATTATACTTCGAATTACATTATTGTTGTAAAGCAAACATCGTAGGGGTTTTCACCATCTTCAATTTGGTATGGGCATGATCGGTTTTAGGTTTACAAGCTGCTCGAATTTCTACCTCAAAACTGCCATCGTCCGTGATGTTTTTAGGGCAAAGGGGACCCGCGAGTTTGGCATCACTGTCGGCGACGGTAGGATGGGCGAGGTACTACAGCGTCATGGGTTTGGATGGTAGCCAGGCGCTTCAGGTGATGTGCGATGCTGGATTGAAGAAGGGGGCTTTTGGGTTTGCACGGTCTCGGTACTACGAAGAGGGAGAAGATGATAATGGTAATACCCTTAATTAATTAAATTGATTATGCTTAGGAAATTCTTTAATTAACTTAATGGCAATGGTTGTAAAAGTAAAATAAAAATAGTATTGATTTTAATAATCAGTAGCATTGTAGAAAAAAATATAATTTTAAATATATACATATATATAGATTATATATTAAAAAAAAATGATTTTTGAATTATATACATGGTTTATAAAATCTGAAAATAATAAATATCTTTGAATTGTAAAATATACATTGTTTGTTTTTGAAAGTAAAATATACATTCTTTGCTTTAAAATAAAATATAACTTCGGTTTAGAAAATATGTAGAATGGTTTAGAAAATATAAAATCAGTTTGTTTAGATATGTAAAGAAGAAGTTTGAATTTATATAAAGAAGAAGAAAACAAAATTTGCATTCTTTTTGAAAATGAATTTTGCATTGATTTTGAAAATAAAATTAACATTGTTTTTAAAGTAGGAATAGCAGTTAAAAAGATGATTTTTTTTTATATTGAACAACGAAGTAAAAATGTGAATTTTTATATATTGAACTTCGATAGAAAAATAGAATTTTTATATATTGAACTTCGATAGAAAAATAGAATTTTTATATATTGAACTTCGATAGAAAAATAGAATTTTTATATATTGAACTTCGATAGGAAAATAGAATTTTTATATATTGAACTTCGATAGAAAAATAGGATTTTTATATATTGAATAGCGAAGTAAAAATTCGATTTTTACATAGGTAGTGAAAGCGGACAACGAAGGTAACAAAAGGCGGGAACGAAGAAGATTTCTATAAAAGAAAAGTCAAGATGCTTGGATAGCTATAGGTGAGAATTTCTCACCTTTCAATTTAATTTTTCTAGTTATATATATATACTAGGATGCAGATGGTGCTTAGTAGCACCCGACACAATCGTCCACAGACCATGGACTTGTTTGTTTGATTGCATAGATTAGTTGAATTATTTGTTTGAATTGAATTGTTTGGTGAGAATTTCTCACCTTTCAATTTAATTTTTCTAGTTATATATATATACTAGGATGCAGACGGTGCTTAGTAGCACCCGACACAATCGTCCACAGACCATGGACTTGTTTGTTTGATTGCATAGATTAGTTGAATTATTTGTTTGAATTGAATTGTTTGGTGAGATGAGATTGATTTGATTGATGTGTGAATGGCGTGGGCCTTCACTAGACCGGGGATAAGGCTAGGCCTTGTCCCGTTTCTAGTATCGTGCCGTTATGCCGCCGAAATTTTCTAAAATATGTTAGAAAAATAAAAATATCATTTTATTGTGTAAATGAATTGAATAGAAATTCATAGGTTGAAATAAAATGTTTTATCGTTAAAAATATAAATTTTTAACGTGAAGTGAATAAAATAAAATATTCATTTATAAGCCGGACGGTTTGTTTATGTACACCTATTTGAATGACATTGATTGGGACGATAAATTCTACACATCGCCCAACTGCACAAATAAAATATGCGTTTGATTGTTTGAAACCCCACACGGGTGTTAGGATGAAATTTGAAGTTCACTCATCCTGATTGATTAAATGTGTCGATCGATTGATTGACAGGCTGTTATAAGCGTTGAATATCTATATTTGATGCTTATACAGTGTAGTGCACTTTGGTTGATGGTTGATTATTTTTCAATGTAATTATATACATGTGTTGTATGAAAATCCATATAATTAACTTTATATGGTAATTGATTGGGCCTCATTCCAATTTGAAAAATAAAGAATATTATAAAATAAAAGTTCATGTGTTGACAGTACTCATTCATTGAGATTGGTCATGTGTTGAACGAAATATTTTGATAATAACAACTATTTTGAAAAAGAAATATTTGAAATAGAATATTTGAAAATAGAAATTTATGAAGCCGTGTTGATTAGATTGACGCCATTTTGACGTGAACGATATTTATATCGATTTTATTCATCTAAAAAAATGAATATTGAAAAGTGATTTCGAAATCGAATATTTTGAATTGAATTGAAAACGATTTCGAAATGAATTGAATTGAAAACGATTTCGAAATGAAATGAATTGAAAACGAATTCAAATTGAATTGAAAACGATTTCGAAATGAAATGAATTGAAAACGATTTCAAATTGAATTGAAAACGATTTCGAAATGAATTGAATTGAAAACGATTTCGAAATGAAATGAATTGAAAACGAATTCAAATTGAATTGAAAACGATTTCGAAATGAAATTAATTGAAAACGAATTCAAATTGAATTGAAAACGAATTGAAATGAATTCAAATTGAATTGAAATTTGAATTGAATAGAAATGAATTTTTAAAACGAATTTATAAAGAAAAATTCAATTTTGATTTGAATTGAAATGGAAGTTGAAATTGCTTTTGAAACGAATTCAAAACTATTTATATAATTCGTTTTAAATAGAAATCGACGAAATATATATTATATATATTATATATATAATATAATGGCCTGAATAGAACGCGCCGCGCCGCGGCAGTTCGCGAATTTCGACCATTTATTTCAAACGGACATTACGGGAGATCCGACCGTCGGATTCTCCTAAAACCGGAACCGTTGGGTTCGTATCGAAAAGAGCTTTCTAACGAAGATTAGAAATTTGAAATCTAACGGTTGGATTTGGAATTATGTCCAAATCAAATTCGAAAAAGGTCGCTGTAAGTGCAGTTCGATGACCATTGATGGAAATCGACTGTACGGGCCTTGATAAAATTATTAAAAATAGTAATAATTTGTGTAAAATCATAAGAAATGATTTAGAAAGAATTGGGATGAAAAACTCCATATTTGAAAAGATAAAAATAGATTTTTATCGAAATGAACTAGTTTTGAACTAGAATTATAATTCTATTTATTTTTGAATAAATAAATTGAATTCGAAAAGGGTTTTGAAAATAACCAAAATTTCCAATGATTGCATTGGAGTGGATTTGAATCGAAAGTGTCTTCGGAATATTTCGATGTTGGAATTCGTGATTATACAGGTGTTGTTATGGAAATTTGAAAGATATATATTTATATCGTTATTTCCAATACGACATTTGTTAATCGTAGAATTTGATATTGAATATAAGCCGATATATTTTCTATTCAGAGCCTTATATTGAATATCAAATGTGATTTGGGTTTGTCGTGAATGGTGTCTTCACTAACACTGTTCTTGAACCCAGTTGAGAAAAGATTAAATCTTTTTATTTAGATTTAATGAAGTGTACCAATTAAATAATATTTAATTGGAATTGAATTGATATTGATTTTTGGGTTTATCGTGAACAGTGTTTTAAATAACACTTGTTCTTTAACCCGATAATTGATGAATGTGATTTTGGGTTTATCGTGAACCGTGTTTTAAATGACACAGATTCTTTAACCCAGTTAACGATTAAAACTAAGTGGAGTTTTAATGAATCTTTAATTAGATTGAAATGATCGAAAATGGAGTATCACCAGTTTTGCTCCAGGCGATAGTTAAATCTTTAATTAGATTTGAACGTGAAATGGTAATTGAATTTACCGATAACACTGTGGTGTTAGATATGAAGTATAACCAGTTTTACTTCATGGGATGAATAGGTTGGGATTGGGAAATTAAAACAAATGATTACTTCGGTAAGGTTCGCTAATCCCGACTAGTTCGAATTGAGATTCAAACATAAATTCAAGGAATTTATCTTGGATAAAACTAATGGGAACCTTTCCCTATGAAGGTGAAATTTAGAAACTAACTGTCGGTTGGCCAAGCAGAATGGTTTTCTGGGTATTGATCTGATGTTGGTTTCGGCCTTCGGGGTTAATATTTGGGGAATTATTCTCTTGATTAATTTACGGTTAGTGACTAATGAATTGGAATGAGGCGTATGTTGTTTTTGTGTAACACTTATTTAAAATATACGCGAGTTATTCGGAAAGACCGGGTTTATCCCATTCTGAATAACTGATGCGACGATAAGTCGAAGATGAAGACGATGGTCGAAGACCGGAGGTCTTCACGTCGTTTGGGTGATAACTGATGATCTTGATTGGGCTGTATACCCAAGAAGATGGAAACAGTTAGTGATCGTCCAGACGTACTTGGAGATCGATGGATATGCGGGGTACTAGGTGCCTCCGGTTTCGTTCAGACCCAGAACGGACTTGTAAATGGACTGTGTGTCTGACATTGGATTTTAGTCCGTGTGATTGATCCCTATTAAATATATATCTGTTTGGCGGCGGAGAATTTATTCTCTTGCTTAACGCCCTTCTCTGAGACGTACGAGCTCAGGGGTTATATATTGATGGATATCAATCGCATGGAGTGAATTGCCTGTGTGGCATGCCTAAGTGGCAAATGATCAAGGCTTCTGTTGAAAAGCAAAGTCTTGTGGTTGATGATCGAAGCACGGCCTTTGTGGCGTAGCTTTGTGTAACGTTGATTCGCGAGCATCACACCCGGTATGAATCAAAAACGGGAGACGGACCTCAGGGAGGGCATGCGTTTCTTTCTAGTTATGAGTGGCGTCAGTGCTTGAACTGGCTGACGAGTTTGACTCATGTGGATGTTACTTATTATTACTTGCTGAAAAGCGAGGCGCCTTGTGATATCGGTTTCGGCCGATGCTTCTGGTCGGCTGACGGGCCAGGCTTACGCCCCAAAGGGCGGGGAAACGCAGTGTTCAGGAATTTTAATCCACATCGGTGGACCGGCCCTGTCGCTCCGAGGGTCACTCGAGCTCTGATCCTGAGACACGGGCTAGAGCATCTCGAATCGGTAGAGGATCTTGCCCCCAGCCTCGGTTCATACCATAAATGACAACCCAACTTCCAATACGACATTTGCGGTTTTGATTGTAAACTTATATATGGCGACATAGTGTTATGGGCCATTCATGCCGCCTATGATTGATACTTATGATTTGAAGTGTTTTATACACTATGCACTTATAATAGTATCAAATGATTTGTTTTAAACGTATCAAGCATTCTTTGGCTGTTATAATGGAAAACCCTATCCTCGGCTGCGTTGCATTGTGTGATGGGACCTGGGTCTTATAACAGCTTCATTTTTCTTTATTTAGCATTGCGCTGTTTGTTTTATGCACTGGTATTCTTGGGAGGAAACCCGTTCCGTGTTATACGGCGTGGTCCCTTGATTTACCTAATGATTTAAAATAAAGATTAATAACTGTTTTAGTTCTCACACCAGTCACATGACTGACCTGGAGTTTATTGTTTTAACCTAAACTCTGGGTGCCCTTATTTTCGACACGGGCAGCTAGTAGTTTTGGTTTTGCAGATTTATATTCACAGGATCCTGGTTTACAGCTGGAACGATATCCGGAAAGCTTTGTATCCGTATATATCTCATTCTAGTTGTGTATTGTATTATTTTCCGCTGCTATGTATTTAAATGTAATTTAAATCTCTGATATTTCTGTGTAATATTTATTCATACTCTGTATATTCTTGTAATCTGGTGCATTGTTGTAATAACAATGAAATGTTCTTCTGTATGCGTTCTATTTTGTCGTGTTCTCAAAACGATAGGGCGTTTCGAACGGTCTAGATCGGTTTAGCGACTGGTTCGGACCGAGCGAAATTCCTTGCCGTCACATTTGGTATCAGAGCTTTGGTTTACAAAGCTCAGAGAACAAGGCACATTAGAACCATACGAAAGAATTCATCGGATATTGGGTTAGTAATATCCAATGGGAATGACTCGTTAGAGATAGGATCAGTAGTATCCTAGAACGAGTGTGAAGAGTATATTTTGAAAATGAAAACCAATTTTGTTTTGAAAATTTAAATCACTTAATCGTATTTGATTATTTATTTATATTGATTAGGACAGTCCAATATATAAAGATTTTGCGTATGCGCCTAGCTAGCGTCTATTCGAAGTTTTAATATACTGGATAGATATAGAATCACGCTCTAGTCGCCCGGAGATGATTCAGATGATGAGGCATCATCATCAGTGTTTATATTCGAGCGACGAAAGTGAGATTTCTATATATTTCCTATTGGCTGGTGTGAGAACCAAAACTAATATAGTTAGAATACATTGTTGTGATTTGGCATCAAAACATGATTTTTTTGTATATGTATCAAAATTATGAATTTGAAACTCTAAATCAACTAATTGATTGATGTTTGTGTTGTTGGTTTATTTGTTTGCTAATTTTTAGCCATTTAGCCTAACAGAACCAAATATTGAATTATATCGAAGATTGGTTGCGTTTGCTTGCATATACATATATATCATTGAACAGGTCATAGCAAGGAGGCTAGAGCCAGAGAATAAAATTTGTTTGCCCGACAAATAGGTACATGTTTACTACATAATTTCCTGTTTTGTTTGGGTGATGATGATTTTGTGAGCCTATTGGCTAGCCGCTTGGCTTTTTCTTTTTCTTTTTGAGATCTGAAGGACCGGGGAAGCTATTTGAAATTCCCCGATGCTCCCGGTGCAGGGGAGGTTATGGCGAAATTTTTCAAAAATTTAGGGTGTTAGCCAAATTTTTGAAATTTTGGAAATTCTCAGAAACTGAAAAGTTGGAGAATGGAAGCCAGAACGAATGTAGAGTTGATTTATCAAACCACTTTCGACTTTGTTCCTTTTCGGGGACGAAAAGTTTTAAGTGGGGGAGATTGTAACAACCCGGAAAATCTGGGCCAGTTTAAAATTTTTATTTTGGCGATTATAGCAAATTTTGAATATTTAAAATAAATTATTTTAAATAAAATCGACGAGAAATTTATTTTGAATAGAATTTGAACGTATATATTATATACGTCGTCGTTAGAATATATAATAATTATATATAATTATAAAAGGAATTGAAAATGGCGCGGTAGTTCGAAAATTCGATTTCTAATTTCAAATGAATATACAGAATTCAATATAAGTCAGAATTGAACGAAACAAGAAATGTTTGAATCTGTATAACTATATCTTTGTAACGAAGTTAACAAACTGAGATTTCATCTTAGAAATGATAAGATATGTCCAGTTAAAAATTAGAAATAGTCGCTGTGGAATTTATATATATTTATATATATATAAGGCCCTTAAAAATAGCAATTTTGCAAACGACCTCGGATTTCGACGAAACCAGTTTTGTTGGGTCCGCAGTGTTAAGTTATTGCTGGGTTTCAAATTTCATAATTTTTCGAATCAATATGTGAGCGTGGCAAAGGAAAACGCGTTTGACCAGTTTTAGTCGATTTTAATCGACTGGAAAATGGCCATTTTTCAAACGGTCTCAGAATTCGACGAAACTAGTTTTGTTAGGACCGTATCGTCAATACGAAGCTAGAAAATATTTTTCGGGAATTTTTCTAGTTAGAGTGTGACCCCGGTAATTTAAAATGTACGTTCAAATAGAATATATACTGATTTATGTTTTAAATTTGATGAAAACCTATCGTGACAGCCGAATCAGCTCACGATACAAATCCCATTGTGTTCGGAATGGGGGTATTTAGCTAGGGGCGACAGTCGTAGGATTTGATTTGGAGTTGGTATCAACGAATAAGTACTTTTCGATTTAAAAGAATTACATATTATTATAAAATTATATAAATACCCACTTAAAAATCTCCTAAACCCTAATCCCTCTAGAACCGCCGTCAGCCCCAAATTGTAAGCCCCAAATCGCTCAAGAAATCATCCCTTAAATCCTTCGATTATACTTCGAATTACATTATTGTTGTAAAGCAAACATCGTAGGGGTTTTCACCATCTTCAATTTGGTATGGGCATGATCGGTTTTAGGTTTACAAGCTGCTCGAATTTCTACCTCAAAACTGCCATCGTCCGTGATGTTTTTAGGGCAAAGGGGACCCGCGAGTTTGGCATCACTGTCGGCGACGGTAGGATGGGCGAGGTACTACAGCGTCATGGGTTTGGATGGTAGCCAGGCGCTTCAGGTGATGTGCGATGCTGGATTGAAGAAGGGGGCTTTTGGGTTTGCACGGTCTCGGTACTACGAAGAGGGAGAAGATGATAATGGTAATACCCTTAATTAATTAAATTGATTATGCTTAGGAAATTCTTTAATTAACTTAATGGCAATGGTTGTAAAAGTAAAATAAAAATAGTATTGATTTTAATAATCAGTAGCATTGTAGAAAAAAATATAATTTTAAATATATACATATATATAGATTATATATTAAAAAAAATGATTTTTGAATTATATACATGGTTTATAAAATCTGAAAATAATAAATATCTTTGAATTGTAAAATATACATTGTTTGTTTTTGAAAGTAAAATATACATTCTTTGCTTTAAAATAAAATATAACTTCGGTTTAGAAAATATGTAGAATGGTTTAGAAAATATAAAATCAGTTTGTTTAGATATGTAAAGAAGAAGTTTGAATTTATATAAAGAAGAAGAAAACAAAATTTGCATTCTTTTTGAAAATGAATTTTGCATTGATTTTGAAAATAAAATTAACATTGTTTTTAAAGTAGGAATAGCAGTTAAAAAGATGATTTTTTTTTATATTGAACAACGAAGTAAAAATGTGAATTTTTATATATTGAACTTCGATAGAAAAATAGAATTTTTATATATTGAACTTCGATAGAAAAATAGAATTTTTATATATTGAACTTCGATAGAAAAATAGAATTTTTATATATTGAACTTCGATAGGAAAATAGAATTTTTATATATTGAACTTCGATAGAAAAATAGGATTTTTATATATTGAATAGCGAAGTAAAAATTCGATTTTTACATAGGTAGTGAAAGCGGACAACGAAGGTAACAAAAGGCGGGAACGAAGAAGATTTCTATAAAAGAAAAGTCAAGATGCTTGGATAGCTATAGGTGAGAATTTCTCACCTTTCAATTTAATTTTTCTAGTTATATATATATACTAGGATGCAGACGGTGCTTAGTACCACCCGACACAATCGTCCACAGACCATGGACTTGTTTGTTTGATTGCATAGATTAGTTGAATTATTTGTTTGAATTGAATTGTTTGGTGAGAATTTCTCACCTTTCAATTTAATTTTTCTAGTTATATATATATACTAGGATGCAGACGGTGCTTAGTAGCACCCGACACAATCGTCCACAGACCATGGACTTGTTTGTTTGATTGCATAGATTAGTTGAATTATTTGTTTGAATTGAATTGTTTGGTGAGATGAGATTGATTTGATTGATGTGTGAATGGCGTGGGCCTTCACTAGACCGGGGATAAGGCTAGGCCTTGTCCCGTTTCTAGTATCGTGCCGTTATGCCGCCGAAATTTTCTAAAATATGTTAGAAAAATAAAAATATCATTTTATTGTGTAAATGAATTGAATAGAAATTCATAGGTTGAAATAAAATGTTTTATCGTTAAAAATATAAATTTTTAACGTGAAGTGAATAAAATAAAATATTCATTTATAAGCCGGACGGTTTGTTTATGTACACCTATTTGAATGACATTGATTGGGACGATAAATTCTACACATCGCCCAACTGCACAAATAAAATATGCGTTTGATTGTTTGAAACCCCACACGGGTGTTAGGATGAAATTTGAAGTTCACTCATCCTGATTGATTAAATGTGTCGATCGATTGATTGACAGGCTGTTATAAGCGTTGAATATCTATATTTGATGCTTATACAGTGTAGTGCACTTTGGTTGATGGTTGATTATTTTTCAATGTAATTATATACATGTGTTGTATGAAAATCCATATAATTAACTTTATATGGTAATTGATTGGGCCTCATTCCAATTTGAAAAATAAAGAATATTATAAAATAAAAGTTCATGTGTTGACAGTACTCATTCATTGAGATTGGTCATGTGTTGAACGAAATATTTTGATAATAACAACTATTTTGAAAAAGAAATATTTGAAATAGAATATTTGAAAATAGAAATTTATGAAGCCGTGTTGATTAGATTGACGCCATTTTGACGTGAACGATATTTATATCGATTTTATTCATCTAAAAAAATGAATATTGAAAAGTGATTTCGAAATCGAATATTTTGAATTGAATTGAAAACGATTTCGAAATGAATTGAATTGAAAACGATTTCGAAATGAAATGAATTGAAAACGAATTCAAATTGAATTGAAAACGATTTCGAAATGAAATGAATTGAAAACGATTTCAAATTGAATTGAAAACGATTTCGAAATGAATTGAATTGAAAACGATTTCGAAATGAAATGAATTGAAAACGAATTCAAATTGAATTGAAAACGATTTCGAAATGAAATGAATTGAAAACGAATTCAAATTGAATTGAAAACGAATTGAAATGAATTCAAATTGAATTGAAATTTGAATTGAATAGAAATGAATTTTTAAAACGAATTTATAAAGAAAAATTCAATTTTGATTTGAATTGAAATGGAAGTTGAAATTGCTTTTGAAACGAATTCAAAACTATTTATATAATTCGTTTTAAATAGAAATCGACGAAATATATATTATATATATAATATAATGGCCTGAATAGAACGCGCCGCGCCGCGGCAGTTCGCGAATTTCGACCATTTATTTCAAACGGACATTACGGGAGATCCGACCGTCGGATTCTCCTAAAACCGGAACCGTTGGGTTCGTATCGAAAAGAGCTTTCTAACGAAGATTAGAAATTTGAAATCTAACGGTTGGATTTGGAATTATGTCCAAATCAAATTCGAAAAAGGTCGCTGTAAGTGCAGTTCGATGACCATTGATGGAAATCGACTGTACGGGGCTTGATAAAATTATTAAAAATAGTAATAATTTGTGTAAAATCATAAGAAATGATTTAGAAAGAATTGGGATGAAAAACTCCATATTTGAAAAGATAAAAATAGATTTTTATCGAAATGAACTAGTTTTGAACTAGAATTATAATTCTATTTATTTTTGAATAAATAAATTGAATTCGAAAAGGGTTTTGAAAATAACCAAAATTTCCAATGATTGCATTGGAGTGGATTTGAATCGAAAGTGTCTTCGGAATATTTCGATGTTGGAATTCGTGATTATACAGGTGTTGTTATGGAAATTTGAAAGATATATATTTATATCGTTATTTCCAATACGACATTTGTTAATCGTAGAATTTGATATTGAATATAAGCCGATATATTTTCTATTCAGAGCCTTATATTGAATATCAAATGTGATTTGGGTTTGTCGTGAATGGTGTCTTCACTAACACTGTTCTTGAACCCAGTTGAGAAAAGATTAAATCTTTTTATTTAGATTTAATGAAGTGTACCAATTAAATAATATTTAATTGGAATTGAATTGATATTGATTTTTGGGTTTATCGTGAACAGTGTTTTAAATAACACTTGTTCTTTAACCCGATAATTGATGAATGTGATTTTGGGTTTATCGTGAACCGTGTTTTAAATGACACAGATTCTTTAACCCAGTTAACGATTAAAACTAAGTGGAGTTTTAATGAATCTTTAATTAGATTGAAATGATCGAAAATGGAGTATCACCAGTTTTGCTCCAGGCGATAGTTAAATCTTTAATTAGATTTGAACGTGAAATGGTAATTGAATTTACCGATAACACTGTGGTGTTAGATATGAAGTATAACCAGTTTTACTTCATGGGATGAATAGGTTGGGATTGGGAAATTAAAACAAATGATTACTTCGGTAAGGTTCGCTAATCCCGACTAGTTCGAATTGAGATTCAAACATAAATTCAAGGAATTTATCTTGGATAAAACTAATGGGAACCTTTCCCTATGAAGGTGAAATTTAGAAACTAACTGTCGGTTGGCCAAGCAGAATGGTTTTCTGGGTATTGATCAGATGTTGGTTTCGGCCTTCGGGGTTAATATTTGGGGAATTATTCTCTTGATTAATTTACGGTTAGTGACTAATGAATTGGAATGAGGCGTATGTTGTGTTTGTGTAACACTTATTTAAAATATACGCGAGTTATTCGGAAAGACCGGGTTTATCCCATTCTGAATAACTGATGCGACGATAAGTCGAAGATGAAGACGATGGTCGAAGACCGGAGGTCTTCACGTCGTTTGGGTGATAACTGATGATCTTGATTGGGCTGTATACCCAAGAAGATGGAAACAGTTAGTGATCGTCCAGACGTACTTGGAGATCGATGGATATGCGGGGTACTAGGTGCCTCCGGTTTCGTTCAGACTCAGAACGGACTTGTAAATGGACTGTGTGTCTGACATTGGATTTTAGTCCGTGTGATTGATCCCTATTAAATATATATCTGTTTGGCGGCGGAGAATTTATTCTCTTGCTTAACGCCCTTCTCTGAGACGTACGAGCTCAGGGGTTATATATTGATGGATATCAATCGCATGGAGTGAATTGCCTGTGTGGCATGCCTAAGTGGCAAATGATCAAGGCTTCTGTTGAAAAGCAAAGTCTTGTGGTTGATGATCGAAGCACGGCCTTTGTGGCGTAGCTTTGTGTAACGTTGATTCGCGAGTATCACACCCGGTATGAATCAAAAACGGGAGACGGACCTCAGGGAGGGCATGCGTTTCTTTCTAGTTATGAGTGGCGTCAGTGCTTGAACTGGCTGACGAGTTTGACTCATGTGGATGTTACTTATTATTACTTGCTGAAAAGCGAGGCGCCTCGTGATATCGGTTTCGGCCGATGCTTCTGGTCGGCTGACGGGCCAGGCTTACGCCCCAAAGGGCGGGGAAACGCAGTGTTCAGGAATTTTAATCCACATCGGTGGACCGGCCCTGTCGCTCCGAGGGTCACTCGAGCTCTGATCCTGAGACACGGGCTAGAGCGTCTCGAATCGGTAGAGGATCTTGCCCCTAGCCTCGGTTCATACCATAAATGACAACCCAACTTCCAATACGACATTTGCGGTTTTGATTGTAAACTTATATATGGCGACATAGTGTTATGGGCCATTCATGCCGCCTATGATTGATACTTATGATTTGAAGTGTTTTATACACTATGCACTTATAATAGTATCAAATGATTTGTTTTAAACGTATCAAGCATTCTTTGGCTGTTATAAGGGAAAACCCTATCCTCGGCTGCGTTGCATTGTGTGATGGGACCTGGGTCTTATAACAGCTTCATTTTTCTTTATTTAGCATTGCGCTGTTTGTTTTATGCACTGGTATTCTTGGGAGGAAACCCGTTCCGTGTTATACGGCGTGGTCCCTTGATTTACCTAATGATTTAAAATAAAGATTAATAACTGTTTTAGTTCTCACACCAGTCACATGACTGACCTGGAGTTTATTGTTTTAACCTAAACTCTGGGTGCCCTTATTTTCGACACGGGCAGCTAGTAGTTTTGGTTTTGCAGATTTATATTCACAGGATCCTGGTTTACAGCTGGAACGATATCCGGAAAGCTTTGTATCCGTATATATCTCATTCTAGTTGTGTATTGTATTATTTTCCGCTGCTATGTATTTAAATGTAATTTAAATCTCTGATATTTCTGTGTAATATTTATTCATACTCTGTATATTCTTGTAATCTGGTGCATTGTTGTAATAACAATGAAATGTTCTTCTGTATGCGTTCTATTTTGTCGTGTTCTCAAAACGATAGGGCGTTTCGAACGGTCTAGATCGGTTTAGCGACTGGTTCGGACCGAGCGAAATTCCTTGCCGTCACAATTTGGATTAAAAATAAGGAAAATTTAAGATCCTGGGAGATTTTAAATTGTCTTACAGGCAATGTGAACTATATTTTGAAATGAATTTCAAAGTGGAAATGTTTAGAAATGGTTTTATAGTATTGGACTCACTTCGATCGCTGGAAAATAGATTCCGATGATGAAAGCTGCATCATCAGTATTCATTTTCGAGTTGTAAGTGACGAATTACTACCAGAGATACTGTTTTGAATTTGTTTTAGGAAAGACAAGTTGTATTGAATTTCAAAATGGGATATATAATACAGAATTTGATATATAGAATTTGAATATAGAAATTCAAATGGGATTTATAATATAGAATTTGAATATATAGAATTTGAATATAGAAATTCAAATGGGATTTATAATATAGAATTTGATATATAGAATTTGATATATAGAATTTGATATATATATTTGAATAATAGAAGTGATATAAAATTTGAATAGAAATTGAATAGAATTAACTAAGTCGAAGAGGAATTAGTTAATCGAGTTTTGAATTTGAAGTTGAACTTTAAAAGGTGGATTGGATTTGTAAATGGATATTCGAAATCGAATATAGAACTTAAATTTGAAATTTGGATTCAAATTAGTTAATAAGCAAGTTAAAATATATTTGAACATGTCATGTTCAAATATAAAAGTGAAATAGAATAAAGAGTTAATTAACAAATTAATTTACGAATTGAGTTAAAACGATCAGGTATAGTAAAAATAGATTGGACAGGTATAAATATACATGAGATAGGTATGGATAAGGTATGAAGGTATATAAATAGAATGCTCGACGAAAAGGTATGTATTTAATTCATATATGAGATTTTATGCGCCGTATCGGCTAGCCGCTTAGCTTTTTCTTTTTCTTTTGGATTGGTGAGGGCCATGGGAGGCTATTTGAAATATCCTGATGCTCCTAGTACAAAGGAGGTTATGGCGAATTTTTCCATGAATTTAAGGAGTTAGAATATTTTTAAGATAATTGTTAGTTAGAAATCAACGTATCGATATATATATAGAAGTCGATAAGGAAACGAACGTAGAAATAGAATAGTAAAATCAAAAAGGAAGACTAAGAATAAAATCTAGTAAGAATAAAAAAAGGAAGCGTATACGTGTTTAAAAGTGAATAAGTAGTTGTATGGTATTGATTATTCGAGTAAGTAGTCATATCTGTTTTGACGTTATAAATGTTATTCAGTCAAGGTCTGAGAGGTAGTTATACCCCAACTTGATTGATTTCATTATTAACAAATAAATAGTAAGATTTCAGGCTCGAAGATCAATGTTGAATAAGAGTTAGTTGAATATATTATTTGGGTTGTCGTAACGATGTTTTACACAGCATCCATTTTAACCCAAATAAGTGTAAGCTTGGAAATATAATAAAGAATATTTCCTAAGTATAGAAATAAACGAGATCGGAAAAGAGATAAGTAATTGGAATATTTTCCAATTATAAATAGCGTATATTTTCTAAAGTTCAGAAAATAAAGGAAGGCGATATTTGGAAATGTTTTCCAAATAACATAAAAGGCCAATATGGTTATTGAAAATATTTGGTTAACAAATATTGATAAAGAAATAGAGAAGTGATTTAACTAATGGAATATTAATTGAGGGCTCAGTGACATGTTCAAAAGGAAATTTTGATTTTTTGAAAAGAGTAAACTGTTTAAAAACTCCCAGGGAAAAGGCTGTTTGAATTAAAAACAAATTTAACAGAAATTTGTGAAAGAAAATTTGAATTAAAGTAAAGCTAGTAAAGTGGTAACTAAGATAGAATTAGAATGATATCAAAACAAGTTGGATTGTGAGATTCAAATTTGAAGTGTAATGTGATAATCAAGTTAAGAGTTGGGAATCGAGAAGAAACTCGAGTTGAAATGATATTTGACTCAGATATAAGCAAATGGTTGTGTTGTGGATAAAAGCAGATTGGAAATTGATTGGGATGACCCTAGTATCCGCCGAGTTGATAACAGGTGGAAAGGATATAATGAGATGCTGACAAAAGGTAAAAGTTTATATTTCATATTGGATATAAGATTTATGAGCCGAATTGGCAAGCCGCTTGGCTGTTTGATTTTCTTTTGGGATGGAGATGGCCCAGAGAGGCGAGTTGGAGTTTGACGTATTGACCAGTACAAAGGAGGTGCTGGCGAAATTTTTCGAAAAGTTAAGGCGTTAGAAAATTTTTAGGATTTCTGAAAATTTTCGTTGATAAGAATTAATTAATATTTAATTGAAATTAAATTGGTCCAGTTGGAAACTAAAGTTAAGAAGTGAACAAATAAGTTATAACCAATCGATAGGGTCGTTCTCTACCTTAGCAATTTCGAGGACGAAATTATTTTAAGTGGGGAAGATTGTAATGACCACCATTTGCAGAGGTATTATAATTAATTAATTTAATTATATAAATAGTGATATAGTGAATTAAATGGTGGTTTAATTAAATAATGGTGAATATTTAATTAAAATAATAAATTAAATAATATATTTAATTCTGAAATAAACAGAATTGGCTTAAATGACGATATGGTGTGAACTGGGTCATCTGTGATATTTATTTCAGTTTAGAATTGAACTAGAATAACGAATATATTATTTGAACGACAGATTGAACGTATAATTGTATTATAATTATAATCGAGCTCGAAATGGCGCTGCAGTTCGTAAATTGGAGATTCAAACTTCAAATGAATGTACAGGGTTCGTTTTAAATCGGATTTCTGTGAAACAAGAAACGTACGGAGCTGGTGGAGTATATCTTTCTAGTGGAAGAGAAAAATCAGGATTTCGTCGTACAGATTTTGATTTATGTCCAAACTAAATATTCAGAAAAACAGTGGTATATTCCTTCGTGGCCATAACGGTTGTTTAAAAATATTTGAATATTGGGTTTGAATTTAGACAAGGTTCTTTTGAGACGTAGTGATAATTTAATTTTTAGAATTTTACTGTAATTTTTAATTAATTAAATAAGCAACTTTTTATTTGGAGTATTTTGCACCCTTAATCAGCGATTTTGGGATTTCACAATATGAGTTAATCTAACGGTATTATTATATTTATGGGATCGTGGGACATTTCTCATCACAACGGTAATTTTATTTCAGTCTGTAACGTGCTCATACATGGACATAATTGTACTTAGCGTGTTATGTTAAAATAAAATAAAATAAAATTTTAAAAACACTTCAGCAAAGAAATGGCACAGGAGCCACCACGTTGAGGCATGAACTACCACATCAACTATATTTGTAATGACGCGCATTGGCAAAGGTGTTATAATTAATTTATTTAATTATATAAATGGTGAATTAAAGGATTTAATGCTCGTGGAATTAAATAACTAGGAATATTTAATTAAAATAATTAATTAAATAATATAATTAATTCAGAAATAATCAAAAATATTGGAAATCACAATATTCTGTGAACGGGGTCGTCCCTTAGATTTAATTCAGCTTAGAGTTGAATTATATTGACGAATATATTCAATCGACGACAGTTTGAACGTATAATTATATTATAATTAAAATCGAGCTTGAAATGGTGCTGCAGTTCGCGATTTGGTGATTTGAACTTCAACTGAATGTACAGGATTCGTTTTAAGCCGGATTTCTGTGAAACAAGAAATGTGTGGAGCTGGTGGAGTATATCTTTCTGGTGGAAGAGAAAAATCGGGATTTCGTCGTGTAGATTTTGATTTACGTCCAAATCAAATTTCAGAAAAGTCGCTGTGGAATTCCTTTATATTTTGCAACGCTTTATTTACGTTATAAAAGGATTTTCGATATAAACTGAATATCGATAAATCTAAAATCTGAAATATCAAACTGTAAATTCTGATATGATATTCTGGAGCTGGACGATATCATATGTGAAGATATACGATAATATAAATTTAATTATATTTAAATATATTTATATATTTAAATGGGTCATCCAGAGCTTTAAAAATAGCCGGTTTTGCAAAAGAGGTAGGAATTCGACGAAACTAGTTTTGTTGGATCCACAACATCAAGTTATTGTTAGATTTCCAGTTTCGTGATTTTTAGAGTCAGTACGTGGCCGTACGGATTTTTAGAGTGAAAAACAGTCAGTATTTCGACAGCTAAAAATACGCTGTGTGGGCATACGAAGTCGAAATCCGACGAAACCAGTTTCGTTGGGACCGTAATGTCGAACTCTAGCTACATATCAATTTTCGTGATTTTTAGGTATCGTACGGGATCGTATGAATTTTTAGAAGACAGAAACATATATAAAAGATGAAAATAAATATCTAGATATTTGTTCTTCCTATATATACCCCTTCACTTCCTTATAACCTAATTTCTATCTTCATCAGTCAAAACATTCCGCCGTCGCTCTCACTTTTCATTCAGTAAAAAGAGTGAGAAAGAAATAAATCAAAGGAAATTCAAATTAGTTTCTATAAATCACAAGATAAGTGTATTCTGATTCGGAGTGAGTGTCTCTTCCATTCTATGCTGCTCGTTCGAAGTTCGGCGTCTGTTTTTGGGGGTCGTCGGGTTACAGCGCAAACTAGGGCACAAGTGTTTGGCAAAACCAGTTGAACGTTGATGATTTGGAGACCGGATTCGAGTTAATAACTTTGTTTGGAATGTTGCTGCTGAGTTTCGACTGTTTTGGGGGGGAAGGTGTCGATCGATTTTACAGGGAGGATGACAGACGGAAATTGACGCAGGGCATCGGACGTGGTGCGAAGGGGATAGGCAGGTGCGGATTGAGGAGTGGAGTTCAATGGTGATGTCAGTTGTTTTTATCGTGGAGTATAGAGGGGGAGAGGCCATTGGGAAGTAGGACGGTAATGGTGATTGGTTGATTCAATACTGTTGTTGCGTATACTGGAGCACGAGGTACACGGGATTGGGGAAGAAGGAATGTTCGGTTTTGGGCTAAAGGGTGTTAATGGGCCAGGAAATAGAAAAGGGATGAGGCCCTTTATAAAATAATTTGTTTAAGTTTAGTTAATTAAATATGTGTATAACTTGTTCTTACGGTATCAATCTCATACGGAGTCAGAATTACAAACCGTCAGTCACGTTGGAATCGTAGAGACGATGGCTACACCATGGAATTGACTGGAAGTGGATTGGAGCACGTTACAATTTATGGCGAAACAAATTGTCTGACGCAGTCAAATAACGCAAACCGTTATTTAACGATTAACGCGCCAATGTGAGTAAATCTCACTAACTCTGAACAGTTCATATTTTCATGTTGTATTTTTAGAACTGCTAAATATTGACTGATTGACTGTGTGTTGACTGTTTGATTGAACTGCTAGTCAGTTAGTTGAATTTCTATATTGATTTTGTTTAACAGAATATATCATATGGAACTGAAAGTGATGTTGATTTTATTGTGCAACATCTGTGGATGCAGAGAAACAGGTTGGAGGAATCCGACTGGATTCCTCAACAGTTATTTTATTGTTTTCATATATTGTGATATATGACGTGATCTGTTGTTGATTATATGTGTATGGACGATATTGGACACCGTAACTTGATATGTTAAACACCATGACATACCGGAATATTGAAAGAGAATATTTATAAATAGAATATTTATAAATAGAAATATTTATAAATGGAATATTTATAAATAGAAAATACGCTTAAGTGGAATTATAAATGAAAGGGAACCTTTATAAATGGAATATTTATAAAGTGAATTATTTATTTAGAATAAATAGATAAGATACTATAAAATGGATTATTTATTTGTAAAATAAATAAAATATTAAATAGGGATTATTTACTTAGAAATAAATAGGAGATATTCAAAAAGGAAATAACTGCAAATCATTTTCTTTTTGAATGGAAAGGCTTGTGTAGCGGTTTGGGAATTTTCCCGATGCTCCCGTTACAAAGGAGGTTATGGCGAATTTTTCAGAGAATTTAAGGAGTTAGAATATTTCAAGAATAAATTTGAAAAGGAAATATTTGTAAACCATTTACAAATAGAATTGAAAAGGAAACGTTATGAAAAGGAAATCATTTTTAAAGTGTAGAAACGTTATTTAAAAGTAAATCTTTTCAAATGAATAAAACGTTGTTAAAAAGGAAATCTTTATAAAGTGAATAAAGTAAATCGAATATGGTATTCGAAAGGAGTTAAATCGAATATGGTATTCGAAAGGAGTTAAATCGAATATGGTATTCGAAGGGAGTAAATCGAATATGTTATTCGAAAGTTAGTAAAATGAATATGCTATTCGAAAGGGGTTAGTCGAGTCGAGTTAGTTGAATAGAGTTAACTAGTTCAGTAGAGATAACCAGTTCAGTAGAGTTAACCAGTTCAATAGAGTTAACCAGTGAGTTAAGTAAGTCAAGTTAACCAGTGAGTTAAGTAAGTCAAGTTAACCAGTGAGTTAAGTAAGTCAAGTTAACCAGTTGAGTTAATTAAGTCGAGTTAATCAAGTCGAGTTGATCGAGTTAGAGTTACTCAGTTAGAGTTAATCGATTAGAGTTAAAACGAACTAGAGTTAATCAAATATAGTTATTTGAGACAGAGTTAGTCAAACATAGTATTCAGGGTAAGTTGCCATCTCGTACGACTGCTAGCGTAATTCGCAGGGCTGTAAATAGCCTAAGGCGTTCGGATGTTGCCTAAGGGAATCAGGCGTAACCATTATGATTGTTGCGATCTAGAGTCAAGCGAATGGAGTTAAATCGAATCTAGTTATTCAATAGGAGTTAATCAAGATGAGTTAAATAAGTTAAGTTAATCGAATCTAGTTATTCGATAGGAGTTAATCAAGTTGAGTTAAATAAAACCAAGTTAGTCGAGCCTAGGTTAATCGAATCGAATTGGTCGAATCAAGTAAGTCGAGTTAGTCGAGTCAAGTTAAGTTAGTCGAGTTAAGTTCGTCGAGTTAAATTTATCGATGTTAGTTTCATCGAAAGGAGTTATCGATGTTAGTTTCATCGAAAGGAGTTATCGATGTTAGTTTCATCGAAAGGAGTTATCGATTATAGTTGGATCGAAGTGAGATTTATCGAATAAAAGTCATTTGTAAAGAGATTATCGAATATAGTTTATTCGAAAGTGAGATTTTCAAATATGAGATATTTGAAAAGAAAGAGTTATCGGATATTAGTTATTCTAAGAGAGATTATCGAATATCGTTTATTCGAGAAGGAGTAATCAAATATAGTATATTCGAAAGGAAGGAGTTAATCGAATATAGGTTATTCGAAGAAGAGTTAATCAAATAGAGACTTCTCGAAGAGAGCTAATCAACGAATTCGATTATATCGAATTCGGGAAAGTACTTATACTTTCCGGTGTTTAAATAGAGATTTATTTATTTATAAATAAATAAGTGTTAGGTTAATTATTCAATAATAAGAATAGAAGTTATAATTAAAGTTAGATAATTCGAAAGCAGGGATTATAACGTTATCGTTATAACCAATGTTTTAAATATAGAAGTGGATTGGTAAAATTGAATCCGAGAAAGGCGTAAAGAAGTTGTTAAAGATTAAAAAATAAACTTTGACCATTTCGAAGTTATAACGTTGTTCAGTTAAGGTCTGAGAGGTAATTATACCCCAACTTGAGTGACTTCCTTCTTGACTAAGAAATGGTAAGGTTTGATCGTAAAGGAGTTTTGGAAATGTTTTCCCAAACGAGAATCATAAATGTTTCCTGATAAAAGAAAATAAGAATTTAGAATATAGGGAAACAAGAGATAAGTAGACAAATGAACTAAAGAGATTAATGTCAAATGATATTTGTTCGATATAATTTCCATCTGGAAATAATATCGTTGTTTGCACACTTGTTTTTCTTTGATTGTTAAATCACAGACTATCGAAGTTTTGACCATTTTAACGTTGTTAATATGGAGAGACCGGTTGGATTATTATCCAAAGAACCACTTTGTATTGGCATAAGCGTTGCGAATCATTTATGCCAAAGATAATTGAAGACGGAGTAAAATGCAAGGGCTGTTGTATAAGTCTTAGATAACAGTGACTAAGATGGATATTGTAAGGACCCGTAACTTCCCCGTGAAGGAAAGCGCGGATACTTTGAGAACAACACACAAAAGGACATAGACGGAATAACATTTCATTGTTATTACAACAATTCCATCAGATACAAGAATATACAGAGTATAAATGAATAAATTACATTCGATAAATATCAGAGATTACAATAAATTACATAGCAGCGGAAAATAATACAAAGCACAACTGAAGGTGATATACGGATACAGAGCTTTCCGGATATCATTCCAGCTGTAAACCAGGATCCTGTGAATATAAATCTGCAAAACCAAAACTACTAGCTGCCCGTGCGGAAATAAGGGCACCCAGAGTTTAGGTTAAAACAATAAACTCCAGGTCAGTCATGGGACTGGTGTGAGAACTAAAACAGGTATTAATCTTTATTTTTAAAGTTTGGTAAATCAAGGGACCACGCCGTATAACACGGAACGGGTTTCCTCCCAAGAATACCAGTGCATAAAACAAACAGCGCAATGCTAAATAAAGAAAAATGAAGCTGTTATAAGACCCAGGTCCCATCACACAATGCAACGCAAGCCGGAGGATAGGGTTTTTACCTTATAACAGCCAAAGCATGCTTGATACGTTTAAAACACATTATTTGATACTATTATAGGTGTATAGTGTCAAAACAATTTTCAATCATAAATATCAATCATAGGCGGCATGAATGACCCATACCACTATGTCGCCATACTAGGTTCTACAAATAAAACCGCACTATCACATATTGGAAATTGGATTCCATCATGAGTCGAGGCAAGGGGCAAGCTCCTCTCCGCGTTCGAGACACTCTAGCAATGCCTCAGGACCCCACTTTGATCCTTGGAATCGGCTGGGCCGGTCCTCTCTTACTTTTGAGGATTAGTTATTCTTGAACACACGTTTCCCGGTCCTTACAGACCTATATCCGAGGCGCCTCGTATCCAACAACCACACAGGTGAAAAGTATATAAATGTCAGGGCTGGTAGGTCACTGACACCACCCTAGCTAGAAAGAAACGTCGTGCTCTCCCAGCGGTCCGTCTCCCGTTTTTGACTCATACCGAGGTGTGAGGCTCGCGAATTCACGTTATACACAAAGCTACGCCACACAGGCCGTGCTTTGGTCATCAACCACAAGACTTTGCTTTTCAACAGGAGCCTTGATCAATTGCCACTTACGCATGCCACACTGGCAATTCACTCCATGCGACTGATGTCCATCGATATACAACCTCTGAGCTCGTACGTCTCAGAGAAGGGCGTTAAGCAAGAGAATAAATTCTCTGCCGCCAAACAGATGTATATTTAATAGAGATCAATTAACACAGAATAAAATCCAATGTCAGACACACAATCCATTTACAAGTTCGTTCTGGGTCTGAACGAAACCGGAGGCACTTTCCTCGCATATCCATCCATCTCCAGGTACGTCTGGACGATCACCAACTGATTCCCTCATCCTGGGTGTACAGCCCAATCAAGATCATCAGTAATCACCCAAACGATGTGAAGACTTCCGGTCTTCAACCACCGTCTTCATCTTCGACATCTCGTCGAATCGGTCATTCAGAATGGGTATAAACCCGGCCTTTCTGAATAACCCACGTATTTAATAAACAAATGTTACACAAACACAATGAACGCCTCATTCCAATTCAGAATATGCTTTTATTCACAAAATGACATTCTTAGGGAAATGTTCCCATTAATTTTATCCAAGATAAATTCTTCTAAATTTATTCTATAATCTTTCTTTGGATATCATTTCAAACCATTTTATGGTTTTCCAAACTAGTCGGGATTAGCGAACCACACCGAAGTAATTATTTATTTTATTTCCCAACCCCAACCTATATATCCCATGGAGCAAACCTGGTGATACTCCATTCCTAACACCACGGTGTTATCGGTAAAATTAATTACCATTTCACGTTCAAATCTAGTTAAAGATTTAACTATCGCTTTGGAGCAAAACTGGTGATACTCCACTCTCGATCACTTTTCAGATTTGATAATTTAAATTATCAATTCACATTTTTAGTCTAATTAAAGATTCACTAAAACTCCACTTAGTTTTAATCTTTTCAAAAATCAACATCCTGCCTTTAACTTGGTTAAAGAACCACTGTCATCTAAAACACGATTCACGATAAACCCAAATCACATTTGATATTAAATACAAGGCTTTGAATAGATAATATATCGGCTTATAGTCAATATCAAATTCTGAAACCAACATATATCATATTGGAAATAACGATATAAAATATATCTTTCAAATTCCCATAACAATATCTGTATAGTCGCGAAATCCAACATCGAAATATCCCGAAGATAATTTCGATTCAACTCCAGTCCAATCCACGTATTGGGAATATTGATTATTTTTAAAATCCCTTTCAAATTCAATTTATTTATTTCAAAAATAAATTGATTTTAATTCTAGTTCAAAACTAGTTCATTTCGATAAAAATCTATTTTTATCTTTTCAAATATGGAATTTTTCATCCCAGTTCTTTCCAATTCATATATTATGATTTTACACAAATTATTGATATTTTTAATAATTTTATCCAGGCCCGTACAGTCGATTTCCAACAACGGCCATCGAACTGCACTTACAGCGACCTTCTCTGAAATTGATTTGGACATAATTCCAAATCCAACCGTTAGATTTCAAAATTCAAATATTCATTGGAAAGCTATTTTCGATACGAACCCAACGGTTTTGGTTTTAGGAGAATCCGACGGTCGGATCTCCCGCAGTGTCAATTCGAAGTCAATGGTCGAAATTCACGAACTGCCGCGGCACGGCGCGTTCTATTCAGGCCATTATATATATATATATAATATGTATATATATATTATATATATTTTGTCAATTTCCTTTTAAAACGTATTTTATAAATCGTTTTAAATTCGTTTTTCTATTCAACAAATGAATATATATTCTATTCAACACATGAATCTATATTTCTTCCAACACACGACTATTTTTGTTATGTAAAATATTTTATAAAACTATGGTATCTATCGTTTGATTTTAATTAGACTCCACCGTGAAGTAGTTCTAATTTTAAAAATGATAAAGATGTGAATTTTATTATTAAAATATTTTACTCAACACATAAATATTTTCAACACATGAGCATCGTCAACACATGACTTTTTTTATATTCAACACATGAATTTTCTTTTATAATATTCATTATTTTCCCGATTGGAATGAGGCCCAATCAATCACCATATAATGTTAATTATATGGATTTCCATACATCATACGTATATAATAGCATTGAAAAATAATCAACCATCAACCAAAGTGCACTACACTGTATAAGCATCAAATATAGATATCTTACGCTTATAACAGCCTGTCAATCAATCGATCGACATATTTAATCAATCAGGAGGAGTGAGCTTCAAATTTCATCCCAACACCCGTGTGGGGTTTCAAACAATCAAACCCAGATTTTATTTGTGCAGTTGGGCGATGTATAAAATTTATCGTCCCAATCAATGTCAGTCAAATCAGTGTACATAAACAAACCGTCCGGTTTGTAAATGAATATTTTATTTTATACACTTCACGTTAAAAATTATATTTTTAACGATAAAACATTTTATTTTAACACATGGATTTTTATTCAGTTCATTTATTCAATAAAATGATATTTTATTTCTCTAACTTATTTTAGAAAATTTCGGCGGCATAACGGCACGATACTAGAAACAGGACGAGGCCTAGCCTTATCCCCAGTCTAGTGAAGGCCCACGCCATTCACACATCAATCAAATCCATTCCATTTCACCAAACAATTCAATTCAAACCGAATAAACTAACCAACTACTCAACCAAACAATTTCACAAACAAGCCATCCATGGTCTGTGGATGACGGGTGTCGGGTGCTACTAAACACCGTCTGCATCCTAGTATATATATATATATATATATAACTAGAAAAAGAAATTGAAAGGTGAGAAGTTCTCACCGAAAGCTATCCAATACCACGACTCTTCATTGATAGAAATCTTCATCGTTATCGTATCTTTGTCATCTTCGTTGCCCGTAGCCACTACATATGTAAAAATCGAATTTTTACTTCGCTATTCAATATATAAAAATCGAATTTTTACTATGCTATTCAATATATAAAAATCGAATTTTTACTATGCTATTCAATATGTAAAAATCCTATTTTTACATCGCTGCTATATAAAAAGATTTCGCCTTTTCAAAAATATAGATTTGCCTTTCTATAATATAAAAATTATATTTTCCTCGAAGTAAAAATCATATTTTTACTTCACTACTCGTCTCAAAATCTCGTCTTTTCATATCTGAAAATATCGTCTTTTCATATTTAAAAATATCGTCTTTTCATATTTAAAAATATTTATATTCTGCTACACATATATAGATGCTATTTTTAATATTCCTATCATGTAAAAATTATATTTTTACTTCTCTACATCAACAAAATCATATTTTTACATCTTCTATATAGTAAAGATTATATTTTTAATACTTTAAAAATATAAAAAATCATATTTTTATACCACCTTTCAACACTAAAAATCGTATAATTACCGGAATAAAAATCGCATTTCCTTTACGAAGTTATATATATATGAAGAGCAATCTATTTACTTCAATAAAAATCAAATTTTTAAATGAATTAAGCTGAACAATTAAAGTAAAACTTACATTGGGCGTTGACGAGGCGAAGTGGCGGTCCGGGATGGTCGGAGGGTGCTCGCAGGTGGGGGGGGTGCTGCTCGACGTGGCGGATGAGGGGGGGTGCGATGCGAATTGGGGAAAACCGAAGGGGGGGTCGATGAGGCGGCGCGGCCTGCGAGTAGGTGGCGGGTGGTAGGGCGACGGAGGTGGGGGAGCAACAGGGGGGGTGCGATGGTCGGGTGTGGGTCCAGAGGGAGGCGGCGGCGTCTCGTCGGTTTGGGGATCGACTGGTCGGAGAGGAAAGGAGGGAGGGGGAAGAAGAGGAGGGGGGTTTGGATGTGGCGCGGTGGTCCTTGGGGAGGGCGGCGGCTCCTCCCCGCCTCGTCGCGTCCTTCTATTTTTTTCTTTTTTTTTCCTGTAAAACGAAATTCGATTTCGAAGAAGGGGGCAGAGATAAAGGAAGAGGGGTTTTTTTTTTTTTTTAATTAATTTAATTTCTCTCTCCTAAGTTGACTTTTCATACGACCTCGAAATCGAACCCACCGCCTGTCGTCCATAGCGTTTTACCCCCATTCCGAACACAATGGGATATGTATCGTAGGTTGATTTAACTGTTTCGATCAGTTTCCGTTAAATTCACATTTAAATCACTATATTGAATTTTAAACGTACATTTCAAATTACCGGGGTCACATAC
This sequence comes from Allium sativum, assembly GCA_030737875.1. Taxonomy (NCBI): domain Eukaryota; kingdom Viridiplantae; phylum Streptophyta; class Magnoliopsida; order Asparagales; family Amaryllidaceae; genus Allium; species Allium sativum. The sequence continues at coordinate 1,054,587,803 of CM060922.1, forward strand.
GAACTCTATAAATTGCAGAAAAATATTTTCTAGCTTCGTATTGACGATACGGTCCTAACAAAACTTGTTTCGTCGAATTCTGAGACGGTTAGAAAAATGGCCAATTTCCAGTCGATTAAAATCAACTGAAACTGGTCAAACGCGTTTTCCTTTGCCACGCTCTCATATTGATTCGAAAAATTATGAAATTTGGAATCTAGCAATAACTTTACATCACGAACCCAACAAAAGTGGTTTCGTCGAAATCCGAGGTCGTTTGCAAAATGTCTATTTTTAAGGGCCTGAATTCCATAGCGACTATTCAGAATTTTCAACTGGACATATCTTTTGATTCCCGCTATGAAATTTTGATTTTTCGGATTCGTTGGAAAGATATCATCAATTAGATCCTATTATTTTTGGTTTCACTGAAATCCGGATTGTTTTGCACCCGGTGCATTCAATTGAAGTTTGAAATCGAATTATCGAACTACCGCGCCATTTTCAATTCTATTTATAATTATAAATAATTATTTATATTCTAACGACGACATATATATAAAAATATACGTTCGAATTATATTCAAAATAAATTTCTCGTTGATTTTATTTAAAATAATTCATTTTAAATAATCAAAATTCACTAAAATTGCCAAAATAAAAATTTTAAACTGGCTCAGAATTTCCGGGTTATTACAATCTCCCCCACTTAAAACTTTTCGTCCCCGAAAAGGAACAAAGTCGAAAGTGGTTTGATTATTCAGCTCTACGTTCGATCTGGCTTCCATTCTCTAGCTTTTCAGTTTCTGAGAATTTTCAAATTTTTAAAAATTTGGCTAACACCCTAAATTTTCGAAAAATTTCGCCATAACCTCCCCTGCACCGGGAGCCACGGGAAAATCCCGAAATTGCCATATAGGCCTTCTGATCTCAAAAAGAAAAAGAAAAAGCCAAGCGGCTAGCCAATAGGCTCATAAAATCATCATCACCCAAACAAAACAGTAAATTATGTAGTAAACATGTACCTATTTGTCGGGCAAACAAATTTTATTCTTCGGCTCTAGCCTCCTTGCTATGACCTGTTCAATGTAAGTATATGTATATGCAAGCAAATGCTACTAATTTCCAATACAGTTCAATATTTGATTCAATTAGGCATAAATGGTTAAAATTATCAAACAAATAAACAAACAACACAAACATCAATCAATTAGTGAATTAGAGTTTCAAATTCATAATTTTGATGCATATACAGAAAATCATGTTTTTGATGCCAATTCACAACAATGTATTCTAGCTATATTAGTTTTGGTTCTCACGCCAGTCTAATGGAAATATATAGAAATCACACCTTCGAAATACGAACATAAATATTGATGATGTGGCCACATCATCAGAATTATCCCCGGGTGTCTAGAATGTGATTCTATATCTACCCAGTATATTAAAACTTCGAATATACGTTCATGACGCGTATATACAAAACTTTTATATACTGGATTGCCCATATCAATATAAACAGATATTCAAATACGTATAAAGCAATTTAAATTTACAAAACAAAATTGTTTTCGTTTGAAAAATATACTCTTCACACTCGTTCTAGGATACTACTGATCCTATCTCTAACGAGTCATTCTAATTGGATTTTAATAATCCAATATCTGATGAATTCTTTCGTATGGTACTAATGTGTCTTGTTCTCGAGCTCTGTAAACCAAAGCTTTGATACCAACTGTAAGGACCCGAAACTTCCCCGTGAAGGAAGGAGCGGATACTTTGAGAACAACACACAAAAGGACGCAGACGGAATAACATTTCATTGTTATTACAACAATTCCATCAGATGCAAGAATATACAGAGTATAAATGAATAAATTACATTCGATAAATATCAGAGATTACAATAAATTACATAGCAGCGGAAAATAATACAAAGCACAACTGAAGGTGATATACGGATACAGAGCTTTCCGGATATCATTCCAGCTGTAAACCAGGATCCTGTGAATATAAATCTGCAAAACCAAAACTACTAGCTGCCCGTGCGGAAATAAGGGCACCCAGAGTTTAGGTTAAAACAATAAACTCCAGGTCAGTCATGGGACTGGTGTGAGATCTAAAACAGGTATTAATCTTTATTTTTAAAGTTTGGTAAATCAAGGGACCACGCCGTATAACACGGAACGGGTTTCCTCCCAAGAATACCAGTGCATAAAACAAACAGCGCAATGCTAAATAAAGAAAAATGAAGCTGTTATAAGACCCAGGTCCCATCACACAATGCAACGCAAGCCGGAGGATAGGGTTTTTACCTTATAACAGCCAAAGCATGCTTGATACGTTAAAAACACATTATTTGATACTATTATAGGTGTATAGTGTCAAAACAATTTTCAATCATAAATATCAATCATAGGCGGCATGAATGACCCATACCACTATGTCGCCATACTAGGTTCTACAAATAAAACCGCACTATCACGTATTGGAAATTGGATTCCATCATGAGTCGAGGCAAGGGGCAAGCTCCTCTCCGCGTTCGAGACACTCTAGCAATGCATCAGGACCCCACTTTGATCCTTGGAATCGGCTGGGCCGGTCCTCTCTTACTTTTGAGGATTAGTTATTCCTGAACACACTTGTTTCCCGGTCCTTACAGACCTATATCCGAGGCGCCTCGTATCCAACAACCACACAGGTGAAAAGTATATAAATGTCAGGGCTGGTAGGTCACTGACACCACCCTAGCTAGAAAGAAACGTCGTGCTCTCCCAGCGGTCCGTCTCCCGTTTTTGACTCATACCGAGGTGTGAGGCTCGCGAATTCACGTTATACACAAAGCTACGCCACACAGGCTGTGCTTTGATCATCAACCACAAGACTTTGCTTTTCAACAGGAGCCTTGATCAATTGCCACTTACGCATGTCACACTGGCAATTCACTCCATGCGACTGATGTCCATCAATATACAACCTCTGAGCTCGTACGTCTCAGAGAATGGCGTTAAGCAAGAGAATAAATTCTCTGCCGCCAAACAGATGTATATTTAATAGAGATCAATCAACACAGAATAAAATCCAATGTCAGACACACAATCCATTTACAAGTTCGTTCTGGGTCTGAATGAAACCGGAGGCACTTTCCTCGCATATCCATCCATCTCCACGTACGTCTGGACGATCACCAACTGATTCCCTCATCCTGGGTGTACAGCCCAATCAAGATCATCAGTAATCACCCAAACGATGTGAAGACTTCCGGTCTTCAACCACCGTCTTCATCTTTGACATCTCATCGAATCGGTTATTCAGAATGGGTATAAACCCGGCCTTTCTGAATAACCCACGTATTTAATAAACAAATGTTACACAAACACAACGAACGCCTCATTCCAATTCAGAATATGCTTTTATTCACAAAATCACATTCTTAGGGAAATGTTCCCATTAATTTTATCCAAGATAAATTCTTCTAAATTTATTCTATAATCTTTCTTTGGATATCATTTCAAACCATTTTATGGTTTTCCAAACTAGTCGGGATTAGCGAACCACACCGAAGTAATTATTTATTTTATTTCCCAACCCCAACCTATATATCCCATGGAGCAAAACTGGTGATACTCCATCCCTAACACCACGGTGTTATCGGTAAAATTAATTACCATTTCGCTTTGGAGCAAAACTGGTGATACTCCACTCTCGATCACTTTTCAGATTTGATAATTTAAATTATCAATTCACATTTTTAATCTAATTAAAGATTCACTAAAACTCCACCTAGTTTTAATCTTTTCAAAAATCAACATCCTGCCTTTAACTGGGTTAAAGAACCACTGTCATCTAAAACACTATTCACGATAAACCCAAATCACATTTGATATTAAATACAAGGCTTTGAATAGATAATATATTGGCTTATAGTCAATATCAAATTCTGAAACCAACATATATCGTATTGGAAATAACGATATAAAATATATCTTTCAAATTCCCATAACAATATCTGTATAGTCGCGAAATCCAACATCGAAATATCCCGAAGATAATTTCGATTCAACTCCAGTCCAATCCACGTATTGGGAATATTGATTATTTTTAAAATCCCTTTCAAATTCAATTTATTTATTTCAAAAATAAATTGATTTTAATTCTAGTTCAAAACTAGTTCATTTCGATAAAAATCTATTTTTATCTTTTCAAATATGGAATTTTTCATCCCAGTTCTTTCCAATTCATATATTATGATTTTACACAAATTATTGATATTTTTAATAATTTTATCCAGGCCCGTACAATCGATTTCCAACAACGGCCATCGAACTGCACTTACAACGACCTTCTCTGAAATTGATTTGGACATAATTCCAAATCCAACTGTTAGATTTCAAATTTCAAATATTCATTGGAAAGCTATTTTCGATACGAACCCAACGGTTTTGGTTTTAGGAGAATCCGACGGTCGGATCTCCCGCAATGTCAATTCGAAGTCAATGGTCGAAATTCACGAACTGTCGCGGTGCGGCGCGTTCTATTCAGGCCATTATATATATATATATATATAATATATATATATAATATATATATATATTATATATATTTCGTCAATTTCCTTTTAAAACGTATTTTATAAATCGTTTTAAATTCGTTTTTCTATTCAACAAATGAATATATATTTTATTCAACACATGAATCTATATTTCTTCCAACACACGACTATTTTTGTTATGTAAAATATTTTATAAAACTATAGTATCTATCGTTTGATTTTATTTAGACTCCACCGTGAAGTAGTTCTAATTTTAAATAAGATAAAGATGTGAATTTTATTATTAAAATATTTTACTCAACACATAAATATTTTCAACACATGAGCATCGTCAACACATGACTTTTTTTTATATTCAACACATGAATTTTCTTTTATAATATTCATTATTTTCCCGATTGGAATGAGGCCCAATCAATCACCATATAATGTTAATTATATGGATTTCCATACATCATATGTATATAATAGCATTGAAAAATAATCAACCATCAACCAAAGTGCACTACACTGTATAAGCATCAAATATAGATATCTTACGCTTATAACAGCCTGTCAATCAATCGATCGACATATTTAATCAATCAGGAGGAGTGAACTTCAAATTTCATCCCAACACCCGTGTGGGGTTTCAAACAATCAAACACAGATTTTATTTGTGCAGTTGGGCGATGTATAAAATTTATCGTCCCAATCAATGTCAGTCAAATCAGTGTACATAAACAAACCGTCCGGTTTGTAAATGAATATTTTATTTTATTCACTTCACGTTAAAAATTATATTTTCAATGATAAAACATTTTATTTCAACACATGGATTTTTATTCAGTTCATTTATTCCATAAAATGATATTTTTATTTCTCTAACTTATTTTAGAAAATTTCGGCGGCATAACGGCACGATACTAGAAACGGGACGAGGCCTAGCCTTATCCCCAGTCTAGTGAAGGCCCACGCCATTCACACATCAATCAAATCCATTCCATTTCACCAAACAATTCAATTCAAACTGAATAAACTAACCAACTACTCAACCAAACAATTTCACAAACAAGCCATCCATGGTCTGTGGATGACGGGTGTCGGGTGCTACTAAACACCGTCTGCATCCTAGTATATATATATATATATATAACTAGAAAAAGAAATTGAAAGGTGAGAAGTTCTCACCGAAAGCTATCCAATACCACGACTCTTCATTGATAGAAATCTTCATCGTTATCGTATCTTTGTCATCTTCGTTGCCCATAGCCACTACATATGTAAAAATCGAATTTTTACTTCGCTATTCAATATATAAAAATCGAATTTTTACTCTGCTATTCAATATATAAAAATCGAATTTTTACTATGCTATTCAATATGTAAAAATCCTATTTTTACATCGCTGCTATATAAAAAGATTTCGCCTTTTCAAAAATATAGATTTGCCTTTCTATAATATAAAAATTATATTTTCCTCGAAGTAAAAATCATATTTTTACTTCACTACTCATCTCAAAATATCGTCTTTTCATATCTGAAAATATCGTCTTTTCATATCTAAAAATATCGTCTTTTCATATTTAAAAATATTTATATTCTGCTACACATATATAGATGCTATTTTTAATATTCCTATCATGTAAAAATTATATTTTTACTTCTCTACATAAACAAAATCATATTTTTACATCTTCTATATAGTAAAGATTATATTTTTAATACTTTAAAAATATAAAAAATCATATTTTTATACCACCTTTCAACACTAAAAATTGTATAATTACCGGAATAAAAATCGCATTTCCTTTACGAAGTTATATATATGAAGAGCAAGCTATTTACTTCAATAAAAATCAAATTTTTAAATGAATTAAGCTGAACAATTAAAGTAAAACTTACATTGGGCGTTGACGAGGCGAAGTGGCGGTCCGGGATGGTCGGAGGGTGCTCGCAGGGGGGGTGCTGCTCTGACGTGGCGGATGAGGGGGGGTGCGATGCGAATTGGGGAAAACCAAAGGGGGGGTCGATGAGGCGGCGCGGCCTGCGAGTAGGTGGCGGGTGGTAGGGCGACGGAGGTGGGGGAGCAACAAGGGGGGGTGCGATGGTCGGGTGTGGGTCCAGAGGGAGGCGGCGGCGTCTCGTCGGTTTGGGGATCGACTGGTCGGAGAGGAAAGGAAGGAGGGAGGGGGAAGAAGAGGAGGGGGGTTTGGATGTGGCGCGGTGGTCCTTGGGGAGGGCGGCGGCTCCTCCCCGCCTCGTCGCGTCCTTCTTTTTTTTTCCCTGTAAAACGAAATTCGATTTCGAAGAAGGGGGGCCAGAGATAAAGGAAGAGGGGTTTTTTTATTTTATTTTTTTATTTTTTTATTATTTAATTAATTTAATTTCTCTCTCCTAAGTTGACTTTTCATACGACCTCGAAATCGAACCCACCGCCTGTCGTCCATAGCGTTTTACCCCCATTCCGAACACAATGGGATATGTATCGTAGGTTGATTCAACTGTTTCGATCAGTTTCCGTTAAATTCACATTTAAATCACTATATTGAATTTTAAACGTACATTTCAAATTACCGGGGTCACATACGAACTCTATAAATTGCAGAAAAATATTTTCTAGCTTCGTATTGACGATACGGTCCTAACAAAACTTGTTTCGTCGAATTCTGAGACCGTTAGAAAAATGGCCAATTTCCAGTCGATTAAAATCAACTGAAACTGGTCAAACGCGTTTTCTTTGCCACGCTCTCATATTGATTCGAAAAATTATGAAATTTGGAATCTAGCAATAACTTTACATCACGAACCCAACAAAAGTGGTTTCGTCGAAATCCGATGTCGTTTGCAAAATGTCTATTTTTAAGGGCCTGAATTCCGTAGCGACTATTCAGAATTTTCAACTGGACATATCTTTTGATTCCCGCTATGAAATTTTGATTTTTCGGATTCGTTGGAAAGATATTATCAATTAGATCCTATTATTTTTGGTTTCACTAAAATCCGGATTGTTTTGCACCCGGAACATTCAATTGAAGTTTGAAATCGAAATTTCGAACTACCGCGCCATTTTCAATTCTATTTATAATTATAAATAATTATTTATATTCTAACGACGATGTATATATAAAAATATACGTTCGAATTATATTCAAAATAAATTTCTCGTCGATTTTATTTAAAATGATTCATTTTAAATAATCAAAATTCACTAAAATTGCCAAAATAAAATTTTTAAACTGGCTCAGAATTTCCGGGTTATTACAGATATACTGAATAGTGCCTTCGGTTTGTCTAGTCCCAGGACAACTTGTATGGACGAAGGTCTGACAGAGTATATCCAATGGATCGCGTAAGTTGATCTGTTCAAACGTATTCACGTTTGGTGCCGGAGGAATTCGTTTCTCTAAGCTATATACCCGTGTTATTTTTGGATAAATCATTTTGTGATTTGGCAGGTATGACGATGTGACATTCAAAGTGAATAAGGATGATTTGTATGAATGAATGTCTGATAGAGTATTTCCAGAAAGGTCATGTACCTTGATTTCTTCAACCGTACCAAGAGTAGAAGCGGAGAAGGAAACTTCTTTTAGTTGACACGTAATGTACTGTTGTAAACGTCAATTAGTGATTTCGATGGATTTGACAATGTAGCATTCGAAGTGAATCTGATGTAATGATAAAGCGTAGCTTCTAGCCTCATCAACCGGTAAATGACAGAAATCGGGCAGGCAACATGGCTAAGTCGGTCGCACCGAAGTAAGGTGTATAATCACCTATCTAGAGAATATTCATTTGCTTCTTTTATCTATCGATGCTGTCCCATATATATATGGGAACGGTTGCTGATCCCAACCGTTGGTGATGTACATTCGATACACTCAAGCGAAATGAGTGGTCGGTCATGTGTGGCTAAGTTACAAGATGTTCTTATTGAACTCCAGTGTATCGTTCCTAGAGTACACTGATCGGAAGGTGGTTCCATACCTTGTCATAGTTGGAAATCCATTATCCAATACGTGCTTGCGATTTTGATTGTATACTATATATGTAGAATGTGAGATGAAAGCGTTTCTGCTAGTTGATATCTATTTGTACATAGACATTATTATTATATCAAAAGGTTTTTGATATAAAGATATTTTGGATTCTCATAAGGGAAAAACCCGTTTCGTTCTACGGCGTGGTCTTATAAGATATCGTTTACTTGTTCATATACCTATTTAAACTGTTTTACTCATACCAGTCCCATGACTGACCCGGAGTTTACTTTGTTGTTTTCCCTAAACTCTTGGGTGCCTAAATTTGTACGGGCAGTCAAGTAGTCGGGATTTACATATATACCTGAAGAGCTGGAGCAGGAGGCTTCTGGATCATATAGCTATAGTTTATTTCCGCTGTGTTGTAAGTGTTGTACCCTGATAAGTGTTATTGTATACATAACTGTTATATTTCAAAGTTATGTTATATATTATATGTTATTCGTTCCGCTGTGAGGTTCGTGTTACTCTGATGTTGTGTTCTTCTTCTTCTTCTATTCTAAGTTTCTATCTTATCTATTCTCACCCTCTAATTGCTTTCATTAATTACCGGGATTTTTCGATGTTTTGGTTATCGACATCGTGCTTATGTCGATAACCAACGCCGCCGAAAATCCGGGTCGTTACAATATTCCTTAAGGCCGAAGCTTTCAACACATATATATATCTGTTCTCATTCTCTTTTTCTACGTTGGAAACCAAATACAAACTACCCGCCACTCTTTGTTCCTCACCAAAACAAGGATCGCGTCTTACAAATAGAGGGATGTGCAGATGTAAAGTTGATAAGGTGCATGGACTGGGAGTAGTGCAACAGGAGGTTCGGTTTACTTTTTAATGATGTAAGGAAGGACTTGCGGGTCTAAAGAAAATCATGAAGGGAGGAACTGTAACACCCCACGCCCGCTATGGTCACTCTCTAAGGGAATGCCATAACATCGGTGGAGTATTTTGAGTGAATATAGAACAGAGTAATTACAGCAAGACAGATATAAGTAATACTTTGAAAATTTAAAACATCATTTCAATTGCAGCGGAAAATAAAACATGTCTGGTTACATCACAAAACCATAATAGAAGTCAAGTACAAATATCCATCCTGCTAAATGAAAATACATAATCCCAATACATGAACTGATAGCCATAACAGAAAAGGGTAAACTGAGCTCTACATCTAGGGTCCAAGCTCCAAGAGAGAAATAAAAGCAGCCTGATCAAAGCCCACTCGCGCTGGGCCCACTCTGAGAACCTGAGGGTTGGGAAAAAGATAAAAACAACGGGGTCAGACATAAGCCTGAGTGAGCCCTATAACCTTAACAATACAATTATTAAAGTAATTAGGGTATGATATGAACTCGGTACGGTACCTTTGGGGATAATGACTACACTAAGTAGCCAACAAACATAGGGTGAACTAAGATAACCGTAAAGACGCATCTACCCACCCAAGGATAATTACTAACTGCACCACACCAGTCATTCCTACTCAAAGGTTGATCCCACCCAAGGATTTAAAAGAAAGATATAACTAGTAGTTTCATGTACCCCTAGCTGACCACATAGGTGCCGTCTGCCCCTATCTCCACTAGGTGTACCCCACTACTCCCAAGCGATCGGCTCCCTAACGTAGATACCCGTGCTGGTCCCACAGTGGGGTGTATCACTCCCCTAAAGTGGCAACCCAATACTATCAACGGTGCACGGCTTATACCTACACGATGCAACAACGGCTTATCTACCAGCCCGGGCCCACACACGCATATGAAACCCGTTGGACTTGCGTTGCCACTGCTAACCCGTTTTGGCCTCTTATAATCAAGCCCAGTACGCGTGTCCCGTCCTCGACATGGGTCGAGCCCACGAAGATACAAATGGGTTACTGGTTGAAATGGGCCCCCACAAGATACCCACCTAAGCTTGTCACTTATCTAGTGTATCCCACTTAACCCTTTAATCATGTTTAATTACATGTTTCCACTTGGTTAAGTATTCTAATCGTATTTTCTATTGCCACCCAAGGCAACCCACTAGATTTCCACATGCCACCCAAGGCACCCACTTAACCCCTCATGTCCCTCTACATGCTAATATGGTTAAGTGTTTCTTAATTAATTAATTAAGATCATGACCTCATAAAGACCTCTCACATTAGACCGTCTTTTATGACTGCTGGATATGCCGGTTGGTTCCGGGCAGACTTCTGTCATCAAAAGGGTCTAACCTCGTGTCTTTACTTTAATCACGTATTTAATTTATGACTAAGACCTCTCACATTGGGCCAATCATTTGTAGCCGCTGGATGGCCGGTCGGTTCCGGGCAGACTTCCGCTACAAAAGGGTCCAACCTCGTGTCTTAGTTGATTAATTACACCTAATTAATCACCCCCATAATTAATTATCCCTAATTAATTACACATTTTTAAGAATATGGGTAGACCTAACTCAATAGGTAAATTCCCAATTCCATAGCATGGGTAGACCTAACTCAATAGGTAAATTCCCATGGGGTAGACCTAACTCAATAGGTAAATTCCCACTTATGTTCGTTCATTTTACTTTGTTAATATGCATTTTTAACCCCATCGTTCCCCACGTAAATCGTTCTCATTTCATGACATAATAAAGGGAAGATTCATCACAAATATCATGGGTGTAACCACATCTTAGCATATAACTTTGTCATGGGTTAAGAGGGTGTCAACTTGCATATATGAGCATATATTAACCCAACTACATCTAACCCAAACTTGCATATTATCATACACATGACTTACATAACATGTTGCATATGAACTTGCATATTATCATACACATATCTTGCATAACATGTTGAACTTGCATATAAGCATTCACATAACTTGCATAATCATGTTAAACTTGCATATAAGCATATACATAACTTGCATAAGCATTCACATAACTTGCATAAGCATGCATACTTGCATAACATGTTGAACTTGCATATAAGCATTCACATAACTTGCATAAGCATGCATACTTGCATAACATGTTAAACTTGCATATAAGCATATACATAACTTGCATAAGCATTCACATAACTTGCATAAGCATGCATACTTGCATAACATGTAGCATAATAGATCAATGTTCAACTTAGTGTTTTGCATCATAAGCATCATGAAACATAGCACCAAGCTTGCATAAAGATGTCATGAACACATACACTAAACTTGCATGAACACATTAATCCACAAACATAACCATACATCCTCATATCCTATCTTAATCAATTTAACAATTGATTATTAAGGGGATAGAAGCTCACCCAAAATCAAGATTAGCAACTAATGAAGAAGATTAAGAGGCTAGAAGTTGATTTGGAATGCTATCCCTTCTCTAATTTTGATGGAGGCTCCTTCAAGTTTCAAAGTGGTGGCATAATGGCCTTAGATCTATTTTTAGTAAGGATTAGGGGGGTATTAGGGTGTATATATAGATTAGTTAGGTGTTTTAGGACCATAGGATTAACCCTAAATTAGATTAGGACCATCAGATTTCGGAAATCTCTAGAACACAGCCCAAGACTCAACCAAAAACCAGATCTGGTGCACCCAGATCAACAGGGCCGACACCCTGTGTCGACACCCCTGTCGACAGGGCTGTCGACACCACTGTCGACACCCCTGTCGACATGCCTGTCGACACGGGGCTAGGCGGGAACTTTCCCACCACCTCCGCTTTTGGCTCCAATCCTGTTTTAGAACTGAATTTTAAATCTGTTTTTAATTTTGAATTTTCTGAAAACTTCTTTGGGCCATAACCGGGCCATACGGACTCCGATTCTCGAAAACTCGGACTCTATTTCGCGTATTTTTCCGAGACGAACGTACTGACGCAGCCCGTTACCCCCAATTCCCTTATCTGAGATTATTTATCCTGTAATTAGTGAATTTTAGTATTAACTAAAATTTGGGGTGTTACATTCTCCCCTCCTTAAAGGATTTCGTCCCCGAAATCTCTAAGTTTAAGGAGAATGCCTATCCTACCATCCAAACAACCATCTACTCAATCCATCAATCACGAGCATCCATTGTCCTTAAGTCAAAATTTCTAATGATGTATGAGCATATGCAAGAAGTGTGTGTATATGTTTCCTATCTAATGTATGAACATATGCAAACCATGATAGTGCCATGCATCCAATATGTATGCGAAAGAACCCTATCGACACATACAATATCTACATGAGTGCACAATCATTCACCAAAATGCATCATCCATATGATAACACAATCATTATACATCCATAAATATAGTTTCCTACACACAATTTTTATGCAATATGCAATATGAAGTGATTGAGCCGATCTAGTGCCTAGAGTGTGTATATATGCATCCACGAGCAACCACTAGCAACCACTTGCATCCACATGCATCCATCAAACATAACATGTCTCAAACACATGTTTCAACCATAGGTTTACCCTATCTAAAGGTCAAAGGTACTAATGAGAGGACATACTAAAGATAAGATAAGTACCAGACAACAATAGAGGAGAAAGTAAAGACATACCCTCAAAAAGAAATGGGTACAATGAACGCATCTTCGCTTCCGTCTCCCAAGTTGCGTTGCTCTCGTCTTCTCCCCATTGTACTTTGACTAGTTGAACCTCTCGATTCCTCAATTTCCTAGTCTCTGACCCAAGGATGCGGGTAGGAGCTCGTCGAATAGTCGCATCACGCTCTACTTCCACTTCTTTAAGCAAGCTCAGCTCTACCACCTCTGCGGTCTCATGTAAGCATTTCCGCAAATGGGACACATGGAATACATCATGTACACCACTAAGTCTGTCGGGCAACTCCACTCTATATGCCATCCGTCCAATCCTTTCCTTAATAGGAAATGGCCCTACGAACCTTGGTGCTAACTTCCCAACAGATCCAAAGCGAACCACATTTCGTAACGGAGACACTTTGACAAAGACCATGTCCCCAACTTCAAACTCAAGATCCGTCCTTCTCTTGTCCGCATAAGATTTTTGCCTATCCTGCGCTGCTTTCATCCTCCTTTGAATCAAGTTAATCTTCTCAGAAGTCTCCCTAACCATATCAGGCCCAAGCAAGATCTTATCCGTAGATTCCCACCAACATGCAGGTGATCGACAAGGCCTTCCATAAAGAGCTTCGAAAGGAGCCATACCAATACTGGACTGAAAGCTGTTATTATATGCGAACTCCACCAATGGAAGATGCTCTTCCCATGTACCTCCAAAATCTAAGATACAAAGCCTCAAAAGGTCTTCTCGGACACGATTCACCCTCTCAGTCTGGCCATCCGTCTGAGGATGATATGCGGTGCTCAGACATAATTGAGTCCTCACTGCTTCTTGCAAGCTTCTCCAGAACTCGCTAGTGAAGATAGGATCTCGATCACTCACTATGCTAGAGGGTACCCCATGCAATCGAACTATCTCTCGAAGATATACTGAAGCTAGCCATGGAGCGGTCCTCTTGCTCTTCACAGGTATGAAATGGGCGCTTTTAGTAAGTCTGTCTACCACAACCCAAATTCCCGTATTACCCTTTCTCGATCTGGGTAACCCGTCAATAAAATCCATCGAGACGCTATCCCACTTCCATTGCGGAACTTCCAATGGGTGAAGCAACCCACCAGGTTTCTTTTGCTCCGCCTTCACTTGTTGGCATACCAAGCACCGAGCAACATATTCAGCCACATCTTTCTTCATACCGGCCCAGAAGAAAACCCTCTTCATATCTTGGTACATCTTGTCCCCACCGGGATGAATGGTCATCCTAGAACGGTGTGCATCATCAAGAATAACCTTCCTCAAACCCTCGTCTTGCGGTACACAAAGTCTACCGTCTCTACGCAAGCACCCCCTATCATCTAGGGTGTACCTATTCAAATGGCTGGACGACTCCCACCTTATGAGCTTCTCCACCAACTCAACCAACTGTGGGTCATCCCTCTGTGCTTCTCCAATCCGCCCCAAAAGAGTAGGTCTGACCTCCAAGGATGCTAGCAAACCGGGTACATAATCAATGGAAGGTATGAAATCAAACATCGAGATAAATTCCAAGCTTCGTCGTTCCACGAACAATGGACTCAAGGACAACCTCTTTCTGCTCAAGGCGTCCGCCACCACGTTACCCTTGCCAGGGGTATACGCTATCTCAAAATCATAGGATGCTAAGAACTCCATCCACCTTTGTTGTCTCAAATTCAAATCCTTCTGAGAAAACAAGTACTTCAATGATTTGTGGTCAGTGAACAATTCGAATCTCTCACCAAGAAGATAATGGCGCCAAATCTTAAGTGCAAAAACAATAGCGGCCAACTCTAAATCATGGGTAGGGTAATTTTTCTCATGTACTCTCAACTGCCTTCCACCATAGGCTATTACCCTTCCCTCTTGCATTAAGACTGCGCCTAATACTGTCCCACAAGCATCGGTATAGACAACAAATGGCTTGCTCCCATCTGGCAATACTAAAACTGGAGCGGTGGTTAAAGCTCTCTTTAACCATCGGAACGCATCTTCACAATCTACGTCCCATGCGAAAACAAGATTCTTCTTCGTTAAGCGGGTTAATGGGGCTGATATCTTTGCGAAGTCTTTGATAAACTTCCTATAATAACCCGCCAAACCCAAGAAACTTCTTACTTCGGTAGCATTCTTCGGAACCTTCCAATCCTGAATTGATACTACCTTCGCGGGATCCACAGCTATCCCTTCCTTGGAGACCACGTGCCCCAAGAACCGCACTTCCTTCCTCCAGAAGTGACATTTAGAGAATTTCGCCTTAAGGCTATGTGCTCGAAGAGTCTTCAACACCTCCCCAAGATGTAGGGCATGCTCTTCTTCACTCTTAGAAAATACTAAGATATCATCCACAAAGACCACCACGAACTTATTAAGGAACTCCCTGAACACCCTACTCATCAAATCAACAAAGTATGCAGGGGCGTTCGTCAACCCAAATGGCATCACCAGCCACTCATAGAAACCATCCGGAGTTCTAAAGGCAGTCTTGTCTATGCTATCCTCAGCCACCCTCAACTGATGAAACCCCGTGGCTAAGTCCAATTGAGAAAATACTGAAGCGCCAACCAATTGATCGAAAAGGTCATCAATCCTCGGCAATGGGTGTCTATTCTTCTTTGTGAGCTTATTGAGTTCTCTATAGTCTACACAAAGTCTGAGGGACCCATCCGCCTTCGTAGCAAAAACTACTGGAGCACCCCACTCCGATATACTTCGTCTTATGAACCCCTTCTCAAGCAACTCCCCTACTTGCTTATGGAGTTCCCTCCTCTCACGAGGAGCCATGTGGCGCACTGGTAAAGATACAGGTTTAGCATTATCCACCAGATATATTCGGAAGTCAATCTCCCGCTTCGGAGGTAAGCCCTTCACCTCCTCAAACACATCCGAGTATTCCCGGACCACTCTAACAGATTGCAAACTTTTGACCGAAGCGTCAAGCGATTCAAGATAACTTAGCATAACAGAATCCATGGGATTACAAGAGATCTCGAGAGTGTTACCCAAGCGGGTCATGAGCCTAACAACTCTCCTTTCGCAATCAAGAACGGCACCATTACTGGATAACCAGTCCATGCCCAAAATCAACCCATAGCCCGTGAAGCCCAACACAAAAGCATCACATCTAAACTCAATGCTAAGTATAGAAATCTTCAAACCCAAACATATCATGGACAAATAAGTGGAGCCCCCAATTGGGTTTGAAACAACCAAGGGATCATCTACCAGACTGGTGTCTAAGTGCAGTGACTCAACTAATGATGATGAGATAAACGAATGCGATGCGCCTGAATCAAACAATGTACGGACAGGATGATCAAATAGAAAAACCAGACTTTCAACGGAAATAGTTCTACCTCTTTCCTGAAACGGTGGAACCGCGAGAGCCTGTACTTGCCCCCTAGCCTGACCCGGTGCCATAAGAGCTTGCACCTGTCCTTCTGAGGTAGATCCCGTCCTTTGCCCCTTCTTAGGGCAATCTTTCACTAGATGCCCTGCTTCGCCACAATGAAAGCAACCAGTCTTCTTCTTCTTTCTACAATCTTTGCTTATGTGACCTGGAATCCCACAATTGAAGCACTTCTTCTTCCCCTTGCTACTGTTGCCTTTCCCACCTTTGTTTTGCTGTTGTTGCTGAGGTCTCTTTTGATCTCCCTTCTTCTCGGGTGCCTTATTAGCATTGGGACCCTTCTCTTCTTCATGCATGAGTGCCATGTCAACTAGCTTCTCGAAGGTGGCCCCCATAGGGATATGAGTCATAGCCAACCCATGCATCGGTTCATTCAAGCCTTTTACGAACCTCAAAGCCTTCTTCTCCGGTGTATTCACCATGTCTAGGCCAAACCTTGCCAATTGATTATACTTGTTGACATATTCCTTCACTGAGAGATTTCCTTGCTTTAGGGTCAAGAATCTTTCCATATACAAGTTTTCCTCCGCCCTTGAGAGAAACTTTGCCACAAATCTTTGCCTAAAATCCGCCCAAGAGTCAACGGGGCGTTCTCCATTAGTGACCTCCCACCAGAATGAGGCCTCTCCCTTCATTAACCAAGCAGCTAACTTGACTTTCTTTCCTTCTTCCATCTCAAAGATATCTATCAACTCTTCCACCTCCTTAAGCCAATCTCTAGCCTCCACAAAAGTTTCAGATCCTTGAAAAGGTTTCCCTCCCATAGCTTTAAATTCCTTGCAAGTCTTAGCAAAAGTATCCGTACGAGGAGGAGGGGGAGGGGGAAGATCGGGTGCTACGGTTGGTGGAGGAACATTTGCTGGACCCGCAGTGGTGGCCCTAGCCTCCATCAATCTCCTATACCATACTGGTACCGTCACACCCTCCGGAAAGTTAAGATCCTCAGCCATGCTGAAACGAAAAAGGAAAGATTCAAAACGGAGAATTCGAAGGATAAAGATATGGCTATTGGGGATTATGCTTTTCTTTCAAAAACTTTTCTCTTTAAAGACATGTTTTTGAAAATATCTCTTCCAAAAATGTTTTTAGAAAAATAGTTTTCTAAAAATTTTATCTGTTCCGGTAACCTTTGCTCTGATACCACGTGTAACACCCCACGCCCGCTATGGTCACTCTCTAAGGGAATGCCATAACATCGGTGGAGTATTTTGAGTGAATATAGAACAGAGTAATTACAGCAAGACAGATATAAGTAATACTTTGAAAATTTAAAACATCATTTCAATTGCAGCGGAAAATAAAACATGTCTGGTTACATCACAAAACCATAATAGAAGTCAAGTACAAATATCCATCCTGCTAAATGAAAATACATAATCCCAATACATGAACTGATAGCCATAACAGAAAAGGGTAAACTGAGCTCTACATCTAGGGTCCAAGCTCCAAGAGAGAAATAAAAGCAGCCTGATCAAAGCCCACTCGCGCTGGGCCCACTCTGAGAACCTGAGGGTTGGGAAAAGGATAAAAACAACGGGGTCAGACATAAGCCTGAGTGAGCCCTATAACCTTAACAATACAATTATTAAAGTAATTAGGGTATGATATGAACTCGGTACGGTACCTTTGGGGATAATGACTACACTAAGTAGCCAACAAACATAGGGTGAACTAAGATAACCGTAAAGACGCATCTACCCACCCAAGGATAATTACTAACTGCACCACACCAGTCATTCCTACTCAAAGGTTGATCCCACCCAAGGATTTAAAAGAAAGATATAACTAGTAGTTTCATGTACCCCTAGCTGACCACATAGGTGCCGTATGCCCCTATCTCCACTAGGTGTACCCCACTACTCCCAAGCGATCGGCTCCCTAACGTAGATACCCGTGCTGGTCCCACAGTGGGGTGTATCACTCCCCTAAAGTGGCAACCCAATACTATCAACGGTGCACGGCTTATACCTACACGATGCAACAACGGCTTATCTACCAGCCCGGGCCCACACACGCATATGAAACCCGTTGGACTTGCGTTGCCACCGCTAACCCGTTTTGGCCTCTTATAATCAAGCCCAGTACGCGTGTCCCGTCCTCGACATGGGTCGAGCCCACAAAGATACAAATGGGTTACTGGTTGAAATGGGCCCCCACAAGCTACCCACCTAAGCTTGTCACTTATCTAGTGTATCCCACTTAACCCTTTAATCATGTTTAATTACATGTTTCCACTTGGTTAAGTATTCTAATCGTATTTTCTATTGCCACCCAAGGCAACCCACTAGATTTCCACATGCCACCCAAGGCACCCACTTAACCCCTCATGTCCCTCTACATGATAATATGGTTAAGTGTTTCTTAATTAATTAATTAAGATCATGACCTCATAAAGACCTCTCACATTAGACCGTCTTTTATGACTGTTGGATATGCCGGTTGGTTCCGGGCAGACTTCTGTCATCAAAAGGGTCTAACCTCGTGTATTTACTTTAATCACGTATTTAATTTATGACTAAGACCTCTCACATTGGGCCAATCATTTGTAGCCGCTGGATGGCCGGTCGGTTCCGGGCAGACTTCCGCTACAAAAGGGTCCAACCTCGTGTCTTAGTTGATTAATTACACCTAATTAATCACCCCCATAATTAATTATCCCTAATTAATTACACATTTTTAAGAATATGGGTAGACCTAACTCAATAGGTAAATTCCCAATTCCATAGCATGGGTAGACCTAACTCAATAGGTAAATTCCCATGGGGTAGACCTAACTCAATAGGTAAATTCCCACTTATGTTCGTTCATTTTACTTTGTTAATATGCATTTTTAACCCCATCGTTCCCCACGTAAATCGTTCTCATTTCATGACATAATAAAGGGAAGATTCATCACAAATATCATGGGTGTATCCACATCTTAGCATATAACTTTGTCATGGGTTAAGAGGGTGTCAACTTGCATATATGAGCATATATTAACCCAACTACATCTAACCCAAACTTGCATATTATCATACACATGACTTACATAACATGTTGCATATGAACTTGCATATTATCATACACATATCTTGCATAACATGTTGAACTTGCATATAAGCATTCACATAACTTGCATAATCATGTTAAACTTGCATATAAGCATATACATAACTTGCATAAGCATTCACATAACTTGCATAAGCATGCATACTTGCATAACATGTTGAACTTGCATATAAGCATTCACATAACTTGCATAAGCATGCATACTTGCATAACATGTTAAACTTGCATATAAGCATATACATAACTTGCATAAGCATTCACATAACTTGCATAAGCATGCATACTTGCATAACATGTAGCATAATAGATCAATGTTCAACTTAGTGTTTTGCATCATAAGCATCATGAAACATAGCACCAAGCTTGCATAAAGATGTCATGAACACATACACTAAACTTGCATGAACACATTAATCCACAAACATAACCATACATCCTCATATCCTATCTTAATCAATTTAACAATTGATTATTAAGGGGATAGAAGCTCACCCAAAATCAAGATTAGCAACTAATGAAGAAGATTAAGAGGCTAGAAGTTGATTTGGAATGCTATCCCTTCTCTAATTTTGATGGAGGCTCCTTCAAGTTTCAAAGTGGTGGCATAATGGCCTTAGATCTATTTTTAGTAAGGATTAGGGGGGTATTAGGGTGTATATATAGATTAGTTAGGTGTTTTAGGACCATAGGATTAACCCTAAATTAGATTAGGACCATCAGATTTCGGAAATCTCTAGAACACAGCCCAAGACTCAACCAAAAACCAGATCTGGTGCACCCAGATCAACAGGGCCGACACCCTGTGTCGACACCCCTGTCGACAGGGCTGTCGACACCCCTGTCGACACCCCTGTCGACATGCCTGTCGACACGGGGCTAGGCGGGAACTTTCCCACCACCTCCGCTTTTGGCTCCAATCCTGTTTTAGAACTGAATTTTAAATCTGTTTTTAATTTTGAATTTTCTGAAAACTTCTTTGGGCCATAACCGGGCCATACGGACTCCGATTCTCGAAAACTCGGACTCTATTTCGCGTATTTTTCCGAGACGAACGTACTGACGCAACCCGTTACCCCCAATTCCCTTATCTGAGATTATTTATCCTGTAATTAGTGAATTTTAGTATTAACTAAAATTCGGGGTGTTACAGGAACGGTCTTGGTGTGGTTCGAAGGTCACTGGGAAGAATTGGGATGGCCATATAAAGGCAACGGTGAGGTATGCATGAAGAGGGAGGCCACAGGTGCTGGTACAGAAGGAGTATGGGGATTATATGTAACGGGTAGTCGAGATTTTTCATACAAAGGGAAGAGGATGGACGTTGAGGAGTGTAAAACGTGAAGCAAGGATGGAGAGAACTGAAAATAGGGGTGCGAAAATACTGGGAATACGTGGTATTTGTCTGGAGATGGGATTTTTACATCCGAGAAGAAGAAGTAAGGAACTAGGGGTGCAGGTGGATCTTTTTAAGTGGGCCGACATCATTTGAAAGTGGTAAAGCCCAAAGTTGAACTAAACCAAGCATTTTATTTAAAGTATAGTATTAAAATTTGTAAATTTAATATCTTATTCATACATTAACGGAATTCAGCGAAACAAGATCCATTGGGATCGTATGGACGGAAGCAACACAATGAGACTGACCGGGAGTGAATCGGAGCTTGTTACAATTTATGGAGAAATAAATTGTCCGATTGAATCAAATAACGCAAACCGTCATTTAACGGTTAACATGCCAATGTGAGTAGAACTCACTAACTCTGAAAAGTTATATTTTTCTAACGTATATTTAGAACTGATAATTATCTGTTGATTGATGTGTGTTAACTGTTTGGTTGAAATGCTGATTGATTGGTTAAAATTATTGATAACGATATATATATATAAATCGTTAATCAAATATTGATTCTGTTTAACAGAATATTTCATATTGAAATGAAATCGATGTTAATGATATTGACATCTGTGATGCAGGGAAACAGGTCGGAGGAATCCAACTAGATTCCTCAACATTTATTTTACTGTTTTCATATATGGTGATATAAAATCTGTTGATGATGATGTGTGTTTAAATGATATCGATCATTGTGATTTGGTATTTTAAATACCGTAAGAAACACGTGAAGGTATAAAAGGGAATTTTCAAAGTATATTGAAAATGAATAGAATAAAGGATTATCTATTTAGAAAATAAATAGAATAAAGGATTATTTATTTGGAAAATAAATAGAGGAGTTAGTCGAATCGAGTTAATCGAACAGAGTAAATCAAATAGAGTTAAACAAAATTAGAAACTGACTAGAGATTAGTAAATTAAATGGTTTTTCTAAGTGTCGATCTGATGTTGGTTTCGGCCTTCGGGGTTTATACTTAGAGAATTGTTCTCCTACTAGTTTACAGTCAGGGACTGATAGTTGTGAAATGATAGTGATATGTAGATAAACAAAAGGAAATGTTTTCCAGTGTTAATAACATATATTTTCTAAACATAGAAAATAGGAAATATGAATATATATATATATATGATTGATGATTGATTGATAGAATTTCCATCTGGAAATAATATCGTTGTTTGCACACCTGTTTTTCTTTGATGGTTAAATCACAGACTATCGAAGTTTTGACCATTTTAACGTTGTTAATATGGAGAGACTGGTTGGATTATTATACAAAGAACCACTCTGTATTGACATAAGCGTTGCGAATCATATATGCCAAAGATAATTGAAGACGGAGTAAAGTGCAAGGGATGTTGTATAAATCTTAGATAACAGTGCCTAAGATGGATATACTGAATAGTACCTTCGGTTCATCCTATTCCTGGATGACTCGTATCTACGGATGTCTGACAGAGTATTTCCAGACGATCACGTATATTGATTTCTCCAACTGTACCAAGAGTGGAAGCGGAGAAGGAAACTTCTTTTAGCTAACACATAATGTATTGTTGAGGACGTCGATCAGTGATTTGATGGATTTGACGATGTGGCATTCAAAGTGAATCTGGTGTGATGATAAAGCGTAGCTTCTAGCCTCACATCCGGTAAATGACAGAAATCGGGCAGGCAGCATGGCTAAGTTGGACGCTCCGAAGTAGGGTGTATAATCACCTGATCTAGAGTTTCATTTACTCCTAAAAATCTATTGTTGATGTTGTCCCATTTGGGAAACGGTTGCTGATCCCAACCATTGGTGATATACATTCGATTCGCTCAAGCGAAATGAGTGGTCGGTCATGTGTGGCCGGGTTGCAAGATGTTCTTGTTGAACCCAGTGTATTCCTTTCTAGAGGTACACTAGAGAAAGGTGGTTCCATACCTTGTCATAGTTGGAAATCCATTACCCAATACATGCTTGCAGTTTTGATTGTATACTATATATGTAGAACGTGAGATGAAAGCGTTTCTGCTAGATAATTATTATAATGTGGCTGATAGACATTATTATAATACCAAAAGGTTTTTGATATAAAAATAATTTGGATTCTCATAAAGGAAAAACCAGTTCCGTTATACGGCGTGGTCTTGTGAGATATCAATTACCTGCTCAAACTGTTTTAAACTGTTTTACTCATTCCAGTCCCATGACTGACCCGGAGTTTATTTTGTTTTTTTCCCCTAAACTCTTGGGTGCCCAATTTCATACGGGCAGTCAAGTAGTCGGGATTTACAGATACTTGAAGAGCTGGAGCAGGAGGCTTCAGGATCATATGGCTATAGTTTATTTCCGATGTGTTGTAGGTGTTGTACTCTGATAATGTTATTGTATTTATATAATGATTTTATTTCAAGGATATGTTATATATTATATGTTATGCATTCCGCTGTGAGGTTTGTGTTACTCTGATGCTGTCCTTCTTCTTCTTCTATTCTAAGTTTCTATCTTATCTATCCTCACCATCTGTTTTCTTTCTATTAATTTCTCGATTTTCAGTTTAATTTGGGGTTGGGCTTGTGTTTTTGGTCAGCTCAAATTGGACCGGATTTTCGGGTCATTACAAAAACAAATTGTATACTGTTTTACCGCAAACAGAAATAACAGGTACCTAAATAGAAATAACGGGTGTTACCCCAAACAGAACTAACAAGGACCTAAACAGAACTAGATGTACCATAATTACTACCCCAACGATCGACTCCCTACCATGTAAATACCCTGTATCAGACCGATAATAGGGTGTATTACTTCCTAAAGTGACAACCACCAGAACACCTCAACCCCAAATGACCTCTTATAATCAGTTCAGTAAGCGTGCCCAAACCCCTACCTAGTGCGGGGTACCCCTTTAATACCAGAATGGGTTACTAAATGACATGGGACCTGCACAACAGATGGCACAAGCCACCCCTTAGGCTTGTATCCCCAATTAAATAGGATTTTTGTAAAGACCCGTAACTCCCCCGGTAAGGAAAGAGCGGATACTTTGAGAATAACACACAAAAGAACGCAGACAGAAGAACATTTCATTGTATATTACAACAATTCCATCAAAATATAAGAATATATAGAGTATAAATCAATATTACACATTCATTAAATGTCAGAGATTACAATACGTTACTGCAGCAGAAAAATAATACAATACACAACTAGAAGTAATACACAGATACAGAGCTTTCCAAGTATCGTTCCAGTTGTAAATCAGGATCCTGTGAATATAAATCTGCAAAACCAAAACTACTAGCTGCCCGTGTCAAAATAAGAGCACCCAGAGATTAGGTTAAAACAATAAACTCCAGGTCATTCATGGGACTGGTGTGAGAACTAAAACAGTTATTAATCTTTATTTTTAAAGTTAGGTAAATCAAGGGACCACTCCGTATAACACGGAACGGGTTTCCTCCCAAAATACCATTTCATAAAACAACAGCACAATGCTAAATAAAGAACAATGAAGCTGTTATAAGACCCAGGTCCCATCACACAATGCAACGCAAGCTAGAGGATAGGGTTTTACCTTATAACAGCCAATGAAAGCTTGATACGTGAATTTTTATCTTTTGATTCTTAATCAGACTCCAACCGTAAATTAGTAAGAGAACGATTCCCTAAGTATTAACCCCGAAGGCCGAAACCAACATCAGAATAATACCCAGAAAACCACTCATCTTAGCTCGTTTCCAGTTAGTTTCTGATTTTATATACAATCATAAATATCAATCATAGGCGGCATGGGTACCATATATCATGTCGCCATACTAGGCTCTACAAATAAAACCGCAAAGTCACGTATTTGGAAATTGGATTTCCATCTACGAACCGAGGCCAGGGATCGTCGTCTACCGATTCGAGACAATCTAGCCCATGTCTCAGGCAAGCGCGCAGACAAGCCTTGGAGCGACAGAGCCGGTCCACCGATGTGGATTAAAATGCCCGAACACTGCGTTTCCCCGCCCTTTGGGGCGTAAATGAGTCAACGAATGACTCCATCGGCTTCACATAGTCACCGATATATCCGAGGCGCCTCGCAACAGCAACAACCACATAAGTCAAACTCGTCAGGGTGTGTAAAACCACTGACGCCACTTCTAACTAGAAGTAAACGCATGTCCTCCCTGAGGTCCTCTCCCGTTTCTGGTTCACAATCGGGGTGTGAGGCTCGCGAATTAACGCTACACAAAGCTGTGCCACACAGGATGTGCTTTGATCATCAACCACAAGACTCTGCTTTTCAACAGAAGCCTTGATCATTTGCATCTTAGCATGCCACACAGGCAAACCACTTTATGCAACCGATATCTGTTACACAGAATGAAATCCAATGTCAGACACACAGTCCATCTATAAGTCCGTCCTGGGTCTGAACGAAACCGGAGGCACCTTGTACCTCGCATATCCATCGATCTCCAAGTATGTCTGGACGACCACTAACTAATTCCCTCCTCTTGGGTGTACAGCCCAATCAAGATCATCAGTAACCACCCAAACGACGTGAAGACCTCCGGTCTTCAACCACCGTCTTCATTTTCGACTCACGTCGAATCAGTTATTCAGAAAGGGATAAACCCGGTCTTTCTGAATAACTAGCGTATATAATAAACAAGTGTTACACAAACACAACATATGCCTCATTCCAATTCATCGGTCGCTAACCGTAAATTAGTAAGAGAACAATTCCCCAAATATTAACCCCGAAGGCCGAAACCTACATCAGATCAATACACAGGAAACCATTCTACTTAACTAACCTACAGTTAGTTTCTAAATTTCACATTCTTAGGGAAAGGTTCCCATTAATTTTATTAAAGATAAATTCTTTAAATTTATTCTTTGACCTTCTTTTGAATATCAATTCAAACCAAATTATGGTTTATCCAAACTAGCCGGGATTAACGAACCTTACCGAAGTAATCATTTGTTTTATTTTCCCAATCCCAACCTATTCATACCATGAAGTAAAATTGGTAATACTTCATATCTAACACCACGGTGTTATCGGTAAATTCAGTTACCATTTCACGTTCAAATCTAATTAAAGATCTAACTATCGCCTGGAGCAAAACTGATGATACTCCATTCTCGATCTTTTAAATCTAATTAAAGAGTAATTAAAACTCCACTTAGTTTTAGTCTTTAACTGGATTAAAGAACTGATGTCATTTAAAACACGGTTCACGATAAACCCCAAAATCACATCACATTTCAATCAGTCCCTAACCGTAAAATAGCAAGTGAGCAATTCCCTAAGTATTAACCCCAAAGGCCGAAACCAACATCAGATCAATACCCAAGAAACCATTCAACTTAACTAATCTCCAGTTAGTTTCTGATTTTCTTAACTCCGTTGGGCCTAAGAATAGTATTGTTAAAGATACCACTCACGAAAATCCAAATCACATTCCATTAATTATCGGGTTAAAGAACAAATGTTATTTAAAACATCGTTCACGATAAACCCAAAAATCAATTTCAATTCAATTCCAATTAAATGTTATTTAATTGGTATACTTCATTAAATCTAAATAAAAAGATTTAATATTTTTCACAACTGGGTTTAAGAACAGTGTTAATGAAGACACCATTCACGACAAACCCAAATCTCATTTGATATTAAATACAAGGCTCTGAATAGAAAATATATCGGTCAATATTCAATATCAAATTCTACGACTAACAAATACCGTATTGGAAATAACGATATAAATATATCTTTCAAATTTCCATAACAACATCAGTATAATCACGAAATCCAACATCGAACTATTCCGAACATGATTTCGATTCAAATCCATTCCAATTCAATTATTGGAAATTCTGGTTATTTTCAAAACAATTTCATATCCAATTTATTTGTTTAAAAATAAATAAATTATTATTCTAGTTCAAAACTAGTTCATTTCGATAAAAATCCATTTTTATCTTTTCAAATATAGAAATTTTCATCCCAATTCTTCACAAATCATTTCTTATGATTATACACAAATTATTACTATTTTTAATAATTTTATCAAGGCCCGTATAGTCGATTGGTCATCGAACTGCACTTACAACGACCTTTTCTAAATTTGATTTGGACAAAATTCCAAATCCAACCGTTAGATTTCTAATTTCTAATATCCGTTATAAAGCTCTTTTCGATACGAACCCAACGATTCTGGTTTTAGGAGAATCTGACGGCCGGATCTCCCGTAAAATCCATTCGAAGTCAATGGTCGAAATTCGCGAACTACCGCAGCGCGGCGCGTTCTATTCAGGCCATTATATATATATAATATATATATATTATATATATTTCATCGATTTCCTTTTAAAATGTATTTTATAAATCGTTTTAAATTCGTTTTCAAAACGATTTCAACTTCATATTCAATTTCAAATCCAAATTGCATATTCCACATCATCGATATACAAATGATAATATTTTCAAAATGTTGTATTTTGAAATCAATTCCTTTTCTATATTCATTATAAAAATGAATAAAATCGATGTAAATATCGTTCACTTCAAAATGGCGTCAATCTAATCAACAAGGCTTTTATTCAACACATGAATATTTATTCTATTCAACACATGAATTTATTTTCTATTCAACACATGAATATTCTTTACTATTCAACAAATGAATTTTCTTTACAATTCAACAAATGAATTTTCGTTACAATTCAACAAATGAGTTTTCTTTACAATTCAACAAATGAATTTTCTTTATATTTTCCAAATTGTTATGAGGCCCAATCAATTACCATATAACGTTAATTGTATGGATTCCCTACAATACATGTATATAATAGCAACGATAAATCATCAACCATCATCCAGGGTGCATTCTACACTGTATAAGCATCAAATATAAATACTCAATGCTTATAACAGCATGTCAATCAATCGATTGAC
This sequence comes from Allium sativum, assembly GCA_030737875.1. Taxonomy (NCBI): domain Eukaryota; kingdom Viridiplantae; phylum Streptophyta; class Magnoliopsida; order Asparagales; family Amaryllidaceae; genus Allium; species Allium sativum. The sequence continues at coordinate 1,054,615,680 of CM060922.1, forward strand.
ATACAACTAATTATTGGGATTAGTGTATGTCCAATTTCATCCCAACACCCGTGTGGGGTTTCAAACAATCAAACACAGATTTTATTTGTGCAGTTGGGCGATGTGTAAAATTTATCGTCCCAATCAATATCAGTCAAATCAGTGTATATAAACAAATCGTCCGATTTGTTTATAAATATTATTTTATATACACGTTAAAAATTATATTTTTAACTATAAAATATTTTCCATTATAAAATATTTTATTTCATTCTACATCATACAATCAAATTTCACAACATAGCAACCAAACAAACAAGTCATCCATGGTCTGTGGACGACGAGTGTCGGGTGCTACTAAACACCGTCTGCATCCTAGTATATATTTCAACTAGAAAACAAATAAAAATAAAAGTGAGGAGTTCTCACCAACTAGCTAAACCAAACACCACAACTCTTCTTATGTAGAAATCTTCGCCCTGTTCGCCTTTTGTCAATTTCACTGCCCGTAGCCACTACATATATAAAAAACACATTTTTATATTGTTGCTACGTATATAAAAATCACATTTTTATAATCACTCTATATGGATAAAAATTCTGTTTTTACAACGGTGTTCATATAATAAAGATTATATTTTTTTATCACTTCATTTCAAAAAAAAACATATTTTTATTTCTACCTCATATGCATTTACAACGCTTCTTTCTATATAAAAATTATATTTTTATATTTCTACTTCATATATAAAGATCGAATTTTTATATCATCGCTATAAAAATCACATTTTTATTTCAACACATATATAATAAAAAACAGATTTTTATTTCGCTACATCTATAAAAATTATATTTTTATACTCTACATGATATAAAAATTATATTTTTATCTCTTCTACATAATAAAAATCGAATTTTTAATACTTCAAAAATATAAAGATTTTATTTTTAACCTTTCTATAATATAAAAATTATATCTTTATAACGATGAGTATAAAAAAAAATCCCATTTTTACAATGAAGACTATATTTTTAATATAAAAAAACTGATTTATATTCACATATAAAAACTGAGATTCAAAATAAAAAAACAAAAATAAAATAACAAAAAGACTTACAGTTGAATTGGAAAAGTGGGTGAGGGGGAGGGGGCTGTCAGCGGCGCTCAGGCGGAGGATGCTCGCGGTGGAGGGCAGTTGGTCGGGCGTCGAACGATTGGGGGATGAGGTAGCTTGCGGTTGGTTTTAGGGTTTGTAACGAGGGGGGAAGGGGCTGTCAGCGGAGAAGTAAGGAAGAGGGAGGAAGAGTGGGACGATCCTGAGGGTGGCGGCCTGGGGAGCCTCGCCAGAGGCAGCGCGCTGCTGGGGGGGCGCGGCTCCTCCCCGATCGTTTTCTTTTTTTTTTTGTTCTCGTATGAACTGATTTCAAAAAAAAGGGGTGGCCTGTTTGACTAAGCAGAAGAGAAAAAGGGGGAAAATTATAATATATAATATTTAATTATTTAATTTATTTCAAAAAGGTACTTTTCATTCTGACCTCGAAACAGGACCCACCGCCTGTCGCCCATAGCTAATTAACCCCATTCCGAACAAAATGGGATATGTATCGTAAGCTGATCCGATCGTTTCGATCAGTTTTCATCAAAATCAAAATATAACTCTATATATTGAATTTGAACGTGCATTTCAATTTACTGGGGCCACATACAGACTTTAAAAATTCCCGAAAAATATTTTCTAGCTTCATATTGACGATACGGTCCTAACAAAACTAATTTCGTCAGATTCTGAGACCGTTTAAAAAATGGCCATTTTCCAGTCGATTAAAATCAACTGAAACTGATCAAACTTGTTTTCCTTTGCCACGCTCACATATTGATTCGAAAAATTACGAATTTTGGAATCTAGCAATAACTAGACATCCCGGATCCAACAAAAGTGGTTTCGTCGAAAACCGAGGTCGTTTGCAAAATGGCTATATTTTTAAGGGCCAAAATTCCATAGCGACTATTCTGAAATTTCAACTGGGCATAACTTTTTATCCCCACTATGAAATTTCAATTTTTTGGATTCGTTGGAAATATATTCTCAATTAGATTCAAATATTTTTGGTTTCACTAATATCCGGTTTATTTTGCACCCGGTACATTCATTTGAAATTTGAAATCGAATTATCGAACTACCGCGCCATTTTCAATTCCTTTTATATTTATAAATAAATATTTATATTCTAACGACGATCTATATAAATATATACGCTCGAATTCTATTCAAAATAAATTTCTCGTCGTTATTATTTAAAATAATTCATTTTAAATAATCAAAATTCACTAAAATTGCCAAAATAAAAATTTTAAATTGGCTCGGATTTCCGGGTTATTACAATCTCCCCCACTTAAAACTTTTCATCCCCGAAAAGGAACGAAGCCGAAAGTATTTTAACTAATCAACTCAACTTTCAATGTTTTCATTACGGCTTAAGTTCTTCAATTTTTCAGTTTCTAAGAACTTTTCAAATTTTTCAAAAATTTGGCTAACACCCTAAATTTTCGAAAAATTTCGCCATAACCTCCCCTGCACCGGGGACTTCGGGATATTTCATATAGCCTCCCAAGGCCTTCTTCAATCCAAAAGAAAAAGAAAAGGCCAATCGGCTCATAAATCATCATCACCCAAACAAAACAGTAAATTATGGAAAACATGTACCTATTTGTCGGGCAAACAATTTTATTTTGCTGCTCTAGCCTCCTTGCTATGACCTGTTCAATGTAAGTACATGTACATGCATGCAATTTCAAACAATTTTCAGTTCAGTCCAACGTTTGATATAATTTGGCTAAAGGTTCAACATTTAATTAATTCAAACAATAATCAAACATCACAACCATCAATCAATTAGTTGATTAGCTTTTCAAATTCATAACTTTTGTATATAGTCCAAAAATCTGATTTTTGATGCCAAATCACAACAATAGGCCCTACCAAATTTTGGTTCTCACACCAGTCAATAGGAAATATATAGAAATCCCACTTTCGTCACTCGAACATAAATTCTGATGATGATCGATCAATCATCAGAATCATCTCCGGGTGACTACAGTGTGAATCTATATCTGTCCAGTATATTAAAACTTCGAATACACGCTTGCAAGGCGTATATTCAAAATCTTTATATATTGGATTGTCCAAATTAATTTAAAATAAATATTCAAATACGTATAAAATGATTTAAATTTCAAAACAAAACTTGTTTCCAATTTTATTTCAAAAATATACTCTTCACACCCGTTCTAGGATACTACTGATCCCATCTCTAACAAGTCATTCTAATTGGACATTACTAATCCAATCTCTGATGAATTCTTTCGTTTGGTTCTAACGTGTCTTGTTCTCCGAGCTCTTTAAACCAAAGCTCTGATCCCAAATGTAAAGACCCGTAACTCCCCGGTAAGGAAAGAGTGGATACTTTGAGAACAACACACAAAAGAACGCAGACAGAAGAACATTTCATTGTATATTACAACAATTCCATCAGAATACAAGAATATACAGAGTATAAATCAATATTACACATTCACTAAATATCAGAGATTACAATACATTACTGCAGCGGAAAATAATACAATACACAACTAGAAGTAATACACGGATATAGAGCTTTCCAAGTATTGTTCCAGCTGTAAATCAGGATTTTGTGAATATAATCTGCAAAACCAAAACTACTAGTTGCCCGTGTCAAAATAAGGGCACCCAGAGTTTAGGTTAAAACAATAAACTCTAGGTCAGTCATGGGACTGGTGTGAGAACTAAAACAGTTATTAATCTTTATTTTTAAAGTTAGGTAAATCAAGGGACCACGCCGTATAACATGGAACGGGTTTCCTCCCAAGAATACCAGTGCATAAAACAACAGCACAATGCTAAATAAAGAACAATGAAGCTGTTATAAGTCCCAGGTCCCATCACACAATGTAAAGCAAGCTGGAGGATAGGGTTTTACCTTATAACAGCCAAAGAATGCTTGATACGTGAAATTTTATCTTTTGATTCTTAATCAGACTCCAACCGTAAATTAGTAAGAGAACGATTCCCTAAGTATTAACCCCGAACGCCGAAACCAACATCAGACTAATACCCAGGAAACCACCCATCTTAGCTCATTTCCAGTTAGTTTCTGATTTTATATACAATCATAAATATCAATCACAGGCGGCATGGGTACCATATATCATGTTGCCGTACTAGGCTCTACAAATAAAACCGCAAAGTCACGTATTTGGAAATTGGATTTCCATCTATAAACCGAGGCCAGGGATCATCCTCTACCAATTCGAGACAATCTAGCCCATGTCTCAGGCAAGCGCACAGACAAGCCTTGGAGCGACAGGGCCGGTTCACCGATGTGGATTAAAATGCCTGAACACTACGTTTCCCCACCCTTTGGGGCTTAAATGAGCCAACGAATGACTCCATCGGCTTCACAAAGTCACCGATATATCCGAGGTGCCTCGCAAAAGCAACAACCACATAAGTCAAACTCGTCAGGGCGTGTAAAACCACTGACGCCACTTATAACTAGAAGGAAACACAAATCCTCCATGAGGTCCTCTCCCGTTTCTGGTTCACAATCAGGGTGTGAGGCTCGCGAATTAACACTTCACAAAGCTGTGCCACACAGGCTGTGCTTTGATCAGCAACCACAAGACTCTGCTTTTCAACAGAAGCCTTTATCATTTGCATCTTGGCATGCCACACAGGCAAACCACTCTATGCAACCGATATCAGTCACGCAGAATGAAATCCAATGTCAGACACACAGTCCATCTACAAGTCCGTCCTAGGTCTGAACGAAACCGGAGGCACCTTGTACCTCGCATATCCATCGATCTCCAAGTACGTTTGGACGACCACTAACTGATTCCCTCCTCTTGGGTGTACAGCCCAATCAAGATCATCAGTAACCACCCAAACGACGTGAAGACCTCCGGTCTTCAACCACCGTCTTCATCTCTGACTCACGTCGAATCAGTTATTCAGAATGGGATAAACTCGGTCTTTCTGAATAACTCACGTATATAATAAACAAGTGTTACACAAACACAACATACGCCTCATCCCAATTCATCAGTCGCTAACCGTAAATTAGTAAGAGAACAATTCCCCAAATATTAACCCCGAAGGCTGAAACCAACATCAGATCAATACACAAGAAACCATTCTACTTAACTAACCTGCAGTTAGTTTCTAAATTTCACATTCTTAGGTAAAGGTTCCGATTAATTTTATCAAAGATAAATTCTTTAAATTTATTCTTTAACCTTCCTTTGAATATCAATTCAAACCAAATTATGGCTTATCCAAACTAGACGGGATTAACGAATCTTACCAAAGTAATCATTTGTTTTATTTTCCCAATCCCAACCTATTCATCCCATGAAGTAAAACTGGTAATACTTCATATCTAACACCACGGTGTTATCGGTAAATTCAGTTACAATTTCACGTTCAAATCTAATTAAAGATTTAACTATCGCTCGGAGCAAAACTGGTGATACTCCATTCTCGATCTTTTCAATCTAATTAAAGATTCATTAAAACTCCACTTAGTTTTAATCTTTAACTGGGTTAAAGAACCGATGTCATTTAAAACACGGTTCACGATAAACCCCAAAATCACATCACATTTCAATCAGTCCCTAACCGTAAAATAGCAAGTGAGCAATTCCCTAAGTATTAACCACGAAGGCCGAAAATAACATCAGATCAATACCCAAGAAACCATTCAACTTAACTAATCTCTAGTTAGTTTCTGATTTTCTTAACTCCGTTGGGTCTAAGAACAGTTTTGTTAAAGATACCACTCATGACAACCCAAATCACATTTCATTAATTATCGGGTTAAAGAACAAATGTTATTCAAAACACCGTTCACGATAAACCCAAAAATCAATTTCAATTCAATTCCAATTAAATATTATTTAATTGGTATACTTCATTAAATCTAAATAAAAAGATTTAATCTTTTTCTCAACTTGGTTTAAGAACAGTGTTAATGAAGACACCATTCATGACAAACCCAAATCACATTTGATATTAAATACAAGGCTCTGAATAGAAAATATATCAGCCTATATTCAATATCAAATTCTACGACCAACAAATATCGTATTGGGAATAACGATATAAATATATCTTTCAAATTTCCGTAACAACATCTGTATAATCACGAAATCCAACATCGAACTATTCCGAAGATGATTTCGATTCAAATCCATTCCAATTCAATTATTGGAAATTCTGCTTATTTTCAAAACCATTTCAAATCCAATTTATTTATTTAAAAATAAATAAATTATTATTCTAGTTCAAAACTAGTTCATTTCGATAAAAATCTATTTTTATCTTTTCAAATATGGAAATTTTCATCCCAATTCTTCACAAATCATTTCTTATGATTTTACACAAATTATTACTATTTTTAATAATTTTATCAAGGCTCATACAGTCGATTTCCATTAATGGTCATCGAACTGCACTTACAGCGACCTTTTCTAAATTTGATTTGGACATAATTCCAAATCCAACCGTTAGATTTCTAATTTCTAATATCCATTAGAAAGCTCTTTTCGATACGAACCCAACGGTTCTGGTTTTAGGAGAATCCGACGGTCGGATCTCCCGTAATATCCATTCGAAGTCAATGGTCGAAATTCGCGAACTGCCGCAGTGCGGCGCGTTCTATTCAGGCCATTATATATATAATATATATATTATATATATTTCATCGATTTCCTTTTAAAAACTATTTTATAAATCATTTTAAATTCTTTTTCAAAACGATTTCAACTTCATATTCAATTTCAAATCCAAATTGAATATTCCACATCATCGATATACAAATGATAATATTTTCAAAACGTTGTATTTTGAAATCAATTCCTTTTCTATATTCATTATAAAAATGAATTAAATCGATATAAATATCGTTTACGTCAAAATGGCGTCAATCTAATCAACACGGCTTTTATTCAACACATGAATATTCTTTACTATTCAACAAATGAATTTTCTTTACAATTCAACAAATGAATTTTCTTTACAATTCAACAAATGAATTTTCTTTACAATTCAACAAATGAATTTTCTTTATATTTTCCAAATTGGAATGAGGCCCAATCAATTACCATATAACGTTAATTGTATGGATTCCCTACAACACATGTATATAATAGCAACGATAAATCATCAACCATCATCCAGAGTGCATTCTACACTGTATAAGCATCAAATATAAATACTCAATGCTTATAACAGCCTGTCAATCAATCGATCGACATACAGCTAATTACTGGGGTTAGTGTATGTCCAATTTCATCCCAACACCCGTGTGGGGTTTCAAACAATCAAACACAGATTTTATTTGTGCAACTGGGTGATGTGTAAAATTTATCGTCCCAATCAATATCGGTCAAATCAGTGTATATAAACAAATAGTCCAATTTGTTTATAAATATTTATTTTATATACACGTTAAAAATTATATTTTTAACTATAAAATATTTTCCATTATAAATATTTTATTTCATTCCACATCATACAATCAAATTTCACAACAAAGCAACCAAACAAACAAGTCATTCATGGTTTGTGGACGACGGGTGTCGGATGCTACTAAACACCGTCTGCATCCTAGTATATATTTCAACTAGAAAACAAATAAAAATAAAAGTGAGGAGTTCTCACCAACTAGCTAAACCAAAAGCCACGACTCTTCTTATGTAGAAATATTCGCCGTGTTCGTCTTTTGTCAATTTCACTGCCCGTAGCCACTACATATATAAAAATCATATTTTTATATTGTTGCTACGTATATAAAAATCACATTTTTATAATCAATCTATATGGATAAAAATTACGTTTTTACAACGGTGTTCATATAATAAAGATTATATTTTTTTTATCACTTCATTTCAAAAAAAAACATATTTTTATTTCTACTTCATATGCATTTACAACGCTTCTTTCTATATAAAAATTATATTTTTATATTTCTACTTCATATATAAAGATCGAATTTTTATATCATCGCTATAAAAATCACATTTTTATTTCAACACATATATAATAAAAATCAGATTTTTATTTCGCTACATCTATAAAAAAATATATTTTTATACTCTACATCATATAAAAATTATATTTTTAACTCTTCTACATAATAAAAATTCAATTTTTAATACTACTATAATATAAAGATTATATTTTTAACCATTCTATAATATAAAAATTATATCTTTATAACGATGAGTATAAAAAAAAAATCCCATTTTTACAATGAAGACTATATTTTTAATATAAAAAAACTGATTTTTATTCACATATAAAAACTGAGATTCAAAATAAAAAAACAAAAATAAAATAACAAAAGACTTACAGTTGAATTGGAAAAGTGGGGGAGGGGCTGTCAGCAGCGCTCAGGTGGAGGATGCTCGCGGTGGAGGGCAGGTGGTCGGGCGTCGAACGATTGGGGGCTGAAGTAGCTTGCGGTTGGTTTTAGGGTTTGTAACGAGGGGGGAAGGGGCTGTCAGCGGAGAAGTAAGGGAGAGGGAGGAAGAGGGGGACGATCCTGAGGGTGGCGGCCTGGGGAGCCTCGCCAGAGGCGGCGCGCTGCTAGGGGGGCGCGGCTCCTCCCCGATCGTTTTTTTGTTCTCGTATGAATTGATTTCGAACAAAAGGAGGGGCCTGTTTGACTAAACAGAAGAGAAAAAGGGGGGAAATTATAATATATAATATATAATTATTTAATTTATTTCAAAAGGGTACTTTTCATTCTGACCTCGAAACAAGACCCACCACCTGTCGCCCATAGCTAATTACCCCCATTCCGAACACAATGGGATATGTATCGTAAGCTGGTCGGATCTTTCGATCAATTTTCATCAAAATCAAAATATAACTCTATATATTGAATTTGAACGCGCATTTCAATTTACCGGGGCCACATACGGACTTTAAAAATTCCCAAAAAATATTTTCTAGCTTTGTATTGACGATACGGTCCTAACAAAACTAATTTCATCAGATTCTGAGACCGTTTAAAAAATGGACATTTTCCAGTCGATTAAAATCAACTAAAACTGGTCAAACGCGTTTTCCTTTGCCACACTCACATATTGATTCGAAAAATTACGAATTTTGGAATCTAGAAATAACTAGACATCCCGGATCCAACAAAAGTGGTTTCGTCGAAAACCGAGGTCGTTTGCAAAATGGCTATTTTTAAGGGCCAAAATTCCATAGCGACTATTCTGAAATTTCAATTGGGCATAACTTTTTATTCCTGCTATGAAATTTCAATTTTTCGGATTCGTTGGAAAGATATTCTCAATTAGATTCAAATATTTTTGGTTTCACTAAAATCCGATTTATTTTGCACCCGGTACATTCATTTGAAATTTGAAATCGAATTATCGAACTACCGCACCATTTTCAATTCCTTTTATATTTATAAATAAATATTTATATTCTAACGTATTCTATATAAATATATACACTCGAATTCTATTCAAAATAAATTTCTCGTCGTTATTATTTAAAATAATTCATTTTAAATAATCAAAATTAACTAAAATTGCCAAAATAAAATTTTTAAATTGGCTTAGAATTCCGGGTTATTACAATTATAATAGGTTATGCCTAACAGATTAACAAGCCCGCATAACCCCAACAGATAAAACAGGTTAAGTTTAACGGGTTCATGTACCCTCCCCCATAGATTTAATAGATTTACTTAACCCCACAGATTCAACATGATTACTTAACCTCGCCCACAGATCTAACAAGCCATAGATTAAAAGGTGTATGTAACCCCCCATAGATTAAACGGGTTAAGTAATAAAAGTTAACATGTATGCATAACCCCCAACATGTTTCATAGGTTACTTACAATTTCATTAACATGTTCCGCTTAATATTTAAATTAAGCCTACAGATTTATATTCCCCAAACTACAAGTCATAATTCATAGTCTAAGATATGCCCCAAACTTTAGTCATATTTCACAGTATAGTTTATGCTCCCAAATCCCAATCCTGATTCATAGTACAAGTTATGCCTCCAAATTATCATGTTCCGCTTAATATTTAAATTAAGCCTACAGATTTATATTCCCCAAGCTACAAGTCATAATTCATAGTCTAAGATATGCCCCCAAACTTTAGTCATATTTCACAGTATAGTTTATGCCCCCAAATCCCAATCCTGATTCATGGTTCGTTCGCATGTTTCAACGATATTGGCCTAGGCTCGAAGGTAGCCTAGGCTATAAAAATAAAAAAGGAATGAGAGAGAGAGAGAGAAGAATATAATAGGCATAAAACAAAATAAGCATATGATAACAGAGATAGGCATATGATAGCAGAAATATGCATATCAGAAATTGGCATATAGGAACTGAACAACAGATCAGGTATACAGAAGAATAACAAAACTTTTAAGTATGAATCAGATTCTTAACATGTATAGGTTTAGATCCAGATTTATAAACATGTCAGGATTACTTGTTAAATGTTTATATCTAAAAGTAACATAAACTAATAGAGATTGCACCTAAAGAACAGAGAATAGTATGCTGAAGTTGCAAAAGAAATCCTAGTGTGTGTATAGGCTGCTGTTGGAGAAAATTGGTTAATTCAATCTAAGCTAGGGTAGCATCTCGTTGTCTCCATTGTTTTTTATGTATAAAAACAATAGAAATGCTATCCTATATATAGCCTACTGCCAATGAACCCAGACAGAAAAACATCCAGAAATAGAATAACGCACCTGGCTAGATCCGATGTGGGTCGACTCACCCCTACCTGTGTTGACCTATGGGTCGACCCACCTGCCCTTGGGTCGACCCAACCAGGTTATGGGTTGACCCCCATTGGGTCGATTTACCCCCTATACTTCCCGCTTCATGAATTTGAATTGTTTTGAATTTATTTATGCATAAAACTCTTATATGCATACAAACTTCTAATCTTAATATCTTTCTAATACCGTGTCTGTTTTACGTGAACTCGGAGTTTAACTTAAGAAGAATTCCGAAACAAATGCAATGGTACAATCTATTTTACTTAATTCCCAATATCTAATTAAGTATTCCTCAGTTTTCTGTTATAATGTCCTTTAAAATTACGGGCTGTTACAGTTTCGGTTTTTTGTATGATATTACGTGTCAAAGAATGTTGAAGCTAGTGAGCACTAGGATGTAAACCCATAGTCTCGGTTCCATTTGAATCATTATCGATGAAATAATGACTTACATGATCACAAGAATGAATAACAACATTGAAATCTTCAAGTGGTATCCCATCGGTTGGTGATTCTAAAATATGACCTACGTTTGAAAGAAAAGAATACCAGTACATCATAAACCAAGTTCCACACACAGTTTTTTGGATTTGTAGGTGATTGATGATCCAAATTAACGTTAGTAAGGAATAACTTTACCATAACAAGATTCATTTTCAGGTGGTTCTTCTCGTAGTCCATTAGAGATTTACGACTTCCTCTTTTAGCTAACCCTTGTAGGCCATAGGAATTGAGATCCTGAAATTTAACGAACATTCCTTCTAGAAATTTGATTTTCTCCATCTTGTTCCATTGTTCAACAGTCGTATCATTATAAAGCCACTTAGCAAAGTGTGAATCTATTGGCTTCTGAGAAGAGGATGAACCTCCTTTTGTTTCTCAGAAGGAGGTGGCATTATTGATTGATTTTGGAGATAAAATTGAATTTTTAGATTGTTAGAAATATTGGGTTTTGTGTATGATAGGGTGGAGTTTAAGTAATGAGAGTAAAAAGTTGAATAGGGGGTTTAAAAATTCACGGCCAAAGCAAAAATATTTACTCTGGCAGGTACCAGTCGACTGGTCATTATAGCACCAGTTGTCTGGTGCCTGTGTCCAGGATTTTCCTAGGTACATTACATATATATGTGTCTATATATATATATATATATTCAATTGCAATGTTTTATAAATATATGTATAGTGTTTTGATTTATGTTATGTGTACTTCACCAAACTATAGAAATCAAAATTTTATATATTATTCATGAATACAAAGATTTCAAGGAAAATAAAAGCATCTCTCCATGCATTTTTGCTAATGCAATATTATTCTAGAAAATAAAAGCAACAATAGGAAATATAACACATTTATTCAGAGTCGGAGGAAGTAGACTTTTTCTTTGGAGTTTCCTTTTTGGACTCTTTATTTTCCACGTAGTTTTTGTCCTAAGAGTTTGGGTTGTACGAAGGATGTCTTGGTGTGTTTTTCCACGGACTCCAGAAGATGTATGACACTCCAGATAGTATTTTGGTTCATGTATAGTTTGTTTCCTGCATACTAGTATAGCCATTTGTTCTAAGAAACTTAGTCGTCTTGCCACCACTTTTTGTTCAAAGTATAGTTCCCGTTGTAGATCAAGTCGTTGTTGATAATGATGTATATCATCCATCTTATACTTTGTAGATGGGGAGATAGTTAAATTGCTCTTTGTTTTCTTTGAATCTGGATTATATCCAGTATGATAATCAGCTCACTTGTACGTTGGTTGTTTTTTTGGATTTGGTGAAATGACTTGTACCCAAGAGGACGATTGTTTTTTATTTGAGTTGTTTGGAGAGTTGGAGTCAGCATTCGACATGGTTTGTTAATTTTGAAATTTTGATAGAATGTGAGTTAATGAAGTTTATGTTTGCAATAACAAAGTTAAGTATTTTTATAGTTGAAATTCCTTAATGTTTGCAACAAATAATGAATGGATGGCACGAAGCTTTAATTTACATCCGTATATACAAATAGATAGTTAGTTGTTTATAGTAAATGAAGTATAATATTTATATATACTCTAAGTTAGATAAGAAACACTATATAGCCAAATGGAACTTCTATGTAACTACCAAGGAAAGCACCAAGTTTCGAGTCTCGATTGATGCAAAAAAATTATTATTGTACTAAAAACTAATATAATTTATAAATATTTAAATTAAACAATTTCAAATTCTCTTCTTAATATGAGAAACGCTTTTTCGAGTAATGGTTTAGTAAAATAACCGTCTATTTGATTTTCAGAATTTACAAATTCCAAGTTTTTTATTTCTTTTTCAATATTATTACGTAAGTAGTAATGTTTAATATCTGTATGTTTAGTTCTCGACTAGTTTACCAGATTTTTAGATCTATTTAGATCACTTGTGTTATCACAATAGATAGTTGAATTATTTAAATTTACGTTATAATCTTTAAGTGTTTGTTACATATATATTACTTGAGTACAAGCCAATGCTGCAGATGTATATTCAGCTTCACAAGTAGTGAAACACAATTTTGTTTCTTACTAAACCAAGATATTAGTGATTTTCTTGTAAAATGACAAGTATAACTTGTACTTTTTTTGATCCATCTATGATCCTCCAAAATCAGCATCGCTGTAAGATACTAATTCAAAGGAATACTCCTTCGGATAGAAAATTCCAAAATTTTTGGTGCTGCTAAGATAACGTAATATACATTTAACTGCTCGTAAATGTAATTCTTTAGGGTTGGCTTGAAATCATGTGCACAAACAAACGCCCATCATTATTTCTGGTCGACTAGCTGTTAAATATAATAAAGATCCTATCGTACTACCATATAGTTTTTTATCAGCATTTTTACCATTTTTGTCTTTATCTTAGTGTGTTGTTGTACTTGTTGGTGTTGGTTTACTACATGAATTTTCCATAACAAAACATTTTACTAAATTATTGTAATATTTTTCTTGGTTTATAAAAATACCATTAGGTAGTTGTTTATTTGTAAAGCAAGAAAATATGGCAATTCTCCCATATGTGACATTTCAAATTCACTAGTCATAATTTCAAAATTTTCTTGACATAACTTTTCATTAGTATATTCGAAAATAATATCATTTACATAGAATTGAATTATTAAAATTTCCTATTTGTTACGTTTTATAAATAATGTTTGATTAACCTTTCTAATTTGAAATCGTGATCTGATTAAATAATTTTTAAGACGTTCATACCAAGCACAAGGTGCTTGTTTTAAACCATATAAAGCCTTTTTCAATTTACGTACATAATCTGGATATCTTTCATGTGTAGGTAAGGGTTGATGTTCAACATAAACATTTTCTTTTATATATCCATTTAAACATACACTTTTTACATCCATTTGATATAATTTAAAATTGTGATAACAGGCATAGGGCTAATAAGATATGTATTGCTTCTAATCTAGCGACCGAAACAAATGTTTCTTCATAATCTATTCCTTCTTATTGATTATATCCTTGAGAAACAAGTCTAGATTTGTTTCTAGTTATATTCCCTAACTCGTCGGCTTTATTTTTATAAATATGTTTTGTACCTTTAACAGCTTGATCGACCAGTCTAAGAACTGATTCCCAAACTTTATTGTGTTCAAACTGATTTAGTTCTTGCATAGCAATAATCCAATTTTCATTAGAAGATGCTTATTTTGTATTCTTGGGTTCTATATTTTATAAAAATGCAATGCGACTTACTAAATTTAGTTGATTTCTAGTTCTTACATTTGAATTTATTTCACCAATAATATTTTGAGGCGGATGGTCAACTAATATTCTGGGTGGAGATCTAATTTCATTATTATTATGAATGACATTTTCATCTTCTTCAAAATTATTTGTTGTTGTTGAAGGCTTTCACGTTGATTATTATCTCCGATAATATCCTGATTTTCAGTGATACTTTCATTTATATTATTATGAATAACGTTTTCATCTTCTCTGGAATTATAAATAATGTTATCTTCATCTTTAAAATTTCAGTTTTTCAAAGCCTCATTATTATATGTATTTTGAATAAAATATTCATCAAAAGATACATATAGTGATTCTTCTATTTTATTAGTTTCTTTATTAAAAATACGATAAGCGTTACTTCAATCAGAATATCCCAGAAATATTCCTTCACCGGGTTTCGAATCGAATTTCCAAGTTGATTTTTGGTATTTAAAATAAAACAGTTTGAACCAAAAACTTTAAACTATGAAATATTTGGTTTTCTACCGCTAAAAAGTTCATATGGAGTAATTTTCATAAAATATCAAGTAGAAACATGATTCATATCATAACAGGCTGGTGCAACTCCTTCTACCCAGAAATGTTATTAACTTACTTTCATTCAACAACATTCTAACACACTCATGTACAGTTCGAATTTTCCATTCTACAACTCTATTTTGTTGTGAAGTTCTGAGAAAAGAGAAATTATGAAAGATTAATTTCTTTTTTATAGTATTGATCAAAAAAATTATTTTTGAATTGTCCTTCATGATCACTTCTTGTACTTTTAATTTTTAAATCTTTTAAATTTTGAATTTTTTTAGCTAACATTTTAAAATGATCAAAAGTATCACTTTTATTTTTCAAAAACATTGTCCAAGTATAATTAGAAAATCATCAACTATTACAAACAGGTATCTACCGTTATTTGTGGATTGAATTTGAGTTAGCCCAAATAAATCCATACGTAGTAATTCTAATGGTTGTAATGTTAAAATGTCCTTTATAGATTTAAACGATGATTTTTTTAATTTTCCTAAGTAACAAGCATCACATAAATTTTATGATTTAAATTTCATTTTGGGTAAACATTTTACGATTTCATTTTTCGAGATTTTATTAATAGTTTCAAAATTAATATGACAAAATCTTTTGTGTCATAACCAAGGATCATTTTCTTTGGCTAATAAGCACGTATTTGGATTATTATTAATTTTATATTTAAAATATAAATATTTTTATCTCTATTTCATTTGAAAATAGGATTTTGATTTTATCAGAAAAGCTACATTTATTTTCATAACATGATATTTTGAAACGCTTATTACATAACTGACTAATACTTAGTAAATTGTGTGTTTAAATTCTTAACTATCAGTAATAAGAGGTAACTTAGATGTACCGTAATTGCTCACATCGCCTTTGCCGATGATATAGCCTTTGGAATTATCTCCAAATGTGATAGTTCCTCCTTTTGAATAGATAATACTCATTAGCATCTCTTTGTCTCTTGTCGTATGTTTTGAGCAACAAGGGTCGAGTATCCATTTCCCTCTTTTCTTGAGTGGCACCTGCAAAAAATACGTAATAACGTTAGTACCCACTTCCTCCGTTCAGGTCCTAAGAGTTAGGTCTTAGGAAACCAACCCCAAGAGGGTTCAGTTCCCTTTTAGAAATAAAATCCTTATTATTATGGATAGTTTCTTGGAATGTTTTAATATACTTATTCCTAATCAAATAATTGTTTATTTTAGGAACTCATATATTAACAGTTTTAGCAACCTTTTTCTTTATAGATGATGTTACTAGCTTGCTAGTTTTAGGCTTCTTTCTATTTGATTTCTTTAACATATCAAATTTCTGAACATATCCTAAACCTTTCTTGCTAGATACCGGTTGAGAATTTTCTATAATATTAGATAAATTCTCCCTTCCTTTATTAAAATTAGTGACATTTTAGTAATATTATCCAATTTTATCTTTAGGCTAAAATTATATATTTCTTGCTATTCTAATCCTAGTATTTAACTCATGATTTTCAGAAGTAGGCAGATTATTCTTTTCTTTTTGAGTTTAAATTTCTTGACTCAATAAGGAAAGTTGAGATTTCGCATTAGATAGAGATTCTTGAAGTTTTCTAATTTCATCTTCTAATATCTCGTTTTCATCTTTCAACAAATCTCTTTCAAATTCTACTTTTTCTTATCCTCATTTTCTTGTTTATACTTTCTTTTGAAATTATTTCTAGATTCTAATAATTCCTATTTATTTATACCGTATCTTTAAAAGTAAAATCGCTAACCTCATTTTTTTTGGCCATGAAGCACATGTTAGCTTGTTCGTTATTTCTTTCACTATCACACTTTCAAAAGATGAAGAATTTGAATCATCCCAAGTTATTAGAAAGGCTCGTCTTTTGGTTGTTTCCTTGTTTTTTGCTTTGATGCTCCTTCTTATGTTCCGGAGAATCCTTTTGATAATGTCCTTTCTTGTGACAACCATTGCATTCAACTGCTAGTGAGGATGATTTGTTGTTATTTTTGAAAATTTTCATCCCATTGTTCCATAATCATTTCTTGTATTTCAATAAATTTCTGAAATTTTTGGGAATGAAAGCTAAGTCTTCTTCATCTGAGTCTGATTCATCTTTTTCAGCATGGAAAGCTAAGTTCTTTTTATCTTATGCGTGAACTTTTTTCCTGCAAATTTACTTCATGCGGCATAAGATTTCCTATTAACTCTTTAGGTTTCATGGCTCAAAGATCGTTAGATTCTTCACTAGCCAAGACCTTTCTTTTCCAATCTCCCATTAAAGAGTTTAGAATTATTTATACTATGTCAAAGTTAGAGTATTTTTCTCCTAAGTCCAATATTTAATGATAAATATTTTTGAAATCTAGAACACATATCATTAATCAATTCATTTACATTCATTTTAAAATTCTGAAATTGATTCTTAAGCATGGATATCTTGCTTTATTTAGCCTTGCTAGTTCCTTTGTGTGTTACTTTGGATGTTCTCCAAATCTCATATGCAGTATTGCACATACAAATTCGGTTAAACTCATTTCTATCTAACGCACAATGCAACATATTCATAGCTTTAGCATTAGCAGTAGCATCAGGTTTTTGTGAATCTAACCACTCAAAATAATTAGCATTAGTAATAGTATATTCACTCTGTGTAATATTCCATGTTTCAAATCCATTTGCTTGCATATAAATTCTCATACGTGTAGCCCAATAATTATAGTCATGCCATTAAAAAAGGAGGTTGTGCAGTAGATTGACCTTCTGTGAAGCTTGTGTTAGTGTTCGTGTTATTTTCCATATTATCGAGATATCAAATAATTGTTTTACAGTTATAAGATGTCCTGCTTTGAATCCAATTGAAAAGAGTGCTAGAGTAAGATCAAGTGATATGGAATTAAGTGTATTTACGGAAGACTTGATAATGTGATATAATTTACTTAATATAGTTATGCAAGTAAAAATTTAACTAGAATAACTAAAATAAACTATTATCATAGACAAGCTGAATAGATGTAGTATATAAAAACAAACGGCACTAAGGACTTTTATATTGGTTCGGAGCACTGTCCTATGTCCAGTCCTAGACTTCCTTCTGGAATTTCACTAAGCAACAAACCCTCTCTTCACCTGGAGGAATAGGTTAACACACACCTGAGCACCTGAATAGGACTTCAACAAATACAAAAGATGCTTTGACAATATTTGTGTTCTAAGTAACGCAGATTAGTCATGGTTTGAGTACACCCTTCCTATAATCTTATCCTCAAATATGTGAAGTGTTTGTGAAAATTTGAAGGAAGTAGATTGCTTTTGAATAAAGGAATAAGATTGTAGAATCAACGATTCAAAGCAATGAAAGTAGCATTAATAGCTTTTGAATTCCAAGAGAATAAAGAATTTAGAATGAGAATCAGTGATTTGGAAAGGATGTTTGTAGTGTATAAATAGTATACGAAGAGTAATAATTATTCATGAGGAGTTTTAATGAAAAGAAGCATCTTTTCTCTTGAAATTAGATTGAAACTCTTCATGAAAGGAAGTGTCTCTTCATTGGAAATGTTAGTTGGAAATAATCAGTCGACTCGTAGAAAATAACCAGTCACCTAGTTGAAAATCATATATTTGTGAATAAAAACACAAGTGCTCAAAACTATGCACTTTTGTACTCTACTAATCGATTGGTTAGATATTGACTAGTTACCGGTCAGTGCCAAAAGGCACGGTTTTGGCACTTGTGCGCCAATATTATATATGTCATTTTGTTTTTGTGTTGTGATATTTTAGGATATATTTTAACAATATCTGACACAATTAAATAGATAATCAAACTATATCACTTTTCCTTTGGTCTTCTCTTCTTCCTTGTCATGAATCAGAAACTCATGAACTAACAAGTCTATCTCCAAACTCAATCCAACATGCATGGGATTTACAAGGTCGACCATACAATGCTTCAAATGGTGACATCTCATTGCTTGCTTGATAACTATTGTTATAGGAAAATTCTACTAAATGCAGATGATTTTCTCACAATCCTCCAAAATCAAGAATGCAAGCTCTCAGCAAATCTTCCAAAATACGATGTACTATATGTTTGCCCATCTCTTTGGGGATGGTAAGCAGTACTCAGATTTAAATTCGTTCCCAACGCTGACTGAAGTGCTCCCCAGAAATGACTGGTAAAGATCAGATCTCGATAACTTACTATACTATTGGGTATCCCGTGCAATCGGACAATTTCTTTTACATACAGCTACGCCAGACTGGCAGCTTTTCTTGTTGGCTTTACTAGAAGAAAATGTGCACTCTTTGTCACACGATCTACAATAACCCAGATCCCTTCATTACCTCTTCTGGTTCGAGGCAACCCATCGATAAAGTCCATCGATATTTGGTCCCACTTCCACTCAGGGATATCCAATGGTTGAAGTAATCCAGCAAACTTATGTTGGTCGCTTTTAGCTTGTTGACCAGTTGGGCACCTATTGATATATCCATCTTCATTAACTTCCACAGAAATGTATGTTTCAAATATCGATACATTTTGTAGATTCCTGGATGGATATTTTGCTTGGATTTATGACACTCATCCAATTCTTCTCTTTTAAGCTTTGGGATGTCTGGGACATAGATTTGCTTTTTTAATCTTACAATACATTGATCATCGATTTCAAAATTCAAGATTTCTCCCTGTTGAATCCTTCTACGGGTCTTCAAGATAAATTCATCACTCTTTTGATGGATAATAACCTTCTCAGCCAAGGTGGGTGTAACAACCAGATGAGAAATAATGGCATGCTTTTTACTAAGCGAATCTACTACAATATTGACTTTCCCTCGAGTATAAAGTATATCCAGATCATATACCGCTAGAAACTCTAACCAGCGCTATTGCCTCATATTCAAATACTTCCAAGTAAAAAGGTACTTTAATTGTTTGTGGTAAGTAAAAACTCAAACTTCTCACTTGAAAAATAATGTCTATAAATCTTCAAAGCAAGTGCAACAGCAAGCAATTCCAGATCATGAGTTGCATACTTCTTATCACATGGTTTTAATTGCCTACTAGCATAAGCAATTACCTTTCCTTATTGCATTAGTATTGCACCAATTCCTTCTCCATGCATGGGCATCTGTATAAACAGTCAATCCTTCGTTGCCATTAATAATTGTTAGGACTGGAGCAATTGTAACACCCCGCCTCCGCTAGGGTCACTCGCAAAGGAATGCACTAGCTTTAGAGGGGCATTATTGGTAAACATGCACAGAAATATCACAAGACAGAACATATAAAATAGCGGAAGTAAAATCAAACTTTCATAACATGAATAAATAAGGTCTAAAGCCTTTTACATCAGAGTACATCAAAACCTGTCTTGCAATAGTAAAGAAGCATAAAGACATTTTCATAAATTATTCCCCAAGTAAAAACAGTAAAGTAGCCATTAGCCAAGAAAAGACCAAGCCATCCATGATGACCTTCAAGCAGAAGAAGTCCGAACTAAACAACAGTATTTCCTCCCTGTAACCTGGGGGGGAAACGGAAGAAAAGAGGCGAAACAAAACGGGTCAGTCAAAAAGACTGAGTAAGCCCTATCTACTATTAGCATAAAAACTAGTAAAGTTAACTGACATGAGAAACTGAGATGAACATAAGCATGATAACAAGATAGATAAGCTAAATCAAAATAACAGGATGAACTACTGAACTCAGATAAACTAAGGTGTCATGATAAATTACGATGTCAAGATAAAACAAGGTATCACATCGTCAGGTTTCTATCAAGTATAATATCCCCAAGATATCTGTCACGTATAACGCCCCGTGATATCTATCATGTATTTTAGCTCTGCACCTACCGTACTAGTATCCCCACCGTGTCATGTGTTAACCAAGAATGACCCTCACTCAAAAGTCGTGTAATGGTCCATGTCAACCTAATATATCGCATATATAGGTTACTCAACTTGTATGTTTTATTCCATGTAAATGTTCAGTCCCTTGCCGTAGACCATACGGGCTTTCCCATGAGATTCTATATTACTTTAACATAGTTCCATGATCCTTAAGATCGGTTTGGACTGTTACCCTAAACCTAGCTAGGGTCTTCCAACATGAATTATTGTTTGTACAACTAGGACTTATGCTACCTAGGGCTGCTAGGGATTATGCTTACCTATTGCACGTTTTCGTATCTCGGTTTGGGTTCAACCACCTAGGGCCACTAGGGATTACGCTAACCGCCAACCGCGCCCTTTTTCCCACGCATTCATCGTGAATCGCTTTTCCATGACTGTATGCACATGTATCACATCGTGCCATCCGAGTCCTGTCACAGGGCAAATCAAGAAATACAGGACTCGGTCGGGAGCTTTCGATTTATCTGCCGATGCAGATGCTAAGGTCTGTTTTTCTTATACGTGGCTATGGTCCCACGAGACCACTCCCTCAACTAGTGAAAGACAAGACAGGATAAATCCTGTATGAGAACACAACACTGGCCAACCCACATCCAAGCCTTACCGCAACCATAATTAGATAGCAATTATGGTCTTTTGGGTGTTCTCTGCCTTTCCGTACGTACACGCTTGACCAAAGATGGTAGGTAGCCTGACGAAATGCTATCTAGGGTACGACCGTGTATCGTCGACTATCCCCTATCCATCCCCGTCTTTAGGTCGCTCGTATAGCAACCAAGGCATACTCTTGGTTCTTCTAACGCAGACCTTAACCTCTCATGAGCCTAGTATAATCACCTGGCAGCTCATAGAGGGATACCAAGAATATCCTCACGTTCCCCGAAGCCGCTGCTTCGTTACCCAGTTCGCTGGAGCCTTTATCTAAATCAGATACTTGCTCCTACTCGTATACTTAAACGATGACCTACCGTATCAGGTTACTCATCTATCTATGAACTGGTCTAAATTTCCTTGACTAAGAATCATTACTTAGTTATTCTTCAACTAAGGTTTACCACTTAGCATTGTTCCCGTTATCCTTGTTAATTACGGTTATCCACCTAATCCTCAAAACTAGGGTTTACATAATGGATTAAGTGTCACTTAAGTTCATGACTTAACCCGTCTACAAATCCTGTCAAAATTGGCTAAGTATCCAAGTTCAAGGCTTAACCCTACAAACCATGCTCAAGTTGGTTAAGTATATTAAGCAATTCACGACTTAACCTCGTCCAATTATCATTCTAGATTGGTTAAGTATATATTAACTTGACCCTATCAATTTACTTAGTCAAATCGGTCAAGTGTATTCAAGCGATTCGTGACTTAGCCTTATCATGTTTTCACGTTATATTGGTTAAGTATTGGTTAACTTAACCACAATAAATTAACGAGTTAGATTGGATAAGTATAGGTCACTTAACCACATCAATTCATCATGTTTAGATTAGTTAAGTGTTTAACTTAACCCCATTAAACTACCAAGTGGGATTAATTAAGTCTAGGCTAACTTAACCCCATCCGATTTCCGTGTTTAGACTAGTTGAGTCTAATCTTATCAACCATTCGTTAACCGTATTTTTCGGTTAAGCGTCATTAAGAAAACTTACTTAACCTTACCAAGTTATCGCGTTGGATTGATTAAGTGTTGGTTAACTTAACCCCATCCACTAGTCATATAAAAATGGTTAAGTGTCATTAGGCAAATCAAGTTACTTAACCTACCCAACCTTGTCATGTTTTGTTAAGTATCATTAGCCTAATCAAATTACTTAACCCATTTGTCCATGTCATATTTGGTTAAGAGTCATTAATCAAATTAACTTAACCCTATCATGTGGCATTAATTACTTAATGCACCTTCACCTCTCACATTAGACTTTGTTGTGGTTACTAGTTAAGCCGGTCGGTTCCGGGTAGCTTTACACCACAACTTGGTCTAACCTCGAGTTCAAGCACAACATGACCAACTTCTCACATTGGGTCCTATTGTTTGCAACTACTAGTTAGGCCGGTCGGTTCCGGGTAGTTTTACGTTGCAAACTCAACCCAACCTCGAGTTGGCCACACTTATATTATCTAAGTGTCATATCCATCATGTTTCCCAAAACATGTTACAAGTTTTCAAGCATTTGGGTAGACCTAACTTAATAGGTAAATTCCCAAAGGGTAGACATAACTTAATAGGTAAATTCCCAAGCTTATGTTTTTATGCATACTTACATGTCAACTTCCATGTTATATTTCAAGTCATGTTTTCAAGTTGTATTTTCATGTCATTAGAAATTACCCATAACATAACCCAACGCTTTTAAACTCGCATATACGTTCGCGACAACGTAATGGATTAAAAGAAGAGACTTGGCAAAGGCATGACAAAAATGGATATTAAGCCACAAGTTAATCATGGTGGCAATTGAGGCACAAATGTGTTCATTAACTTGCATGTTACATTCTTAAGCCTCAAAACATGCATAAACCCAAACTTGGCACATAAGCGAATCATGGTGACAAAAGATATGGAATGATGACTAGTAACTCGCATATATCATCATATAAGGGTTATGACTTCATATGCAAGTTGACATAAAGGTTATGAGGGTTCTCATGTTGCCTAATGCAACATTTCAACATAAAGGTTGTAGCTTTTAGCTCACAAGATCAAGATAATGACTTCATAAACTTGCATGACATGATAGCATGTATCATACTCAATGATCAAACCCAAACTTGCAACATGAACATTTAACTTCATAGTTAATATCTAAGAGTACGGAAAGGGCTTACATTGCTATGAAGGCACAAAAGATATGACAAAGCCCTTATGCAATCAAATAGACCCAAAATGCAAGCTCTAACATAAAAACCCTTGAGCCAAAATGATCAAAACCCTTGCTTTATGATGCAAAGATAGAAACTTGACTTGAATGCAAGCTAATGACACTCATACAAGCTTGAAAACACTTGTATGCATGGAAAATCTCTCATAGAAACCATTTAGAAATTTTATGAAGAGAGTGGAGGCCATGAGAGGTAAAATTTTGCCATAGTTTAGTTGCATGAATGAATAATGAGGATTTAGGATAGGTTAGGGTCTTATTTATAGATTAGGCAAGTGTTTTAGGCCATAGGATTAAACCTAGATTCAATCCAAGCCATCAAAGCATGTCTTGGGGAAGAAGTCAAGTGTAGGAACCATCTAGGGCCTTTAGATTAAAGATGAACCATGAGAACCATCCAAATGCAAAATCTGCATTTGAGCGAATCGGCCCACGGGTTGACAGCCAAACACCCTGGATTAACCCCTAGTCGACCCAGCAGGCTCAGGTCGACCTCAAAAATCGGCCGGTTCGGTTATTCCCCTCTCCCAATTCGCTGTTTTGAACATTTTTGCATATTTATTTATTTAATTTTCAATTATATATATATATATATATCAATATATATGTATTTCTCTGCGCAACCCATTTCACTTAATTAAGTATACTTTAATTTGGGAATTTTTCGTGAAACTTCGCGAGGCCATATCTTGGTCATACGGACTCCGATTTTCGAAAACTCGGACTCTATTTCGCGTATTTTTCCGAGACGAACGCAATGGCATAGCCCGTTTCCCTTGATTCAGATTTTACAGTTTAATTCTGCCTCCATTTATGTTATAACAGGTTATTGAAAATACGGGTTGTTACATTCTCCCCACCTTTTAGGATTTCGTCCCCGAAATCTCCAAGTTAGGATGAACATATCCTACCATCCATCATCCATCTACTCAAAACATCATCCACAAGCAACCATTGTCCTTAGATGATTTCTAATGCTGTATGAATATATGCAAAACGTGTGTGTACATGTTCCTTAGCTAATGCTAATGATCAGGCCTGAATAATCTTTCTAATGCAAAATATGTATAGTGCCATGAATCCAACATGTATGCAAATAGTCCTAGTCATATAGATACTATATGCGTGCACAATCATTCATTCATATGCAACAACCGCATGATAATACATTCGATTTCATCCATAAACAAGTATAAATACTCGTGCATATGCAATATGAAATGTGACCGAGTCGAGCTAGTATCTAATGTGTATTCGCGCATCCACGAGCAACCACTTGCAACCATATCAATCATAACATGTTTCAAATACATGTTTACATCCATAGGGTTCTACCTAGAATTCCCTGAAACTGGGTCGAGAAGATAAACAGGACAAACTCCTTACAGGGTTTGTAACGGAGAATAGGACCGAGAGGATGTCCACAAAAGATAGCCTACAAGTAAGCTCTACAGAAAACAGGGATCAAGGATATACTCCCAAAAAGAGATATTATGCGCGTATCTAGTCTTTGACCATCAAAGTCGTCTTTTAACTTCGCGATTTTGTAGCTTCTTATTCCTGTTTCCATAACATGAGCTGGAACTCATTTCTTCGTCGCCTCTCGTTCCACTTGCACTTATCCTTTTCCTAGAATACTTGACGCAAACATGACTGCGTACTCATGATCTCATGCAAGCTTTCCAAAATTCACTAGTGAATCTTGGATCTCGTTTATATACTATAAGGCATTCCATGTAGAAGAACTTTCTCTTGAAAGTAAACAGATGTCAAGCAGGTTATCATGCGCACTTACTAGGGTGATCTCTATAACCCATGCATATATGAAGTAAACCATCCATCTTATTGGCGAACACCACTCGATCGGGCTTCAAATTTCCAATAAACGCATCAAGGGATTCTAAGTAACTAGTCATGACAGAACCTCAAAAAGGTTACCCGATAGTTCGAGGGCATTACCAAGGCTAGTCAAAAGGTCTAACTACCCTCCTATCAAAACCGAGAGTGGCACCCCCTACTGGATAACCACTTCATCCCTAGAATCCATCCATAGCTTATAAACACAAGCATTATTTCCAAACTCAACACTTGACATAGACATTCCCAAATCCAAACAAGTCATGTATAAATGGACTGATTCTCCAATAGGACTTTGAGACAAAAATGGGATTCTCTATTACGCTAGTACTTAAGGTGCAGAGACTCAACTATCGAAGCAGACTTAAATGATACGAACAACGAAGTCCTAACGGGATGATAGAGAAGAAAAGCTAAACCTTTAACAAGATCGTTATCCTCCTTCCGAGGTACTCTAGAAATGAGAGCATACTACTGCCCTCCTGATGATCTTGTCCTTGTCCCATAATACTTAACTATCCGCCCCGTTTTACCATGCCAAAGGTACTCTCTCGTCATGGGTTTCATTGTTCATCTTTCTCCCTCCTTTGAGGACTAAGCCATACCAACAAGTTGCTCATCCTTAAGCTCGTATCATTTATCCTTCTTTCTCACGATCCTTTCTTATAACGCGGCCACTGGTCTCTCGAGAACCACCTCCATCGTATGGAAAGCACTTTCGTAGGTAGAAAAGACTAGTCGCAGTTAAAACTACTGTGACTACAGATGGAGGAAAGAAAGGAAAAGAGACTCAATTAAGGAAACAAGGATTGTGCTATTGGCCTTTGGGGAATAGCCTTTTTCTTTTAAAAGAAAATTTTCTTGAAAAATGCTTCTTTGTAAACGGTTTTTTTTTTTCAAATAGTTTTCAGAAGGTCTTTAAAAATTTTTGCCCAGTCTGGTAACCAACCTGGCTCTGATACCACGTGTAACACCTCGCCTCCGCTAGGGTCACTCGCAAAGGAATGCACTAGCTTTAGAGGGGCATTATTGGTAAACATGTACAGAAATATCACAAGACAGAACATATAAAATAGCGGAAGTAAAATCAAACTTTCATAACATGAATAAATAAGGTCTAAAGCCTTTTACATCAGAGTACATCAAAACCTGTCTTGCAATAGTAAAGAAGCATAAAGACATTTTCATAAATTATTCCCCAAGTAAAAACAGTAAAGTAGCCATTAGCCAAGAAAAGTCCAAGCCATCCATGATGACCTTCAAGCAGAAGAAGTCCGAACTAAACAACAGTATTTCCTCCCTGTAACCTGGGGGGAAACGGAAGAAAAGAGGCGAAACAAAACGGGTCAGTCAAAAAGACTGAGTAAGCCCTATCTACTATTAGCATAAAAACTAGTAAAGTTAACTGACATGAGAAACTGAGATGAACATAAGCATGATAACAAGATAGATAAGCTAAATCAAAATAACAGGATGAACTACTGAACTCAGATAAACTAAGGTGTCATGATAAATTACGATGTCAAGATAAAACAAGGTATCACATCGTCAGGTTTCTATCAAGTATAATATCCCCAAGATATCTGTCACGTATAACGCCCCGTGATATCTATCCTGTATTTTAGCTCTGCACCTACCGTACTAGTATCCCCACCGTGTCATGTGTTAACCAAGAATGACCCTCACTCAAAAGTCGTGTAATGGTCCATGTCAACCTAATATATCGCATATATAGGTTACTCAACTTGTATGTTTTATTCCATGTAAATGTTCAGTCCCTTGCCGTAGACCATACGGGCTTTCCCATGAGATTCTATATTACTTTAACATAGTTCCATGATCCTTAAGATCGGTTTGGACTGTTACCCTAAACCTAGCTAGGGTCTTCCAACATGAATTATTGTTTGTACAACTAGGACTTATGCTACCTAGGGCTGCTAGGGATTATGCTTACCTATTGCACGTTTTCGTATCTCGGTTTGGGTTCAACCACCTAGGGCCACTAGGGATTACGCTAACCGCCAACCGCGCCCTTTTTCCCACGCATTCATCGTGAATCGCTTTTCCATGACTGTATGCACATGTATCACATCGTGCCATCCGAGTCCTGTCACAGGGCAAATCAAGAAATACAGGACTCGGTCGGGAGCTTTCGATTTATCTGCCGATGCAGATGCTAAGGTCTGTTTTTCTTATACGTGGCTATGGTCCCACGAGACCACTCCCTCAACTAGTGAAAGACAAGACAGGATAAATCCTGTATGAGAACACAACACTGGCCAACCCACATCCAAGCCTTACCGCAACCATAATTAGATAGCAATTATGGTCTTTTGGGTGTTCTCTGCCTTTCCGTACGTACACGCTTGACCAAAGATGGTAGGTAGCCTGACGAAATGCTATCTAGGGTACGACCGTGTATCGTCGACTATCCCCTATCCATCCCCGTCTTTAGGTCGCTCGTAAAGCAACCAAGGCATACTCTTGGTTCTTCTAACGCAGACCTTAACCTCTCATGAGCCTAGTATAATCACCTGGCAGCTCATAGAGGGATACCAAGAATATCCTCACGTTCCCCGAAGCCGCTGCTTCGTTACCCAGTTCGCTGGAGCCTTTATCTAAATCAGATACTTGCTCCTACTCGTATACTTAAACGATGACCTACCGTATCAGGTTACTCATCTATCTATGAACTGGTCTAAATTTCCTTGACTAAGAATCATTACTTAGTTATTCTTCAACTAAGGTTTACCACTTAGCATTGTTCCCGTTATCCTTGTTAACTACGGTTATCCACCTAATCCTCAGAACTAGGGTTTACATAATGGATTAAGTGTCACTTAAGTTCATGACTTAACCCATCTACAAATCCTGTCAAAATTGGCTAAGTATCCAAGTTCAAGGCTTAACCCTACAAACCATGCTCAAGTTGGTTAAGTATATTAAGCAATTCACGACTTAACCTCGTCCAATTATCATTCTAGATTGGTTAAGTATATATTAACTTGACCCTATCAATTTACTTAGTCAAATCGGTCAAGTGTATTCAAGCGATTCATGACTTAGCCTTATCATGTTTTCACGTTATATTGGTTAAGTATTGGTTAACTTAACCACAATAAATTAACGAGTTAGATTGGATAAGTATAGGTCACTTAACCACATCAATTCATCATGTTTAGATTAGTTAAGTGTTTAACTTAACCCCATTAAACTACCAAGTGGGATTAATTAAGTCTAGGCTAACTTAACCCCATCCGATTTCCATGTTTAGACTAGTTGAGTCTAATCTTATCAACCATTCGTTAACCGTATTTTTCGGTTAAGCGTCATTAAGAAAACTTACTTAACCTTACCAAGTTATCGCGTTGGATTGATTAAGTGTTGGTTAACTTAACCCCATCCACTAGTCATATAAAAATGGTTAAGTGTCATTAGGCAAATCAAGTTACTTAACCTACCCAACCTTGTCATGTTTTGTTAAGTATCATTAGCCTAATCAAATTACTTAACCCATTTGTCCATGTCATATTTGGTTAAGAGTCATTAATCAAATTAACTTAACCCTATCATGTGGCATTAATTACTTAATGCACCTTCACCTCTCACATTAGACTTTGTTGTGGTTACTAGTTAAGCCGGTCGGTTCCGGGTAGCTTTACACCACAACTTGGTCTAACCTCGGGTTCAAGCACAACATGACCAACTTCTCACATTGGGTCCTATTGTTTGCAACTACTAGTTAGGCCGGTCGGTTCTGGGTAGTTTTACGTTGCAAACTCAACCCAACCTCGAGTTGGCCACACTTATATTATCTAAGTGTCATGTCCATCATGTTTCCCAAAACATGTTACAAGTTTTCAAGCATTTGGGTAGACCTAACTTAATAGGTAAATTCCCAAAGGGTAGACCTAACTTAATAGGTAAATTCCCAAGCTTATGTTTTTATGCATACTTACATGTCAACTTCCATGTTATATTTCAAGTCATGTTTTCAAGTTGTATTTTCATGTCATTAGAAATTACCCGTAACATAACCCAACGCTTTTAAACTCGCATATACGTTCGCGACAACGTAATGGATTAAAAGAAGAGACTTGGCAAAGGCATGACAAAAATGGATATTAAGCCACAAGTTAATCATGGTGGCAATTGAGGCACAAATGTGTTCATTAACTTGCATGTTACATTCTTAAGCCTCAAAACATGCATAAACCCAAACTTGGCACATAAGCGAATCATGGTGACAAAAGATATGGAATGATGACTAGTAACTCGCATATATCATCATATAAGGGTTATGACTTCATATGCAAGTTGACATAAAGGTTATGAGGGTTCTCATGTTGCCTAATGCAACATTTCAACATAAAGGTTGTAGCTTTTAGCTCACAAGATCAAGATAATGACTTCATAAACTTGCATGACATGATAGCATGTATCATACTCAATGATCAAACCCAAACTTGCAACATGAACATTTAACTTCATAGTTAATATCTAAGAGTAGGGAAAGGGCTTACATTGCTATGAAGGCACAAAAGATATGACAAAGCCCTTATGCAATCAAATAGACCCAAAATGCAAGCTCTAACATAAAAACCCTTGAGCCAAAATGATC
The DNA here is from genome assembly GCA_030737875.1 of Allium sativum. Lineage (NCBI taxonomy): Eukaryota > Viridiplantae > Streptophyta > Magnoliopsida > Asparagales > Amaryllidaceae > Allium > Allium sativum. The sequence goes on from CM060922.1 coordinate 1,054,646,071, forward strand.
AAAACCCTTGCTTTATGATGCAAAGATAGAAACTTGACTTGAATGCAAGCTAATGACACTCATACAAGCTTGAAAACACTTGTATGCATGGAAAATCTCTCATAGAAACCATTTAGAAATTTTATGAAGAGAGTGGAGGCCATGAGAGGTAAAATTTTGCCACAGTTTAGTTGCATGAATGAATAATGAGGATTTAGGATAGGTTAGGGTCTTATTTATAGATTAGGCAAGTGTTTTAGGCCATAGGATTAAACCTAGATTCAATCCAAGCCATCAAAGCATGTCTTGGGGAAGAAGTCAAGTGTAGGAACCATCTAGGGCCTTTAGATTAAAGATGAACCATGAGAACCATCCAAATGCAAAATCTGCATTTGAGCGAATCGGCCCACGGGTTGACAGCCAAACACCCTGGATTAACCCCTAGTCGACCCAGCGGGCTCGGGTCGACCTCAAAAATCGGCCGGTTCGGTTATTCCCCTCTCCCAATTCGCTGTTTTGAACATTTTTGCATATTTATTTATTTAATTTTCAATTATATATATATATATATCAATATATATATATATTTCTCTGCGCAACCCATTTCACTTAATTAAGTATACTTTAATTTGGGAATTTTTCGTGAAACTTCGCGAGGCCATATCTTGGTCATACGGACTCCGATTTTCGAAAACTCGGACTCTATTTCGCGTATTTTTCCGAGACGAACGCAATGGCATAGCCCGTTTCCCTTGATTCAGATTTTACAGTTTAATTCTGCCTCCATTTATGTTATAACAGGTTATTGAAAATACGGGTTGTTACAGCAATGGTTAGCCTCCTTTTCAATTCTTAAAAGACTTCTTCACATCTTGCAGGCCTAAAAAACCTAGTGTACTTCTTGGTTAGCTTCATCAAAGGGATGGGAAACTGAGAGAAATCTTTCATGAACCTCTGATAATAACTTCCCAGACCAAGGAACTTTCTAATCACTATGGGGGTTCTAGGTTCTTTCCGACTTTGCATGGCAGAAACTTTATTCGGATCCATCGAGATTCCTTCTTTCGACAATACATGTCCGAGAATGTTGTTCAGAAAAATGACATTTGGAAAACTTTGCCTTCAACACATTCCTTCTAAGAATTTTCAGGACAAGTTCTAAATGCCTACAGTGCTCCTTTTCCATCTTAGAGAAGATGAGAATATCATCAATAATGACCAACATGAATTTATTCAGTACTTCCTGAAATACCCTGTTCATTAAATCCACAATGTAAGAAGGAGCATTGCACAATCCGCAAGGCATTACTAACCATTCGCAGAACAAATCAGGCCCCCTAAAAGCAGTTAGATGAATTAAATCTTCCACAATTCATAGCTGGTGAAATCCCATCGCTAGGTCTATCTTTGAAAATACTCGAGCTCCACTCAAGCGATCTAACAAATCCTCAATGCGAGGAAGGGGATATTTATTTTTAAGAGTTTGCTTATTTAGATCTTTATAGTCAATGCAAAGTCTTAGAAAACCATCAGACTTCGGAACAAATACTACTATCGCACCCCAACTTGAACAACTAGGCCTGATCAGACCTTTCTTCAAAAGATCTTGAGTCTGGTCACTCAACTCCTCTTTCTCCTTCATAGACATTCTCCACATCGCATGCACTATTGGTCTTGCATTTGAAACCCAATCAATTCTAAAGCCAATCTCCCTATGTGGAGGAAGACTCTTAACTTCATCAAACACATCCACAAATCTCTTAACAATCGATATGACTTCTATAGTTGTGAGGGAAGCATCTACATAAACTATCCCTTCTTAAATTTGGGCCTTCACATCGTAGCTCTATAAAATTTCCAATTTTTTTTTACCCTAACAGTACTTTTCAAATAGTCGACATTAGCTTCGTATAGGGTCAGCCAATCCATCCTAAGGCTAACATCAAAATCAGTGAAATCCAAGATAACCAAATTAAAGGGAAATTGATAACTGGAATAAGAATCGGGATCTTTACTGTGTTAACACAGGTTAATTAAACATCTTATCGGATTTATAACGCAAACGACAAAATATTTTGGTTTTAGACTTATTTCCTTAGCCTTTTCGTTTGATATAAAACTATGCGAGGCACCAATACCAAATAATGCTTTAACTAGGATATTCTTAATAAAAAGACTACCTTCAAGAACTTCCATTCCTTCTCGAGGAGTTTGATGGTTTGTCTTAAATGGCATAAATATGTGCTACCTTTCTCTTTTTATTTAATGGACAGTTGTTTGCAATCTAGCCAGTCTTATGATAGTTGTAACATTCTCTGACATCTTAAGCTTTCTTCTTGGGTTCTTTATCATTCCTTCTCGGCTTCTTTGGATTTTTGTAATCAGCTGGCAAATGCGCTTTTTCATTACAATTATAATACGTGGCACTCTTCATCCAATTCTCCTTGGTTTTTTTCTTTATTTGATTTCGACTTCTTGCCTCCAAATTTTCTCTTTTTCCTTGAATTGTCCTTTTTGTTATCCTTATCTTCTAAGGCAATCTGTTTGTCTATAGATTCAAAACGATATGCCATATCTACCATTTCAACAAATGATGCTTTTACATAAGTTATCATTATGTTTGGATACCTTCTTTGCAACCATTTAATAAACTTTTCATTCTTCTTGATCGGATCATAGACCAGCTCTGACACAAGCTGAAAAATTTCATTAAACCTCTTCAAATATTACTAAATGGTCTTGTCTTCTTGTTTCAAGTTGGCGAATTCATAGTACAAGCGAGCTAATCCTTCATATGGTATAAATGTACTTTAAAAGTCTTTCATGAATCGTTCCTAAGAGAAGTTCTCTTTGGGTTCTTCCAATGTGACTGTCTCCCACCAAATTAAGGCTTTATCCTTTAGAAACCAAGTTTCCAAAGATCTCTTCTGCTCATCATTAAGCTTCAAAACTTTGCCTTTCACATGCACACAACCATGCTTGGGCCTCAATAATGGATTCTTTTCCAAGGAATTTTTGTCCTCCAAGATTCTGTACTTCTTTTACAAAACTTCCATATTCATCATAAGTTGTTCTTGCATAACCACTTTAGCTTCTGTTTCTACGGGGTTTCGACCATTAGTCGTGGTGCTACCCCTTCCCTAACCATGTCTTCCTCCTATCCTACTCATTTTCCACTAACTAAATAGTAAGAAAAGAGTTAGACAAGCAGAAAAAATATCTTAGGGAATATGATAAAGCATAAAAATAGATACGAATGAAAATAGATTTAACAAATATGTGTTTTCTTTGGCTGCACTCATTCTAAGGTGTTACTAACCCTATCTCTAATGAATTACTAACCCTAGAATACAACTGATTCTATCTTTGCCGAATCCTTTAATAAGTTATACCCTAGAACTAAGGTCAACCCTCATCTCTGATACCAGATGTGACAACCCACCCAGTTGGCCCTTGGGTTTCGACACTAATACATCCACAGTATTCTTCTATCGACATTCCAAGTGCCGGAAGGACTGATTGTCTCACTATATAAAATAAACATTGCGTTAAAACATCATAATGTACAGCGTATTACATCCGAAACATATCAGAGTTAATACAACCGACAAGATCCAACATTGTACAGAACAACAGGAATAGGAAATAAGTATATAAAGGGAGTAAAGATATAACAACATAATAGAGTCTTCAGAGAGAATCCAAAAAGAACATCCAGCTTCTGCTCTTGCTCTAATCCAAAACCAGCTTCCATGCATGGCTCCCAAATTGGACTTAACTACTAACATGAATACTAGGTTGCCCGTGCGAAAAATAAGGGCACTCGAGTTTGCAAGGGAAAACAAAACTATGGGTCAGTCATGGGACTGGTTTAGAAACCTAAAATAGTTGTGTTTATAACAGTAGCAAGGTAATTCTTAAGACCATGCCACTTGACACGGAACGGGTTTTTCCTTATGAATACCAATGCAGGAAATTTGCAATGCTTTTTATAAAGTGAAGCTATCATAAGACTCGTGTCCCATCACACTATGCAAATGCACACCATTAAGAGAAAGTTTTACCACATGATAACCAAATATTCTTTATAGCCAAAATCATTTAATATTATTGTTAATGTCTATCTTTGAAAACCTTTTCAAATAAATGTATAACTTTTAGCTGACATAGGTACACATGTGTTACGTTTACATATAAAGATTATCACTAAAACCATAAAGGCTTATTTTGGAAGTTGGGTTCCAGCAATGACCAAGGCAAAGAATCTTCCTTAACTGATTCGGGTACACCTTTATTGGGATGTCCTTAGAACTAACATACGATTTCCTTCTCTGTAGTTGCAAATCCGGGCCACATATACCAGGTGTAGTTCGAGTTTCTCCTGAACATAACGTTGCTCGGTCGTAACCAACCATTATCTAAGGCACCACGATCCATCTCCACATAAGTAAATTGCCCCGGCTCCATACCATAACATCACTTTCTCAACTAGAAGGAAATGTTAGTCCTTAACGCTGTGGTACTTTATCTTGTTTCAGCTGATTTCCAGGTTGTGAGGCTTCCAGTCACGTTTCCATAAAAAGCTAGGCTATTTAAGCCATCCTTTTCAATAGCTCAACACTTAGCATGCCACATTGTCAATTCACAACATATAATCAGTATTTATCAATATATAACCCTCTAAGTAGATATATCTCAGAGGAAGGTATTTGTAACAACCCGGAAATTCTGGGCCAATTTAAAATTTTTATTTTGGCAAATTTAATGGATTTTGATTATTTAAAATGAATTATTTTAAATAATAACGACGGAAAATTTATTTTCAACGAAATTAAAACGAATAATTTTAATTTAATTATAAAACGAGCCTGAAATGGCGCGGTAGTTTGAAATTTCGATTTCGAATTTCAAATGAATATACAGAATTCGTTTTAAGTCGGAATTGAGCGAAACAAGAAATATCTAAATCTGTTTGACGATATCTTTCTAACGGATGTAAGAAACTGAGATTTCGCTTTAGAAGTTGAGAGTTACGCCAATTTTAAAATTCAGAAAAGTCGCTGTGGAATTTATATATATTTTAATATATATAAAGGCCCTTGAAAATGAAATTTTTGCAAACGACCTCGGTTATCGACGAAACCACTTTTGATGGATCCGGGATGTCAAATTATTGCTAGGTTTCAAAATTCATAATTTTTGGGATTAATATGTGAGCATGGCGAAGTTAAGCGTGTTTTGTCAGTTTCAGTCAATTTGGATCGACCAGAAAATGGCCATTTTTCAAACGATCTCAGAATTTGACGAAATTGGTTTTGTTAGGACCGTATCGTCAATACGAAGCTAGAAATAATTTTTCTGTAATTTTTAGAGTTCGTATGTGGCCTCGGTAATTTGAAATATACATTCAAATTGAATATATTTTAAATTGAACAGAAACCGATCTTAACGGTCGAATTGGGCTGCGAAACATATCCCATTGTGTTCGAAATGGGGGTATTTAGCTAGGGCGATAGTCGTTGGGTTCGGATTGGTGTTCGTATTAATAAACAAGTAAAGTTGGAATTTATTTATTTAAATAATAATATAATTTCATATAAATATCCCCAAAAATCCACCCTAACCCTAATTTTGAAATTAGTCGCCGTCATCCACTTTCAAGGGCCGATTTCTGGTGATTTTTGCTCCTCCGATCTCCTCATCAACAAGCCTATTCGATCTTCTTCCAAAGGAAAGCCTCTTCATCTCACCGAGGCCCTTCTAACCAACGGTGGAGATGGGTTCGTTCATCACGAAATGGCCGAATTTTGCTCAGAAACTCGGGCCGGTTGACCATGTTCCTTGCGTTGGTGGAGCCCTTGAGGTCTATGGTTTTGGGGGCGTTGGGAAGGTGACGTGTAGGGGAGTGGGGTGGTGCCCGGCGATTGGTCTCCGGCGATCCCCTGGTGGCGCGGTAAGGGTTTGACGATGGTGAAGACCATCGTGTCTTCTTTGGAAGTAATACGTGATTAGGAATGGGGAGGATAGCTGAACAGGTGGATTAGGAATTAATTAAATTAATTAATTAAGTGGTTTATTAATGTGATAAATGTTTAAGCAGTCATATTTTCTTCATACGGTATCAGAATTGCACGATTCAAAGTGCGTTGGAACCGTCTTGAAGAACACTACAACATGGCACTGATTGGGACTGAATAGAGATGATCAGAATTTCAGGCAGATTCAAATTCAAACAAAATGAAAATTTAGATAAAACAGACGGAGTGGATCCCACTGCGAGAATTATCTCACTTTAAATTTTCTATTCAGTTATTTATATTATAAATGCATATCTGAACTGCTCCCCGTCGTCCACAGACCATGGACGACTTGTTTGATTGTATCTTGTGTGAAAATTGATCGTGATATGAAATGAATTATATATATTAGGAGTGTATGAAATATGTATACGATGTGAAATAAATAAATATATATATATATATGAAAAGTGAAAATATTATATATAGTGAAAGTGAAAATATTGTATATATTAAAAGTGAAAATATCGTATATATTGAAAGTGAAAATATCGTATATATTGAAAAGTGAAAATATCGTATATATTGAAAGTGAAAATTATATATATGAAATGTGAAAACGATATATATATGAAATGAAAACGATATATATATGAAAATTGAAAACGATATATATATGAAATGAAAACAATATATATATGAAATGTGAAAACGATATATATATATATATATATATGAAACGAAAACAATATATATATATATATATGAAATGTGAAAATGGTTTGATTGTTAAAATATAATTTTTAACATATATATACACTGTATAAAATTGTCGTGTATATGGAATATTCAGTTTTGATTAGAAATTGAATATGAAGTTGAAATTGTTTTGAAAACGAATTTAAAACGATTTATAAAATACATTTTAAAAGGAAATCGACGAAATATATATTATATATATATTATATATATAATATAATGGCCTGAATAGAACGCGCCGCGCTGCAGAAGTTCGTGAATTTCGACCATTGACTTCGAACAGACATTACGGGAGATCCGACCGTCGGATTCTCCTAAAACCGGAACCTTGGGTTCGTATCGAAAAGAGCTTTCTAACGAATATTAGAAATTAGAAATCTAACGGTTGGATTTGGAATTATGTCCAAATCAAATTTGGAAAAGGTCGCTGTAAGTGCAGTTCGATGACCGTTTATGAAAATCGACTATACGGGCCTTGATAAAATAAATAAGAATATCGATAATTTGTGTAAAATAATAATAAATGATTTAGAAAGAATTGGGATGAAAAATTCCATATTTGAAAAGATAAAAATAGATTTTTATCGAAATGAACTAGTTATTAACTAGAAAAATAATCCAATGGTTATAAATAAATAAATTAGATTCGGGGTTTGTTGTGAACTGTGTTTAAATGGCATTAGTTCTTTAACCCGCGTAAAAGCATGATTAATTTCCAAAAAGTAGAACACTCAATATGGTAAGATTTTAGAGATGAAACCAATTGGGGTTTGAATAAATCTTTAATTAGAGCGGTGATTAAATTTACCAAAACACGTGATGTGATTAAACCAAATTTACAAAGTTGATATTGATTGTGGTTGATTGATTGTTTGGATGGTGCTCGACCAGTTTATGAGCAGAATATGCTTTTACATCTTGCATTGGGTTGGGTAAAGATATCTGTGTGCTAACACCTTGTGAAACACTTCACGATTTGACGATAAGGTGTTTAGCGATGTGGGTTCATTTCAAATTTAATGAATGATTGTGAAATGTTATATATATTTTTCTTAAGTGAAAAGAAATGTATTCCTGATTTTGGACAGGGGATGTTTTATAAAAATGTTTTATAAAACAGAAAGAATTTCTAGGGCTAAAACCCGATGATTTCTAAAATGATTTAGAAATGTATTATATGTTACATTGTGGTTCATCGCATATTCGATTAGTTGCTATAAATGATGTATCTGTTTGGTGTCGGAGAATTTATTCTCTTGCTTAACACCCTTCTTTGAGACGTACGAGCTCAAAGGTTATGTGATTAATAGTGACTGATCATATGTGTGAATTACTGATGTAAAGTACTATATTTTGAAAGTACTTGTGATTATTATGTTGTGAAATATTTTCCCTACTTCGGGATATGAAATGATTTAGTATGTGGCTAAAGAGTCGGGTGACCCTAAGACTAAAAGTATGGGTGAGAGGTCGATGTAGCCTACCCCTATGTGGGGTAGGTGCATCGTTGGTGTAGCCTACTCCTATGTGGGGTAGGTGCACATTTATATATCGAGTTGCGAGGTGCGTACCCTATGCCTTGTCGATGGGGAGCACGATATTTGGTTGCATACTTGTTTGTATGCATTGTTATGTTTTGGAATTCATATTTCCAAACGATTTGATTTGAGATCCCGAAGTGAAATCTACTTTGATATAGAAAGTTAGATATGTATTTCAAATGATTTGAAATAAGAAATTGGGAAAAAATCCAAAGGAATAATTTTTGTAAATTGAATTGGATTTGGAAAATCTAAGTGTAGTGATTAATCTAAGTGGGTAGATTGGGATATTGCGTGTTGATTGATGCATAGTAGATCCATATATCTATATTGATTGTTATTTATACACTAGCATTCATCGGGGTAAACCCGTTCTGCGTTAGCGGCGTGGTACCGTGATATGCCATATTATTAAATAAGTTAATTATAACTGTTTAGAGTTTCTCACACCAGTCCCGTGACTGACCTGTAGTTTGCTTTTCCCTTGCGAACTCGTGTGCCCCTATTTTCCACACGGGCAGTCGAGTAGTTTTATTTTGCAGATATATTTAGCAGGATTCTGGATTGAAGCTTTAAGCTATGTCCAGGCATTTACAGTCTTCCGCTGTGTTATTTTATTTGTTTCCGCTGTATTGTATTACATTTATTGTAAATTAATCTTTCGCTGTATTATATTTTGATATACTCTGATATATTCTGTACTCTGATGTAACATTACTATGATGTTTATAAAATTCTTCTGTTATTTGTTCTAATGTGTTGTATACCCAGAGTTAGCGTATGCGGAATTCGAACGGTCTTGGTCGATTTAGCGATCGATTAGGTCCGGGCGAAATCCTTGTCGTTACAGTATTAAGCTAAGAGGATAGATCGTCTACCACCTAGCTGATATATCATTAGTAGAAACCAAATTATTATGCCATAAGGTACAATGTCAGATGTGCATCCATTTACAAGTTCATTCTGGGTTTTGAACGAAACCGAAGGCATTTTGTTCCACGACCCCTCCTGGGTGCGAAAGCCCTTGCAATCCAAATCGCTCCAAGTACGGTCAGATTGTTGCTATTTAGATTTCATAATGGGAGCTACCCAGAGACATCAACAAGCAAACCCTCCAATGTGAAGGGTATCGGTCTTCCACCCTTCCTTAATATCCTTGATTACTCCATCTCATCATAAATTATTCGAAATGGGTTGAACTCGGTCTTTTCAAAATAATAAGCATCAAAACAAAATCCCTTCGGATTATTGAATCCCCAATTAAGTCTCCTTTAATTGGAACGTGTTTCATAAGGTTATACCTCATTCTTATACTTGGTTAAGCCGTTAGACTTCCAAAATCATCCTAAAATTATTTTATTAACCATATAAAAAGTTTTACCAATATTTAGATTCAATTCGGAAACTTAAAACCATTAACTCAAAACGTTACTTAAAACCAATACAAAAGGCATTGCAAAATGGCCTATTTTTGGTCAACATGTTTTTTATTAATCAAAAACTTATATATTTGGTTCGAAACTATTTTAAATCATTTGTTATAATTTATGATTATTTTTTATTATTTTTAAATATTTTTATTTGTCCTTTATAAGGAAATCTGATTTTGATACTTAAACTAAAAAAATAGGACTTTTCTGGAAAATTTATTTGGACTTAATTAAAGATATAGCTATTGGATCTTAAAACTTTTCTTTTCTTTGAATTTTTTTTATTTCAAACCCAACGTTTTTCGTTTTGGGAAAATCCAATTGTTGGATCTCCCGATACGTCAATTTGAAGTTAATGAACGAAATTCGCGAACTACCACTACGCGACTAGTCCTATTAAGACCAAACTTCGACTTATGTTCAAAATCAAGTCAAATTTCCTTTAAAATAATTTATTAATTATATAAAACATATATAATGACTCTTGGAAATGATACTTCTAATATTTAACTTGAAATTCAAATGTTCCGTTATTTGAATATTATAATATTTTTTAAATAGCTAAAATAATATTATTTTTCAAACTTTATCTTTTGATACTCAACCTTTGTTGGAGTCAAATTAAATAATATATAAGACTAATGGAACAATAAATTTGATATTTGGACTTTATTTATATAGCAAAAAAACTTCACTTTTCTATTTAAATGAAATCGATTTATTTCTGATTTTTAAACTTTAACATGCCCTAACTTCCCTTAAATTTACCAAATAAATTTCTTTCTTATACAAAATTTTATTGTAATGGCTTTAATTTCATTTCTATAAAATGTCAGATGTCAAATTAAAATTTTTATTTTTCACTTATTATTTGAATGAATAAAATATTCAATAAATTACTTCATTTAATGGAGACTTAACCATTAACCCGATAATCCAACCTTTTGGGTATAATTATTCATAGTAACATATGTCACATCATAAACAACCATTATAACATCAATCAACAACTAAATAAGGTGTCATTAACTTAGCAAGGTAATATCCAATAACCCATTACTATTTGCTATAGTATTCAACAACCCAATAAGGTTCATATCCACAACCAACATCCAATATCCACACAATTATCATCATAGGGTGTTATCTAATTAAGTATCCATATAATTATCACTTAAAAGATCATATCTTTACTTCATTAATTATCGTTAATTCCTAACATGATTTAATATTAACAACCATATAACATCCAATAACTAAATAAGGTTTATATCAACAAACATACATTACTTAGTCCTTTACATGCATAATTTCTTACCAAATTGTCCGCTCCTTTATGACTTTAAACATATGACTCCTCTTTAATCCAGTTCCAATCTAGTAGCCTTCTGACGTCACTATGAATTATCAAACTCCGATCATATAAAATTTCGATGCGTATGGATTTTTCAAAAATATAGATTGAATATATATGGGTATATATTGAATTTAAGAGGCTAAATGTAGGATCTTTGAGTTTGAGAGGCTCGACCAAGCTAGGTGAGATCAACGTGGGGGCTGTAGGCAGCCGTGGGGTTGGTTGAAGGGGCGATGGTGGTCGGGTTTGGGAAGAAAGGAGGTAAAGTAGGGAGATTTTTGGTTTTTAAGGCGTGTGAGGTGTTTTGAGGTGAGGGAGGGCCATAGCTTGAAGGACGAGTGGTACACCGGCAGTGGATGGCCAGGGGAGGGGGCGTACAGTGATGGCTGCGGTGGTGTGGGCGTAGACTATGAGGGTGAGAGAAAAATGGGGAGAAAAGGGAGAAAATGAAGAAGGAAAAAAGGGAGGGAAATGAAAGTGAATATGGCCTCATATTTATACGCACACACTAGGGTCCTAAGTGCAAAAGTGCCTTGGCTAGGTGTAAGCACAAGAGGAGAATGTGTGGTAGCCAAGTAAGGGAGTTTTGATTAATTATCCAACCAAGGTTCTAAGTGAAAAAATTCATGCCTTATATTTTGTGCCAAACTTAAACATCATCATGCAACATGACATCATGGAGTGATATGGATTCCACTAACCTCTCTTTGAATTTTTCGTTAAGTGTATATACATATATGTTCATTTTTTGGCATATATGTATATTTATTAAAATCAAAATAAGGTTGTAGACACTTAACAAATATCATGATTCTATTACTTAAAAAAATAATATTTTCTCATTATATTTTATATTCAAATTATTTATATAAAAATCAATTATATATATATATTAAAACTCTTTTTTTATTTACCAAATTACGGGCCAATACATAAGCTGGGTAGAGCTAGTGAATTTGCTCACTTTAATCGTTTATCGTTGAATAACGATAAACTACCGATTAATCCAGTCAGGCATTTTATTTCATCATAAATTCTCACTAGCACCAAATCACTCCAAACTAGTTTCATTGCGTAGCCTGCGTCCATATGATCCCAACGGATCTTGTTTCGTTGAATTCTAAAAACATGTGAGATAGTTGTCAATTTTACAATTTATTATACACATAATAGCCATAAACTTAATAATTAATTAAACAATTATAAACCTTATTCATTTTTTTAACATAACAACTCGCTTATTACCTTTCTTCCTTTTCTAAAGGCATCGAACCCGTTCACAATAATGGCCATTGCAGCATTATTTAAATCCCAACATCTCCTCTTTCTCCCCATTAATTTTCAAACTAAAATCGTCATAATCTTTCTCTTCCCAAGCTCTACACAACCAACACCTTTCATCCAACTCGAACGATACCGAGAAAATCCCATTCACAGCCAACCCATACTACTACGGTAGACCAGCAATTTTTTTAATATCGAATCCATCCAAATTTTGCATACAAGCCTTGAATCAACTCGCGAATCCATTCACAATACTCAAAACATGTATTGATGCTTCAATAATACAAAAATCCAAGCCATATGATCCCTCAAAATGCACGCTGTAATTTTTGTGCAAACAAAAATGCATTCAAACCTTGCAAAATGTATATGAGGTTGAAGATGATCTCTCTAGGAATCTGAATATATATAAATATTGTGGTTTATGGATTTTTCTTTGGATTGAATTCATTTTTTAAAAATTCATGATGTAAAAATAAAAATTAGTGGTGGCCATGAACTAGTGTTGATCTAAGAAAGAATTAGGGTTATGAGGGCTAGGGTAGTGGTATATTTATAGAGTAGTTTATTATTACTTTTATTTGGATTTATATTCAGTTTTATTCAATTGACATTTATGTTCATCGTTTATAAATTTGTATGATCACATACGATATCCAATTTCGATGAAAATGGACATAAAGCTATAGTCTGACTTTACGGACCCAATGAAACTTATTTCATCGAAATTCGAGCCCATTTGCACAAACATCATTGTTTTAAATTCAAATTATTAATCAATTCACATTTTAAGTTCGACGGTCACAAAACAACTCCGATTTGGGTGAAATTTTAAATCTGGCAATAATTAATCATTACGGATTTAATAAAATTCGTTTAGTTTCATCGAAAATGGAGGTTGTTTAAAAATTATCTATTTTCAAGGCTTAAATAAAACCAATAAAATATTAATTAATTCCAAACAATTCAATTTAATAATAATAAATCAATATTATCCTGTATATCCAAAATAGATTATCTATATCCCCAAAACAAACATACTTGGATTTATAACTCGATACTTCAAAATTCAAGTTAAATCGATATTTAATTTATATAAAAATCGTTTTACAATATAAATAAATCCTTATGATTTATAAACGATTCTATAGCGACAATCTGGAAATTTGATTTGGGCATAACTAAAAATATATAATGCGAAATAATGATTTTTCACTTTCATTTGAAAACTATAGTCCAATAGATTCGAATGTCTCTTGTTTCAAAGAATTCCAAATAATAACGAATCACATATATTTAATTGAAGTTCAAATCATCTAATTACGAACTATTGCACCGCTTAAGCTCGTTTTTAATTATATTGTAACTAACACATTCAAACTTCATTTTATTTAATAAATTTGTTAATGTAATTCAAATTAAACTTAATTTAATTTTTAAAATGACCTAATTCATATTATATCTCAAATCCACCACACTTCCATTTATTTCAGATTTGAATTAACTATTTCACTATTCATATTAATTAAATATTCAAATTTGTTGAACTGAAGTCATTTAAGTTTCCGAGTCAACTTTAAATAACTAAATAAACTAATTATTCAATCATCGAATATTCATTTCGTAACATTCCTTCCCCTTAAAAGAATTTCGTCCTCGAAATTACTATGTAGTATAGATGTTACAACTCTTCCAACTTCTTTCAACCCATTTAGTTGAGATCTTACACTTTATATCTGCTCAACTCAGTTCTTTACAGAACTTTTAATTCTTACGCCCATACTCCAATTTCCACGATTCATCTCAATTGACTTGTCCACCATTTTTGATAATCCATCGTCGCATCGTTATCTTCAATCCATATGCTCTCCTGCATATTTCTACATCTATTCAAATTGATTATAAAATAAATTTATCAACTCCATTATTTACTCTAAATTTTATTAATGACGTATGGTTTTCTAATCTCTTATACAATCGATAAATCGATTTCCAATGTTCAGAATTTTCTTAGAAATTTTTTAACTCTTTAAATTTTTGGAAAATTTCGCCATTGTCTCCTTTGCATGACTCAGTTGGTAGAAATACAACTCTCCTCTCTATGCCCTTTGTGTTTAAAAAGAAAATTACAAAGCCAAGCGGCTTGCCCAATAGACTCATAAATTTCATACTGAATCAAATATGTACCTTTTTTCGAGCATACCGTTTATTTTTTCTCCATCCACTTCATTCCATACCTATTAACATATATTCATCCATTTCCAATTTATTCCAAATCAATCCAACTTTTAGTTTATTATTCACTAATCAACTTCCTGCTTAGTTCACTTCCATTTAATAATTCAAACCTGACTTTAATTTCAAAAATCAATCCACTTATTCTGGTTGAGTTCAAATTTTATTCCAATAAATAACAACATCAAATATATACTCAGCTTGCTTATACATAAATCGAATTCATTTTAATAACTCGAATCTCAAATATTTCTCTTTTCCATCATATTCAGTTTCATTCCAGATTATGTCTAATTCAATCCAATTTCATTTAACTTAGCTTAAGTTAAATCTCAACCCATTTAACTTCATAATTTAAATTTAGATTTAAATTTCAGAATTCAAATTCCTAGGATTTATTTCAAATCAGTTTGAAACCATATATATTTATACATATACATAACCATAGCAATTCAAACCTTTTGAATTCGCAAAGCAACTTGTTATCTCAAACAAATTTTCATTAGCAATCTTACTATGGTCGCAATCGTCATTTAGAAACTTGAAAGTGAATAACGATGATGTGGCCATCCATATCGAAAATATTTTCCACAAATAAAGTGATTTCGATGCTTTATCAATCAATTTAAAACAATTTTTATTCAAATCTTTTCTAAATATACTCCTATGACATTTTCAAAACACTTAAAAACATTTTTTTCTAACATTCCGAGGTCTAAATTCCATATTCTGATTCGAACTTAGTCTTAGTTGATCTCCATTGTATATTTTATTTATATGCAAATTATATTTTGTTATATATAACCGTTTCCGTATTATAATCTTATTTGATTATAATAATAACAATCAATCATATCAATAATTTCGAAAAATTATTTTTTTATATTAAAATAATTTTAGGTAAAATTATTTCATTTACCTACATAAAAAATAATATTATGCTGATTTGCCTCATTCAAGTGTTGAAAAATACATATCGACCACGTCATCTAAACGCATCGACTTGGAATTTATATACCACTCAGCTAAATTAACACAATATAAAACCATTTTTGCAACACTAACAAGTACGCTCTCTCATGTATACACTCAAACTCAATCTATGGTATTACGAACCCCATCTCAATTGAGTTTAACCACAGAGCAAGGTTACTACTCAACCTTTAGCTTTGATACCAAACGTAGCGACCTAAATTTCGGTACCCTTTGAGTTCACCAAATACAACATAAGTCCAACCCAAAGTGCAATAGAGACTCAAATGCCAAAAAATGAATTTAGAGGGTGAGAATAGATAAGGAAGAAAAGAGTAGAATAAGAGTAAGAGTAGCACAAAGACCACAAAATCAGAGCAGACATAAATCTCATAGCGGAACAAATAAAATATATTATATAACATAACTTTTGAAATAGAAATCTGTAACTGTATACCATATCATCATTATAGTACAACACATACAGTATAGCAAAAATAAAATTTAGATATTTAACGCTGAAGCCTCCCGCACCAAGCTCCTCCAAGTGCATCTGTAAAATTACGACTACTTGATTGCTCGTACAAATTCGGGCACCCAAGAGTTTAGGGTAAAACAAAACAAAAATAAACTCCGGGTCAGTCATCAGACTGGTGTGAATAAACTCCAACCACTTGGTTTACTTTTAAAGATCCTTTTTAAAGAAAAGATAATTGTAAGACCGATTCACTCATAAATACGAATGGCATTTATCTTAATATCGGTCCAAACCATTCTTTGTATCAAAACTATTCTAATATTATAATAGTGTCTAGATCCACTAAATAGAAATCTAGCAAAACATTTGCATCTCACGCTCCACATACATAGCATATAATCAAAAACCGCAGATGCTTATTAGTTAATGGATTCCCACCTATTACAAGATATGGAACCACCTTCCAATTGTGTATGTGTAACAACCCGAATTCCGACAGATCGAACTTTTTTTTAATTCTAATCAATCGAAACTCATGTTGGTTTTCTTTGGTATGCTACAGAAAAGACAGAGACATAAAATATGTCAGAGCTCAGAAAATATCTCACAGCGGAATGGACAAAATATAATATACTCAAAGTATAGCCTTACCGTATTAATAATACTTCCTAACCAGTATCCAAAGCTATCATGTCTCTGCCACAAATCTAACCTGGTAGTATGTTATGAGGAGGGGGGTCAGGACACAAGTTTTTGTAACACTCCTAAGTCCCACATCGTAGAAACCTGTGTGAATTGGGTACTTATATAGTAGAGCCCATCTCTTACTAACGCCGAGGCCTTTTGAGGAACAAAACGCCACACCTATACGGTGGCTAAGCTGGGGACAATATCTTGTGTGAATGGAGGTGCGGGTTGTTACAGTGGTATCAGAGCCAATACCCAGCCGGAATTGTGGCTCCTGTGTGGACCATGGCGCCTAGGTGAGGTGTTTGTGAGTCAACAAGGACGTTGGGCTCTGTAGGAGGGGAGAATGTAACACCCTTAAGTCCCACATCGTAGAAACCTGTGTGAATTGGGTACTTATATAGTAGAGACCATCTCTTACTAACGCCGAGGCCTTTTGAGGAACAAAACCCCACACCTATACGGTGGCTAAGCTGGGGACAATATCTTGTGTGTACGGAGGTGCGGGTTGTTACAGTTTTAGTGACCGGATTTAAATTTTACACTTTGGATAACACTACATATACTGTTCAATCATATTTTCTTATCTATTAGGTTACTTGGGTTAACAACACTCAAGGCTTAAACACACGTCGCACCCATTTACTTCCCAGTGGATTAACCTGATACAGTATATATGCAGATATCCCCAATATTAAGGTACACCCCTCCCTCAACTAGTAAAGACTACAAGAGCTAAGCCACATGCCCCTAACAACAAACAATTGAAACATCCAATTGGCATCTCCTCTCAACCACCATACCTCGATAGTGAAAGGTGAATGGTTTATTTGGTTTAGCTCTAGCATTTTCGCATCCCACTGGTTGCCGATGATGGGTATCCGACAATCTATTATCCTTGTTGGTTGTGAGCCTCCTCCTCCCCGTAGAGGCAACCGCCAAATTACCCTGGTGCCACCTCGTCACAGCATTCTGACTGCAAAGCTACTTTTGCGGTCAAGGCCAATCCACCTAGTAGTTACACGCAGACCCAACCTTTTCGAGCACAGCCCAAATATCTACCACCACACAGAGGACTAAAAGGAGCACCATATGTATCTCAGGAAGTCGTGTGTTTCACCTTCTAGTTCTTCGGAGCTGACAGAATAATCAGATGAATGTGTGCTCCCCTCGTGCCTTATAACACTATGATGATCTACCCCGTTGGGTTATTCACCCTCAAACGTACGGACTAGTCCAAGCGCCTCACGTTAATATGTTATTAGACCCTATGTCTAAACATTCTTTTACGCGCTTGCTTTACCTTATCATGTTTCCATTTAACTTGGTTATCTTAACTTTTTAGTCAGGTTACCAAGTTCTTCCTAGCCCCTTATATCTCTGAGGAATAGGCCCCTCTTGCTTATTAATTTCAGTTATATAACTTAACCCATTTAAGTTTATTAATAAGCCCACAACATGTTATTCTGTAGATTGTGATCCAAGGTCTGTAATCCACAATCCCTTTATATTCTTGTTTGATTCAAGGTTACAATAACATGTTCTACTTAATATGTAATTAAGTGTATCTTAATTCATATGTTTTCTGTTTAACATGTCACTTAACATTTATGATTAAATATAACTTACCTCATTTCCTGAGTTGCCTCATTCTTTCTTATTTAATCATAATTCCTCTTATGTTGTCATTACAACTTAACGTTGTTTCCTTATTAACTTAGTTCTTTTAACTAAGGTTCACTAATAAATCTCCTCTTCCCATAAATATAACTTATGTTGTCCTCATCCGTAGATTTTAGATTACCATTCTTACAAATAACTTAATTTAAAGTTAAGTATAGTTTATCCCATAACAATAGTTATTCCGATTTCCTTACTATTATATTATAACCTTAGTTATAATTCCCACTTGTCTCCAGGACAAATCTTAACATAACATTCTTATCAGCATATTTCAGACTTCCAAGTTTTCAAATTACTTAATTTATAATTAAATACAACTTGTTTCATTTCATAAGTTTCCCCCCTTTTCTCAACTGGTTTCAGGTTTTCCCCATTTACTGATTACTTAATTTACAATTAAGTGTCACTTATCTCATTTCACCGGTTATCTCGTTTCTGTACTAGTTTATTATAACCTAAGTTATAATCTTCACTTGTCCCTAGGACAAGTCTACCTATTATACAACATTCTCATTAACATAATTTATTTATAATAGATTATTATCATTCCTCGCTCATTCCCATTTTCTTTTACCGTTGTATCATTCTTTCAATTCCATTCATTCCCATTAATTACAACTAATGTTATTTATCATTCCTTCTATATATATATATATATATATGTATTTATTTATGCATTAGACCTCTCACATTAAGCCTACACTTGTGAATGCTGGATTTGTCGGGCGGTTCTGGGCAGACTTCTTCCACATGTCGACATAACCTCGTGTCTTAGCATCGTTACATGTTCTAATTGTACACTTAGACCCCTCACATTAGATTCACCACTTGTGGATGCTAGATATGCTGGGCGGTTCCGGGAAGACTTCTACCACAAGTGTAATCTAACCTCGTGTCTAAGAGCAGTTACAGTTTCTTATTTACTGTAAATCTTTTATATAATCTAGGCGTGTCTATTTCATTCAAATTTCCACTATAATTTATAATTTACAGGTCATCATATTATGTCTGTTCTATGTTATATGTTCTTTCTTACATATAATCAATTCTATTCTATCATGTAATCAATTAAACAGATAATTGTTCAAATTTAACAATAACTTGTGATCGCTAAATCATGTAATTTTTCTAACTTAACATGTAATTTTCTCAATTTCTATTGTTAACGGTCCAGGTGCATAAATGTTACAAATAACATGCAATTGAAACAACAGTAATTGCTACGCATGTTTTGGAAAATTTCCCAACATAATATCTTTAGCATGTTAATATTCTAACATGTCATATTCATCAACTTAATCCTTTCTAACGTGTGTTTAAACATTTCAACGTATCATATATAAACATGTCATAACAACAATTCAATACTTTTAATTATTTTAGCAAATTCACATTATACGATAACGGGAATGTTTAAACGATAATATATCATTACCAAAAATGATATAATTATAGAAGAAAGCCGACTTTTATCTTTTTGTAGAGTTGGAGGTCGGTTATAAATCTTGATTCTTTGTTAGTCTAGATTCCAGCAGCATCTCCTTATTTTATTTTTTAACTTAGAATGTCATGGAGGCAGAGAAAGAGATGAAGAATTATGTGTGGATAAAATGAGAGAGAGAGAAAGCCCCTTTTATAGACTAACAGAGCCAATTCTTAACCGTTAGATATTAGGTTTTTCAATCTAACCGTAGATGAAATGCTGAGTCAACTGCGAATAAAGCCCATTTTGCATTCCATACTTTATTTTATGCTGCCTATACATATATAATTTTAATGTTTTGCATCTTTTAATAGCCTTCTTATTTTTCTCCCTTTTTAAATTAATTGTGTCTAT
Organism: Allium sativum; assembly: GCA_030737875.1. Taxonomy (NCBI): domain Eukaryota; kingdom Viridiplantae; phylum Streptophyta; class Magnoliopsida; order Asparagales; family Amaryllidaceae; genus Allium; species Allium sativum. Next base: position 1,054,666,330 of record CM060922.1, read on the forward strand.
CCTCCTTCTTTAATTAATTGCATATTTTCATGCGTGTATATCCTTGTCATTAATTGGAATTATCTTCATATATAAGACATCCTTATGTGTATACATAGCCTCCTTATGTGCATAACCTTTATTTTATTCCAAATTTTACCTCTCTTAATTAATTAATCCATGACTTATTCCTTCTTAAACTCTTCTCATTAATGACTCAATTTACCATTTTTAACGCATTTCTTTCAAATATTACTGTGTGTTGTTCACACATTAACCTTCCCTTTCCATGCATTTATCTTGCATGGCGTTTCTTTTCTTATTAACGCTTGCATTGATTGCTCTTTTTAATATGAAAAATGTTTTTCTTTTCAATACCTTACATATATACTTGTGCGTTCCTTCTTACGCCATTACTTCACATTTTTATTGCATGCTTTTTCAAATGTACCTTTTTTATTAAATGCGTTAACTTATAATACTTCCTCTGTTTATTCCTTATTGCATTTATTAGTGTGCGTTACCTTCCTCTATGTTATACATGCATATATATATATATATGTGTGTGTGTGTGTGTGTGTGTGTGTGTGTGTGTGTGTGTGTGAGTGAGTGTGTGTGTGTGCGTGTGTGTGTATATATATGTTCCATTTTAACGCTCACATGAAATTAACCATTTCTTTATAATGTCATTGCATTAATTAGTATCTACACTACCTCTTTTAATTACATGTACTTTCTTACGTTTCTTAATGCATTAAAAATTGTACTAATTTTCCTCCTCTTCAGTGTATGAATATATTTAAATTATACATTACCATTATTTTTCCTTTATTTATGTTCATGAATATACACATATTTGTATGTTCAGTTGACCCTCTCTAGAACAAAGATAAAAATTATGTCACCGCTGGGGTTCGAACCCACGACCTCTATGTTACATATCCAATGCCCCAACCAACTAAGCTATGACGTCTTTTGTTAATAAGTTTAGGAATAATGGTACTCATTGTTCTTCTTCTTTACCTTATTTTCATGTTTTGCTGCAATGCTTCATTTCAAGGTATCTCTTACATATTAAATCGGTTTTCTGCAATCCATAGGTCTAAATTGTCCAGAAAATCTGAACCAATTTAAAATTTTTACTTTGGCAATTTTAATGAATTCTGGATATTTAGTATGAATTATTTTAAATAATACCGACGAGAAATTTATTTTGAATAGAATTATAACGTATATATTTATTTGAATCGACGTTAGAAAATAAATATTTATTTTTAAATATAAAAGAAATTGAAAATGGCGCGGTAGTTTGAAAATTCGATTTCAAATTTCAAATGAATGAACATGATTTAAAATAAACCAGAATTTAGTGAAACCAGAATCATTTGAATCTATTAGAGAATATCATTCCAACGAATCCAAAAAATTGAACTTTCATAGAGGGAATCAAAAGTAATGGATATTGAAAATTCAGAATAGTCGCTATGAAAATATTGCCCGTAGAAAATAGCCCTTTTGCAAACGACCTCCGTTTTCGACGAAACTACTTTTGTTGGATCCGGGATGTCGAATTATTGTTGGATTCCAAAATTCATAATTTTTTGGATTAATATGTGAGCGTGGCAAAGTGAAACGTGTTTTGACAGTTTCAGTCAATTTGGATCGACCAGAAAATAGCCATTTTTCAAACAGTCTCCAAATTTGACAGAATTAGTTTTGTTAGAACCACATCGGCAATATGAAGCTAGAAAATATTTTTCGAGAATTTTTGGGGCCCGTATGCGGTCCCGGTAAATTGAAATGTGCGTTCAAATTCAATATATAGATTTATATTTTGATTTTGATGGAAACTGATCATAACAGCCGAACTGGCTTGCGAAACATAGCCCATTGTGTTCGGAATGTGGGTAATTAGTTAGGGCCAATAGTCGTTGGGTCTCGTTTTGAGATCGAATGAAAAAGTTACTATATAGAGATTAATAAATAAATAAAAATATATATATATTATATACCCTCACCATTCCCTCCTCTCTCTCCTCTATGTCAAACCTAATTCAGTTAGAATTAAATAAAATAAAAAAATAAATGCGGTCGAGGATCGCTGGAACCGCACCATCGCCCTTGGTGTCTGACGCCATCGCCCTCCCCATGACTAGAGCCTTCTAGTCTTCCCTCTCTTCTTCCTCCGTTCAAATCCGCACCGCAATTCCCTTGCAGCCGCCAGTCCTCCACCAAACCACCGCCACCACCTCGGTTTGACCACCGCACCCCCTGACGCCTCCCACAACCCCTACGCCCGCCTCTCTCTGCCTACAGCAAGCTTCATCCTCCGCCGAACGTGAACAGTGAGTTTTTTAATTACTACCCTTTTATGTAATTATTAATTTATTATGTAAAATCAGAAGTTATTTATATAAGTAAAATCTGAAATATTTTTATATAAGAAAAGATTAGAGTTTTAAATAGAAAAGGTTATTTTTTTTATTTGAGGTTAAAGATTAGATTTTTATTTTAAACAAAGATTAGTTTTTTTATTTTAAATAAAGCTATGATTTTTATCGATATAAAAATAGGATTTTTAACAATATAGAAAGTTATGGTTTTTGAAGAGACAAAGATCATATTTTTGTTTATAGAAAAGATTAGATCTTTGATTTAGATTTGATTTTTATTTCTATAAAGACGAGATATTTAAAAGTCTAAAGATAAGATTTTTATTCATATAAAAATATGATTTTAGTCAAGGAAAAATACATTTTTTACATATTATGATATATGTTATAAAAATTAGTTTTTTATAACTAGAAAAGATTAGATTTTTTAAATCAATAAAGTTGATATTTTTAAAGGCAAAAAGATTTGATCTTTAACATGAAAAGATTTTAAAAAAATTATACGATAAAGATTTTATTTTTATACATGAAGGGATATAATAAAAATGAGTTTTTAATTACGAAGTTAGCAAATAAAAATATAATTTTTATAGCGATGAAATAAAAACATAATTTTTATAGCGATGAAATAAAAATATAATTTTTATAATGATGAAATAAAAATATAATTTTTATAGCATTGAAATAAAAAGGTGATTTTTACTATGAACAGCGTGAAAAGGATTGTGTTGGAAATGCGGGTAAATCTGAAATTCAGAAATGAAATGGAGGAGTGTAACCGCAAGGTGAGAACTTCTCACTTTAATTTTATTTCTAGTTAATATATACTAGGATGCAGACGGTGCTTAGCAGCACCCGACAACCGTCGTCCACAGACCATGGATGACTTGTTTGTTTGATTGATTGTGTGTTGTGGAATGGAATAAAATATTTTATAGTTAAAAATATAATTTTTAACGCGTATATGAATGAAATATTCATAAACAAGTTGGACGATTTGTTTATGTACACACATTTGACTGATATTGATTGGGAGGATAAATTTTACACATCGCCCAACTGCACAAACAAAATTAATTATTTGTTGATTGAAACCCCACACGAGTATTGGGATGATATATGACATACCCTAGTCCCAATAATTAGCTGGATGTCAATCGATTGGTTGACAGACTATTATAAGCGTTAAATATTCATATTTGATGCTTGTACAGTGTAGAATGCACTTTGGATGATGGTTGACTGTGTTTGATTATTATTGTATACATGTATTGTATGAAATCCATCTAATCGACATTATATGGTAATTGACTGTGTCTGATTCCAGTTCAGAAAGAATGAATATTTTAAAATAACAAATATTTTAAAATAATATTCTGTAATGGATCAAAATATGATTTTGATGTTTGATTTGGAATGGACACGAATATATTTAAAAATATATAAATCCGTGCTGATTAGATTAACACCATTTTGACATGAGCGATATTTATATCGATTTTATTCATTTTTATAATGAATATTCAAAAGGAATGATTTCAAAATATAATATTTTGAAAATATTATCATTTATATATCGATGATATGGAATATTCAACTTTGATTTGAAATTGAATATGAAGTTGAAATCGTTTTGAAAATGAATTTAAAATGATTTATAAAATATGTTTTAAAAGGAAATCAAAGAAATATATATATATATATATTATATATATTATATATATACAATGGCCTGAACAGAAGCGGTAGTTCGTGAATTTCAACCATTGACTTCGAACAGACATTACGGGTGATCCGACCGTCGGATTCTCCTAAAACTGGAACCGTTGGGTTTGTATCGAAAAGAGATTTCCAACGAATATTAGAGATTTGAAATCTAACGGTTGGATTTGGAATTATGTCCAAATAAAATTTGGAAAAGGTCGCTGCTGTAAGTGCAGTTCGATGGTCGTTTATGGAAATCGACTGTACGGGCCTTGATAAAATTATTAAAAATATCAGTAATTTGTGTAAAATCATAATAAATGATTTGGAAAGAATTGGGCTGAAATATTCCATATTTGAAATGATAAAAGTATTTTTTTATCAAAATGAACTAGTTATGAACTAAAATTATAATCCAATATTTTTAAATAATTAAATTGGATTTGAAATGGTTTTAAAATAACCAGAATTTCCAATATATGAATTGGAATGGATCGGAATCGAAATTATCTTTGGAATATTTCGATATTGGATTTCGTGATTATACGAATGTTGTGGATGAATTTGGAAGATATATACATATCGTTATTCCAATACGTTATTTGTTGGTTTTAGAATTTGATATTGAATGTAAGCCAATATATTTTCTATTCAGAGCCTTGTATTTAATATCAAATTGGATTTTGGGTTTGTCGTGAATGGTATCTTTAATAATACTGTTATTAAACCTAATGGAGTTAAGAAAATTAGAATCTAACTGGATATTAGCTAAGTTGAATGGTTTCCTGGGTATTGATCTGATTTGGTTTCGGTCTTCGGGGTTAATACGTAGGGAATTGTTCTCTTCTAATTTATGGTTAGAGACTGATGGGATTTTGGGTTTGTTGTGAACTGTGTTTTTAACGACATTCGTTCTTTAACCCGCTTTACGGTGAAATGTAATTTGGAATTTATAAATCTTTTTATTAAGATTTAACAGGAATTTTCCAAAATAAAGTTTTCAAATTTAATATATTAAATTGAAATTGAATGGAATTCGATTGATAATAATCGAAGAGAACTTCTGTGGAGGAAGATAGTTAATACGTATGGAATTTAAAAGGCTTTGTCGTTATTCCATTTATATTATTAGTCGGATATAGAAATTGATATCGATTATATATTGATTTGTTTTTCCGTGAAGATTCCATAATTAATGGAATGTGATTTGGGTTTATTGTGAATGGTGTTTTAAAATAACACTTGTTCTTTAACCCGATTAACAATGGAATGAAATTTTGGGTTGTCGTGAATGGTATCTTTAATAATACTTTTCTTAGATCTAATGGGGTTAAGAAAATCAGAAACTAACTGGAGGTTAGTTAAGTTGAATGGTTTCCTGGGTATTGATCTGATGTTGGTTTCGGCCTTCAGGTTAATACTTAGGGAATTGTTCACTTGCTAATTTACGTTAAAGGTTGACGGAATGGAATGTGATTTTGGGTTTATAGTGAACGGTGTTTTGAATGACATTGGTTCTTTAACCAAGTTAAAGACAGGATATGATTTCCCAAGTTAAACAATCATTAATATTGATTTTGGGAAGGTTAAAACCAAGTGGAGTTTTAATGAATCTTTAATTAGATTGAAATGATTGAGAATGGAGTATCACCAGTTTTTCTCCGAGCAATAGTTAAATCTTTGATTAGATTTGAACGTGAAATGGTAATTAAATTTACCGAAAAGACCGTGGCGTTAGTTATGGAGTAATACCAGTTTTTCTCCATTGGATGAATAGCTTTGGATTGGGAAATAAAATAAATGATTACTTCGGTGTGGTTCGCTAATCCCGACTATTTTGGAAAACCTTAATATGGGAAGATTAAAGAATAAATTTGAAGAATTTATCTTTGATAAAATTAAAGGGAACCTTTCCCAAAGAATGTGAATATTTGAATAAAATAATATTCAGAATTAGAATGAGGCGTATGTTGTGTTTTTATAGCACTTGTTTATTATATACGTGAGTAATTCAGAAAGACCGGGTTTATCCCATTCTGAATAACTGATTCGACGATGTGTCGAGGATCAAGACGGTGGTTAAAGACCGGAGGTCTTCACATCATTTGGATGATTACTGATGTAACGACCAACATTTTTCAGCAATATAATTAATTTATTTAACTATTTGAATAACGGTTTGGTTATTTAAAATGACCAGAATTAAATAATATTGAATATTTAATTAAAATAAATAATATAATAATATATTTAATTTCTGAAATAGTCAGAAATGGTGAAATTCACAATATGGTGTGAACTGAATCATCTGTGATATTAAATTCAGTTTAGAATTGAATTAGAATAACGGATTTATTATTTGAATGACAGTTTGAACGTATAATTATATTATAATTAAAATCGAGCTTGAAATGGCGGGGTAGTTCGTTATTTGATGATTCGAACTTTAAACGAGTATACAGAAGCCGTTTTAAATCGGATTTCGGGGAAACAAGAAACGTTGGGGGCTGGTAATGTATATTTTTCTAATGGAAGTGAGAAAGGGAGATTTCGTCGTATAGATTTCAAGATATGTCCAAATCAAATTTTCAAATGGTCGCTATAGAATCGTTCATCGACCGTAATAGTTTATTTGAAATAACTGCATACTGGATTCAAATTTAGACAAGGTTCGTTTGAAACGTAGTGATAATTTAATTTTTAGAATTTTATTGTAATTTTTAATTAATTAAATACGCAACTTTTTATTTGGAGTATTTTGCACCCTATATCAATATTTTTGGGTTTTCACAATATGAGTTGACCTACCGATATTATTATATTTTTGGGGTTATGACATCTCGCTGGACACGATTGTAGTTTCATTTCTGTCCATAACAGTCCGTAAGTAAGCGAAGTTATGGGATAGGTACGTTGTTTTATCTTAGAAGTAAAATTTGATTTACATATATATGTTTATTATATATTCCTTCACGTACCATCAGCCCATACCTTCCCATTTGTTACACTGAGATCCTAGCACCTACAAACTTAGCAACCTAGTTCCGCATGTACCAAAGATCTGTACACACCAAGTATCTAACCCATCATCATTTAATACCCAATGACCTTTACAGCGAATGACCGCCTATTTCATTTAAGTTTTGTCCTTGTGTTCCATAGTCTCTAAGTAAAATCTGTCTATATATTTTCACTAAAACTACTTTAAAATTTGTGGTGTTCTCAACGGACTTTTGACAATGCAAAGTTGCTTTATACAATTGCTAATATTCCTCCATACATTTGTTATCAGAAACAACAAATGTTATGGATCATGATAGCATGAGTATCCAACTGAGCTAGACTTGTCGGCTCTATTATAATAGGAATGCAGCAACAATAACAAGCTTTGTTTTGACAACTTGGCAGAAATATACAAATATCAGATAGCACAAATCGTCATTGTTTTTTGACAGCATCACCTTTCAAAACTTAGGCCTACGGAGCAGAGGACATACCCTATAATCAAATACTTCATGCCAAGTAACTAATTTCCATTGTGTTTTCAAATCAAATCACAAGTAGCTACTCTAAACTAGACATTGTTCTTCCACGCAGACCCTAAACTAATCTTTCCATATGATCAAATCACAGTGAGTTTGCAAGATCTGCTAACCACCTAGGTCACACCGTTCTACAGCTATGACAAGAAAACTCAACAATTACAGCTACTATAGGAAATGAAAATACATAGTCGACCTATGTGCTGTCTTTTACTTAGAACTGAAAATACCAATATCCTTGCCATCCACGGTTGCATTAATCTATGAATATTCGAATGTTTGCTGAACATTTTCGGAAGTCATATAAATGATAACACGCTGTATTCCAGATGTTTCATCTTTTCAGAGCCTTTGGTGAAATTTTTAATGATGCTGAAAGTTTAAACCAAATTAAATATCTCTGCCCTATCCTACTACCTTTCCTTTTCCTACCTACTGATAAACCCATATTTTCACATCACCTAAAAGAAAAATGAAATGAAACGCACATGCTTATTTCTGTTAAAGCCGACCTATCCTAATACATACTGTAAATACTACTCTTTGGCCACCATGTAAATGTTGATCTATAAATACACAGCGAGCTATCTTCCCTTTCTTATCTTTTCAGCTGTAAACCGAAGCTCCTTCATTGAAAGTTGCAACTCCAAAAAAAAATCAATTAACCTCTCAATGTCCATAACGTATATACTGGAAACCCGGCGTAAATCTCTACATCGCGAGCTGAGTTCTTTTTGTGGGTTTGAATACTGGTTCGCTGCCTTAACAGCAGCGTTGTCTGGGAAAAGGTAGGCTATGAGTTGGAGCGGAGTTAGATCCTTTCTGGGGATTAACGTTGAGAGGTAGAGAAGAACAATGTGGAGGCTGCTGTGTCGAGCTCAGGGAGAGCGAATTTTGGTGGTGGTTTTTAGTTGGTTTGAGCGTTGTGAAGATGAGAGGGGAGAAGGAGAAGCGGGTGTGAGATATGAATGGTAGGGTAGTTGATCAAAGAGGAGAACGGCGGTTGAAATTTCCGGAGCATGTGTGAGTTACTGGGGAAAGAAGTGAACTCGGGTCTGTTTTACAGGAGGCCGCATGATGTATTTGTGGAAGGAGAACTGAGCGGGCCAGAAGTAGATGGGGTTGGGCCGAGAAAAATAAAGGTTAGGCCCATTTAAATTCATACAAATTAAGTTTTGGTTAGTATTAATGATAAATAAAGAATGTGACGTGATTTAGCAGCAAATTAGGAGCAGGGTTGGTGTATCCGGGAAAAGAAGAGGGAGTAATATACAAGACTGGTGTCTGGATTTTTGGTTTTGGGTATGGGCCTATGAACGAGGGGTAAGTTCCAAATTTATAATATCATTTAAAATATATAAAGGTATACATAGACATGTAAATCTAATGTCCAGTTCATACAGTATCCGATTGACGAACGGGTTGTCACGTCGGAACCGTGTAGAAGAATACTACGCGTTTTGACTGGTTTGAAGGGATTCAAAGCACATTACAATTTACAGCGAAATTAAACGTCTGATTCAATTCAATTAGCGCTAATCGTTATTTAACGATAAACCGTCCAAGGTGAGTAAATCTCACTAACTCTGCTCCTCTTATATTTTTATAACGTATTTTTAGAACTTATAAATGATGGTTGTTTGCTGGGTGCTGGCTGTTTGGTTGAACTGCTAGTTAACTGGTTGAAATTATCAATAACGATATCGTTAATCGAATATTGATTCTGTTCGTCAGAATATTTTACATTCGTGTTATTTATGTTGACTGACATCTGTGGATGCATGGAAACAGGTCGGAGGGACCCAACTGGGTTCCTCAACATTTATTTTACTGTTTTCATATATTGTGATATATGATGTGATTTATATTTTGCTGTTGGTTATGGGTGTTTGGATGATGTTGATCCTTATTATATGTTGTTTTAAAATGCCATAAGAAATACTGGAACATAAAAGGAAATTTTCAAAGTATATAAAAAATATTTATATAAAATCAATAGATTTTATATAAAAGGAAACACTGACAAAATGAATAGAATTTTATAAAAGGGATCTTTATATAATAATAAATAGAATATTATAAATAGGATAATATGAAAAGAATTATTGGGGAAAATAAATAGAATTTAGAAAAGGAATTTACAAGATATAAAAGAACAACGAGAAGTTAGATTCAAAGTAGATTTTAAATAGAATATGTTTTAAACAAATAAATTGAGGAAATTAATTTATAAATAATGTTTTATAAAGTAAAATATTTATCTTTTGATAAATAAAATATATATGTCGAACTTATATAGAGAAGTGGAAATCGGTTTTAACATTGATATTTTTAGAATATGAATTCAGCATTTGTAAAGGGAAATTTGAATGAGATTTTAAGTGATAAAAGTTAAAAGGAGATTTTATACAAATAATTCTATAAATAGAAATTGAAATGAGATATTGTTTAAAATACGAAATCAAACTAAAGAGATAGTATAATGGGAATATTTTTCACATTTAGTGCGAAAAATGGATTTAGGTAAAGATTTTGCAAAGAAACGCATTTATAAAGGAAAATTGGGTTTTTGAAATAGAAGTTAAACAGAAAGGGAATTTCTAATGGGGAGAAATAAATAACTTGTTTGATAATGAAAACAAGTGCTGAGATTTATAAACAAAGTTTATAAATGAAATAAAATATAATTATCAGTGGATAATTGAGATTTGCAAATCCGATAGTGAGTTTGGAAAATGGGAAAATGAATAGATGTATGATAAATTTAATTTAAAGGGAAAATGTTGAATGATGATTGATCGATATAATTTCCATCTGGAAATAATATCGTTGGTTGCACACTTGTTTTTCTTTGATAGTTAAATCACTGGCTATCGAAGTTTTTGACCATTTTTACATCGTCAATAAAGAGAGACCGGGATCAGGTTCATTATCTGAAAACCACTCTGTATGGACGTTAGCGTCGCGATCAAATATTGAAGACGGAGTTATGCAAGGGCTATCATGTTTACAGAATAGTGCCTTCGGTTTTGTCCAGTCCTTGGACAACGTGAATGGACGAATGTCTGATAGAGTATATCTAACGGATCGCGTAAGTTGATATCTTCAAACATACTTACGTTTGGTGGCGGAGGAATTCGTTTCTCTTAGCTTTATACCCATGGCATTTTTGGGGAAATCAATTTGTGATTTGACGGGTATGACGATGTCGCATTCAAAATGAATGGTGGTCAAGTGTTTCAAAAGATACGTAATGGCCTCAAGCCTCATCAACCGGGAAATGACAGAAATCGGGCAAGTAACATGACTATGTGGGTCGCTCCCATTAGGTTGTATATCACCTATCTAGAGAAAATCCATTTCATTCTATTGTCTATTTCGATGTTGTCCCTTTTCGGGAAGACGGTGGGTAGCTCCCAACCGTTGGTGATATACATTCGATATACTCAAGCGAAATGAGTGGTCGGTCATGTGAGGGCCGGGTTGCAAGACGTTCTTGTTGAACCCAGTGTATTTGCCTCTAGAGATACACTATCGGCAGGTGGTCCCATACCTTGTCAAGGTTGGAATCAAATTTCCAATAAGAGTCTGCAGTTTTTGTTTGTATACTATATATGTGGAACGTGAGATGCAAGCGTTCTGCTAGATTCTATTTACTTGTGATTAGACATTATTAGAATATCAGAAAAGTATTGATTTCCAAAACTGTTTTGGGTTATCGTAAGGTAAAAAAACCGTCCGTGTTTACGTGTGGATATATATTACGATTATCTTTTCTTTTGAAAAGGATTTTGAAAAGCTAAACCGATGATTTGAGTTTACTCACACCAGTCCCATGACTAACCCAGAGTTTATTTTTGTTTTGTTTTCCCTAAACTCTTGGGTGCCCAAATTTGTACGAGCAGTCAAGTAGTTCAGGTCTTTACAGATATACTTGGAGGAGATTGAAGCAGGAGGCTTCAGGATTTTATAGCTATTGTTATTTCTGCCGTGTGTAAGTGTCGTACTCTGATAATGTTGTTGCATATATATACCATTTTATTTCAAAGTTACGTTATATATTATATTTTATTCGTTCCGCTGTGAGATTCGCATTTACTCTAATTATGTTGTTCTTCTTCTTCTATTCTAATTTTCTATCTTATCTATTCTCACCCTCTAATTTCTTTCTATTAACGATCAGGTATTTTTGATGTATGAATAGTCAACATGGCAGTTTATGTTGATTTTCGAAGTCGAAAACTTTCCGGGTCGTTACAGTGGTACCAGAGCTGAAGGTTAAGTGATTACCTTGGCTCTGTTGCGTGACTCAGTAGAGATGGGGTTAGAAATACCCTAGACTGAGTTTGAGTGTATATATATATACGAGTGAACTTATTTGTAGATTGATTAAAAATTGTTTTATATTGTGGAGATTTATTGGTTGAGTTGTTTGTGAACTCTGGTAGATCAGTTTGATCCACTGTATCGATAAGAGTTTCTAAACACTCAAGTACGATAAACCGGCATGGTATGTTTTGAATGAGGGTAAATGAAATAATTTTACCCAAAATATATTTTGATATAAAAGAAAGGTATATCTTGGAATTATTATAGTATGTTGGATGTGTTGGTTGATTATAAGTAAAATGGTTATATAAATAACAAAAACAGAATTCGTATAAGTGTATATGTGAAAGCAGATTAAGTAAATCTGAAATCAGAATTGGAATTAAAAATTTGAAACTGGGAAAAGTGTTCATAAATGGATTGGAGTTAAATATAAGAAATCTTAAGATCTTGGGAGATTTTAATTTATTTACAAGCATCGTGAATGATATTATGGAAAAGATTTCAAATGGAATTGTTTAAAAATGGTTTTTAGAATGATATAGTATTGAACTCACTTTTATCACTAGGAAATAACTCTGATCATGCTGGCCACATCATCAGTGTTCATTTTCGATTTCTAAGTGACGGATTACTACCAAAGGATACTGTTTTTGAACTGTTTTGAGGAGCAAGTGGTTTTGACTTCCGAAAAGGAATATTGACTTTTGAAAAAGAAATTGTTTAAAACTCCCAGGAGAGATTGTTTGAACAATTTTTTTTTTAAGAAATTTGTGAAAAAAAATTTGAATTGAAACCGATTAACTGGAAATTTGATTGGAATATGATATATCAAGTAGAATCAGATTTTGAATTGTGTGATAGGAATCTGAAATGGTACTGGATCGATGAGTTAGGACTTGGAAATCAAGGATGGAACTTTGGTTTGAAATGGAATTTGGCTTGGGTACGTGAATGATTTGGTTTTAAGAATAAAAATTGGAATTTTGTTTGGGAATGCATTTGTATATGCTGACAGGGTAGCAGACGGAAATAATATAAGTGATATGCGGACAAAAAGGTACATGTTTAATTTTCCATATGAGGTTTTATGCGCCGAATCGGCAAGCCGCTTGGCTGTTTGTTTTCTTTTGGGTTGGTGAAGGCCTAGAGAGGCGGGTTGGAGTTTGACCTATTGGCCGGTACAAAGGAGGTGCTAGCGAAATTTTTCGAAAATTTCGGGTGTTAAAATTTTTTCAGAATTTTTGAAAATTTTCGTTAGTAAGAATAAATTAATAATTAAATTGAAGGAAATTAATTCAGTTGAAACTGAAGTTAAAAGTGAACGAATAATTTTTTAACCCAGTTAATAGGGTCTGTCTTCTACCTTAGCAATTTCGAGGACGAAATTATTTTAAGGGGGGAAGAATGTAACGACCAGCATTTTTCAGCAATATAATTAATTTATTTAATTATTTGAATAACGGTTTGGTTATTTAAAATGACCAAAATTAAATAATATTGAATATTTAATTAAAATAAATAATATAATAATATATTTAATTTCTGAAATAGTCATAAATGGTGAAATTCACAATATGGTGTGAACTGAATCATCTGTGATATTAAATTCAGTTTAGAATTGAATTAGAATAAAGGATTTATTATTTGAACGACAGTTTGAACGTATAATTATATTATAATTAAAATCGAGCTTGAAATGGCGCGGTAGTTCGTTATTTGACGATTCGAACTTTAAACGAGTATACAGAAGCCGTTTTAAATCGGATTTCTGGGAAACAAGAAACGTTGGGGGCTGGTAATGTATATTTTTCTAATGGAAGTGAGAAAGGGAGATTTCGTCGTATAGATTTCAAGATATGTCCAAATCAAATTTTCAAATGGTCGCTATAGAATCGTTCATCGACCGTAATAGTTTATTTGAAATAACTGCATACTGGATTCGAATATAGACAAGGTTCTTTTGAGACATAGTGATAATTTAATTTTTAGAATTTTATTGTAATTTTTAATTAATTAAATACGCAACTTTTTATTTGGAGTATTTTGCACCCTATATCAATATTTTTGGAGTTTCACAATATGAGTTGACCTACCGATATTATTATATTTTTTGGATTATGACATCTCGCTGGACACGATTGTAGTTTCATTTCTGTCCATAGCAGTCCGTAAGTAAGCGAAGTTACGGGATAGATACGTTGTTTTAGCTTAGAAGTAAAATTTGATTTACATATATATGTTTATTATATATTCCTTCACGTACCATCAGCCCATACCTTCCCATTTGTTACACTGACATCCTAGCACCTACAAACTTAGCAACCTAGTTCCGCATGTACCAAAGATCTGTACACACCAAGTATCTAACCCATCATCATTTAATACCCAATGACCTTTACAGCGAATGACCGCCTATTTCATTTAAGTTTTGTCCTTTTGTTCCATAGTCTCTAAGTAAAATCTATCTATATGTTTTCGCTAAAACTACTTTAAACTTTGTGGTGTTCTCAGCGGACTTTTGACAATGCAAAGTTGCTTTATACAATTGCTAATATTCCTCCATACATTTGTTATCAGAAACAACAAATGTTATGGATCATGATAGCATGAGTATCCACCTGAGCTGGACTTGTCGGCTCTATTATAATAGGAATGCAGCAACGATAACAAGCTTTGTTTTGACAACTTGGTAGAAATATACAAATATCAGATAGCACAAATCGTCATTGTTTTTCGACAGCATCACCTTTCAAAACGTAGGCCTACGGAGCAGAGGACATACCCTATAATCAAATACTTCACGGCAAGTAACTAATTTCCATTGTGTTTTCAAATCAAATCACAAGCAGCTACTCTAAACTAGACATTGTTCTTCCACGCAGACCCTAAACTAATCTTTCCGTATGATCAAATCACAGTGAGTTTGCAAGATCTGCTAACCACCTAGGTCACAACGTTCTACAGCTATGATAAGAAAACTCAACAATTACAACTACTATAGGAAATGAAAATACATAGTCGACCTATGTAACACCCCGAATTTTAGTTAATACTAAAATTCATTAATTACAGGATAAATAATCTCAGGTGTGGGAATTGGGGGTAACGGGCTGCGTTATTGCGTTCGTCTCGGAAAAATACGCGAAATAGAGTCCGAGTTTTCGTAAATCGGAGTCCGTATGACCAAGTTATGGCCCGTCAAAGTTTCACGAAAAATCAAAAACGAAAACTGCTCATGTTTTGAGGCCCGGGATGAGTTTTGGGCTGTTTTTTTTGGGCCCTAAATGGTTCCTACACTTGACTTCTTCCCCAAGACATGCTTTAAAGGCTAGGATTGGTTCTAGGGTATATCCTATGGTCCTAAAACATCTAACTAATCTATATATACACCCTAATACCCCCCCTTATCCTTACCAAAAATAGATCTAAGGCCATTATGCCACCACTTAGAAAATTGGAGAGCCTCCACTAAAAATCCTAAGAGGGTTTGCAAGCTAATCTACATCTTCTTCTACTTAATCATTGGGATTTGCTTCATTTAACTTGCTAATCTTGTTTTGGTGAGTTTCTATGGCTTTAATAATCAATTGTCAAATTGATTATGGTAGGATGTGATAAGACATGGCTATGTTTGTGGATAAATGTATTTATGCAAGTTTGTATGATATGTGATTTGCAAGTTTTATGTTAAATGCAAGTTTGAGGCCATGTTTTATGATGCAAAACACCATGTTAAACATTTATGCATATGTGACATGTTATGCAAACTATATGTGAGAATATATGCAAGTTATATGTAACATGATATGCAAGTTATGCATGTGATTTTATGCATGCTAAGTAGTTGGTGTTATGCATGTTAAGTATTTGATGTTATGCATGTTAAGTATTTGATGTTATGCATGCTAAAGTATTTGACGATATGCATGCTAAGTATTTGATTGTATGCATACTAAGTATGGGGTTTTATGCATGTTATGTGTTTGGGTTTATGCAAGTTAAGTGGTGGGTTTATGCATAATAAGTATTTGATTTTATGCATAATAAGTATTTGATTTTATGCATAATAAGTATTTGATTTTATGCATAATAAGTATTTGATTTTATGCATAATAAGTATTTGATTCTATGCATGATAAGTAAGTGTTTTTATGCATGCTAAGTGTTTGGTATTATGCATAAATCATGACATGCAAGTTTACCCTTTTAAAAATGGTATATACATATGCAAGATGGCACCCTTATATGCTATGCATGTTTACCCTCCTTTAAGATGCAAGTCATATATGTAAGTTCGACATATTATGCAAGTTATGCTTACATGCAAGCTCAACATGTTATGTAAGTTATGTGCATGTTGTTATGCAAGTTCATATGCAAGTTATGTGTATGAGGGTATGCAAGTTGTGTGCATAGTGTTATGCAAGTTAAGTTTATGAGATTATGCAAGTTATGAGCATGATATTATGCAAGTTATGTATATGCTTAAATGCGAGCTTAATGTGATATGCAAGTATGTGAATGCGTATGCAAGTATATGAATGCCCATGCAAGTATGTGAATGCTTATGCAAGTTATGTGTATGCTTATATGCAAGTTTAACATGTTATGCAAGATATGTGTATGATAATATGCAAACTCATATGTCATATGTTATGCAAATCATGGGTATGATAATATGCAAGTTTGGGTTATATGTAGTTGGGTTAATATATGTTCATATATGCAAGTTGACATCCTCTTAACCCATGACAAAGTTATATGCTAAACCCATGATATTTGTGATGGATCTTTCCCTTTATTATGTCGTGAAATGAGAACGATTTACGTGGGGAACGATGGGGTAATAAATATGTTAATAAAAGTATGATTGGGTATGATTAAGCATACCATAAAAATAAATTACCATAAGTGGGAATTTACCTATTGAGTTAGGTCTACCCCATGGGAATTTACCTATTGAGTTAGGTCTACCCATGTTATGGAAAATTTGATATTAATTAGGGATAATTAATATGGGGGTGATTAATTAGGTTTAATTAATCAACTAAGACACGAGGTTGGACCCTTTTGTAGCGGAAGTCTGCCCGGAACCGACCGGCCATCCAGCGGCTACAAATGATTGGCCCAATGTGAGAGGTCTTAGTCATAAATTAAATACATGATTAAAGTAAAGACACGAGGTTAGGCCCTTTTTATGACAGAAGTCTGCCCGGAACCAACCGGCATATCCAGCAGTCATAAAAGACGGTCTAATGTGGGAGGTCTTTATGAGGTCATGATCTTAATTAATGAATTAAGAAACACTTAACCATATTAGCATGTAGTGGGACATGAGGGGTTAAGTGGGTGCCTTGGGGTGGCATGATGAGACTAGTGGGTTGCCTTGGGTGGCAATAGAAAAATACGATTAGAATACTTAACCAAGGTGGAACATGTAATTAAACATGATAAAAGGGTTAAGTAAGTGCCATGGGTGGCATGTGAGAATACGATTAGAATACTTAACCAAGGTGGAACATGTAATTAAACATGATTAAGGGGTTAAGTAAGTGCCATGGGTGGCATGTGGGAATCTAGTGGGTGCCCTAAGTGGCAATTGAAATGATGTTTTAAATTTTCAAGTATGATTTATATCTGTCCTGTTGTAATTTTTCTGTTCTATATTCACTTAAAATACTCCACCGATGTTATGGCATTCCCTTAGCGAGTGACCATAGCGGGTGTGGGGTGTTACAACCTATGTGCTGCCTTTTACTTCATAACAAAAGAACTGAAAATACTAATATCCTTGCCATCCACGGTTGCATTAATCTATGAATATTCGAATGTTTGCTGAACATTTTCGGAAGTCATATAAATGAAAACACGCTGTATTCCTGTTGTTTCATCTTTACAGAGCCTTTGGTGAAGCTTTTGATGGTGGTGAAAGTTTAAACCAAATTAAATATCTCTGACCTATCCTACTACCTTTCCTTTTCCTACCTACTGATAAACCCGTATTTTCACATCACCTAAAAGAAAAATGAAATGAAACGCACATGCTTATTTCTGTTAAAGCCGACCTATCCTAATACATACTGTAAATACTACTCCTTGGCCACCACGTAAATGTTGATCTATAAATACATAGCGAGCTATCTTCCCTTTCTTATCTTTTCAGCTGTAAACCGAAGCTCCTTCATTGAAAGTTGCAACTCTAAAAAAAAAACCAAAATCAATTAACCTCTCAATGTCCATAACGTATATACTGGAAACCCGACGTAAATCTCTACATCGCGAGCTGAGTTCTTTTTGTGGGTTTGAATACTGGTTCGCTGCCTTAACAGCAGCGTTGTCTGGGAAAAGGTAGGCTATGAGTTGGAGCGGAGTTAGATCCTTTCTGGGGTTTAACGTTGAGAGGCAGAGAAGAACAAAGTGGAGGCTGCGGTGTCGAGCTCAAGGAGAGCGGATTTTGGTGGTGGTTTTTAGTTGGTTTGAGCGTTGTGAAGATGAGAGGGGAGAAGGAGAAGCGAGTGTGAGATCTAAATGGTAGGGTAGTTGATCAAAGAGGAGAACGACGGTTGAAATTTCCGGAGCATGCGTGAGTTACTGGGGAAAGAAGTGAACTCGGGTCTGTTTTACAGGAGGCCGCATGATGTATTTGTGGAAGGAGAACTGAGCGAGCCAGAAGTAGATGGGGTTGGGCCGAGAAAAATAAAGGTTAGACCCATTTAAATTCATACAAATTAAGTTTTGGTTAGTATTAATGATAAATAAAGAATGTGACGTGATTTAGCAGCAAATTGGGAGCAGGGTTGGTGTATCCAGGAAAAGAAGAGGGAGTAATATACAAGACTGCTGTCTGGATTTTTGGTTTTGGGTATGAGCCTATGAACGAGGGGTAAGTTCCAAATTTATAATATCATTTAAAATATATAAAGGTATACATAAACATGTAAATCTAATATCCAGTTCATACAGTATCCGATTGACGAACGGGTTGTCACGTCGGAACCGTGTAGAAGAATACTACGCGTTTTGACTGGATTGAAGGGATTCAAAGCACATTACAATTTACAGCGAAATTAAACGTCTGATTCAATTCAATTAGCGCTTATCGTTATTTAACGATAAACTGTCCAAGGTGAGTAAATCTCGCTAACTCTGCTCCTCTTATATTTTTATAACGTATTTTTAGAACTTATAAATGATGGTTGTTTGCTGGGTGTTGGCTGTTTGGTTGAACTGCTAGTGAACTGGTTGAAATTATCAATAACGATATATATATCGTTAATCGAATATTGATTCTGTTCATCAGAATATTTTACATTCGTGTTATTTATGTTGATTAACATCTATGGATGCAGGGAAACAGGTCGGAGGGACCCAACTGGGTTCCTCAACATTTATTTTACTATTTTCATATATTGTGATATATGATGTGATTTATATTTTGCTGTTGGTTATGGGTGTTTGGATGATGTTGATCCTTATTATATGTTGTTTTAAAATGCCATAAGAAATACTGGAACGTAAAAGGAAATTTTCAAAGTATATAAAAAAAATTATATAAAATCAATAGATTTTATATAAAAGGAAACACTGACAAAATGAATAGAATTTTATAAAAGGGATCTTTATATAGATAATAAATAGAATATTATAAATAGGATAATATGAAAAGAATTATTGGGGAAAATAAATAGAATTTAGAAAAGGAATTTACAAGATATAAAAGAACAACGAGAAGTTAGATTCAAAGTAGATTTTAAATTGAATATGTTTTAAACAAATAAATTGAGGAAATTAATTTATAAATAATGTTTTATAAAGTAAAATATTTATCTTTTGATAAATAAAATATATATGTCGAACTTATATAGAGAAGTGGAAATCGGTGTTAACATCGATATTTTCAGAATATGAATTCAGCATTTGTAAAGGGAAATTTGAATGAGATTTTAAGTGTTAAAAGTTAAAAGGAGATTTTATAAAAATAATTCTGTAAATAGAAATATAAATAGAAATTGAAATGAGATATTGTTTAAAATACGAAATCAAACTAAAGAGATAGTATAAAGGGAATATTTTTCACATTTAGTGCGAAAAATGGATTTAGGTAAAGATTTTGCAAAGAAATGCATTTATAAAGGAAAATTGGGTTTTTGAAATAGAAGTTAAACAGAAAGGGAATTTCTAATGGGAAGAAATAAATAACTTGTTTGATAATGAAAGCAAGTGCTAAGATTTATAAACAAAGTTTATAAATGAAATAAAATATAATTATCAGTGGATAATTGAGATTTGCAAATCCGATAGTGAGTTTGGAAAATGGGAAACTGAATAGATGTATGATAAATTTAATTTAAAGGGAAAATTTTGAATGATGATTGATCGATATAATTTCCATCTGGAAATAATATCGTTGGTTGCACACTTGTTTTTCTTTGATAGTTAAATCACCGGCTATCGAAGTTTTTGACCATTTTTACTTCGTCAATAAGGAGAGACAGGGATCAGGTTCATTATCTGAAAACCGCTCTGTATGGACGTTAGCGTCGCGATCAAATATCGAAGACGGAGTTATGCAAGGGCTATCATGTTTACAGAATAGTGCCTTCGGTTTTGTCCAGTCCTAGGACAACGTGAATGGACGAATGTCTGACAGAGTATATCTAACGGATCGCGTAAGTTGATCTCTTCAAACGTACTTACGTTTGGTGGTGGAGGAATTCGTTTCTCTTAGCTTTATACCCATGGTATTTTTGGGGAAATCAATTTGTGATTTGACGGGTATGACGATGTGGCATTCAAAATGAATGGTGGTCAAGTGTTTCAAAAGATACGTAATGGCCTCAAGCCTCATCAACCGGGAAACGACAGAAATCGGGCAAGCAACATGGCTATGTGGGTCGCTCCCATTAGGGTGTATATCACCTATCTAGAGAAATTCCATTTCATTCTATTGTCTATTTCGATGCTGTCCCTTTTCAGGAAGACGGTGGGTAGCTCCCAACCATTGGTGATATACATTCGATACACTCAGGCGAAATGAGTGGTCGGTCATGTGAGGGCCGAGTTGCAAGATGTTCTTGTTGAACCCAGTGTATTTGCCTCTAGAGATACACTATCGGCAGGTGGTCCCATACCTTGTCAAGGTCGGAATCAAATTTCCAATAAGAGCCCGCGGTTTTTGTTTGTATACTATATATGTGGAACGTGAGATGCAAGCGTTCTGCTAGATTCTAATTACTTGTGATTAGACATTATTAGAATATCAGAAAAGTATTGATTTTCAAAACTATTTTGGGTTATCGTAAGGTAAAAAATTCGTCCGTGTTTATGTGTGGATCAATATTACGATTATCTTTTCTTTTGAAAACGATTTTGAAAAGCTAAACCGATGATTTGAGTTTACTCACACCAGTCCCATGACTGACCCAGAGTTTATTTTTGTTTTGTTTTCCCTAAACTCTTGGGTGCCTAAATTTGTACGAGCAGTCAAGTAGTTCAGGTCTTTACAGATATACTTGGAGGAGCTTGAAGCAGGAGGCTTCAGGATTTTATAGCTATTGTTATTTCCACAGTGTGTAAGTGTCGTACTCTGATGATGTTGTTGCATATATATACCATTTTATTTCAAAGTTATGTTATATATTATATTTTATTTGTTCCGCTGTGAGATTCGCATTTACTCTAATTGTGTTGTTCTTCTTCTTTTATTCTAATTTTATATCTTATCTATTCTCACCCTCTAATTTCTTTCTATTAACGATCAGGTATTTTTGATGTATGAATAGTCAACATGGCAGTTTATGTTGATTTTCGAAGTCGAAAACTTTCCGGGTCGTTAAATTTGATGTCTCGATTGGGCTGTACACCCTAGACAAGGTAATAAGTAGTGATCGTCCAAACGTACCTCTCCCCTATATTGGACATATGGAGGAGGAATAAGGTGCCTCCGGTTTCGTTCAGACCCAGAACGAACTTGTAAATGTATGTGTGTCTGACATTGGATTTCATTCTATGTGATTGATATACATCGGTTACATAGCGTGAATTGCCTGTGTGGCATGCTGAGATGCAAATGATTAAGGCTTCTGTTGAAAAGTTGGGTCATGTGGTTGAGGATCAAAGCACGGCTTTAATATAGCATAACTTTGTGTGGCGTTAATTCGCGAGCCTCAGACCGCGGTGTGAACCAGAAACGGGAGAGGGCATCAGGGAGGGCATGCGTTTCTTTATAGCTAGGAGTGGTGTCAGCGTTTTACTAGCCCTGGCATTTTACTTATGTGGATGATGGATAGCGAGGCGCCTCGGTTATATCGGTCTTTCTGGGGCCGATGATTTGGTCGGATATGACTAGTTTACGCCCCATAGGGCGGGGAAACGCAGTGTTCAGGCATTGTAATCCATATCGAGTGGACCGGCCCTGACGATCCAAAGGCTTGTTTGCATGCTAGCCTGAGACATGGTAGGCTAGATTGTCTCGAAGTGGTAAGGACAATCCCTCGCCTTGGTTCACAGATGGAAATCCAAATTCCAGTATGACATTTTGCGTTTTGATTGTAGAGCCTAGTATGGCGACATAGTGGGATGGGGCACTCATGTCGTCTATGATTGATACTTATGATTGAAATTGTTTTCACACACGTATAGTAATAATAAAAGATGAAATTTCACGTACCAAGCATTTTTGGCTATTATAAGGTAAAAACTCTATCCTCCGGCTTGCGTTGCATTATGTAATGGGACCTAGGTCTTATAATAGCTTCATTGTTCTTTATTTAGCATTTCGCTGTTTGTTTTATGCACTGGTATTCTTGGGGGTAAACCCGTTCCGTGTTATATGGCATGGTCCCTTAATTTACCTAACTTTAAAATCAAATTAATAACTATTTTAGTTCTCACACCAGTCACATGACTGACTTGGAGTTTGTTGTTTAAACCTAAACTCCGAATGCCCCTATTTTCCACGGGCAGCTAGTAGTTTTGGTATTGCAGATTTATATTCAGAGGATCTTGGTTTAAAGCTGGAATGATATTTGGAAAGCTTTGTATCCGCATATTCTTTTCAGTTGTGTTTTGTATTATTTTCCGCTGCATTGTAACTTGTAAATCTCTTATGTTTAGTAAATGTGTAATATTTATTCATACTCTGTATATTCTTGTATTCTGATGGAATTGTTGTAATAAGCAATTAAATGTTCTTCTGTTTGTGTTCTGATTCGTCTTGTCCTCAATTCAATCCGGACTTTCCTTCACGGGGAAGTTCAGGTCGCTTCATTTAATATCAGAGCTTTGGTTTACAGAGCTTGGAGAGCTAGACATATTAGAACTGAACGAAAGAATTAATCAGAGATTGGATTAGTAAAATCCAATGAGAATGACTCGTTAGAGATAGGATCAGTAGTATCCTAGAACGAGTGTGAAGAATGTTGTTTTCAAATAAGAATGAAAACCAATTTTTTTCTGAAATTTTAAATTTTATTATACGTATTTGATTATTATTTTTATATTGATTTGGACAATCAATTATATAAAGATTTTGCATATACGTCTGATCCGCGTATATTTGAAGTTTTAATATACTGGATAGATATAGAATCACACCCTAGTCGCCCGTAGATGTTCTGATGGTGGTCCGAAACATCATCAGAATTTATGTTCGAGTTTCGAAAGTGGGATATCTATATATTTCCAATTGACTGGTGTGAGAACCAAAATATAGTTATAATATATTGTTGTGACTTGGCATCAAAAACATGACTTTTGACTATGTATAAAGTTATATGTTTGAAACGATAATCCTCTAATTGGTTGATGGTTGTATTTTTTGATTATTAGTTTAACTAATAAGATTGTTGAAACTAAAATGTACATGAACGGTACATATAACCAAATTGTATCAAATGTTGAAATGAATTGAAAATTTATAGAAATTGCATGCATATACATGTATATACATTGAACAGGTCATAGTAGGGAAGCTAAGCAGAGGAATAAAATTGTTCGCCCGACAAACAGGTACATGTTTATTGTATTTCTTGGGGTTTTTGATGATTTTATGAGCCGCTCGGTTGTTTCTTTTTCTTTTTGATTGGAGAGGCCAGTGTGGCGGTTTAGGGATTTTTCCGGTGCTCCCGTACAAAGGAGGTAATGGTGAAATTTTTCAAAAATTTAGGGTGTTAGCCAAATTTTTGAAGAATAGGAAAATTCTTAGAAACTGAAAAGTTGAAGAATGAAAGCCAAAATAAAAGTTGAGTTGGTAAGTTAAACAACTTTCAGCTCCGTTCCTTCTCGAGGATGAAAAGATTTTAAGTGGGGGAGATTGTAACAACCCGGAAAATCCGAACCAATTTAACATTTTATTTTGGCAATTTTAATGAATTTTGCATATTTAAAATGAATTATTTTAAATAATAATGACGAGAAATTTATTTTGAATAGAATTAGAATGTATATATTTATTTGAAACGATGTTAGAAAATAAATATTTATTTTTAAATATAAAAGGAACTGAAAATGGTGCGGTAGTTTGAAAATTCGATTTCAAATTTCAAATGAATGAACATGATTCGAAATAAACCGGATTTTAGCGAAACCAGAAATATTTGAATCTATTTGAGAATATCTTTCCAACGAATTCGAAAATTTGAAATTTCATAGCGGGAATCAAAAGTAACGGCCAGTTGTAAAACCCGGAAATGCAAGCCAGTTTAAAAATTTTATTTTGGCAATTTTAGTGAATTTTGCATATTTAAAATGAATTATTTTAAATAATATTGACGAAAATTTATTTAGAATAGAACGTATATATTTATATACGTCGTCGTTAGAATATAATATTTATTTTAAATTATAAAAGGAATTGAAAATGGCGCGGTAGTTCGATAATTCGATTTCAAACTTCAATTGAACATACCGGGTGCAAAATAAACCGAATTTTAGCGAAACCAAAAATAATAGAATCTACGTGAGAATATCTTTCCAACGAATCCGAAAAATTGAAATTTCATAGCGGGAATCAAAAGATATGTCCAGTTGAAAATTCAGAATAGTCGCTATGGAATTCAGGCCCTTAAAAGTGGGAATTTTGCAAACGTCCTCGGATTTCGAAGAAACCACTTTTGTTGGGTCCGTGATGTCAAGTTATTGCTAGATTCCAATTTTCATAATTTTTCGAATCAATATGTGAGCGTGGCGAAGGGAAACACGTTTGACTAGTTTCAGTTGATTTTAATCGACTGGAAAATGGCCATTTTTCCAACGGTCTCAGAATTCGACGAAATTAGTTTTGTTAGGACCGTATTGTCAATACGAAGTTAGAAAATATTTTTTGAGAATTTTTAGAGTTAGTATGTGACCCCGGTAAATTGAAATATGCGTTCAAATTCAATATATAGAGTTATATTTTGATTTTGACGGAAACTGATCGAAACGATTGAATCAGCCTACGATACATATCCCATTGTGTTCGGAATGAGGGTAATTAGCTATGGACGACAGGCGGTGGGCCTCGTTTCAAGGTCGAAATAAAAAGTACCTTTTTGAAAATAAATAATAAAATAAAAAAAAACTCTCCCCTCATCCTTTATACTCTCAGCCCCCCACCCCCCGGTTTTCTTTTGAAATCAATTTAAAATATAAAAAAAGGGAGAAAAAGAAAGGGGAGGAGCGACGATCGTCGCCCCTCCACGATGGACCACCGCGCCGCTGTAGGTGGCGGAGCAACGCCCCCCTCCGCAGCCTCCCTCCTCTCGCTCCTGTCTCCTCCTCTCCTTCCCCTTTCTAATCCGCTATCCCCCAAAACCGCGAGAAACTCGCCACCTACCCCCTCGCTGGCCACCCAGCACCTCGCCACCGGCCGTCAGAACTTCCCTCGACCACCTGCGACGGCCAGCTGCTCCAGCGCCGCCCCTGCTACCCCCAGCGCACCTCCTCCGACCCTCCACAGCACCTCCTCGAGTCCAGAGTTCCTCCTTCGACCTCCTACGATCGCAGAGGTGATTTTTATTATATGAAATTAGTTTTTAGTTTAATAAAACAAGTTTTTTTTGGTTTATTAAAATCAGTTGTAATTTAAATCAATTTTAGAAATTAGTTTTTGTATATGTTTTTATTTAAAAGATAAGATTTTTATTAAGTTAAAGTTAGGATTTTTGTGATAGAGAAAGATTAGATATTTAGTTGTAAAAAGAATTGATTTTTGGTAAGGTAAAAATACGATGATAATATGACAAAGGTGAGGTTTTTTTATTTAGATAAAGATAGGATTTTTTCTAAAGAAAAGATAAGGTTGTTATACGTATAAGGTTGAGATTTTTACATGTATAAAGCTAAGATTTTTAGCGAGATGGGAATTAAATTTTTAGCAAGGAAAAGATCGGGTTTTTAAATATAAAAAGATCGAATTTTTAAATCAGTAAAGCTTATATTTTTATTCGTATGAAATGATTTTAAAGATGTGATTTTTTTTACCTACATGAAATGAGAATTAAAATATAATTTTTATAGTGTAGAAATGTTAAAGATATAATTTTTATAAAGTAGAAATGTTAAAGATATAATTTTTATATAGTAGAAATATTAAAGATGTTATTTTTATAAAATAGAGACAATAATAATATGATTTTTATAAGATGGAATATATAAAAATTCGATTTTTATATGGGTAGCGATGTAAAAATATAATCTTTATATAAAAGGAAGCGTTGTAAGAATATATAATTTTTATATATAAAGTACCATTATAAAAACGTGATTTTTAAATTGAACATCATATTAAAAATATGATTTTTAATATGAATAACGTGAAAAGAAGGAAGATGGAACGGATTGAAATCAAAAGGGAACTCAGACAATTCAGAAATGAAATGGCGGAGTGGAACCCTCGGTGAGAACTTCTCACTTTAAATTTTCTTTCCTAGTTAGAAATATATACTTGGATGCAGACGGTGCTTAGTAGCACCCGACACCATCGTCCACAGACCATGGACTTGTTTGTTTGGTTGTTTGGTGATTGATTAGAATATTAGTTGGAATTTTGTGTTGTGAATAATGAAATGGATTTGATTGATATGTGTATGGCGTGGGCCATGACTAGACCGGGGATAAGGTTAGGCCTTGTCCCGTTTCTAGTATCGTGCCGTTATGCCGTCGAAATTTTCTAAAATAAGTTAGAAAAATAAAAATATCATTTTATTGTGTAAATGAACTGAATAGAGATTCATGTGTTGAAATAAATATTTTATCGTTAAAAATATAATTTTTAACGTGTGTGTGAATAAAATAAAATATTCATTTACAAACCAAACGATTTGTTTATGTACACCTATTTGAAGGACATTGATTGGAACGATAAATTTTACACATCGCCCAACTGCATAAATAATATTCAGTGTTTGTGGATTGAAACCCCACACGGGTGTTGGGATGATATTTGGCATACACTAATCCCAGTAATTAGTTATATGTCGATAGATTGATTGACAGGCTGTTATAAGCGTTAGATATCTATATTTGATGCTTATACAGAGTAGTGCACTTTGGATGATGGTTGATTATTTATCGTTGCTATTATATACATGTGTTGTATGGAATCCATATAATTAACATTATATGGTAACTGATTGGGCCTCATTCCAATTGGAAAAAAAGATAAAGAATATTATAAAATAAAGGTTCAGTTGTTGACAGTACTCATCCTTTGAGATTAGTCATGTGTTGAACGAAATATTTTAACAATAAAATTTACATCTTTATCATATATAAAATTAGAAACTAACTGGAAATAGATAAGATGAGTGGTCTCCTGGATGTTGATCTGATGTTGGTTTCGGCCTTCGGGGTTAATATTCAGGGAATCATTCTCTTACTAATTTACGGTTGGAGTCTGATTTGAAATCAAACGATAGATACCATAATTTTTATAAAAAAATATTAAATAACAAAAATAGTCACACGTGGACAGTACTCATTCGTTGAGATTAGTCATGTGTTGACAAAAATATAGATTCATGTATTGAATAGGATAAATATTCATTTGTTGAATCGAATAACGATATTATTGAAATATATAAAGCCGTGTTGATTAGAGATGCGCTATTTTGACGCGAACGATATTTATATCGATTATATTCTTTTTTAGAATTGAATTGAATATATAACGAATTCGAATTGAATTGAATATAAAAGAAATTCGAATTGAATTGAATATATAACGAATTCGAATTGAATTGAATATATAACGAATTCGAATTGAATTGAATATATAACGAATTCGAATTGAATTGAATATACAAAGAAATTCAAATTGAATTGAATATATAACGAATTCGAATTGAATTGAATATATAACGAATTCGAATTGAATATATAACGAATTCGAATTGAATTGAATATAAAACGAATTCGAATTGAATTGAAAATAAAATGATTTCGAATTGAATTGAAAACAAATTGAAATAGAATAAAAATCCATTTGAAATGAATTCAAATTTAATCGAAATTTGAATTGAGTTGAAATGAATTTAAAACGAATTTATAAGGAAAAAAATTCGATTTTGATTTGAATTTGAAATGGAAGTTGAAATTGTTTTGAAACGAATTTAAAACTATTTATAAAATTTGTTTTAAAAAGAAATCGATGAAATATATATAATATATATATATTATATATAATGGCCTGAATAGAACGCGCCGCGCTGCGGCAGTTCGTAAATTTCGACCATTGAGTTCGAACAGACATTATGGGAGATCCGACCGTCGGATTCTCCTAAAACCGGAACCGTTGGGTTCGTATCGAAAAGAGCTTTCTAACGAATATTCGAAATTTGAAATCTAACGGTTCGATTTGGAGATACGTCCAAATCAAATTTGGAAAAGGTAGCTGTAAGTGCAGTTCGATGGCCGTTGTTGGAAATCGACTGTACGGGCCTCGATAAAATTATTAAAAATAGTAATAATTTGTGTAAAATCATAAGAAATGATTTGTGAAGAACTGGGATGAAAAATCCCACATTTGTAAAGATAAATATGGATCTTTATCGAAATGAACTAGGTTTGAACTAGAATTAAAACCCAGTTATTTTTAAATAAATAAATTGGATTTGAAAAGGGGTTTTAAATAACCAGAATTTCTAATATATTTAATTGGAATCGAATTAGAATGTGATTTGGGTTTATCATAAACGGTGTTTTAAATAACACTAGTTCTTTAACCCGATAATAAATAGAATGTGATTTGGGTTTATCGTGAACGGTGTTTTAAATAACACTAGTTCTTTAACCCGATAATAAATAGAATGTGATTTGGGTTTATCGTGAACTATTTTTTAAATGACATTAGTTCTTTGACCCAGTAAAAGGAGTTTTAATGAATCTGTAATTAGATTGAAATGTGAATTGATAATGAAAATTATCAAATTTGGAAAGTGAACGAGAATGGAGTATCACCAGTTTTGCTCCAAAGCGATAGTTAAATCTTTAATTAGATTTGAACATGAAATGGTAATTAATTTTACCGATAACACCGTGGTGTTAGATATGGAGTATTACCAGTTTTGCTTCATGGGATGAATAGGTTGAGATTGGGAAATAAATTAAATAATTACTTCGGTGTGGTTCGCTAATCCCGACTAGTTTGGAAAACCATAATTTGGTTTGATATGACATCCAATGGAAGATTAAAGGATAATTTTTAAAGAATTTATCTTTGATAAAATTAATGGGAACCTTCCCCAAAGAATGTGAAATTTAGAAACTAGCTGTAGATTAGTTAAGAAGAATGGTTTCCTGGGTATTGATCTGATGTTGGTTTCGGCCTTCGGGGTTAATATTTGAGGAATTGCTCTCTTACTGATTTACGGTTAGTGACTAATGAATTGGAATGAGGCGTATGTTGTGTTTGTGTAACATTTGTTTATAATATACGCGGGTTGTTCGGAAAGGCCGGGTTTACACCCATTCTGAATAACCGATTCGACGATAAGTCGAAGATGATGACGGTGGTCGAAGACCGGAAGTCTTCACATCGTTTGGGTGATTACTAATGATCTTGATTGGGCTATACACCCAAGATGAGGGAATCAGTTGGTGATCGTCCATACGTACTTGGAGATCGATGGATATGTGAGGAAAGTGCCTCCGGTTTCGTTCAGACTCAGAACGAACTTGTAAATGGACTGTGTGTCTGACCTTGGATTTTATTCTATGTTGATTGTTCTCTATTAAATATACATCTGTTTGGCGGCGGAGAATTTATTCATTTGCTTAACGCCCTTCCCTGAGACGTGCGAGCTCAGAGGTTGTATATCAATGGACATCAATCGCATGGCATGAATTGCCTGTGTGGCAATTGATCAAGGCTTCTGTTGAAAAGCAAAGTCTTGTGGTTGATGATCAAAGCATGACCTACGTGGAAAATTTGTGTATAACGTGAATTCGCGAGCCTCACACCTCGGTACGAGTCAAAAACGAGATAGTGACTGTGGGGAGACACGACGTTTCTTTCTAGCTTTGGTGGTGTCAGTGACTTACCAGCCCTGACATTTATATACTTTTCACCTATGTGGTTGTTGGATGCGAGGCGCCTCGATTTTAGGTCTGTAAGGATCGGGAAACGTGTGTTCAGGAATACTAATCCTCAAACGTAACGGAGGACTGGCCCTGAAGATCCAAGGGTTGCCCAGAGTGTGTAGTCCTGAGGCATTTGCTAGAGTGTCTCGAATTGGAGAGGAGCTTGCCCCTTTGTAATAACCCGAAATTCTGAGCCAGTTTAAAATTTTTATTTTGGCAATTTTAGCGAATTTTGAACATTTAAAATGAATTATTTTAAATAATATCGACGAGAAATTTATTTTGAATAGAATTAGAACGTATATATTATATACGTCGTCGTTAGAATATAAATATTTATATATAATTATAAATAGAATTGAAAATGGCGCGGTAGTTCGATAATTCGATTTCAAACTTCAATTGAATGTACCGGGTGCAAAATAATCCGGATTTTAGTGAAACCAAAAACATTAGGATCTAATTGATGATATCTTTCCAACGAATCCGACAAATCAAAATTTCGTAGCGAGAATCAAAAGATATGTCCAGTTGAAAATTCTGAATAGTCGCTATGGAATTCAGGCCCTTAAAAATGGACATTTTGCAAATGACCTCGGATTTCGACGAAACCACTTTTGTTGGGTCCGTGATGTCAAATTATTGCTAGGTTTCAAATTACGTAATTTTTCGAATCAATATGTGAGCGTGGAAAAGGAAAACGTGTTTTGACCATTTCAGTTGATTTTAATCGACTGGAAAATGGCCATTTTTCCAACGGTCTCAGAATTCGACGAAACTAGTTTTGTTAGGACCGTATCGTCAATACGAAGCTAGAAAATATTTTTCTGCAATTTTTAGTGTTAGTATGTGACCCCGGTAATTTGAAATGTACGTTTAAAATTCAATAAAGTGATTTAAATGTAAATTCAACGGAAACTGATTCAAACGATCAAATCAGCTTACGATACATATCCCATTGAGTTCGGAATGGGGGTAAAACGCTATGGACGGCAGGCGGTGGGCCTCGTTTCGAGGTCGTATGTAAAAGTCAACTTTTTCATAATAAAATAATAAAATAAATAATATATAAAATATATTTCTCCCCCTTTTTAACTCTGCCCCCCCCCCCCCCCCCGTTTATTTTTTTTCTCAGAAATAAAATATATAAAAAAAAAGGGAAAAGAGAAGAGGACGGAGCGGCCTCTTCCCTCGTCGCCGCCACCGGAGGCGCCCACCTCCGTCCAAGTTCGCCGCCCTCCCCTTCTGCTCCTCCTCCGTCACCTCGATGCGACGCAGACCCCCGCCTGCATCGAAGAACGCGAGCGCCCAAACCCCCACGCCCAAGAACGAGCCGCCAGTCACCACCAACAGCCCTGACAGCCCCCTTTTCCTCCGCCTCCCCCATCTCCTTCCTCCTCCTGAAAGAAACCGACGCCCCCTCGAAAGCCGCGGATCGCCTAGGCCAGTCAACCCCCTCCCTAAGCGCAACCCTCTCTCTTCGGTTTAAACCGTCCTAAACCCCTCTCTTATTCGCTGAAAATAAACTGTAAGTTTATTCATTTTATTTCCTTTTTGTGTTCCTAACTAATATAGTTAGCTTTAGACATAGAAATCAGTTTTTTTACATATAGTAGAAGGAATAGAAATGATTGTCAGATTAAATATGATTTTTATATTTCTAAAAGAATAAAAATATGATTTTTATATTTCTAAAAGAATAAAAATATGATTTTTATATAATATAGATAATAAAAATTTGATTTTTATAGGATGTATAGAATAAAAATATAATCTTTTACATTGAAGAAATATAAAAATACAATCTTTAATATTGTAGAAATATAAAAATGTGATTTTTATAGCGATGAAATAAAAATTCGATTTTTAAATTAGAAAAGGCGAGATTTTTAAATAAGTAAAAATTCGATTTTTAAATATATGAAGTGATTATAAAAATAGGTTTTTTTAAAATAGAAAGTAAACAAATAAAAATGTGACTTTTATTTTAAAGACATCAAAATATAAAAATGTGTGATTTTGTATATGTAGTGGCTACGGGCAACGAAGATGATAAAAAGGCGAGAATGAAGAAGATTTCTATAAAAGAAGAGTCAAGATGAGTGGATAGCTTTTGGTGAGAACTTCTCACTCAAAATTTCTTTCTCTAGTTATATATATAAACTAGGATGCAGACGGTGCTTAGTAGCACCCGACACAATCGTCCACAAACCATGGACTTGTTTGTTTGGTTGCATAAATTAGTTAGATGATTTGGGCTGAATTGAATTGTTTGGTGAATTGAAATGGATTTGATTGATGTGTGAATGGCGTGGGCCTTCACTAGTCCGGGGATAAGGCTGGGCCTCGTCCCGTTTCTAGTATCGTGCCGTTATGCCGCCGAAATTTTCTAAAATATGTTAGAAAAATAAAAATATCATTTTATTGTGTAAATGAACTGAATAGAAATCCATGTGTTGAAATAAAATATTTTATCGTTAAAAATATAGTTTTTAACGTGAAAGTGAATAAATAAAATATTTATAAACAAATCAGCCGATTTGTTTATATACACTGATTTGACTGATATTGATTGGGTCGATAAATTTTACACATCGCCCAACTGCACAAATAAAATCTGTGTTTGATTGTTTGAAACCCCACACGGGTGTTGGGATGAAATTTGAAGTTCACTCATCCCGATTGATTAAATATGTCGATCGATTGATTGACAGGCTGTTATAAGCGTTGGACATCTATATTTGATGCTTATACAGTGTAGTGCACTTTGGTTGATGGTTGATTATTTTTCAATGCTATTATATACATGTGTTGTATGGAATCCATATAATTAACGTTATATGGAGATTGATTGGGCCTCATTCCAATCGGGATAATAAGGAATATTATAAAAGAAAATTCATGTGTTGAATATAAAAATAGTCATGTGTTGACGATGTTCATGTGTTGAGTGAAATATTTTATACAATGAAATTTACATCTTTATCATATTTAAAATTAGAACTACTTCCCAGTAGAAATCTAATTGAAAATCAAACGATAGATACCATAGTTTTATAAAATATTTTACATAACAAAAATAGTGATGTGTTGACAGTAACCATGTGTTGAGATTAGTCGTGTGTTGAAAGAAATATAGATTCATGTGTTGAATGAAATAAATATTCATTTGTTGAATAGAATAACGAATTTATTGAAATATATAAAGGCGTGTTGATTAGAGATGCGTTATTTTGACGCGAACGATATTTATATCGATTTTATTCGTTGTATAATGAATGTTGAAAAGTGATTTCAAAATTTAATATTTTGAAAGGAAATTCAAATTGAATTAGATTAAAAATTGAAATTGAAATTTTATTGAATCAATTTGAAATGAATTCGAATCGAATAGAAAATGAATTCGATTCGAATTGAATAGAAAGTGAATTTGAATTCGAGTAAAATAGAAATGAATTCAAATTGAATTAAATTGAAATTGAAATTTCAAACAAACTGAAATTGAATTGAATTGAAACGAATTTGAATTCGAATTAAATAAAATTGAAATGAATCCGAGTTGAATTGAAATCAAATCGATTTGAAACTGAATGTAGTGTTGAAGTGGTTTTGAAAACGAATTTAAAACGATTTATAAAATACGTTTTAAAAGGAAATCGACGAAATATATATAATATATATATATTATATATATAATGGCCTGAATAGAACGCGCCGCGCCGCGGCAGTTCGTGAATTTCGACCATTTATTTCAAACGGACATTGCGGGAGATCCGACCGTCGGATTCTCCTAAAACCGGAACCGTTGGGTTCGTATCGAAAAGAGCTTTCCAATGAATATTAGAAATTTGAAATCTAACGGTTGGATTTGGAATTATGTCCAAATCAAATTTGAAAAAGGTCGCTGTAAGTGCAGTTCGATGGCCGTTGATGGAAATCGACTATACGGGCCTTGATAAAATTATTAAAAATATCTATAATTTGTGTAAAATTATAATATGTGAATTGGAAAGAACTGGGGTGAAAAATTCCACATTTGAAAAGATAAAAATAGATTTTTATCGAAATGAACTAGTTTTGAACTAGAATTAAAATCAATTTATTTTTGAAATAAATAAATTGAATTTGAAAGTGATTTAAAAATAATCAATATTCCCAATACGTGGATTGGACTGGAGTTGAATCGAAATTATCTTCGGAATATTTCGATGTTGGATTTCGTGACTATACAGATATTGTTTTGGGAATTTGAAAGATATATTTTATATCGTTATTGCCAATACGATATATGTTGGTTTCAGGATTTGACATTGAATATAAGCCGATATATTTTCTATTCAGAGCCTTGTATTTAATATCAAATGTGATTTGGGTTTATCGTGAATCGTGTTTTAGATGACATTGGTTCTTTAACCCAGTTAAAGGCAAGATGTTGATTTCTGAAAGAATTAAGACTAAGTGTAGTTTTAATGAATCTTTAATTAGATTAAAATGTGAATTGATAATTTAAATTATCAAATCTGAAAGGTGATCGAGAATGGAGTACCACCAGTTTTGCTCTGAAGCGATAGTTAAATCTTTAATTGAATTTGAACGTGAAATGGTAATCAATTTTACCGATAACACCGTGGTGTTAGATGTGGAGTATTACCAGTTTTCTCCATGGGATATATAGGTTGGGATTGGGAAATAAAATAAATAATTACTTCGGTGTGGTTCGCTAATCCCGACTAGTTTGAAATGATATCCAAAGGAAGATTATAGGATAAATTTAGAAGAATTTATCTTGGATAAAATTAATGGGAACATTTCCCTAAGAATGTGATTTTGTGAATAAAAGGATATTCTGAATTGGAATGAGGCGTTTGTTGTGTTTGTGTAACATTCGTTTATTATATACGTGGGTCATTCAGAAAGGCCGGGTTATACCCATTCTGAATAACCGATTCGACGAGATGTCGAAGATGAAGATGGTGGTAGAAGACCGGAAGTCTTCACCTCGTTTGGGTGATTACTGATGATCTTGATTGGGCTGTACACCCAGGATGAGGGAATCAGTTGGTGATCGTCCAGACGTACTTGGAGATGGATGGATATGCGAGGAAAGTGCCTCCGGTTTCGTTCAGACCCAGAACGAACTTGTAAATGGATTGTGTGTCTGACATTGGATTTTATCCTGTGTTGATTGATCTCTATTAAATATACATCTGTTTGGCGGCGGAGAATTTATTCTCTTGCTTAACGCCCTTCTCTGAGTCGTACGAGCTCAGAGGTTGTATATCGATGGACATCAGTCGCATGGAGTGAATTGCCAGTGTGGCATGCGTAAGTGGCAATTGATCAAGGCTTCTGTTGAAAAGCAAAGTCTTGTGGTTGATGATCAAAGCACGGCCTGTGTGGCGTAGCTTTGTGTATAACGTGAATTCGCGAGCCTCACACCTCGGTATGAGTCAAAAACGGGATAGTGACTGCAGGGAGAGCACGACGTTTCTTTATAGCTAGGGTGGTGTCAGTGACCTACCAGCCCTGACATTTATATACTTTTCACCTGTGTGGTTGTTGGAATGCGAGGCGCCTCGGATATAGGTCTGTAAGGACCGGGAAACGTGTGTTCAGGAATAACTAATCCTCAAAAGTAAGAGAGGACCGGCCCTGAAGATCCAAGGATCATAGTGGGGTCCTGGGACATTTGCTAGAGTGTCTCGAACGCGGAGAGGAGCTTGCCCCTTGCCTCGGCTCATGACGGAATCCAATTTCCAATACATGATATTGCGGTTTTAATTGTAGAACTAGTATGGCGACATGATATATGGTACCCATGCCGTCTATGATTTATATTTATGATTGAAATTGTTTTGACACTATACACTTATTATAGTATCAAATGATTTGTTTTAAACGTACCAAGCATGTTTGGCTATTATAAGGGAAAACCCTATCCTCCGGCTTGCGTTGCATTGTGTGATGGGACCTGGGTCTTATAATAGCCTCATTTTTCGAAAAAGCATTGCGCTGTTTATTCTATGCACTGGTATTCTTGGGAGGAAACCCGTTCCGTGTTACGGCGTGGTCCCTTGAATTACTCTCTTTTAGAATTGAATTAAATAACTGTTTTAGTTCTCACACCAGTCACATGACTGACCTGGAGTTTATTGTTTTAACCTAAACTCTGGGTGCCCCTATTTTCCGCACGGGCAGCTAGTAGTTTTGGTTTTGCATATTTATATCCACAGGGTCTTGATTTACAGCTGGAACGATGCTCGGAAAGCTCTGTATCCGTGTATCACTTTCAGTTGTGTTTTGTATATTTTTCCGCTGCTATGTAACTTATTGTAATCTCTGATATTTGTCGAATGTAATTTATTCATTTATACTCTGTATATTCTTATATCTGATGGAATTGTTGTAATAACAATGAAATGTTCTTCCGTATGCGCTCATTTGTGTGTTGTTCTCAAAGTATTCGTGCTTTCCTTCACGGGGAAGTTACGGGTCCTTACAGTGGTATCAGAGCTTTGGTTTACAGAGCTTGAGAACAAGACACATTAGAACCATACGAAAGAATTCATCAGATATTGGATTAGTAATATCCAATTAGAATGGCTCGTTAGAGATAGGATCAGTAGTATCCTAGAACGAGTGTGAAGAGTATATTTTTCAAATGAAAACAATTTTGTTTTTAAAATTTAAATCGCTTTATGCGTATTTGATTATTTATTTATATTGAATATGGACAATCGAGTATATATAGATTTCGCGTATACGCGTCATGAACGTATAGTCAAAGTTTTAATATACTGGATAGATATAGAATCACATTCTAGACACCCGGGGATGATTCTGATGATGGTGCATCATCATCAGTATTCATATTCGAGTTTCGAAGGTGTGATTTCTATATATTTCCATTAGACTGGTGTGAGAACCAAAACTAATTTAACTAATAACATTGTTGTGAATTGGCATCAAAAACATGATTTTCAGTATATATATCAAAATTATGAATTTGAAAACTCTAATCCACTAATTGATTAATGTTTGTGTTGTTTGTTTAATTGTTTGGTAATTTTGAACCATTTATTCCTAATTAAACCAAATATTGAATTGTATTGAAAATTAGCCGCATTTGCTTGCATGTACATATACTTACATTGAACAGGTCATAGCAAGGAGGCTAGAGCCGAAGAATAAAATTTGTTTGCCCGACAAATAGGTACATGTTTACTACATAATTTACTGTTTTGTTTGGGTGATGATGATTTTATGAGCCTATTGGCTAGCCGCTTGGCTTTTTCTTTTTCTTTTTGAGATCAGAAGGCCTATATGGCAATTTCGGGATTTTCCCGTGGCTCCCGGTGCAGGGGAGGTTATGGCGAAATTTTTCGAAAATTTAGGGTGTTAGCCAAATTTTTGAAGAATTTGAAAATTCTCAAGAACTGAAAAGTTGGAGAATGCAAGCCAGATCGAACGTAGAGTTAATAGATCAAACCACTTTCGACTTTGTTCCTTTTCGGGGACGAAAAGTTTTAAGTGGGGGAGATTGTAATAACCCGAAATTCTGAGCCAGTTTAAAATTTTTATTTTGGCAATTTTAGCGAATTTTGAACATTTAAAATGAATTATTTTAAATAATATCGACGAGAAATTTATTTTGAATAGAATTAGAACGTATATATTATATACATCGTCGTTAGAATATAAATATTTATATATAATTATAAATAGAATTGAAAATGGCGCGGTAGTTCGATAATTCGATTTCAAACTTCAATTGAATGTACCGGGTGCAAAATAATCCGGATTTTAGTGAAACCAAAAACATTAGGATCTAATTGATGATATCTTTCCAACGAATCCGACAAATCAAAATTTCGTAGCGAGAATCAAAAGATATGTCCAGTTGAAAATTCTGAATAGTCGCTATGGAATTCAGGCCCTTAAAAATGGACATTTTGCAAATGACCTCGGATTTCGACGAAACCACTTTTGTTGGGTCCGTGATGTCAAATTATTGCTAGGTTTCAAATTTCGTAATTTTTCGAATCAATATGTGAGCGTGGCAAAGGAAAACATGTTTTGACCATTTCAGTTGATTTTAATCGACTGGAAAATGGCCATTTTTCCAACGGTCTCAGAATTCGACGAAACTAGTTTTGTTAGGACCGTATCGTCAATACGAAGCTAGAAAATATTTTTCTGCAATTTTTAGTGTTAGTATGTGACCCCGGTAATTTGAAATGTACGTTTAAAATTCAATAAAGTGATTTAAATGTAAATTCAACGGAAACTGATTCAAATGATCAAATCAGCTTACGATACATATCCCATTGAGTTCGGAATGGGGGTAAAACGCTATGGACGGCAGGCGGTGGGCCTCGTTTCGAGGTCGTATGTAAAAGTCAACTTTTTCATAATAAAATAATAAAATAAATAATATATAAAATATATTTCTCCCCCTTTTTAACTCTGCCCCCCCCCCCCCCCCCCGTTTATTTTTTTTTCTCAGAAATCAAATATAAAAAAAAAAGGGAAAAGAGAAGAGGACGGAGCGGCCTCTTCCCTCGTCGCCGCCACCGGAGGCGCCCACCTCCGTCCAAGTTCGCCGCCCTCCCCTTCTGCTCCTCCTCCGTCACCTCGATGCGACGCAGACCCCCCCTGCATCGAAGAACGCGAGCGCCCAAACCCCCACGCCCAAGAACGAGCCGCCAGTCACCACCAACAGCCCCGACAGCCCCCCTTTTCCTCCGCCTCCCCCATCTCCTTCCTCCTCCTGAAAGAAACCGACGCCCCCTCGAAAGCCGCGGATCACCT
Organism: Allium sativum; assembly: GCA_030737875.1. Lineage (NCBI taxonomy): Eukaryota > Viridiplantae > Streptophyta > Magnoliopsida > Asparagales > Amaryllidaceae > Allium > Allium sativum. The sequence continues at coordinate 1,054,705,652 of CM060922.1, forward strand.
AGGCCAGTCAACCCCCTCCCTAAGCGCAACCCTCTCTCTTCGGTTTAAACCGTCCTAAACCCCTCTCTTATTCGCTGAAAATAAACTGTAAGTTTATTCATTTTATTTCCTTTTTGTGTTCCTAACTAATACAGTTAGCTTTAGACATAGAAATCAGTTTTTTTACATATTGTAGAAGGAATAGAAATGATTGTCAGATTAAATATGATTTTTATATTTCTAAAAGAATAAAAATATGATTTTTATATTTCTAAAAGAATAAAAATATGATTTTTATATAATATAGATAATAAAAATTTGATTTTTATAGGATGTATAGAATAAAAATATAATCTTTTACATTGAAGAAATATAAAAATACAATCTTTAATATTGTAGAAATATAAAAATGTGATTTTTATAGCGATGAAATAAAAATTCGATTTTTAAATTAGAAAAGGCGAGATTTTTAAATAAGTAAAAATTCGATTTTTAAATATATGAAGTGATTATAAAAATAGGTTTTTTTAAAATAGAAAGTAAACAAATAAAAATGTGACTTTTATTTTAAAGACATCAAAATATAAAAATGTGTGATTTTGTATATGTAGTGGCTACGGGCAACGAAGATGATAAAAAGGCGAGAATGAAGAAGATTTCTATAAAAGAAGAGTCAAGATGAGTGGATAGCTTTTGGTGAGAACTTCTCACTCAAAATTTCTTTCTCTAGTTATATATATAAACTAGGATGCAGACGGTGCTTAGTAGCACCCGACACAATCGTCCACAAACCATGGACTTGTTTGTTTGGTTGCATAAATTAGTTAGATGATTTGGGCTGAATTGAATTGTTTGGTGAATTGAAATGGATTTGATTGATGTGTGAATGGCGTGGGCCTTCACTAGTCCGGGGATAAGGCTGGGCCTCGTCCCGTTTCTAGTATCGTGCCGTTATGCCGCCGAAATTTTCTAAAATATGTTAGAAAAATAAAAATATCATTTTATTGTGTAAATGAACTGAATAGAAATCCATGTGTTGAAATAAAATATTTTATCGTTAAAAATATAGTTTTTAACGTGAAAGTGAATAAATAAAATATTTATAAACAAATCAGCCGATTTGTTTATATACACTGATTTGACTGATATTGATTGGGTCGATAAATTTTACACATCGCCCAACTGCACAAATAAAATCTGTGTTTGATTGTTTGAAACCCCACACGGGTGTTGGGATGAAATTTGAAGTTCACTCATCCTGATTGATTAAATATGTCGATCGATTGATTGACAGGCTGTTATAAGCGTTGGACATCTATATTTGATGCTTATACAGTGTAGTGCACTTTGGTTGATGGTTGATTATTTTTCAATGCTATTATATACATGTGTTGTATGGAATCCATATAATTAACGTTATATGGAGATTGATTGGGCCTCATTCCAATCGGGATAATAAGGAATATTATAAAAGAAAATTCATGTGTTGACGATGTTCATGTGTTGAGTGAAATATTTTATACAATGAAATTTACATCTTTATCATATTTAAAATTAGAACTACTTCCCAGTAGAAATCTAATTGAAAATCAAACGATAGATACCATAGTTTTATAAAATATTTTACATAACAAAAATAGTGATGTGTTGACAGTAACCATGTGTTGAGATTAGTCGTGTGTTGAAAGAAATATAGATTCATGTGTTGAATGAAATAAATATTCATTTGTTGAATAGAATAACGAATTTATTGAAATATATAAAGCCGTGTTGATTAGAGATGCGTTATTTTGACGCGAACGATATTTATATCGATTTTATTCGTTGTATAATGAATGTTGAAAAGTGATTTCAAAATTTAATATTTTGAAAGGAAATTCAAATTGAATTAGATTAAAAATTGAAATTGAAATTTTATTGAATCAATTTGAAATGAATTCGAATCGAATAGAAAATGAATTCGATTCGAATTGAATAGAAAGTGAATTTGAATTCGAGTAAAATAGAAATGAATTCAAATTGAATTAAATTGAAATTGAAATTTCAAACAAACTGAAATTGAATTGAATTGAAACGAATTTGAATTCGAATTAAATAAAATTGAAATGAATCCGAGTTGAATTGAAATCAAATCGATTTGAAACTGAATGTAGTGTTGAAGTGGTTTTGAAAACGAATTTAAAACGATTTATAAAATACGTTTTAAAAGGAAATCGACGAAATATATATAATATATATATATTATATATATAATGGCCTGAATAGAACGCGCCGCGCCGCGGCAGTTTGTGAATTTCGACCATTTATTTCAAACGGACATTGCGGGAGATCCGACCGTCGGATTCTCCTAAAACCGGAACCGTTGGGTTCGTATCGAAAAGAGCTTTCCAATGAATATTAGAAATTTGAAATCTAATGGTTGGATTTGGAATTATGTCCAAATCAAATTTGAAAAAGGTCGTTGTAAGTGCAGTTCGATGGCCGTTGATGGAAATCGACTGTACGGGCCTTGATAAAATTATTAAAAATATCTATAATTTGTGTAAAATTATAATATGTGAATTGGAAAGAACTGGGGTGAAAAATTCCACATTTGAAAAGATAAAAATAGATTTTTATCGAAATGAACTAGTTTTGAACTAGAATTAAAATCAATTTATTTTTGAAATAAATAAATTGAATTTGAAAGTGATTTAAAAATAATCAATATTCCCAATACGTGGATTGGACTGGAGTTGAATCGAAATTATCTTCGGAATATTTCGATGTTGGATTTCGTGACTATACAGATATTGTTTTGGGAATTTGAAAGATATATTTTATATCGTTATTGCCAATACGATATATGTTGGTTTCAGGATTTGACATTGAATATAAGCCGATATATTTTCTATTCAGAGCCTTGTATTTAATATCAAATGTGATTTGGGTTTATCGTGAATCGTGTTTTAGATGACATTGGTTCTTTAACCCAGTTAAAGGAAAGATGTTGATTTCTGAAAGAATTAAGACTAAGTGTAGTTTTAATGAATCTTTAATTAGATTAAAATGTGAATTGATAATTTAAATTATCAAATCTGGAAGGTGATCGAGAATGGAGTACCACCAGTTTTGCTCCGAAGCGATAGTTAAATCTTTAATTGAATTTGAACGTGAAATGGTAATCAATTTTACCGATAACACCGTGGTGTTAGATGTGGAGTATTACCAGTTTTCTCCATGGGATATATAGGTTGGGATTGGGAAATAAAATAAATAATTACTTCGGTGTGGTTCGCTAATCCCGACTAGTTTGAAATGATATCCAAAGGAAGATTATAGGATAAATTTAGAAGAATTTATCTTGGATAAAATTAATGGGAACATTTCCCTAAGAATGTGATTTTGTGAATAAAAGGATATTCTGAATTGGAATGAGGCGTTTGTTGTGTTTGTGTAACATTCGTTTATTATATACGTGGGTCATTCAGAAAGGCCGGGTTATACCCATTCTGAATAACCGATTCGACGAGATGTCGAAGATGAAGACGGTGGTAGAAGACCGGAAGTCTTCACCTCGTTTGGGTGATTACTGATGATCTTGATTGGGCTGTACACCCAGGATGAGGGAATCAGTTGGTGATCGTCCAGACGTACTTGGAGATGGATGGATATGCGAGGAAAGTGCCTCCGGTTTCGTTCAGACCCAGAACGAACTTGTAAATGGATTGTGTGTCTGACATTGGATTTTATCCTGTGTTGATTGATCTCTATTAAATATACATCTGTTTGGCGGCGGAGAATTTATTCTCTTGCTTAACGCCCTTCTCTGAGTCGTACGAGCTCAGAGGTTGTATATCGATGGACATCAGTCGCATGGAGTGAATTGCCAGTGTGGCATGCGTAAGTGGCAATTGATCAAGGCTTCTGTTGAAAAGCAAAGTCTTGTGGTTGATGATCAAAGCACGGCCTGTGTGGCGTAGCTTTGTGTATAACGTGAATTCGCGAGCCTCACACCTCGGTATGAGTCAAAAACGGGATAGTGACTGCAGGGAGAGCACGACGTTTCTTTCTAGCTAGGGTGGTGTCAGTGACCTACCAGCCCTGACATTTATATACTTTTCACCTGTGTGGTTGTTGGAATGCGAGGCGCCTCGGATATAGGTCTGTAAGGACCGGGAAACGTGTGTTCAGGAATAACTAATCCTCAAAAGTAAGAGAGGACCGGCCCTGAAGATCCAAGGATCATAGTGGGGTCCTGGGACATTTGCTAGAGTGTCTCGAACGCGGAGAGGAGCTTGCCCCTTGCCTCGGCTCATGACGGAATCCAATTTCCAATACGTGATATTGCGGTTTTAATTGTAGAACTAGTATGGCGACATGATATATGGTACCCATGCCGTCTATGATTTATATTTATGATTGAAATTGTTTTGACACTATACACTTATTATAGTATCAAATGATTTGTTTTAAACGTACCAAGCATGTTTGGCTATTATAAGGGAAAACCCTATCCTCCGGCTTGCGTTGCATTGTGTGATGGGACCTGGGTCTTATAATAGCCTCATTTTTCGAAAAAGCATTGCGCTGTTTATTCTATGCACTGGTATTCTTGGGAGGAAACCCGTTCCGTGTTACGGCGTGGTCCCTTGAATTACTCTCTTTTAGAATTGAATTAAATAACTGTTTTAGTTCTCACACCAGTCACATGACTGACCTGGAGTTTATTGTTTTAACCTAAACTCTGGGTGCCCCTATTTTCCGCACGGGCAGCTAGTAGTTTTGGTTTTGCAGATTTATATCCACAGGGTCCTGATTTACAGCTGGAACGATGCTCGGAAAGCTCTGTATCCGTGTATCACTTTCAGTTGTGTTTTGTATATTTTTCCGCTGCTATGTAACTTATTGTAATCTCTGATATTTGTCGAATGTAATTTATTCATTTATACTCTGTATATTCTTATATCTGATGGAATTGTTGTAATAACAATGAAATGTTCTTCCGTATGCGCTCATTTGTGTGTTGTTCTCAAAGTATTCGTGCTTTCCTTCACGGGGAAGTTACGGGTCCTTACACCCTTGCCTCGACTCATGATGGAAATCCAATTTCCAATACGAGATACTTCGGTTTTATTTGTAGAGCCTAGTATGGCGACATGATAGATGGTACCCATGCCGCCTATGATTGATATTTATGATTGAAATTGTTTTGACACTATACACTTATAATAGTATCAAATGATTTGTTTTAAACGTACCAAGCATGTTTGGCTATTATAAGGGAAAACCCTATCCTCCGACTTGCGTTGAATTGTGTGAAGGGACCTGGGTCTTATAATAGCTTCATTTTTCGGAAAAAAACATTGCGTTGTCTTTCCTATGCACTAGTATTCTTGGGAGGAAACCCGTTCCGTGTCTTACGGCGTGGTCCCTTGAATTACTCTCTTTTAAAATTGATTTAAATAACTGTTTTAGTTCTCACACCAGTCACATGACTGACCTGGAGTTTATTGTTTTAACCTAAACTATGGGTGCCTCTATTTTCGACACGGGCAGCTAGTAGTTTTGGTTTTGCAGATTTATATTCACAGGATCCTGATTTACAGCTAGAACGATGCTCGGAAAGCTCTGTATCCGTGTATTACTTTCAGTTGTGTTTTATATTGTTTTTCCGCTGCTATGTAATTTATTGTAATCTCTGATATTTTTCTGTTGTATAATATTCATTTATACTCTGTATATTCTTGTATTCTGATGAAATTGTTGTAATATACAATGAAATGTTCTTCTGCCTGCGTTCTATTATGTTGTGTTCTCAAGATAATCCGTTCTTTCCTTCACGGGGAAGTTACGGGCTATCACACCAGTAGAAAATTCAGAATAGTCGCTATGAAATTATAGCCCGTAGAAAATAGCCATTTTGCAAACGACCTCCGTTTTCGACGAAACCACTTTTGTTGGATCTGGGATGTTGTGTTGAATTATTGCTGGATTCCAAAATTCATAATTTTTGGGATTAATGTGTGAGCATGGCGAAGTAAAACGTGGTTTGATAGTTTTAGTCAATTTGGATTGACCAAAAAATAGCCATTTTTCAAACGGTCTCCAAATTTGACAAAATTAGCTTTTTAGAACTGTATTGGCAATACAAAGCTAGAAAATATTTTTTGGGAATTTTTAGGGCCCATATGCGGCACCGGTAAATTGAAATGTGTGTTCAAATTTAATATATAGATTTATATTTTGATTTTGACGGAAACTGATCGTAACAGCTGAATTGGCTTGTGAAACATATCCCATTGTGTTCAGAATGGAGGTATTAGCTGGTGGCGACAGTCGTCGTGTCTCGTTTTGAGATCGAATGAAAAAGTTACTTTATGGAGATTAATATATATATATATATATGAATATATATATACCCTCACCTTTCTCTCCTCTCTCTCCTCTAAGTCAAACCTGATTCAGTTAGAATTAAATAAAAAATGCGATCGAGGATCGTTGGAACCGCACCGCCGCCACCGCCGCCTGATGCCATCGCCCTCCCCATGACTGGCGCCACCTCGCTGGAGCCCCTTGGTCATCCCCCTCTTCTTCCTCCATTCAAATCCGCGCCCCAATTCCCTTGCAGCCGCCAGTCCTCCACCAAACCACCGCCACCACCTCGGTTTGACCACCGCACCCCTTGACGCCTCCCACAGCCCCTGCGTCTGCCTCTCTCTGCCTACAGCAAGCTTCATCCTCTACCGAACGTGAATAGTGAGTTTTTTAATTACTACCCTTTTATATAATTATTAATTTATTATGTAAAATCAGAAGTTATTTATATAAGTAAAATCTGAAATATTTTTATATAAGAAAAGATTAGAGTTTTAAATAGAAAAGGTTATTTTTTTATTTGAGGTTAAATATTAGATTTTTATTTTAAATAAAGATTAGTTTTTTTTATTTTAAATAAAGCTATGATTTTTATTGATGTAAAACTAGGATTTTTAACAATATAGAAAGCTATGGTTTTTAAAGAGAGAAAGATCATATTTTTGTTTATAGAACAGATTAGATCTTTGATTTAGATTTGATTTTTATATCTATAAAGACGATATCTTTAAAAGTCTAAAGATAAGATTTTTATTCATATAAAAATATGATTTTTAGTCAAGGAAAAATACATTTTTTACATATTATGATATATGTTATAAAAATTAGTTTTTTTATAACTAGAAAAGTCTAGATTTTTAAATCAATAAAGATGATTTTTTTAAAGGCAAAAAGATTTGATCTTTAACATGGAAAGATTTAATTTTTTTATACGATAAAGATTTGATTTTTATACATGAAGGGATATAATAAAAATGAGATTTTTATTATGAAGTTAGCAAATAAAAATATAATTTTTATAGCGATGAAATAAAAATATAATTTTTATAGCGATGAAATAATAATATAATTTTGATAGCGATGAAATAAAAATATAATTTTTATAGCGAGGAAATAAAAATATAAGTTTTATAGCATTGAAATAAAAAGGTGATTTTTACTATGAACAACGTGAAAAGGATTGTGTTGGAAATGCGGGCAAATCTGAAATTCAGAAATGAAATGGAGGAGTGTAACCGCAATGTGAGAACTTCTCACTTTAATTTTATTTCTAGTTAATATATACTAGGATGCAGACGGTGCTTAACAACACCCGACACCCGTCGTCCACAGACCATGGATGACTTGTTCGTTTGATTGATTCTGTTGTGATAATTGATTGTCTGTTGTGGAATGGAATAAAATATTTTATAGTTAAAAATATAATTTTTAACGTGTATATGAATGAAAAAAATATTCATGAACAAATCAGACGATTTGTTTATGTACAAAAATTTGATTGATATTGATTGGGAGGATAAATTTTACATATCGACCAACCGCACAAATAAAATTCATCATTTGTTGATTGAAATCCCACACGGGTATTGGGATGATATATGACATACACTAGTCCCAATAATTAGCTGTATGTCGATCGATTGGTTAACGGACTGTTATAAGCGTTAAATATTCATATTTGATGCTTATGCAGTGTAGAATGCACTCTGGATGATGGTTGTCTGTGTTTGATTATTATTGTATACATGTATTGTATGAATTCCATATAATCAACATTATATGGTAATTGATTGTGTTTGATTCCAGTTCAGAAAGAATGAATATTTTAAAATAATATTCTGTAATGGATCAAAATATGATTTTGATGTCCGATTTGGAATGGACACGAATATATTTAAAAATATATAAAGCCGCGTTGATTAGATTAATGCCATTTTGATGTGAACGATATTTATATAGATTTTATTCATTTTTATAATGAATATTCAAAAGGAAATGGTTTCAAAATATAACGGTTTGAAAATATTATCATTTATATATCGATGATATGGAATATTCAATTTTGATTTGAAATTGAATATGAAGTTGAAATCATTTTTAAAACGAATTTAAAACGACTTATAAAATACGTTTTAAAAGGAAATAGGTGAAATATATATAATATTATATATATATATATATAATGGCCTGAATAGAACGCGTGGCGCCACGGCAGTTCGTGAATTTCGACCATTGACTTCGAGCGGACATTACAGGAGATCCGACCGTCGGATTCTCTTAAAACTGGAACTTTTGGGTTCGTATCGAAAAGAGATTTCCAACGAATATTAGAGATTGAAATCTAACGACTGAATTTAGAATTATGTCCAAATCAAATTTGGAAAATGTCGTTGTAAGTGCAATTCGATGGCGGTTTATGGAAATCGACTGTACGTGCCTTGATAAAATTATTAAAAATATCAATAATTTGTATAAAATCATAATAAATGATTTGGAAAGAATTGGGCTGAAAAATTCCATGTTTGAAAGGATAAAAATATATTTTTATCAAAATGAACTAGTTATGAACTAGAATTATAATCTAATATTTTTAAATAATTAAATTGGATTTGAAATGGTTTTAAAATAACCAGAATTTCCAATATATGAATTGGAATTGATCGGAATCGAAATTACCTTCTGAATATTTCGATATTGGATTTCGTGATTATACAGATATTATGGAGGAATTTGGAAGATGTATACGTATAGTTATTCCAATACGATATTTGTTGGTTTCAGAATTTGATATTGAATATAAGCCGATATATTTTCTATTAAGAGCCTTGTATTTAATATCAAATTGGATTTTGGGTTTGTCGTGAATGGTATCTTTAATAATACTGTTCTTAAACCCAATGGAGTTAAGAAAATTAGAATCGGACTGGAGATTAGCTAAGTTGAATGGTTGCCTGGGTATTGATCTGATGTTGGTTTCGGCCTTCGGGGTTAATACTTAGGGAATTGTTCTCTTACTAATTTACGGTTAGAGACTTATGGGATTTTGGGTTTGTTGTGAACTGTGTTTTTAACGACATTCGTTCTTTAACCCGCTTTATAGTGAAATGTGATTTGGAATTTATAAATCTTTTTATTAAGATTTAACGGGAATTTTTCAAAGTAAAGTTTTCCAATTTAATATATAAAATTGGAATTGAATGGAATTCGATTGGTAATAATCGAAGTGAACTTCTGTGGAGTAAGACTGTTAATACAAATGGAATTTAGAAGGCTTTGCCATTATTCCATTTATATTATTGGTCAGATACGAAAATTGATATCGATTATATATTAATTTGTTTTTCCATGAAGATTCCATAATTAATTGAATGTGATTTGGGTTTATCGTGAATGGTGTTTTAAAATAACACTTGTTCTTTAACCCGATTAATAATAGAATGAAATTTTGGGTTGTCGTGAATGGTATCTTTAATAATACTGTACTTAGATCCAACAGGGTTAAGAAAATCAGAAACTAATTGGAGATTAGTTAAGTTGAATGGTTTCCTGGGTATTGATATGATGTTGGTTTTGGCCTTCGGGGTTAATACTTAGGGAATTGTTCGCTTGCTAATTTACGGTTAAAGGATGATGGAATGGAATGTGATTTTGAGTTTATAGTGAACCGTGTTTTAAATGACATTGGTTCTTTAACCAGTTAAAGATAGGATATGATTTCCCAAGTTAAACAATCATTAATATTGATTTTTGGGAAGATTAAAACCAAGTGGAGTTTTAATGAATCTTTAATTAGATTGAAATGATCGAGAATGGAGTATCACCAGTTTTGTTCCAAGCGATAGTTAAATCTTTAATTAGATTTGAACATGAAATGGTAATTAAATTTACCTATAACACCATGGTGTTAGTTATGGAGTAATACCAGTTTTTCCCCGTAGGATGAATAGGTTGGGATTGGTAAATAAAATAAATGATTACTTCGTTGTGGTTCGCTAATCCCGACTAGTTTGGAAAACCTTAATTTGGTTTGAATTGATATCCAAAGGAAGCTTAAAGAATAAATTTAACGAATTTATCTTTGATAAAATTAATGGGAACCTTTCCTAAAGAATGTGAATATTTGAATCAAAGAATATTCAGAATTGGAATGAGGCGTATGTTGTGTTTTTATAGCACTTGTTTATTATATATGCGAGTTATTCAGGAAGACTGGGTTTATACCATTCTAAATAATTTGTTTATTATATTTTCCGCTGCATTGTAACTTGTAAATCTCTTATGTTTAGTAAATGTGTAATATTTGTTCATACTTTGTATATTCTTGTATTCTGATGGAATTGTTGTAATAAGCAATGAAATGTTCTTCTGTTTGTGTTCTGATTCATCTTGTCCTCAATTCAATCTGGGCTTTCCTTCACGGGGAAGTTCGGGTCGCTTCATTATGTGTGGATAAAATGAGAGAAAAAGAGCCCCTTTTTATAGACTAGCAAAGCCAATTCTTAACCGTTAGATATTACGTTTTTCAATCTAACCGTACATGAAATGTTGGGTCAACTGCAAATAAGGCCCATTTTGCATTTCATACTTTATATTACGCTACCTATACGTATATAATTTTAATGTTTTGCAGCTTTTAATAGCCTTCTTGTTTTGCTCTCTTTTTAAATTAATTGTGTATATCCTCCTTCTTTAATTAATTGCATATTTTCATGCGTGTATATCCTTGTTTTTAATTGGAATTATCTTCATATATCAGACATCCTTATGCATATACAAAGCCTCCTTATGCGTTATTCACACATTAACCTTCTCTTTTCATGCATTTATCTTGCATGGCGTTTCTTTTCTTATTAACGCTTGTATTGATTGCTCTTTTTAATATGAAAAATGTTTTTCTTTTGAATACCTTACATGTATACTTGTGCGTTCCTTCTTGTGCCATTACTTCACATTTTTATTGCATGCTTTTTCAAATGTACCTTTTTTTAATTAAATGCCTTAACTTATAATACTTCCTACGTTTATTCCTTATTGCGTTTATTAGCATGCGTTACCTTCCTCTATGATATATATATATGTTTTTGTGTGTGTGTGTGTGTGTGTGTGTTCCATTTTAACTCTTGCATGAAATTAACCATTTCTTTATAATGTCATTGCATTAATTAGTATCCACACTACCTCTTTTAATTACATGTATTTTCTTATGTTTCTTAATGCATTAAAAATTGTACTAATTTTCCTCCTCTTCAATGTATGAATTTATTTAAATTATATGTTACCATTATTTTTCATTTATTTATGTTCATGAATATACATATATTTGTATGTTCAGTTAACCCTCTCTAAAACAAAGATAAAAATTATGTCACTGCTGGGGTTCGAACCCACGACCTCTATGTTACATATCCAATGCCTTAACCAACTAAGTTATGACGTCTTTTGTTAATAAGATTAGGAAAAATGGTACTCATTGTTCTTATTCTTTACCTTATTTTCATGTTTTGCTGCAATGCATCATTTCAAGGTATCTCTTTCATCGTAAATCAGTTTTCTGCAATCCATAGGTCTAAGTTGACCAAAAAATCGCCACGAACGTAATGACGCTACTCCCATGGCCAAATTCTAGAAGCTCTTCAATTTCCTTTTTCTTATATGAATTATTTAATTATTTAGTTGTTACAAAAATGAGAGGTGTTACATTCTCTCACCCTTAGAAAATTTCATCCCCGGAATTTGAGAAGGATAAAAATCAATTAACCTCTCTCATAATATACATCCATCACGTGTGCATCCAATTTTTGCAAACATTGTGTACTTGTGCAAAGTGAAATACAACATAATAATGCATGTATGCCTAAGCGGTGATTTTTCAAATAATCCTCTTAAAATATGATGCTCACATCCCAATTATACTGGCATCTCTATATGAATGCAATATTTTGAAAATCAAAAATGCTTTTTCATCCAAATTTTTCCAAAAACTCTCACTGAGTAAGAGTTTAGTTCATCCAATTGTTGCATCCAAAATCCTACCAACCAACTTTATTTCTCGAATTTTAGAAAAATATAATTTTCTAAATTCGATTTCTTATGTTACAAAAATGTAGAAAATGGAAAATTTCGCATCTTCCGTTTTTCTTTTTCAACCTTTTTCTAACCGTACTTGGATTTGATGTAACTATTTATAAAGATTCCCCTATTTTTCCTATCCAAGCACATCCCATATAAGAATAAAAATGTTACAGATTTTTTAATCTTATCTTGGAAAATTTTATTTTAGACAAAATTTTTCGCAAGAAATCACTATTTACAAAATATACCCCATTTTACTTCAAAACCCAATATGTACTTCTTTTTGCAAGGCAATTAGAAATTTTATTCACACTACAAGAGATACAAAGAATGTACAATCAGCTCAATAGCTGTACAAACATTATTAGCACTCATCTAAGTGGTTATGAGAAAAAACAAATACAAAATACATTGAAACCAAAAAAACCTCAAGACCGCTAGTGATTAAAATCTCTAACACAGGCAAGAGCTCACACATCCCTGCAAATTGCTACTCATCAAATTGCCAAGATTACCAAAAATTACCATCCTAAAAGAAGCCGTGCTCGACCAAAATCACTACAAACAAACCATCCCAAAATTGATCATTACCAGACACAGACACATAACCAAAATCAAGAAATCTTAAATTGGATTCCGTCTTATATGCCTCTTTCCAAACTTCAAACCACTATTTAATGGCATAACATCTTCAGCTTTATAATCTATACCTTCATCAAGATCCTCATCAGAGTCTTGCCAAAATTTACCCTTCAATTTATGTAACAACCCGTAAAATGCGAGCCAGTTTGAAATTTTTATTTTGGCAATTTTAGCGAATTTTTATTATTTAAAATGAATTATTTTAAATAATATCGACGGGAAATCTGTTTTGAATATAATTCGAACGTTTATATTATATACGTCGTCGTTAGAATATAAATAATTATATATAATTATAAAAGGAATTGAAAATGGCGCGGTAGTTCGAAAATTCGATTTCTAATTTCAAATGAATATACAGAATTCAATATAAGTCAGAATTGAACGAAACAAGAAATATTTGAATCTGTATAACTATATCTTTGTAGCGAAGTTAACAAACTGAGATTTCATCTTAGAAATGATAAGATATGTCCAGTTTAAAATTAGAAATAGTCGCTGTGGAATTTATATATATTTTTATATATATAAGGCCCTTAAAAATAGCAATTTTGTAAACGACCTCGGATTTCGACGAAACCAGTTTTGTTGGGTCCGTGATGTTAAGTTATTGCTAGATTCCAAATTTCATAATTTTTCGAATCAATGTGTGAGCGTGGCAAAGGAAAACGTGTTTTGACCATTTCAGTTGATTTTAATCGACTGGAAATTGGCCATTTTTCTAACGGTCTCAGAATTCGGCGAAACTAGTTTTGTTAGGACCGTATCGTCAATACGAAGCTAGAAAATATTTTTATAGAATTTTTCTAGTTAGTATGTGGCCCCGGTAATTTGAAATGTACGTTTAAAATTCAATATAGTGATTTAAATGTAAATTTAACGGAAACTGATTCAAACAGTCGAATCAGCCTGCGATACATATCCCATTGTGTTCGGAATGGGGGTATTACGTTAGGGATGACAGTCGTTGGACCCGGTTCGGTGTTCGTATGTAAAAGTCAACGTAAATTGAAAAAAGAAAAAAAAATAATAAAATATATATCTCTCCCCCCCTTTTTTACTCTGGCCCCCCCCCCCCTCATATTTTCAATCGAATGGAAAAAAAAAAAAAAAAAAAAACGAATTCTTCAGATCGATGGCGGCCATCGCCAGAGCCCACCGCCGCGCCTCCCATCCCCGTCAATACTTCCCCTCCGCGTCAGATCGAAGATCGATCCCCCCCCCACGGCCGACTGAAACCCCCCCCCCTCGCGGTGACGAGAAACCCCCCCTGCTGCTGCTGCTCGATGACGAGGAACCCCCCCCCTCGCGGTGACGAGAAACCCCCCCCCCCTTTTTTCCTCCACCGCCGAGCACCCCAAGCGCCGCCATCACCCGAGCGCACCTCCGACGAACGGAGAAGCCCGCCCCCCCTGTAAGTTCCCTGCTATTTTATTTTTATTTTGTTTACTTTTTCTGATTTTTAAAACTGTTTTTATTTATTTTTAAAACTGATCTTTTTTATTTATTTTTAAAAACTGATTTTTATTTTTAGATTTTAAAGTGAAAAGATTTAAACTTCAAAAGCTGAAAAGTTAGGATTTTTAAGTTATAAAAATTTAGATTTTTAATTTATAAAAGTTCAGATTTTTGTATTAGGAAAAACCAGATCTTTATATTTGTAGAAAAATAAAAACTGATTTTACTTTATGGTTTAAAAATGAATTTGCTTTGAATATAAAACTATGGTTTTTAAAAATGAATTTGCTTTGAATATAAAACTATGGTTTTTAAAAATGAATTTGCTTTGAATAAAAAAAAAAAACTATGGTTTTTAAAAATGAATTTGCTTTGAAAATATAATTTTTGTATTGTTTAAATCGAAATAAAAATATGATCTTTATATTGTTTACATAGAAGAAAATTTAGATCTTTATATATGAAAGCGAAGAATAAAAATTAGTTTTTTTATATTGAATGGCGAAATAAAAATTCGATTTTTATAAATTGAACTTTGAAATAAAAATTCGATTTTTATATATTGAACTTTGAAATAAAAATTCGATTTTTATATATTGAACTTTGAAATAAAAATTCGATTTTTATATATTGAATAGCGAACTAAAAATTCGATTTTTATAAATTGAACTTTGAAATAAAAATTCGATTTTTATAAATTGAACTTTGAAATAAAAATTCGATTTTTATATATTGAATAGCGAACTAAAAATTCGATTTTTATAAATTGAACTTTGAAATAAAAATTCGATTTTTATAAATTGAACTTTGAAATAAAAATTCGATTTTTATATATTGAATAGCGAAGTAAAAATATGATTTTTACATATGTAGTGAAAGCGAGCAACGAAGGTGACAAAAGGGCGAAACGACGAAGACTTCTGCAAAAGAAGTGCCGTGGAGCTAGGATAGCTAAAGGTGAGAATTTCTCACCTTTCAATTTCTTTTCTAATTATATATATATACTAGGATGCAGACGGTGCTTAGTAGCACCCGACACCCGTCCACAGACCATGGACTTGTTTGATTGGTTGTGTAGTTGGTTAGATTATTTGATTGAAATTAAATTGTTTGGTGAGATGAATGGATTTGATTGATATGTGAATGGCGTGGGCCTTCACTAGACCGGGGATAAGGCTAGGCCTCGTCCCGTTTCTAGTATCGTGCCGTTATGCCGCCGAAATTTTCTAAAACATGTTAGAAAAATAAAAATATCATTTTATTGAATAAATGAATTGAATAGAAATTCATAGGTTGAAATAAAATGTTTTATCGTTAAAAATATAATTTTTAACGTGAATATGAAAATAGTGAAGTGAATAAATAAATATTCATTTACAAACCAGATGGTTTGTTTATGTACACTTATTTGAATGATATTGATTGGGTCGATAAATTTCACACATCGCCCAACTGCACAAATAAAATCTGTGTTTGATTGTTTGAAACCCCACACGGGTGTTAGGATGAAATATGCAGTTCACTCATCCTGATTGATTAAATATGTCGATCGATTGATTGACAGGCTGTTATGAGCGTTGAATATCTGTATTTGATGCTTATGCAGTGTAGTGCACTTTGGTTGATGGTTGATTATTTTTCAATGCTATGATATACATGTGTTGTATGAAAATCCATATAATTAACTTTATATGGTAATTGATTGGGCCTCATTCCAATTTGAAAAATAAAGAATATTATAAAATAAAAGTTCATGTGTTGACAGTACTCATTCATTGAGATTGGTCATGTGTTGAACGAAATATTTTGATAATAACAACTATTTTGAAAAAGAAATATTTGAAATAGAATATTTGAAAATAGAAATTTATGAAGCCGTGTATGGACGCCATTTTGACGTGAACGATATTTATATCGATTTGAAAACGATTTCGAAATGAATTGAATTGAAAACGATTTCGAAATGAATTGAATTGAAAACGATTTCGAAATGAATTGAATTGAAAACGATTTCGAAATGAATTGAATTGAAAACGATTTCGAAATGAATTGAATTGAAAACGATTTCGAAATGAATTGAATTGAAAACGAATTCAAAATGAATTGAAAACGATTTCGAAATGAATTGAATTGAAAACGATTTCGAAATGAATTGAATTGAAAACGAATTCAAAATGAATTGAAAACGATTTCGAAATGAATTGAATTGAAAACGATTTCGAAATGAATTGAATTGAAAACGAATTCAAATGGAATTGAAAGCGAATTGAAATGAATTCAAATTGAATTGAAATTCGAATTGAATAGAAATGAATTTTGAAACGAATTTATAAAGAAGAATTCAATTTTGCTTTGAATTGAAATGGAAGTTGAAATAGGTTTTAAAACGATTTTAAAACTATTTATATAATTCGTTTTGAATAGTAATCGACGAAATATATTATATATATATTATATATAATATAATGGCCTGAATAGGACGCGCCGCGCCGCGGCAGTTCGTGAATTTCGACCATTTATTTCAAACGGACATTACGGGAGATCCAACCGTCGGATTCTCCTAAAACCGGAACCGTTGGGTTCGTATCGAAAAGAGCTTTCTAGCGAATGTTAGAAATTTGAAATCTAACGGTTGGATTTGGAATTATGTCCAAATCAAATTCGAAAAAGGTCGCTGTAAGTGCAGTTCGATGACCGTTGTTGGAAATCGGCTGTACGGGCCTTGATAAAATTATTAAAAATAGTAATAATTTGTGTAAAATCATAAGAAATGATTTGTGAAGATTTGGGATGAAAAACTCCATATTTGAAAAGATAAAAATAGTTTTTTATCGAAATGAACTAGTTTGAACTAGAATTATAATTCTATTTATTTTTAAATAAATAAATTGAATTTGAAATGGTTTTGAAAATAACCAAAATTTCCAATGATTGCATTGGAGTGGATTTGAATCGAAATTGTCTTCGGAATATTTCGATGTTGGAATTCGTGATATTACAGGTGTTGTTATGGAAATTTGAAAGATATATATTTGTATCGTTATTTCCAATACGACATTTGTTAGTCGTAGAATTCGATATTGAATATAAGCCGATATATTTTCTATTCAGAGCCTTGTATTGAATATCGAATGTGATTTGGGTTTGTCGTGAATGGTGTCTTCACTAACACTGTTCTTGAACCCAGTTGAGAAAAGATTAAATCTTTTTATTTAGATTTAATGAAGTGTACCAATTAAATGATATTTAATTGGAATTGAATTGATATTGATTTTTGGGTTTATCGTGAACAGTGTTTTAAATAACACTTGTTCTTTAACCCGATAATTAATGAATGTGATTTGGGTTTGTCGTGAATGGTGTCTTCACTAACACTGTTCTTGAACCCAGCTGAGAAAAGATTAAATCTTTTGATTTAGATTTAATGAAGTGTACCAATTAAATGATATTTAATTGGAATTGAATGGATATTGATTTTTGGGTTTATCGTGAACAGTGTTTTAAATAACACTTGTTCTTTAACCCGATAATTAATGGGATGTGACTTTGGGTTTATCGTGAACCGTGTTTTAAATGACACTGATTCTTTAACCCAGTCACAGATTAAAACTAAGTGGAGTTTTAATGAATCTTTAATTAGATTGAAAAGATCGAGAATGGAGTATCACCAGTTTTGCTCCAGGCGATAGTTAAATCTTTAATTAGATTTGAATGTGAAATTTAGAAACTAACTGGCGGTTAGCCAAGCAGAATGGTTTTCTGGATATTGATCTGATGTTGGTTTCGGCCTTCGGGGTTAATATTTGGGGAATTATTCTCTTGATTAATTTACGGTTAGTGACTAATGAATTGGAATGAGGCGTATGTTGTGTTTGTGTAACACTTATTTAAAATATACGCGAGTTATTCGGAAAGACCGGGTTTATCCCATTCTGAGTAACTGATACGACGATAAGTCGAAGATGAAGACGATGGTCGAAGACCGGAGGTCTTCACGTCGTTTGGGTGATAACTGATGATCTTGATTGGGCTGTACACCCAAGAAGATGGAAACAGTTGGTGATCGTCCAGACGTACTTGGAGATCGATGGATATGCGGGGTACTAGGTGCCTCCGGTTTCGTTCAGACCCAGAACAGACTTGTAAGTGGACTGTGTGTCTGACATCGGATTTCATTCTGTGTGACTGATATCGGTTGCATAGGATGGTTTGCCTGTGTGGCATGCTAAGATGCAAATGATCAAGGCTTCTGTTGAAAAGCAAAGTCTTGTGGTGATGATCAAAGCACGGCCTTTGTGGCGTAGCTTTGTGTAACGTTTACCTCGCGTGTTTCACACCAGGTATGAACCAAAAACGGGAGACGGACCTCAGGGAGGACTTGCGTTTCTTTCTAGCTAGAAGTGGCGTCAGTGGTTTTACACGCCCTGACGAGTTTGACTTATGTGGTTGTTGCTGTTGCGAGGCGCCTCGGTTATATCGGTTTCGGCCGAATGCATTCTGGTCGGCTGACGGACCAGACTTACGCCCCATAGGGCGGAGAGACGTATTGTTCAGGCATTTTAATCCACATCGGTGGACCGGCCCTGACGATCCAAAGGCTTGACTGAGTACTTGCCTGAGACATGGGCTAGATTGTCTCGAATCGGTTGAGGACTATCTTTTGCCTCGGTTCATAGACGGAAATCCAATTTCCAAATACGTGACTTGCGGTTTTATTTGTAAACCTATATATGGCGACATAGTGGCATAGGACGCTCATGCCGCCTATGATTGATACTTATGATTTGAAGTTGTTGTATACACTATGCACTTATAATAGTATCAAATGATTTGTTTTAAAACGTATCAAGCATTCTTTGGCTGTTATAAGGGAAAACCCTATCCTCGACTGCGTTGCATTGTGTGATGGGACCTGGGTCTTATAACAGCTTCATTTTTCTTTATTTAGCATTGCGCTGTTTGTTTTATGCACTGGTATTCTTGGGAGGAAACCCGTTCCGTGTTATACGGCGTGGTCCCTTGATTTACCTAATGATTTAAAATAAAGATTAATAACTGTTTTAGTTCTCACACCAGTCACATGACTGACCTGGAGTTTATTGTTTTAACCTAAACTCTGGGTGCCCTTATTTTGACACGGGCAGCTAGTAGTTTTGGTTTTGCAGATTTGTATTCACAGGATCCTGGTTTACAGCTGGAACGATATCCGGAAAGCTTTGTATCCGTATATCTCTTCTAGTTGTGTATTGTATTATTTTCCGCTGCTATGTATTTAAATGTAATTTAAATCTCTGATATTTCTGTGTAATATTCATTTATACTCTGTATATTCTTGTAATTTGATGCATTGTTGTAATATACAATGAAATGTTCTTCTGTATGTGTTCTGTTGTGGCTTGTTCTCGAACTATCCGACGCTTTCCTTTACGGGGAAGTTACGGGTTTTCACAGTTGGTATCAGAGCTTTGGTTTACAAAGCTAGAGAACAAGACACATTAGAACCCTACGAAAGAATTCATCAGATATTGGATTAGTAATATCCAATTAGAATGACTCGTTATAGATGGGATCAGTAGTATCCTAGAACGAGTGTGAAGAGTATATTTTTCAAGTGAAAACAAATTTTGTTTTGAAAATTTAAATCAATCATTCGTATTTGATTTTCTATTTATATTGAGTTGGACAGTCCAGTATATAAAGATTTTGCGTATACGTCTGATCCACGTGTGTTTGAAATTTTAATATACTGGATAGATATAGAATCACACTCTAGTCGCCCGGAGATGATGTTGATAATGACCATGGCATCATCAATGTTTATGTTCGTGCTCCGAAGGTGTGATTTCTATATATTTCCTATAGACTGGTGTGAGAACCAAAATTAGATAGGGCCTATTGTTGTGATTTGGCATCAAAAACATGACTTTTTGTATATGTATCAAAATTATGAATTTGAAACGTTAAATTCACTAATTGATTGATGTTTGTGTTGTTTGTTTAGTTGTTTGCTAATTTTTAACCATTAAGCCTAATTTGATCGAATATTGAATTGTATTGAAAATTTGGTCGCATTTGCTTGCATATACATATACTTACATTGAACAGGTCATAGCAAGGAGGCTAGAGCCAGAGAATAAAATTTATTTGCCCGACAAATAGGTACATGTTTACTACATAATTTCCTGTTTTGTTTGGGTGATGATGATTTTGTGAGCCTATTGGCTAGCCGCTTGGCTTTTTCATTTTCTTTTTGAGATCTGAAGGACCGGGGAAGCTATTTGAAATTCCCCGATGCTCCCGGTGCAGGGGAGGTTATGGCGAAATTTTTCAAAAATTTAGGGTGTTAGCCAAATTTTTGAAATTTTGAAAATTCTCAGAAACTAAAGAGTTGGAGAATGGAAGCCCGACCGAACGTAGAGTTGATTAATCTAACCACTTTCGACTTTGTTCCTTTTCGGGGACGAAAAGTTTTAAGTGGGGGAGATTGTAACAACCCGTAAAATGCGAGCCAGTTTGAAATTTTTATTTTGGCAATTTTAGCGAATTTTTATTATTTAAAATGAATTATTTTAAATAATATCGACGGGAAATCTGTTTTGAATATAATTCGAACGTTTATATTATATACGTCGTCGTTAGAATATAAATAATTATATATAATTATAAAAGGAATTGAAAATGGCGCGGTAGTTCGAAAATTCGATTTCTAATTTCAAATGAATATACAGAATTCAATATAAGTCAGAATTGAACGAAACAAGAAATATTTGAATCTGTATAACTATATCTTTGTAGCGAAGTTAACAAACTGAGATTTCATCTTAGAAATGATAAGATATGTCCAGTTTAAAATTAGAAATAGTCGCTGTGGAATTTATATATATTTTTATATATATAAGGCCCTTAAAAATAGCAATTTTGCAAACGACCTCGGATTTCGACGAAACCAGTTTTGTTGGGTCCGTGATGTTAAGTTATTGCTAGATTCCAAATTTCATAATTTTTCGAATCAATATGTGAGCGTGGCAAAGGAAAACGTGTTTTGACCATTTCAGTTGATTTTAATCGACTGGAAATTGGCCATTTTTCTAACGGTCTCAGAATTCGGCGAAACTAGTTTTGTTAGGACCGTATCGTCAATACGAAGCTAGAAAATATTTTTATAGAATTTTTCTAGTTAGTATGTGGCCCCGGTAATTTGAAATGTACGTTTAAAATTCAATATAGTGATTTAAATGTAAATTTAACGGAAACTGATTCAAACAGTCGAATCAGCCTGCGATACATATCCCATTGTGTTCGGAATGGGGGTATTACGTTAGGGATGACAGTCGTTGGACCCGGTTCGGTGTTCGTATGTAAAAGTCAACGTAAATTGAAAAAAGAAAAAAAAAAAAAAAATATATATCTCTCCCCCCCTTTTTTACTCTGGCCCCCCCCCCTCATATTTTCAATCGAATGGAAAAAAAAAAAAAAACGAATTCTTCAGATCGATGGCGGCCATCGCCAGAGCCCACCGCCGCGCCTCCCATCCCCGTCAATACTTCCCCTCCGCGTCAGATCGAAGATCGATCCCCCCCCCACGGCCGACTGAAACCCCCCCCCCCTCGCGGTGACGAGAAACCCCCCCCTGCTGCTGCTGCTCGATGACGAGGAACCCCCCCCTCGCGGTGACGAGAAACCCCCCCCCCTTTTTTCCTCCACCGCCGAGCACCCCAAGCGCCGCCATCACCCGAGCGCACCTCCGACGAACGGAGAAGCCCGCCCCCCCTGTAAGTTCCCTGCTATTTTATTTTTATTTTGTTTACTTTTTCTGATTTTTAAAACTGTTTTTATTTATTTTTAAAACTGATCTTTTTTATTTATTTTTAAAAACTGATTTTTATTTTTAGATTTTAAAGTGAAAAGATTTAAACTTCAAAAGCTGAAAAGTTAGGATTTTTAAGTTATAAAAATTTAGATTTTTAATTTATAAAAGTTCAGATTTTTGTATTAGGAAAAACCAGATCTTTATATTTGTAGAAAAATAAAAACTGATTTTACTTTATGGTTTAAAAATGAATTTGCTTTGAATATAAAACTATGGTTTTTAAAAATGAATTTGCTTTGAATATAAAACTATGGTTTTTAAAAATGAATTTGCTTTGAATAAAAAAAAAAACTATGGTTTTTAAAAATGAATTTGCTTTGAAAATATAATTTTTGTATTGTTTAAATCGAAATAAAAATATGATCTTTATATTGTTTACATAGAAGAAAATTTAGATCTTTATATATGAAAGCGAAGAATAAAAATTAGTTTTTTTATATTGAATGGCGAAATAAAAATTCGATTTTTATAAATTGAACTTTGAAATAAAAATTCGATTTTTATATATTGAACTTTGAAATAAAAATTCGATTTTTATATATTGAACTTTGAAATAAAAATTCGATTTTTATATATTGAATAGCGAACTAAAAATTCGATTTTTATAAATTGAACTTTGAAATAAAAATTCGATTTTTATAAATTGAACTTTGAAATAAAAATTCGATTTTTATATATTGAATAGCGAACTAAAAATTCGATTTTTATAAATTGAACTTTGAAATAAAAATTCGATTTTTATAAATTGAACTTTGAAATAAAAATTCGATTTTTATATATTGAATAGCGAAGTAAAAATATGATTTTTACATATGTAGTGAAAGCGAGCAACGAAGGTGACAAAAGGGCGAAACGACGAAGACTTCTGCAAAAGAAGTGCCGTGGAGCTAGGATAGCTAAAGGTGAGAATTTCTCACCTTTCAATTTCTTTTCTAATTATATATATATACTAGGATGCAGACGGTGCTTAGTAGCACCCGACACCCGTCCACAGACCATGGACTTGTTTGATTGGTTGTGTAGTTGGTTAGATTATTTGATTGAAATTAAATTGTTTGGTGAGATGAATGGATTTGATTGATATGTGAATGGCGTGGGCCTTCACTAGACCGGGGATAAGGCTAGGCCTCGTCCCGTTTCTAGTATCGTGCCGTTATGCCGCCGAAATTTTCTAAAACATGTTAGAAAAATAAAAATATCATTTTATTGAATAAATGAATTGAATAGAAATTCATAGGTTGAAATAAAATGTTTTATCGTTAAAAATATAATTTTTAACGTGAATATGAAAATAGTGAAGTGAATAAATAAATATTCATTTACAAACCAGATGGTTTGTTTATGTACACTTATTTGAATGATATTGATTGGGTCGATAAATTTCACACATCGCCCAACTGCACAAATAAAATCTGTGTTTGATTGTTTGAAACCCCACACGGGTGTTAGGATGAAATATGCAGTTCACTCATCCTGATTGATTAAATATGTCGATCGATTGATTGACAGGCTGTTATGAGCGTTGAATATCTGTATTTGATGCTTATGCAGTGTAGTGCACTTTGGTTGATGGTTGATTATTTTTCAATGCTATGATATACATGTGTTGTATGAAAATCCATATAATTAACTTTATATGGTAATTGATTGGGCCTCATTCCAATTTGAAAAATAAAGAATATTATAAAATAAAAGTTCATGTGTTGACAGTACTCATTCATTGAGATTGGTCATGTGTCGAACGAAATATTTTGATAATAACAACTATTTTGAAAAAGAAATATTTGAAATAGAATATTTGAAAATAGAAATTTATGAAGCCGTGTATGGACGCCATTTTGACGTGAACGATATTTATATCGATTTGAAAACGATTTCGAAATGAATTGAATTGAAAACGATTTCGAAATGAATTGAATTGAAAACGATTTCGAAATGAATTGAATTGAAAACGATTTCGAAATGAATTGAATTGAAAACGATTTCGAAATGAATTGAATTGAAAACGATTTCGAAATGAATTGAATTGAAAACGAATTCAAAATGAATTGAAAACGATTTCGAAATGAATTGAATTGAAAACGATTTCGAAATGAATTGAATTGAAAACGAATTCAAAATGAATTGAAAACGATTTCGAAATGAATTGAATTGAAAACGATTTCGAAATGAATTGAATTGAAAACGAATTCAAATGGAATTGAAAGCGAATTGAAATGAATTCAAATTGAATTGAAATTCGAATTGAATAGAAATGAATTTTGAAACGAATTTATAAAGAAGAATTCAATTTTGCTTTGAATTGAAATGGAAGTTGAAATAGGTTTTAAAACGATTTTAAAACTATTTATATAATTCGTTTTGAATAGTAATCGACGAAATATATTATATATATATTATATATAATATAATGGCCTGAATAGGACGCGCCGCGCCGCGGCAGTTCGTGAATTTCGACCATTTATTTCAAACGGACATTACGGGAGATCCAACCGTCGGATTCTCCTAAAACCGGAACCGTTGGGTTCGTATCGAAAAGAGCTTTCTAGCGAATGTTAGAAATTTGAAATCTAACGGTTGGATTTGGAATTATGTCCAAATCAAATTCGAAAAAGGTCGCTGTAAGTGCAGTTCGATGACCGTTGTTGGAAATCGGCTGTACGGGCCTTGATAAAATTATTAAAAATAGTAATAATTTGTGTAAAATCATAAGAAATGATTTGTGAAGATTTGGGATGAAAAACTCCATATTTGAAAAGATAAAAATAGTTTTTTATCGAAATGAACTAGTTTGAACTAGAATTATAATTCTATTTATTTTTAAATAAATAAATTGAATTTGAAATGGTTTTGAAAATAACCAAAATTTCCAATGATTGCATTGGAGTGGATTTGAATCGAAATTGTCTTCGGAATATTTCGATGTTGGAATTCGTGATATTACAGGTGTTGTTATGGAAATTTGAAAGATATATATTTGTATCGTTATTTCCAATACGACATTTGTTAGTCGTAGAATTCGATATTGAATATAAGCCGATATATTTTCTATTCAGAGCCTTGTATTGAATATCGAATGTGATTTGGGTTTGTCGTGAATGGTGTCTTCACTAACACTGTTCTTGAACCCAGTTGAGAAAAGATTAAATCTTTTTATTTAGATTTAATGAAGTGTACCAATTAAATGATATTTAATTGGAATTGAATTGATATTGATTTTTGGGTTTATCGTGAACAGTGTTTTAAATAACACTTGTTCTTTAACCCGATAATTAATGAATGTGATTTGGGTTTGTCGTGAATGGTGTCTTCACTAACACTGTTCTTGAACCCAGCTGAGAAAAGATTAAATCTTTTGATTTAGATTTAATGAAGTGTACCAATTAAATGATATTTAATTGGAATTGAATGGATATTGATTTTTGGGTTTATCGTGAATAGTGTTTTAAATAACACTTGTTCTTTAACCCGATAATTAATGGGATGTGACTTTGGGTTTATCGTGAACCGTGTTTTAAATGACACTGATTCTTTAACCCAGTCACAGATTAAAACTAAGTGGAGTTTTAATGAATCTTTAATTAGATTGAAAAGATCGAGAATGGAGTATCACCAGTTTTGCTCCAGGCGATAGTTAAATCTTTAATTAGATTTGAATGTGAAATTTAGAAACTAACTGGCGGTTAGCCAAGCAGAATGGTTTTCTGGATATTGATCTGATGTTGGTTTCGGCCTTCGGGGTTAATATTTGGGGAATTATTCTCTTGATTAATTTACGGTTAGTGACTAATGAATTGGAATGAGGCGTATGTTGTGTTTGTGTAACACTTATTTAAAATATACGCGAGTTATTCGGAAAGACCGGGTTTATCCCATTCTGAGTAACTGATACGACGATAAGTCGAAGATGAAGACGATGGTCGAAGACCGGAGGTCTTCACGTCGTTTGGGTGATAACTGATGATCTTGATTGGGCTGTACACCCAAGAAGATGGAAACAGTTGGTGATCGTCCAGACGTACTTGGAGATCGATGGATATGCGGGGTACTAGGTGCCTCCGGTTTCGTTCAGACCCAGAACGGACTTGTAAGTGGACTGTGTGTCTGACATCGGATTTCATTCTGTGTAACTGATATCGGTTGCATAGGATGGTTTGCCTGTGTGGCATGCTAAGATGCAAATGATCAAGGCTTCTGTTGAAAAGCAAAGTCTTGTGGTGATGATCAAAGCACGGCCTTTGTGGCGTAGCTTTGTGTAACGTTTACCTCGCGTGTTTCACACCAGGTATGAACCAAAAACGGGAGACGGACCTCAGGGAGGACTTGCGTTTCTTTCTAGCTAGAAGTGGCGTCAGTGGTTTTACACGCCCTGACGAGTTTGACTTATGTGGTTGTTGCTGTTGCGAGGCGCCTCGGTTATATCGGTTTCGGCCGAATGCATTCTGGTCGGCTGACGGACCAGACTTACGCCCCATAGGGCGGAGAGACGTATTGTTCAGGCATTTTAATCCACATCGGTGGACCGGCCCTGACGATCCAAAGGCTTGACTGAGTACTTGCCTGAGACATGGGCTAGATTGTCTCGAATCGGTTGAGGACTATCTTTTGCCTCGGTTCATAGACGGAAATCCAATTTCCAAATACGTGACTTGCGGTTTTATTTGTAAACCTATATATGGCGACATAGTGGCATGGGACGCTCATGCCGCCTATGATTGATACTTATGATTTGAAGTTGTTGTATACACTATGCACTTATAATAGTATCAAATGATTTGTTTTAAAACGTATCAAGCATTCTTTGGCTGTTATAAGGGAAAACCCTATCCTCGACTGCGTTGCATTGTGTGATGGGACCTGGGTCTTATAACAGCTTCATTTTTCTTTATTTAGCATTGCGCTGTTTGTTTTATGCACTGGTATTCTTGGGAGGAAACCCGTTCCGTGTTATACGGCGTGGTCCCTTGATTTACCTAATGATTTAAAATAAAGATTAATAACTGTTTTAGTTCTCACACCAGTCACATGACTGACCTGGAGTTTATTGTTTTAACCTAAACTCTGGGTGCCCTTATTTTGACACGGGCAGCTAGTAGTTTTGGTTTTGCAGATTTGTATTCACAGGATCCTGGTTTACAGCTGGAACGATATCCGGAAAGCTTTGTATCCGTATATCTCTTCTAGTTGTGTATTGTATTATTTTCCGCTGCTATGTATTTAAATGTAATTTAAATCTCTGATATTTCTGTGTAATATTCATTTATACTCTGTATATTCTTGTAATTTGATGCATTGTTGTAATATACAATGAAATGTTCTTCTGTATGTGTTCTGTTGTGGCTTGTTCTCGAACTATCCGACGCTTTCCTTTACGGGGAAGTTACGGGTTTTCACAATTTACCACCTGTAACGACCCGGATTTTATAAATACTTGAATACGATGAACCGTCATGGTATGTTTTGAAAAGAGGATAAATGAAATAATTTTATCCAAATTATATTTGATATAAATAAAGTATGGATATGTGATATATTATCACATATAGGATGAGTTGGTTGTGATTATAATCAGACAAGATTATAAAATGCGAAATGGTTATATATAACCAATCAGAATTCATATAAGTGAAATATATGAAATTGAAATGAATTAAATCTGAATTTAAAATCATAATTGAAAGTAAAACCCTGGAAATTTGAATAAGTATTGATAAATGATTTGGATTAAGTATATGAGATTCGTGTTTACTCTGATGATGGTGTTCTTCTTCTTCTTCTATTCTATAAGTTTTATCTTATCTATTCTCACCCTCTAACTTCTTTCATTAACTATTCGGTTATTTTCGATCCTTGGATGTTCGATATGTGTTGTATATCGGATAACAAAGATCATCAAAATCCGGGTCGTTACAGTTGGTATCAGAGCTGAAGGTTAAGTGAATTACCTTGGCTCTGTGGCGTGACTCGGTAGAGATAGGGTTAGTAATACCCTAGATTGAGTTGAATGTATATATACAAGTGAACGTATTTGTTATTGATATAAAAATTTGTTTTATATTGTGGAGATTTATTGGTTGAGTTGTTTATGGATTCTGGTCGATCAGTTTGATCCACTGTATCGGTAGGATTTTAAAAACACTTGAATACGATGAACCGTCATGGTATGCTTTGAAAAGAGGATATATGAAATAATTTTATCCAAATTATATTTGATATAAAAAAGTATGGATATGTGTTATATTATCACATATAGGATGAGTTGGTTGTGATCATAATCAGACAAGATTATAAAATGTGAAATGGTTATATATAACCAATCAGAATTCATATAAGTGAAATATATGAAATTGAAATGAATTAAATCTGAATTTAAAATCAGAATTGAAAGTAAAACCCTGGAAATTTGAATAAGTATTGATAAATGATTTGGATTAAGTATATAAGTTCGTGTTTACTCTGATGATGATGTTCTTCTTCTTCTTCTTCTATTCTATAAGTTTTATCTTATCTATTCTCACCCTTTAACTTCTTTCATTAACTATTCGGATATTTTCGATCCTTGGATGTTCGATATGTGTTGTATATCGGATAACAAAGATCGTCAAAATCCGGGTCGTTACACCACCCTTAACTTTCGACTTAGGAACAAATCTAGAAGGAACTACACTTGAAAGAAGGGATGGATTAATAGAAGGGAATGTCAATCCACATCCTGAAACATTACCAGGAGGTAGTACAATACCATCAGGGGGTTTAAGATGAGCATATGGAGAAGACTGAGAAGTGATGTTACTACTAAAAGTAGTAGAAGTTTTAGAACTAAAAGAGGAAGAGCATGTTTTGGTTGCAAATAAGGAGGAAGAGTTGATCTTCAAAGATGAAGCAGACGCAAACAAACTTGAATTAGTAACAGAAGGGAGTTGAACATTATCCGTAAACAAATTACCAAACATACTAGACTCATCACCATTATTACTCTCCTTGTTGATAGCAAAATCAGTACCGATAGCTTTAGAACCATCACCTGAAAGCATAGTACTATCGTTGACATCCATATGAGAGCCATTCCTAAACTGATTATTTCCACCATTATCAATACCAGCTCCATTAATAGATAAATTGTTTTTAGGCATACCTCCAACTCCTGAAACCTTAGCAAGATCAACATTAGTATTCTTTCTAGAACCACTATCATTATTTTCCATACAACTCGATGCCAAAACTTCAAATTGATTATATTCATTACCATTCCAATGGAATTAACTGAAATACCATTACCAACTCCAACAGCATTACCATTATCATTACCATTTCCATCAGTATTAACAGAGTTAATAGTATTAATAGTATGATCAGGATTTGTATTAACATTATCAGTGTTAACTGCATTAACATCATTTGCATTAGCATTCTTCATCATCCACACTTGCTTTTTCTTAGGAACAACTCCAGTCCAATTATTCATATCAACATGCAAATTATTCTTTGACTGGCCATGCTTTACAAAATCTTCATGATACTGTGAATGTACATCCATTTTAAAACCAAACTAATTATCACTAACCTCATTACTTTTCAAATTAAATTCACAATAGGAAGAATTGTGGCCAAAAACTTTGCAAAAAGTACAAATCATAGGCCTCCAACCATATTCTATTCTTACAAGAGGACAACAATCACCCAAACCGTCAAGTTCAGTTGAATCAGGAAGCTCAAACTCAGGGGACACCTCCACTAAAGCTTTCGCAAATCTGAATCTACTTAATCTTTCTGTACTTTCATCATAACAAATAAGTCTACCGACATGATTCACAAGCCAATTGATACCCAACAAAGTCCAAAGATTCATTGGAATTTTATACAGATGAATCCAGATTGGTACTTTCTTGATTTGAGATTGAGCACACCCATTAGATGGATCCCATACCATAATAATGAACATTCTCCCTCGAATAAAGATTGGATCATATTGTAAAATTTCATTCAATCATCCTCATTTGAAAATTTGAAGTAGAAGTAAAATCCATCAAAATAAATATCAACCTCACCAGATAATTGCCAGAGCCTTTTAAGATAGTTATACACAGCTAGATAAGATAAAGAACCATCAAGAAAGAAACCGACGAGGTAATTGCTCCAGTAATTAATCCCTTTGTTCTTAATCAGATCTGGAATTGTTTTCTTCTTACAAACTCTATCAACATCAAATTGATGAGGCTAATAAGACCCAACATTACGAGGAAAAGCCTTAAAGAGAGAGGCGTAATCGGATTTCACAAAAGCTGGAAAAGACGCTTTTGAAGAGAAATTAGAAAGAGGATCTTGCACAGGAGAGGGATTAGCTATAGGAGGAGGTGGATTTGGGGGTTTATGTGGAGATGAGTGCAACGGAAGTGGTGAAAAGGCTGAGGCGAAAGCAGAGGAGGAGGATGGAGAAGAAAAAGAAAATGACGCCGCTGCCATTGACATAAAACTATAACTTTAAGATTAAAACTTGAAAACACCACAAACTATTTTCCCAAAACTTTTACAATTTCAAGTTCTTAGAAGTTAACAATGGGGTTAGACTCAAAGCAGGTTTCCAATTTTTCCTAGGCTTTCCTAGTCACTCCCACAATGTCAATTCTCTCAACCATATTTGTTACTAATCCATCTTTCTCTTTTTTTTATCTTTTCCAATATATAAGGTTTTACTGCCAAACCCACTACCCAAAATACTAATCATATGGGATTCATTTTCCTTCCATACAAAATACATTGTACACTTTTCACCCAAATTACCTAAGGGTCTTAGATTTCCATATTCCTTTCTTTAGTATACAAAACAGTCATCCCAATTCTTACCATATTATACTCTTTTTTTTAGTGGGTTCCTTTATAGATCTAGGTACATATAATATATTTATATTTAAAAAAAAATACTAATACATTCACTCACTATTTATACAGGAATCCTAAACCTAAGCTCGGATACCAATGTAACAAACCGAATTCCGATAGACCGGTTTTTTTTTTCAAATTCTAATCTATAAAATCTCGGGTTAGTTTGCTCTGGTATCCTCAGAAAAGACAAAGACATAAAATATGTTAGAGTTCAGAAAATATCTCACAGCGGAATGGATAAAATATAATATACTCAAAGTATAGCCTTACTGTATTAATAGTACTGCCTAACCGGTATCAAAGCTATCTTGTCTCTGCCACAAATCTAACTTGCAAGTATGTTATGAGGAGGGGGTCAGAACACAAGTTCTGGTGACTGGATTTAAATTATACACTTTGGATAACACTACATATATCACTCAATCATATTTTCTTATTTATTAGGTTACTTGGGTTAGCATCACTCAAGGCTTACACACACATTGCACCCATTACTTCCAAGTGGATTAATCTAATACAGTATATATGCAGCTACCCCCAATATTAAGGTACACCCCACAGTACCCCACTCGCACGGTCTCCACCATAATACCAACGAAATGTACGCAGTCCCTCATCCTACGCCGGAGTGACATACGTACCTCTATATAACAATATTATGTTCCACATATATCCATCATTACTATGTTACGTAAATGTATGGACTGCCACCTTTGTTCGAATCAGATTCCATACCAGAGTAATGCCCTCAAGTCTACGATACACCGCCCAAAGAGGACATGCATGTATCTAGGTTGTCCCACGCATATACGATTAATTGTAGCTCGATGCCTCAACCATGCATCCTCTAATGTGCACCGAGTTCCGTGGCGGGGCATACAAGAAACACGAAACTCGGTCGGGAGCCTTTGCATATCTGTATAGGCCCGCCTTTAGGAGCCTCAAAATGCAGATATTGCTAGGTTCAGTTTTCCATGGTGGCTATGGCCCCACCTTGGCCCCTCCCTCAATTAGTGAAGACTATAAGAGCTAAGCCACATGCCCCTAACAACAAACAATCTAAAAGTCCAGTTGGCGCCTCCCTCAACCACCGTACCTCGATAAATGGTCTATTGGGTTTAGCTCTAGCCATTTCTCATCCCACTGGCTGCCGATGATGGGTATTCGACGATCTACTTTCCTTGTTGGTCGTGACCTCCGCCTCCCCGTTGAGGCGACCACCGAATCACCCTGGTATCACCTCGTCACAACATTCTGACTGCAAAGCTACTTTTGCAGTCAAGGCCAACCCACCTAATAGTTACGTGTAGACCCAACCTCTGCAAGCACAGCCTAATCATCTGCCACCGTACAGAGGACTACCAGAAGCACCTTACGTATCTCAGAAGCCATGTGCTTCCGCTTCCAGTCCTTCGAAGCTGATAGAATAATCAGATGAACGTGTTCTCCCCTCGTGCCTTATAACGCTACGATGATCTACCCCGTTGGGTTATTCACCCTCAAACGTACGGACTGGTGCAAGCGCCTCACTTTAATATGTTATTAGACCCTATGTCTAAACATTCTTTTACGTACTTGCTTTACCTTATCCGGTTTCCATTTAACTTGGTTGTCTTAACTTTTTATTCAGGTTACCAATTTCTTCCTACCCCTTATATCTTTGAGGAATGGGACCCACTTGCTTATTAATTTCAGTTATACAACTTAACCCATTTAAGTTTATTAATAAGCCCATAACATGTTATTTTCTAGATTGTGGTCCAAGGTCTATAATCCACAATCCCTTTATATTCTTGTTTTATTCAAGGTTACAATAACATGTTCTACTTAATATGTAAATAAGTGTATCTTGGTTCACATGTTTTCTATTAAACATGTCACTTAACATTTATGATTAAATATAACTTATCTCATTTCCTGAGTTGTCTCATTCTTTCTTATTTAATCATAATTCCCTCTTATGTTGTCATTACAACTTAACATTGTTTACTTATTTACTTAGTTCTTTTAACTAAGGTTCACTAATAAGTCTCATCTTCCCATAAATATAACTTGTGTTGTCCTCATCCATAGATTTTAGATTCTCGTTCTCACAAATAACTTAATTTACAATTACGTACAGTTTATCTCATAACATAAGTTATTCCAATTTCCTTATTGTTTTATTATAACCTAATTTATAATTCCCACTTGTCTCTAGGACAAATCTTAACATAACATTCTTATCAGCATATTTTAGACTTCCAAGTTTTCAAATTACTTAATTCATAATTAAGTACAACTTCTTTCATTTCATAAGTTTACCCCCTTTTCTCAACTGGTTTCAGGTTTTCCCTATTTATTGATTACTTAATTTACACTTAAGTGTCACTTATCTCATTTCACCAGTTATCTCATTTCCTTACTAGTTTATTATAACCTAAGTTATAATCTTCACTTGTCCCTAGACAAGTCTACCTATTATACAACATTCTCATTAATGTAATTTATTTATAATAGGTTATTATCATTCCCCGTTCATTCCCATTTTCTTTTACTATTGTATTATTCTTTCGATTCCATTTATTCCCATTAATTACAATTAATCTTATTTACCATTCCTTCTACTTACATATATTTATATATGTATTTATTTATGCACTAGACCTCTCACATTAAGCCTACACTTGTGGATGCTGGATTTGCTAGGCGGTTCTGGGCAGACTTCTAACACAAATCAACTTAACCTCGTGTGTTAGCACCATTACATGTTTTAATTATACATTAGACCCCTCAAATTAGATTTACCACTTGTGGATGCTGGATATGCTGGGCGGTTCCGGGCAGACTTCTAGCACAAATGTAATCTAACCTTGTGTCTAAGCGCGATTACAGTTTCTTAATTTCCTATAAATCTTTTATAAAATCTAGTCATATCTTTTTCTTTCAAATTTCGACTGTAATTTATAATTTGCAGCCATCATATTATGCATATTCTATGTCATATGTTCTTTCTTACATATAATCAATTCTATTCAATCATGTAATCAATTAAACAAATAATTGTTCAAATTTAACAACAAATTTTGATCGCCAAATCATGTAATTTTTCTAACTTAACATGTAATTTTCTCAATTTCTATCATTAACGGTTCAGGTGCATAAATGTCACAAGTAACATGGAATTCAAACAATAGTAATTGATATGCATGTTTTGGAAAACTTCCCAACATGTTAATATCTTTAGCATATTAATATTCCAACATGTCATATTCATCATTCTAATCCTTTCTAGCATGTGTTTAACATTTCAACATATCTTATCTAAACATGTCATAACAACAATTCAATACTTTTAATTATTTTAGGAAATTCACATTATACAATAGCGTGGAATGTTTAAACGATAATATATCATTATGAAAAATGATATAACTTAAATCCACTCACCTCTTTTGCAGATCTAGAAATTCTTCTAAATAGTTGTTGTAGAATAAAGCCGAATTTTATCTTTTTGTAGAGTTGGAGGTGGGTTATAAATCTTGAATCTTCTTTGTTAATCTAGATTCCAGCAACATCTCCCCATTTTATTTTTTAATTTAGAATGGCATGGAGGCAGAAAAAGAGATTAAGAATTGTGTGTGGACAAAATGGGAGAGAGACCCTTTTATAAATTAGCAGAGTCAATCCTTAACCGTTAGATATTAGGTTTTTCAATCTAACCGTACGTGAAATGCTAAATCAACTACGAATAAGGCCCATTTTGCATTTCATACTTTATTTTACGCTACTGGTACATATATAAATTTAATGTTTTGCAGCTTTTAATAGACTTTTTGTTTTGCTTCCTTTTTAAATTAATTGTGTTTACTGCATGTTTTCATGTGTTTATATCCTTGTCTTTGACTGGAATTATCTTCATACATAAGACAACCTTATGCGTATACGAAGTCTCCTTATGCGCACAACCTTTTTATTCCAAATTTAGCCTCTCTTAATTAATTAATGCATGACTTATTTCTTTTTAAACTCTTTCTCATTGATGCCTCAATTTACCATTTTTAACGCATTTCTTTCAAACATTATTGTGCGTTATTCACATATTAACCTTCCCATTTCATGCATTTATCTTCCATGGCATTTCTTTTCTTATTAACACTTGCATTGATTGCTTTTTTTTAATATGAAAAATGTTTTTCTTTTGAATACCTTACATATATAACTAGTGTGTTCTGTCTTATGCCATCACTTCACATTTTTATTGCATGCTTTTTCAAATGCACCATTTTTTATTAAATGCGTTAACTTATAATGCTTCCTCTTTTTTATTCCTTATCGCATTTATTAGCATGTGTTACCTTCCTCTATGTTATATATATATATATATATATATATATATATATATATATATATATATGTATACGTATACATATATATATGTTCCATTTTGACGCTGGCATGAAATTAACCATTTCTTTATAATGTCATTGTATTAATTAGTATCCACACTACCTCTTTTAATTGCATGTATTTTCTTACCTTTCTTAATGCACTAAAAATTGTACTAATTTTCCTCCTCTTCAATGTATGAATTTATTTAAATTATACAGTACCATTATTTTTCCTTTATTTATGTTCATGAATATACATATATTTGTATGTTCGGTTGGCCCTCTCTAAAACAAAGATAAAAATTATATCACCGTCGGGGTCCGAGACCCGACCTCTATGTTACATATCCAATGCCTCAACCAACTAAACTATGAAGTCTTTTGTTAATAAATTTAGAAACAATGGTACTCATTGTTCTCCTTCTTTACATTATTTTCGTGTTTTGCTACAATGCTTCATTTAAAGGTATCTCTTTCATCTTAAACCGGTTTTATGCAATCCATAGGTCTAAATTGACCAGAAAATCATCATGAACGTAATGATGCTACTCCCGTGGCCAAATTCTGGAAGCTCTTCATATTTTTATTTTTCTTATATGCATTATTTAATTATTTAATTGTTACAAAAATTCGGGGTGTTACAGTATCTCTAGAGAGCAATACAATGGGTTCAACAAAAACATCTTGTAACCCGACTATAGTTGATTGGACATTCATTTTGCTTGAGTGTACTAAATGTATTAGCACAAACAATTGTGATCAGCAACCGTTTCCAAAAGCATATAGCAGCGATAAATTTATTTCACCATAAATTCTCATGAGCTCTAAATCCCATAAAACCAGTTTCATTGCATAGCGTGCGTCCATACGATCCCAACGGATCTTGCTTCATTGATTTCTGATAATGGATGAGATAGTTATCAATTTTACAAGTTATTATACACAAAATTGTCATTAACTTAGTAATTAATTAATAAACTATAAACCTTAATCACTTTTTTTTAACTTAACAACCCGCCCATTACCTTTCTTCCTCTTCTATAGGCAGCAAACCCGTTCACAACATTGTCCATTACAACATAATTTTAATCCCAACCTCTCCTCCTTCATTCCATTATTTTTCAAGCTAAAATTGCCACAATTGTTCTCTTCTCGAGTTCTACACAACCAACACGTTTCATCCAACTCGAACGCCACATGGAAAATCCTATTCATAGTCTACCCATGCTGATAGTAGATCAGCGATTTTTTTTAACATCGAATCCATCCAAATTTTGTATACATGCCTTAAATCAACTCAGCAATCCATTTACAATGCTCACAGCATGTATTATTGCTTCAATAATACAAAAATCTGAGCCCTGGTATCCCTTAAAATGCACACTGTAATTTCCGTGTGACCAGAAATGAGTTTGAACCTTGCAAAACGTATATGAGTTTGAGGAGGATCTTTCCAGGAATCTGAATATATATGTTTTGTGATTTATGGATTTTTCTTGGATCGATTTCATTTTTTTTAAGACTCATGATGTAAAAAAATTAGTGGCGGTCATTAAATAGTGTTGATGAGAGAATAGAATTAGAGTTATGAGAGTTAGGGTAGTGGTATATTTATAGAGTAGTTTATTTTTTATTTGACTTTATATTCAGTTTTATTCAATCGCTGTTTACGTTTTATAAATTCATATGATCTCATGTGATATCTAATTTCGATGAAAATGGACATACACCATAACAGACCCAATTGTTCATTGAAATCCGAGTCCATTTGCACAAACAATGTTATTTTAAATTCAAATTATTAATCAAGTCACATTTTAATTTCTCACGGTCACAAAAAAACTCTGATTGGTGCAAAATTTGAAATCTAGCAATAATTAATCATTATGGATTTAATAAAATTTGTTTCATCGAAAACGGAAGTTGTTTGAAAATTGGCTATTTTCAGGTCTTAAATAAGGCCAATAAAGTATTAGTTAATTCCAAAACGATTAGATTTAATAATAATAAATCAATATTATCATATATATATATATCCAAAATAGAATGTCATATAGTTCCAAAATAAACATATATAACTCGTTATTTCAAAATCCAAGTTAAATCGATATTTAATTTATATAAAAAATGCTTTTGTTATATAAATAAATCGTTATGGTTTATAAATGATTTCATGGAGATTTTCAGGAATTTTATTTGGACATAACAAAAATCTGCAATGCAAAATCTCGATTTTTCACTTTCATTAGAAAACTATAGTTCAATAGATTCGAACATTTATTGTTTCTTATAACAAATCCTATATACTTAGTTGAAGTTCAAATCGTCAAAGTACAAACTACCTTGCCGCTACGAGCTCATTTTTAACTACATCCTTATTAATAGTTATTCTGGAAGCACAAACTTTTATTCCGACCACGAACTTCCAAAAATACCCTACATATATTTAATTTTATGTATTACTTAAAAATAAGATATAATGAGTAAATATTTATACGAATTCAAACAACATTTCTACACATGATAACAAATCTTAGTATCACTTAAAACACATGATCTATCTAATACACATTTGTTACATCAATTGCAACGACCCGGAAAATCCGAACCAATTTAAATTTTTTATTTTAAATAATTTGGTGGAAAAATGTGGCAGAAATTAAAATTTTCAATTTTAAATAATATTAAAGCCAGTGAAAATAGTCAATTTTCAAACTATCTCTGTTTTCGACGAAACCACTTTTGTTGGAACCGGAATGTCATACTATTGCTAGGTTTCAATTTTTAGAATTTTTCGAATTAATATGTAAGCGTGGCGAAGGAAAATGTGTTTTGTCAGTTTCAGTTAAATTTAATCGACTGAAAAATAGCCCTTTTTCAAATAGTCTCAGAATTCAACGAAATTAATTTTGTTAGGACCGTATCGTCATAACAAAGCCAAATATATTTTTTAAGGATTTTTCTGAGTCCGTATGTGGCCTCAGTGAATTTATTTGTGCGAAAGAATTAATTTAATAAAGAAATTAAATATTAAAATGAATAAAACAAGCCACAGACAGCCGTTTGGGCTGACGGGACCTGTCCCGTTGGATCCGGAATATGGGTTATTAGCTGGGTTCACTTTCTGCTGGACTGGAAATAGTACGGTTTAAAAGTTATGGATTTTTTTTATAAAATTACACAATAAAACATTATAAAAATCAGAAAATATTAAACCCTAACACTATTCATCGTCTTGGAGCCGCCGCCTCTAACCCATTCATGGCCGAAATTGCTCCTAGGTTCATCCCTTAATTCCAGTCGATCCTCACACTAAAACCCCTCCCTCCTTTGTACTTTATCATAGCTCTCTTCTCCCTCTTTCAATCCATACGGTCACCTTCCCAAACCGTCGCTCGAAGCCCGACAACCAGGCCCCCAAATCTACGTCGTATAGCCTCGTCGGCATCCCCCTAGACCCCACTGAGCTGCGCCATTTCGGGTGCTCCTGGGGCGCCTCTCGACGCTCGAGACCGTGGTGCCATCGGATTGAGACACCGTGCCCTGTGCTGATCGAAAATCAAAGACCTAGTTTGGAGCAAAAAGTAGAAGCGTCGGCCTGTGACTTAACAGAAGGAAGAAGGTGAAATCCTCCTTATTAAATTAATTTATTTAATTTAAAATGTTTTCCAACTAAATTAAAGCATATCTAACTCGTTTTAACTCGAAATTCGACGATTTCAGATCCGTCAAGATCGTACGACGAAGATCTACATTCCTAGACTGAAAGGGGACCATTTTGAACTGTTTAAAATTTTGACAAAATCACGAACAACAGTGAGATTTCTAAATTTTGAATAATTAAATAATTTAATTATATTTGTTATGTGAATCATGTATGTTATTATTTCTGATCTACCATGTTGTGATTGTTGTATGGTTATTAATATTTGTTGTGATATCATGATATAGCCATGTTAGTTTAGATCTATAAATTCTGATGTAATCTCTATAAAGTTCTAATCTTTATTAGTTTTATTTTATTTCTATTTTTATTTTTATTCCTTTATAGGAATGAAAAATTGAATCTTGTTTGTTTTACAAACAAAAATGAAATTTTGAATCTTTATTTTGTATTTACAAAATAAAATGAAAAATTGAATCTTTATTCTGATATACCAAAGAAAGTTTAAATCATTATTTTTGATTCACAACATAAAATGAAAATTTGAATTTTTATTTTGATTTGCAAAATAAAACAAAAGTTGAATCTTTATTTTTGATTTGCAAAATAAAAAAAAAGTTGAATCTTTATTTTTGATTTGCAAAATAAAACAAAAGTTGAATCTTTATTTTTGATCTGTAAAATAAAACAAAAGTTGAATCTTTATTTTTGATCTGCAAAATAAAACAAAAGTTGAATCTTTATTTTTGATTTGCAAAATAAAACAAAAGTTGAATCTTTATTTTTGATTTGCAAAATAAAACAAAAGTTGAACCTTTATTTTTGATTTGCAAAATAAAACAAAAGTTGAATCTTTATTTTTGATTTGCAAAATAAAACAAAAGTTGAATCTTTATTTTTGATTTGCAAAATAAAGCAAAAGTTGAATCTTTATTTTGATTTGCATAATAAGAACAAAAGATGAATCTTTATTTTGATTTATGATTTATAAAATAAAGAAAGTTTAAATCTTTTAAATTTTAATTAAAAGATAAATTAAGATTAGATATTTTATTTTGATTTACAATATAAAATAAAGATTAGATATTTTATTTGATTTACAAACAAAGATTAGATATTTTATTTGATTTACAAATAAAATAAAGATGAGACCTTTTATTGTGATTCATCAAATTTATACACCAAATCATATATTGTGTTGTATGTGTGGACATTGAAATTACGACGTTGGGTAAATAGAAATGGTTAGACCAAAAACCATATTATTATATTTGTGGATATTGAAACTACGATGTTGGGTAAATAGAAATGGTTAGACAAAAACCATTATTTTTTGTTATCATATTTTGACACCAAATTGACATGTGAGTTAGATAGGAAAATACCCCCTATAAGGAAAATTGTGTAGTAAAGATAATTAGAAAATTTACATTTTTCTAATGTAATAAAGATAATTAGAAAATTTACATTTTTCTAATGTAATAAAGATAATTAGAGGATTTACATTTTTCTATGTAAAGATAAAAAAGTTACATTTTTCAATGTAAAAGAAAAAGGGATAAAAAGTACATTTTTGTGTATTTAAAACGAATAGGATAAAAAGTACATTTTT
The DNA here is from genome assembly GCA_030737875.1 of Allium sativum. Classification (NCBI taxonomy): domain Eukaryota; kingdom Viridiplantae; phylum Streptophyta; class Magnoliopsida; order Asparagales; family Amaryllidaceae; genus Allium; species Allium sativum. The sequence continues at coordinate 1,054,746,559 of CM060922.1, forward strand.
GTGTATTTAAAACGAATAGGATAAAAAGTACATTTTTGTGTATTTAAAACGAATAGAATAAAAAGTACATTTTTGTGTATTTAAAATGAATAGGATAAAAAGTACATTTTTGTGTATTAGAAAGGAGTAGGATAAGAAGTACATTTTTATGTTTTAAAAATGAATTGGAGAAAAAGAACATTTTTATGTAATTAAAGAAAGAGTACATTTTTAACCATCATTTTTGTCGCATTAGAATTGGTGAACAAAAATGTTACTTTATTGAATATAAAAATATACAATGTTGAAACCATCATTTTTGTCGCATTAGAATTGGTGAACAAAAATGTTATTTTATTGAATATAAAAATATACATTGTTGAAACCATCATTTTTGTCGCATTAGAATTGGCGGACAAAAATATTATTTTCATAGAATAAAAAGAATGGATTTTAATAGTGGGAATCGCCAAATGGTTTATATATATAAATAATATAAAATTTAACGAAATGAGAGCGGCAGTTCGCGTATCGACAATCGTAACTTCAAATGATTATTCCAAAAGATCCGACTATTGGATTTTACTAAAACTGGAACCGTTAGGACCGCTTTGGGAAGAGATTTCCAACGATATAAATTTCGTCAAAATCCAACGGTTAGATTTCAGGACATGTGTAAATCAAATTTTGGTAAAACAGCGCCAGGGCCGCCCACCGACCTGAAACGTCGTTTATTTATTTTGAGCTATTTTCAAATAAATAAAAATAGCGATAAATAGTTATAAATATGTATGAAATTTTTTAAATGATAATTATGCAACAATTATTTGAAAAGACCGAGTTTAACTCATTTCAAATAATTGCACGTCGATTAAATCAAAGATGTAAGAAGACGATGGTTGAAGACCGACGATCTTCACATCGAATGAACGACGACTACTGATGCCTTGGACTGACTTGCTCCCAGGACGGGGTTGAAGCAGTAGTTGTCCGGACGTATGTGTTGGTCGTGCGGATAAGCGAGCGCCTCTTTGGTGTCTCCGGTTCCGTTCAGACCCAGAACGGACTTGTAAATGGATGCGTGTCTGACGTTGAAATTCACTTCATGTAATTAAATCGATTTGTATTAATATATTCCTGTCTGGTGGTGGAGAATTTATTCTCTACTTAACACCCTGGTATGTAATAATAGTTATCGATCGCATGGCGTTGAATTGTCAATGTGGCACGCCAAGATGCAATGATCAAGGCTTTGTTGAAAAGCAGGCCTTGTGGTTGATGATCAAAGCATAATCTGTCTAGGCATAGCTTTGTGTATAGCGTAACCTCACGAGCCTCACACCCCGGTATGAGTCTAAAACGGGAGAAGGGAACGCAGGGAGGGCACACGTTATCTTTATAGCTAGAGTGAGGTCAGGGACCTACCAGCGCTGACATTTTACTTATGTGGATGATGGATTTTGAGGTACCTCGTGTTTTTATAGGTTGTTAGTGGACATATTATAGGTCCAAAAGGACCGGGAAACGTGTGTTCAGGTATAACTAATCCACGACCCTTCGGAGTGGAACGACCCTGCAGTTATCCAAGGGTCGCCCATAGGTGTGATACTGAGGTATTTGCTAGAGTGTCTCGAATCGGTAAGGAACTCCTCCCTAGCCTTGACTCATGATGGAAAAACAAATCTCCAATACGACATCTCGTTTTCGATTGTATAACTAGTATGGCGTCATAGTAGGATGGGGTACTATGCCGTCTAAGATTAATACATTTATATTGAAATGATTTATGAAAACATATACACACTAGTAGTGATACGTTTTACGTATTTATCATCTTTTGATAATTATAAGGTAAAACCCCATCCTCCGGTTTGCGTTGCATTGTGTGATGGGACTTGGGTCTTATAATGATCTCATTTTTCCAAAGGCATAGCGTTCTTGAACGATTTACTTTACTTATGCACTGGCAATCCAATGGAGTAAACTCGTTCCGCGTTAGCGGCGTGGTCCTGAGATTTGCCACGTTGTTAGATAAATTAGTTAAGAATTCTCATACCAGTCCCATGACTGACTCGTAGTTTGTTTCACTTTTGCAAACTCGGGTGCCCTCTTTCCACACGGGCAGCCAATTGACAGGTTCAGGCGATACATTCTGATTGGAGCTTGCTTGGAAGGAAGAAGAAGAAGACCTTTTCTCTAGTTTTTACTTCTGCTTTGAGACATTTTATTTTCTGTATCTTTGATGTATGTAATGGAGTTTGAGACTTGTTTCTTTTCCATTGAAACTTATTTCCCTTTTGTTGAGACTCTTTATTTGGCTAAGTTGTATCCTGTACTGCGTACTATGATGTACTGGATATTATGATGCTGATGACATTTATTTCCGCTGCAATGGTTTATGTGTTATGATAATTATCTAAGATCTGTTTTTGTTGTAAATATGTTGTATTCCAAATGATTATCCTTACTTTCGGTCCACGGAAGTTTGGGGTTATCACAGTTGGTGTCAGAGCCTAAGGTTAACCTTAGCTTCGGAATATAACATATTAAGAACAACTCGTCTAGATAGAATCCACATTATTCTAAGACGATTAGCTCATTAGAGATAGGACTAGTAATGTCCTAGAATGAGTACAGCAGAATAGCACATACTTATCAGTCATTACATCATCATCTTTTCATCTTGTTCTTATCTTATCTTTTCTTAAAAATTCTCATTTTTGTTGGTCTGACTCTTTCCTTGATGGTACAGACTGATTTGAATGGATACTAGAGCAAGAACAGCCCGGGGTGGAGCCCGAGGTGGAGCTCGAGGCGGGGCTAGAGGAGGAGCCCGAGTAGGAGCTGGAGGGCAAGCTAGAGACGAGACCCCCATCACTCAGGAACAACATACTTCAGAGGTCGTAGCTGAACCACCTCCACCTCCACAGCCCTTTGATTTGGAGAGAATGTCAAAGAAATTCAAAAACCTAGGAGGTGTACCTTTCACGGGGAGAGAGAGTCTGCGATTCAGGCAGAAGCATGGCTTAAATATTGTGAAAAGATCCTAGAGGGCTTAGAGCTGGAAGATCAGCGAAAGCGTTACCTGGCAGTATGGCAATTAAAAGAGGAAGCCGGACATTGGTGGGATACAATCAAGATCTGCAATGACGTGGCCAATATGTCTTGGGCCAAATTTAAGGAACTTTTCAATGAGAAGTATATACCCCCACAAGCTAGAGAGCGCCTGCGCGAGCAGTTCGTTAACCTACAACAAGGGAATATGACCGTTTCTGAGTATGTGAGGAAGTTTGATGAGCTTTCACGATATGCTCCTAGTTTGATTCAAGATCCGGTAGAGAAGAATAAAAAGTTTATCAAGGGCCTGTCAAAGAAATATTTGAACCAAGTCACTGCTCATATCAAGCTTCCTTTCAATGAGGTAGTAGAGATAGCGTGCCGCTACGAGGAAAATGACGAGTCCGGACCGCAGGACAGAGTGAAAGGTCAAGGCAACAACCAGAAGGAACAGGCTAAAAAGAAACCGGAGGCGAGCAATTCTTCTACCGCTAAGCCCTAAGGGAAGAAGAGGGACAGGAGCAAGGTGACATGTTATTACTGCGGCAAGATTGGACATTTTGATTATAAGTGTAGAGCACCTAAAATGGTCAAGAGAAATGATTTAGGCCCTAGTCAGAACCGTGGTCAGAGTTCCCAGAATCGTGGCCAGAATTCTCAGAATCGTGGTCAGAATCCCAGTAACACCCAGGATTGCTATAACTGCCATAAACTGGGGCACTTTGCCAGAAACTATCCCGTGATGAAGAAAACTGAAGTGGCACATGTTTATGAGGGAGCAGATGCACCAGCTTCTGCCGAGGGGCCAGGTAAACCCGATGTCTTAGGAGGTACGCTTAATATTAAGAACATCCCTATTACTGTCTTATTTGATACTGGTGCTGCACGAAGCTTTATTTCGAATGATGCAATTAAAAAGTTGAAACTGAAACCAAGGAAACTCAAAAATTTGATTAGAGCCCATAGCCCGATAGGAGGTTCTCTTGTTCTCGAACACTTTTGTAGAGTACCTGTTTCTTATTCTTATTTCTCGTTCCCTTTTAATTTGATCGTCAAGAATTTCTCCGGATATGATATCATATTAGGAATGGACTGGTTGACGGAATATGAGGCTGAGGTATTATGCGCTGAAAGAATAGCCAAAATTAAAACTAAATTGGGAAAGACTATTTCTATACCATGCCACGGCTCAGCCACTGACAGAAAAGAATTCTGGTCTTCGCTAGAAGTTACCCCTACTTCTATTGAGCATATTCCCATCGTCAGAGATTACGCTGATGTATTCAAAGAAGTTGAGGGCTTACCTCCGCATAGAGAAATCAGCTTTCGAATTGATTTAGCTCCGAATGCAAGGCCTGTCGTACATCCCATACGGAGAATGTCACCAAAAGAAAAGGAGGAGCTGAGAAATCAAACTAAGCAACTTTTGTGGAAGGGTCTGATCAGGCCCAGCTTCTCAGAATGGGGTGCAGCAGTGGTGTTCGTCCCAGAATCTAATGGCACACTCAGACTATGTGTGGATTACCGCGATCTCAACAAACAAACACTGAAAAATAAATACCCACTGCCTCGTATTGATGACTTACTTGACCGCTTGCATGGAGCATGAGTATTCTCTAGGATGGACCTAGCCACAGGCTTCCATCAACTTCGCATTGCAGAAGAGTGTGTGCCTTTAACTGCTTTCAGAGGACCGGATATCTTTTATGAATGGCTAGTAATGCCCTTCGATCTATGTAATGCTCCAGCATATTTTGTTCATCTGATGAATAGAGTGTTCAGAGATGTTCTAAATAAATTTGTGCTCGTGTTCATCGATGACATCCTCATCTTTTCTAAATCCACTGCTGAGCACGAACATCATCTGAGAGAAGTCTTAGAGATTTTGCGAAGAAATATGCTGAAAGCAAAATTTTCTAAATGCATATTCTGGCAAGAAGAGGTGAAATTCCTCGGCCATGTTGTATCAAAGGAAGGCATCTTAGTAGATCCAGGAAAGATCTCAGCCATCCAAGAGTGGAAGCAGCCTAGAACTCCCAAAGAGGTCAGAAGTTTCTTAGGACTGGCTGGCTATTATCGGAAATTTGTCAGAAATTTTTCGAAGGTAGCTTGCCCATTGACAAACCTAACCAAAAAGCATACGAAATTCAATTGGACATCGAAATGCGAGGCAGCTTTCCAAGAGCTAAAGAAGAGGTTGACCAACGCTCCTGTGTTGACCATCATAGATGACAATCAGGATTTGAAGGTCTGGACTGACGCCTCTAAGCAAGGTTGTTTCTTTTATAAATTAACATGTCAGAGATAACATTTTATTTTAACGTCAAATCTCATTTTAACATGTTATCCCTTATTTATTTAAGGTATTGGTGCGGTGCTGATGCAAAGAGGCAGAGTAGTCGCATATGCTAGCCGCCAGCTGAAACCGCATGAGAAGAATTACGCCACGCATGATCTTGAGCTAATGGCCATTGTGTTTGCTCTTAAAATATGGAGGCATTATCTCTTGGGTGAGAAGTTCAAAATTTATACAAATCACAAATCCTTGAAACATCTTTTTACCCAAAAAGATTTGAATATGAGGCAGCAACGCTGGGTTGAATTTCTTGCATCATATGACCAGGATATCCTATATACTCTGGGAAAAGCCAACGTTGTAGCCGATGCGCTCAGTAGAAAGAATGCAGAATGCAACAATCTTATTATCGCCAGTCTCATTATCACTCCTACTTTGATTGATAAAATTTCTGTTCTTCATAAGAATGATAAATTTATTCATAAGCTTTGTTAGCGAGTTCATAAGAGCGAGGCCTTAAGTTTCCATATTGACAATAATGGGACCCTTAGATTGCAAGGGCGAATTTGTGTGCTGGATATTGCTGAGCTAAAAAGAGAAGTTATGGATTAGTGCCACAAATCTAAAATTAGCGTCCATCCAGGTGTAAACAAGATGTACCATGATCTTAAGCGCACCTTTTGGTGGAAAGCGATGAAGAGAGATATTTCTATTTACGTTGCTAGATGTCCCACTTGTCAGCAAGTTAAAAGTGATCAACAGAAACTGGCAGGTTTATCGCAACCCCTAGGAGTTCCAGGTTGGAAGTGGGAGAAAATTTCTATGGACTTTATAGACGGCTTGCCCCAAAGCAGAAAAGGGAATGATAGCATATGGGTGATTGTGGACCGCTTAACAAAGTCTGCCCATTTCATCCCTGTTCGGTCCAATAGAACAGCTCGTAGTTTGGCACAGCTTTATCTTAAAGAGATAGTCAGGCTACATGGGGTTCCCAAAAGCATCGTCAGTGTTCGGGATCCATTATTGACCAGCAAATTCTGGGAAGTTTTCCAAGAAGAGCTTGGGACCAAGTTGAATCTGAGCTCTGCCTATCACACTCAGACAGATGGCCAGACTGAGAGGGTGAACCGTGTTTTGGAAGACTTGTTGTGAGCTTGTATTCTTAATTATGGCGGTTCATGGGAGGACCACTTGCACCTTGTGGAATTCTCCTATAATAATAGCTACCAAGCAAGCTTGAAGATGTCACCGTTTGAATTACTATATGGCAGGCCATGCATGTAACAACCTGAATTTTTAATAACATATTAAAACAAGAAATCAGGGCAGAATTAAATGATAAGTTAAGAATCAATGGAAACAGGTTACTCCATTGCGTTCATCTCGAAATTCTGCTTGAAAACGAGTCCGAAATTTCGTAAATCGGAGTCCGTATGACCAAGATATGGCCCATAGAAGATTTCAGAAAATTCAAAATTCAGCCCGAAATTCAAATTCAGCCCCAAACAGACTGGGCGGGAAAATTTTCTGCCCAGCCCCAGGACGACTGGGGGGTCGACTGGGGAGTCGACCTGCCCCAGCCCCAGGTCGACTGGGGAGTCGACCTGGGTGTCGACCTGGGGGTCGACCTCCCTGGTCGGCCATGTTTCCCTGGTGCACCTGTTTGCTCCTTTGGTCTGGTCAATTGGCCCGTGACGGGATTTGATGGTTCAGATCTAAATTAGGGTTAATCCTATGGCCTAAACTTGTCTCTACACCTATAAAAACACCCTAATACCTAGCCTAAACCACCACAAATCATCCTAACAACTAAATTCTTCCAAAATGCTCCCTAATCATGGCCTCCATCTTCATCTTGAGAGCTTCTAAGGAATAAAGGAGCCATCTTTCTTCATCAAATCAAAGGAGCTACTTATTCTCAAGGCTTCTAGTATTGCTACATCATTCCTAGAGCTTCTACAACGTCTCTATCTTGTTCTATTTGGTTCTAGTTCTCACAGCCACGCTTTGTAAGCCCCACTCTACTCTTAGATTTAAATTATTAAGTTAATATGAACATGTAGCAAGTTGAAATGGGATTTTTGGTGTAATACTTGTCTTGGGGCTATATTTGTATGCATAGATCCATTTATGACTCTTTTGATCTATGATTGTGGAACTATCATGAACCTAGTACCGTTCATCTTGATTTTTAGGTAGAAAGCTATGAGCTTTGTTTGGGGATTATGCATAATGCAACATAGAACCCCTCATAACCTTGATGTTAACTTGCCTATGATGTTGAACTACATGCTACCCACAAGTTTATCACCCTATGTCAACTATTATCATGTTTCACCTTTGCCTATGATGTTGAACTACATGCTACCAACAAGTTTATTTGCTAAGTTTGATGTCATACATGTTTTGAGGTCAATAATCCTATATGCTAGTCGTGACGAACACCTTTGCCTCAAATATCATCATGTTTAACTTATGACCAACTTTACCACCTTATACCCATCTTGGTCATATTTTTATGTTCCTTGATTCACTTTTGTTGATGCGAATTTATGTGCGAATGGGAATACGTTATGGGTAGTTAGGCAAACTTGAAATGACATGAAAAACATGACTTGAAAATGTAACATGAAACTTGATTATGCTTGAAAACTTGAATATGGTCATGACATGTAGAAAACCATAAAGTGGCCAACTCGAGGTTGGTTGAGTTTGTAGCGTAAATCTGCCCGGAACCGCCCGGCAAATCCAGTGGCTACAAACAATAGGACCCAATGTGAGAAGTTGGTCATATCGCGCTTGAAACCCGAGGTTAGACTAGGTTGTGGTGTAAAGCTGCCCGGACCCGCCCGGCATATCCAATAACCACAACAAAGTCTAATGTGAGAGGTTGGGTGCATTAAATTAATTAATGCCACATGTTAGGGTTAAGTCATGAACCACTTTGATACACTTAACCAACTTGATGGATGATTGGATGGAGTTAACCACACTTAACCCATTGGGAAACCCTAGTTACGTGGTCCTTTTCAGCAGTAACCCTCTTGGATGTATCACGATACCCTAGGGACTAGGCTAGGGTGGGGCACGATTACTGGGCTGATTGTAAGCGACCAAAAAGACGGCAGAGTAGGTGCGCCAGTGTAGGTTCAGGCGGACTATGGTCGTGCACGTAGTCCGGAGTTGAATAAAACAGACATGGGCACCAGTAGGTAGACTGTGCGTGCTTGATTTGTGTCAGTGGTTGGCACCCTAGGGCTTGATACACCCTAGGGTGGACCTAGCACAGTTGACTACATTACGTGATTGGACCGTATGACACCGACACTCGACGAGTTAGGCTTATAGGGAGCCGATCGACTAGACCGTGTAGTTGGACCCTGACTTGGGTCACCTCATGATATTGGGCCAAGTGATCATTTCTTGTTTATACTTGACATGGGTTAGAATACTAGTACTATTGGTGCAAGACTAGACCTTGTATATGCGATGCCACACTTGATCTACCTTGTTATCTATTTATCATGCCAGTTAGTTACCGTCTTTATGTTTCATCTCAGTTTCTCATGTTTAGTTAACTTCATTAGTTTTTATACTAATATTAGGTAGGACTTACCAGTCTTTATGACTGACCCTTCTTCTTTCGCCTCTTTTCTTCCGTCCCCCCCCCCCACCCCAGGTTCTCAGGGAGGGAACACTAGTGCTTAGCTTGGACATTTGGCTTGCTTTCTTGACAGCTCATGTACGGTTTGGACTTGAGCTTGCTATGGCTTCACCACATCTATCTTGGGGATAGTTTACTTTATGTTAATTTCAGTTTATGTTTTCCAGACTTATGGTAGTTGGAAAATAATGACTAAGTACTTTGATGTATGTTGACTTTGGTTTGGAAATGGTTAACTATGGTTTTTAAATTTCTACCGCTGCTTTACTTATTTATTTATCTATGTTCTGTCTTGTGATTTCTCCGTGCATGTTTACCTAGACAACACCCCTCCAAAGCTAGTGCATTCTCTTGTGAGTGGCCCTGGTGGAGGTGGGGTGTTACATTTGGTATCAGAGCATGAGGTTTTACTAGACTGGACAAAAGTTTTAAAAACCCTTTTTGAAAAACTATTTTCAAAACCAATTAAGTATTTTTCCAAGGAAAGTCTAGTTTATTTTTAAAAGGCTATTCCCCAAAAGCCATTAGCACTATCCTTCGTTTCCTCGTTCTAAATCTATCTTTTCCTTTTTCATCATGGCCGATCTTTACCTTCCTGAGGGAGTAACCATACCCGGATGGTTCTGAAGGTACTTGGAAGCTAGGGCCAACGATGCCGGCCCAGCAAACACTCCCACTCCTCCTCCCGTACCTGAGGTTCCTCCTCCTCAGCGTCCACAAGCGGATTTCGCAAAGATTTGCAAGGACTTTAAGGCGATGGGTGGCAAGAATTTTGTTGGGACAGAGACTTATGTTGAGGCAAGAAACTGGTTAAAGGAAACTGAAGACTTTTTGCTATCTTTGATGTAGAAGATCGTAGGAAAGTTCTGTTGGCAGTATGGCTATTGAAAGAGGAAGCTGCTTATTGGTGGGAAGTCACCAACGCTACTAGACCTATAGAGACTTGGGCCGACTTTAGGATGTGGTTTGGGCTTAAGTTTCTATCATCTGTTGAAGAGAATCTGCAATTAGAGAGGTTTATATCTTTGAAGCAAGGGGACATGACTGTGAGGGAGTATGTGAATAAATTTAACCAGCTTGCTCAATTCAGTTTAGACATGGTTAACACACCTCAGAAGAAGGCTCTACGTTTTGCTCGAGGATTGAATGAGCCATTGCAAGGTTTGGCCATGTCTCATATACCCATGGGGGCCACATTTGAGAGCTTAGTGGATATGGCCTTGCTTCAAGGAGATGATAAGAATGTCAAGAAAGAAGTTAAGCTTAATGAGACTCAAACCAAGAAGGCGGACTCCAAGTGGGAAGGCAACTAGAGCAACCAGAGCAACCAGAACAACAAGAACAACAAGAAAAACAAGGGTAATAAGGCCAACAACAACAAGGCAAGGGAGACAAGGAAGTGCAACTTCTATGGGATCACTGGACACATAATCAAAGATTGTAGGAAGAAGAAGAGGAAGTTGGGAGAATGCTTTCATTGCGGAGAGTCTAGACACTTCACTAAGGACTGCCCAAAGAAGCAAGGACAGGGGCAAGGACAGACTCAGAGGGCAGGACCTTCTGGAGGGCAGATGCATGCTCTCAACACTACTCCAACTCCGGACCGAGGTAGTATTTCTGTAGAAAGCCTTGTTTACATTTCTGGTTTTCCTGTTCGAACTTTATTTGATTCTGGCGCATCGCATACCTTTATTTCTTCTGACATTGTTGAATGTTTGCCCTAAGTACTAGTCTAGTTGAGGATCCCGTTAGTGTTTCAAATCCAATTGGGGGTTCCGCCCATCTATATATGATTTGTATGGATTTGAGGATTTCTATCTTGACCGTAGAATTCACATGTAATGCTTATGTTCTCGGGTTTATGGGATACGGGTTGATTTTGGGCATGGATTGGTTGTCCAGTTATGGAGCCATTCTCGATTGTGAGCATAGGGTAGTGAGGCTTATGACTCGCCTTGGCAATACCCTAGAGATTTCTTGTAACCCTATGGATCCCGTCATGTTATGTTATCTTGAATCCCTCAACTCGTCTATTGACAATCTTCAATCTGTGAGGGTGGTCTGAGAATATCCTGATGTTTTTGATGAGGTGAAGGGGTTACCCCCTAAACGCGAGATAGACTTCTGTATTTATCTTGTTGATAATGCCAAGCCAGTCTCATTGCCTGTTAAGGCACATGGCCCCATGAGAAAGAAGAGAGCTTAGCAAGCAAGTCAAGGAGTTGCTTGAGAAAAATTTCATTAGGCAAAGCATTTCTGAATGGGGTGCTCCTGTGGTATTCGCTACTAAGGCGGATGGTTCGCTTCGTCTATGTGTTGATTATCGTGAGTTAAACAAGCTGACAAAGAAGAATAGGCACCCGTTACCGAGGATTGATGATCTCTTTGACCAGCTTGTAGGTGCTTCCGTTTTTTCTCAGCTCGATCTAGCCACCGGATTCCATCAGCTTAGAGTGGCTGAGGATAGTATTGACAAGACTGTGTTTAGGACTCCAGATGGATTCTTTGAATGGCTCTTCATGCCGTTCGTTTTGACTAATGCACCCGCATACTTCGTTGATTTGATGAGTAGGGTGTTTAGGGAGTTCCTTAACAAGTTTGTGGTTGTCTTCGTGGATGATATTCTGATCTTCTCTAAGGACGAGGAAGAGCATGCTACACATCTCAAGGAGGTTATGGATACGCTTAGAGCTCATCAGTTAAAAGCCAAGTTCTCCAAATGCCATTTCTGGAGAAGGGAAGTTCGGTTCCTTGGGCATATAGTTTCTAAGCAAGGCATAGCTGTGGATCCCGCTAAAGTAGTGGCGGTACAAGACTGGAAAGTCCCGAAGAATGCAACTGAAGTGAGAAGCTTTCTTGGTCTGGCAGGATTTTATAGGAAGTTCATTAAGGACTTTGCTAAGATTTCAGCCCCTCTTACTAAGTTAACGAAGAAGAACTTAGTCTTTGCATGGGACTTAGAATGTGAGCTTGCTTTTCAAAGGCTCAAGAAAGCCCTTACCACAACTCCAATTCTAGCATTACCCGATAGAGGGAAGTTGTTTACCGTGTACACCGATGCATGTGGCACGGGATTAGACGTTGTCCTGATGCAAGAAGGGATAGTGATATGCTTTGGGGGTAGGCAACTCAAAGTTCATGAGAAGAACTATCCCACTCATGATTTGGAGTTGGCAGCGATCGTCTTTGCACTCAAATCTTGGCGCCATTATCTTCTAGGTGAAAGGTTTGAGTTATATACTGATCACAAGTCGCTCAAGTACCTCTTCCCGTAGAAAGATTTGAACCTAAGGCAGCAGAGGTGGATGGAATTCTTGGCATCATATGACTTCGATATAGCTTATACCCCTGGCAAGGGTAATGTTGTGGCGGATGCGCTAAGTAGAAGAAGGTTGACTTTGAGTCCCTTGTTTGTTGAGATGAACAGCCTTGAGTTCTTGGCAACCTTTGATTTTACACCTGCTGTTGAGTCGATGACTGGTTCGTTAGCATCCCTTGAGCTTAGACCTGCACTTCTTGATCAAGTTGGGGCTTCACAGAGGGAAGACCCGCAGATAGTCGAGATCATGGACAATTTGATTCGGGGTGAGACGTCAAGTCACCTCGCTAGATATACTATTGATGACAAGGGATGGCTAAGCCGTGATGGAAGACTATGTTTCCCACAAGTGGGAGACTTAGTAAATAAAGTTCTTGAGGAGGCGCATCACTCGAGGATGACCAAACATCCTGGAGGGGATAAGAGGTACCGAGATATGAAGCGCATTTTCTTTTGGGATGGGATGAAGAAGGATGTTGCAGAGTTTGTTTCTAGATGCATTGTTTTCCAACAAGTAAAGGCCGAGTCGAAGAAGCCCGGTGGGCTACTACATCCATTGGAGGTCCCGCAATGGAAGTGGGAAAGTATCACTATGGATTTTGTGGATGGATTGCCGAGATCAAGGAAGGGGAATACTAGCATATGGGTCATAGTGGATAGACTCACGAAGAGCGCTCATTTCATTCCAGTGAAGAGCAAGAGGACCGCATCATGGCTAGCATCTGTTTATCTTCGAGAGATAGTGCGATTGCATGGAGTTCCTTCTGGCATAGTTAGCGATCGTGACCCAATCTTCACTAGCCAATTCTGGAATAGTTTGCAAGAAGCGAAGGGTACGCGATTGAATCTAAGTACAGCCTATCACCCACAGACGGATGTTCAGACCGAAAGAGCGAATAGGGTACTAGAAGATCTGTTGAGGCTATGTATTCTTGACTTTGGTGGCACCTGGGAAGACCATAACAGCTACCAAGCAAGCATATGGATGGCACCATTCGAAGCTTTGTATGGGAGGCCGTGCAAGTCACCAACATGTTGGTGGGAGACGACGGATAAGCTTATACTTGGGCCCGACATGATAAGGGACACATCCGAAAAGGTTGAGTTGATTCGAAGGCGGATGAAAACGGCCCAAGACAGACAGAAATCCTATGCAGACAAGCGAAGGACAGACTTAGAGTTTGAAGTTGGAGACATGGTTTTTGTGAAGGTTTCTCCTTTACGAAATGTGGTTCCTTTTGGAGCAATTGGAAAGCTAGCACCAAGGTTAGGACCCTTCCCTATCATCGAGAAGATTGGGCAAATGGCTTATAGGGTGGAATTTCCCGAGAAGCTGGCTGGAGTACACAATGTTTTTCATGCCTCGCATCTCCGAAAATGCCTACATGAATCAGCCGAAGTAGTTGAGCCTAGCATTCTTGAAGACGTGGAGGTAGAGAAAGAGGCAACCCTGAGGCGAGCTCCGATTCGTATCTTGGGAACGGAGATCAAGAAGTTGAGGAATCGAGAAGTCAAGTTAGTAAAGGTTCAGCAGAGTGAAGCCGATGAAGATGCAACTTGGGAAACCGAGGAGAAGATGCGTGGGCTTTATCCATTTCATTTTGAGGGTACATTCTCAATCTCCTTTCCTAGTTAGCATATCTTTCTTTTGCTATCCATGTTTATCTTGTTATCTCGTTAATCTTGTCATGAGAACTTTAGGTAGAAACCCTTTGGATGAAACATGTATTTGAAACATGTTATGCTTGATGCTTGCAAATGGTTGCAATTGTTTGCAAGTGGTTACTCGTGGATGCATGATACACGTTAGGCATTAAGATCGGCTCACACACTTTCATATTGCATATGCATGAGTGTTTATGCTTATTCATGGATGAAACTTGTTATGCTATCACGTGGATGTTGCATATGGATGAATGTTATGTGCACTCATGTAGAGATTATAAATTATGTTAGGAATTTGCATACATTTGGACTCATTTTACTAACATATTCTGCATTAAGTAGGTTTACTGAATCAGTAACCGCCTGATTTTCGCATTAGATAGGTGCATATACACACACTTTTGCATATGTTCATACAACATTAGAAATCTTTTAAGGATAATGATTACTTGTGGATGATGTTTGAGTAGATGGATGATGGATGGTAGGATACGTTCTTCCGAACTTGGAGATTTCAGGGACGAAATCCTTTAAGGTGGGGAGAATGTAACAACCCGAATTTTTAATAACATATTAAAACAAGAAATCAGGGCAGAATTAAATGATAAGTTAAGAATCAATGGAAACGGGATACGCCATTGCGTTCGTCTCAAAATTCTGCTTGAAAACGAGTTCGAAATTTCGTAAATCGGAGTCCGTATGACCAAGATATGGCCCATAGAAGATTTCAGAAAATTCAAAATTCAACCCGAAATTCAAATTTAGCCCCAAACAGAATGGGCGGGAAAATTTCCCGCCCAGCCCCAGGTCGACTGGGGGGTCGACTGGGGAGTCGACCTGCCCCAGCCCCAGGTCGACTGGGGAGTCGACCTGGGTGTCGACCTGGGGGTCGACCTCCCTGGTCGGCCATGTTTCCCTGGTGCACCTGTTTGCTCCTTTGGTCTGGTCCGTTGGCCTGTGACGGGATTTGATGGTTCAGATCTAAATTAGGGTTAATCCTATGGCCTAAACTTGTCTCTACACCTATAAAAACACCCTAATACCTAGCCTAAACCACCACAAATCATCCTAACAACTAAATTCTGCCAAAATGCTCCCTAATCATGGCCTCCATCTTCATCTTGAGAGCTTTTAAGGCATAAAGGAGCCATCTTTCTTCATCAAATCAATGGAGCTACTTATTCTCAAGGCTTCTAGTGTTGCTACATCATTCCTAGAACTTCTACAACATCTCTATCTTGTTCTATTTGGTTCTAATTCTCATAGCCACGCTTTGTAAGCCCCACTCTACTCTTAGATTTAAACTATTAAGTTAATATGAACATGTAGCAAGTTGAAATGGGATTTTTGGTGTAATACTTCTCTTGGGGCTATATTTGTATGCATAGATCCATTTATGACTCTTTTGATCTATGATTGTGGAACTATCACGAACCTAGTACCATTCATCTTGATTTTTGGGTAGAAAGCTATGAGCTTTGTTTGGGGATTATGCATAATGCAACATAGAATCCCTCATAACCTTGATGTTAACTTGCCTATGATGTTGAACTACATGCTACCCACAAGTTTATCACCCTATGTCAACTATTATCATGTTTCACCTTTGCCTATGATGTTGAACTACATGCTACCCACAAGTTTATTTGCTAAGTTTGATGTCATACATGTTTTGAGGCCAATAATCCTATATGCTAGTTGTGACGAACACCTTTGCCTCAAATATCATCATGTTTAACTTATGACCAACTTTACCACCTTATACCCATCTTGGTCATATTTTTATGTTCCTTGATTCACTTGTGTTGATGCGAATTTATGTGCGAATGGGAATACGTTATGGGTAGTTAGGCAAACTTGAAATGACATGAAAAACATGACTTGAAAATGTGACATGAAACTTGATTATGCTTGAAAACTTGAATATGGTCATGACATGTAGAAAACCATAAAGTGGCCAACTCGAGGTTGGGTTGAGTTTGTAGCGTAAATCTGCCAGGAACCGCCCGGTAAATCCAGTGGCTACAAACAATAGGACCCAATGTGAGAAGTTGGTCATATCGCGCTTGAAACCCGAGGTTAGACTAGGTTGTGGTGTAAAGCTGCCTGGACCCGCCCGGCATATCCAATAACCACAACAAAGTCTAATGTGAGAGGTTGGGTGCATTAAATTAATTAATGCCACATGTTAGGGTTAAGTCATGAACCACTTTGATACACTTAACCAACTTGATGCATGATTGGATGGGGTTAACCACACTTAACCCATTGGGAAATCCTAGTTACGTGGTCCTTCTTAGCAGTAACCCTCTTGGATGTATCACGATACCCTAGGGACTAGGCTAGGGTGGGGCACGATTACTGGGCTGATTGTAAGCGACCAAAAAGACGGCAGAGTAGGTGCGCCAGTGTAGGTTCAGGCGGACTATAGTCGTGCACGTAGTCCGGAGTTGAATAAAACTGACATGGGCACCAGTAGGTAGACTGTGCGTGCTTGATTTGTGTCAGTGGTTGGCACCCTAGGGCTTGATACACCCTAGGGTGGACCTAGCACAGTTGACTACATTCCTTGATTGGGCCGTATGACACCGACACTCGACGAGTTAGGCTTATAGGGAGCCGATCGACTAGACCGTGTAGTTGGACCCCGACTTGGGTCACCTTATGATATTGGGCCAAGGGATCATATCTTGTTTATACTTGACATGGGTTATAATACTAGTACTATTGGTGCAAGACTAAACCTTGTATATGCGATGCCACACTTGATCTACCTTGTTATCTATTTATCATGTCAGTTAGTTACCATCTTTATGTTTCATCTCAATTTCTCATGTTTAGTTAACTTCATTAGTTTTTATACTAATAGTAGGTAGGACTTACCAGTATTTATGACTGACCCTTCTTCTTTCGCCTCTTTTCTTCTATTTCCCCCCCTAGGTTCTCAGGGAGGGAACACTAGTGCTTAGCTTGGACATTTGGCTTGCTTTCTTGACAGCTCATGTACGGTTTGGACTTGAGCTTGCTATGGCTTCACCACATCTATCTTGGGGATAGTTTACTTTATGTTATTTTCAGTTTATGTTTTCTAGACTTGTGGTAGTTGGAAAATAATGACTAAGTACTTTGATGTAAGTTGACTTTGGTTTGGAAATGGTTAACTATGGTTTTTAAATTTCTACCGCTGCTTTACTTATTTATTTATCTATGTTCTGTCTTGTGATATCTCCGTGCATGTTTACCTAGACAACACCCCTCCAAAGCTAGTGCATTCTCTTGTGAGTGGCCCTGGCGGAGATGGGGTGTTACAATGCAGATCTCCGGCATGTTGGGTGGAGACAGGAAATCGACTAGTCTTGTTCCCTGACATGGTTCGTGAAGCATCAGATAAGGTTGAATTGATTAAGAAACGCTTGTTGACTGCTCAGAGCCGACAGAAGAGATATGCAGACCAGCGAAGAAGAAATCTAGAATTCTCTGTGGGTGATCGAGTATACTTGAAGGTTTCTCCTTTGAGAGGCGTGATTCGTTTTGGGAAGACGAGAAAGTTGGCACCGAGATTCATTGGTCCATTTCCTATTCTCGAAAGGATTGGTACTCTCGCTTATAGAGTGCGGCTGCCTGACTGGCTGCCAGGGGTGCATGATGTATTTCATGTGTCTCAACTCCGCTAGCATGTGCATGATCCAGATCTGATTGCGGATGAACTAAATCAACAGGTCCTAGATATTGCTCCAAACCTAACAGTGAGAAAAGACCCGATTAAAATCATTGGCAAAGAAACCAAAATTTTGAGGAACAAGAGGATCAACCTAGTCAAGGTTCAATGGAGTGGGGATCCTAGAGACTGTACTTGGGAGACAGAGGATAGCATCAAAAAGGCTTACCCCTAGTGCAGAGTGGACATCTCCGAATAACTCTCGTGTTAAGGTACATTTACCACAATTTACATTTTTCGTCATGTTTACTACTTTGCTTTGTTTCCTTTTCGAGGACGAAAAACTCTTAGGTGGGGGAGATTGTAACGACCCGGAAAATCCGAACCAATTTAAATTTTTTTATTTTAAATAATTTGGTGGAAAAATGTGGCAGAAATTAAAATTTTCAATTTTAAATAATACTAAGGCTAGTGAAAATAGTCAATTTTCTAACGATCTCTGTTATCGACGAAACCACTTTTGTTGGAACCGGAATGTCATATTATTACTAGGTTTCAATTTTTAGAATTTTTCGAATTAATATGTGAGCGTGGCGAAGGAAAACGTGTTTTGTCGGTTTCAGTCAAATTTAATCGACTAAAAAATAGCCATTTTTCAAACAGTCTCAGAATTCGACGAAATTAATCTTGGTAGGATCGTATCATCATAACAAAGCCAAATATATTTTTTCTGGATTTTTCTTAGTCCGTATGTAGCCTCAGTGAATTTATTTGTGCAAAAGAATTAGTTTAATAAAGAAATTAAATATTAAATTGAATAAAATAGGCCACAGACAGCCGTTTGGGCTGACGGGACCTGTTTTGTTGGATCCGGAATATGGGTTATTGGCTAGGGTCACTTTCTGCTGGACTGGAAATAGTACGGTTTAAAAGTTATGGATTTTTTTATAAAATTACACAATAAAACATTAACAAAATCAGAAAATATTAAACCCTAACACTATTCATCGTCTTGGAGCCGCCGCCACTAACCCATTCATGGCCGAAATTGCTCCTAGCATCATCCCTTAATTCCAGTCGATCCTCACACTAAAACCCCTCCCTCCTTTGTACTTTATCATAACTCTCTTCTCCCTCTTTCAATCCATACGGTCACTTTCCCGAACCGTCGCTCAAAGCCCGAGAACCAGGCCCACAAACCCACGTCGTATAGCCTAGTCGGCCTCCCCCTGGACCCCACCGAGCTGCGCCATTTCGGGTGCTCCTGGGGCGCCTCTCGACGCTCGAGACGGTGGTGCCATCGGATTGAGACACCGTGCCCTGTGCTGATCGAAAACCGAAGACCTAGTTCGGAGCAAAAGTAGAAGCGTCGGCCTGTGACTTAACAGAAGGAAGAAGGTGAAATCCTCCTTGTTAAATTAATTTATTTAATTTAAAATGTTTTCCAATTAAGTTAAAGCATATCTAACTCGTTTTAACTCGAAATTCGACGATTTCAGATCCGTCAAGATCGTACGACGAAGATCTACATTCCTAGACTGAAAGGGGACCATTTTGAACTGTTTGAAATTTTGACAAAATCACAAATGACAGTGAGATTTCTAAATTTTGAAATTAAATAATTTAATTATATTTGTTATATGAATCATTGTATGTTATTATTTCTTATCTGCGATGTTGTGATTGTTGTATGGTTATTAATATTCGTTGTGATATCATGATATAGCCATGTTAGTTATATCTATAAATTATGATGTAATCTCTATAAAGTTCTCATCTTTATTAGTTTTATTTTTATTTTATTTCTATTTTTATTTTTATTCCTTTATAGGAATGAAAAATTGAATCTTGTTTGTTTTACAAACAAAAATGAAATTTTGAATATTTATTTTGTATTTACAAAATAAAATGAAAAATTGAATCTTTATTCTGATTTACCAAAGAAAGTTTAAATCTTTATTTTTGATTCACAACATAAAATGAAAAGTTGAATTTTTATTTTGATTCGCAAAATAAAACAAAAGTTGAATCTTTATTTTTGATTTGCAAAATAAAACAAAAGTTGAACCTTTATTTTTGATTTGCAAAATCAAACAAAAGTTGAATCTTTATCTTTGATTTGCAAAATAAAACAAAAGTTGAATCTTTATCTTTGATTTGCAAAATAAAACAAAAGTTGAATCTTTATTTTTGATTTGCAAAATAAAACAAAAGTTGAATCTTTATTTTTGATTTGCAAAATAAAACAAAAGTTGAATCTTTATTTTTGATTTGCAAAATAAAACAAAAGTTGAATCTTTATTTTTGATTTGCAAAATAAAACAAAAGTTGAATCTTTATTTTGATTTGCATAATAGGAACAAAAGTTGAATCTTTATTTTGATTTATGATTTATAAAATAAAGAAAGTTTAAATCTTTTAAATTTTAATTAAAAGATAAATTAAGATTAGATATTTTATTTTGATTTACAATATAAAATAAAGATTAGATATTTTATTTGATTTACAAATAAAGATTAGATATTTTATTTCATTTACAAATAAAATAAAGATGAGACCTTTTATTGTGATTCATCAAATTTATACACCAAATAATATATTATGTTGTATGTGTGGACATTGAAATTACGACGTTGGGTAAATAGAAATGGTTAGACCAAAAACCATATTATTATACTTGTGGATATTGAAACTACGATGTTGGGTAAATAGAAATGGTTAGACAAAAACCATTATTTTTAGTTATCATATTTTGACACCAAATTGACATGTGAGTTAGATAGGAAAATACCCCCTATAAGGAAAAATGTGTAATAAAGATAATTAGAAAATTTACATTTTTCTAATGTAATAAAGATAATTAGAAAATTTACATTTTTCTAATGTAATAAAGATAATTAGAAAATTTACATTTTTCTAATGTAATAAAGATAATTAGAGGATTTACATTTTTCTATGTAAAGATAAAAGATTTACATTTTTCAATGTAAAAGAAAAAGGGATAAAAAGTACATTTTTGTGTATTTAAAACGAATAGGATAAAAAGTACATTTTTGTGTATTTAAAACGAATAGGATAAAAAGTACATTTTTGTGTATTTAAAACGAATAGGATAAAAAGTAAATTTTTATGTATTAAAAAGGAGTAGGATAAGAAGTACATTTTTATGTTATAAAAATGAATTGGAGAAAAAGAACATTTTTATGTAATTAAAGAAAGAGTACATTTTTAACCATCATTTTTGTCGCATTATTGGCGAACAAAATGTTATTTTATTGAATATAAAAATATACAATGTTGAAACCATCATTTTTGTCGCATTAGAATTGGCGAACAAAAATGTTATTTTATTGAATATAAAAATATACATTGTTGAAACCATCATTTTTGTCGCATTAGAATTGGCGGACAAAAATATTATTTTCATAGAATAAAAAGAATGAATTTTAATAGTGGGAATCGCCAAATGGTTTTTATATATAAATAATATAAAATTTAACGAAACGAGAGCGGCATTTCTTGTACCGACGATCGTAACTTCAAACGATTATTCCGAAAGATCCGACCATTGGATTTTCCCAAAACTGGAACCGTTAGGACCGCTTTGGGAAGAGCTTTCCAACGATATAAATTTTGTCAAAATCCGACGGTTAGATTTCAGGATATGTGTAAATCAAATTTTGGTAAAAACAGCGCCAGGGCCGCCCACCGACCCGAAACGTCGTTTATTTATTTTGAGCTATTTTCAAATAAATAAAAATAGCGATAAATAGTTATAAATATATATGAAATGTTTTAAATGATAATTATGTGACAATTATTTGAAAAGACCGAGTTTAACTCATTTCAAATAATTGCACGGCTATTAAATCAAAGATGTAAGAAGACGATGGTTGAAGACCGGCGATCTTCACATCGAATGGACGACGACTACTGATGCCTTGGACTGACTTGCTCCCAGGATGGGGTTGAAGCAGTAGTTGTCCGGACGTATATGTTGGTCGTGCGGATAAGCGAGCGCCTCTTTAATGTCTCCGGTTCCGTTCAGACACAGAACGGACTTGTAAATGGATGCGTGTCTGACGTTGAAATTCACTTCATGTAATTAAATTGATTTGTATTAATATATGCTTGTCTGGTGGTGGAGAATTTATTCTCTACTTAACACCCTGGTATGTAGTAATAGTTATTGATCGCATGGCGTTGAATTGTCAATGTGGCACGCCAAGATGCAATGATCAAGGCTTTGTTGAAAAGCAGGCCTTGTGGTTGATGATCAAAGCGTAGTCTGTCTAGGCATAGCTTTGTGTATAGCGTAACCTCACGAGCCTCACACCCCGGTATGAGTCTAAAACGGGAGAATGGAACACAGGGAGTGCACACGTTATCTTTCTAGCTAGAGTAAGGTCAGGGACCTACCAGCGCTGACATTTTACTTATGTGGATGATTGATTTTGAGGTACGTTGTGCTTTTAGAGGTTGTTTATGGCCATATTATAGGTCCAAAAGGACCGGGAAACGTGTGTTGAGGTATAACTAATCCACGACCCTTCGGAGTGGACCGACCCTGCAGCTATCCAAGGGTCGCCCATAGGTGTGATCCTGAGGTATTTGCTAGAGTGTCTCGAATCGGTAAGGAGCTCCTCCCTAGCCTTGACTCATGATGGAAAAACAAATCTCCAATACGACATCTCGTTTTCGATTGTATAACTAGTATGGCGACATAGTAGGATGGGGTACTATGCCGTCTAAGATTAATACATTTACATTGAAATGATTTATGAAAACATATACACACTAGTAGTGATACGTTTTACGTATTTATCATCTTTTGATCATTATAAGGTAAAACCCTATCCTCTGGTTTGCGTTGCATTGTGTGATTGGACTTGGGTCTTATAATGATCTCATTTTTCTAAAGGCGTAGCGTTTTTCAACGATTTACTTTACTTATGCACTGGCAATCCAATGGAGTAAACCCGATCCGCATAATCGGCGTGGTTCTGAGATTTGCCACGTTGTTAGATAAATTAGTTAAGAATTCTCATACCAGTCCCATGACTGACTCGTAGTTTGTTTCACTTTTGCAAACTCAGGTGCCCTCTTTCCACACGGGCAGCCAATTGACAGGTTCAGGCGATACATTCTGATTTGAGCTTGCTTGGAAGGAAGAAGAAGAAGACCTTTTCTCTAGTTTTTACTTCTACTTTGAGACATTTTATCTTCTGTAGCTTTGATGTATGTAATGGAGTTTGAGACTTGTTTCTTTTCAATTGAAACTTATTTCCCTTTTGTTGAGACTCTTTATTTGGCTAAGTTGTATCCTGTACTGCGTACTCTGATGTATTGGATATTATGATGCTGATGACATTTATTTCCGCTGCAATAGTTTATGTGTTATGATAATTATCTGAGATCTGTTTTTGTTGTAAATATGTTGTATTCCAAATGATTATCCTTACTTTCGGTTCACGGAAGTTTGGGGTTATCACATCAATGTTATTTATTAATAACGCAAAAAATTAATTAAGAATTAGATATTGCAAATTAGAAATAAAAATTCGAACTAATTACACATTTTCTTAATGTAAATTATAACTAAATATTAGCGCAAATCATTTTCTCTTGAATGTGTTAAATATATACATTTCCAGAGAACATGCTTTCAAACTTCGTTTTATTCAATAAATTCGTTAATATAATTCGAACTAAACATAATTAAAATTTTAAATTACCCATTTCACATTATATCTCACATCCACCTCACTTGCATTTATTTCAGATATGAATTAACTATTTCACTATTCATATTAATTAAATATTCAAAATTGATGAATTCAAGTCATTTGAATTTCCAAACCAACGTTAAATAACTAAATAAACTAATTATTCAATCACCAAAAATCCAAGTCATTACAATTTTGAATCAAAATAAAAATTATATTAGTTATAAGAATCAGTTACATATTATTATAAATCTCAAGCTCAATTATTCAACAATTTCAATTAAACATTGAATTTCAAAATAAATTCTGTTTAGGTCTTAATAATTCACTGTAAATTCCTAGTTACATTATTGTACGTCCTAAACCACTTTTTTCAATCAATTTTTTATTCAAGTCAAAAAACTGTTAATTTTTCAAAATTAAAATAGAATTCAATTTAATTTATAAATCAATTCCATTTATATAAACTTCAAATTTTGATTATTAATCAAATTCAATTTAGATTACAATTATAGTCTAATCAAATCCATTTCATTTAAAAATTTCAATATTAATTTTCAACATTAAATATTAATCAATATAAACAAATTTACAACTTTATTTGCAATAAATAGAAGTAACAATTTTCATAATAGATTGAATTTCATTATTTAAACAATGCTATATGGTTCAAACTATAAATCTTCACAATAAAATCATTAAATTTTAATTATAAATTTATTAACTTAATTAAATTCGAATATTTTAATATTAAATTTTAAATCTTAATATTTAACATTACAAACCAAATCAAAGTTTCATTTACAATCAATGTTAGTTATTATTGTTGTAACTAGTCGTATTTCATTACTAAAACAATTAAGTAAGTTTACATCATAGTATTACATAATATTATCATACAAATTAATTTATAACCATAAAATATTCAAAACTCGTATTAAATTCAATAATTTAAATATTCAAAAAATATAGGTTGTTACACTCTTCCCACTCAAAACTTTTCATCCTCGAAAAGGCGTAGTAAGATGGTTGTCAATTAATATTTTTAACCATACTCATTCTTATTCAACTCAGAAACATTTAACTTACAAAAATAGTTTATATGACTTTGAAAATTAAATTTCCATAAAATTTCTATGTCCTAAATTTATAAAAAAATTCGGCAAAGGCTCCTTTGTATGTTTAGGTGTAACGGTCCGAATTTTGCCCAGTCCGAATCAATCGCTAAATCAACCAAGACTGTTCAAATGGTGGATTGTCAGGAGAACACGGCTCATCGGAACACAAAAGAAGAGAACTTTTCATTGATATTACAACAATATTACATCACAGTACAAGAATATCCGAGTACGAACAAATACACTATGGAAAATAAATATCCGAGAATAAATTACAACAATGCAACGGAAATAAAAATGTATAAATACAATGCACAACGGAAATACATCAACTAACACCAATGAAAAGAATATGCAGATACAAAGCTTTCCAGAGTATAGCTCAAGCCGTAAATCCAGGATCCTGTTAAATAAATATCTACAAAACCAAAATTACTAGTTACTCGTGTGGAAAATATAGGCACCCAAAGTTCAGGTGAAAACAATAAACTCCAGGTCAGTCATGGGACTGGTGTGAGAACTTAAAGCAGTTATTAAAACTTTACTTTAAAAGTAGTAAAAAATCATGGGACCATGCCATATGACACGGAATGGGTTTACTCCATATGAATATACATTCAGAAATAAAACAACATAACTCTTTTTGAAAAATGAAGCTATCATAAGACTCAGGTCCCATCATGCAATGCCACACGAACCAGAGGATAGAGTTTTACCTTATAATAGCCAAATATGCTTGATACGCTTTAAAACAAATATTTTTGATATTATTATAAGTGCATAGTGCAGAAAACAACTTTGAATACAAATGTATCAATAATAGACGGCATAGTACCCCATCCTACTATGTCGCCTTAGTATACAACTAAACTATATAATCACTATTGGAATTTGTATTTCCATCATGAGCCAAGGCAAGGGATCTCTAAACCTGATTCGGGACAATCTTGCACAAGTCCCAGGACTCACCTGCAAGTGCACCTGAAGCGGTAGAGCTGGCCCATCTCTCCGTGTTGGATTAGGTTTACTCCTGAACATTACGTTCCTCGGTCCTATCAGACCTAAAATCTGGTCAGTACGTCGGCTATCTTAGCCTTGTGCGACCATATCTGAGGCGCTTCGCTATCCATCATCCACATGAGTGAAAATGCCTGGGCTCCATACCATGGCACCATTTCTAAGTAGACGGGAATGTATGTCCTTTCTCTGCTGTCCTCATCTTGTTTTTGACTCATACCGGGGTGTGAAGCTCGCGAATTAACGCTATACACAAAGCTATGCTATATTAAAGCCACGCTTTGCTCATCGTCCACAAAGCATTGCTTTTCAACAAAAGCTTTGATCCATGCATCTCAGCATGACACATTGTCAGTTTGTACCATATAACGGATGTCCATCAATATATAACCTCTTAGCTCGTACATATCAGAGAAGGGTGTTAAGCAAAGAGAATAAATTCTCTGCCGCCAAACAAATGTCTATTTAGTAAAGATCAATTACTATAGCACAAAATACGATGTCAAACACATAATCCATTTGCAATTTCAATTTGGGTCTGGACGAAACCAGTGGTACCTTATTCCTCGTCCCATATGTCCAATACAAGAGAGAGGTTCTCGCATATCCGGTCGATTTCCAAGTATGTCTAGACAATCATCACTTATTACCTCGTCCTAGATGTATGTCCCAATCGAGACATCAGTAATCAGGATGCGAAGATCTGCAGTCTTCAACTGCCATCTTCAATCTTCAACTTTATATCGTCATAACAGTTATTCAGAATGGGTTAAACCCGGTCTTTCCGAATAAGTCACGTATCTTCAAAATCGAATGATAAATAAAGATAACACACATCTCATTCCAATCCAGAATATTCTTTTATTCAATTATTAATTACTTTGGCAAAGGTTCCCAATAATTTTATTAAAGGTTCATATCATTTAAACCTTTGTTTAATTCTTCCTTTGGACATCATTTCAAAAGATTTATTATATATTTTCATAACTCAAACCAAATTAAGGTTTATAAAACTAGTCGGGATTCTCAAGACTAACTGAAGTAATCATTTATTTTATTATCCCAATCCCAACCTATTATCCTATGGAGTAAAACTGGTAGTACTCCATATTTAACACCCATCTTATTATTGGTAAATTTAATTACCATTTAACGTTTAAATCTAATTAAAGGTTCATCCATCGCATGGAGTAAAACTAGTGGTACTCCATCTAAAACATTTCTCGAATTCGGTAAATTTAATTACCTCTTTTTTCATCAATCTAATTGACGATTCATTAAACTTCACTTAGTTTTAATCTCAAAAATAATTACTTATTGATTATTCCACTTTAGGAAATTAATCATGTCTTTAATTGGGTTAAAGAACAAATGTCATTTAAAAACATTATTCACAATAAACCCAAAATCATTTTACATTTAATATGAAACCTTCAAGGAAATATGAATAATTTATAATCGATATAAATTTTCATATCCGACCAATACTATAATTGGAATAACAGCAAAGCTTTTTAAATTCCATAAATAGTAAAGGTCCTCCTTCATAGAAGCTCATCTTGATTATTATTAATTGAATTCCATTCAATTCCAATTTAATTATATGAACTGAAAACCTACTTAAATCTTTATTAAAAGATTTATTCCTTTTACAACTGGGTTCAGGAACAGTATTATTGAAGATACCACTCAAAACAAACCCAAAATCCAGTTTGATATTAAATATATGATCTTAAATGTAAATCATGTCGACTTACATTCAACACAAAATTCTAAAACCAATAGGTATTGTTTTTGAATAACATATCTATATCTTCCAATTTCCTCAACGATATCCATATAATCACGGAACCCAATATCCAAAATATTCGAAGGTAATTCCCATTCAAATCCATTCCAATATCATACATTGAAAAACTCTGGTTATATAAAAACCATTCTTAATCCAATTTATTAATTTAAAATCATAGGATTATTCCTCTAGTTGTTAACTAGCACATTCAGATAAAAATATCTTTTATCTCTACAAATATGGAATATTTCATCCAAAAAATTTCCGAATCGTTTATTCTGATTTTACGTCATTAATGTATATTTTTAATAATTTTATTAAGGCCCTTACAATAGATTTCCACTATTGGCCACCAAACTTCATTCATAGTGACCTTTTCCAAAACTGATTTGGACTTAAATTAAAATCTAACAAATGGATTTCAAAAATTCTCACTTTACTGGAAAGATCATTTCATTATGGTTCCAACGATTCCAATTTCAAGAGAATCTGGCAGCAGATCTTCCGCTACATCAATTCGAAGTTACGGGTTGATGTTCGCGAACTATTGCAGCACAACATATTCTATTCAAGTCTGAGTTTGATTTATAAATTTTATTGCGAAGTACTCCCGAGTCGGGGTACTTAATGTGTTAGCTACAGCACTGCACGGGTCGATAGGAGCAGCGCCTAGTATCCATTGTTACGGCTAGGACTACTAGGGTATCTTATCCCATTTGCTCCACTATCTTTCGTCTCTTAGTCTTAGTGTCAGCCCAGTAGAGTGCTTTCGCCGTTGGTGTTCTTCCCAATCTCTATGCATTTCAACACTCCACCGGAAATTCTTATAAATCGAAATGCTTCTTAACCATTTTTATAAATTATATAAAATGCATGTAGTTAACTTTGAAAACTCATTTAAGTCGTTTCTATCCAAAATCACTTATTTCACTACATAGTCAATTTTATTATTATTTTAGTGAATAAAATAACATTATTTTTTGAAAGTCACTATCTCATGTCCCAATTTTCCTTACACTCATTATAAAAATAAACCAAGAACTTTCGAGAGAAATTTTCTTTTTAAAATGTTTGTTATATAGCCTAACTGAACTTCACTTTGAAAAGTTACTATTTGTTTCAATTTGGAAACTTCGACACGCCAAAATCAATTGAAAATTAATTCAAAACCATTTGTTACTGTTACGAAAATTCGTCTATATTTTTACGTCTTTGTGTCCATCCAAAATCAAACGTCTAAATCAAACTTCAATTTTCACTGAATATTATATTATTAAAATATTCGTATTCATTCTGGATTGAAATAACATTTAACCAATATCCAAATAAATTCATATGGATTTTGTACATCTAAAAATAGTTGTAAACAACTACTAAACATCCAAATAATATCCAGAGTGCTCTTATATCCATGTAAGCCTTAAATAATTATTTAACGCTTATATCGGTTTGTCAATAAATCGATTAACATCCAATCTAAACACTTGGGATTAGTGTGAATGAAATATCATCCCAATACCTGTATGGGGTTTTCAACCAATAAATAATCAATTATTAAATTATTTATTTAATCCATTCAATGTCATTTAAATAGGTGAACATAAACAAGTCGTTCAACTTGTAAATGGGTGTTTGATCCTATTTCAATTGCTATAAATAATTTAACATTTTAATTATTTCAAAATCACATTCCAAACATATCACAACCAACCATCCTTTCACCCATCTGGTTTGCAATCAACTGTGATGTGAGCTACCATATACCGTATAACAATTTATGATAATTAGACAGATAAAAATTAGTATAGGCAATCAATATATTTTTAAATATATTTATAATAACATAACAAAATAATTGAATGAGAGAGTTCTCATTTTGATCGGTTCGAAAAACATTAAATAACAGTTTGTTTTAATCAAATTAAACTAGGCGTTTAATGTGATCAAAAATCGCAACTAGCTCCAAATTCCTCCCAGTTAGTTTTATATTGTAGTGCTCGTCGTCTCGGTTCCAATGTAAGTTGTTTCGTTGAATTCTAATGAGATATGAGAGAGATACAATCGTTTATACATAGAATATTTTAATAATGCCATCAATAAATAATTTAAATTATTTATTAACCTAAATTTCTTAACCCTCATTTTTAAACTTCCCATCGTCTTCTTTCTTCTGTAACCAACGAAACCCATCCTCGACCAAAATTAATGCTACCGCACACCACTACTGTACGCCTGACCTCTAGCAGAACCTCCCACGTCAACCACCATCAAGTCGCCTCCCACCGTCCGCAACAGTGGCGAATCTGGTCGCCTCCTCCCCTCTAGAAAATAGTTCGAATGATATGACTTCAATGCATGGTTACGAAGGATTTAGGCCATGAGAACTAATCATCGCCGTATCAATGGAAAGCTCTTGAAGAGCTCTATGATCTTCGCGTTGGAAGATTCAAACAATAAAGCGATTATCAGGAGAAATTTAGGGATGAATTTCAGACCATCATGGCCATTAAAAACATAAGTGGTGGCGCGTTCTGATATAAGGCTAGGGTTTGCAGGAATTAGGGTTATATAATATATTATATTAATACTAAATTCTTATGTTGCTTCGCTATGAAGTTTAACCCCCCGAACTCCAAACGAATCTCAATGATTGACGTCCCTAGCCAAATACCCCTACTCCGGACATAATGGAATAGGTCTCATAAGCCAGTTCGACTATTTCATTTTGTTTTTCTCAAAATTAAAATATAGATCAATATAATGTTAAATATTGAATTTGAATATACTTTTTAATTTACCATGGCCACATGTTGACTTCAAAATTTACGAAATTTGAAATCTAGCTATGTTTTCCAATTCCGGTTCAAATGAACCTAGTTTTGTCAAATTTGGAGACCGTTTAAAAACTGGCCTTTTAACTAACCTATTAAATTATACCAAAATTCAACATGTGTTTAAATTTACTACGCATACGTATTATTTCAAAATGACTTCAAATTTTAAATATGATAATAATTTGACGTTTCGGATCTAACAAAATTAATTTCATCAAAAAAGGAGATCGTTTGCAAAATGGTTATTTTTAAAGGATTATATATTATTATATTCATAAATTCCATAGCGACTATTTGAAATTTTAATTTAGAGATAACTTACAATTTATAACTTGAATGCTCAATTTCTTATATTCATTAGAAAATTATAGTTCAAAATACCCTCATTTGTTGTTTCATAGAAATCCTACTTATGTCACATTCTGTATTTTCAATTGAAATTCAACACAAATTTTCAAATTACCGCGACGTTAAGCGTTTGTTTATATTTAATATAAATTTATACATTCAAACTTCATTTTAAATGAATTTTAAAGTCGTTAAGTCTCAAAATAAATCATTTAAAATATTTAATTTCCATTAAAATCAATTAAAAATAAAATTTTAAGTTGGTTTCAAAATTCAGGGTTATTACATTAGGTCCGAAAAGAAAAAATATATATATAACCACAAATATACATCTCATCTCATTAATGAGGCATCCCAAATAAGGGGGAAACAATATATCACTAGAGCATGAAATATATATATATATATAACCCAATATACGTACCTTTTGTTAGTGTTATTAGCAATTTAGCTATTTTTTAAGTAAGCAGAAGCAATATTTATGCGCAAGTAGCTCCAAAAGTTAGGAAACGTCATTGGTACCTAATAAAACACGAAACAATAAAATAAGAATACATATAAAAGAAATGAATCGACAAACATGCAATAACCACATATGGAATAGCAAACACAACCAAATGAACAAATGAAAACATCCAATAATCACATTCATCCAAACAAGCACAATAGCAAGGTTTGCCACGTCAATATAATATTTACACAATTTCATTTGGTACATTTCTTTTGTATATAATTCATGTTTCTAGATGTCAATATTTTATTTAACCTTATTATAAGCATAATCTGTTTCATATACGTTTATAATTCATTCAACAGCTATTCCATATTTATACATACTCTAATATTAACTAGGTGTATAAACACTAACATGTTCGATTTACTCACTTCAACTGGTTCAGTAATTTCAAAACCAGATTTAACTCATTATTTCTAAAATTCTATATTCTAAATACCAATTCCATTAATGCTTTAGTTTTGAATCGCGTGCTACCAAACCATGATTTTTTAAAAAAATTTGATTTACACATATATTAAAATCTACAAATTGAAATCTAAAATTCTCTCTTTCATTAGGACACTGTTTTGCAATAGATCTAGAAGATTCTTGTTTCAATGAATTTCGACTAATATTGGACCCTATACATTCATTTTAACTTCAATTCCGAAAATTACAACTGTCGTTATGCGATGAGCTCATTTTAATTGATTAAATTAATTCATTTAACCTTTGTTAAGTTTATAATTCTCTTGTGTTTTCACATAAACAAGTTAAACATTCATATTCAACTTGGAAATCGGCTACCCTAAGTCGTCGAATATTCAATCATCAGTACCAATACATTTAAGTCATAACCAAACAATTCACTTTATAATCCATAAATGAAGAATACAACATTATTATGACCAAAGATGCATTTAACTAGTTTATTTCATTAGTTCAGTCTATTTGCCTTACTTAGTTGAATTCAATTTCATAACATACCCAAGTATATATCATTTATTTTCGAACTTAAGTTTTGTTCATATTTATAAATCATCAATTTTCTTTCACCTTTCATTACCATACTAATACTTGTAATTTATTTAATTGCTTATTCCTATAACCTTTTAACTTCTCAAACATTTGGTAAGTTATATTTCTGCTATAGAAAAAGATTGACTATTATATGAGTTCAATAGTTTCCAATCTATTCCGAATTCACTATTTCAAATTC
Source organism: Allium sativum (assembly GCA_030737875.1). Taxonomy (NCBI): domain Eukaryota; kingdom Viridiplantae; phylum Streptophyta; class Magnoliopsida; order Asparagales; family Amaryllidaceae; genus Allium; species Allium sativum. The sequence goes on from CM060922.1 coordinate 1,054,778,747, forward strand.
AAAGTGTTTTTGATTCATTTTGTATTTCTTTTAGGTCCATTTTCTTATTATACAATTCTGAAGTTTCTAAAATTTAATGTTTAATTCGTTTCATTAATTATTCTAGAACTTAACAATTTAACTTCGGCTACATTTCCAAATCAACTTTGTAACATTATATATTATACCTTTTATTTCAAACAAAACTATAAAAGATTTCAAATGAAATTCGATTTCTCAAAACAAAATATAAAAGTTCTAAGGGATCTCCTCTACTCGGACTGTGACGGCCCGCCCCGCACCAACCGACTTTTACTCCAAAGGTGCGCTGTACACATGTCCAGTTAGCACGGAACGGGTCGTCAGAAGGAAAAGGAAGAAGGAAATGAACATACAAGAACCTGTAGAATGTCTCACAGCGCATAGAATAAAATATAATAATAACATACTTGACATAAAACAGGTGAGACAGTGCATAAGCTGAAAACCAGAACTAAACATCATGGCAGCGGAAATCCAAAATACAGCTTATTACAACTTTCAAACTTTCTAAAAGCAAAAGTAAGATAGATGAGGTACACTACTAATGCCCAAGTAGCGACCACCAACGATACATGGAGAATCTGCATATATATATATCATACGTGGCAGCCTCCTGCCCGCCTCCGAATCAGCTACTCACGCATCACCAGCTAACCTGTCTCTAGTCTGCTCGTGTGAGCACCTAGAGTAATAAGAGGAGACATAAAACTCTGGGTCAGACATAAAGCCTAGTATGAGCGATAAGCATCTAAAGTGAACAATAACAGGTAGACTAAAACATACCTGAACCTGGACCTGCAACCAAAGAGTTAGCACTACATACTGTACAACACTCTAAGGTATCATATCAAACGGTATAAAGATACGTAGGTGGGGGAGGTGTGCATGTCATAATGATGGCTAACAATCAAACATAGCATCCATCCTCACATCTCTCACTCAGTGCGTAAATCATACGATATTCACCACTTCGATCACCCAACATCCCTTGCTACGATCACTCTGCCCCATGAAGTCATAAATGGCTTCACTGCACTAATAACGTAGCCACTAATTCCTCACTATGTCCACTTGCCCCATGGAGTTATTCACCCCATCTGCGCTAGCTCATAGCCTTACCAATCCTTACTATGTCCACTTGCCCCATGGAGTTATTCACCCCATCTGCGCTGGCTCATAATCTTACTACGCATCACCTTGCCCCTCAGGTCATAATGACCCTACTCCACTGATAACGTAGTCTTGCTACCATCACCTTGCCCCTCAGGTCATAATGACCCTACTGCACTGATAAGTAGCCATCCTTCATTTTTAGTGGTGAATCGAAGTTATGAACGTCGACAACTCCTTAGCACACGTCCCGCAGCAAAATCCAACCATGAAGTGAACTCATTGGTTCCCAACTGGATCCTGAGCTCTAACTTCCCATATTGGACTACCTTTGCATCTCTGGTTATTGGTCAATACTGGGTCGGGTCGGGTTCCTCCTCAAGCCATCAGTTCGGGTCGGGTATCCTCCATCTGTTCGGGTCGGGTCCTCTTCTGGTACGGTTCGGGTCGGGTGTCTCTCCTTAGTTCGGGTCGGGTGCTTTACTTCGGGTCGGGTCGGGTGCCATTCCCCCTCCAGTTCATGCTTCCGCTCCGATCCGTCTCCTCATCCTTCACGTGCTTCGATCCGATCCATCCTGCTCTACCCGCTCCGATCCTCCTCTTTAATCCGATCCGAGCCCAGTTCAATAGCGTAGCCTTCCTTTTCGCCAATTTTCTCAAGTGTCAGGTTCCGATCCGATCGGATTCCTTGCCTAGTTCAACATGTCTGATCTGATCCGAACCCTGCACTGTTTTCTGAAACTGTTCCAGCAAGTGTTTACGCCATTCGACGACGTTTTCGACCATTCTAACTATTGAAATCAATCACAACGCATATCATACAGTCATAGCAATATGCATAATCAACCACAAACATCAAAACATCAATATGATAGGTTAAAATGGATCAAACATACCTGAAATCCCATATTTCCCCTTAAGCATGTTTAGGTGAAACTAATGATAGGATTAGCAAAACTTAACCAAATTAACCCAAATTCGTATCAGAGGTCTAAAACATCATTTAGGAATTTATGAACATTTTTCCCAAATTTTATCATGCTTAAATTCGCTAATTAACACTAATCATCCCTAATTAGCCATAACTAGTGCAAAACTATGCAAATCACTCACCTTAGCCACAAATAAACTAATATCTGAAGTAAATCTCTGATTTGATGTGAATCTCAATGCTAAACAGCAGCTCCAATGTTGCTTTGGTGTAGATCTTCCTTGATTAGAGGTTGCTAAGCCAAATCCTTGACCGAAAGATGATTTGGAGGTGATTTAGAGGTTAGAGGCCATTTTTAGGGTTCCTTGGTGATAAGTGGAGGCTAGAAAACTGAAATGGAATGATCCTCTATCTCATTTCAGCCTTCCCATAACCATAATCCCGAAATGGGTTATGGGCCTATCCACTAATCACCCGATTTGACCCGGTTAAGCAGTTTTTCACCCTCCAAACCTTATTTCAGCCATATCTCCCAAACGGTAAGTCTGATTGGCTATCATGACAACTCTACGGAAAGGTAAGCCATCAAACGAATCTAATGGAAGTGGTTTTAGGTCAAAATTCCTTTCCAATCAAAAGTTATGGCCAAAACAGTACCAACTAGGGGCAAAATGGGCATTTAAAAATCGACAAAAATCATAAGCATGGGAAATGACTCTAATGGATGTTTCCCAAAGTTACATGACCATACGACTTCATACGGGAAAGAAATAAATATTCTACGATTCCCCGATGTGTAGAATGCGGGTCATTACACTCTCCCCCCCTTAAGAAATTTCGCCCCCGAAATTCTCTAATCAAAACACACACAAAGATCCCGCATGCATATCAATCATAAAACAACAATCAAACATGCAAACAAGCAAAACAAGTCTACCCTAGCATGCGGAAAACTAAATTACAAAGTAAATCTTACCAGGCAAAGAGTTCTGGATATGCCTTCCTAATGCTCTCCTCTGTCTCCCAAGTACAATCATTCTCGTCCTCGCCCCACTGAACCTTGACTAGCTTCACCGCCTTCCTTCGAAGTTGCTTCGTATCGTGCCCCACAATACGAATTGGCTTGCGGTTCCCAACCGCCTCGGGTTCTACTTTGAAGTCCTCTAACTGATCAGGTGAAATAGTCACATCTGAGTCGTGAACGAACTTCCTTAGTTGGGAAACATGAAATACATTGTGAACTCCTGCCATCTTTTCTGGTAAGCCAACTCTATACGCCAAATTCCCGACTAGTTCAAGAATAGAGAAAGGGCCAACAAATCTTGGTGCCAACTTGCCTCTCCTGCCAAGTCGTATCACGCTCTTCAACGGAGAGATCTTGACAAACACCAAGTCACCAACGGAGAATTTTAAGTCTCTTCTCCTCTTATCAGCATAACTCTTCTGCCTATCTTGGGCAGCCTTCATTCGTTGTTGGATGATCTTGATCTTAACGGAAGTTTCCCTCACTACATCTGGTCCAAGCACAAACTTCTCGCCAGTCTCTATCCAACATGATGGTGAGTTGCATGGTCTTCCGTACAAAGCTTCATATGGAGCCATACCGATACTGGATTGGTAGCTATTATTATATGCAAACTCTACTAGATGCAAATGGTCATCCCATAATCCACCAAAATCCAATATACAAGCTCTCAAGAGATCTTCCAATATACGATTCACCCTCTTCGTCTGACCGTCGGTCTGAGGATGATATGCGGTACTGAGATGTAATTCTGACCCTAGAGCCTCTTGTAAGCTTTTCCAAAACCCACTAGTGAACAACGGGTCTCGGTCACTCACAATACTTTTGGGTACTCCATGAAATCTCACTACCCACATCATATACAATCCTGCCAACTTGGCTGCCGTTCTGGTCGATTTGACTGGTATAAATCTTGCACTTTTAGTCAATCGATCCACAATTACCCAAATGCTATCATATCCCGATCTAGTCCTTGGTAAGCCATCGATGAAATCCATCGAGACTTGCTCCCATTTCCATTCGGGAATTTCTAATGGTTGCAACAACCCACTAGGCTTCTATTGCTCGGCTTTAACTAGCTGGCAATTCATGCATTTGGATATAAACTTCCCAACGTCTCTTTTCATCCCTTCCCAGTAGTAAGTCTGCTTCATGTCTCGATACATTTTATTACCACCGGGATGTATAGTCAGTTTTGAGTGATGACATTCTCTAAGCACTTCATCTCTCAAACCATTCACGTCGGGTACAACTAGTCTTCCATTCTTTCGAAGCCATCCATCTCGATCAAGCCCATGTACATTCATCTCCTCATCGATACCCATCTCTAACTTGGAGATGATTTCCAATAGGTTAGGATCGTCCCTCTGACTAGAACCAATCCGCTCTATCAAAGTGGGTCTGATCGCCAAACTAGCTAGCGTGACTGGATCCAATTCGCACCTTGGTCTGAAATCAAACCCCGCGATATACTCCAGTTACTTCCATTCAAGAAACATTGCCCCTAAGCTGGCATGTCTCCTGCTCAAGGCATCAGCTACCGCATTACCTTTCCCAGGTGTGTATGCGATATCAAAATCATACGAAGCCAAGAACTCTAACCATCTCTGCTGAGGGAGATTCAGATCTTTCTGGGAGAAGAGATACTTTAACGATTTATGATCGGTAAACAACTCGAACCTTTCTCCCAAGAGATAATGCCTCCACATCTTCAGCGCAAACACGATCGCTGCTAATTCCAAATCATGGGTAGGATACTTCTTCTCATGCGGCTTTAGCTGTCGACTAGCATAAGCTACGACCCTACCTCCTTGCATCAATACAGCACCCAGTCCGGTACCACAAGCATCCGTGTATACCGTCATCTCTTCATTCCCTTTAGGAATGACTAACACTGGCGCACGCGTCAACCTCTCCTTTAGAATTTTGAAGGCATCCTCACACACTCCGTCCCAGACGAAGGACTGATTCTTCTTAGTCAACTGAGTCAACGGTGCTGCAATCTTGGAGAAGTCCTGGATAAACTTACGATAATATCCAGCTAATCCCAAGAAACTTCTTACATCTGTTGCATTCTTGGGTGTAGGCCAATCCTGTACCGTAGCCACCTTCGCAGGGTCTACGGCAATACCACTCCCTGAAACAACATGACCCAAGAATCTCACTTCCCTTCTCCAAAAATGACACTTAGAGAATTTCGCTTTCAATTGGTGTTTCCTCAACACCTCCATCACTATCCTCAAGTGCCCCTTGTGTTCCTCCTCTGTCCTTGAGTAAACAAGGATATCATCCACGAACACAAGAACAAACTTATCCAACTGATCCCTGAATACTCGATTCATAAGATCCACAAAATAGGTTGGTGCATTGGTCAACCCAAATGGCATGACCAACCACTCATAAAATCCAGACGGCGTCCTAAATGCCGTTTTCGGAACACTCTCATCCGCTACTCGTAGCTGATGAAATCATGTCGCGAGGTCCAACTGGGAAAACACTCTTGCTCCTTCCAGTTGATCAAACAAATCATCTATCCGTGGTAGACGATACTTATTCTTCCTCGTCACCTTATTCAACTCGTGATAGTCCACACACAAATGAAGGGAACCATCTGCCTTAGTGGCAAACACAACTGGTGCTCCCCACTCGGAGACACTCCTTCTAATAAATCCCTTCTTCAAAAGATTGCTGACTTGCACCCCGAGCTCTCGCTGCTCCCTTGGTGCCATTCGACGAAGTGGCATCACTATAGGTCTGGCATCTTTCACTAAATCAATACGGAACTCAATCTCTCGGTGTGGTGGAAGCCCGGTCACCTCCTCGAAGACATCCGGATACTGGCCAACCACAGGCACATCTGACAACTCATCCTGTGGGATGTTGAGGGAATTTACAAAACTAGCCATAACCCCATCACTGGGTAGACTACCAAACACTACCCTCCGCCCATCATCCGCCCTCACTGTCACCAAAAAGCCCTCACAGTCTACCACCACCCCGTATCTTTGGAGCCAATCGACTCCCAATATAATGTCATACCCAGTAAAGCCCAAAACAAAGCAATCACAAACAAACATACATCCATGACTCGATAAGACCAAATTCCTACAAATCATACTAAGGCTAGTCGAACCACCAATCAGGTTCGTCACAACCAATGGTCTATCGACTATCTCAGGCTCCAGTCCCAACCTATCTACCAGGTCACTAGATATGAAGGAACGGGAAGCCCCAGTTTCAAACAAAACTCGAACTGGTATATCATAAATAGAAAGCATACCTTGAATAACAACATTCTTTCCTTTCTCCGCCGCAGTTGGGGCATTCGACGAAGAAGGAACAGCATCAATAGCATATGCTTTCACAATATGCTTCTCCTTAAGAGGTTGCGGACACTTATCCTTATGATGTCCCACTTGACCACAGTTGTAGCACTTCCTTTCCGCTGGCTTGGCCCCACATTCTTTAGCATAATGGCCCTTCTTACCAAAGCTGAAGCACTCAACTTCCTTCTTGCTCTTTTTCTAGCCACCTTTAGATTGGTCCTGCTTCCTCTTATTCTGAGAGTTATTATTGCCTCCACCGCCTGCTTGCGGCTTTGGCCCTTCTGCAGATGCAGCCTCAGTCTTTGACTTAGGGTAAAGACTCTCTGATCTCAAAGCTTTCCCCACGATCGATTCAAAATTCTCATCGATGTGGTTGATAAGCCTTTCCCCCAAGTATCCGTCCAAACTAGTAATGAACTTCTCATTCTTCTTCTCAGGAGTGTCGATAAGAGACAGTCCATACTTCGACAAAGTGTCGAACTCAGCAATATAATCAGAAACTGCCCTTCCGTTCTGCTTGAGTTCCAAGAACCTCTTAAACAACACTGACTTCTGGGTAGCTGGAATAAACTTCTCGCTAAAGCGAGCCTTGAACTGATCCCAAGTAACCTGGTCCTCTGGAGTAGCTGTTCTAACGGCATTCCACCAATTCATTGCTCGCCCTTGTAGCTGACGAGACGCTAGCCTTCTCTTCATCGCATCCTCAAGACCCAAGTCATCGAAGATACGGTCACAGCTATCCATCCAATCTTGAACATCTGTGGCCGACTCCGTTCCGTGGAACGGCTTCCCACCAAGATTAGTGTAATCCTTGCACAACTTGGCGAAATCGACCCTAGGCGCCTGCACTACTGGGCCAACACCAACTCCGGGATTGGGAACTGCCCCTTGCACTTCTCTAAGCATATCTCTCATGAGGTTAGTAAACATCGCCCTCATGTCAGCGGTATTCCCTTGGTTGGTCCCTCTACCAGCACCCCTCATATCTCGGCTCATCGTCAATCTGAAAGAGGGAAACGATTAACGACCCCATAGTGGTGCTAGTGCAGTGCGACTTCATTCTTATACTACTAGTAGTATATATATAGCTTTTGAAAACCAAAGTAATCACAAATACGCGCTCTCATATACGTACTATCTCTCCCTAGGTTAACTACGCAACCTAGAGCACTGATACCAAGTGTGACAGCCCGCCCCGCACCAATCGACTTTTACTCCAAAGGTGCGCTGTACACATGTCCAGTTAGCACGGAACGGGTCGTCAGAAGGAAAAGGAAGAAGGAAATGAACACACAAGAACCTGTAGAATGTCTCACAGCGCATAGAATAAAATATAATAATAACATACTTGACATAAAACAGGTGAGACAGTGCATAAGCTGAAAACCAGAACTAAACATCATGGCAGCGGAAATCCAAAATACAGCTTATTACAACTTTCAAACTGTCTCAAAGCAAAAGTAAGATAGATGAGGTACACTACTAATGCCCAAGTAGCGACCACCAATGACACAGGGAGAATGTGCATATATATATATATATATATATATATATATATCATACGTGGAAGCCTCCTGCCCGCCTCCGAATCAGCTACTCGCGCATCACCAGCTAACATGTCTCTAGTCTGCCTGTGTGAGCACCCAGAGTTATAAGAGGAGACATAAAACTCTGGGTTAGACATAAAGCCTGGTATGAGCGATAAGCATCTACAGTGAACAATAACAGGTAGACTAAAACATACCTGAACCTGGACCTGCAACCAAAGAGTTAGCACTACATACTGTACAACACTCTAAGGTATCATACCAAACGGTATAAAGATACGGAGGTGGGGGAGGTGTGCATGTCATAATGATGGCTAACAATCAAACATAGCATCCATCCTCACATCTCTCACTCAGTGCGTAAAGCATACGATATTCACCACTTCGATCACCCAACATCCCTTGCTACGATCACTCTGCCCCATGAAGTCATAAATGGCTTCACTGCACTGATAACGTAGCCACTAATTCCTCGCTATGTCCACTTGCCCCATGGAGTTATTCACCCCCATCTGCGCTAGCTCATAGCCTTACCAATCCTTACTATGTCAACTTGCCCCATGGAGTTATTCACCCCATCTGCGCTGGCTCATAGTCTTACTACGCATCACCTTGCCCCTCAGGTCATAATGACCCTACTGCACTGATAAGTAGCCATCCTTCATTTTTAGTGGTGAATCGAAGTTATGAACGTCGACAACTCCTTAGCACACGTCCCGCAGCAAAGTCCAACCATGAAGTGAACTCATTGGTTCCCAACTGGATCCTGAGCTCTAACTTCCCATATTGGACTACCTTTGCATCTCGGTTTATTGGTCAATACTGGGTCGGGTCGGGTTCCTCCTCAAGCCATCAGTTCGGGTCGGGTATCCTCCATCTGTTCGGGTCGGGTCCTCTTCTGGTATGGTTCGGGTCGGGTGTCTCTCCTTGGTTCGGGTCGGGTGCTTTACTTCGGGTCGGGTCTGGTGCCATTCCCCCTCCAGTTCATGCTTCCGCTCCGATCCGTCTCCTCATCCTTCACGTGCTTCGATCTGATCCATCCTGCTCTATCCGCTCCGATCCTCCTCTTTAATCCGATCCAAGCCCAGTTCAGTAGCGTGGCCTTCCTTTTCGCCAATTTTCTCAAGTGTCAGGTTCCGATCCGATCGGATTCCTTGCCCAGTTCAACATGTCCGGTCCGAGCCCCATATCTGATCCGATCCGAACCCTGCACTGTTTTCTGAAACTGTTCCAGCAAGTGTTTACGCCATTCGACGACGTTTTCGACCATTCTAACTATTGAAATCAATCACAATGCATATCATACAGTCATAGCAACATGCATAATCAACCACAAACATCAAAACATCAATATGATAGGTTAAAATGGATCAAACATACCCAAAATCCCATATTTCCCCTTAAGCATGTTTAGGTGAAACTAATGATAGGATTAGCAAAACTTAACCAAATTACCCCAAATTCGTATCAGAGGTCTAAAACATCATTTAGGAATTTATGAACATTTTTCCCGAAATTTATCATGCTTAAATTCGCTAATTAACACTAATCATCCCTAATTAGCCATAATTAGTGCAAAACTATGCAAATCACTCACCTTAGCCACAAATAAACTAAGATCTGAAGTAAATCTCTGATTTGATGTGATTCTCAATGCTAAACAGTAGCTCCAATGTGGCTTTGGTGTAGATCTTCCTTGATTAGAGGTTGCTAAGCTAAATCCTTGACCAAAAGATGATTTGGAGGTGATTTAGAGGTTGAAGGCCATTTTTAGGGTTCCTTGGTGATAAGTGGAGGCTAGTAAACTGAAGTGGAATGATCCTCTATCTCATTTCAGCCTTCCCATAACCCTAATCCCGAAATGGGTTATCGGCATATCCACTAATCACCCGATTTGGCCCGGTTAAGCAGTTTTTCACCCTCCAAACCTTATTTCAGCCATATCTCCCAAACGGTAAGTCCGATTGGCTATCATGACCACTCTACGGAAAGGTAAACCATCAAACGAATCTAATGGAAGTGGTTTCAGGTCAAAATTCCTTTCCAATCAAAAGTTATGGCCAAAATAGTACCAACTAGGGGCAAAATAGTCATTTAAAAATCGACAAAAATCATAAGCATGGGAAATGACTCTAATGGATGTTTCCCAAAGTTACATGACCATACGACTTCATACGGGAAAGAAATAAATATTCTGCGATCCCCCGATGCGTAGAATGCGGGTCAGTACACGGACTCTCGAAAATAAACATTGATGATGCATGCACTCATCAACAAAATCATTTCCAGAGATAAGAAGGGAATACACACTTATTTCTTTTAAATCATTTGAAAACAAATTCTACGTGAAACTACTTCTATATATGCTTATATTATTTCAAACCCATTTGCAAATCAATACTTCAAAATCAACTGAATTTAAATTCTCAATTTCATATTTCAGTTCATCTTATTTAATTACCAATTTATTAATAATATTTCATTTTTTTAAAACTGTTTAATAGTCAATAGTTTAACTATTAACTAATTGAACAATAAATGATGATAGGTTAAAATTTTCATTTCTAACAACCAATATAATCAAATTTATAAACTTCCAATATAATTCCTTACATTTAATATATATTCGAAACGATAGTGTGTTGATTTGCCCTACTCGAGTGTTTAGAAATCCCTATCGATGCCTTGGCGTCCCAAAAATCGATCAGAATTCATAAATACTCAAAAGAACAAATAAACACAATAAAAAACCATTTATATATTAAAATTACAAGTATGCACTCTCATATACAGTCTAACCCATTCTAGGTTATTATAACCCTATTTCTAGTGAGTTAACCCTGCATATACTCACGGTTTACTGCTATGCCAAAGCTTTGATACCAACTGTAACAACCTGGATTATTGGTCGTTCAAATCGATAAAAATCCACAAATGTTCGGACAAATCCAAAAATACAGATAGCTATTGGAACTAATATAAGAAAAAGAAGAAGGAATAAAAACAGTCATAGAATCTCACAGCAGAAGAAAAAAATATAATAAATAAATAACGATTCATGAAGCTCTTAAACAAACATTTGATTATGATTCACAACAACTATTAGAGTTGACTACCATACAACATAACAATATGCAGAAGAATAATACAAATAAATATTTTTGTCAAGCTCCATCTTCATATTCCTAATGATGTCTTCAATAACTAAAAAATTCAGGCTGACCCGAGCATAAATGAAAAGACAAAAATAGTCGGATCAGAACTAAAATATTCTGATATCAGTCAAATCAAAACCATGTAATAATATGAGTGCCACTGCGTCGATGATGCTTACAATAATTTACACCACGTATCCAATGTGTTCGTAAGTGCAATTACTTAAGAGATGTTAAGGGATTTTCCATCTCTTATGGATTTGTTATATTAGATACTATATAATACAATACGCTATTATAATAATGTCTATGGTAAATACACTATTGAAAATAGTGTAAGCGTGATTACCATTATTGTAGTGACCCTCCCTTCAGGGTGATCCAAATCGATCGTTAAACCGACTTAAATCGAACCAAAAAGGCGAATATACTAACTTTGGGCGCAAAACACATTAAAACAAACAACTGAAGACTTTTACAAACATCATAATAATGTTACATCATAGTACAGAATATCGGAGTACATCAAAAATTAATACAGCGGAAGATAAATTTACAGTAAGTGTAATACAATGCACAATGAAAACATAAACTAACACAACAGAAGACAATCGATGCTTTCGACATAGCTTTAAGCGTCAATCCAGAATCCTTTTCAATAAATATCAACAAAAGAAACCACTCGACTGCCCATGTGGAAAATATGGGCACCCGAGTTTGCAGAGGGAAAATAAACTACGAGTCAGTCATGGGACTGGTATGAGAAACTCTAACATTTATAATCAACTTATATAAATGTGAAACATATCATGGGACCACGCAGTATGTCACAGAATGGGTTTACCCCCATGAATTCCAATGCACAAACAACAACCATATATAAACTTATGGATCTACAATGCATCAGACAACATGTAATTCCTCAATCTACCCATTTAGGCTTAATCCCCAAACTGATATTTCCAAATCCAGTTCACTTTACAGAAATCATTTCTTTGGAATTTATTCCCCGATTTCTTATTTCAAATCATTTGAAATACATATCTAGCTTTCATATCAAAATAAAATTCAATTCGGGATCTCAAACCAAAATCTTTTGAAATATGAATTCCAAAATATCACAATGCATACAAAATGTATGCAGCCAAATATCAGGATGTTTCTCCCATCAAACAAGGCAAAGGGCATGCACCTTAGTCACTCAATATATATATATATATATATGTGTGTGTGTGTGTGTGTGTGTGTGCACTTCCCACAATGGAGTAGGTTACACTTACCATTGACCAATTAAGGTCCTGGGTCACTCTTACCCATACTTCTAATTGTTAGAGTCACCCGAATCTTTAGCCACATACTAAATCATTTTATATCCTGAAGTGGAAAAATCATTAACACCAATAATAATCACAACTAAAGTCAAATCTATATAGATTTTCACTTACAAATCATTTCAAAATCGTTGGGTTTAGCCCTCGAAATCCTTTCTATTTTATAAAACATTTTTATAAAACATTCCCTATCCAAAATCGGGAATAACACTTCTTTTCATTTAAGAAAAACATTTCAAAATCATTCATTAAATTTGAAATGAACCAAACAACATCGATAAACACCTTATAGTCAAATTGTGAAATTAATCACTAGGTGTTAGCATACAAATATTTCTACCCAACCCAATGCTAAATGTAAAAGCATACCTGCTCATAAACTGGTCGAGCACAATACAAACAATCAATCAATCACAATTAATATCAATGGCTAAGTATATTTGGTTTATACCACTTCTCGTGTTTGGTAAATTTAATACCATCTATTCATTCCAAATCTAATTAAAGATATATTAAAACTCTACTTTGTTTTAATCTCTAAAATCATTAATGATTATCCAACATTCTGGAAATAAATCCTGTCATTACTTGGGTTAAAGAACAAATATTATTTAAAACACAGTTCATGATAAACCCAAAATCATCTTCTATTTAATATGGAATCTTCACGGAAATCAGATCAATCATAATTGATATAAATTTCTGTATCAAACAAATAATATATATGAAACAATGACGAAGCCTTTTAAATTCAAAAAAAGTAAAGGACTTCCTTTACAAAGCATATCTTGATTATTAATTAATCGAATCCACTCAATTCCAATTTAATTTATTAAATTATAAAACTTTACTTTGGGAAAAATCCATTAAATCTAAATTAGAAGAATCTTAAATTCCAAATCTTAACTTCTCTGTTAATTGGGTTTAAGAACAAATGTCATTTAAAACATCGTTCACAATGAACCCAAATTCAACTTTCCTTTAATTCCAATTATATTTATTAATTGGAAAACCCCATTAATCTTAATTAAAAGATTTATTCATTTCTCAACTGGGTTTAAGAACAGTATTATTAAAGATACCATTGATGACGAACCCAAAAATCTATTTGATATTAAATACAAGGCTCTAAATAGAAATCTTATCGACTTATATTCAACATCGAATTCTGAAAACCAACAGATATTGTATTGGGAATAATGATATATTTTTTTTTCCAAATTCCTCAACGATATCTGTATAATCACAGAATCCAATATTGAAATATTCGAAGATTATTTCCATTCCAATTCATATGTTGGAAAATATTGGTTATATTAAAACCATTCACAATCCAATTAGTTATTTAAAAACATTAGATTACTAATCCCCCTTTACAAATCAAAATGGCCGACGCCTTCCTCACTAAATCAAAAACCGAACAAAGCCACTCCTATTTTCTATTTCGATTCCCGTTCGTTCATTTCCTCAGACCGAAACCAAATCCACGAAAAATTCCGCAGTCTTTAAATCCTTCAAAATCAAAATCCAAAACCCGTCGTCCTTCCTTTGTCTTCATCGAAGTCGAGCTTCGATCTTTCCAGCAAATTGAAGAAGAAGGAAACGGAATCGATGGTGACAGGGGTATCGCACAATCTCGACGTCGATGTTGGGCTCGACAGTGAAGCTCACGCTTCAGGTGTACGCGATGGGGAATCTCGACTTCGACCAACTATCTAGGGTTCGCATCGGAGTTCGTGTGATCGTCAGAGGGGTCGGTCAGGAGCAGTGCGATGGGTTCTGTGAGTCTCGAACTGTCGGTTTGGGATCTCGATTTTTGTTAAGGGATGAAGGTCGATCAAATAGAAATGGGAATCTCGTACGATAGTGGAGCTGTAGCGTTTGTACTGAGGGTTCCAGATCGTGAAAGGGACTGAGGTGGAAATGTCAGGAGTGTTGGGCGTGACCAGAAGGGTCATGAGCAGTTTGGGCAGTCTAGGTGTTCGATGAAAAGTCCAAGAGAGAAATTGGAATGGTGAGAAGTTGTTCTTGAAATGGCATTTGTAGCGATTACAAGAAATTAGTTTGATGGAGAAGATGGTTAGGGAAAAAGATCCATAAGGTACTCATTTTTACTTAGGATAATTAATTTATAAATTTGTTAAGTTAATTTAAATTTATGATAAAATAATCGATAAATAAAATTTATTATCATAGGTACAAGATGAAATGTATTCGAGACAATTTGAATAGATTCGTAGCCGATGATTTGGAATTTAACGGGATATTCGACAACTGCAAATTCCGGTGAGTAAATCTCACTCACCTTTTATTTATAATTATTTTTACTTCGTAAAAATAATTGTTGTTGCTTGTTTGGATTTTTCTGCTTGTTTTATATATATTAGTTATTTAGGCTATTATATATATATTGGGTTGATTGATTGGTTGGATTCCCGCAGTCTCATTAGCGGATGCCCGCGGTACCATAGCGGATGATTACCCTATACGCCCCACGCTATGATTAGTGGATGACCTTCTATACCGCGATATTCTGCCACGAAGCAGAATGGGTATTATTTATGTGCTAACGTCTGTGGATGCAGGGAAACAGGTTGGAGGAATCCAACAGGATTCCTCAAAAATATATTATCTGTTTGCTGTTTGTTTGATTTCATATATATTCATATATGATGTGTTAAAAATCAAATGAATGAAAATTGGTTGATTTGATTGTTTAAAATATCACTGGGGCTTGAATATTGATTTATATAAATATCGCGGAAGGGATATTTGAGATTTAAAAGAGAAAATTCTATTTTTCTAAAATAGAATTTGAATTTAAAATGGAATAAAAATATTTAACTTGTTTAAAAGGAATAAAACAAGTAGTTCATTTATACACAAAGTTTTAAATGAAGTGAAAGGAATTATCATTGGACAATTCAAAAGTAAATTATAAGTGTGAATTTGTTAAGGGGAAATCTTTTTTTCCAAAGTAGGAAATATTTATTTCAAAGGAAATTGGAAGCGATACTTTGTTTAAAAATATAAACAAGTAAAATAAAAAGGGAATTTGAATAAAGAGAAATTTGAAAAGAAGTTTGAATATTTGAATTCAAATAGAATTTAAAAGAAGTTTTGAATATTTGGATTTCAAATAGAAACCCAAATGGAGTTAAATATTTAAATTCAAGTATGAATTTCAAATATAGGTATTCATAAAAAAAAGGGATTTGAATATAGAAATTAAAGTGGAATTTAAATCAAGAAAATAAAGTATGGTATTTGAATTCAACGAGATATAAATATGGTATTTAAATTCAAAAAGAATTTAAATATGGCATTTGAATTCAAGGAAAATTTAAATATGGAATTTGAGTCCAAGGAGAATCAATATGGAATTTGAGTTAAAAGGAGTTTTAAATACTCGGAATTCAAAAAGAGTTGGAATATTTTGGAATTCAAATAAAAGTAGAAATAAGGTTTGAATAATAGAAATTGGAAGAGAATTTGAGAATTTGAATTATATAATTCAAATGGAATTTAAAACATAGAATTTGAAATAGAATTCAAATAGAATTCAAATATGGGGATTTGAATATAGCAATTCAAATAGAATTTGAATAAATGAATTTGAAATATAGAATTTCAAGGTAGAATTGTAATGAAATTTGAAATATCGAATTCAAGAGAATTGTATATGGTTTTGAATTTAGAATTCAAAGAAGAATTGAATATAAACTTCAAATATAATCGAAATAGAGTTTGAATATATAACTCAAATAGAATTGAATATGAAGTTTGAATAGAGATTTCAAATAGAAATTCAAGTATTGAATTTGAATATCAAATAGAAAAGGAATTGGGATTTGAAAATAGAATTCAAAAGTGAGATTGGAATTTGAATCAAGAAACTCAAATAGAGGAAAATGGAGTTTGAATATTAGAAATTCAAATGGAGTTAAAATGGAGTTGGATTCATTTTAACGAAAGTTTAAAAGTTTATATATAAATATAAATAAAACGAACTCGCCGCAGCGCTGCAGTTCGAAAATTGGCGATTCGAACTTCAATTGAATATACATAACTCAATTGAAGTCGAAATTCTTTGAAACAAGAAACGTCAGGACCGATTTGATAATAGCTTTCTAATGAAGGAGAAAAATCTGGATTTCATCGAATAGATTTTGAGTTATGTCAAAATCAAATTTTCAGAAAAACAGCGCCAGAACCAATTTAAAACCGTAATGGTTTAATAAAAGGATTTTTTATAAATAAAAATCTGAATTTCCATCTAGACTGGAGATATAAAATAAATATGAACTCCAGTGAAGTAAATGAATTGATTTTTGAAACAGAAATCAGATTTTTGATTATTGAATAGAATTAACTAATTCGAATGGTAATTAGTTAATGAGATTTTGAATTAATATTAGGCTTTGAATAAGTGAATTCGATTTGAAAATTTATCTTCGAAATCGAAAAGGAAACTAGAATTGAAATTAGAAAATTCAATTTGGTTATGAGCAAGTTAAATATTTTATTTGAACATGTTATGTTCAAACAAAGAAGTGGAATAGGCAAAGTAGCTAATAAAAGAATAAATGGGCAACACTGAATTCAAACGATTGGATTGAGTTGAATTGAATTGCAAACAGGTGAACAGGTGTAAGCAGGGTTAATATGAAGTATATGAAGTTTATAAATATAGTGCTCGACAATAAGGTACATGTTTAATTCACATATGGGTTTTATGCGCCGTATCGGCAAGCCGCTTGGCTTTTTCTTTTTGAGATAAGAAGGACCGGGAAGGCTATTTGCAATTTCCCGATGCTCCCGGTGCAGGGGAGGTTATGGCGAATTTTTCCGGAAATATAAGGAGTTAGAATATTTTTAAGATAATTTGATAATTAGAAATCAATATATCAACATATATTGAATTCGATAAGGAAACGAATTTAAAATAGAATATTTTAAAACAAAAAGGGGATTGATAGTCTGGTAATAGTAAGAGAAAACATATATACGTTAAAAATGAATAAATTGGTTTTATAGTGTGTTTATTCGAGGTTGGTGGTTTGGCCGTTTTGAAGTTGAGGATGTTTTCAGTTAAGGTCTGAGAGGTAATTTTACCCCAACTTGATTGATTTCATTTTTAATTGATAAATAGCAGGATCCAATCTCGAAAGAGAAGTGTTTGAATGAGAAATAGTTGAATAAAATATTTTGGGTTGTTGTAACGATGTTTTATATAGCATTCGTTTTAACTCAAGTGATGAAATTTTGGAAATACAAAGTAAATATTTCCTGAGTATAATTAAAATAGTCGGGATAGAGATAAGTGATTGAAATTGTTTTCAAATTGCAAATAGAGATATTTTCTAATATATAGAAAATAAAAGAAGTTGATATTTGGAACGTTTTCCAAATGGCATAAGAGGCTGAGATGATTATTGAAAATATTTGGTTAACAAATATTGATAAGGAAATGGAGAAGAGATTTAATTAATGAAATATTAATTAAAGAGCCCAGTGATTTGTTTGATATGTTTGGATGAACACTTGTTTTTATTCGATAGTTAAATCACAGACTATCGAAGTTTTGACCATCGTTGTCAATATGGAGAGACCGGTTGGATTATTATCCGAAGTACCACTCCGTATCGGCATAAGCGTTGCGAACCAAGTATGCTGAATATATTGAAGACGGAGTAAAGTGCAAGGACTATTTCTATTAAATAGAAATAGTGCCTTCGGTTTCGTTCAATCCCAGAACGAACGTAAATGGATGAATGTCTGATAGAGTATTTCCAATGATCAAATGGGTTGGTCTGTATAAATATATATGGTTGCAACGGATTTATTCCCTTAGCATAATATCCAGAATATTTGTGCAAAGCAACTAGTGATTAACGGATCTGACAATGTGGCATTCAAAGTGATTGTGCTATCAATGAATGGTAAGTATTCGTAGCCTCAGGCCTCAACAACCGGGAAAGGACAAAAATCGGGCAGACAGCATGGCTATGTGGGTCGCACCCATTAGGATGTATAATCACCTATCTAGAGGTTCATTTAATTTCTTATTCTGTTCGATGCTGTCCCAGTCGGGAGGCGGTTGCTGATCCCAACCGTTGGTGATATACATTCGATACACTCAAGCGAAATGAGTGGTCGGTCATGTGTGGGCCGGGTTACAAGATGTTCTTGTTGAACCCAGTGTATTCCTCTCTAGAGATACACTAGCGGAAGGTGGTTCCATACCTTTTCATGTTGGAAATCCAATCTCCAATAAGCGCCATGCGGTTTTTGATTTTATACTATGTATGTGGAGCGTGAGATGCAAGCGTTCTGCTATTTGGTTATTTACTTGATGTAGACATTATTATAATATCACTAGATTTTCATATCAAAGTGTTTTGGGTTATAGTAAAGTAAAAACCGTCCATGTTTATGTGTGGGCTGGTCTTACTATTATCTTTTCTTTTGAAAGGATTTTAAAGGTTAAACCAATGATTTGGGTTTACTCACACCAGTCCCATGACTGACCCAGAGTTTATTTTGTTTTTGTTTTCCCTAAACTCTTGGGTGCCTAAATTTGTACGGGCAGTCAAGTAGTTCAGGTATTTACAGATATCATTGGAGGAGCTTGGAGCAGGAGGCTTCAGCATTAGTTATCTAGTGTTATTTCCGCTGTATTGTAAGTGTTGTACTCTGATAATAATCTTATGTATATACAGTCAAATTTTGTATTTCAAAAGCTGTTATATATTATATTTTGTTCCGCTGCGATGTGAGATTCTGTGTTGTGCATGTTCTTCTTCTTCTTCTATTCAAATATTTCTTTCTTTCCATTCCTCATCCTCTATTTTCTTTCATTAACAATCTGGAATTTTCGACTCTTGAATGGTCGACATAGCGTTATATGTCGATGTTCAAAGTCGAAAATTTTCGGGTCGTTACAATATGGTACCCATACCGTCTACGATTGATACTTATGATTGAAATTGTTTTGACACTATACACTTATATTAATAATAAAAGATGAAATTTAGCGTATCAAGCATTCTTTGGCTATTATAAGGTAAAACCCTATCCTCCGGCTTGTGCTGCATTGTGTGATGGGACCTGGGTCTTATAATAGCTTCATTGTTCTTTATTTAGCATTGCGCTGTTGTTTTATGCACCGGTATTCTTGGGAGGAAAACCGTTCCGTGTTATACGGCGTGGTCCCTTGATTTACCTAACTTTAAAATAAAGATTAATAACTGTTTTAGTTCTCACACCAGTCACATGACTGACCTGGAGTTTATTGTTTTAACCTAAACACTGGGTGCCCTTATTTTCCGCACGGGCAGCTAGTAGTTTTGGTTTTGCAGATTTATATTCACAGGATCCTGATTTATAGCTGGAACGATACTCAGAAAGCTCTATATCCGTGTATTACTTCTAGTTGTGTTTTGTATTATTTTCCACTGCGATGTAATTAAATGTAATTTAAATCTCTGGTATTTTCTGTGTAATATTTATTCATACTCTGTAATATTCTTGTATTCTAATGGAATTGTTGTAATAAGCAATGAAATGTTCTTCTGTCTGCGTTCTAATTTGTCGTGTTCTCAAAACAATCAGGCGTTTCGAACGGTCCTGGTCGGTTTAGCAACTGATTCGGATCGAGCGGAATTCTTGATCGTTACAGATTGGTATCGGAGCTTTGGTTTACAGAGCGAGAGAACAAGACACATTAGAACCATACGAAAGAATTCATCAGAAACTGGATTAGTAATATCCAACGGGAATGACTCGTTAGAGACAGGATCGGTAGTATCCTAGAACGAGTGTAAAGAGTGTTGTTTTGGAAAATAAAATTGAAAACAAGTTTTGTTTTGAAAATTTAAATCAATTATTCGTATTTGATTATTTATTATATATTGAATTTGGACAATCAAGTATATAAAGATTTTGTATATATGTCTGATCCACGTGTATTCAAAGTTTAAATATACTAGATAGATATAGAGTCACACTCTAGTCGCCCGGAGATGATTCCGATGATTGTAGCTACATCATCAGAATTAGTGTTCGAGTTTCGAAGGTGGGATATCTATATGATTCCAATTGACTAGTGTGAGAACCAAAATTAGATAGGGCTTATTGTTGTGATTTGGCATCAAGAATTTGATTTTTGGACTATATATCAAAGTTATGAATTTGAAAAGATAATCAACTAATTGATTGCTGATTGTGTTGTTTGATTATTGGTTGATTAATTAAATGTTGAACCATTTAGCCAAATTGTATCAAAAAGTGAGTTGTATTGAAAATTTGTCGCATTTGCATGCATATACTTGTACTTTCATTGAACAGGTCATAGCAAGGAGGCTAGAGAAGAGAAATAAAATTGTTTGCCCGAGAAATAGGTACATGTTTACTAATTTATTGGGTTTTGGATGATTTTATAAGCCGATTGGCTGTTTCTTTTTCTTTTAGTATTAGTGAGGGCCATGGGAGGCTATTTGAAATATCCCGAAGTCCCCGGTGCAGGGGAGGTTATGGCGATTTATTTCGGAAATTTAGGGTGTTAGCCTAATTTTTGAAAAATTTGAAAAGTTCTTAGAAACTGAAAAGTTGCAGAACTTAAGCCGTAATGAAAATAATGAAAGTTGAGTTGATTTGTAAAACAACTTTCGGCTTCGTTCCTTTTCGAGGACGAAAAGTTTTAAGTGGGGGAGATTGTAATAATCCGAAAATCTGAGCCAATTTTAATTTTTTATTTTAGTAGTTTTAGTGAATTTTGAACATTTAAAATGATTTATTTTAAATAATAACGACGAAAAGTTTATTTTGAATAGAATTAGAATGTATATATTTATATACGTCGTCATTAGAATATAAATATTGATTTATAAATATAAAAGGAATTGAAAATGGCGCGGTACTTTGAAAAATTGATTTCAAAATTCAAATGAGTGTACAGGATTCAAAAAAAACCGGATTTTACCGAAACCAAAAAAATTAGAATCTATTTAAGAATATCTTTCCAACGAATCTGAGAAATCGAAATTTCATAGCGGGAATCAAAAGTTATGGCCAAATGAATTTTTAGAAAGGTGCAATAGAGAATATATAGCCCTTGAAAATAGCCATTTTGCAAACGACCTCTGTTTTCGACGAAACCACTTTTGTTGGATCCGGGATGTCAAATTATTGCCAGATTTCAAATTCCATAATTTTTGAAGTTAATATGTGAGTGTGGCGAAGGAAAAGGTGTTTGGTTGATTTCAGTTAAATTGGATCGACCAGAAAATGACCATTTTTCAAACGGTCTCGAAATTCGACGAAATTAGTTTTGTTAGGACCGTATCGTCAATACGAAGCTAGAAATAATTTTTCTGGAATTTTCAAAGTCAGTATGTAGCCCCAACAAATTAAAATGTACGTTCAAATGTAAAATAAATGGATTTATATTTTAATTTAAAGAAAAACACTGGTTCAAACAGTCGAATTGGCTTACAAAACATACCCCCATTGTGTTCAGAATGGGGGTATTTGGCTAGGGGCGACAGTCTTTGGGTTCGAACTGGAGTTCGTGGCGATAACCAAGTATTTTAAAATTAAATGAATTAATATAAATTTAATATAAATAATCCCCCCCGCTTTTTCACGCTGGAAACCCTAGCTGCCAGGGGCCAAATCGACGCCCGAAATGCTCCAGAAAAGAATCTCGAAAATCTTCCTCCACACTTCGAATCGGCCAATGGTTCTTTGGAGAAAATCGAGGAGCTTCCTCTCCTCTTTCGATTCATACCTATGTGATCAAAAATAATGAGGTGGATCGCTCAAAACTGAGGCTCGAAGTCACGCCGTTCGAGGCGTTTTCTGGCGAACGCGGAGTTGGCAAGCTCCATGAAGATGGTCAGAATAGATGCGCGAGGGGTGGGCGCTTCACGTAGGTGCTGACGATCGATGGTCAGAGCATCGTGGAGGCGGCTGACGGCAGTTGTTCAAATTGACGGTAAACGATAATTTCCAGAAAGAAATTAGAAAAAGGAAAGGTAACGCTTTTATTAATCATTGTTAAGTTTAGTTAATTTAATACCTTTAAAAAGTCATTAACGGTTAAAACACGATAACTTATTCATACAGCAACGAAATGGCGAACGGTCAGTTGCGTTTGATTCACAATGACAAACACCACATTTCAGAACTGACCAGAGCTAAAACAGAGCATGTTGGAATTTCGAACAAATTGAAATCCATATTGTTCATAAATTCAGATAAAACTGATATAGTGGATCACACGGTGAGAAATTCTCTCACTATAATTTTCTGTACAGTTATTCATTTTATAACTGCATATATGAACTGCTCCCTGTCGTCCACAGATCATGGACGACTTGTTAGCTTGTATTCTGTGTGAAATATATATGTGAAATAAAATAATATATATATATGAAGTATATATCTGAAATAAAAATAATATATATAGGAAAGGTGAAAAATATATATATGAAGTATATATGTGAAATAAAAATAATATATATAGAAAAGGTGAATAAAAAAATATATATGAAGTATGAATGAAAATGATATATATATGAGAGGTGAAATATATATATATATATGAAGTGTGAATGAAATAAATTAATTATCGTTAAAAATACAATTTTTAACGTGAATGTGAATAAATAAATATTCATTTACAAACCGGATGGTTTGTTTATGTACACTTATTTGAAGGATATTGATTGGGACGATAAATTTTACACATCGCCCAACTGCACAAATAATATTCGGTGTTTGTGGATTGGAACCCCACACGGGTGTTGGGATGATATTTAGCGTACACTAATCCCAATTATTTAGTTGTATGTCGATCGATTGGTCGACAGACTGTATGAGCGTTAATTATTTATATTTAACGCTTATGCAGTTGTGTGGTGCACCTCGGATGATGGTTGATTATTTATCGTTGCTATTATATACATGTGTTGTATGGAATCCATATAATTAACATTATATGGTAATTGATTGGGCCTCATTCCAATTGGGAAAATAAAGAATATTATGAAATATATATTCATGTGTTTGAATAGAATAAATAGTCATGTGTTGACGATATTCATGTGTTGAAAAATATATATTCATGTGTTTGAATAGAATAAATAGTCATGTGTTGACGATATTCATGTGTCGAAAAATATATATTCATGTGTTGAGTAAAATATTTTAAACAATAAAATTTACATCTTTATCATAATTTTAGAAATATTATTAAATAACAAAAATAGTCATGTGTTGACGATGCTCATGTGTTGAGAATATTCATGTGTTGAAAGAAATATATATTCATGTGTTGAATAGAATAAATATTCATTTGTTGAATAGAATAACGAAATTATTGAAATACATAAAGCCGTGTTGATTAGAGATGCGTCATTTCAACGTGAACAATATTTATATCGATTATATTCGTTTTTATAATGAATATAGAAAAAGAAGTGATTTCAAAATATAACGTTTTGAAAATATTATCATTTATATATCAATGATATGGAATATTCAATTTTGATTAGAAATTGAATATGAAGTTGAAATCGTTTTGAAAACGAATTTAAAATGATATATGAAATACATTTTAAAAGGAAATCGAAAAGATATATATAATATATATATATATATATTATATATATAACGGCCTGAATAGAACGCGCCACGCTGCGGCAGTTCGCGAATTTCGACCATTGACTTCGAATTGACGTTGCGGGAGATCCGACCGTCGGATTCTCCTAAAACCAGAACCGTTGGGTTCGTATCGAAAAGATCTTTCTAATGAATATTAGAAATTAGAAATCTAACGGTTGGATTTTGAATTATGTCCAAATCAAATTTGGAAAATTTCACTGTAAGTGCAGTTCGATGGCCGTTGATGGAAATCAACTGTATGGGCCTTGATTAAATTATTAAAAATAGTAATAATTGGTTTAAAATCATAAGAAATGATTTGTGAAGAATTGAGATGAGAAATTCCAAATTTGAAAGGATAAAAATAGATTTTCATTGAAATGAACTAGTTTTGAACTTGAATTATAATCCCATTTATTTTTAAAATAAATAAAGTGGATTTGAAATGGTTTTGAAAATAACCAGAATTTCCATTATATAAAGTGGAAATGGATTTGAATCGAAAGTGTCTTTAGAATATTTCAAGTTGGATTTCGTGATGATACAGATACTGTTATGGGAATTTGAAAGATATATTTATATCGTTATTTCCAATACGATATTTGTTGGTCGTAGAATTTGATATTGAATATAAGCTGATATATTTTCTATTCAGAGCCTTGTATTTAATATCAAATGTGATTTGGGTTTATCATGAACGGTGTTTTAAATAACATTTGTTCTTTAACCCGACAATTAATGGAATGTGATTTTCGGTTTATTGTGAACCGTGTTTTAGATGACATTGGTTCTTTAACCCAATTAAAGACAGGATATTGAATTTTGGGAAGATTAAAATTAAGTGGAGTGTTAATAAATCTTTAATTAGATTGAAATAATCGAGAATGGAGTATCACCAGTTTTGCTCCAGGCGATAGTTAAATCTTTAATTAGATTTGAACGTGAAATGGTAATTGAATTTACCGATAACGCCGTGGTGTTAGATATAAAGTATGACCAGTTTTACTTCATGGGATGAATAAGTTGGGATTAGGAAATAAAATAAATGATTACTTCGGTGTGGTTCGCTAATCTCGACTAGTTTGAATTGATATTCAAAGGAGGATTAAAGAATAAATTTAAAGAATTTATCTTTGATAAAATTAATGGGAACCTTTCCCAAAGTATAGGAATATTGGAATAAAAGAATATTTTGAATTGAAATGAGGCGTATGTTGTGTTTGTGTAACACTTATTTATTATATACACGAGTTATTCAGAAAGATCCGGTTTATCCCATTCTGAATAACTGATTCCACGTGGTGTCGAGGATGAAGACGGTGGTTGAAGACCGGAGGTCTTCTCATCGCTTGGGTGATTACTGATGATCTTGATTGGACTGTACACCCAAGAGGAGGGAAGCAGTTGGTGATCGTCCAAACGTACTTGGAGATCGATGGATATGCGAGGTACATGGTGCCTCCGGTTTCATTCAGACCCAGAACGAACTTGTAAATAGACTATGTGTCTGACATTAGATTTTATTCTGTGTGATTGATTTCTATTAAATATATATGTTTGGCGGTGGAGAATTTATTCTTTTGCTTAACGCCCTTCTCTGAGACGTATGAGCTCAGGGGTTATATATTGATGGATATCAATCGCATGGAGTGAATTGCCTGCGTGGAATGCCTAAATGGAAAATGATCAAGGCTTTTGTTGAAAAGCAAAGTCTTGTGGTTGATGATCAAAGCACCGCCTGTGTGGCATAGCTTTGTGTAATGTTGATTCGTGAGCCTCACACCCCGGTTGTGAACTAGAAACGGGAGAGGACAGCAGGGAGAGCATGCGTTTCCTTCTAGCTAGGGTGGTGTCAGTGACCTACCAGCTCTGACATTTATATTATTTTCTCTTGTGTGGTTGTTGTTGTTGCGAGGCGCCTCGGATATATCGATGACTGTGTGGAGCCAATGGAGTCATTTGGCTCATTTACGCCCCAAAGGGCGGGGAAAACGCATGCTCAGGGTTTAAGTTTAATCCACATCGATGGACTGGCCCTGCATGTTGCCTAGGTACAGTTGCGGCTGAGTCCTGAGGCTCGGGCTAGAGAGTCTCGAAACGGTAGGATTGCGCCTTGCCTTGGTTCGCAGATGGAAACCCAACTTCCAATACGTGACATTTGCGGTTTTGATTGTAGAGCCTAGTATTGGCGACATGATATATGGTACCCATGTCGTCTGATGAATGATACTTATGATTGAAATTGTTTTGACACTATACACTTATATTAATAATAAAAGATGAAATTTAGCGTATCAAGCATACTTTGGCTATTATAAGGTAAAACCCTATCCACCGGCTTGTGTTGCATTGTGTGATGGGACCTGGGTCATATAATAGCTTCATTGTTCTTTATTTAGCATTGCGCTATTGTTTTATGCACTGGTATTCTTGAGAGGAAACCCGTTCCATGTTATACGGCGTGGTCCCTTGATTTACCTAACTTTAAAATAAAGGTTAATAACTGTTTTAGTTCTCACACCTGTCACATGACTGACCTGGAGTTTATTGTTTTAACCTAAACTCTGGGTGCCCTTATTTTCCGCACGGGCAGCTAGTAGTTTTGGTTTTGCAGATTTATATTCACATGATCCTGATTTATAGCTGAACGATACTCGGAAAGCTCTGTATCCGTGTATTACTTCTAGTTGTGTTTTGTATTATTTTCCGCTGCGATGTAATTAAATGTAATTTAAATCTCTGATATTTTTTGTGTAATATTTATTCATACTCTGTAATATTCTTGTATTCTGATGGAATTGTTGTAATAAGCAATGAAATGTTCTTTTGTCTGCGTTCTAATTTGTCGTGTTCTCAAAACAATCATGCATTTCGAACGGTCTTGGTCGGTTTAGTGACTGATTCAGATCGAGCGGAATTCCTGATCGTTACAGCTTGGTACCTATGCCGTCTAGGATTGATACATTTATATTTGAAGTTGTTTTATACACTATGCACTTATAATAGTATCAAATTTTTTGTTTTAACATACCAATCATGTTTGGCTATTATAAACTAAAACCCTATCCCTCGGCTTGCGTTGCATTCTGTGATAGGACCTGGGTCTTATAATATCTTCATTTTTCCAAAAAGCATTGCGTTGTTTTGTTATATGCACTGGTATTCTTGGGAGGAAACCTGTTCCGTGTTTTACGGCGTGGTCCCTTGATATACCTGATTTAAAGTAAAGTTTTAAATAACTGTTTTAGTTCTCACACCAGTCACATGACTGACCTGGAGTTTATTATTTTAACCTAAACTCTAGGTTCCCCTATCTTCCACACGGGCAGCTAGTAGTTTTGGTTTTGTAGATTTATATTCACAAGATCCTGATTTATAGCTGGAATGATATTCGGAAAGCTCTGTATTCGTGTATCTCCTTCAGTAGTGTTTTGTATTATTTTCCGCTGCATTGTAACTCGTAAATCTCTGATATTTAGTAAATGTGTAATATTTATTCATAATATGTATATTCTTTTATTCTATTGGAATTGTTGTAATAAGCAATGAAATGTTCTTTTGTTTGTGTTCTGATTAGTCTTGTCCTCAAAGCAGTCCGGGCTTTCCCTCACGGGAAAGTTTGGGTCGTCTCACGAACCCACCGACTAAGAGAGACACACCCTTGGTCACGGGCATTATTGCGACTTATGTTCCACTTTTGGACCCATGCATGCTCATGACTCCGCCGGAACGCTCCCATACCCACCTCACATTTAGACCTCTTACTACCCTATTCAGTATAAGCTTGCCTTGACATCTACCTTTGTGATGCCCTATTGATAACCAAGGAATACCGACTGATACAGATCCTACACAAATATGCATATGACACAAGATTGTTTGAGACTTAGTCCCTAAGCTAACTAGGTTTTCCACAAGCTTATTAATCCAGTGTTTTAACTTAACCCTTTCAAGATCATTAATAAGCCCATAATATGTTACACGCTAGATAGTAATTAACGAAAGTAATCTACAACCTCTTTCCCCTACTTATTAATCTTGTATTTAACTTAATCTATTTAAGTTCATTGATAAGAATACTAGCATGTTACTCCCAAGATTGTAATTAATGAAAGTAATCTACAGTCTTTTCACCCATGGATTGTAATTAACAAAAGTAATCTGCAATCTCTTTTCTTAGCTGATTAATCCAGTGTTTGACTTAACCTTTTTAAGTTTGTTAATAAGCGTGCTAACATGTTATTCACTTTACTGTAATTAATGAAAGTAATCTACAATCTTTTCACCCTCGAATTTTAATTAATGAAAGTAATCTACAATCCCTTTTCCTACACTATTAATCCAGTGTTTAACTTAGCCTTTTAAGTTTATTATGCAACATCCCAACTTCGGGTCTGGTTCGACCCGGTAATTAAACCATCTTCAATGTTCTCAAAAGTGGACTATAATAGGTACTTACACATTGGAACAAACAAAAAGAACTCATTATTATTACAGTAATTTTACATCAAAGTACAAGAATATATCGTAGTACGAAATAAACACAGAGTATAATGATTACAATGCATAGCGAAAACACATAAACCTCTCAGCGGAAGGCTAAGAAAATAATCCAAAGGATAGTTCTAACCATAATACATAATCCTGCTCTAAAAAAAATTTAAGGCCAAATCTGCCAAACCAAAAATACTAGCTTCCCGTGTGGAAATTTATGGGCACCCAGAGTTTATGTGGAGAAACAATAAACTACTAGTCGGTCTTGGGACTAGTGTGAGAACTAAAACAGTTTTAAATAATTTTTTAAAGTAAGGTAACTCACAAGACCATGCCGTAATAACAAGGAACGAGTTTCCTCCCATGAATACCATAATACCCCATGCTTTTGGAAAATGAAGCTACTATAAGATCTCGTGCCACACACACACAATGCAAACACACACTTGGGTGAGGTTTCCCTTATGATAACCAAAAATGTTTGATATGTAAATATTCTCTTATATTATTATTAGTGCATAGTGTGAAAATCACTTTCGCAAATAAATGTATCAATCTTAGTCAGCATAGGTGCCATAATATTATATTGAACTCCTACGCGTTTTACACGGGATATACAATAGAAACCCGTATTAGGCTCGTAGCTGATAAGCTTGGATTTCCAACAAATTACCAAGGCTAAGGAACTTCCTTACCGAATAGGTATGCCTCTAGCAAACGTCCTGATAAGTAAACCCTTCTCCGCTGACACAAGGCCGTCAGTGATGTTCAAAGCCATGCCACACGAGTATGCCATTTCCCGTTCGTTACCGACTTTTTCTACGGGAGACTGAATTTCCAACAAAACAACATCAGTAAATGCCAGGGCTCCATACCATAGCAATACGTTATAAATGTCCACATAGCAAACACCTGGGATCTATACCATAGCGTTGCTTTAAAAAGCTAGAAAGAAATGGTCATCCCCTTCTGGGTCGCAAACCCCATAACCTTGCCGCATATTTTTCTGTTTTCAGTTATTTCTGGGATGTGAGACAGTCGAAGTCTCATTACAAAAATATACGCTTCAATAAGTCATGCTTTGATCATCATAGAACATCAATTAATATGTCACATTATCAATTCACAACATAAAACTAATGTCTATCAATATGTAACAACTCGAATTCTAACAGACCGATTTTTTTTCCAAAATTCTAATATATCGAAACTCATTTTGGTTTGTCTGGTATCCTGCAGAAAAGACAGAGATGTAAATGTATTAGAGCTCAAAAAATATCTCACAACAGAATGGATGAAATATAATATAATCAAAGTATAGTCTTACCCAGATAATAATACTTCATAACCAGTATCCAAAGCTATCATATCTCTGCTAAAAAATCTAACCTGCGAGTATGTTATGAGGAGGAATCAGAACACAAGTTATGGTGACTGGATTTAAACTACACATTTTGGATAACACTACATATACGTTCGGTTACATTTTCTTATTTATCAGGTTACTTGGGTTAACAACACTCAAGGCTTACACACATGGCGTACCCATCTACTTCCCAGTAGATTAACCCAATGCAGTATACATGTAGCTACCCCCAAATTAAGGTACACCCCATGGTACCCCACTCGCACGATTTCCGCTGTAACACCACAGAAATATACGTAGTCCCCCATCCTACGCCGGAGTGACGTACGGATCTCTATATAACAACGCTACGTTCCGTATTGAACCACTATTGCCATGCTATATAAGTGTACGAACTGCCATCTTCAAACCATTTGATCGAATCAGATTCCATCATAGAGTAATGCCCTAGAATCTACGATACACCACCCAGAGAAAACATGCATGTATCTAGACTTTCCCACGTACGTATCGTCAACCGTACTCGATGCCTTAACTGCACATATCCTCTACTGTGCACGAGTTATGTGGTAGGGCTGTACAAGAAACAAGGAACTCGGTCGGGAGCTTTTCAGACATCTGTATACATATATGCTAAGGTTTGCATTTTTAGTTGCTATGGTCCTATCAGACCCCTCCCTCAACTAGTGAAAGGCAAACAGAATGGAGAGCTACTGACCTGGCCCAAGAGAAAACAACAATTCCTAATTGGCATGTCCATCCCTCACCCATAGCCTTGACAGCAAAAGGTATATGGTCTTTTGGTTTAGCTCTCCATCTTTTCGCATCACGCATCACGTATCAAGCTGGCTGTCGGTGGTAGGTACCCGATGACCTACTATCAACAAATGGTTAGACCCACCAGTAATAGAATGGTCGTTACCTAGCCTAGTGACAAGGCAAAAGCGTCGTCGAATCACCTATGCACCGTACACTCTTCTGATTGCCCACTATCATGGCAATCAAGGCAAACTCACTGGGTAGAAATGCACTCTGCGAGCTCAGTCGAATGCTGTCATAGCACAGAGGATTATCAGGAGTACCCTCCACATCCTAGGAAGCCGCGTGTTTCCGATTCCAGTCCTTCGGAGCCAGCAGAATATCAGCAGAACAACAGGCAAAACAAGCAGAATAATCAGATGGACATATGCTCTCCTCGTGTCCCATGACACCACGAAGATCTACTTCGTTGGGTTATTCAGCTTCAGACGTACAGACTGGTCCAAGCGCCTCACGTTAACGTGTTGTTAGACCTTATGTCTAATCATTTAATTACGCGCTTGCTCTTCCATTTCAGATTTCTATTCAACTTGGTTATTCCTAGTCATATTGACTTCTTATTCAAGTTACCAAGTTCCTCTTGCTTATTAATTTCAATTATAACTTAATCATTTAAGTTCATTAATAAGCCTTTAACCTGTTATTCTTATAGTAGATTTCAGATTATCAAGTTTACAGATAACATGTTCTTCTGGTTAGCGGGATTCAGATTCTCATATTTGTAAATCACTTAATTCATAATTAAGTACAACTTATTGCATTTCATAAGTTTCCCCCTTTTCTCTACTTATTACAAACAACAGGTTTTAGTTTTCCTAATTTATAGATTACTTAATTTATAATTGAGTACAACTTATCTCATTACATAAGTTATCTTGATTCACATATTTTTTGTTTAACCTGTCACTTATTATCTATGATCAAATATAACTTATTGCATCTCATATATTCACCTCATTCTTTCTTATTTAATCATAATTCCATCTTACATTGTCACTACAACTTGTCGTTGTTTACATAATAACTTAGCCCTCTTAACTAAGGTTTACTAATAAGTTTCCTTTCCATTTATTATAACTAGTGATATAATTTCCACTTGTCCCTAGGACAAGCCTACCTATCATATAACATTCTCATTAATGTAATTAATTATAATAAGTTATTATCATTCCCCGTTCATTCCACTTCTTTTACTGTTGTAACTTTCATCCAGTTCCACATATTTCCATTAATTACAATTAATGCCATTATATCTATCTTATTATTTACATATATTTATATGTATGTTTATGCGTTAGACCTTTCAAATTAAGCCTACCACTTGTGGATGCTGGATTTGCCGGGTGGTTCCGGGCAGACTACTATCACAAGTTGAATTTAACCTCGTGTTTAAGTGTGATTACAGTTTTCTATTTACTGTCAATTTAGGCATATCCATTCTTTCCAAATTTTACTATAATCCAGTTTTACATGTCATACTTAATATCATATTAAGTCCGTTATTTGATTATCATGCTGCATGTTCTTCCTAACATGTAATTAACTTCATTTTAAAATAACATGTAATCATCGAATCATGTGATTATTCCATTCTAACAAATTAACATGTAATTATCCCAATTCTACAGTTAACGGTTCAAGCACATAATATACCACAGATTAACATGTAATTAGAACATGTATGTATACAACAATAACCATTTCCACTTATTTAAACAGGTTTATACATTTCAGCATATTAACATTTCAACCTATTAACATTTCAACATATTAATGTTTAAACATATCAAATTAACATTTCAACATATTAATCATTCTAGCAGATTTACATTGCATATTAACGGGGAATGTCAAACAATAAATATACCATTATCAAAAAGGTATATTTTAAATCCACTCACCTAATTGCTTTTCAAATCATGAATCTGCTCCTGTTCTAACATTCCATGGTTCTCCTAACTGAATTTAGAACCTAAACAACCATGGATCCACAATTGTCAACTAAAAGAAAAAAGGTAAGAAAGAGGAGAAAATTAAATTTGACCAGATAAAAGAATTTACCTTACTTCAAATAGAATTCCGAACACCTTCTTTACTAATATACATTCTTTTCATCATGATCTCGAATCAGAATTTTGCTAAACTAATTTTCTATTTTTCTAAAGAGATTTGAGGAGGAAGAAGAATGGCAGAGCTTAGGCGTTTTCTCAGAAAATGTGAGATTTAGGCCAGGCTCTGCTAGCCTATTTATAGGTGTTCAGGATCTTATCGTACATGCAACACTGAGTCAGCACCGAATATGGTTAAGAAAACAGTCCAAATTCATTGATAAATCTTAGCCTAGTCTAGGGTTGGTCGACCCAGAGGTCGACCCCCTATGTCGATGTCGACCCCCTTGGTCCCGCGAGCCTTTTCTGGGAAGATGTTTAACGTTTTGACTCTTTGATTTTTAAGTGTTTGATTAGTATCCCGTTATACTTTCTTTGATTTATTTTAAATATTATATTTACATATAATCTTCTTATATATATATAAAACTTCAAATGCCTGTTTTATACGTACATATATATGCACAACTTTTATTTTGATTTCAAAATTCAAATGGTGTTATGCCGTTATTTAATTCTTACCATATTTCTTTGATTGCAACCTTATTTTGAACTTTTCTCTTATATTTATATGCACATATATACGCATATATTTTCATATACATATATTTTTCTATACTCCCTTGTATGTATACTTTTCCTTATATGTGTGTTTGTACATATCTCTTTAGGGTAGGCATTATTTTAGTCGTTCCTTAAAACAAAAATATGGCGCCAGTGGGGATCGAACTCTGTACATCTCGCATGAATGTAATGTCCCGTATTTTATGACCATTTATTTGAAATATTTTATTTATTTGAAATATTTTATTTATTTAAAATATTGATTTGGGTTTAAATAATGGAATTTTTACCATTTGTTGTGCATATTAATTTATAATAATATTTTATTTTTAGAATATTTGGGAAAAATGTTGATTTTGCTGTATAATGTGAACGAGCTATTTAAAGTGGTTTAATATGGTTTATATTGAATTACATAAATATATTCATTATTAAAAACGACATTAGAACGTTTATTTTATAATTTAAATATAAAACGAGCTGTAGCGGCGCGGTAGTTCATAATTTGGCGTTTTGAACTTTAAACGGCTGTACAGGATCCAAAATAAGTCGAATTTTCTCGAAATAAGAAATGTTGGAATCTGTTGGATAATATCTTTCTAATGGAGAAGAAAAATCCAGTTTTCATAGCGTAGATTTTATTTTATGCCCAAACCAAATTTTGAAAAGGTCGCTATGGAATTCCTTTATATATTATAGCGATTATTTATACAAAATAAATGGTTTTCAAATATTTATAATATCGATTTGGCTTGAAATTCAACCCGGGAAATTTTATATTGGTAATGTATGAAATTCCGGTCATGTATG
The DNA here is from genome assembly GCA_030737875.1 of Allium sativum. Taxonomy (NCBI): domain Eukaryota; kingdom Viridiplantae; phylum Streptophyta; class Magnoliopsida; order Asparagales; family Amaryllidaceae; genus Allium; species Allium sativum. The sequence goes on from CM060922.1 coordinate 1,054,813,020, forward strand.
GCCAATTTTAATATTTTAATATTATTATATTGAGGTATTTTAAAATTGGTTTATTTTATTTGGATTGGGAAATTATAAAAGGGACTTTATTCAAACGACCTCTCTTTTCGACGAAACAAATTTTATTGGGACCACAACAACAAATTATTGCTAGATTTCAAATGGCGCTTCAATCGGGGTTAAATTGTAAGCGTGAAATAATAAAATGCAAATAAAACAACCATTTGGACGTGAACGAGCGCTGTTTGAGCAAACAGACTCAGAATTCGACGAAACAAGTTTCATTAGGACTGTATCGTCAAATTACACTATGCTGACCTTTCGCATCTCGAACGGTGTTTGTATGTGAGAACAAGAGCGAATAAACGATGCTTAAATTGTGATAAACAAAAAATAAATATCGTTAGCCAACATCGCTTGTCACGTCAACTCAAAATATATTATTTCCACACTATATAAACTCCTATAATCAGAATTTACCAACCCATCTTCATTTTCTGTCCATAAATTTTACAAAAAAATCCAGTTTACAAAATAATTTATGTCTTGAAATATGTAATGAATTTGCTATGGGAATCTAAAGTGAAGTTGTAGATCGGGACCGTATCTACTTGCTGAGAAAAATTGGGGGTGATCGGGTGACTGAGGTGGCCGGAATCGACGAAGAAAGGCCAGATCTGAGTTTCGGTTTATGGCAAAATTCCCGATGCTGGAGGAGTTTCAGGTAGGAGGGGCGGTGGCAAATGAAAGAGCGGAGACAAGGCTGTCGATTGGTGGTTGTCTGGTGGTCTGAAATGCTATGTGGTGGTCGTGGGGTTGAGTTGAATGGAGCTTTTGATTTTGGGTTCGGTTTTGGGAGTGGCAGTCGGATTTAAGTGATTTTCGGTGGTTCTGGTCAGTGTCAGGTGGGGGTCTGTGAAGGTGATCGAAGCGGTGATGGAAGGCGGAGGATCTGGTGGTGGTTTGGGGGGGTCGACGTTGCTTGTGGTCGGAGAATTTGGTGTTTGAACGGAATTGGGGGAAAGTAGAAATCACGGCTGTCGGAGTTGATCTAGGCCTCGGCATCACTGGCGATGGCGCTGGAGGGTGGCGGCGTTCAGGTGCAATAGCAGAAGTGGCGTCAGGGCATCGGTAGGCGCGGGGGTAAGGGATTGGTGGCACCGTGTTTTTTTCCAGGTGAGGTCGGAAGAGGAAGAATGGGTTTGAGGCTGGGGAGAAAAAGAAAACGCGTTTTTCTCTTAACCAAGTGTTAACGCGGCAGGTTAACCTTAATTATGGTAGTTAGTTTTAATTTATTTAATTAAATTATTTATTTGTTGTTAATTTATTGTATAATTTATAAAAACTTGAAATGATGATAACGTTCTCATACTTTAACGAAATCTGACGACTGGATCCGTTGGGATCATAAGGACGAGCTCTAGACGATGGCACTGACTAGGCACTGATCTAACGCAGTTGAAATTTCAGATAATTTGGAATGTTCGTTTCAAATTAAAGAGAACAAACGCGTCAACCGTCAACTAGAATTAAAACTGGTGAGTTAATTCTCACACCTTCTGGAATCCTGTGATGTGGTAAATTCATATTAAAATATAATTTACCATTTGAAAGTATAAATTGGTTGATTGGTTGCTATTGGTTGTTATTGTTTGATTGGTTGCTGTTATTTATATTTAATCGTTTTAAATTAGTATATCGTATGAAATTTATTTCATATATTATTATGGAATGTGTAACGAGCTGTGATGCAGGGCAGAACAGGTTGGAGGGATCCGACCGGATTCCTCAAATATTATATATGTTGTTTGTTTGTCTTATATTATTTATATTTGAACTGATTGAACCCCATATGGTAGTGAAACCTGTTTTGAGCGTGATGGTTGAATAAATATTCACCTGTGTTGTATTTAAAATCAATTGACAGTATTGATTGAGTGGTTGGAATTGGATGGCCTAAATTGTACTTCTTTCGGCCGTTGTTTATCCGTCAGGCGAATTGACGTAGATTGTAAGTATAAATTTTTTATAACTAAACTGGAGTCTTTAGTTATTTATACAGACAATTAAATTAGAAATTTATAAATAAATATTTTTGAGTTTATAAAAGAAATTATTTAAAAAGGTTTATGATTGGTACATGTTCTAAAAACAGAAAGCCAGAAAATATACGTACGGGTTGTAAAATTAATAAGTGTTTGGTTTAAACAATTAAATAGTGATTTTTTTAATTAATTAAGCTATTTAAAAATATAAAAAAAGGGAAATGACAAAAAAAATCAGTAATATAGTTAATATTAAATTTAATTATTATTTTATAATAATTAAGGTGATAACTTGTAATTAGGATTCAATGTAGAAAGTGATTAATTGTTTGATTAAAGAGGGGGCGATAAGTGGTTTATAAAGGAATTTATAATCTAAGTTTCCAAACGAGAAATGTAAATAGGATTGGTAAGTGAATTGCAGGGATTTAAATACGATTTTACTTAATTGTTATTAAGTAAAGAGAACCAAATTGGATTGAATTATATCAAAGAAGGGGGTAGATAGTCATTAGTTATGAAATCCAAGACCAAGGTCTATATTAAGAATGCCAATAGATTGAATAAAATTATTTGACCGGAGATTTTGATTATAAATCAAAATGTTACGCGAAATAATGATTTAAGTTAAAGGAGGTATTTTAGTGAATATCTAATTAATTAAAGGAATTGAGTAAAGAGAGTTCATGAACAAGGATTTCAAATATAACAAACGGTTTATAAAACCAGATTTGAAATCGAGATGGTAAACAAGTTTTATAAGGGTTTAGGTTACAAACTGGTATTCATTCTGAGATAAGAACATTGTCGATCAAGGTCTGAGAGGTAAATAAAATACCCAAACTTGAACGGCTTCATTATTTTCGAGGAATGGTATTAGTTTGGAACGAGTAAAGAGAGTGGTAATTGATGTGATATCCCATACGAGAAGAATATGGAACAAGAGTGCGAGATTTTGAAATATAAATAAATAGAAAATGTTAGTTACAACGTAAATAGAAGTATTTGGTTTTAAATTATGGTTTGGCGTTTGCTTTGCCATATCAAGAATCGACAATTCTTTATATACTATTAATTATAATGCATATATGAATATATCGTGATGCCATAATTTAAGAAAGGGGAAAAAGATTTTTTTTATAATGATATACCCAATATGAAAGGGAATGGAAAGTTAAGCATTTCATATTCTGAAATTTACAAAATAGTTTTGTTATAATAAAATAAGGATAAATATTGTGTTTGTATTTTAGGGGAAGATTTAGAAGTTATCAACAAATTTGTTAAATATATTTTGAACAGGCCAAGTCATGCCAAGAACCGAATCAATAAACCCATTCTCACTATTGTTATTTGATAGTTAAATCAACAACTATCAAAACCTGACCAATACGATTGTTGGTATGGAAAGACCGGGATCGAATTTATATTCGAAAACTATTCCGACCAACAAATACATGAAGATGCTGACTGAAAAGGGAGCAAGTGAAGGCCTTGGATCTTCATAAGCGGAAGGATTACTTGATGAATATTATCTTTATTGCAACGCGGAGATATTCTGACGTGATTCGGTCGTGGTTGAGATTTTACGGATTGCAAGGACTACTCGCTATTGATCTTTGGGGTGATTTCTATATAAGGATGCGGTAGGAGGGTTCCTTCGGTTCATCCTGTTCCTGGATGACTTGTATGAACGAATGTCTGACATAGTATTTCCAATGGGCCACGTACGTTGATTTCTTCGAACTTGTCATAGTTGGTTAGCTCCCAACTAGGGTATTTTTGTGGACATCAATTAGTGATATCCAGAGGATCTGACAATGTGGCATTCAAAGTGAATTATGGCCAGATGTTCTAGAGGGAAATTCTAGCCTCAAGCCTCATCAACCGGGAAATGACAAAAATCGGGCAGGCAGCATGGCTATGTAGGTTGCTCCCATTAGGGTGTATAATAACCTAGAAATTCTATTTGCTTCTTTAATCTATATTAGATGCTGTCCCTTTTCGGGAGACGGTTGCTGATCCCAACCGTCGGTGATATACATTCGATACACTCAAGCGAAATGAGTGGTCGGTCATGCGTGGGCCGGGTTGCAAGACGTTCTTGTTGAACCCAGTGTATTCGCCTCTAGAGATACACTATCGGCAGGTGGTATCATACCTCGTCATGGTTGTAATCCAATATCCAATAAGCGCCCGCGGTTTTCGATTGTATAATACATATATATATATGTAGCGTGAGATGCAAGTGTTCCGCTAGATTGTTATTTATTTGTATTTAGACATTATGATAATATCAGAATAAGTTATGATTTGAAAAACGTTTTGGGTTATAGTAAGATAAAAACCGCTTGTGTTTTTGTGTGGGCTGGTCTTGCTATTATCCTTTTGATTTCATAAAAGATTTTCCAAAGTTAAACAAATTGTTTATGCTGTGAATTTATCACTGAAAGTATTCCAGACTGACCCGGTGAATTTTGCTTTGCTTCAAATGTGCTCGAGTTAGACCGAGTATATTTCCAGGTCAGGTTTCGCTTGGAGCTTCAGGAGCTGGAAGCAGGAGGTTTCACCGCTAGATATATAAAGTTATTATTCCGATGTGTCTGATATATGTTGTACTCTGATAGTTGGTATGTGTATACAGTTCTTTTGTATAAAAAGATTTGTTATATTATATTTTATCTGTTCCGCTGTGAGATTCTGATGTGGTGTTCTTATTCTTTCTTCTATTCTAATATTCTTTCTTTCTTTTCTCACCCTCTAATTTCTTTCTATTGACAATCTGGGGTTCGATACTTGGGTTTTTGGCAAGTAATACTGGTTTATGTATTATTGTCGAAAATTCAGGCGTCGAATTTTCCCCCGGGTCGTTGCAGTGGTATCAGAGCTATTGGTTTAGTGATAACCTTGGCTCTGTGGCGTGACTCAATAGAAATGGGGTTAGCAATACCCTAGATTGAGTTTAGTGTATATATGAGAGCGCGCATTTGTAATTTGATATAGAATTATTTTTGAAATTTGTTTTACCCAATTTATTTTATAAAATAATAAAAGTAATAATTTTCTCAAATTATTATAATATGAGCAATCGATTGATTTGTTAATGCTAATTTGTATGGTATGTTTGGATGGTGTGCTCGATCTCATGGATATGAACCTGAACATGAATCGATTGGGTTTAAAACCAATATGAAATGAATAAGTTGGATAAATCAATCCAAATTTAATAAATCCGAAAGGATAATATAGGATATAAATGAATTGTTAAGACTTGGTTATTAAAAATTAAGTTCGTGTGGATTGAACTGTGTGTAGAATTGGTTGATATAAATGGTATGGAAGTTTTGAATATAACTGGCATTGTTGTGATGACTGATGAATTCATTTGAGTTGAGAACAGGTGCAGAAGTGCTAATTCAGCTTTAAAATTTATCCAAGAGAAATTCTGGAGTTAATTGAATCTAGTTTGAGTAGAGCTGCATTATAACTAAGCAAGTTCGCATATAATATATCACTTATCGCATAATAGCGCTCGCAAAAAGGTACGTCTATGAAAATATGAAATTTTGGTTTTTATTTGGGTTTTGAGTTTAGTTTTTGGATTTTTTCGACCCTGTTAGTTGATGTATATTTATTTCTTGAACCTGCGATATTGCAGGTGTCCTCCGTACAGGGGAGACCCTGCCAAAATTTTTCCAAAATTTAAGGTGTTAGAAAACTTTTAAAGATTTTTGGGAAAATTCTTTTATTTGAATTAATTTGGTTTTACGACCGATTAGACTTGTTTTGGGAATATACTATGAGGAATCATCGCATATTCCTTTTGGTTCTTTATTCTAGTTGTTAACTAGTTCATTCACATAAAATATCTCTTATCTTTCTAAAATTTGGGATATTAATCCAAAAACCTTTCCAAATTATGTATTATGATTTATCACCATTTATCCATATTTTTAATAATTTTAATATGGCCATTTCAATTGATTTCCAATTAGGGTCATCGAACTACATTTACAATGACCTTTTAAAATATTGATTCGGATTAAACTCAAAATCTATCCATTGTATTTCAAATATTTTCTTTTTATTTGAAAGCTCTTTTAATTATGAATCCAACGTTTTCAGTTTCGGGAGAATCCGATGGTCAGTTCTTCCTTTACCTCAGTTAGAAGTTAACGGTTGAAATTCGCAAACGGTCGTTGCACAACTCGTTCTATTCAAGCCCGAATTCGATTTATATATTAAAATCGAATATAATTCCAAACTGTTTATTAATTTCAAATCATACATCAAGAATCAATTGTAAATCCAATCCACATATCGTGATACATACCATATAAGCATTAAAACTATTAACGCTTATATAGGTTCGTCAATCATTAGATTAACCGTAATATCAGTCATCAACAATCAATTCATTCAACTAACAGTATCGTTCAATAACAATGGTGTTCATATCCAAAACCAATAACTAATTGAATAGTTAAATTTCTCAATCTATCAATAACCATTTACTATTCAATTTAGTTCACAACATCAATAAATCATCAAATATTTCACAATAGTATTCAACAATTAACTAAAAAACAATTAATTTTAGTCAAGCCCTTTTTAGTAAATAGTTTCTTACCTTGATTGGTTTAGAAATAGTTAAATAACGATTATCGTTTGACTAATCCAAACAAGCATTTAATTTCGCTAAAATTCTAATGTGCTCCAAATGTCTTCCATCCTGTTCCATTGCGTAGAGTTTGTTGTCAGGGTTCCAATGCTTTCTGTTTCACTCGATTCTGGATCGTTTTGAATAAGTTACGGACATCTAAACATTGAGCACGCAATTAAATTTATTGTGCATACATATCAATTTCAGTCGACTTGAAATTTTAAACCAGACAATAATTTGACTTTCCAGATCCAACAAAATTAGCTTCATCGAAAACGGAGATCGTTTGCAAAATGGATATTTTTAAGGGTTTATATAATATTAAATAAATTATATATAAATTCATAGCAACTATTTGAAATTTAAATTTAGCCATAAACTTACAATTTATAATATGAAATCTCAATTTTTCACATTCATTAGAAAGTTATAATTAAATAGATTCTAACGTGTCTTGTTTCATTAAGATCTGACTTACTATGAATTTTATATATTCATTTAAAGTTCAAAACCAAAATTTCAAACTACCACGCCATTATGAGTTTGTTTTAATTAAATTTTAAATTTATACGCTCAAAATTCGATTTAAATAAATTATCAGTCATTTATTTTCAAAATAAATCATTTTAAATATATAAAATCTATTAAAATCAATTAAAAATAAATTTTAAATTGGTTCCAAAAATATGGTTGTTACAATTATTACCCTTACACGGTTTATACCGCTGTCATACAGTTTACGTATAACACACAAGTTGTTGGTGAATAAGGATATGCTGTGATACGACAACATTAAGCCCAAATCGTAGGAGGCTCGATCAGGATAATATGACAAGGCCCCCGAGGAATGCTTGGAGTAGGAATCTACTAGTTGCACGCCTAGATTAGTGGTAACGTATGGCTGCGACTACCGCCCACCTCGAAACAACACTCCAAAATCAAGAAAGTGCATCAAATTAATCAAACCAAGGGACTATGGTAAAAAAGGAAGATGTGTTGCTGATTGGACTAACCCACTTGGTCATGGTATAGCCCCATTTTAGTCATTTAAATTATGACTCGAAGGTCAAAGATATCCATCATCATTCTCTTACTTCATTCTAGTAGCATTCGTCAAATCAATTTGCTTCATTCTGGATTCTCCACCACGTGCACAGTTGTTAATATGGTTTTCGGTATTGGCAGAGAGGATGACTGTGACACCCCACGTCCGTTAACGTCACTCACAAAGGGAATGCATTAAGTTTCGTGAAGCGTTTTTGGTAAACAGACATAAAATATTAAAAGATAGATATAAAATTTGCAACGGAATAAAAAAGCAACTTTATTAATCATAAGAAACCGTGGTCTAAAACATCACTTGTCTAAAACATAAAAACCCATTACAACATAAAAGCTACTGTCTTGTACTTCAAAAATATCAAAGTACATAAAAGAAGTAAAATTCCCCAAGAACAAAATATAGCCATAGCAATAAGGATAGGAGCTTGAGCCATATATGTCAGCAGCTCTAGCAAAAGTCAGCAGAATCACGGTCAAGCCTGAGCGTTTCCTCTCTAAGAACCTGAGGGGGGAAATGGAAGAAAGAAGGAGAAACAAAAAGTAGTTAATTTTAGCCAGTAAATAAATAAAAGTAACATGATAGGCATATTAAGTGGATAAGAGAGATCATTACATAAATGACAGGTGTGACAAGGAAGACAGGATATGGTGTATATATATACTTGCAATGATAACACTGCACTATTACTAGTATAAGCAGAATGAGATGATCCCTTCCACTACAAGTTGGTAGACTTAGGGCACACGTCCAAGTGTACCCTAACACTTACCCTAATCGATCGGCTCTCTACCCCGTAGATACCCTGTGCTGGCACCAGAGTAGGAGGTATCACTTCATAAAGTGGCAACCCTTCATTTCCCAAGATGTGCACAACCATATCTACTGGTGTCACGGTTATCTTATCCCCCTCTGCGCGGCTCATGCAGGCACATGGCCCAGTCGGTTTGCACCGCCCATACCATCCTTTACGTTTGGATCTCTTACAATCAGTCCAGTAAGCGTGCCCCTACTCCGACCTAGTTCGAAGTATATACTTGATACCAACTCCGGGTTATTGGCTGAAACGGGTCCCACACAATATGTTACAAGCTCTCCCCCTTGTCTTGTATCCCCCACTAGGTTTTCACTGACTATGTATACCCCTAGGTGTCTTTAATTACATAGCCTTATTTATTTCTATAAGTTGTGCTTACCCTAGAAGGTGTCTTTAGTTACATAAATTTATTATTTCCACTGGTTATGTATACCACTAAGTGTCTTTAATTACATAACCTTACTAGGTTAAGTTTGTGGGCCTATATAAATATTACCCACCCCCTCAGATTTACTTAACCCACCCCCTTTACCTAATCAAGTTTACTTAACCCCAACTTAAGTCTAAATTCACACAATCCCTATGGATTAGATTTGGTTAAGAATTCCAATTCCTTATCATGTCCATTTATGGTTTCATAATGGGCCAGACCTCCCACATTAGGCCTACAACATGTGGATGCTGGATATGCCGGATGGATCCGGGAATACTTATTCCACACTTGGGCCTAACCTCGTGTCATAGCATGATTCGTATTTACGTACTTAGACCTCCCACATTAGGCTCAATATTAGTGGCTACTGGATATGCCGGTCGGGTCCGGGCAGACTTCCACCACTTATGCAACCTAACCTCATGTCATAAACACAATTACAATTCCTAATTGTAATTACTAAACATTCCATTTTTAATTAATTAATCAATTAATTAAGCCTTTCCTTTTATAGATGTCAATACCTATTTCACCCAATACTTGAATTACATATCCAAAAATGTTCATATTCAAATTATGCTATTTTTAACCCATTTCCCTCGTTCCTTAACTAGCGCCCTCACAAAATTGGCAGCAAGCTAGGCTACACAGTAGCCTAGTCATGGAAGATAATAGGAAAAATAATGGGAAAGTGGCTAAAATGATCATCTTGGCATAAACATAAACTAGTATGATAATAAGAGGAACATACATACTGGCATGGACATGAAATTGTGTAATGACCCAAATTTCCATAACATCGGAGTTGACTATATACATCATACGTCCAACCCAAATATCACGAAAATACGAAACATTTTTTTTAGAAGAAAGAGGTAGAAGAAGAACAGAAATAACAACACAGAATCTCACATCGCAGCGGAACAAAATATAATATATCATAACTTTTGAAATACAAAATCTTAACTGTATAACATACACTTATCAGAGTACAACACTTACAACACAGCGGGACAAAACTCTATATAACTAACGCTGAATTCTCCTGCTCCAAGCTCCTTTAGATAGATCTGTAAAATCCTGAACTACTTGACTGCCCGTACAAATTTAGGTACCAAAGAGTTTAGGTAGAACAAAACAAATAAACAACATGGACTGGTATGAGTAAACAGTTTAAAACAGTTTCAGAAACTAAATGATATCTCATAAGACCACGCCGTATAACACGGAACGGGTTTTTCCCTTATGAGAATCCAAACTATCTTTATATCAAAAACCTTCTGATATTATAATAATGCCTAATTACAAATAGATATTAATCTAGTGGAACGTTTGCATCTCACGTTCCCCTTATATAATATACAATCATAAACCGCAAGCACGTATTGGGTATTTGATTTCCAACTATAACAAGGTATGGAACCACCTTCCGCTGGTATATCTCTAGAGGAGAATACACCAAGTTCAACAAGTACATCTTGCAACTCAGCCACATATGACCGACCACTCATTTGGCTTGAGTGTATCGAATGTATATCACCAACGGTTGGGATCAGCAACCGTTTCCCGAATGGGACAGCATCGACAATAGATTTTTAGAAATAAATGAAACTCTAGATCAGATGATTATACACCCTAATAGGTGCGACCTACATAGCCATGCTGCTTGCCCGATTTCTGTCATTTACCGGTTGATGAGGCTAGAAGTTACGCTTTATCATCACACCAGATTCACTTCGAATGTCACATCGTCAAATCCACCGAAAATTACTAATTGATGTCTACAACAGTACATTACGTGTTAGCTAAAAGAAGTTTCCTTCTCCGCTTCCACTCTTGGTACGGTTGAAGAAATCAATGTACGTGAGCTTTTTGGAAATACTCTGTCAGACATCCATCCATACAAGTCACCCAGGAACAGGATAAACCGAAGGCACAATTTCTATTAATAGAAAAAGTCCTTGCACTCTACTCCGTCTTCGATTATCTTTACATAATCTGATTCGCACGCTACTGCCAATACGGAGTGGTTCTTCGGATAATAATCCAACCGGTCTCTCCATATTGACAACGATGGTCAAAACTTCGATAGTCTGTGATTTAACTATCGAATAAAACAAGTGTTACGATAGTCGATGATTTAACTATCGAATAAAACAAGTGTTCATCCAAACATCCAACAATCAGTGAGCCTTTAATTAATATTCCATTAATTAAATCACTTCTCTATTTCTTTATCAATATTTGTTAACCAAATATTTTCAATAACCATATTGCCCTTATCTATTATTTGGAAAACATTTCTGAATATCGCCTTCCTTTATTTTCTAAGCTTCGAAAATATCTTCTATTTCCAAGCTTACATTTATTTGGGTTAAAACGGATGTTGTGTAAAACATCGGTACGACAACCAAAATACTATATTCAACTAACTCTCATTCAACATTGATCTTCGAGCCTGAAATCTTACTGTTTATTTGTTAATAATGAAATCAATCAAGTTGGGGTATAACTACCTCTCAGACCTTGACTGAATAACATTTATAACGTCAAAATAGATAAGACTACTTACTCGAACAATCAATACCATACAACTGCTGATTTACTTTTAAACACGTATACACTTCCTGTAACACCTCGTATGTTGAATAACTTGCTATAATATAAAACAAGGCAGAATTAAATTTTAAAATCTGAATCAGGGGAAACGGGCTATGCCATTGCGTTCGTCTCGGAAAAATACGCGAAATAGAGTCTGAGTTTTCGAAAATCGGAGTCCGTATGACCCAGTTAAGGCCCGAAGAAGTTTTCAGAAATTCAAAACAGATTTAAAAACAAAAATTTCACATTTCAGAAGAGGCGGGAAAATTCCCGCCAGGCAGAGGGAGTCGACCCTAGGGTCGACATGGGTGTCGACCCCCTCCCTAGTGGTCGACCCAGGGGTCGACACAGGGGTCGACCCCCCCTGTCGGTCTGTGTGACCTGGGTGCACCATTTTGGCTTTTGGGCTGGGTTCTGGTGGCTAGTGACGAAATCTGATGGCTCTAATCTAATTTAGGGTTAATCTAATGGCCTAAAACACCTAACTAATCTATAAATACACCCTAAGACTACCCTAATCCATACTAAAAATAGATACAATGTCGTTATGCCGTCAAAATGCAACTTGAAGGAGCCTCCATCAAATTGTAGAAGAAGATAGCCTCTCAAATCAACCTCTAATCAACTCTAGCAACTTAATCTTCTTCATAGGAGTGCTAATCAACAAGTTGTGAGTTTCTATAGCCTTAATGACCAATTGTTGAAATGATTATGATAGGATATAATGAGGTTATGGCTATGAATGTGGATCAATGCAAGTTATGTTATCATATGCTATGTGTTAATGATGTTATGCAAGTTATGCAAGTGATATGCTATGTGTTCATGATGTTATGCAAGTTATGCAAGTCATATGCTAGGTGTTCATGATGTTATGCAAGTTATGCAAGTCATATGCTATGTGTTCATGATGTTATGCAAGTTATGCAAGTCATATGATATGTGATCATGATGTTATGCAAGTTATGCAAGTTTTAGGCTATGTGTTCATGATGCTAGTTATGCAAATCACTATGATAAACATTGATCCATTATGACACCATGATTATGCAAGTTTGGTGTATGATTATATGCAAGTTCATATATGATATGTTCTACAAGTTTGGTGTTTGATTATGTGCAAGTTCATATGTGACATGTTATGCAAGTTTGGTGTTTGATTATGTGAAAGTAACATGTGCAAGTTTACACCTTTGTATGAGATGCATACATATGCAAGTTAACCCCTTTGTATGTCATACATACATATGCAAGTTTACCCCTTCGAATGACATAAGTAGCTTATGCAAGTTACCCTCTTTATGACATATGTGATTCATGCAAGTTTGGGTTGATTATTTATGCTAGTTGGGTTTCATGCTATATGCATGTTGACACCTTTAAAACCCATGTTGATGCTAATGTTATGCAAGTTGAACCCATTGTATTTGTGATGAATCTTCCCTTTTATGTCATGTTAGCGAATTACGTGGGGAACGATGGTGTTAATATTCATGTTAATGAAATGGTGTGAAGTTGGTATGATTATGCATACCATAAAGTGGATGGACATAATTGAGTCAATTATGTACATCGTTAAATTTGTAATTAATTAGGGATAATTTATACAAATTATGGGGGGATTAATTAGGTGTAATTAATCGACTAAGACACGAGGTTGGACCCTTTTGTAGCATAAGACTGCCCGGAACCGACTGACAAATCCAGCGGCTACAAATGATTGGCCCAATGTGAGAGGTCTTAGGCATAAACTAAATACGTGACAAGTGTAAAGACACGAGGTTAGACTCGGTTATGGCGTAAGGCTGCCCGGATCCGACCGGCAAATCCAGCTGCCATAAAAGATAGTCTAATGTGAGAGGTCTTTACAACGGTTACGTTCTTAATCAATTAAGAAACACTTAACCAGATAAGCATGCAGTGGGGCATGAGGGGTTAAGTGGGTGCCTTGGGTGGCATGTGGAGATCAAGTGAGTGCCTTGGGTGGCATGTGGAAATCTAGTGGGTTGCCTTGGCTGGCAATAGAAAATACGATTAGAATACTTAACCAAGTGGAAACATGTAATTAAACATGATTAAAGGGTTAAGTGGGATGCACTAGATAAAGGGACAAGCTTAGGTGGGTAGCTTGTGGGGGCCCATTTCAACCAGTAACCCATATGTATCTTATTGGGCTCGACCCATGTCGAGGACGGGACACGCGTACTGGGCTTGACTATAAGAGGCCAAAGCGGGTTAGCGGTGGCAACGCAAGTCCAACGGGTTTCATATGCGTGTGTGGACCCGGGCTGGTAGGTAAGACGTTGTTGCATCGTGTAGGTATAAGCCGTGCACCATTGATTGTATCGGGTTGCCACTTTGGGGAGTGATACACCCCACTGTGGGGCCAGCACGGGTATCTACGGTAGGGAGCCGATCGCTTGGGGAGTAGTGGGTACACCTAGTGGAGATAGGGGCAGACGACACCTATGTAGTCAGCTAGGGGTACACGAAACTACTGGGTAAATTTTCTAAGTCCTTGGGTGGGATCAACCTTTAAGTAGGAATGACTGGTGTGGTGCAGTTAGTAATTACCCTTGGGTGGGTAGATGCGTCTTTACCGTTATCTTAGTTCATCCTATGTCTAGTTGGCTACTTAGTGTAGTCATTTATCCCCAGTCATCACCGTACCAAGTTTATATCATACCCTAATTACTTTAATGATTGTGTTGTTAAAGTTATAGGGCTCACTCAGACTTATGTCTGACCCCGTTGTTTTTATCTTTTTCCCCCTCAGGTCCTTAGGTTGGGCCTAGCACTGGTGGGCTTTGATCAGATTTCTTTATCTATCTTTTGGAGCTTGGACCGTGATGTAAAGCTCAGCTTATCTTTTCTTTTATGGCTATTACTTTATGTAGTGGGATTATGTACTTATGTTTTTATCAGGATGGATATTTGGTACTTGACTCTTTTATGGTGTTGTAACTAAACATGTTTACCTTCTGCTGCAATGAAATGATGTTTTAGATTTTCAAGTATTATTTATATCTGTCTTGTTTTAATTTTTCTGTTCTATATTCACTTAAAATACTCCACCGAAGTTAAGGCATTCCCTTAGTGGGTGACCTTAGCGGGTGTGGGGGTGTTACACGTGGTATCAGAGCTGAAGGTTACCAGAACAGATAATTTTTTTAGAAAACAATTTTTCTAAAAACATTTTTGGAAGAAGTATTTTCAAAAACATGTCTTTTAAGAGAAAAGTTTTTGAAAGAAAAACATAATCCCCAATAGCCATATCTTTATCTCTCGAATTCTCCGTTTTGAATCTTTCCTTTTTCGTTTCAGCATGGCTGAAGATCTTAACTTTCCATAGGGTGTGACGATACCAGTACGGTATAGGGGATTGATGGAGGCTAGGGCCGCCACTGCGGGTCCAGTAAATGTTCCTCCACCAACAGTAGCACCTGATCTTCCTCCCCCTCCTCCTCCTCGCACGGATACTTTTGCTAAGACTTGCAAGGAATTTAAGGCTATGGGAGGGAAACCTTTTCAAGGATCAGAAACTTTTGTGGAAGCTAGGGATTGGCTTAAGGAAGTGGAAGAGTTGATAGATATCTTTGAGATGGAAGAAGGAAAGAAAGTCAAGTTAGCTGCTTGGTTAATGAAGGGAGAGACCTCATTCTGGTGGGAGGTCACTAATGGAGAACGCCCTGTTGACTCGTGGGTGGATTTCAGACAAAGGTTTGTGGCAAAGTTTCTCTCAAGGGCGGAAGAAAACTTGTATATGGAAAGGTTCTTGACTCTAAAGCAAGGAAACCTATCAGTAAAGGAATATGTCAACAAGTTTAATCAATTGGCAAGGTTTGGCATAGACATGGTGAATACACCGGAGAAGAAGGCTTTGAGGTTCGTTAAAGGCTTGAACGAACCGATGCATGGATTGGCTATGACTCACATCCTTATGGGGGCCACCTTTGAGAAGTTAGTAGACATGGCACTCATGCATGAGGAAGAGAAGGGTCCCAATGCTAACAAGGCACCCGAGAAGAAAGGAGATCAGAAGAGACCTCAACAGCAACAGCAAAACAAGGGTGGGAAAGGCAACGGTGGCAAGGGAAAGAAGAAGTGCTTCAATTGCGGGACACCATGCCACCTAAGCAAAGATTGTAGGAAGAAGAAGAAGACTGGCTGCTTCCACTGTGGCGAAGCAGGGCATCTAGTGAAGGACTGCCCTAAGAAGGGGCAAAGGACGGGATCTACCTCAGGAGGACAGGTGCAAGCTCTTATGGCACTAGGTCAGGCAAGGGGGCAAGTTCAGGCTCTCGCGGTTCCACCGATTCAGGAAAGAGGTAGAACTATTTCCGTTGAAAGTCTGGTTTTTCTGTTTGATCATCCTGTTCGTACTTTGTTTGACTCTGGCGCATCACATTCGTTTATCTCATCATCATTAGTTGAGTCACTGCACTTAGACACCAGTCTAGTAGATGATCCCTTGGTTGTTTCAAACCCAATTGGGGGCTCCACCTATTTGTCCATGATATGTTTGGGTTTGAACATTTCTATACTTAGCGTTGAGTTTAGATGTGATGTTTTGTTTTGGGCTTCACGGGCTATGGGTTGATTTTGAGCATGGACTGGTTATCCAGTAATGGTGCCGTTCTTGATTGCGAAAGGAGAGTTGTTAGGCTCATGACCCGCTTGGGGAACACTCTCGAGATCTCTTGTACTCCCATGGATTCTGTTATGCTAAGTTATCTTGAATCGCTTGACGCTTCGGTCGAGAGTTTGCGATCTGTTAGAGTGGTCCGGGAATACTCGGATGTGTTTGAGGAGGTGAAGGGCTTACCTCCGAAGCGGGAGATAGACTTCCGAATATATCTGGTGGACAATGCTAAACCAGTATCTTTACCAGTGCGCCACATGGCTCCTCGTGAGAGGAGGGAACTCCATAAGCAAGTAGGGGAGTTGCTTGAGAAGGGGTTCATAAGACAAAGTATATCGGAGTGGGGTGCTCCAGTAGTTTTTGCCACGAAGGCGGATGGGTCCCTCAGACTTTTTGTAGACTATAGAGAACTCAACAAGCTCACAAAGAAGAATAGACACGCATTGCCGAGGATTGATGATCTCTTTGATCAGTTGGTTGGCGCCTCAGTGTTTTCGCAGTTGGACTTGGCCACGCGGTTTCATCAGTTGAGAGTGGCTGAGGATAGCATAGACAAGACTGCCTTTAGGACTCCGGATGGTTTCTATGAGTGGCTTGTGATGCCATTTGGTTTGACGAACGCCCCTGCATACTTTGTTGATTTGATGAGTAGGGTGTTCAGGGAGTACCTTAATAAGTTCGTGGTGGTCTTTATGGATGACATCTTAGTCTTTTCTAAGAGTGAGGAAGAGCATGCCCTACATCTTAGGGAAGTGTTGGAGACTCTTCGAGCGCATAGCCTTAAGGCTAAATTCTCTAAATGTCACTTCTGGAGGAAGGAAGTGCGGTTCTTGGGGCACGTGGTCTCCAAGGAAGGGATAACTGTGGATCCCGCGAAGGTAGTATCCATCCAAGATTGGAAGGTTCCGAAGAATGCTACCGAGGTGAGGAGTTTCTTGGGGTTGGCTGGCTACTATAGGAAGTTTATCAGGGACTTCGCGAAGATATCAGCCCCATTAACTCGCTTGACAAAGAAGAATCTGGTCTTCGCATGGGACGTAGATTGTGATGATGCGTTCCGACGGTTAAAGAGAGCTTTAACCCCAGCTCCAGTCTTAGTGTTGCCAGATGGGAGTAAGTCATTTGTTGTCTATACCAATGCTTGTGGGACAGGGCTGGGCGCAGTCTTAATGCAAGAGGGAAGGGTAATAGCCTATGGTGGAAGGCAGTTGAGAGCGCATGAGAAAAATTACCCTACCCATGATCTAGAGTTGGCCGCTATTGTTTTTGCGCTTAAGATTTGGCGCCATTATCTTCTTGGAGAGAGGTTCGAATTGTTCACTGACCACAAATCATTGAAGTACTTGTTTTCTCAGAAGGATTTGAACTTGAGACAGCAAAGATGGATGGAGTTCTTAGCATCCTATGATTTCGAGATAGCGTATACCCCTGGCAAGGGTAACGTGGTGGCAGATGCCTTGAGCAGAAAAAGGTTGTCCTTGAGTCCATTGTTCGTGGAACGACGAAGCTTGGAATTTATCTCGATGTTTAATTTCAGACCTTCCGTTGACTATATACCCGGTTTGCTAGCATCCTTGGAGGTCAGACCTACTCTTTTGGGACGGATTGGCGAGGCACAGCGGGACGACCCACAGTTGGTTGAGTTGGTAGAGAGGCTCATAAGGGGGGAGTCGTCCAGCCATTTGAGTAGGTACACCCTAGACGATAGGGGGTGCTTGTGTAGAGATGGTAGACTTTGTGTACCGCAAGACGAGGGTTTCAAGAAGGCTATTCTTGATGATGCACACCGTTCTAGGATGACCATTCATCCTGGTGGGGACAAGATGTACCAAGACATGAAGCGAGTTTTCTTTTGGGCCGGTATGAAGAAAGATGTGGCCGAGTATGTCGCTAGATGCTTGGTGTGCCAACAAGTGAAAGCGGAGCAAAAGAAACCTGGTGGGTTGCTTCACCCATTGGAAGTTCCGCAATGGAAGTGGGATAGCGTCTCGATGGATTTTATTGATGGGTTACCTAGATCGAGGAAGGTAATACGGGAATTTGGGTTGTGGTAGACAGACTTACTAAGAGTGCCCATTTCATACCCGTGAAGAGCAAGAGGACTGCTCCATGGCTAGCTTCAGTTTATCTTCAAGAGATAGTTCGATTGCATGGGGTACCCTCTAGCATAGTGAGCGATCGAGATCCTATCTTCACTAGCGAGTTTTGGAAGAGTTTGCAAGAAGCAGTGGGGACTCAGTTGTGTTTGAGCACCGCATATCATCCTCAGACGGACGGCCAAACCGAGTGGGTGAATCGTGTTCTGGAAGACCTTTTGAGGCTTTTATCTTGGATTTTGGAGGTACATGGGAAGAGCATCTTCCATTGGTGGAGTTCGCGTATAATAACAGCTTTCAGTCCAGTATTGGTATGGCTCCTTTCGAAGCTCTTTATGGAAGGCCTTGTCGATCACCTACATGTTGGTGGGAATCTACGGATAAGATTTTGCTTGGGCCTGATATGGTTAGAGAGACTTCAGAAAAGATTGATTTGATTCGAAGAAGGATGAAAGCGGCGCAAGACAGGCAGAAATCTTACGCGGATAAGAGGAGGACGGATCTTGAGTTTGATGTTGGGGACATGGTCTTTGTCAAAGTATCTCCGTTACGGAATGTGGTTCGCTTTGGGTCCATTGGGAAGTTAGCACCAAGATTTATAGGACCGTTTCTTATTAGGGAAAGGATTGGACGGATGGCATATAGAGTGGATTTACCCAAGAGACTTAGTGGGGTACATGACGTATTCCATGTGTCACATTTGAGGAAGTGCCTACATGAGACCGCAGAGGTGGTAGAGCCGAGCTTGCTTAGAGAAGTGGAGGTAGAGCGTGATGCAACTATTCGACGAGCTCCTACCCGCATCCTTGGGTCAGAGGTTAGGAAGTTGAGAAACAGAGAGGTTCGACTAGTCAAAGTGCAATGGGGAGAGGATGAGAGCAATGCTACTTGGGAGACAGAAGCGAAGATGCGTTCACTGTACCCATTCCTTTTTGAGGGTATGTCTTTTAACTTCTCCTTTATCGTTTGTCTAGTACTTATCTTATCTTTAGTATGTCCTCTCATTAGTATCTCTGACCTTTAGATAGGGTAAACATATGGTTGAAACATGTGTTTGAGACATGTTATGATTGATGGATGCGTGTGGATGCAAGTGTTTGCTAGTGGTTGCTCGTGGATGCATATACACACACTTTAGACACTAGATCGGCTCAGTCACTTCATACCGCATATTGCATATACTTGTGTGTAGGCAGCTATATTAATGGATGTATAATGATTGTGTTATCATATGGATGATGCATTTTGGTGTATGGTTGTGCACACATGTAGAAATAGTATGTGTCGATAGAGTTCTTTCGCATACATATTGGATGCATGGCACTATCATGGTTTGCATTAAGGAGGTCAACTGAATCAGTAGACCGCCTGATTTTGCATTAGACTGAGAACATATACACACACTCTTTGCATATGTTCATATAGCATTAGAAACTCTAAGGACAATGGATGCCAGTGTTTGATGGTTGAGTAGATGGTTGTTTGGTTGGTAGGATACGTTCTTCTTGACTTAGAGATTTCGGGGACGAAATCCTTTAAGTAGGGGAGAATGTAACACCCCGTATGTTGAATAACTTGCTATAATATAAAATAGGACAGAATTAAATTTTAAAATCTGAATCAGGCGAAACGGGATATGCCATTGCGTTCGTCTCGGAAAAATATGCGAAATAGAGTCTGACTTTTCGAAAATCGGAGTCCGTATGACCCAGTTAAGGCCCGAAGAAGTTTTCAGAAATTCAAAACAGATTTAAAAACAAAAATTTCACATTTCAGAAGAGGCGGGAAAATTCCCGCCAGGCAGAGGGAGTCGACCCTAGGGTCGACATGGGTTTTGACCCCCTCCCTAGGGGTCGACCAAGGGGTCGACCCAGGGGTCGACCCAGGGTTCGACCCAGGGGTCGACCCAGGGGTCGACACAGGGGTCGACCCCCCTGTCAGTCTGTGTGACCTGGGTGCACCATTTTGGCTTTTGGGCTGGGTTCTGGTGGCTAGTGACGAAATCTGATGGCTCTAATCTAATTTAGGGTTAATCTAATGGCCTAAAACACCTAACTAATCTATAAATACACCCTAATACTACCCTAATCCATACTAAAAATAGATACAATGTCGTTATGCCGTCAAAATGCAACTTGAAGGAGCCTCCATCAAATTGTAGAATAAGATAGCCTCTCAAATCAACCTCTAATCAACTCTAGCAACTTAATCTTCTTCATAGGAGTGCTAATCAACAAGTTGTGAGTTTCTATAGCCTTAATGACCAATTGTTGAAATGATTATGATAGGATATAATGAGGTTATGGCTATGAATGTGGATCAATGCAAGTTATGTTATCATATGCTATGTGTTAATGATGTTATGCAAGTTATGCAAGTGATATGCTATGTGTTCATGATGTTATGCAAGTTATGCAAGTCATATGCTAGGTGTTCATGATGTTATGCAAGTTATGCAAGTCATATGCTATGTGTTCATGATGTTATGCAAGTTATGCAAGTCATATGCTATGTGATCATGATGTTATGCAAGTTATGCAAGTTTTAGGCTATGTGTTCATGATGCTAGTTATGCAAATCACTATGATAAACATTGATCCATTATGACACCATGATTATGCAAGTTTGGTGTATGATTATATGCAAGTTCATATATGATATGTTATGCAAGTTTGGTGTTTGATTATATGCAAGTTCATATGTGACATGTTATGCAAGTTTGGTGTTTGATTATATGCAAGTAACATGTGCAAGTTTACACCTTTGTATGAGATGCATACATATGCAAGTTAACCCCTTTGTATGTCATACATACATATGCAAGTTTACCCCTTTGAATGACATAAGTAGCTTATGCAAGTTACCCTCTTTATGACATATGTGATTCATGCAAGTTTGGGTTGATTATTTATGCTAGTTGGGTTTGATGCTATATGCATGTTGACACCTTTAAAACCCATGTTGATGCTAATGTTATGCAAGTTGAACCCATTGTATTTGTGATGAATCTTCCCTTTTATGTCATGTTAGCGAATTACGTGGGGAACGATGGGGTTAATATTCATGTTAATGAAATGGTGTGAAGTTGGTATGATTATGCATACCATAAAGTGGATGGACATAATTGAGTCAATTATGTACATCGTTAAATTTGTAATTAATTAGGGATAATTAATACAAATTATGGGGGGATTAATTAGGTGTAATTAATCGACTAAGACACGAGGTTGGACCCTTTTGTAGCATAAGACTGCCCGGAACCGACTGACAAATCCAGCGGCTACAAATGATTGGCCCAATGTGAGAGGTCTTAGGCATAAACTAAATACGTGACAAGTGTAAAGACACGAGGTTAGACTCGGTTATGGCGTAAGGCTGCCCGGATCCGACCGGCAAATCCAGCTGCCATAAAAGATAGTCTAATGTGAGAGGTCTTTACAACGGTTACGTTCTTAATCAATTAAGAAACACTTAACCAGATAAGCATGCAGTGGGGCATGAGGGGTTAAGTGGGTGCCTTGGGTGGCATGTGGAGATCAAGTGAGTGCCTTGGGTGGCATGTGGAAATCTAGTGGGTTGCCTTGGCTGGCAATAGAAAATACGATTAGAATACTTAACCAAGTGGAAACATGTAATTAAACATGATTAAAGGATTAAGTGGGATGCACTAGATAAAGGGACAAGCTTAGGTGGGTAGCTTGTGGGGGGCCATTTCAACCAGTAACTCATATGTATCTTATTGGGCTCGACCCATGTCGAGGACGGGACACGCGTACTGGGCTTGACTATAAGAGGCCAAAACGGGTTAGCGGTGGCAACACAAGTCCAACGGGTTTCATATGCGTGTGTGGACCCGGGCTGGTAGGTAAGACGTTGTTGCATCGTGTAGGTATAAGCCGTGCACCATTGATTGTATCGGGTTGCCACTTTGGGGAGTGATACACCCAACTGTGGGGCCAGCACGGGTATCTACGGTAGGGAGCCGATCGCTTGGGGAGTAGTGGGTACACCTAGTGGAGATAGGGGCAGACGGCACCTATGTAGTCAGCTAGGGGTACACGAAACTACTGGGTAAATTTTCTAAGTCCTTGGGTGGGATCAACCTTTAAGTAGGAATGACTGGTGTGGTGCAGTTAGTAATTACCCTTGGGTGGGTAGATGCGTCTTTACCGTTATCTTAGTTCATCCTATGTCTAGTTGGCTACTTAGTGTAGTCATTTATCCCCAGTCATCACCGTACCAAGTTTATATCATACCCTAATTACTTTAATGATTGTGTTGTTAAAGTTATAGGGCTCACTCAGACTTATGTCTGACCCCGTTGTTTTTATCTTTTTCCCCCTCAGGTCCTCAGGTTGGGCCTAGCACTGGTGGGCTTTGATCAAATTTCTTTATCTATCTTTTGGAGCTTGGACCGTGATGTAAAGCCCATCTTATCTTTTCTTTTATGGCTATTACTTTATGTAGTGGGATTATGTACTTATGTTTTTATCAGGATGGATATTTGGTACTTGACTCGTTTATGGTGTTGTAACTAAACATGTTTACCTTCTGCTGCAATGAAATGATGTTTTAGATTTTCAAGTATTATTTATATCTGTCTTGTTGTAATTTTTCTGTTCTATATTCACTTAAAATACTCCACCGAAGTTAAGGCATTCCCTTAGTGAGTGACCTTAGCGGGTGTGGGGTGTTACACTTCCCATTTCTATTCTTACTAGATTTTATTCTTATACTTCCTTTTTGATTATACTATTCTATTTCTAAGTTTGTTTTCTTATCGACTTCTATATATTTTGATTTGTTGATTTCTAACTATCAAATTATCTTAAAAATATTCTATCTCCTTAAATTCCCGGAAAAATTCGCCATAACCTCCTTTGTACCGGGAGCTTCGGGAAAATCCCCAAACTGCCACACAGGCCTTTTCCAATCAAAAAGAAAAAGAAAAGCCAAGCGGCTAGCTGATACGGTGCATAAAATCTCATATATGAATTTAAATACGTACCTTTTTGTCGAGCACTCTATCTATTTCACTTCTATACTTTATTCCAAACCCGTCTCCTATATGTTTATACCTGTCCAATCTATTTTAACTATACCAATCGTTTTAACTCAATTTGTCAATTAAATCTGTTAATTAACTTCTTAGTCTATTCCACTTCTATTTATCCAAATCTATTGTCTTCTATTATTCAAATCCTATAATATAAATCCCATTTGAATTCTATATTCAAATTCTATATTATAAATTCCATATGAATTTCTATATTCAAATTCTATATTATAAATCCCATTTGAATTCTATGCCCTATCTAAAACAACGTTTATAACTTCACTTAAAATCCCACATTTATATATTTATAAACAAAGTTTATAAATTCAATTCAAATCCCATCTTTTCGTTTATAAACAAAGTTTATAAATTCAATTCAAATCCCATCTTTTTATTTATAAACAAAGTTTATAAATTCCATACTTTTTTTATATATTCAAACAAGTTAATATTTTCCCTAGTTCATTAAAAATTCAAATTCTATTTATAAAATAGAATTCCCTTTTCAAATCTCAAATACCCTTTTCGATATTTTTATAAATCAATATTCAAGCCCCAGTGATATTTTTAAACAATCAAATCAACCAATTTTCAATCATTTGATTTTTAACACATCATATATGAATATATATGAAATCAAACAAACAACAAACAGATAATATATTTTTGAGGAATCCAGTTGGATTCCTCCAACCTGTTTTCCTGCATCCACAGACGTTAGCACATAAATAATACCCATCCTGCTTCGAGGCAGGATATCGCGGTATGAAGGTCATCCACTAATCATAGCGTGGGCCGTATAGGGTAATCATCCGCTATGAAACTGCGGGCATCCGCTAATGAGACTGCGGGAATCCAACCAATCATCAACCCGATATATATATAATAGTCAACCCTAAATAACTAATATATATTTTAAAACAATCAGACAGCATTCAAACAAGCACAGACAATTATTTTTAACTATATAAAAATAATTTCTAAATAAAAGGTGAGATTTACTCACCAGGGTTTTATTTGCTGAATATCCAAATAAAAATTCCAGCTTGTGTAAATCCGTAGTTATGAATCAACTCAAATTGTCTGGAATACATTTTATTTTGTACCTATGATAATTTGATTTTATTTAACGATCAATCGATTATTCATTTACTAAAATAAATAAATCATTCATCCTATGTATTTTGAATTTCTAAAAGAAATATACCTTATTACTCCGATCAATGCTATTATTCGAATTAGTAGTCTTCGTCAATATGATTTTTCCGCACTTGCATCGCTAAATCCCAGCTAACCTTTCTTCTCCCTTCGAACCAACAGAACACATGATTGAAACTTCAACCAAAATTGTAGTGTTCTTCCCGTACACCATACTGCCTACTACCGATGTTTACATACCACAACTCTATTTAGGCATTACATCAAACATTTCTAAGGCACGCCCCTATCGAATTACTCCGTCTCCACCACACACAACTGTCGCTCCTCTAGTTCAAGCAAGATCAACATCGGTCAATTCCAGCTATCAATACACTGAACCAGTCATGAACAGCTCGACTATAACCTCCCTTCTTCCTCCAGCAGTCTTCGAATCAACCCCCGAGGCAAGATCGAACAGCACCATCGCACTGCTCCAATCCCCATCCATCAACTCGTAACTCTCCAGATAACCAGACGTCCTCAAATCGCACCCTGCAAACTCCACTCAGAGATCACAGCAACCACCTCCATCCAACATCGTACCGTTTACAAAGCTGAGCTTCCTTTTCGCGATGCCCTCCAATGCTGAATCCAAAGCCGGAGCTTTTCCAGAACCCCTTCGAACTACTCGCGAGCTTCAGGGTTGAAGTCGGATCCTATTTGAACACGCTTTCCACAAGTTAAAGGAATTTTGTGGATTTCGATTTGGTTTTTCTCTCCGTTGATTTGGAAACTGATTTAATGTTTTTTTCAATTTGCTTGAATGGTTTCTGAGAGGAGTGGATTTGATGTTTCTTTTATGGTTGAACGGGTGGAAACAAAAAGACCACGAGTTGATTTATTTTGAGGTTAAAAAGAGGACACCGTTTGTTTAGTTTGTGGGGATAAAAGGAGCCATGTTTTGATTAGTTTGTGGTGATCCTGTACGATTTTATTTTGAATGATCCCTTTTAAAATCTCGTGTGTTGTCGAACTCCAATGTAAACACAACAACAGGCGTTTCTAAGGTTATACCACTGCTCTGAACACACTGAGATATGTTTCAAAGTCCTGTTTGATCATATGAAGAAGATATTAATTTAAATCAATATAAATTAAATTCAAAACAATATATTTCCTTGATAATAAATTAATATTATCGCTTATATACTCAAACAGAACTGATACTAATCATCTGAATCATTTCGATTCAGTTTTTAACTTTGGTTCCAATTATCTTCGTTTTACGATAATTTAATATATTCAATATTAAATCAAAATCGATAATTAAATCGTTAACTAAATATAAAAATTCCATTTATACTATCAACTAAATATTTAAATCCATATTAAATATTTTAAAATTAGTTGACCGAAATCCCGGGTCATTACAATCTTCCCTACTTAAAAAACTTTCGTACTCGAAATTGCTAAGGTAGAAAAAGTGCTGCAAACCCATTTACTTTTCAAAACTTATTTATGTTGATACTCAACATTTCAAACTTGCTTACGTAACTCTCTTTCGAATAAATCCCTATTCGATAACTCCTCCCTTCGAATAACTCTATTCGATAATCTCTCTTTCGAATAACTAGATTCGAAAACCTTTCTTCGAATAAACTATATTCGATTTACTCTATTTAATTTACTCTTATCAATTTACTCTTATCGATTTATTCTATTGGATTTAACTCTTATCGATTAACCCTCTTTGATTAGCTCTTTTCACTCAACTCCTTCCGAATAAGCTATATTCGGTAACTCCTTTAACTCTATTCGAATAAACTATATTTGATTAACTCCTTTAATTCTATTCGAATAACTAATATTTGATTTAACTCCATTCGCTGGACTCTAGATCGCAGCGATCACAATGGTTACGCCTGATTCCCTCAGGAAACATCCGACCACCCTAGGCTATCTGCAGCCCTGCGAATTACGCTAACAGTCGTATGAAATGGCAACTTATCCTGAGTAACTATGTTTGACTAACTCTATCTCAATAACTGTATTCGATCAACTTTAATTGAATAACTAACATTCAATTAAATCCTAATTCGATTAACTATGTTCAATTAACTCTATCTGGTTAACTCTAACTTGAATTACAAATATTCGATAAATTCTAATTGAATGACTAACTGATTAACTCTAACTGGTTAATTCTTACTCAAATCGATTTATTCTAACTCTAATCGACTTCTCCTATTCGAATAACTCCTATTGGAAAATGTTTATTCATTTTTAAAGATTTACTTTTAGTAACGGTTCTTCACTTTATAAATGTTCTCTTTAATAACGTTACTTCACTTATACAAGTGTAGTGTACCCCTTCTATTTAAAACTATCGGTGTTAAAACCAATATCTTTTCTCAATATAAGTTCAGACTTATATATTCCATTTATCGAATGATAAATATTTAATTTAATTTATAAACTGTTATTTATAAATAAATCTTTTCTATTTATCTGTTAAAACAGATTTCCATTTTCTATTCATCTTCTAAATATTCCTTTGATTAAATTCTATTTATTTAACAAATCAATATCTCATCTATAGCATTCTATTTATTTCTATAAATAAATATTTCCATTTAATCTATTTGTAAATGTTTTACAAATATTTCCTTTTAAATTCTATTTGTAAATGTTTTTACAAATATTTCTCCTTCTATTTGTTTGCACATAACTTCCTTTATATTTGTGTTACAAATATAATTCCTTTATATTTGTTTTACAAATATATTTTCTTTTTTTTTATATTTGTTTTACAAATATATTTTCTTTTTACTCTTTTGGTTTTTTTCTTTATTCACACCCAATTCATATTTCATTCACATTGATTTTACTCAATTTATTCATTTCGATCAATTTAACTTACTTAAGTTAAATTTAATTTCAATCATTCAAATTCCCATTAACTAGTTGCTAATTAACCGTTTTTCCTATTTCACCCTTTTAATTTGAATATACTTGTTCAAATATATGTCAACTTAATTATAAACTAATCTAATTATATTTTCAGCTCGAGTTATATATTCGATTTCGAATATAAATTCTCAATCTCTTTCACTTATCCAAAAAACCAATTTCGATTCAAATTTCCTTTAACTAATTATTTTCCAATTTAGTTAATTCTATTTAACCATTTAAAATATGATTTTTGTCTTAAAAATCATTTCACTTACTTCACTGGAGTTCGTATTTATTTTATATCTGCAGTCCGGATTTTTCTAATGCCAATTCGGATTTTATTACCTAAAAATCCTTTTATTTATTTACATAAACCGTTATGGTTTTATAATGGTTCCGGCGCTGCTTTTCTAAAAATTTGATTTTGACATAACTCAAAATCTATACGATGAAATCCAGAATTTTCTCTTTCATTAGAAAACTATTGTTCAACCGGTCCCGACGATTCTTGTTTCAAAGAATTCCGACTTCAATTGAGTTCCGTATACTAAATTGAAGTTCAAATCGCCAATTTATGAACAGCCGCGCTACGGCGAGCTCGTTTTAATTATATTTATAAATATAAACATTCTAACTTTGTTTATAATAAATTCAACTCCATTCTGATATATTTTTAATATATATCCAATCCATTTCACATAATATTCCCGATCTATTTCACTTCTAATATTCAAATCCTATATATTTACAATATTCAAATTCCATTTGAATTTCTTTATTCAGACTCTATATTATTTCCTTCTATTCAATTTCTATTTGAATTTTCTTCTATCCAAATTCTATTTCAATTCCTTATCTTCAAATTCTATTTGAAATTTCTTATCTTTAATTTCTATTTGAAATCCTTTTGAATTTAAATTCTATTTTAACTCCTTTGAATTCAAATTCTATTTAATTTCACTTTGAATTCAAATTCTATTTAAAATCCTTTTGTTTAAAATTCTATTTCAAACTTTATATTTTCTTTGAATTCTAATATTCAACCTCCACTTTATATTCTCTTTGAAATTCTATTTAACCAAATTCCATTTGAATTCTTTTTTCAAACTCATTTGAATTCCTTTGAATTCAAATTCTATTTCACTTCTATTTGAATTATATATATATATTCAAATTCCTTTATTTTACTTCTATTTGAATTCTATACTCCAATTACCATTTCACTTCTATTTGAAATCCTATATTGCAATTCCCGTTTCAAAATTCCTTTTAAGTAATATAAATATATACATATATTTATATCTATCTCAAATTCAAAACATTTGAATTTTCAAACAACTTGTTTCTTTCAAACAAATTTCCATCAAAACTTTTCTAAGGCAGCAATTCATCACTTAGAAACTCGAAAATGAACACTGATGATGTTGTGACCATCATCAGAATTATTTCCCAGCTACTGAATGAGTCCAGTGCTATATTTCTTTCAAAATCCATTTAGAAAAATATTTTCCAAACTCCCAGGATTTTAAATTCTGAATTCTGGTTGGAATTCAATTTCAATTTATCACATTTGTATATTTGATTTCATATACAAATTCTATTGGTTATATATCTATTTCTGTTTTATAATCTAATTTGATTATAATCCTAACAATCAACTCAACTATTTAAAACAATATCGCGTCCAATCTTCTGTTCAAGTGTTTATAAACTCCTATCGACATCGTGGCATCCCACAATTCGACCAAAATCCATAAGTCACTCAACAGACTAGTCAACACAATATAAAACAGTTTTTATATCAAATAACAAATACGCTCTCTCGTGTATATATATACACACACACACACACACACTCAACTCATTCTAGGATACTACTGATCCTATCTCTAATGAACACATTCCACAAAGCCTAGGTAATCGCTCAACCTAAGCTCTGATACCAACTGTAATGACCCAAATTTCCATAACATCGGAGTTGACTATATACATCATACGTCCAACCCAAATATCACGAAAATACGAAACATTTTTTTAGAAGAAAGAGGTAGAAGAAGAATAGAAATAAAAACAAAGAATCTCACATCGCAGCGGAACAAAATATAATATATCATAACTTTTGAAATACAAAATCTTAACTGTATAACATACACTTATCAGAGTACAACACTTACAACACAGCGGAACAAAACTCTATATAACTAACGCTGAAGCCTCCTGCTCCAATCTCCTTTAGATAGATCTGTAAAATCCTGAAGTACTTGACTGCCCGTACAAATTTAGGCACCCAAGAGTTTAGGTTGAACAAAACAAATAAACAACATGGACTGGTATGAGTAAACAGTTTAAAACAGTTTCAGAAACTAAATGATATCTCATAAGACCACGCCGTATAACACGGAACGGGTTTTTCCCTTATGAGAATCCAAACTATCTTTATATCAAAAACCTTCTGATATTATAATAATGCCTAATTACAAATAGAAATTAATCTAGTGGAACGTTTGCATCTCACGTTCCACTTATATAATATACAATCATAAACCGCAAGCACGTATTGGGTATTTGATTTCCAACTATAACAAGGTATGGAACCACCTTCCGCTGGTATATCTCTAGAGGAGAATACACCAAGTTCAACAAGACAATCTTGCAACTCAGCCACACATGACCGACCACTCATTTGGCTTGAGTGTATCGAATGTATATCACCAACGGTTGGGATCAGCAACCGTTTCCCGAATGGGACAGCATCGACAATAGATTTTTAGAAATAAATGAAACTCTAGATCAGGTGATTATACACCCTAATAGGTGTGACCTACATAGCCATGCTGCTTGCCCGATTTCTGTCATTTACCGGTTGATGAGGCTAGAAGCTAAGCTTTATCATCACACCAGATTCACTTCGAATGTCACATCGTCAGATCCATCGAAAATCACTAATTGATGTCTACAACAGTACATTACGTGTTAGCTAAAAGAAGTTTTCTTCTCCGCTTCCACTCTTGGTACGATTGAAGAAATCAATGTACGTGAGCTTTCTGGAAATACTCTGTCAGACATCCATCCATACAAGTCACCCAGGAACAGGATGAACCGAAGGCACAATTTCAATTAATAGAAAAAGTCCTTGCACTCTACTCCGTCTTCGATTATCTTTACACAATCTGATTCGCAGGCTACTGCCAATACGGAGTGGTTCTTCGGATAATAATCCAACAGGTCTCTACATATTGACAACGATGGTCAAAACTTCGATAGTCTGTGATTTAACTATCGAATAAAACAAGTGTTTCGATAGTCGATGATTTAACTATCGAATAAAACAAGTGTTCACCCAAACATCCAATAATCAGTGAGCCTTTAATTAATATTCCATTAATTAAATCACTTCTCTATTTCTTTATCAATATTTGTTAACCAAATATTTTCAATAACCATATTGCCCTTATCTATTATTTGGAAAACATTTCCGAATATCGCCTTCCTTTATTTTCTAAGCTTAGAAAATATCTTCTATTTCCAAGCTTACATTTATTTGGGTTAAAACGGATGTTGTGTAAAACATCGGTACGACAACCTAAATACTATATTCAATTAACTCTCATTCAACATTGATCATTGAGCCTGAAATCTTACTGTTTATTTGTTAATAATGAAATCAATCAAGTTGGGGTATAACTACCTCTCAGACCTTGACTGAGTAACATTTATAACGTCAAAACAGATAAGACTACTTACTCGAACAATCAATACCATACAACTACTGATTTACTTTTAAACACGTATACACTTCCCTTTTCTATTCTTACTAGATTTTATTCTTATACTTCCTTTTTGATTATACTATTCTATTTCTAAGTTCGTTTTCTTATCGACTTCTATATATTTTGATATGTTGATTTCTAACTATCAAATTATCTTAAAA
Organism: Allium sativum; assembly: GCA_030737875.1. NCBI lineage: Eukaryota > Viridiplantae > Streptophyta > Magnoliopsida > Asparagales > Amaryllidaceae > Allium > Allium sativum. The sequence continues at coordinate 1,054,844,456 of CM060922.1, forward strand.
ATATTCTATCTCCTTAAATTCCCGGAAAAATTCGCCATAACCTCCTTTGTACCGGGAGCTTCGGGAAAATCCCCAAACTGCCACACAGGCCTTTTCCAATTAAAAAGAAAAAGAAAAGCCAAGCGGCTAGCCGATACGACGCATAAAATCTCATATTTGAATTTAAATACGTACCTTTTTGTCGAGCACTCTATCTATTTCACTTCTATACTTTATTCCAAACCTGTCTCCTGTATTTTTATACCTGTCCAATCTATTTTAACTATACCAATCGTTTTAACTCAATTTGTTAATTAAATCTGTTAATTAACTTCTTAGTCTATTCGACTTCTATTTATCCAAATCTATTGTCTTCTATTATTCAAATCCTATAATATAAATCCCATTTGAATTCTATATTCAAATTATATATTATAAATCCCATTTGAATTTCTATATTCAAATTCTATATTATAAATCCCATTTGAATTCTATGCCTTATTTAAAACAACGTTTATAACTTCACTTAAAATGACACATTTATATATTTATAAACAAAGTTTATAAATTCAATTCAAATCCCATCTTTTCCTTTATAAAAAAAGTTTATAAATTCAATTCAAATCCCATCTTTTTATTTATAAACAAAGTTTATAAATTCCATACTTGTTTTATATATTAAAATAAGTTAATATTTTCCGTAGTTCATTAAAAATTCAAATTCTATTTATAAAATAGAATTCCCTTTTCAAATCTCAAATACCCTTTTTGATATTTTTATAAATCAATATTCAAGCCCCAGTGATATTTTTAAACAATCAAATCAACCAATTTTCAATCATTTGATTTTTAACACATCATATATGAATATATATGAAATCAAACAAACAACAAACAGATAATATATTTTTGAGGAATCCAGTTGGATTCCTTCAACCTGTTTTCCTGCATCCACAGACGTTAGCACATAAATAATACCCATCCTGCTTCGAGGCAGGATATCGCGGTATGAAGGTCATCCACTAATCATAGCGTGAGGCGTATAGGGTAATCATCCGCTATGAAACTGCGGGCATCCGCTAATGAGACTGCGGGAATCCAACCAATCATCAACCCAATATATATATAATAGTCAACCCTATATAACTAATATATATTTTAAAACAATCAGACAGCATTCAAACAAGCACAAACAATTATTTTTAACTATATAAAAATAATTTCTAAATAAAAGGTGAGATTTACTCACCAGGGTTTTATTTGCTGAATATCCAAATAAAAATTCCAGCTTATGTAAATCCGTAGTTATGAATCAACTCAAATTGTCTGGAATACATTTTATTTTGTACCTATGATAATTTGATTTTATTTAACGATCAATCGATTATTCATTTACTAAAATAAATAAATCATTCATCCTATGTATTTTGAATTTCTAAAAGAAATATACCTTATTACTCTGATCAATGCTACTATTCGAATTAGTAGTCTTCGTCAATATGATTTTGCCGCACTTGCATTGCTAAATCCCAGCTAACCTTTCTTCTCCCTTCGAACCAACAGAACACATGATTGAAACTTCAAACAAAATTGTAGTGTTCTTCCCGTACACCATACTGCCTACTACCGATGTTTACATACCACAACTCTATTTAGGCATTACATCAAACACTTCTAAGGCACGCCCCTATCGAATTACTCCGTCTCCACCACACACAACTGTCGCTCCTCTAGTTCAAGCAAGATCAGCATCGGTCAATTCCAGCTATCAATACGCTGAACCAGTCATGAACAGCTCGACTATAACCTCCCTTCTTCCTCCAGCAGTCTTCGAATCAACCCCCGAGGCAAGATCGAACAGCACCATCGCACTGCTCCAATCCCCATCCATCAACTCGTAACTCTCCAGATAACCAGACGTCCTCAAATCGTACCCTGCAAACTCCACTCGGAGATCACAACAACCACCTCCATCCAACATCGTACCGTTTACAAAGCTGAGCTTCCTTTTCGCGATGCCCTCCAACGCTGAATCCAAAGCCCGAGCTTTACCAGAACTCCTTCGAACTACTCGCGAGCTTCAGGGTTGAAGTCGGATCCTATTTGAACACGCCTTTCGCAAGTTAAAGGAATTTTGTGGATTTTGATTTGGTTTTTCTCCCGGTTGATTTGGAAACTGATTTAATGTTTTTTTCGATTTGCTTGAATGGTTTCTGAGAGGAGCGGCTTTGATGTTTCTTTTATGGTTGAACGGGTGGAAACAAAAAGACCACGAGTTGTTTTATTTTGAGGTTAAAAAGAGGACACCGTTTGTTTAGTTTGTGGGGATAAAAGGCGCCATGTTTTGATTAGTTTGTGGTGATCCGGTACCATTTTATTTTGATTGATCCCTTTTAAAATCTCGTGTGTTGTCGAACTCCAATGTAAACACAACAACAGGCGTTTCTAAGGTTATACCACTGCTCTGAACACACTGAGATATGTTTCAAAGTCCTGTTCTATCATATGAAGAAGATATTAATTTAAGTCAATATAAATTAAATTCAAAACAATATATTTCCTTGATAATAAATTAATATTATTACTTATATACTCAAACAGAACTGATACTAATCATCTGAATCATTTCGATTCAGTTTTTAACTTTGGTTCCAATTATCTTCGTTTTACGATAATTTAATATATTCAATATTAAATCGAAATCGATAATTAAATCGTTAACTAAATATAAAAATTCCATTTATACTATCAACTAAATATTTAAATCCATATTAAATATTTTAAAATTAGTTGACCGAAATCCCGGGTCATTACAAATTGTCATCATGACAAGGTGATAATTTAGATCACATAAAATAGATCTAACATGATAACACAAGGTGATAATTTAGATCACATAAAACAGAACTAACATGATAACATAAGGTTACAATTTAGATCACATAATATAGAACTAACATGATAACACAAGATGACAATTTAGATCACATAGAATAGATCTAACATGACAACATAAGGTGACAATTCAAATCACATATGTGACGACCCCAAACCCCGTACTGACGGTGGCAAGGGTAATCTTTGGAATATAACACAGAAACAGATAATAGCAGAACAGAATTAAATAAATACACCAAATAATGAACAAATAATACACTGGGTAAACATAATCATCAAAGTTACACAGTATACAGGATCATACTTAGTACAAATACATTTCAGCTATACATAAATGTCTACAGCGGAAATAAACATAATATGTACAATAGGAGCTGAACAGCATAAAAAGAGATAAATGATAGAGTCCATCTTCAGCTCCAGCAATCCAGAAAGAACCTACTAAAACCTGAAGACAAGGCTACCCATGTAGAAAAAGGGGCACCCGAGTTTGAAAGTGCAACAAACTACGAGTCAGTCATGGGACTGGTATGAGAAATCTACTTAACACATTTAATATGGATAATCACAGGACCACGCCACTTTCGTGGAACGGGTTTACTCCATCGGATTGCCAGTGCTTTAAAACAAACAATTCTTTTAAACATCGCAATGCTTCTTATAAAAATGAAGCCATTATAAGACTCAGTTCCCATCACACAATGCAACGCAAACCGGAGGATAGAGTTTTTACCTTATAATGGCCAAAATATGCTTGATACAAATAAAACAAAAGAATTTGATATTATTACTATTGTTTATACGTTTCAAAAACAATTTCAAATCATAAGTATCAATCATAGACGGCATTAATGCCCCATACCACTATGTCGCCATAGATAGGTATACAATCAAAACCGCACAATCACGTATTTGGAAATTGGATTTCCTTCATGAACCAAGGCAAAAGATAGTCCTTACCGAATTCGAGACTCTCTAGCCCGAGCCTCAGGACCCAGACTCAGGTGTGCCCTTGGAGCGACAAGGCCGGTCCACCGATGTGGATTAAAATTCCTGAACACTACGTTTCCCCTCCCTTTGGGGCGTAAATGAGCCAACGAATGACTCCATCGGTCCCGGATTGACCGATGTAACCGAGGCGCCTCGCAACAGTAACAACCACATAGGTGAAAATAATATAAATGTCAGCCAGTTTAAGCACCGACACCACCTCTAACTAGAAAGAAACGCATGTCCTCCCTGAGGTCCTTTCTCCCGTTTCTGGTTCATACCGGGGTGTGAGGCTCGCGAATTCACGTTATACACAAAGCTACGCCACACAGGCGGTGCTTTGATCATCACCACAAGACTTTGCTTTTCAACAGAAGCCTTGATCATTTGCCACTTAGGCATGCCACACTAGCAATTCATGCCATGCGACTGATGTCCATCGATATACAACCTCTGAGCTCGTGCGTCTCAGAGAAGGGCGTTAAGAAAAAGAATAAATTCTCCGCCGCCAAACAGATGTATATTTAATAGAGATCGATCAACACAGAATAAAATCCAATATCAGACACACAGTCCATTTACTAGTTCGTTCCGGGTCTGAACGAAACCGGAGGCACTATATACCTCGCAAACCCATCGATCTCCACGTACGTCTGTACGATCACCACTCATTATCCATATTTCAGGATGCCTCCCAATCAGGACATCAGTTACCATCCAAACGAGGTGAAGATCTCCGATCTTCGACCACCGTCTTCATCTTCGATTTCTTATCGTCGATTCAGTTATTCAGAATGGGATAAACCCGGTCTTTTTGAGCAACTTGCATATATAATAAACAAGTGCAACACAAACACACGTACGCATCATTTCAATTCATTAGTCGCTAACCGTAAATCAGTAAGAGAACAGTTTCCCAAATATTAACCCCGAAGGCCGAAACCAACATCAGATCAAAACCCCGGAAACCATTCGACTTAGCCAACCTTCAGTTAGTTTCTAAATTTCACATCCATATCGTTTATAATATTTTATAACGACTTATCGCTATTTTTATTTATTTTAAAATAGCCAATTTATTCAAACGAAGCTTCGGGCCATAACGCGGCCATGGCGCTGTTTTTCTTCAGATTTGATTTACGCATATCTGAAAATCTAACCATTGGATCTTCACAAAATTTAAATCATTAGAAAGATCTTTTCAAAACGAATCCAACGGTTTCAGTTTCGGGAAAATCCGACGGTTGGATCTCCCGGTATAATCGTTTGAAGTTTCTATTTCAAAATACGAACTGCAGCGTCGTTATTCGATTTAATTTAATTATATTTATATATTTATATAAATATAACCAATTCTGGCGTTGTTTTTCTTCAGATTTGAATTAAAAATTCCAGACAATCCAACCGTTGGATCTTTACAAGATTGGTGTCGTTGGAAAGATATTTCCAAAGCGGACCCAACGGTTTCGGTTTCGGGAAAATCCGACGGTCGGATCTCCCGCACTAATCGTTTGAAATCGCGGTTTCAAAACACGAACAGCAGCTTCGTTATTCGAGATATTTCAATTCCATTTATATATATATATATATCGATTCTTCGATTTCAAAATTATATTCTTTTTATACATTTGATAAAAATGATATTTTTATCCAACCGACATTTATTCCAACACTTCACTATTTTCAACAATCCATGTGTATAATAATAATGTGATTTTTAATGTAAAACTATTTATTTCAAAACACGACTATTTTATATAGTTCATATAGATGATAAAAATAATATGATTTTTATTATAAAACAATTTCTTTCAAAACACGACTATTTCATATAGTTCATATAGATGATAAAAATATGATTTTTATAATAAAACAATTTCTTTCGAACCCGAATACCATTCAACACATGAATTTCTATTCAACGAATGAATTTCTATTCAACACATGAATGTTATTCAAAATTCGTATATATACAATAAAAAGGTGATTTTTATATTATTAAAATAGTTTATTTAAAACACGAATACCATTCAACACATGAATTTCTATTCAACGAATGAATTTCGATTCAACACATGAATGTTTTCTATAGTTTGTATATATAAAGTAAAAATGTGATTTTTATTATTAAAACAATTTATTTAAAACACGAATACCATTCAACACATGAATTTCTATTCAACGAATGAATTTCGATTCAACACATGAATGTTTTCTATAGTTTGTATATATATAGTAAAAATGTGATTTTTATTGTTAAAACAATTTATTAAAAACACGAATACCATTCAACACATGAATTTCTATTCAACGAAGGAATTTCGATTCAACACATGAAGGTTATTCAATATATGAAAATAATTCTAACACATGGATATTATTCAAAATTTCAGCAGCATAACGGCAGGGTAGTTAAAACCGGGGTCGTCCCTAGTACGGCTCCTCGCTTTACCTCAAAGCCTCGCAGCTTTTGACAATGGGGATTCATGCATCTATTTCGCACGCAGGCGGCATGTATATTTTTTCATTTCCACAAACTAATCCTATGTGGTTTCAACCAAATAATTCTCAACCACAAACGGGTATTTTTCAACCACAATCAATCAATTTCAACCACAAACAATTCTAATCAACCATTCGTAATCAATCAATTTTCACACCAATCACAACCAATAAATATCGTCCATGGTTTGTGGACGAGGGGCGTATATATATATATATATATATATATATATACACATATACATATATTTATATATAAGCCTTTCACTTCTATTTCAACACATATATAATTTTTTCAACGCATATTTAGCTTATATATCGAACGTACAACTTATACAACGCTTATACAAGAGGTGTACAATGCTTATATAACTCATACATCGACTGTACAATTTATACATCGTCGTTTTCCATATCGTTTATAAATTAGAAATCTCACATTGGGTTCCACTCCACCAAAAATAGCAGAAGGCTCAGAAAAATATGCGGTCTCTTCTAGAATGTAGAAGACGTCCACACGAGTCCATTATCTCTTGTTTCACTGAATTTCGTCAAGAAACGAAATAGATATGATTTTTACAGTGAAAACAAAAACCGTAGCGCTTTAAAATGCTATAATATAGTTTAATTAAAAACAGCCGTTACCGTCAGCAAACTGTTTAAAACTGGGTTTGCATTTATCTTGAAATCCGCCCTACTTCAGGACGATCGGCCAGCGCCATGACGAAGAGCTTCGAGGCGCGCACGTGCGCAGGGGGGTTGGGTCACGTGCGGTGGCTCCAGCTATGTGCGGTGGCGCTTGAAAGGCTCCGGCTTCAGGGCGTCAGATCTCCTCCTACAGGCAACGATAGGTGGCGCTCCGGCTATGGATGTGGAGAGGAGGCCGAGCTCTACAAAAACTTGAACTGGGGCATGGTGTAATATTGCGCGTGGAAGGAGAAATTGGGGAGGGAAGCTTCGATGTCTTTTATTCCTTCGCTGGGTAGCAGGGAGAGAGAATATCGGGGGGGGGGGGGGGGGGGTCTGATGTGGACGAATCAATTTTTTTATTTATAACTTTTAAAATTCCAAAAATACCCTCTTTCACACACGAACCCCAATCCAAACCCAACGACTGTCGTCCCTAGCGTTTTACCCCCATTCCGAACACAATGGGATATGTTTTGTAGGCCTATGTGACTGTTTCAGTCAGTTTTCCTTCAATTTAAAATATATAATATTCAATATTCGATTTGAACGTACATTTCAATTTTCCAGGGCCACAAACTGATTCGAAAAATTCCAGAAAAATAAATCTAGTTATGTTTTGACGATACGGTCCCAACAAAACTTGTTTCGTCGAATTCTGAGATCGTTTGAAAAATGGCCCATTTCTGGTCGATCCAATTTAACTGTAATTGACCAAAACACGTTTTCCTTTGCCACGCTCACATATTAACTTCAAAAATTATGAAATTTGAAACCTAGAAATAATTTGACATCCCGGATCCAACAAAAGTGGTTTCGTCGAATTCCGAGGTCGTTTGCAAAATGGCCATTTTCGCGGGCTATATAAACTCTATAGCGACCTTTCTGAAAATTCATTTGGCCATAACTTTTGCTTCCCTCTATGAAACTTTGATTTTTCAGATTCGTTAGAAAGATATTCACTAACAGATTTAAATATTTTTGGTTTCACTCAAATCCGTTTTGTTTTGCACCCGTTGCAGTCAGTCAAAGTTTGAATTCAAATTTTGAAACTACCGCGCCATTTCAGGCCTTGTTTATATTTCAAAGTAATTATATTTATTTTCAATGTCGATTCAAACTCATTTTTCATCGATATTATTTAAAATATTTATTTTAAATATTTAAAACCCACTAAAATAGCCAATTTACAAATTTTAAATTGGTTCAGATTTTCCGGGTCGTTACAATCTCCCCTACTTAAAACTCTTCGTCCCCAAAAAGGAACAAAGTCGAACGTGGTTTGATTAATCAACTCTACGTTCAATCTGGCTTCCATTCTCCAACTTTTCAGTTTTTGAGAATTTTCAAATTCTTCAAAAATTGGGCTAACACTCGGAATTTTCGAAAAATTTCGCCATAACCTCCTTTGTACGGGGAGGGGTTTGGAAATTTATTGGGCCGTATTAGGTACCCAATAAATCCTATAAAGCATACACATATTTATAGTGATATATTCTGGTGTTTATAGGGGAGCGTGTATAGATAATAACTCCAGAGAATAAATTTTCGTCACCCTGTCAAAGCCTGAGGGAGTGTGTATTTTTAATTGCTCCAGAGAATAAATTCTGGTCACCTCGTCCCGTGTGGGAAATAAATAATCCATGTGCCGTATCTAATAACTAGAGAGACGTAATTATTGTCAACTCCAGACCCGTGTGGGGTTTTTATTAATTGGGCAATTTATCGTTACAATTTTATATGGTCCATATCAGTCATCAGTGCAACCTATAAAATATAGTCATCACCATACAAGCCTCTCGCTCGTATGGTAAATCTTCCACCTCGTCACACAAGCTCCAAATGCTTATGTGGTATATGATGAAGTATGCCTATCTTCAGGAAGTATGCCATGTAGTGTAGTTCAAAATTAATTGTTACTATCCTATGGCGATATTTATTATTACACACAGAACAACCAGCACTCCGCATCCAATGGCATTCACAGGAGTTGATATAATAATATTTCGCATCCAACTCATTAAGGTTTACCTATTTGTTGGGCACGCAAATAAAATCTTTACTCAACAGCTATCCATTTACCTGTTCAAACATATATGATTCACATGTATATATATCTATCTATTTTTAAATCAGTTCAATATGTGAGTTAATCGAATAAATCCTACCATTCATTCTCTTATTAATTAAATTAACTATCGTTGCAATAATTTAATTAATCCAATTTACTATCACACAATGCAAACAACAAACAATTTGTTTTTAGCTTCTCAAAAATGTCCTAATCAATTCATATACTCTTTTAAAATCATTCAGACTATAGAATTAAAAGTTTACATCCATGAAAGGAAAATAACAACAAAGTAGAGAACTAAATGGTAATGCAAAGTATGGTAAATGTACCTTGCATTGGAGTCAATCAGAGATATCTACTCGACACTTAGGATAGGCTTTCTGAGTGCTCTCCTCAGTTTCCCAAGTACAATCTCGCGGATCTCCACTCCATTGCACTTCGTCTAAGTGAACCTTCTTGTTCCTTGGCTCTTTGGTTTCTTTGCCGATAATCTTTAGCGGCTCTCTTCTCACAGCCAATTCCGGAGTAATTTCAATATCCTGTTGCGCTGCTTCTTCCATGATCAAGTCTGGATCATGAACGTGTTTTCGAAGTTGAGATATGTGAAATACATCATGCACCCCAAGCAACCAATCTGGCAATTTAACCCTATAAGCTAGAGTTCCAATCCGTTCAAGAATAGGAAACGGACCAATGAATTTGGGCGCCAATTTCCTTGTTTTACCGAACCGGATAACTCCTCTCATCGGCGATACTTTCAAATATACATAGTCGCCAACAACAAACGATATATCTCTTCTTCTCTTATCGGCATAGCTTTTCTGGCGGCTTTGAGCAGCGAGTAATCCTTTCTTAATAAAATCGACTTTGTCGGCAGCTTCTCGGATCATATCTGGCCCCAACACAAGTCTATTACCAGGTTCGACCCAACAAGCAGGGGATCGGCACGGTCTATCATACAATGCTTTGAATGGTGACATTGTCAGGCTCGCCTGGTAGCTGTTATTATACGAGAACTCTGCCAAATGTAAATGGTCTTCCCATGATCCGCCGAAATCGAGAACACAAGCCCGCAATAGATCTTCTAGTATACGATTCACCCTCTCAGTTTGACCATCTGTCTGAGGATGATAAGCGGTGCTCAAGTTTTGCTTCGTTCCCAGTTCTACTTTAAATGCCTCCCAGAATTTTCTAGTAAATATTGGATCTCTATCATTAACTATACTAATCGGCGCTCCATGTATTCTTACAATTTCCTTAAAGTATATCTGCGCCAGACTCTGAGCGGTTCTGTTTGATCTGATAGGTATGAAATGGGCGGTCTTCGTGAAGCGATCTATGATCACCCAAATACTGTCATTTCCTTTCCTAGTTTTGGGCAAACCATCTATGAAGTCCATGGAAATATGTTCCCACTTCCGGCCTGGAACGTCCAGCGGTTGCAACAATCCAGCAAGTTTCTGTTGGTCGCTTTTGACTAGCTGGCAAGTAGGGCATCGGCTAACATATATTGAAACGTCTCTTTTCATAGCCTTCCACCAGAATGTTCGCTTGAGATCGTTATACATTTTGGCCACACCGGGATGGATACTCAGCTTGGATTTGTGACACTCGTCTAACACTTCCCTTTTTAACTCGGGGATGTCGGGAACACAAATCCTTCCTTTGAATCTCAGAGTCCCATCGTTATCTATTTGAAAACACGAGGGTTCGCCTTTCTGGATCCTTTTGATCATATCCTTTATAAAAATTATCATCCTTCTGAAGAATAGATATCTTGTCAATCAAGGAAGTCGTAATGATAAAACTGGCGATCATTACATTCTTTCGACTCAGCGCATCGGCCACGACATTGGCTTTCCCTGGAGTGTATAGAATCTCAAAATCATATGCTGCAAGGAACTCTAGCCAACGTTGCTGCCTCAGATTCAGGTCTTTCTGGGTGAACAGATACTTTAGTGACTGGTGGTCTGTAAACAGTACGAATTTCTCGCCCAGAAGATAGTGTCTCCAGATTTTCAAAGAGAATACGATAGCCAACAACTCAAGATCATGAGTAACGTAGTTCTTTTCATGTGGCTTCAGCTGACGGCTAGCATAAGCAACAACTTGACCTATTTGCATTAATACTGCGCCCAGGCCTTCTCTAGAGGCATCTGTCCAGAATTTTAAATCCTGATTGCCGTCTATAATGGTTAACACTGGGGCAGTCGTTAATCTTCACTTTAGCTCTTTAAAAGCCTCCTCACACTCTGGAGTCCACTTGAATTTTGAGTGCTTTTTTTTAAGCTTCGTTAAGTGACCAGATATCTTCGAAAAGTTTTTAACGAACTTCCGGTAATAACTAACCAATCCAAGAAAACTGCGAACCTTTGTAGGAGTACTAGGCTGTTTACAATTTTGAATAGCCGTGATTTTACTTGGATCCACAACAATTCCTTCTTTTGATACGACGTGGCCAAGAAATTTCATTACATCTTGCCAGAATATACATTTGGACAGTTTAGCTTTTAATACATTCTTTCTCAGAATTTCTAGAACTTGCTCTAAATGTTTTTCATGTTCGGCCTTTGATTTAGAGAAGATTAGAATATCGTCAATAAAAACTAGAACAAACTTATTCAGTACTCCTCTGAACACTCGATTCATCAAATAGACAAAGTATGCTGGAGCGTTACATAAGCCAAACGACATTACTAACCACTCATAGAATAAATATGGACCTCTGAATGCTGTCATAGGAACACACTCTTCGGCAATACGAAGCTGATGGAAACCTGTAGCTAGGTCCATCCTTGAAAATACTTGTGCTCCATTTAGACGATCTAATAAATCATCGATTCGCAGCAATGGATATTTATTCTTTATTGTCTGCTTGTTCAAATCACGATAATCCACACATAGTCGCAGAGTACCGTCAGACTTTGGGACAAACACCACCGTTGTTCCCCAATCAGAGAAAGTAGGCCTGATCAGACCCTTCCATACGAGCTGTCGTGTTTGATTGTCTAATTCCTCTTTCTCCTTCAAGGTCATTCTTCGAATAGCGTAAACTACTGGCCTTGCATTCGGGATTAAAGCAATTTTGAAATCAATTTCTCTCTGTGGAGGCAAGCGAACAAGTTCTTCGAACACATCCACATAATTCTTGACGACAGGAATATCTTTTATGAGGTCGCGAATATTCTCTATGACTACTGGGATATTTTCTGTTGGAGCAGGAGAAACATCTAGAGCTGACCAAAAGTCTTTTCTATTGGAATTCGGACCTTCGCATGGTATGGTTATATAATTACCTTATTGGGCCTTCGCCTTAACAACTCTCTCGGCGCATCTAACCTCTGCTTCATATTTGGTTAGCCAATCCAATCCCAGAATAAGATCGAATTCAGTAAAATTCATGACGATAGAGATGGTAGGGAATTTATAGCAGGAAAAAGAGACAGGTACCACACAAACCCAACTGAGATCGAGGGAACCCCCAACCGGATTATGGACAGTCATTGGTTCCTTGAGCTTCTTCAAATTCAAATACAGTTTCTTAACCACATTCTTTGCAATAAAGCTTCGTGATGCGCCTGTATCAAACAACACTTTAACTGGAATATTTTTGACATTAAGCGTGCCTTCCGAAACATCAGCCCTTTCCTGAGCAAACGAAGATGCAGGCCCTTCTGCCACTTCATTTACATGCACTGCTTCAGGTTTTCTGAATAGCGGGCAATTTTTCGCAATATGACCGGGCTGGTGGCACTTATGGTATCCTCTGTTCTCTTGTAACTCCTTACCGGATTTAGACCCAACCTTTATTTATTTCTTTAGAGATCTGCAACTAATCGACAAATGTCCTTGCTTATTGTATTTAGAGCATTTAGCAGTTGTTACTGGTTCTTTCCCAGATTTAGCCCTTTTTCTCTTGGCACTGGGCTTCTTACTGACCTCAGACACCGTACTGGCCTCAGGATTATCAGTTTCAGGCTCACCTTTATTACTAGAACTGACCTCTTCTTCGTCACGCAACATACCTTTCTTGTCAAGATCCTCATACTGGTAAGCCATGTATATCATTTCAGAAAAAGGAAGCTTCACATTCCTCATTACACTATTCTGATATTTCCTTTACAGGCCATGAATAAATCTCAGATTCTTCCTCTTTGGATCTTGAATCAGATGAGGAGCAAAGTGAGAAAGTTCGTTTAATTTCTTATGATATTCTGGAATGGTCATATCTTCTTGTATCAGATAAGAGAATTCATCACATAATCGCTTAGTCACTTCAGGAGGAGTAAATCTTTCTAGGAAAATCTCTTTGAATCTATCCCAGGTGATATCACCTTCTGGATTATCTTTGATGATTGTTTCCCACCAGATTAAAGCTTCTTCTTTGAGCGCCCAAGATGCTACTAATCTTTTCCGATCATCTCTCAACTGGATACGTTCAAATATTCTTTCAACAGAACTCATCCAAGCTTGAGTCTGAATTATAGATTCATTGCCCGAGAACTGTGCTCCGCCCAGATTTCGATACCTCTTTAATAGAGCCTCTAGATCGGGTTCTGCATTTCTTCTGTTTCTGACACTCATTTTCTAGTACTTCTGCAAATAGCAGATCAAGTGTCAGGTCACAGAAAAGGTATTTTAAAGCATAGAAACATATACTTCTAATATAAATGTGTCTAGTGGGGTGTATTTCATTCTTCTTTACTCATACTAGGATATTACTGATCCTATCTGTAATGAGTTACCCGTCCTAGAACACTACTGGTTCTATTACTGACGAGTTCGTTAATATGTTATATTCCAGCTCTAAGCTTAACCAAAGCTCTGATACCACGATGTGACGACCCCAAACCCCATACTGACGGTGGCAAGGGTAATCTTTGGAATATTACACAGAAACAGATAACAGCAGAACAGAATTAAATAAATACACTAGATAATGAACAAATAATACACTGGGTAAATATAATCATCAGAGTTACATAGTATACAGGATCATACTTAGTACAAATACATTTCAGCTATACATAAATGTCTACAGCGGAAATAAACATAATATGTACAATAGGAGCTGAACAGCATAAAAGGAGATAAACGATAGAATCCATCTTCAGCTCCAGCAATCCAGAAAGAGCCTGCTAAAACCTGAAGACAAGGCTGCCCGTGTAGAAAAAGGGGCACCCGAGTTTGAAAGAGCAACAAGCTACGAGCCAGTCAACTGGTACGAGAAATCTACTTAACACATTTAATATGGCTAATCACAGGACCACGCCACTTTCGTGGAACGGGTTTACTCCATCGGATTGCCAGTGCTTTAAAATAAACAATTCTTTTAAACATCGCAATGCTTCTTATAAAAATGAAGCCATTATAAGACTCAGTTCCCATCACACAATGCAACGGAAACCGGAGGATAGAGTTTTTACCTTATAATGGTCAAAATATGCTTGATACGAATAAAACAAAAGAATTCGATATAATTATTAGTGTTTATATGTTTCATAAACAATTTCAAATCATAAGTATCAATCATAGACGGCATTAATGCCCCATACCACTATGTCGCCATATATAGGTATACAATCAAAACCGCACAATCACGTATTTAGAAATTGGATTTCCTTCATGAACCAAGGCAAAAGATAGTCCTTACCGAATTCGAGACTCTCTAGCCCGAGCAGCAGGACCCAGACTCAGGTGGGCCCTTGGAGCGACAAGGCCGGTCCACCGATGTGGATTAAAATTCCTGAACACTACGTTTCCCCGCCCGTTGGGGCGTAAATGAGGCAACGAATGACTCCATCGGTCCCGGATCGACTGATATAACCGAGGCGCCTCGCAACAGCAACAACCACATAGGTGAAAATAATATAAATGTCAGCCAGTTTAAGCACCGACACCACCTCCAACTAGAAAGAAACGCATGTCCTCGCTGAGGTCCTTTCTCTCGTTTCTGGTTCATACCGGGGTGTGAGGCTCGCGAATTCACGTTATACACAAAGCTACGCCACACAGGCGGTGCTTTGATCATCACCACAAGACTTTGCTTTTCAACAGAAGCCTAGATCATTTGCCACTTAGGCATGCCACACTAGCAATTCATGTCATGCGACTGATGTCCATCGATATACAACCTCTGAGCTCGTGCGTCTCAGAGAGGGGCGTTAAGCAAAAGAATAAATTCTCTGCCGCCAAACAGATGTATATTTAATAGAGATCAATCAACACAGAATAAAATCCAATGTCAGACACACAGTCCATTTACTAGTTCGTTCCGGGTCTGAACGAAACCAGAGGCACTATATACCTCGCAAACCCATCGATCTCCATGTACGTCTGGACGATCACCACTCATTATCCATATTTCGGGATGCCTCCCAATCAGGACATCAGTTACCATCCAAACGAGGTGAAGGTCTCCGGTCTTCGACCACCGTCTTCATCTTCGATTTCTTATCGTCGATTCAGTTATTCAGAATGGGATAAACCCGGTCTTTCTGAGCAACTCGCATATATAATAAACAAGTGGAACACAAACACAAGTACGCATCATTTCAATTCATTAGTCGCTAACCGTAAATCAGTAAGAGAACGATTTCCCAAATATTAACCCCGAAGGCCGAAACCAACATCAGATCAAAACCCCGGAAACCATTCGACTTAGCCAACCTTCAGTTAGTTTCTAAATTTCACATCCATATCGTTTATAATATTTTATAATGATTTATTGCCATTTTTATTTATTTTAAAATAGCCAATTTATTCAAACGATGCTTCGTGCCATAACGTGGCCGTGGCGCTGTTTTTCTTCAGATTCGATTTACACATATCTGAAAATCTTACCATTGGATCTTCACAAAATTTACATCATTAGAAATATCTTTTCAAAACGAATCCAATGGTTCCAGCTTCGGGAAAATCCGACGGTCGGATCTCCCGGTATAATCGTTTGAAGTTTCGATTTCAAAATACGAACTACAGCGTCGTTATTCGATTTAATTTAATTATATTTATATATTCATATAAATATAATCGATTCTGGCGCTGTTTTTCTTTAGATTTGAATTAAACATTCCAGACAATCCAACCGTTGGATCTTTACAAAATTGGTGTCGTTGGAAAGATATTTCCAAAGCGGACCCAACGGTTTCGATTTCGGGAAAATCCGACGGTCGGATCTCCCGCACTAATCGTTTGAACTCACGGTTTCAAAACACGAACTGCAGCTTCGTTATTCGATATATTTCAATTCCATTTATATATATATATATCGATTCTTCGATTTCAAAATTATATTCTTTTTATACATTTGATAAAAATGATATTTTTATCCAACCGACATTTATTCCAACACTTCACTATTTTCAACAATCCATGTATATAATAAAAATGTGATTTTTAATGTAAAACTATTTATTTCAAAACACGACTATTTTGTATAGTTCATATAGATGATAAAAATAATATGATTTTTATTATAAAACAATTTCTTTCAAAACACGACTATTTCATATAGTTCATATAGATGATAAAAAAATGATTTTTATAATAAAACAATTTCTTTCGAACCCGAATACCATTCAACACATGAATTTCTATTTAACGAATGAATTTCTATTCAACACATGAATGTTATTCAAAATTCGTATATATACAATAAAAAGGTGATTTTTATATTGTTAAACAGTTTATTTAAAACATGAATACCATTCAACACATGAATTTCTATTTAACGAATGAATTTCGATTCAACACATGAATGTTTTCTATAGTTTGTATATATAGAGTAAAAATGTGATTTTTATTGTTAAAACAATTTATTTAAAACACGAATACCATTCAACACATGAATTTCTATTCAACGAATGAATTTCGATTCAACACATGAATGTTTTCCATAGTTTGTATATATAGAGTAAAAATGTGATTTTTATTGTTAAAACAATTTATTTAAAAGACAAATACCATTCAACACATGAATTTCTATTCAACGAAGGAATTTCGATTCAACACATGAAGGTTATTCAAATTATGAAAATAATTCTAACACATGAATATTATTCAAAATTACGGCAGCATAACGGCAGGGTAGTTAAAACCGGGTCCGTATTTAAAAGACAAATACCATTCAACACATGAATTTCTATTCAACGAAGGAATTTCGATTCAACACATGAAGGTTATTCAATATATGAAAATAATTCTAACACATGAATATTATTCAAAATTACGGCAGCATAACGGCAGGGTAGTTAAAACCGGGGCCGTCCCCAGTACGGCTCCTCTCTCTACCTTAAAGCCTCGCAGCTTTTGACAATGGGGATTCATGCATCTAGTTCGCACACAGGCGGCATGTATATTTTTTCATTTCCACAATATGTGGTTTCAACCAATAATTCTCAACCGCAAACGGGTATTTTTCAACCACAATCAATCAATTTCAACCACAAACAATTCTAATCAACCATTCGTAATCAATCAATTTTCACACCAATCACAACCAATAAATATCGTCCATGGTTTGTGGACGAGGGGCGTATATATATATAAGCCTTTCACTTCTATTTCAACACATATATAATTTTTACAACGCAAATTTAACTTATATATCGAACGTACAACTTATATAACGCTTATACAAGAGGTGTACAACGCTTATATAACTCATACATCGACTATACAATTTATACATCGTCGTTTTCCATATCGTTTATAAATTAGAAATCTCACATTGGGTTCCACTCTACCAGAAATAACAGAAGGCTCAGAAAAATATGCGGTCTCAACTAGAATGTAGAAGACGTCCACACGAGTCCACTGTCTCTTGTTTCACTGAATTTCTTCAAGAAACGAAAAAGATATGATTTTTACAGTGAAAACAAAAACCGTAGCGCTTTAAAATGCTATAATATAGTTTAATTAAAAACAGCCGTTACTTTCAGCAAACTGTTCAAAACTAGGTTTGCATTTATCTTGAAATCCGCGCCACTTCAGGACGATCGGCCAGCGCCATGACGAAGAGCTTCGAGGAGCGCACGTGCGCAGGGGGGTGGGGTCACATGCGGTGGCTCCAGCTGTGTGCGACGGCGCTTGAAAGGCTCTGACTTCAGGGCGTCAGATCTCCTCCTACAAGCGACGATAGGTGGCGCTCTGGCTATGGATGTGGGGAGGAGGCCGAGCTCTACAAAAACTTGAACTAGGGCATGGTGTAATATTGCGCGTGGAAGGAGAAATCGGAGAGGGAAGCTTCGAAGTCTTTTCCGCCTTCGATGGGTAGCGGGGAGAGAGAATATTGGGGGGGGGGTCTGATGTGGACGAATCAATTTTTTTATTTATTTATAACTTTTAAAATTCTAAAAATACCCTCTTTCACACAGAACCCCAATCCAAACCCAACGACTATCGTCCCTAGCGTTTTACCCCCATTCCGAACACAATGAGATATGTTTCGTAGGCCCATTCGACTGTTTCATTCAGTTTTCCTTCAATTTAAAATATATAATATTCAATATTCGATTTGAACGTACATTTCAATTTGCCAGGGCCACAAACTGATTCGAAAAATTCTAGAAAAATAAATCTAGCTACGTTTTGACGGTACGGTCCCAACAAAACTAGGCCCCGTTTGAAAAATGGCTCATTTCTGGTCGATCCAATTTAACTGCAATTGACCAAAACACGTTTTCCTTTGCCACGCTCACATATTAACTTCAAAAATTATGAAATTTGAAACCTAGCAATAATTTGACATCCCGGATCCAACAAAAGTGGTTTCGTCGAATTCCGAGGTCATTTGCAAAATGGCCATTTTCACGGGCTATATGAACTCTATAGCGACCTTTCTGAAAATTCATTTGGCCATAACTTTTGCTTCCCGCTATGAAAGTTCGATTTTTCAGATTCGTTAGAAAGATATTCACTAACAGATTTAAATATTTTTGGTTTCGCTCAAATCCGTTTTGTTTTGCACCCGGTACAGTCAATCAAAGTTTGAATTCAAAATTTGAAACTACCGCGCCATTTCAAGCCTTGTTTATATTTCAAAGTAATTATATTTATTTTCAATGTCGATTCCAACTCACTTTTCTTCGATATTATTTAAAATATTTATTTTAAATATTTAAAACCCACTAAAATAGCCAATTTAAAAATTTTAAATTGGTTCAGATTTTCTGGGTCGTTACAACATAAATAGATCTAACATGATCACATAAAATAGATCTAACATGATAACACAAGGTGACAATTTTGACCACATAAAATAGATCTAACATGACAACATAAGGAGACAATTTAGATCACATAAAATAGATCTAACATGATAACATTAGGTGACAATTTAGATCACATAAAATAGATCTAACATGACAACAGAAGGTGACAATTTTGATCACATAAAATAGATCTAACATGACAACATAAGGTGACAATTTAGATCACATAAAATAGATCTAACACATAAAATAGATCTAACATGACAACATAAGATGACAATTTAGATAACGTAAAATAGATCTAAAATGATAACACAAGGTGACAATTTAGAACACATAAAATGGATCTAACATGATAACATAAGGTGACAATTTAGATCACATAAAATAGATCTAACATGACAACATAAGGTGACAATTTAGATCACATAAAATATATCTAACATTATTGAAGATTTAGATCTACATAAAATATCCACATGATTATTAGATCTAACATAATTAATGATTTAGATAAACATGAAATAGATCTAACATAATTAAAGATTTAGATCTACATAAAATATTCACATGATAATTAGATCTAACATAATTAAAGATTTAGATCTACATAAAATAGATCTAACATAATCAAAGGTTTAGATCTACATAAAATATCCACATGATAATTAGATCTAGCATAATTAAAGATTTAGATCTACATAAAATAGATCTAACATAATTAAAGATTTAGATCTACATAAAATATCCACATGATAATTAGATCTAATATAATTAAGGATTTAGATCTACATAAAATATGCCTAACGTAATTAAAGATTTAGATCTACATAAAATAGATCTAACATAACTAAAGGTTTAGATCTACATAAAATATCCACATGATAATTAGATCTAGCGTAATTAAAGGTTTAGATCTACATAAAATGGATCTAACATAATTAAAGATTTAGATCTGCATAAAATGTCCATATGATAATTAGATCTAACAAATAAATCTATCATAACATATCATAAGATATGATAACAACATAGAATAGATTTATCATCCATAACATAAAATATGATAATAGCATAGAATAGATTTATCATGTCATAACATAAAACATGATAATAGAATAGGATAGATCTATCATGTCATAACATAAAACATGATAATAGCATAGAATAGATTTATCGTGTCATAACATAAAACATGATAATAGCATAGAATAGGTTTATCATGTCATAACATAAAACATGATAATAGCATAGAATACATTTATCATGTCATAACATTAAACATGATAATAGCATATATCCAAATCATAGTCTTTCATAATTCATTTTTATTTATTTACACCTAAAAATAACTATACTCACAAGGATTGGATCTATGAGAATAGAAGGAGAAAATTGAAACTTGAATCTTGGAATTTGATTTGCAAAACTGATAATTGAAGACATCAGATCCATCTTAGTTCGCACTCCAGCCGAGTCTGGCCGCCATTGTTTCTTTGTAAAGAAAACAATGGAATTGAGGTGATTTTATAGCCGCTAGATTTCAGAAATCAAATTTCCGCCTCAGCCCTAAAAAGTGATTGGGTAATGGGCCGCTATCAACTTGAAAAAGGCCCGAATACCCAAGAACTTCTGTCATTCATAACTTCTACATACGTTATCCGTTTTATGCAAACCAAGTATCTATCCTAACTAGAATTTCGAGTCGGACGTAATGACATAATCAGTTTCCCTTAATTCTTAATATTAAATTAATTATTCTTTAATGTATCCTCTTTAATGTTAACACAATTAGGGGTGTTACATTCCCCCGTACTTAAAGGATTTCATCCTCGAAACTCCAAGTTGGGAAGAAAGCATATCCTACCATCCATCATACATCTAATCGCCCATCAATCACTGGAATCTATTGTTCTAAAGGATTTCTAATGCTCTCATGAATATATGCAAATGTATGTGTGTATATGTCCCAACACTAATGCGAAGATTAGGCGGTCTACAGATTCAGTTGAACTCCTTAATGCAATGTATGTTAGCGCCATGAATCCAATATGTATGCAAATAAGCCTATTATAACATATAAGTTCTACATATGTGTACACTCATTTGCCTAAATGCAACATCCATATGCTAGTTCATTCATTTCCATCCATAAAAGAAAAGAAAATGCACACACATCCATATGTAGTATGAAAGTGATTGAGCCGATCTCAGTGCCTAATGTGTGTGTGTATGCGTCCATAGGCAACCACTAGCAAACATTTGCATCCATCAAGCATAACATATCTCAAACATATGTTTACAATCATGGGATTTCCTACCTAAATGTTGAAGATTTGATCGATAGGATATACTCATATAATAGAAACAAATGTGAATAAAAGCTTTGGAAAAAGAAGTTAAGGACATAGTCCCAAAAAGGAAAGGCTATGAAGCGTGATCTTTGTCTTCAGTCTCCCAAGTTGCATCCTTGCTGTCTTCTCCCTATTGCACTTTTATTAACCTAACCTCTCTTTTGCGCAGTTTCTTAACCTCTGATCCAATTATGAAAGTCGGAACTCATTCAATCATTGCTTCCTTCTCTACTTTCACTTCCTATCGCAAGTTTGGCTCCACTACCTCGAACTCTGTACATTTTATCGCCGCTTGGATGAATAGTCATCTTAGAATGATAGGCTTCCTCAAGGTCTGTCTTCAATAGGTTTCCCATCCTGATATGATTCACCTATCAAACCTATTCTCAAGTAGCTCCCCCACTTGCTTATCAAGTTCCCTCTTTTCTTTTAGGAGCCATATGGCGCACAGGTAATGCAACTGGCTTTGCATACGCCTCGGGGGTAAACCCAGAACCTCATCAATGACATCAGGATACTCACGGGCTACTGGTACCGATCGTAGATCATCGACAGATGCCTCAAGAGATTCTAGGAAACTAAGCATGACAGACCCTTGCAGGTCACAAGAAATCTCGAGGGTCCTCACATGACAAGTCAGAAGCCTAACGACCCTCCTCTCATAATCCATAATGGCACCATACATGGCTAGCCTATCCATCCCTAGAATCAAACCATAGCCCATAAACTCGACCACATATGCATCACACACAAATTCGATGCATAAGACGGATATTCTCAAACCCCGACAAATCATGGACAAATGAGTCGAACCACCAATGGGGTTTGAGACAACAATGGGATCCACTACCATACTAGGATTTAAGTGCAGAGATTCAACTATAGAACTAGATATAAATGAATGTGAAGTGCCAAAATCAAAAAGAGTTCTAATGGGGTGACTGGAAAGAGAAATCAATTCTTCCACAGAAACTTTCCTACCTCGATCTGGAGCACTGGCCACGGGAGCATTCGCTTTCCCTCCAGAGGTTCCTATCGTTTGACCTTGTCCTTGTTCCCTTGGGCACTCCCTAGAATAGTGTACAACCTTTCCACAAACTGAGAAAACATTCTCCATTTTCCTGCAGTCCTTGGCCAAGTGACCCTCTCGCCAACAACTATGGCACTTCCTCTTACCCTTAGCCTTGTCATTCTTTTCACCCTTCTTTTGTTGTTGTTGCTATTCTTTCTTGGGCTATACTTTTTTTGTTTCCTCAACCATAACTTCTTACTTTTCACCTTTATTTGAACTTTATGTATGTTCCCTTCCCGAGCCATCATTTTTCTCATCCTTGGGCTGTACTCCTTAGCCCTAACTCCCTTATTCTCCTTTTTACCATATTTTTGTAACAAGCTAACTAGTCTCTCAAAAGCTACCTCCATCGCATGGAAATCCTTACGAAGCTCGAGAAAGTTAGCAGCAGGTGAAACTACTGCGACTGCAGATGGAGGTTAGGTACTTCATTGCCCTTCGACATGTGTCGTAGTCTTAACATGCCTACGGAACCATGTCGCAATGGGGACACCTTTTGGGAAGGATTATTTCCTCAGACAAAAAGAAAAAGAAATCAAGCGGAGAATCGAGAGATATTTTCTATGGCTTTGGGGAATATGTTTTTCAAAACAGACTTTTATTTTTGAAAATGCTTTCTTTTAAAACCTTTTTGAAAATAATTTTCAAAAACTTTATCCAATCGGGTAACCTTCAGCTCTGATACCAAGTGTGATACCCCACGTCCGTTAATTTCACTCACAAAGGGAATACATTAAGTTTCGTGAAGCGTTTTTGGTAAACAGACATAGAATATTACAAGACGATATTAAATTTTGTAGCAGAATAAAAAGAACAACTTTATTAATCATAAGATACCGTGGTCCAAAACATTACTTATCTGAAACATAAAAACCCATTACAACATAAAAGCTACTGTCTTGTACTTCAAAAATATCAGAGTACATAAAAGAAGTAAAATTCTCCAAGAATAAAATATAGCCACAGCAACAAGGATAGGAGCTTGAGCCATACATGTCAGCAGCTCTTGCAAAAGTCAGTGAAATCGCGGTCAAGCCTAAGCGTTTCCTCCCTGAGAACCTGGAGGGGTGGGGGGAGAATGAAAGAAAGAAGGAGAAATAAAAAGGTTCAGACATAAAGTCTGGCAAGTATAGTTACTTTTAGCTAGTAAATAAATAAAAGTAACATGATAGGCATATTGAGTGGATAAGAGAGATCATTACATAAATGGCAAGTGTGACAAGGCAGACAGGATAGGGTAAATATACTTCTAATGATAACTCTGCGCTATTACTTGTATAACCAGAATGAGATGATCCCTTACACTACAAGTTGGTAGACTTAGGGCATACATCCAAGTGTACCCTATCCACTACCCTAATCGATCGGCTCCCTACCCTGTAGATACCCTGTGCTGGCCCCACAGAAGGAGGTATCACTTCCTAAGTTGGCAACCCTTTATTTCCCAAGATGTGCACAACCGTATCTACTGGTGTCACGGTCGTCTTATCCCCTTATGCCTGGTTCATGCACGCACATGGCCCGGTCGGTTTGCACCGCCCGCACTGTCATTTACATTCAGAACTCTTACAATCAGTCCAGTAAGCGTGCCCCTTCTCTGACCTAGTTCGGAGTATATACTTGATACCAACTCCAGGTTACTGGCTGAAACGGGTCCCACACAATATGATACAAGCTATCCCCCTTGTCTTGTATCCATCCTCTAGGTTTTCACCGACTATGTATACCTCTAGATTTCTTTAATTACATAGCCTTATTTATTTCTATAAGTTATGCTTACCCTAGAAGTGTCTTTAGTTACATAAAATCATTATTTCCACCGGTTATGTATACCAATAGGTGTCTTTAATTACTTAACCTTACTAGGTTAAGTTTGTGGGCCTATATAAATATTACCCACCCCCAGATTTACTTAACCCACCCCTTTACTTAATCAAGTTTACTTAACCCCAACTTAAGTCTAAGTTCATACAATCCCTATTGATTAGATTTGGTTAAGAAGTCCAATTCTTTATCATGTCCATTTATGGTTCATAATGGGCCAGACCTCCCACATTAGGCTTACAACATGTAGATGCTGGATATGTCGGTCGGGTCTAGGCAGACTTATTCCACGCTTGGGCCTAACCTCATGTCATAGCCCGATTCGTATTTACATACTTAGACCTCCCACATTAGGTTCAACATTAGTGGTTGTTGGATATGCCAGTCGGGTCCGTGCAGACTTCCACCACTAATGCAACTTAACCTCATGTCATAAGTACAATTACAGTTCCTAAACATTCCAGCTTTAATTAGTTAATCAATTAATTAAGCCTTTCCTTTATAGGTGGCAATACCTATTTTACCCAATACTTTGAATTACGTGTCCAAAAATGTTTGTATTCAAATTATGCCATTTTTAACCCTTTTTCCCCCGTTCCTTAACTAGCGCCTTCACAAAATTGGCAGCATGCCAGCCTAGTCATGAATGATAATAGGGAAAATAATGGGAAAGTGACTAAAATGATTATCTTGGCAAAAGCATAAACTAATATGATAATAAGGTGAACATACATACTGGCATGGACATGAAATTGTCATCATGACAAGGTGATAATTTAGATCACATAAAATAGATCTAACATAACAACTAATAATTTAGATCACATAAAACAGATATAACATGATAACATAAGGTGACAATTTAAATCACATAAAATAGATCTAACATGAAAACACAAGGTGACAATTTAGAGCATACAAAATAGATCTAACATGACAACATAAGGTGACAAATTAGATCACATAAAATAGATCTAATATGATAACATAAGGTGACAATTTAGATGACATAAAATAGATCTAACATGACAACATAAGGTGACAATTTAGATCACATAAAATAGATTTAACATGATAACATAAGGTGACAATTTAGATCACATAAAATAGATCTAACATGATAACACAAGATGACAATTTATGTAACACCCCACATCTGTTAAGGTCACTCACAAAGGGAATGCCTTAACTTCAATGGAGTATTATGGGTACTGGAACAGAAATATTACAAGACAGACATATATAAAACAGCGGAAAATAAAGTGGAAGTACTTCAAATCATTTATTAAATATAAATGTTTACAAGAAAAGCCCATCAACTTCCAATACCCAATTTCATTGTTAAAATATCTGTCTTGCTCAAAAACAAAGAAGCATAAAAACAAACAGCAGTATTCCCCAATAAAGCAAAGCAAGCCATAGCCAAGAGAAATCCAAGCCATACATGAAAGAGCCTTGGAGCTTGGTAAGATCCGAACTAAGCTGTATTCCCACCCTGTGAACCTGGGGGGGGGAACGGAAGAAAAAGAGGTGAAACAAAATGGGTCAGTCATAAAGACTGAGTAAGTCCTAGTGACATTCAGCATAAAAATGAGTAAAGATAACATGGCATGAATAAACTGAAAGTAAACATAAGCATGATGACAAGGTAGGCAAGATAAACTAAGATAACAAGATAAACTATGATAACAAGATAAACTAAGGTAACAAGATAAACTTCGGGCACGATGAAACAAGTATAACATCCCATAATTCCTATCAAGTATCCCACCGCATGGTTTCTATCAAGAGTAACATCGCAAGGTTTCTAAGCTTTACGATTAAAACAATATCTATTTGCTCTACACCACCTAACTATCATCCTCATAAGTGTCTTACATGGAATGATCTGTACTCCTACTAGTATCCCAACTAGTGTCCTGTGCAACAAGGATCCGTATCCCCTACTAGTGTCCCAACTAGTAGCCAGTGTTATATAATAATTACAACGTGATCCCAATCCCCGCAATTATGGTAGCCTTCAGGTGTACATCGATTTTGAGGATTCTACCTCGATCACCCCAATGGCCATATATATATTCGATGCACCCTTACTACCTTATCGATCGACTCCCTACTTGACCTAGTTCTCGTTTGTGTCACGCGGCCCCCAACTTGTAGATACCTGTGCTGGTCCCACCATGGGGTGTATCAAGTCCCATGGTGGCAACCCTGACACAATCAAGATGCATAGCTTTATACCAACTGATGCCCAGTGGCTAAATTTTCTGCGCCGAAGTTTAGTGCATGCCTGCACTCCGTTAGAACCTGCACTGCTGCACCAACCGCCGCTAATTTGACCTCTTATAATCAGCCCAGTAATCGTGCCCTACCCTGCCTAGCTCAGGGTTCCGTTGATACCTAATGTGGGTTACTGCTGAAATGGGTCCCCGTTACTAGGTTTCTATAATGGTTAAGTCTGTGGGCCTATACTCTCTGATATTACCCACCAACCCTGATGTGTACTTAACCCCGCTACTGATTCAAGCATGTGTATTTAATGGTTAAGTGTATGTGGGCCTATATTTACTAATATTACCCACCAACCCGATATGTACTTAACCCTTCTACTCATTATGTTACCATGGTTAAGTGTTTATCTTAGTTAACTTAACCTTTCTCGCTTATTATGTTTGATTGGTTAAGTGTGGTTTATTAACTTAACCCCGTTCGTCTATCTGGTTACATTGGTTAAGAATTTTCTTGTTAATTTAACCCAATGTGTTACTTAACCCTACTACGCATCACATTAGATTGGTTAAGTGCATGTTAACTTAACCCCATCCACTAGTCATATTATAATGGTTAAGTGTTATCAACTTATTCAAGTTAACTTAACCCACCCGCTTGTCCTGTTATGTTGGTTGAGTGTTACTACTTAACCGCAACCACTTGTCTAATTAACCCATTGTATTAGTTAAGTGTTCTCGTTAACTTAACCTCACTCTCTAGTCCAGTTTAATCATGTTATAATGGTTAAACATTTGCTTAACCTTACCCACTCTCGTAGTCAACTTATTAAATTGGTTAAGTGTCCACATTAACCTAATCATATTACTTAACCCACCCATTTATATCATATTGGTTAAGTGTTCTTGTTTACTTAACCCTACCCACTGGTCTAATTACCATGTTACGTTGGTTAAGTATTACTATTCGTATTTCTACATGTCACGCACATGTCACCCACTTAACCCCCATATCCCACCACATGTTTATCTGGTTAAGTATTTCTTAATTCATTAAGGCCGTAACCTTATAGAGACCTCTCACATTAGACTGACATTTATGGCAGCTGGATTTGTCGGGCGGGTCCGGGCAGTCTTACACCATAAAAGAGTCTAACCTCATGTCTTTACAACTGTTACGCTTTTAATTTGGGCCTAGGACCTCTCACGTTGGGCTGACATTTGTGACTACTGGATTCGCCGGGCGGTTCCGGGCAGGTTTACGTCACAAACGAGTCCAACCTTGTGTCCTAAGCATTGATTCTCACTTATAATCTTTTAACCCAATTTGAATTTATTTCCCCTATTCAAATTATCAATTAATTCCTAATTTAACGATGTCCATAATTGACTCAAATATGTCCATTGATTAATGGTATGCAAAATCATACCAATTTTACCACAATTTATCTTAGGCCATTAAAGGCAACTTATCTCAATTTATATTTATCCCTCTTTTAAGGCTATTACATACCAACTAATATATGTACTCAATTCTAGTCAGTTTACATATATACCAAGTTTCATGCTTTATTTTTCATATGTCAAAATCTAGCCAAAATTACATGTATCAAGTTTCATACCCAAATCCGATGATTCATGATGTAGTTATCCCAAGCTATAATCTTTTTTGTTTCAATACATGCCAGTTGCCCAAGTTCATAATACATGTTTATGCAAATTATAAAGTTTACAATCGCTTTCATGCTAAAATTCCCAAATCTACATATGCCTAATTAACATAAGCCCAATCTTTTGATTTAATTTACATAGATCCAATTGATGTCGAATTCCATGTAAATAATATTTATGCAAATTTTATCATAACAAGATTATACCAAACTTTACAGATCTACCCCAAACTTGCAAATTAAATGATAATATCCAATTTCATGTTGCCAATTATTAATCATACCCATATAGGCAATAATCCCATATTTCCCCCGTATACATCTCGTATGTCAATTGCGATTTTAGGCCAAGGTCCGAAGTTGACCAAGGTTCATCAAAAGAAAATAAATAGGGGGAGGTAGAAATTTGCATAATAAATAGATCAGAGAGAAAAAAAAACATCATGATAGGCATAATGATTAGAACTTGATGATAACATCATTACGAACCAAGAAAACTGCTTAATAAATCACAAATTTGTCATGAGAATAAAGGTAGACAAGTCTCAAAACTAAAGATTCAAAAAGCAACAGGAATAGATCTGAATCTATAAACATACTTAGATTCAATTCCACTTTATTCCATGCCCATATTAAAATTAAATATTTAGATATGAAAATAACTAGCACTTACAGAGAACGGCTAATGGATTAGGGAGTGAATTTGTCGTAGAAAGTTGCAGTGTCATTGATCTATCCTCTTGAATTTGTTGTAGAAGCATTGATCTTTGATTTGATTTGAGTTTGAACGCTTAAGCTTTAATTTGGAGACGGCGGCCATGGCTCAAGAGGGATTCTAGCAGCATTTTGGTGTCGTATGAATTTGTGTGAGTCAGGCTAGGTCTAGGTGTTATTTTATAGGTGTAGCAATTCATTTCAGCCATCGGATTAACCCTAAAACCCATCTGGACCATCAAAACTCATCCCGGGACTCAAAAATGGGTTCTCGGCCACCCTAGGCCGACCAGGCCGACCTGTACGGGGGGGAGTCGACACTACAGTCGACACAGGGGGGCAGGTCGACTTGGGTGTCGACACTACAGTCGACACGGGTAGTCTGCCAGAAAGTCTGCTGAAATCTTGTTTTGGCCATATCTTGGTCATACGGACTCCGATTTTCGAAAACTCGGACTCTATTTCGCATATTTTTCCAAGAGAAACGCAATGGTGATGTCCATTTTACCTAATTCTTGATTCTTGAGTTAGTTATCCTTATTTTACTATCTTTTCTGTTACATACGCCGTTATCGAACTAATTTTTCTTCTCTTCCATGTATTAATTAATTCTCCTTATGCATCACCATTATTTACCTATCATAAGCATATTTTCATATATTTTATTTCATTTTTAATTATATTAAAAAAAATACGGGGTGTTACATTCTCCCCTCCTTAAAGGATTTCGTCCCCGAAATCTTCAAGTTAAGAAGAATGTGTCCTACCATCCATCATCCATCTACTCAGTCATCAATCACAAGCATTCATTGTCCTTAAGAGATTTCTAATGCTGTATGAACATATGCAAGAAGTGTGTGTATATGTTCCTTGTCTAATGCAAATGGTCAGGCCTGATTGATCTTTCTAATGCAAAATATGTTAAGTGCCATGAATCCACATGTATGCAAATAATCCTGGTCACGTAAACACTATATGTGTGCACAAACATCCATCCATATGCAACATCCACATGATAACACATTCAATTCCATCCATAAACAAATGTAAACACTCATGCATATGCAATATGAAAGGTGATTGAGCCGATCTAGTGCCTAATGTGTAAATGCATCCACAAGCAACCACTTGCAACCACTTGCAACCATCAATCATAACATGTCTCAAACACATGTTTACACCCAATTGTTCCTACCTAAAGGTATAGTCGAATGATAGAAGCAAGTAAAAACTTTGTGCCCATTAGGCAATGTCAAAACTGGAAACCTATGCCACATATATATTGATTAGGAGAAGAACTCTCTAAGCATCGGCCCCGAAGACCGAAATCAACATCAGACCGACACCCAAAGAATTACTCAACCCAACCAATATATATGTTTCTAGGGAACTAAGCATGATGGACTTCTTTTTAGGTCATAAGAAAATCCCTTCCTAAAACCAACCCGTATCCTATAAAACCCAAAAAGTTTAGTCCACCCGACGGACATCCTCAAGCCCCAACATATATTACTAACAGACGAGTCATACTCCCTATGAGGTTCGCAATAGAAATAGGATTGAGAATAGGACCGAGAGGATATACTCAAAAGATAGCATGTGAGTATGCTCTACAGGAAAAGAGGGATCAAGGATATACTCTTAAAAAGAGATATGATGCGCGAATCTAGTCTTTAATCTTCTAAGTCGCATTTCCTCGAGCTTAACTCCATTGTGCTTTGACCGTCTTTAACTACACAATTTCATAGCTTCTTAATTCTTGTTTCCAAAATATGGGTTGGAATCCATTTCACTTTTGCCTCTCGTTCCACTTTCACTTATTCTCCTCCTAGTATACTCGGCTCAAACATAACTGCGTACTCATGGTTTCATGCAAGCTCTCCAAAATTCACTAGTGAATCTTGGATCTCGTCCACTTACTATCAGGTATTCCACGCAGAAGAACTATCTCTTGGAAATAAATGCCAACCATGTTGCCAAATGTACTTACTAAGGTGATTCTCTACAACTTATACATAAGCGAAATGACCCATCCGCCTTAGTGGCGAACATTACTTGAGCGGATTACGAATTACCAATAAATGTGTCAAGAGATTCTTGGTAACAAATCATGATAAAACCCTAAAGGTTACATGCGACTTCGAGGGTATTACCGAGGCAAGTCAAGAGTCTAACTACCTCATTTTTTCAAAACCGAGAAGGTCACCCTTACTGGATAACCATTCCATTGCCAGAATCAACCCATTGCCCAAAACATATACATTACTTCTAGACTCAACACTTAGCATAGACATTCTCAAATTCAAACAAGTCATGAATAAATGAGCCGATTTCCCCAACAGGACTTGAGACAAAAAATGGGATCCTCTACTATGCTAGTACTAAGGTATAGAGACTCAACTTTTGAAGCAGAATTAAAAGGATGCGATGTACAAAAACCAAGTTCTAGTGGGATGATAGAAAGGAAAAGCTAAACTTTTAACAGAAACGTTACCACTCTCTTAGGTACGGTAGTAGTGAGAGCATTCAATTGCCCTCTCGACGATCTTGTCCCTTGCCCTTGTCCTATAATACTTAACTGCATGTCCCTTCTTATTAAAGATACTCTCTCTTGTCGTGGGTTTTACTATTCTTTCACTTAGGCCTCTTTCCTCTTACCTTTTTCCTCCTTCGTGGATTAAGCTATAACAACTAGTTCCTTGTTCTTACTGTCCTTGTATAGTTTGTTGACAAGTCTCTCGAAGCTACCACCAACGCACGGCAACTCTACCCAACTTGAAATAAGATTAGACGCAGATGGAACTACTACGGCTACAGATGGAGGTTGGGCACTCCTTTGCCCTCCGACATGTGTCGGATGCCTACTAAACTATGGTGAAAAGAGAGAGAAGAGATTTCAAGAGAGAATCAAAAGATAATGCATATGGCTTTGGGGAATATGCCTTTTAACTAAAACAAAGTTTTCTTGAAAATTTGCTTCTTTGTAAACGTTTTGAAAACTAGTTTCAGAAGGTTTTTGAAAACTTTTGCCCAGTCTGGTAACCTTCTGCTCTAATACCAAATGTAACACCCCACATCTGTTAAGGCCACTCACAAAGGGAATGCCTTAACTTCAATGGAGTATTATGGGTACTGGAACAGAAATATTACAAGACAGACATATATAAAACAGCGGAAAATAAAGTGGAAGTACTTCAAATCATTTATTAAATATAAATGTTTACAAGAAAAGCCCATCAACTTCCAATACCCAATTTCATTGTTAAAATATCTGTCTTGCTCAAAAACAAAGAAGCATAAAAACAAACTGCAGTATTCCCCAATAAAGCAAAGCAAGCCATAGCCAAGAGAAATCCAAGCCATACATGAAAGAGCCTTGGAGCTTGGTAAGATCCGAACTAAGCTGTATTCCCACCCTGTGAACCTGGGGGGGGAACGGAAGAAAAAGAGGCGAAACAAAACGGGTCAGTCATAAACACTGAGTAAGTCCTAGTGACTTTCAGCATAAAAATGAGTAAAGATAACATGGCATGAATAAACTGAAAGTAAACATAAGCATGATGACAAGGTAGGCAAGATAAACTAAGATAACAAGATAAACTATGATAACAAGATAAATTCGGGCACGATGAAACAAGTATAACATCCCATAATTCCTATCAAGTATCCCACCGCATGGTTTCTATCAAGAGTAACATAGCAAGGTTTCTAAGCTTTACGATTAAAACGATATCTATTTGCTCTGCACCACCTAACTAGCATCCTCATAAGTGTCTTACATGGAATGATCTGTACTCCTACTAGTATCCCAACTAGTGTCCTGTGCAACAAGGATCCGTACCACCTACTAGTGTCCCAACTAGTAGCCCGTGTTATATAATAATTACAACGTGATCCCAATCCCCGCAATTATGGTAGCCTTCAGGTGTACATCGATTTTGAGGATTCCACCTCGATCACCCCAATGGCCATGTATATATTCGATGCACCCTTACTACCTTATCGATCGGCTCCCTACTTGACCTAGTTCTCGTTTGTGTCACGCGGCCCCCTACTTGTAGATACCTTTGCTGGTCCCACCATGGGGTGTATCAAGTCCCATGGTGGCAACCCTGACACAATCAAGATGCACAGCTTTATACCTACTGATGCCCAGTGGCTAAATTTTCTGCGCCGAAGTTTAGTGCACGCCCGCACTCCGTTAGAGCCTGCACTGCTGCACCAACCGCCGCTAATTTGACCTCTTATAATCAGCCCAGTAATCGTGCCCCACGCTGCCTAGCTCAGGGTTCTGTTGATACCTAATGTGGGTTATTGCTGAAATGGGTCCCCGTTACTAGGTTTTTCTAATGGTTAAGTCTGTGGGCCTATACTCTCTGATATTACCCACCAACCCTGATGTGTACTTAACCCCGCTACTGATTCAAGCATGTGTATTTAATGGTTAAGTGTATGTGGGCCTATATTTACTAATATTACCCACCAACCCGATATGTACTTAACCCTTCTACTTGTTATGTTACCATGGTTAAGTGTTTATCTTAGTTAACTTAACCTTTCTCGCTTATTATGTTTGATTGGTTAAGTGTGGTTTATTAACTTAACCCCGTTCGTCTATCTGGTTACATTGGTTAAGAATTTTCTTGTTAACTTAACCCCATGTGTTACTTAACCCTACTACGCATCACATCAGATTGGTTAAGTGCATGTTAACTTAACCCCATCCACTAGTCATATTATAATGGTTAAGTGTTATCAACTTATTCAAGTTAACTTAACCCACCCGCTTGTCCTGTTATGTTGGTTGAGTGTTACTACTTAACCGCAACCACTTGTCTAATTAACCCGTTGTATTAGTTAAGTGTTCTTATTAACTTAACCTCACTCTCTAGTCCAGTTTAATCATGTTATAATGGTTAAACATTTGCTTAACCTTACCCACTCTCGTAGTCAACTTATTAAATTGGTTAAGTGTCCACATTAACCTAATCATATTACTTAACCCACCCATTTATATCATATTGGTTAAGTGTTCTTATTTACTTAACCCTACCCACTGGTCTAATTACCATGTTACGTTGGTTAAGTATTACTATTCGTATTTCCACATGTCACCCACATGTCACCCACTTAACCCCCATGTTCCACCACATGTTTATTTGGTTAAGTATTTCTTAATTCATTAAGGCCGTAACCTTATAAAGACCTCTCACATTAGACTGACATTTATGGCAGCTGGATTTGCCGGGCGGGTCCGGACAGTCTTACACCATAAAAGAGTCTAACCTCGTGTCTTTACAACTGTTGCGCTTTTAATTTGGGCCTAGGACCTCTCACATTGGGCTGACATTTGTGACTACTGGATTCGCCGGGCGGTTCCGGGCAGGTTTACGTCACAAACGAGTCCAACCTCGTGTCCTAAGCATTGATTCTCACTTATAATCTTTTACCCCAATTTGAATTTATTTCCCCTATTCAAATTATCAATTAATTCCTAATTTAACAATGTCCATAATTGACTCAATTATGTCCATCGATTAATGGTATGCAAAATCATACCAATTTTACCACAATTTATCTTAGGCCATTAAAGGCAACTTATCTCAATTTATATTTATCCCTCTTTTAAGGCTATTACATACCAACTAATATATGTACCCAATTCTAGTCAGTTTACATATATACCAAGTTTCATGCTTTTTTTTCATATGTCAAAATCTAGCCAAAATTACATGTATCAAGTTTCATACCCAAATCCGATGATTCATGATGTAGTTATCCCAAGCTATAATCTTTTTTGTTTCAATACATGCCAGTTGCCCAAGTTCATAATACATTTTTATGCCAATTATAAAGTTTACAATCGCTTTCATGCTAAAATTCCCAAATCTACATATGCCTAATTAACATAAGCCCAATCTTTTGATTTAATTTACATAGATCCAATTGATGTCGAATTCCATGTATATAATATTTATGCAAATTTTATCATAACAAGATTATACCAAACTTTACAGATCTACTCCAAACTTGCAGATTAAATGATAATATCCAATTTTATGTTGCCAATTATTAATCATACCCATATAGGCAATAATCCCATATTTCCCCCGTATACATCTCGTATGTCAATTGCGATTTTAGGCCAAGGTCCGAAGTTGACCAAGGTTCATCAAAAGAAAATAAATAGGGGGAGGTAGAAATTTGCATAATAAATAGATCAGAGAGAAAAACAACATCATGATAGGCATAAAGATTAGAACTTGATGATAACATCATTACGAACCAAGAAAACTGCTTAATAAATCACAAATTTGTCATGAGAATAAAGGTAGACAAGTCTCAAAACTAAAGATTCAAAAATCAACAGGAATAGATCTGAATCGATAAACATACTTAGATTCAATTCCACTTTATTCCATGCCCATATTAAAATTAAATATTTAGATATGAAAATAACTAGCACTACAGAGAACGGCTAATGGATTAGGGAGTGAATTTGTCGTAGAAAGTTGCAGTGTCATTGATCTATCCTCTTGAATTTGTTGTAGAAGCATTGATCTTTGATTTGATTTGAGTTTGAACGCTTAATCTTTAATTTAGAGACGGCGGCCATGGCTCAAGAGGGATTTTAGCAGCATTTTGGTGTCATATGAATTTGTGTGAGTTAGGCTAGGCCTAGGTGTTATTTTATAGGTGTAGCAATTCATTTCAGCCATCGGATTAACCCTAAAACCCATCCGGACCATCAAAACTCATCCCGGGACTCAAAAATGGGTTCTGGGCCACCCCAGGCCAACCAGGTTGACCTGTACAGGGGGGAGTCGACACTACAGTCGACACAGGGGGGCAGGTCGACTTGGGTGTCGACACTACAGTCGACACAGGTAGTCTGCCAGAAAGTCTGCTGAAATCTTGTTTTGGCCATATCTTGGTCATACGGACTCCGATTTTCGAAAACTCGGACTCTATTTCGCGTATTTTTCCGAGAGGAACGAAATGGTGATGTCCATTTTACCTAAATCCTGATTCTTCAATTAGTTATCCTTATTTTACTATATTTTCCGTTACATACGCCGTTATCGAACTAATTTTTCTTCTCTTCCATGTATTAATTAATTCTCCTTATGCATCACCATTATTTACCTATCATAAGCATATTTTCATATATTTTATTTCATTTTTAAATATATTAAAAAAAAATGGGGTGTTACAATTTAGATCACATAAAATAGATCTAACATGATAACATAAGGTGACAATTTAGATCACATAAAATAGATCTAACATGACAATATAAGGTGACAATTTAGATCACATAAAATAGATCTAACATAATTAAAGATTTAGATCTACATAAAATATCCACATGATAATTAGATGTAACCTAATTAAAGATTTAGATCTACATAAAATAGATCTAACATAATTAAAGATTTAGATCTACATAAAATATTCACATGATAATTAGATCTAACATAATTAAAGATTTAGATCTACATAAAATAGATCTAACATAATTAAAGGTTTAGATCTACATAAAATATCCACATGATAATTAGATCTAACATAATTAAAGATTTAGATCTACATAAAATAGATCTAACATAATTAACGATTTAGATCTACATAAAATATCCACATGATAATTAGATCTAACATAATTAAAGATTTAGATCTACATAAATTAGGTTTAACATAATTAAAGATTTAGATCTACATAAAATATCCACATGAAAATTATATCTATCTTAATTAAAGATTTAGATCTACATAAGATGGATCTAACATAATTAAAGATTTAGATCTACATAAAATATTCACATGATAATTAGATCTAACATAATTAAAGATTTAGATCTACATAAAATAGATCAAACATAACTAAAGGTTTAGATCTACATAAAATATCCACATGATAATTAGATCTAGCATAATTAAAGGTTTAGATCTAGCATAATTAAAGGTTTAGATCTACATAAAATGGATTTAACATGATTAAAGATTTAGATCTACATAAAACGTCCACATGATAATTAGATCTAACAAATAAATCTATCATAACATATCATAAGATATGATAACAGCATAGAATAGATTTATCATGCCATAACATAAAACATGGTAATAGCATATAATAGATTTATCATGTCATAACATAAAACATGATAATAGAATAGTATAGATCTATCATGTCATAACATAAAACATGATAATAGCATAGAATAGATTTATCATGTCATAACATAAAACATGATAATAGCATAGAATAGGTTTATCATGTCATAACATAAAACATGATAATAGCATAGATCCAAATCATACTCTTTCATAATTCACTTTTATTTATTTAAACCTAAAAATAACTATACTCATAAGGATTGGATCTATGAGAATAGAAGGAGAAAACTGAAACCTGAATCTCAGAATTTGATTTGTGGAACTGATAATTGAAGAAAACAGATCCGTCTTAGTTCGCACTCCAGCAGAGTTTGGCCGCGATTGTTTCTTTGTGAAGAAAACAATGGAATTGAGGTGATTTTATAGTCGCTAGGTTTCAGAAATCAAGTTGCCATCTCAGCTGTAAAAGGGGATTGGGTGATGGGCCGCTATCCACTTGAAAAAGGCCCAAATACCCAAAAACTTCTATCGTTCATAACTACTTCATATGTTATCCATTTTACGCAAACCAGGTGTCTATCCCGACCAGAATTTCGAGACGGACGTATTGACGTAATCAATTTCCCTTAATTCTTAATATTAAATTAATTATTCTTTAATTTTTCCTCTTTAGTGTTAACACAATTACGGGGTGTTACAAAGAAAATATCTGATCTTAGTGTCTTAAACAACCAAACGTTTACATTTTCACACCAGTCGGATTTTTACATTTCAAATAGTTCATACTTCATATCAAACAATAAATTTTTCTTTAAAATCATTTTAATAGTCATAATAGAATATTCGTCATATTAAAATCTCCATTTAAACCCAAGCTTAGAATGTTGAAAAAATTCCAATCTTAAATTGATTTGAATATTTAAAACAGTTTAATTTGTAAATATATATTAAAATGGTTGAAAAGTATATTAAAATAGTTTAGTTATATATTTGAAATAGTTTGAGAACAAATAGTTAGGACAGTGAAAGTTAAATAAATAGTTTTGAATATAAAATAGTATTTATCGTAATATAGTTAAATATTGAAGAAGTCTATGAAATAGATAACTAACTACTGAAAGTAGTTTATTTAAAATAGTTATTATATGTAAGTAAAATTAATATAAAACAGTTTATAAAGAAAGATAGTTAATAAAGTAAATAATTATTTGTTAAAGTTGTTTTGAAGATAGTTACAATATATATAAGTTAAAAATATAATAATTTGTAAAGTAGAGTAGTTATTTAGTAAAATAGTATATCATGGTTTAAAGTACTATGGTTGGAATTAAATTTGTTTCTTCCAAGTTTTGAATAATCTTAATATCATATTCCGATTACAATTCAAATCAACTAAACTTCAATGTTCCAGTTGAAATCACTTTAAATCAAGTAAGTTTTCAAGGATGGGTATTTATTTTAAAATTTTGAAGCAATTAATTTCAATAGATTCAATTCCTATTTAATTTCTATTTTAACTCGATTTACAACATGAAATAATTCATTAAACCATTAAATTCCAAAATTCAAAGTTTAATTTCAAAGGCAATCAATTCATAAAACATCGTTTATATTGTCTTTAAATAATATTTCAAGATTCAAGGTTAAAACAAATTTTATTTAACCAACCGGCGTCCTTATATAGTTTTCTATCTTATGGCTAGGTGATACTTAAAATTTTATTTTAGTATTTTGGCAAGGGATATATATATATATATCATTTCAATCCAAATCAGGGTCATAGGTATTTATCATTTACACCAACGTTGTTAATTCATTTTAATGATTAATCCTGGTTTTATTTGATGCCCATAACATCTAGGGTGAATGGTTAGGGTTAATCAACACAAACAAATAGTCGTGTATAATAAATTTGAATAATGGGTAAACTCACACAATTAAACATCGATATTCCAAAACATATCAATCCAAGGCATTCATCCAAATGAATCCATTCAAACAGTTCTGAAATGACCCAAACTCGCCCTTACGGGAAAGCCCGGATTGAGTTGAGAACAGGACAAATCAGAACACAAACAATAGAACATTTCATTTCTTATTACAACAATTACATCAAAGTACAAGAATATAACAAGGTATGAATAAATAATATACATTTGATAAATGTCAGAGATTTAAATTTACAATGCAGCGAAAAAATAATACATAACACGACCGAAAGAAATATACGGATACAGAGCGTTCCAAATATAGCTTTAGCTGTATATCAGGATCCTATGAATATAATATCTACAAAACCCAAAACTACTAGCTGTCCATGTGGAAAATAGAGGCACCCAGAGTTTAAGTTAAAACAATAAACTCCAGGTCAGTCATGTGACTGGTGTGAGAACTAAAACAGTTATTTAAAACTTCACTTTAAAAATATAGTAAATCAAGGGACCACGCCGTATAACATGGAACAGGTTTACCCCCAGAATACTAGTGCATAAAAATAAACAACACTATGCTTTTTGGAAAAATGAAGCTATTACAAGACTCAGGTCCCATCACACAATGCAACGCACGCCGGAGGATAGAGTTTTTCCTATTAATAGCCAAACATGCTTAATACGTTTAAAACAAATCGTTTTGATATAACTATAAGTGTATAGTGTCAAAATCACTTCAAATATAAATATATCAATCATGGACGGCATAGTGCCCCATCCCACTATGTCGCCATACTAGGCTCTACAATTAAAACTGAAATGTCATACGGGAAATTGGATTCCATCTATGAACCAAGGCAAGGGATCGTCCTTACCGAATTCAAAACCCTCTAGCCTGCGCCTTAGGATCAGAGCGCACCGACCCTTGGATCTTCAGGGTCGGTCCACACTAAGTGGATTAATAATCCCTGAACAATACGTATCCCCGCCCTATCGGGCGGTCTGGTCGGTATGTCGACCATGTCATCCATCGGCCCCATAGTGACCGATATATCCGAGATACCTCGCTATCCATCAAATAATAATATGCAACATCCACATGAGTAAAATGTCTGGGCTCCATACCATGACACCACTCCTAGCTAGAAGGAAACGCATGCCCTCCCTGTAGTCCTCTCCCGTTTATGGTTCATACTGGGGTGTGAGGCTCGCGAATTAATGTTATATGCTATTTAAATACGTTCTTTGATCATCAATCACAAGGCCCTTCTTTTCAACAAAAGCCTTGTTTATTTGCATCTTAGCATGGCACACTGGGAATTCACGCCATGCAACTGATGTTTATCAATATATAACCTCTAAGCTCGTACATCTCAGAGAAGGGTGTTAAGCAAGAGAATAAATTCTCTTCCACCAAACATATATATATTTAATAGAGATCAATCAACACAGAATAAAATCCAATGTCAGACACACATCCATTTACTAGTTCGTTCTGGGTCTGAACAAAACCGGAGGCACCTTATTCCTCATCCCATATGTCCAATATAGGAGAGAGACCCTCGCATATCCGGTCGATCTCCAAGTACGTCTGGACGATCACCACTTATTACCTTGTCTTGGGTGTACAGCCCAATCAAGACATCAGTAATAATCCAAACGATGTAAAGACCTCTGATCTTCAATCACTGCCTTCATCGTCGACTTATCGTCGTATCAATTATTCGGAATGGGATAAACCCGGTCTTTCCGAATAACTCCCGTATCATATAAGCAAGTGCTATAAAAACACAACATACGTCTCATTCCAATCCAGAATATTCTTTTATTCAAATATTCTTTTCACAATTTAAACCAAATTAAGGTTTTCATAACTAGTCGGGATTAGCAGACCTTACCAAAGTAATCATTTATTTTATTTCCCAATCCCAACCTATTTATCCTATGGATCAAAACTGGTAATACTCCATATCTAACACCACAGTGTTATCGGTAAATTTAATCACCATTTCACATTCAAATATAATTAAAGATTTAACTATCGCTTGGAGCAAAACAGGTAATACTCCATTCTCGATCATTTCACAAGTTTGATAATTTAAATTATCACTTTCACATTTCAATCTAATTAAAGATTGATTAAAACTCCACTTAGTTTTAATCTTCCCAAAAATTAATATTAATGATTATTTAACTTTGGGAAATCAAACATGCCGCATCGATAATCTACACCGTACTATTGAATTCTGCTGATATATAACCTCTAAGCTTGTACGTCTTAGAGAAGGGTGTTAAGCAAGAGAATAAATTTTCCACCACCAAACAAATATATAATTAGTAGAGATCAACCATACAATTCGAAATACAATGTTAGACAAGTAATCCTGTCTTTAACTGGGTTAAAGAACTAATGTCATTTAAAACACAGCTCACGATAAACCCAAAATCACATTCCATTTATTACGGAATCTTCACGGAAAACAGATCAATATATATAATCGATATAAATTTCCATATCCGACTAATAATATAAATGGAATAAAGGCAAAACGTTTTAAATTCCATGTATATTAACAGTCTTCCTCCACAGAAGTTATTACCGAATCGAATTCCATTCTATTCAAATTTAATATACTAAACTGGAAAACTTTACTTTAGAAAATCCCATTAATCTTAATTAGAAGATTTATAAATTCCAAATCTCATTTCACTGTTAATCAGGTTAAAGAACAAATGTTGTTAAAAAACAGTTCACAATAAACCCAATTCACATTCCATTTTATTCCAATTAAATGTTAATTAACTGGAAACTCTAATAATCTTAACTAAAAGACTTATTCTTTTCACATGGGGTTCAAGAACAGTGTTATTTAAGACACCATTCACGATAAACCCAAAATTCAGTTCCAATTAAATATTAATTAATTGGAATACTTCACTAAATCTTAATTAACAGATTATTCTTTTCTTAACTGGGATTAAGAACAGTGTTAATAAAGACACCATTCACGACAAACCCAAAATCCAATTTAATATTAAATATAAGTATCTGAATAGAAATTATATCGACTTATATTCAATATCAAATTTTGAAACCAACAAATGTCATATTGAAACTAACGATATAAATATATCTTCAAATTTCCACAACAATATCCGTATAATCACGAAATCCAATTTCGAAATATTCTGAAGATTATTTCATTCCAAATCCATTCCAATTCATATACTGGAAATTCTGGTTATATTAAAACCCATTCTCAATCCAATTTATTTATTTAAAAATATTTGGATTATAATTTTAGTTAATAACTAGTTCATTTTGATAAAAATATATTTTTATCTTTTCAAATATAGAATTTTTCATCCCAATTCTTTCCAAATCATTTATTATGATTTTACACAAATTATTAACATTTATAATAATTTTATCAAGGCCCTTTCTGTCGATTTCCATAAACGATCATCGAACTGCACTTACAACGACCTTTTCCAAATTTGATTTAGATATAATTCAAAATCCAGTCGTTAGATTTCAAATCTCTTATATTCGTTGGAAATCTCTTTTCGATGCGAACCCAACGGTTCCAGTTTTAGGAGAATCCGAGGTCGAATCTCCCATAATATCAATTCGAAGTCAATGGTCGAAATTCGCGAACAGCCACAGCGTGGCGCATTATATTCAGACCATTAAATTTATATATACATATATAATATATATATCATCGATTTCCATTTAAAACTCATTTTATAAATCATTTATAAATTCGTTTTAAAATGATTCTAGCTTCATTTTCAATTTTGAATCAAAATTGAATACTCTTTATCATTATAATATATATAAATAATAATATTTTCAAAATATCAGATTTTGAAATCATTTCCTTTTCGATATTCATTATAAGAATGGATTAAATCGATATGAATATCATATGCGTTAAAATGGCGTAAATCTAAACAACACGGCTTCATATATTTCAATATTTTCGTGTCCATCCAAAATCAGACATTAAAATCAGATTTTAATCCTTTATTGAATATTATTTTAAAATATTCCTTATTTTAAAATATTCGTCCTATCCGAGTTGGAATCAGACACAGTCAAATACCATATAATGTTATTTATATGGATTTCATACATCGTATGTATCCAACAACAACGATAAACAATCAACCATCATCCAGAGTGCACTACGCAATTGCATAAGCATTAAATATAAATAATTAACGCTTACAACAGTCTTTCAAACGATCGATTGACATACAACTAAACAATTGGGATTAGTGTATGTCAAATATCATTCCAATACCCGTGTGGGGTTTCAATCAACACACGCAGATTTTGTTTGTGTAGTTGGGCGATGTTATATCGTCCCAATCAATATCAGTCAAATGAGTGTACATAAACAAATCGTCTGATTTGTAAATGAATATTTATTTTCATTTTAGGAGAATTTTATGTCGTTCATATACACATTAAAAATTATATTTTTAACAATAAAATATTTTATTCAACACATGAATATTTTGTACAGTTCATTTAGACAATAAAAATGATATTTTTATTGTTCTAACATATTTTTAGAAAATTTTGGAAGCATAACGACACGATACTAGAACCGAGATAAGGTCTAGCTTTATCTGTAATGACCTGGATTTTGCCCGGACCTAATCGATCGCAAAATCGACTAAGACCGTTCAAAAACCCGAATACACTAACTTTGGGCATACAACACATCAGAACAAATAATAGAAGACTTTTATAAACATTATAATAATGTTACATCAGAGTACAGAATATACCATAGTATATCAAATATAATACAGCGGAAGATAAATTTACAATAGATTAAATACAATGCAGCGGAACAAATAAACTAATCACAGCGGAAGACTACTAATGCTCTGGACACAGCTTGTAACACCCCATATTTTCTGTGAACATAAGAATGACAAACCAGAGAATAATTAAATTGTAACAGAATAATTAAGGGAAACAGTTTATGCCATTACGTTCGTCTTGAAATTCTGCTTGGAATAGAGTCCAAGTTTGCGTAAATCGGACTCCGTATGAAGAAGATATGGCCTTCAGAAGTTTCAATAAAAACCAGCCTGAAATTCAAAATTCAGATTTCGAAATTCAAAACAGACACCCGGGCTGGGCGGGAAAATTCCTGCCTAGGACCCTGGCCGACCTGGGGGTCGACCTGGGTAAACAGGTCGACACTAGGGTCGACCTCCCCCTCATTTTCCAGATCTCGAGACAGATCCATTTTTCTGCACCTGGACGCCTTTCAGACCGAATTCGTGAGCTCTAACCAGTTTAAACACCCCCCAAACCCAGCTTTATCTCCACACAATTTCATTATGCCTATACTCTGCCTCTATTCTAATTAAAACTAAAAATGGCGTTGCTACTCTTCTAGAATCAAAACTAGAACTAGTGCATCTTCTTCCACTCTGAATAGAGAGAACAACTATTTTCTAATCTAATCGATAGTCTACGCCAAAAGAGTGCTATTCAGTGTCAGAATACAGATCCCGGAAATCAAGAATCGTTCCCTTTTTGTGAGTACAGTTATTTCCAGATATGAAATTTAATAATTATCTTCACATTTTTGTGAATCTGGATCTGAGGTTATGCATACTTTTCTGTGGATCTATCTTGTTAGTATTATTGTGACTATTCTGTATCTATTCTCTCTTTTCTTCCTTTTTGTTTATAGCCAGGCTA
Organism: Allium sativum; assembly: GCA_030737875.1. Lineage (NCBI taxonomy): Eukaryota > Viridiplantae > Streptophyta > Magnoliopsida > Asparagales > Amaryllidaceae > Allium > Allium sativum. Next base: position 1,054,889,448 of record CM060922.1, read on the forward strand.
CCACGAGCCCACGCCAAATCTCATAAGAGATTAGCACACGAATGTTAAATTTTGGGACAAAAAATGGATAATGCATAACTGGACATGACCGATCTTTGACTGATTTGAGAAAAGGGATATATGTTGTAAATTAGATCTATATCTGTGTATACTCTGTAATTTGGAAGAAGAGGAATCATTGTATATAACATATGACTTGAAACTTGGGGGACATAATGCATATTTAAAATTAAGACTTGATTTTGAGATGTTATAATTTAAAGATCTAGATTTTTGGGTAAATTTTATGTAACGATTCATGACTTAAAAAAGGAATATGTGACTTAGGCGTAGAGACCTATATTATAATAGGATAACTATCAATGTGAATACGCCTAAAGGTAGATTTTCGGATATTTGGCATTAAAGGCTATAATTTGGCATAATTCATATGGTATATCATGATTTGGGCTTTTAGAGAATATTCTGTACTGTGCAAAGTTTAACTAAAAATTTGGGCATATGTTGTATTATGAATTATGACCATGATTTAGGCATGTAAGTTTAGGCTTAATTTATGATTAGGCAAGATATGTAAATAGAATTTTAGAAATATATAATCTGCTAAATCTGTTGAATTGCCAAATCTGCTAAATCTGTTATTTGTTAAATCTGTTTAATTGCCTAATCTGCTAAATCTGTTGAATTGCCTAATCTGCTAAATCTGTTGAATCTTCTAATCTGCTAGATCTGTTATCTGTTGAATTTCTTAATCTGTTGAAAGCTGAATAATTATAATTTGGGTATGAAAATCCGTAGGCTCGATCTAAGATTGAGTAAATCATGGATATTTGATTAATCTATTGTAACCTGTAAAGGAGTTTAATCTATTAAATGGACATAATTAGTCTAATATCTGTATAATCTGTATTGGAATAAATACGCTATGACACGTGGTTAGACTCCGCTTGCGGTAAAAGCCTGCCTGGAACCAAACAGCTTAACCAGTAACCACAAACTGTCAGTCTAATGTGAGAGGTCGTAAGCATAACTAAAATATGCTTAGACACGAGGTTAGGTCTGGCTTGTGGCAGATGTCTGCCCGGAACCGCCAGGCATATCCAGCAGCCACAAGCTATAGACCTAATGTGAGAGGTCTGTGCCTTAATATTTAATTAATGCAAATCTGAGATAAATATGATGTCTAAAATGTGTTGGGTGGATAGGGTTAAACCAACTGGACTGATGAATTTAACAAACCCGTTTCGTGAATCTGTAGGCCTAATACAAAGTTAGACAATTTGTAAGTCTGTTAAAACTGTACATCTGATCCGTTAGTCTGAAAACTTGTTAACTTGATTGTCTGATCGGTGAACTAGTAAATCTGAACTCTGTATGTTTGAAACTTGAAAAAGTTAATCTGAAATCTGCTAGCCTAGGGACACAAGGTTAGGAGGGGAAATACTTGTGTCATCTGTTGTTTGGGACCCATATTAGTCAGTAACCCTTTCTGGTATCAAAATTTTGACCCCACGCTATGTAGGGGTCCGGGCACGCTTACTGAACTAATTATAAGCGGTTCATTCTGATAATGACGAGGGGGTGTTGATGGTGCGTTCCAACCGGGTCATGTGCGTGCATGGATCCGGTCTGCTCTAAGGATGTAAGACACCGTGACATCGGTAAATAGGTCTGTGCCAATAGGTTGCCACTTTAGGGAGTGATACACCCTACTATGGGGCCGACACAGGGTATTTATGTATTAGGGTGCCGATCGCTTGGGATAGGACTTAGGGAACACTCAGTTATGTCTGTTTCTATTGGTACCGTCTTTTTCTGTTGGGTGGTAACACCTGTCTGTTGGTACCGTCTGTTGGGGTAGTAAAGGCCCATTACTAGTGTACATCTAATTCTAATATTATATTTCCATAGGGATTATTCTATTTCCGTCTCTGATTCCGTTTCTGATTCTGTTTCCGTACCGTCTATCTATTTGGGTGGTAAAGGCCCATTAGTTGGGTGGTAAAGGCCCATTATTAGTATTCTGTTTCCGTACTTCTGTCTATTGGGGTGGTAAAGGCCCATTATTAATATTTTGTTTCCGTACCTTCTGTCTGTTGCGGTGGTAAAGGCCCATTATTAGTATTCTACTTCTGTACCTTCTGTCTGTTCGAGTGGTAAAGGCCCATTACTAGCATTATGTTTCTGTAGAGATTATTTTGTCTCTGTTTCAGTTTAGACATTAGTGTAACACCAAACCATGTCATACTAGTATTAGTGCAGAGAAGTGAAAAGCTTAGCTTAGCCTATTTCATTCCATTTCTTCTGTTAACCTGCTATTTCTGTTACAGTTATCTCTCATCCAGTTTTATTTACATGTCGTGATAATATTATTTGTTTATATGCTGAAAGTCACTGGAATCACCAGACTTATGTCTGACCTCGTTTGTTTCGCCTCTTTTCTTTCTGTTCCCCACAAGCTGCTCGGGGTGGAAACATAGGAGCTTGATTCTGATTCTCTCTGCTTGAAGTGCTTGGAGTATTGCTTGGCTTTGATTCTACCTTTCAATGGCAGTTTATGTTGGGGATTATGGCTTTAAAAACTATGCATTCTGAAGGCTTTTGTACAAGATCGATATTTATGTACTTAAATTCCGATATTTGTGTTTTGAAAGATGTAACTAAACTCATCTCTGTTTCTGTTGTAATAAAGTTATAAATTTTTCAAGTACTACTTTATCTGTCTTGTAAATACTCTGTTCTGTCCACTAAAACGCTCCACCGGAGTTAAGGCATTCCCTTTGTGAGTGTCCTTAACGGAGGTGGGGTGTTACACTTGGTATTAGAGCTGAAGGTTACCAGATTTGATAAAAAAGTTTTCGAAAACTATTTTCAAAAAGGTTTAAAAAGGAAGTATTTTCAAAAGTAGAGTTTATTTCGGAAAACATAATCCCCAAAGCCATATGCCTATCTTTCTATCCTTTGTTTTGAATCTTTCCTTTTCTTTCATTTCAGCATGTCTAGGGATCTTAATGTTCTGGAGGGCGTAACGATACCTGACTGGTTCAGGAGGTACCTAGAAGCTAGGGCTAATGATGCGGGCCCAGCAAACGTCCCTCCTCCCCCAGCAGCAGCGGTTCCACCTCCTCCTCCGCGCGTGAATACTTTCCCGAAGATATGTGGAGACTTTCGATCCATGGGTGGGAAGAACTTTAATGGAACTGAATCATTCGTGGGGGCAAGGAACTGGCTCAAAGAAACTAAGGATTTGTTCATTATCTTCGAGGCAGACGATAGGCAGAAGATACAGTTGGCAGTATGGTTGCTTAAGGACGAAGCTTCTTTTTGGTGGGAGGTCACAAATGGAGAGCGTCCAGTAGAGACATAGATGGATTTCAGGCATAGGTTCGAGATAAAAGAAGAAAAGCTTGAAGGACCACAGAACAAGAAGGCAGGGCCCAAAAAGGTAACACAAAAGAAGGATAAGAAGTCTGAAGACAAGAAGGAGAAGAAGTGCTTTACTTGTGGAAGCTCGACCCATCTGAACAAGGATTGCAGAAAGAGGAAGGCACCGGCTTTAACTGTGGTGAGATGGGACACTTCACTAGGGACTGCCCGAAGAAACGAGGGCAAGGGCAGAGGACAGGTCTTACTTCTAGAGGGCAGGCGAATACCCTTGAGGCTGGTGGATAGGATAGAAATAGGAAAACTTTCTGCAGAAGGGTTAATTTCCTTATCTGATTATTGAGTTAAAAATCTTTTTGATTCTGGCATTTTGATTCTGCAATTGAAACTCTGCACTTTAATACTAGTCTTGTTTCTGATTCCGCTATAGTCTCAAACCCCATGAGGGTTACAACTCATCTGTTTGTGATAAGTTAGGGTTTGAAGGTATTTGTGCTATGCGTTAAGTTGACTTTGACGCATACATTCTGGGTTTTTATCATGCTTAGTTTCCTAAGAATCATTTGGTAATCTGATCTGTACCATTAGTTAGCAAGTATCTGAATATTTCTGATAAGGTTAAGGGTTTTTACTCGAAGCGTGAAATAGATTTCCAGTCTGGCATTGTTTAATGGGAGTAATTCACTACGTGTCAATCTGATGTTGATTTCGGTCTTCGGGGTTGATACTTAGGGAATTATTTTCTTAACCGATGTCTAATAGGAACAGAGCTCTTGTTTTAATCATACTTGCTTCTGTCACTCAGTTGTATCATATCGATTGAATCTTCGACCTTTAGGTAGAAACTAATGGGTATAAACATGTGTTTGAGACATGTTATGTTTGATGGTTGCAAGTGGATGCAAGTGGTTGCTAGTGGTTGCTCGTGGATGCATATACACGCACTAGGCACTAGATCGGCTCAAAAACACTCTCATACTGCATATGGATGTGTGTGCATTTTTAAAAATTTTATGGATGCAAAATGGTTGACTCAGCACATGGATGTTGCATATGAATGAACGGTTGTGCACTTATATAGAAATGGTATGTATCAAATAGGAAAATTGCATACATGTTGGACTCATGGCACTAACATAATTCGCATTAAGGAGGTCAACTGAATCAGTGGACCGCCTGATCTTTGCATTAGATGAGGAACATATACACACACTTTTGCATATGTTCATACAATGTTAGAAATTTCTAAGGACAATGGATGCTTGTGGATGATGGTTGTGTAGATGAGTGATTGGATGGTAGGACACATTCTTCTTAACTTGAAGATTTCGGGGACGAAATCCTTTAAGGAGGGGAGAATGTAACACCCCATATTTTTTGTGAACATAAGAATGACAAACCAGAGAATAATTAAATTGTCATAGAATAATTAATGGAAACGGGTTAAGCCATTACGTTTGTCTCGAAATTCTACTTGGAATAGAGTCCAAGTTTGCGTAAATCGGACTCTGTATGAAGAAGATATGGCCTTCAGAAGTTTCAATAAAAACCAGCCTGAATTCAATTCAAAATTCGAAATTCAAAGCAGACACCCCGGCTAGGCGGGAAAATTCCCGCCCAGGACCCAGGTCGACACTAGGCTCGACTTGGGGGTCGACCTGGGTAAACAGGTCGACACTAGGGTTGACCTCCCCCCTTTTCCAGATCTGGAGACAGATCCATTTTTCTGCACCTGGACGCCTTTCTGACCGGATTCGTGACCTCTCACCTATTTAAACACCCCCCAAACCCAGCTTTCTCTCCATACAATTTCATTCTGCCTATACTCTGCCTCTATTCTAATTAAAAATAAAAATGGTGTCGCTACTCTGCTAGAATCAAAACTAAAACTAGTGCATCTTCTTCCAATCTGAATAGAGAGAATAACTATTTTCTAATCTAATCGATAGTCTACGCCAAAGGAGCGCTATTCAGTGTTAGAATACAGATCCCAGAAATCAAGAATCGTTCCCTTTTTGTGAGTACAGTTATTTTCAGATATGAAATTTAATAATTATCTTGACATTTTTGTGAATTTGGATCTGAGGTTATGCATACTTTTCTGTGAATCTATCTTGTTAATATTATTGTGACTGTTCTGTATCTATTCCCTCTTTTCTTCCTATTTGTTTATAGCCAGGCTACCGCAAGCCCGTGCCAAATCTCATAAGAGATTAACACACTAACGCTAAATTTTAGGACAAATAATGGATAATGCATAATTGGACATGACTGGTCTTCGACTGATTTGAGAAAAGGAACATATGTTGTAAATTAGATCTAGATCTGTGTATACTCTGTAATTTGGAAGAAGAGGAATCATTGTACGATAACATATGACTTGAAACTTGGGGGACACAACGCATGTTTAAAATTAAGATCTGATTTTGAGATGTTATAATTTAAAGATCTAGATTTTTTGGTAAATCTTATGTAACGATTCATGACTTGAAAAAGGAATATGTGACTTAGGCTTTGAGACCTATATTATAATAGGATAACTATCAATGTGAATATGCCTAAAACTAGATTTTTGGATATTTGGCATTAAAGGCTATAATTTGGCATAATTCATATGGTATATCATGATTTGGGCTTTTAGAGAATATTCTGTACTGTGCAAAGTTTGACTAAAAATTTGGGCATATGTTATATTATGAATTATGACCATAATTTAGGCATGTAAGTTTAGGCTTAATTTATGATTAGGCAAGATATGTGAATAGAATTTTAGAAATATATAATCTGCTAAATCTGTTATCTGCTAAATCTGTTGATATGCCTAATCAGCTAAATCTATTATCTGCTAAATCTGTTGAATTGCCTAATATGCTAAATCTGTTGAATTGCCTAATTTGCTAAATCTGTTGAATCTTCTAATCTGCTAGATCTGTTATCTGTTGAATTGCTTAATCTGTTGAAAGCTGAATAATTGTAATTTGGGTATGAAAATCCGTAGGCTCGATCTAAGATTGAGTTAAACATGGAAATTTGATTAATCTGTTGAAAACTGAAAAGAAGTTTAATCTGTTAAATGGACATAATTAGCCTGATATCTGTATAATCTGTATTGGGATAAATTGGCTATGACACGAGGTTAGACTCGACTTGCAGTAGAAGCCTGCCCGGAACCAACCGGCTTAACCAGCAACCGCAAACTGTCAGTCTAATGTGAGAGGTTGTAGGCATAACTAAAATATGCTTAGACACGAGATTAGGTCTGGCTTGTGGCAGAAGTTTGCCCGGAACCGCCTGGCATATCCAGCGGCCACAAGCTACCGACCTAATGTGACAGGTCTGTGCATTAATATTTAATTAATGCAAATCTGAGATAAATATGATGTCTAAAACGTGTTGGGTGGATAGGGCTAAACCAACTGGACTGATGAATTTAACAATCCCGTTTCGTGAATCTGCATGCCCGATACAAAGTTAGACAATCTGTAAGTCTGTTAAAACTGTACATCTGATCCATTAGTTTGAAAACTTGTTAACTTGATTGTCTGATTGGTGAACTAGTAAATCTGAACTTTGTATGTCTGAAACTTGTAAACAAGTTAATCTGAAATCTGTTAGCCTGGGGACACAAGGTTAGGAGGGGAAATACTTGTGTCATCTGTTGTTTGGGACTCATATTTGTCAGTAACCCTTTCTGGTATCAAAAACTTTGACCCCACGCTATGTAAGGGTCCGGGCACGCTTATTGAACTAATTATAAGTGGTTCATTCTGATAATGACGAGGGGTGTTGATGGTGTGTTCCAACCGGGTCATGTGCGTGCACGGATCCGGTCTGCTCTGAGGATGTAAGACACTGTGACATCTGTAAATAGGTCTGTGCCAATAGGTTGCCACTTTAGGGAGTGATACACCCTACTGTTGGGTCGACACAGGGTATTTATGTATTAGGGAGTCGATCGCTTGGGGTAGGACTTAGGGTACACTCAGTTCTGTCTGTTTCTGTTGGTACCGTCTTTTTTTGTTGGGTGGTAACACCTGTCTGTTGGTACCATCTGTTGGGGTAGTAAAGGCCCATTACTAGTGTACATCTAATTCTAATATTATGTTTCCATAGGGATTATTCTGTTTCCGTCTCTGATTCTGTTTCCGTACCTTCTGTCTATTGGGGTGGTAAAGGCCCATTAGTTGGGTGGTAAAGGCCCATTATTAGTATTCCATTTCTGTACCTTCTATCTATTGGGGTGGTAAAGACCCATTATTAATATTCTGTTTCCGTACCTTCTGTCTGTTGGGGTGGTAAAGGCCCATTATTAGTATTCTGCTTCTGTACCTTCTGTTTGTTCGGGTGGTAAAGGCCCATTACTAGCATTAGGTTTCTGTAGAGATTATTTTGTTTCTATTTCAGTTTAGACTTTAGGGTAACACCTAATCCTGTCATACTAGTATTAGTGCAGAGAAGTGAAAAACTTAGCTTAGCCTATATCATTCTGTTTCTTATGTTAACCAGCTATTCCTGTTACGGTTATCTCTCAGACAGTTTTATTTACATGTCATGATACTATTATTTGTTTATATGCTGAAAGTCACCGGACTCACCAGATTTATGTCTGACATAGTTTGTTTTGCCTCTTTTCTTTCCGTTCCCCCACCCCCTTCAAGTGCACAGGGTGGAAACCTAAGAGCTTGATTATGATTCTCTCTGCTTGAAGTGCTTGGAGTATTGCTTGGCTTTGATTCTATCTTTCCATGACAGTTTATGTTGGGGATTATGGCTTTAAAAACTATGCATTCTGAAGGCTTTTGTACAAGAACAATATTTATGTACTTAAATTCCGATATTGTGGTTTTGAAAGATGTAACTAAACTCATTTATGTTTCTGTTGTAATAAAGTTATAAATTTTTCAAGTACTACTTTATCTGTCTTGTAAATACTCTGTTCTGTCTACTAAAGCGCTCCATCGAAGTTAAGGCATTCTCTTTGTGAGTGACCTTAACGGAGGTGGGGTGTTACACTTGTATCAGAGATGAAGGTTGCAAGATTTGTTAAAAAGGTTTTGAAAACTATTTTCAAAAAGGTTTAAAAAGGAAGTATTTTCAAAAGTAGAGTTTATTTTGAAAACATAATCCCCAAAGCCATATGCCTATCTTTCTATCCTTTGTTTTGAATCTTTCCTTTTCTTTCGTTTCAGCATGTCTGGGGATCTTAACGTTCTGGAGGGCGTACCTGGTTCAGGAGGTACCTAATAGCTAGGGATAATGATGCAGGCCCATCAAACGTCCCTCCTCCCCCAGCTGCAGCGGTTCCTCCTCCTCCCCCTCCTCCGCACGTGAATACTTTCCCGAAGATGTGTAGAGACTTTCGAGCCATGGGTGGGAAGAACTTTAATGGAACCGAATCCTTCGTGGAGGCATGGAACTGGCTCAAAGAAAATGAGGATTTGTTCGTTATCTTCGAGGTAGACGATAGGCAAAAGATACAGTTGGCGGTAAGGTTGCTTAAGGACGAAGCTTCTTTTTGGTGGGAGGTCACAAATGGAGATCGTCCGGTAGAGACATGGATGGATTTCGGGCATAGGTTCGAGATGAAAGAAGAAAACCTTGAAGGACCACAGAACAAGAAGGCGGGGCCCAAAAAGGAAACAAAAAGAAGGATGAGAAGTCTGAAGACAAGAAGGAGAAGAAGTGCTTTACTTGTGGAAGCTCGACCCATCTGAACAAGGATTGCAGAAAGAGGAAGGGCACCTGCTTTAACTGTGGTGAGATGGGATACTTCACTAGGGACTGCCCGAAGAAATGAGGGCAAGGGCAGAGGACAGGTCCTACTTCTGGAGGGCAGGCGAATACCCTCGAGGCTGGTTGATAGGATAGAAATAGGAAAACTTTCTATAGAAGGGTTAATTTCCTTATCTGATTATTGAGTTAAAACTCTTTTTGATTCTGGCATTTTGATTCTGTATTTGAAACTCTTCACTTTAATACTAGTCTTGTTTCTGATTCCGCTATAGTCTCAAACCCCATGAGGGTTACGACTCATCTGTTTGTGACAAGTTGGGATTTGAAGGTATCTGTGTTGGGTGTTAAGTTGACTATGATGCATACATTCTAGGATTTTATCATGCTTAGTTTCCAAAGAATCATTTGGTAATCTGATATATACCATTAGTCTGCAAGTATCTGAATATTTCTGATAAGGTTGAGGGTTTTTACTCGAAGCGTGAAAGTTTGGCATTGTTTAATGGGAGTAATTCACTAGGTGTCAATCTGATGTTGATTTTTGCCTTCGGGGTAGATACTTAGGGAATTATTTTCTTAACTGATGTCTAATAGGAACAGAGCTCTTGTTTTAATCGACTTGCTTCTGTCACTCAGTTGTATCTATCGATCGAATCTTCGACCTTTAGGTAGAAACTAATGGGTGTAAACATGTGTTTGAGACATGTTATGTTTGATGGTTGCAAGTGGATGCAAGTGGTTGCTAGTGGTTGCTCATGGATGCATATACACACTAGGCACTAGATCCGCTCAAAAACACACTATATTGCATATGGATGTGTGTGCAATTTTAAAAATTTTATGGATGCAAAATGGTTGACTCAGCACATGGATGTTGCATATGAATGAACAGTTGTGCACTCATATAGAAATGATATGTATCAAATAGGAAAATTACATACATGTTGGACTCATGGCACTGACATAATTCGCATTAAGGAGGTCAACTAAATCAGTGGACCGCCTGATCTTTGCATTAGATGAAGAACATATACACACACTTTTGCATATGTTCATACAATGTTAGAAGTTTCTAAGGACAATGGATGCTTGTGGATGATGGTTGAGTAGATGGGTGATTGGATGGTAGGACACATTCTTCTTAACTTGAAGATTTCGGGGACGAAATCCTTTAAGGAGAGGAGAATGTAACACCCCGTATTTTCTGTGGACATAAGAATGACAAACCATAGAATGATTAAATTGTAACAGAATAATTAAGGGAAACGGGTTATGCCATTACGTTCGTCACGAAATTCCGCTTGGAATAGAGTCCAAGTTTGCGTAAATCGGACTCGTATGATATGGCCTTCAGAAGTTTCAATGAAAACCAGCCCAAAATTCAAAATTTAGATTTCGAAATTCAAAACAGACACCCCGGCTGGGCGGGAAAATTCCCGCCTAGGACCCAGGTCGACACTAGGGTCAACCTGGGTAAACAGGTCGACACTAGGGTCGACCTTAGGGTCAACCTCCCCCTTTTTTCCAGATCTGGAGACAGATCCATTTTTCTGCACCTGGACGCCTTTCTGACCGTATTCGTGAGCTCTAACTTATTGAAACACCCCCTAAACCCAGCTTTCTCTCCACACAACTTCATTCTGCCTATACTCTTCCTTTATTTTAATTAAAAATAAAAATGGCATCGCTACTCTTCTAGAATCAAAACTAGAACTAGTGCATCTTCTTCCAATCTGAATAGAGAGAACAACTATTTTCTAATCTAATCGATAGTCTGCACCAAAGGAGCGCTATTCAGTGTCAGAATACATATCACAGAAATCAAGAACCGTTGTCTTTTTGTGATTACAGTTATTTTCATATATGAAATTTAATAATTATCTTGTCATTTTTGTGAATCTGGATCTGAGGTTATGCATACTTTTCTGTGGATCTATCTTGTTAATATTATTGTGACTGTTCTGTATCTATTCCCTTTTTTCTTCTTTTTTGTTTATAGCCAGGCTACCACGAGCCCACGCCAAATCTCATAAGAGATTAACTCACGAACGCTAAATTTTGGGACAAATAATGGATAATGAATAATTGGACATGACTGATCTTTGACTGATTTGAGAAAAGGGACATATGTTGTAAATTAGATCTAGAGCTATGTATACTCTGTAATTTGGAAGAAGAGGAATCATTGTATGATAACATATGACTTGAAACTTGAGGGACATAACGCATGTTTAAAATTAAGATCTGATTTTGAGATGTTATAATTTAAAGATCTAGATTTTTGGGTAAATTTTATGTAACGATTCATGACTTGAAAAAGGAATATGTGACTTAGGCGTAGAGACCTATATTATAATAGGATAACTATCTATGTGAATACGCCTAAAAGTAGATTTTTGGATATTTGGCATTAAAGTCTATAATTTGGCATAATTCATATGGTATATCATGATTTGGGCTTTTAGAGAATATTCTGTATTGTGCAAAGTTTATCCAAAAATTTGGGCATATGTTGTATTATGAATTATGATCATGATTTAGGCATGTAAGTTTAGGCTTAATTTATGATTAGGCGAGATATGTAAATAGAATTTTAGAAATATATAATCTGCTAAATCTGCTGAATTGCCTAATCTGCTAAATCTGTTATCTGTTAAATCTATTGAATTGCCTAATCTGCTAAATCTGTTGAATTTCCTAATCTGCTAAATCTATTATCTGCTAAATCTGTTGAATCTTCTAGTCTGCTAGATCTGTTATCTGTTGAATTGCTTAATATGTTGAAAGATGAATAATTGTAATTTAGGTATGAAAATCTGTAGGCTCGATCTAAGATTGAGTAAAACATGGAAATTTGATTAATCTGTTGTAACCTGTAAAGAAGTTTGATCTGTTAAATGGCCATAATTAGTCTGATATCTGTATAATCTGTATTGAAATAAATTGGCTATGACACGAGGTTAGACTCCGCTTGCGGTAGTAGCCTGCTCGGAACCAACCGGCCTAACCAGCAACAACAAACTGTCAGTCTAATGTGAGAGGTCGTAGGCATAACTAAAATATGCTTAGACACGAGGTTAGGTCTGGCTTGTTGTAGAAGTCTGTCCAGAACCGCTCGACATATCCAACGGCCACAAGCTACCGACCTAATGAGAGAGGTCTGTGTCTGTGCATTAATATTTAATTAATGCAAATCTGAGATAAATATGATGTCTAAAACGTGTTGGGTGGATAGGGTTAAACCAACTGGACTGACGAATTTAACAAACCCCTTGCGTGAATTTGTAAACCCAGTACAAAGTTAGAAAATCTGTAAGTCTGTTAAAATTGTACATCTGATCCGTTAATATGAAAACTTGTTAACTTGATTATCTAATCGGTGAACTAGTAAATCTGAACTCTGTATGTCTGAAACTTGTAAATAAGTTAATCTGAAATCTGTTAGCCTGAGGACACAAGTTTAGGAGGGGAAATACTTGTGTCATCTGTTGTTTGGGACCCATATTAGTCAGTAACCCTTTCTGGTATCAAAAACTTTGACCCCACGCTTACTGAACTAATTATAAGCGGTTCATTCCGATAATGGCGAGGGGTGTTGATGGTGCGTTCCAACCGGGTCATGTGCATGCATGGATCCGGTCTATTTTGAGGATGTAAGACACCGTGACATCTGTAAATAGGTCTGTGCCAATAGGTTGCCACTTTAGGGAGTGATACACCCTACTATGGGGCCGACACAGGGTATTTATGTATTAGGGAGACGATCGCTTGGGGTATGACTTTGGGTACACTCAGTTCTGTCTGTTTCTGTGAGTACCGTCTGTGTCTATTGGGTGGTAACACCTGTTTGTTTCTACGTGGTACCGTCTGTTGGGGTGGTAAAGGCCCATTACTAGTGTACACCTAATTCTAATATTCTATTTCCGTAGGGATTATTCTGTTTCTGTCTCTGATTCCGTTTCCAATTCTGTTTCCGTACCTTTTGTCTGTTGGGGTGGTAAAGGCCCATTAGTTGGGTGGTAAAGGCCCACTATTAGTATTCTGTTTCCGTACCTTCTATCTGTTGGGATGGGAAAGGCCCATTATTAGTATTTTGTTTCCATACCTTCTGTCTATTGGGTGGTAAAGGCCCATTTTTAGTATTCTATTCCTTCTGTCTGTTCGGGTGGTAATGGCCCATTACTAGCATTCTGTTTCTGTAGGGATTATTCTTTTTCAGTTTAGACATTAGGGAAACACCAAAATCTGTCATACTAGTATTAGTGCAGAGAAGTGAAAAGCTTAGCTTGGCCTATATCATTCCATTTCTTCTGTTAACCTGCTATTCCTATTACAGTTATCTCTCATCCAGTTTTATTTACATGTCATGATACTATTATTTGTTTATATGCTGAAAGTCACTGGACTCACCAGACTTATGTCTGACCTAGTTTGTTTCGCCTCTTTTCTTTCCGTTCCCTCCCCCCTCCCGCCCCCCCAGGTGCTCAGGGTGGAAACATAGGTGTTTGATTCTGATTCTGTCTGCTTGAAGTGCTTGGAGTATTGCTTGGCTTTGATTCTATCTTTCCATGGCAGTTTATGTTGGGGATTTTGGCTTTAAAAACTATGCATTCTGAAGGCTTTTGTACAAGACCGATATTTATGTACTTAAATTCTGATATTGTGGTTTTGAAAGATGTAACTAAACTCATTTCTTTTTCTTTTGTAATAAAGTTATAAAATTTTCAAGTACTACTTTATCTGTCTTGTAAATATTCTGTTCTGTCTACTAAAACGCTACACCAAAGTTAAGGCATTCCCTTTGTGAGTGACCTTAACGGAGGTGGGGTGTTAGGAAGCTTTAAGCTTCGATCCAGAATCTTGCTCAATATATCTAAAAAATAAGCTACTCGACTTCCCGTGTGGAAAAAAGGGCACCGGAGTTTGCAAAATGAAACAAACTATAGGTCAGTCATAAGACTGGTATGAGAAATCTTACTTACCTTATCTAATAATAATAAGGCTAATCACATGACCACGCTGCTAACGCGGAATGGGTTTACTCCATTGGATTGTCAGTGCATAAATGAAGTAAATCGTTAAACAACACAATGCTTTTTAGAAAAATGAAACCATTATAAGACTCAGGTCCCAGCACATAATGCAACGCAAACCAGAGGATAGAGTTTTACCTTATAATAGTCAAAAATGCTTGATATGATAAAACGGATTTGATATTATTATTAGTGTATATATGTTTCAAAAACATTTCAATCATAATGTATCAATCATAGATGGCATAGCTACCATATACTATGTCGCCATACTAGTTTTACATTCAAAACCATATGGTGTCGTATTGGAAGTTGGGTTTCCATCATGAGTCAAGGCTAGAGACGATCTCCTTACCGATTCGAGACACTCTAGAAAATGTCTCAGGATTCAGACATTGGCGAACCCTTGGATCCTGCAGGGCCGTTCCACAAATACTTTAGTGGATTAGTTATGCCTGAACACACGCTTCCCGGTCCTATTGAACCTATAAATTGGTCACTATCGACCAATATAACCGAGGCCTTGTAATCCATCATCCACATAAGTAAAATGTTAGGACTTGCAAAACCCTGATACCACTTCTAGCTAGAAAGAAACATGTGCACTCCCTGTGTTCCCTTGTTCCGTTTCTTACTCTTACCGGGGTATGAGGCTCGCGAAGTTACGCCACACAAAGCTATGCTAAATAAAGCTGTGCTTTGATCATCAACCACAAGGCTCTGCTTTTCAACAATAAGCCTTGATCATTTGCATCTTAACATGCCACATTGTCAATCCATATCATACCATTGATTTCTGCCAATATATAACCTCTGAGCTCGTACGTCTCAGAGAAGAGTGTTAAGCAAGAGAATAAATTCTCCGCCACCAAACAGATATATATTTAGCAGATATAAACAGATACAACATAAAGGAATACAACGACAGACATACCATCCATTTACAAGTCCGTTCTGGGTCTAAACGAAACTGGAGACACCTTATTCCTCATACCATATGTCCAATACAAGAGAGAGGTTCTCGCATATCCGTCATTCTCCAAGTACGTCTAGACGATCACCACTCATTACCTTGTCTTGGGATGCTGTAACTGCCTGCACCTCCGTTATGCCAGATATTGTCCCCAACTTAGCCACTGTATAGGTGTGGGGTTTTGTTCCTCAAAAGGCCTCAGCGTTAGTAAGAGACGGGCTCTACTATATAAGTACCCACTTCACACAGGTTTCCACGACGTGGGACTTAGGGGTGTTACATTCTCCCCTCCTACAAAGCCCAACATCCCCGTTGGCTCACAAACACCACACCCAGACGTTGTGTTCCACATAGGAGCCATAATTCCGATTGGGTATTGGATCTGATACCAACTGTAACGACCCTAGGCTTTGGAACCATCAGACAGTGGGCTAACCTCCCACCGTGGCATACAGTGATACCTCAGAACTGATTTTACGGTCAGCCTCTCGACTGCAACAACCAACCCAATTTTTCCATTGGGGCATGTAGGGGTAAAAGTCTCCTTCTCGCCACCAAACAGCCAAGCGAGAACCCCCTATCATGTTCTCTAACCAGCTCTGATACCACTATAATAGCCTGCACCTCCGTTACGCAAGATATTGTCCCCAACTTAGTCACCGTATAGGTATGGGGTTTTATACCCCAAAAGGCGTCGGCGTTAGTAAGAGAAGGGCTCTACTATTTAAGTACCCACTTCGCACAGGTTTCCACGATGTGGTACTTAGGGGTGTTACATTCTCCATTCCTACAAAGACCAACATCCACGTTAGCTCACAAACAACTCACCCAGGCGTTGTGGTCCACACATGAGCCATAATTTCGACTGGGTATTGGCTTTGATACTAACTATGACGACCCCAAATTTCCGTAGTACGAAAGTAAGGATAATCATAGGAGCATAACATGATTACAACAATAACAGATCTCAGATAATAGCATAACACATAAATCATTACAACAGAAATGGAAGTGTCATCACAACATAACATCACAGACATCAGAGTACACAGTTACAGGATACACTTAGCAAATAGAAGTCTCAACAAAGAAAGAAATAAGTCTCAACAAAGAAAGAAATAAGTTTCAAGCTCCACAAATACATCAAGGATCAATAATGTCTAAATGTCTCAAGAAGCAGTAAAAAGATAAAAGGGAAAATGTCCTTCATCCTCTTCATAAGCAAGCTCCAGTCCAAAGCTGTCATTTGGCTGCCCGTGTGGAAAGAGGGCACCCGAGTTTGCAAAGTGAAACAAACTACGAGTCAGTCATGGGACTGGTATGAGAAATCTTTCTTAACTAACAATGTATAAAATCACAGGACCACACCGCTAACGCGGAATGGGTTTACTCCATTGGATTTCCAGTGCATATGTTTAATAAATTTTATTTCAAAAACAACACAATGCTTTTTAGAAAATGAAATCGTTATAAGACTCAAGTCCCATCACACACTGCAACGCAAACCGGAGGATAGAGTTTTACCTTATAATGATCAAAAATGCTTGATATGCAGAAAATATATTTTTAATATTACTATTAGTGTCTAATAAGTTTCAAAAATACTTCAAAGTAAATGTATCAATCCTAGACGGCATAGTACCCCATCCTACTATGTCTCCATTTATAGGTTTACAATCAAAACTGTAATGTCATATTGGAGAGTGGATTTCCATCATGAGTCAAGGCTAGGTTCACAAATACTTCAATGGATTTGCAATTTCTAAACACACGCTTCTCGGTCTTATTGAACCTATAAAATGGTTACAATCGACCAAAAAAACCGAGGCGCCTCATTCCATCAACCACATAAGTAAAAAGGTCAGGGCTTGTAAATGCTGACAACACTTCTTGCTAGAAAGAAACATGTGCACTCCTTGTGTTCCCTTGTCCCATTTCTGACTCTTACCAGGGTGTGAGGCTCGCGAGGTAACGTTATACACAAGGCTACGCCGAAAATAGGCTCTGCTTTTCAACAAAAGCCTCGATCAATTGCATCTTAGCATGTCACATTGACAATTCACGCCATGCGATTGTTAACTACCAATATATAACCTTTGAGCTCATGCGTCTCAAAGAAGGGTGTTAAGCAAGAGAATAAATTCTCCACCACCATAGATATATATTAAAAAGAAATCAAATTAATTTACGTGGAATGAAATTCAATGTTGGACACACATCATTTATAAGTCCGTTCTGCGTCTGAACGAAACCGGAGACACATTATTCCTCATCCCGTATGTCCAATACGAAAGAGAGGTGCTTGCATATCCAGACAATCAACAAGTACGTCCGGACAACTAGCACTTTAACCCTTTACTGGTAGCTAACCAATGTCGGGCATCAGTAGTTATCCTTTCGATGTGGAGATCGTCGGTCTTCAATCGTGTCTTTAAGATCTTCAATTTAGATCGTCGTATAATCATTCGAAATGAGATTTAACTCGGTCTTTTCAAATGATTCTCGCATATATAGTTTAAAAACATTTCATGACATCAATAGTATTTAATAACAATTTATCGCTATTTTTATTTATATAAAAATAGCAAAATTAATTTAACGACGCTTCGGGTCAATATGCGGACCTAGCGTTATTTTCATCAAGTTTGATTTACACTTATCTCGAAATCTAACTGTTGGATTTTAACAAAGTTTATACCGTTGGAAAGATCTTCCTAAAGCGGTCCTAACGGTTCCACTTTTGGGAAAATTCGATGGTTGGATCTTTCGGTATAATCATTTAAAGTTACGATTTCGAAACGCGAACTACCGCGCGCGATTCGTTTAATTTTAATTTATATATATATATATATAACCATATATAAATATAAATTGTTCGACGATTCTGTAACGACCCGCATTTTTTCTGGTAATTATTTAATTTATTTTATTATTTAAAATATTTTGTTTGGATTTATTTTATCGAATTTAGTGGTTTCCTTTGGAATCTATTAATTAAATAAATAATAAAATAATATTTTAAACTTCCAACCTGTCAGAAATTATTTTGTTGGCAATATAGGTGAACAGACAGTTTGAAATGGTCTAATAGTGGTTATATCGAAGTTATATAGGCGATTCTGTTTAGTCGACGATGCGTTGAATATATATAGTTTATAATTTAATTCTAAATCGAGCTGCAGTGGCGCGGCAGTTCGTAAGTTGGCATTTTGAACTTCAATTGGCTGTACAGGGCCCAAATTAAGTCGGATTTCTATGAAATAAGAAACGTTGAAATCTGTTGAACTATTTCTACCTAACAGAAGTTAAAAATCAAGATTCCGCGTTATAGATTGCGAGTTATGTCCAAATTAAATGTTCAAGGAAGCAGCGGCGTAATCGTTTATCGACCGTAACGGTTTATTTGAAATAACTCCATACCGGATTCGAATTTGGACAAGGTTCTTTTGAGACATAGTATTAATTTAATTTTTAGAATTTTACTGTAATTTTTAATTAATTTAATATGCAACTTTTTATTTGGAGTATTTTGCACCCTTAAGCAGCGAATTTGGGTTTTCACAGTATAAGTCAATCTACCGGTATTATTACATTTTCGGGATCGCGACACCTCACTGATCACGACTGTATTTTTATTTCAGTCTGCAACGCTCATACATGAATACATAGTGGTGTAGGTAACTTTATTTGAATGGTTAACTGGTCAAACGAACTCAAAATTCAACGAAACAAGTTTCATACGAAACCTTAGGAAGAGGTCTAGTGAAATGTCAAGGCCTCATATTTTTAGGATTTTTTCTGTAATTTTAAGGAATTAATGCTCGGTGTTTTTCATCGATATTTTCTAAAGGATTTTCACAAACGACCTCGGAATTCGACGAAACCTGTCCCATTGGGTCCGGAATATGATTTTATGTTAGAAATAGGTGTCTTTGTTTCGATTAAAGATCATATGTAGCGATTTTTAACGTGTTTTTCTCGATAAAGTATGTACACATTAAAATATTAATAACATAATCCAAACCTTTTACTGTAGCTAATTCTTTTGCCTGTAGCCTTTATTTCTTGCGCCCAAACACTTGCGTCCCAAATTCTTTTGCCACTGCACAATACTTGCGCTCCAAACATTTCCACTTCCTTGCCGTGCAAACTACTTCTGCCGTGCAGACAAAGTTATTTAAATAAAAAAAAAAAATTTATCTAAACAAATCTCTGTCAAGATTACAAATTAAATCTACAGTGAAGGATGTCGGCGTCTGTGAGACATCTGTCTACAAAATGACATGCCACTTTTAAATCAACAGCACATCATATAATATAGGGTAGCCAACAAATGAGCTGTCCAATAAAAATTGAAAAGAAAGAAAACATTAAAGGTTTGCCCGTACTTTCACCAACAAGCCATACTGTTCAACGAAAGGAACGTTGATATTTTGGGTACATTTTCTTCTATAAATAGGACCTGCCTTTCCCATTTCTTTTCAACTTGCTGTATAAATTTAAACCATGAAGTTTCTTCCTTTCTGTCTCGTTCTGAAAACAAATCAAAACGCCCTCTTCCATTTAAGATCTGCAAAGGAAACTTCTATATAAAAATATAATAAACTCCTTGTCTGCCTGTAAACGCTACCCGAAACCAAAGCCCTTCTTCTTATTTTGAAAGCCGAAGCCGACTATGAATATATATACGAAGTTGGAGCAGCAAATTTCACGTTCGTTGCCGACGAACAGTGGAAGGCCGGGATCGTGACCGATGGCGTTCGAGAGAGGGAAGAGCGTGGCAGCGTTCTAGAAAAGATAGGGTGTTTTTAGGTGACGTATTTATGGGAGGTCAAGTCTGCGGTGGAATGTTGAGCTGTGAACGGTGGAATGACGCGAAGGAGAAGTTGTGCATGGATTAGGAGGAGTGAAAGTTGAAAATATATAAGGAAAGGGTACCTGGGGAGGGAAAAAAAACGTGGGAAGATGATGCTCCATGCATACATGCGCATGGATGAAGATTGGGGAACGCATGATGAACAAATGCATGGGAAGGGGCCGGTTTTTGTTTTGTTGTTCGTGGGCTTTAGGGAAGTAAAGTGTGGGATGTGCGAACCAGTTTTCTTGCATGGCAACTATGATGGGTTCAACGATGGGAGAAGAAGTGTTGAGCATTGGGGAAAGGTTGATGTCTTCAGTTCGACAGTTAAAGGAAGAATAGGGATCATGTTGGACGGTCAAGCAGTTGTCGAGCTATTGTTCGAACGGTGGAAGGGTAATCAAGGGTTTTGGGTGATAATTACGGTAATTATATCTTTAATGATAAAAATCAAGATTTTTAATCTATTCTTTAAAAATAATTTTGAACATAATAATGTGTATCACTTGTTCATTCGTGGACAGTTGTGACAAAAACAAGCTCTGTTGAGATCGTGACAACGAACGCTACGCTATTGTGCTGATTCGGAAGGGAAATGAAAACAGTTGGGTTTTCATTTGATTTTAGACGACCGTCTAAAATTAAAGGAAACAGCGCTGGAATTGACAGTCAAAATAAAGGTGAGTTAATTCTCACACTTTTCTGGACTACTATGATGTGATAAATCCATTTAAAAATAAATACTGGTTGATTGACTGCATTGGTTGCTTATGGTTTATTAGATGGTTGTTGATGTATTATTGTTGTTAAATTATTTATTTAAATGTGATAACCATCTGTGATGCAGAGAAGGACAGGTTGGAGGGATCCGACCGGATTCCTCAAAAATAACTTGTGTGTGTTGTTTATTTTTATACTGGTTGCACATAACTGTTTGAACCCCAATTGACATCAAAACCTGTTGATTGTTGAATTGATGTGACCGTTGATGTGATTTTTAGTCGGTCAACAGTGGTTGGCAGTGAGGGTTTAAATCTATAGATTTCCAAAACATCGTTTTGCCGTTAGGCGAACAGACGCAGTTTCAAGTTAAAAAAATTATTTTATAACTAAATTAAAATTTTGAGGTTATTTTATTTTATTTTAAAATAAATAAGAAGTTTTATAATTATATTTATAATTTAAAATCATGTTTTAGAAATGCGATGATTAAAAGTTTATTTCTACGCAGTTGTACAAACAGAGGTCAGAAACTAGCCGATGGGTTAGTGAAAGAGAATAATTGTTTTATACAACAATTAACCAATGTTTTAAATTAATTAAGTTATTTAATTAATTTAAGAAGAGAAATTGAATAGAAGTCAGATAGCCACTTAACTGAGGGTTATGGTTGGCAGGAACCAATTGTTTATCCTGTTATTTATGAACTGCAGTCATTCATGAACTGCAGTCAGGAACTAACCTACGGGTTAGTGAAATGAAATAATTGTTTTTTTATAATCAAATAACTGATGTTTTAAATTTATTAAGTTATTTAATAAATTTAAGGAAGAAATGATAACGTAAATCAGTTAATGGTTAACTGATATGTACGGTTGGCGAAAATCAACCGTTCAAAGTTGGAATTTGACGATTGTGTCAATTTGTTTTAAATTGATCAAATCAAAGGGATTGACATTTAAAAGACTTGAAATTTCCTTTAAAATAAATATAAGTTATGGATAGATTAGTATGAAAGGGACTTGAATTTATTTCAAATCGTATAAACAAGATTTGTAAATATGGGTGCAACCTAAGGCGTACATTCCAATCAGAGTTTTGCTCAATTAAGAAAAAGAAATTAATATGAAAAGTGGGTTTTCAAATGAAAGAAAATGGTTTATAAAACCAAGATAAATGGAAATGGGAATAACATATTGGATTATTGAGATGGTTTGACATTGGTTTTAAATTATAAGTTTTTATCTATCTTGAGATAAGAATGTTGTCGATCAAGGTCGGAGAGGTAATTGGAATACCCCAACTTGAACGGCTCCGCTATTATCGAGAGATGATATTTGTTTGTAATGTATAGAGAAGTGATTATCGAGATGTTTTTGCGATAAATGGAATTTATCATTTATTTAAAACAAACCTTTAAAAATGGATTAGCATCGAAAGGAATTGAATCTAATTCAAATCGTATAAACGAGTATGAAAAAGGGGTTTTACCCAAAACAAGGATTTTAAAACAAGCGTTCACCTGGGAACGAGATTAAGCGAAGTGGTTTAATCGTAATAAGAAGGAGATTTTGGTAATTAAATATTTGTCATTGATTAAATAAGGATATGACGATATGGAAATAATAAAGGGAAAGGGAAAGTGGATTTATTGAACTATAACCATGATTTCAAATCAAAGAGAAAGTAAAAAGGGTTTTGAGGTAATTATACGATGTTAACGACCAAAGAGGAAATAAAAACTGATTTATAAAATATGGCAATATTTCCAAACAAAGGAAATGAAAAGAAAAAAAGAGCTTGGTAAATATGTTGTTCTAAAGCGAGTAGCGAGTAATGTTTTCAAGTAACGAAACCCATAAGAGTTTTGTTAAGATAAAGTTATGAAGTCGATTATAAGAAATCGATAAATTGGTTTTATGAGATATTTCATATAAAGGACCTGAGCTGCCAGTCCACTGAGATACACTGTTATGATTTGATAGTTAAATCACCGACTATCAAAGTTTGGCCTTTTATCGATTGTTGGTACGGAAAGACCGGGATCGAATTTATATTCGAAAACCATTCCGACCAGCAAATACGTAACGTCGAAGATATCAGAAGATGGTCGAGATGGAGCATTGAAGAACGTTGATCTTCATGAGCGGAAGAACTACTCGTTGGATTTCTAAGGGTCGCACCCGAAGATATTTTGACTTGTGATTTTGTCGTGATTGAAATCTTCGGATTGCGAGGACTTCTCGCTACTAATCTATAGGGTGATACCTAGGATGCAGTAGGAGAGTGCCTTCGGTTCATCCTGATCCTGGATGACTTGTATGGATGGATGTCTGACAGAGTATTTCCAGAAAGGTCATGTACATTGATTTCTCCAGCCGTACCAAGAGTGGAAGCAGAGAAGGAAACTTCTTTAGCTGACACGTAATGTATTGTTGTAGACGTCAATTAAGTGATTTCAATGGATCTGACAATGTGGCATTCGAAGTGAATCTGATGTGATGGTAAAGCGTAGCCTCAAGCCTCATCAACCGGGAAATGATAAAAATCGGGCAGGCAGCATGGCTATGTGGGTCGCTCCCATTAGGATGTATAATCACCTATCTAGAGAAATTCCTTTTGCTTCTTATCTATCGATGCTGTCCCTTTTCGGGAGACGGTGGTTTGAGCCCAACCGTCGGTGATATACATTCGATACACTCAAGCGAAATGAGTGGTCGGTCATGTGTGGGCCGGGTTGCAAGATGTTCTTGTTGAACCCAGTGTATTCGTCTCTAGAGATACACGTTCGGAAGGTGGACCCATACCTTGTCAAGTTGGAATCCAATATCCAATAAGCGCCCGCGGTTTTGGTTTGTATACTATATATGGGGAGCGTGAGATGCAAGCGTTCCTCTAAATTGATATTTACTTGTATTTAGACACTATGATAATATCAGAAAAAGATATTGATTTCAAAAATGTGTTGGGTTATAGTAAGGTAAAAACCGTCCGTGTTTATGTGTGGGTTGGTCTTACTATTATCATTTTATTTCAGAAAGGTTTTTCCAAAGTTAAACAAGTATTTGTACTGTGAATTTATCACTGAAAGTATTCCAGACTGACCCGGTGAAATTTGTTTTAAATCAAATGTGCTCGGGTCAGACCAAGCATATTTACAGGTTAAGGTTCCGCTACAAGTTTCAGAGTTGGAAGCAGAAGGGTTCACCGTTAGTTATATAAGTATTTCCGCTGTGATTGATGTATGTTGTACTCTGATAAATGGTATGTATATATACAGTTTCTTTTATAAAGAGATTTGTTACATTATATTTATTCGTTCCGCTGTGAGATTCTGATTTGTTCTTCTTCTTTCTTCTATTCTAAATTTCTTTCTTCCTATTTCTCATCCTCTAACTTCTTTCTATTAACAGTTTGGGATTCGATACTTGGATTTTTGACAAGTAATACGGGATTAAGTATTGTTGTTGAAAATTCGAGCGTCGAATTTTCCCGGGCCGTTACAGTTGGTATCAGAGCAATTGGTTTAGTGATAACCTTGGCTCTGTGGTGTGACTCAGTAGAGATAGGGTTAGTAATACCCTAGATTGAGTTTGACTGTGTATATGAGGGCGCGTATTTGTAATTTATTATAAAAATATTTTCATATAGTTTTGCCTGGATTATATTTTTATATAAATATATTTCTCTCAATTGATTTGTTTGAATAGCTTGAATAATAATTCAAATTTAGAATATCCAATTGAAAAGATTTATATAATAAGGAGATTTCACTTGTGAAATCGAGAAAATGGTAATTGGATGGAAATAAACCAATGTTAATCAATTAATGTGGAAACAAAGTAAAAGTAAACGAGAAATTTATATGTGAATCAAAATGGTTTGGTTGGTTTGGTATGCTTTGGTTGTTGTTTGATATTGGATGGAGTGTATAAAATTCACCAACTGTTGGTTGAAACCAATCTGAACTGATCAAGTAAAGGAATTAAACCAAGATTAATTTGAATGGATGTTTAAAATAAATGGATTGCTAAGTCCATCAGAGTTGAATAAAGTGATGTGGTTATTTCCAATTGTTGGAATTGGATGATGTGGATGATATTTGGATCAAATTGACTTTGGTTTGAATACTAATGGATTTTATTGGAGTTGAGTACAGGTACAAAGTTAATCCAAGAAAAACTCTGGAGAAATTTGAATCTAGTTTGGTATGCTAGTCGAGTAAGCAAACATATATATCGCTAATCGCGTAATAGCGCTCGCAAAAAGGTACGCCTACGCAAAATATAAAATTTCGATTTTTGTTTGGGTTTTGAGTTTGGATTTTGGATTTTTCCGACCCTGTTGGTCAATATATAGATATTTCTTGAACCTGCGATATTGCAGATGTCCCTTCGTACAGGGGAGACTCTGCTGAAATTTTTCCAGAATTCAAGGTATTAGATTTTTTTTAAATTATGTTATTTGAAATAATTTGGTTTTAAAACCCAGCTGGATTAGATTTGAAATTAGAAACAGCGTCTAATTAAATATATTTTTTCGTAAACATAACGAGTTTGACACTTTTTTCTACCTTAGCAATTTCGAGGACGAAATTATTTTAAGGGGGAAGGAATGTAACGACCCGCATTTTTTCTGGTAATTATTTAATTTATTTTATTATTTAAAATATTTTGTTTGGATTTATTTTATCGAATTTAGTGGTTTCCTTTGGAATCTATTAATTAAATAAATAATAAAATAATATTTTAAACTTCCAACCTTTCAGAAATTATTTTGTTGGCAATATAGGTGAACAGACAGTTTGAAATGGTCTAATAGTGGTTATATCGAAGTTATATAGGCGATTCTGTTTAGTCGACGATGCGTTGAATATATATAGTTTATAATTTAATTCTAAATCGAGCTGCAGTGGCGCGGCAGTTCGTAAGTTGGCATTTTGAACTTCAATTGGCTGTACAGGGCCCAAATTAAGTCGGATTTCTATGAAATAAGAAACGTTGAAATCTGTTGAACTATTTCTACCTAACAGAAGTTAAAAATCAAGATTCCGCGTTATAGATTGCGAGTTATGTCCAAATTAAATGTTCAAGGAAGCAGCGGCGTAATCGTTTATCGACCGTAACGGTTTATTTGAAATAACTCCATACCGGATTCGAATTTGGACAAGGTTCTTT
Source organism: Allium sativum (assembly GCA_030737875.1). NCBI lineage: Eukaryota > Viridiplantae > Streptophyta > Magnoliopsida > Asparagales > Amaryllidaceae > Allium > Allium sativum. The sequence goes on from CM060922.1 coordinate 1,054,915,326, forward strand.
TGAGACATAGTATTAATTTAATTTTTAGAATTTTACTGTAATTTTTAATTAATTTAATATGCAACTTTTTATTTGGAGTATTTTGCACCCTTAAGCAGCGAATTTGGGTTTTCACAGTATAAGTCAATCTACCGGTATTATTACATTTTCGGGATCGCGACACCTCACTGATCACGACTGTATTTTTATTTCAGTCTGCAACGCTCATACATGAATACATAGTGGTGTAGGTAACTTTATTTGAATGGTTAACTGGTCAAACGAACTCAAAATTCAACGAAACAAGTTTCATACGAAACCTTAGGAAGAGGTCTAGTGAAATGTCAAGGCCTCATATTTTTAGGATTTTTTCTGTAATTTTAAGGAATTAATGCTCGGTGTTTTTCATCGATATTTTCTAAAGGATTTTCACAAACGACCTCGGAATTCGACGAAACCTGTCCCATTGGGTCCGGAATATGATTTTATGTTAGAAATAGGTGTCTTTGTTTCGATTAAAGATCATATGTAGCGATTTTTAACGTGTTTTTCTCGATAAAGTATGTACACATTAAAATATTAATAACATAATCCAAACCTTTTACTGTAGCTAATTCTTTTGCCTGTAGCCTTTATTTCTTGCGCCCAAACACTTGCGTCCCAAATTCTTTTGCCACTGCACAATACTTGCGCTCCAAACATTTCCACTTCCTTGCCGTGCAAACTACTTCTGCCGTGCAGACAAAGTTATTTAAATAAAAAAAAAAATTATCTAAACAAATCTCTGTCAAGATTACAAATTAAATCTACAGTGAAGGATGTCGGCGTCTGTGAGACATCTGTCTACAAAATGACATGCCACTTTTAAATCAACAGCACATCATATAATATAGGGTAGCCAACAAATGAGCTGTCCAATAAAAATTGAAAAGAAAGAAAACATTAAAGGTTTGCCCGTACTTTCACCAACAAGCCATACTGTTCAACGAAAGGAACGTTGATATTTTGGGTACATTTTCTTCTATAAATAGGACCTGCCTTTCCCATTTCTTTTCAACTTGCTGTATAAATTTAAACCATGAAGTTTCTTCCTTTCTGTCTCGTTCTGAAAACAAATCAAAACGCCCTCTTCCATTTAAGATCTGCAAAGGAAACTTCTATATAAAAATATAATAAACTCCTTGTCTGCCTGTAAACGCTACCCGAAACCAAAGCCCTTCTTCTTATTTTGAAAGCCGAAGCCGACTATGAATATATATACGAAGTTGGAGCAGCAAATTTCACGTTCGTTGCCGACGAACAGTGGAAGGCCGGGATCGTGACCGATGGCGTTCGAGAGAGGGAAGAGCGTGGCAGCGTTCTAGAAAAGATAGGGTGTTTTCAGGTGACGTATTTATGGGAGGTCAAGTCTGCGGTGGAATGTTGAGCTGTGAACGGTGGAATGACGCGAAGGAGAAGTTGTGCATGGATTAGGAGGAGTGAAAGTTGAAAATATATAAGGAAAGGGTACCTGGGGAGGGAAAAAAAAACGTGGGAAGATGATGCTCCATGCATACATGCGCATGGATGAAGATTGGGGAACGCATGATGAACAAATGCATGGGAAGGGGCCGGTTTTTGTTTTGTTGTTCGTGGGCTTTAGGGAAGTAAAGTGTGGGATGTGCGAACCAGTTTTCTTGCATGGCAACTATGATGGGTTCAACGATGGGAGAAGAAGTGTTGAGCATTGGGGAAAGGTTGATGTCTTCAGTTCGACAGTTAAAGGAAGAATAGGGATCATGTTGGACGGTCAAGCAGTTGTCGAGCTATTGTTCGAACGGTGGAAGGGTAATCAAGGGTTTTGGGTGATAATTACGGTAATTATATCTTTAATGATAAAAATCAAGATTTTTAATCTATTCTTTAAAAATAATTTTGAACATAATAATGTGTATCACTTGTTCATTCGTGGACAGTTGTGACAAAAACAAGCTCTGTTGAGATCGTGACAACGAACGCTACGCTATTGTGCTGATTCGGAAGGGAAATGAAAACAGTTGGGTTTTCATTTGATTTTAGACGACCGTCTAAAATTAAAGGAAACAGCGCTGGAATTGACAGTCAAAATAAAGGTGAGTTAATTCTCACACTTTTCTGGACTACTATGATGTGATAAATCCATTTAAAAATAAATACTGGTTGATTGACTGCATTGGTTGCTTATGGTTGATTAGATGGTTGTTGATGTATTATTGTTGTTAAATTATTTATTTAAATGTGATAACCATCTGTGATGCAGAGAAGGACAGGTTGGAGGGATCCGACCGGATTCCTCAAAAATAACTTGTGTGTGTTGTTTATTTTTATACTGGTTGCACATAACTGTTTGAACCCCAATTGACATCAAAACCTGTTGATTGTTGAATTGATGTGACCGTTGATGTGATTTTTAGTCGGTCAACAGTGGTTGGCAGTGAGGGTTTAAATCTATAGATTTCCAAAACATCGTTTTGCCGTTAGGCGAACAGACGCAGTTTCAAGTTAAAAAAATTATTTTATAACTAAATTAAATTTTTGAGGTTATTTTATTTTATTTTAAAATAAATAAGAAGTTTTATAATTATATTTATAATTTAAAATCATGTTTTAGAAATGCGATGATTAAAAGTTTATTTCTACGCAGTTGTACAAACAGAGGTCAGAAACTAGCCGATGGGTTAGTGAAAGAGAATAATTGTTTTATACAACAATTAACCGATGTTTTAAATTAATTAAGTTATTTAATTAATTTAAGAAGAGAAATTGAATAGAAGTCAGATAGCCACTTAACTGAGGGTTATGGTTGGCAGGAACCAATTGTTTATCCTGTTATTTATGAACTGCAGTCATTCATGAACTGCAGTCAGGAACTAACCTACGGGTTAGTGAAATGAAATAATTGTTTTTTTATAATCAAATAACTGATGTTTTAAATTTATTAAGTTATTTAATAAATTTAAGGAAGAAATGATAACGTAAATCAGTTAATGGTTAACTGATATGTACGGTTGGCGAAAATCAACCGTTCAAAGTTGGAATTTGACGATTGTGTCAATTTGTTTTAAATTGATCAAATCAAAGGGATTGACATTTAAAAGACTTGAAATTTCCTTTAAAATAAATATAAGTTATGGATAGATTAGTATGAAAGGGACTTGAATTTATTTCAAATCGTATAAACAAGATTTGTAAATATGGGTGCAACCTAAGGCGTACATTCCAATCAGAGTTTTGCTCAATTAAGAAAAAGAAATTAATATGAAAAGTGGGTTTTCAAATGAAAGAAAATGGTTTATAAAACCAAGATAAATGGAAATGGGAATAACATATTGGATTATTGAGATGGTTTGACATTGGTTTTAAATTATAAGTTTTTATCTATCTTGAGATAAGAATGTTGTCGATCAAGGTCGGAGAGGTAATTGGAATACCCCAACTTGAACGGCTCCGCTATTATCGAGAGATGATATTTGTTTGTAATGTATAGAGAAGTGATTATCGAGATGTTTTTGCGATAAATGGAATTTATCATTTATTTAAAACAAACCTTTAAAAATGGATTAGCATCGAAAGGAATTGAATCTAATTCAAATCGTATAAACGAGTATGAAAAAGGGGTTTTACCCAAAACAAGGATTTTAAAACAAGCGTTCACCTGGGAACGAGATTAAGCGAAGTGGTTTAATCGTAATAAGAAGGAGATTTTGGTAATTAAATATTTGTCATTGATTAAATAAGGATATGACGATATGGAAATAATAAAGGGAAAGGGAAAGTGGATTTATTGAACTATAACCATGATTTCAAATCAAAGAGAAAGTAAAAAGGGTTTTGAGGTAATTATACGATGTTAACGACCAAAGAGGAAATAAAAACTGATTTATAAAATATGGCAATATTTCCAAACAAAGGAAATGAAAAGAAAAAAAGAGCTTGGTAAATATGTTGTTCTAAAGCGAGTAGCGAGTAATGTTTTCAAGTAACGAAACCCATAAGAGTTTTGTTAAGATAAAGTTATGAAGTCGATTATAAGAAATCGATAAATTGGTTTTATGAGATATTTCATATAAAGGACCTGAGCTGCCAGTCCACTGAGATACACTGTTATGATTTGATAGTTAAATCACCGACTATCAAAGTTTGGCCTTTTATCGATTGTTGGTACGGAAAGACCGGGATCGAATTTATATTCGAAAACCATTCCGACCAGCAAATACGTAACGTCGAAGATATCAGAAGATGGTCGAGATGGAGCATTGAAGAACGTTGATCTTCATGAGCGGAAGAACTACTCGTTGGATTTCTAAGGGTCGCACCCGAAGATATTTTGACTTGTGATTTTGTCGTGATTGAAATCTTCGGATTGCGAGGACTTCTCGCTACTAATCTATAGGGTGATACCTAGGATGCAGTAGGAGAGTGCCTTCGGTTCATCCTGATCCTGGATGACTTGTATGGATGGATGTCTGACAGAGTATTTCCAGAAAGGTCATGTACATTGATTTCTCCAGCCGTACCAAGAGTGGAAGCAGAGAAGGAAACTTCTTTAGCTGACACGTAATGTATTGTTGTAGACGTCAATTAAGTGATTTCGATGGATCTGACAATGTGGCATTCGAAGTGAATCTGATGTGATGGTAAAGCGTAGCCTCAAGCCTCATCAACCGGGAAATGATAAAAATCGGGCAGGCAGCATGGCTATGTGGGTCGCTCCCATTAGGATGTATAATCACCTATCTAGAGAAATTCCTTTTGCTTCTTATCTATCGATGCTGTCCCTTTTCGGGAGACGGTGGTTTGAGCCCAACCGTCGGTGATATACATTCGATACACTCAAGCGAAATGAGTGGTCGGTCATGTGTGGGCCGGGTTGCAAGATGTTCTTGTTGAACCCAGTGTATTCGTCTCTAGAGATACACGTTCGGAAGGTGGACCCATACCTTGTCAAGTTGGAATCCAATATCCAATAAGCGCCCGCGGTTTTGGTTTGTATACTATATATGGGGAGCGTGAGATGCAAGCGTTCCTCTAAATTGATATTTACTTGTATTTAGACACTATGATAATATCAGAAAAAGATATTGATTTCAAAAATGTGTTGGGTTATAGTAAGGTAAAAACCGTCCGTGTTTATGTGTGGGTTGGTCTTACTATTATCATTTTATTTCAGAAAGGTTTTTCCAAAGTTAAACAAGTATTTGTACTGTGAATTTATCACTGAAAGTATTCCAGACTGACCCGGTGAAATTTGTTTTAAATCAAATGTGCTCGGGTCAGACCAAGCATATTTACAGGTTAAGGTTCCGCTACAAGTTTCAGAGTTGGAAGCAGAAGGGTTCACCGTTAGTTATATAAGTATTTCCGCTGTGATTGATGTATGTTGTACTCTGATAAATGGTATGTATATATACAGTTTCTTTTATAAAGAGATTTGTTACATTATATTTATTCGTTCCGCTGTGAGATTCTGATTTGTTCTTCTTCTTTCTTCTATTCTAAATTTCTTTCTTCCTATTTCTCATCCTCTAACTTCTTTCTATTAACAGTTTGGGATTCGATACTTGGATTTTTGACAAGTAATACGGGATTAAGTATTGTTGTTGAAAATTCGAGCGTCGAATTTTCCCGGGCCGTTACAGATTCGACCAACGTTTTTAATATGCCGAATAAAAGAATGCTTTTTATTGGCATATCATATCCATATGCTGTCAAACAAAGTATATTTCATTTACAAGAAAATTGATCCAATGACAAGTCAACTTTGCATATAAATCCTAATATATGCAAATGTAAATATAAATGTAATTTTGACAGTGCATATAAATTCTAATACATGCAATTTAATATAAATGTGCTTTTAACAATGCATATAAATTCTAATATATGCGATATAATTATAAATGTAATTTTAACAACGCATATAAATTCTAATATATGCGATGTAATTATAAATGTAATTTTAACAATGCATATAAATTATAATATGTGTGATGTAAATATAAATGCAATTTTAACAATGCATATAAATTCTAATATGTGCGATGTAGATATAAATGTAATTTTAACAATTTAATTAAAAACAAAGTTTTTAATTTAAACATGTTTTATTTTGAAAACATGCATGTTTGTCCAATTTCTATTATAACATTAAAAAGTAAATTTTTAATGTAAAAAATGTTTTCTTTTTAAAATATGAATCTTTTTCTACATTTCTATTATTACATTAAAAAGTGAATTCTTAATGTAAAACATGTTTTCATTTTAAAACCTGTTTCTTTTTCTACATTTCTATTGTTACATTAAAAAGCCGATTTTTAATGTAGAACATGTTTTCATTTTAAAACATGTTTGTTTTTCTACATTACTATTATTACATTAAAAAGTGAATTTTTAATGTAAAACATGTTTTCATTTTAAAAACATGTTTCTTTTTCTACATTTCTATTGTTACGTTAAAAAGTGGATTTTTAATGTAAAACATGTTTTGATTTTAAAACATGATTCTTTTCACTAATTTCTAACTTTACATTAAAATGAATATTTTAGTGAAAAGTATGTTTTGATTTTAAAACATGAACACTTTTCTTATTTTTAACATTACATATTTTTAATGTAATGTTAAAAATAAGAAAAGTTTTCATGTTTTAAAATCAAAACATGATTTCATTAAAAATATACATTTTTAATGTAATGTTAAAAATAAGAGAAGTGTTCATGTTTTAAAATCAAAACATGATTTTATTAAAAATATACATTTTTAATTAATGTTAAAAATAAGAAAAGATTCATGTTTTAAAATCAAAACATGTTTTTCATTAAAATATTCATTTTAATGTAAAGTTAGAAATTAGTGAAAAGGTTCATGTTTTAAAATGAAAACATGTTTTACATTAAAAATCCACTTTTAAATGTAATAGTAGAAATGTAGAAAAAGAAACATGTTTTTAAAATGAAAACATGTTTTACATTAAAAATTCACTTTTTAATGTAATAATAGAAATGTAGAAAAAGAAACATGTTTTAAAATGAAAACATTTTCTACATTAAAAATCCGCTTTTTAATGTAACAATAGAAATGTAGAAAAAGAAACATGTTTTAAAATGAAAACATGTTTTACATTAAAAATTCACTTTTTAATGTAATAATAGAAATGTAGAAAAAGATTAATGTTTTAAAAAAAGAAAACATGTTTTACATTAAAAATTTACTTTTTAATGTTATAACAGAAGTTGGACAAACATGCATGTTTTCAAAATAAAACATGTTTACATTAAAAACTTTGTTTTTAATGAAATTGTTAAAATTACATTTATATCTACATCGCATATATTAGAATTTATATGCATTGTTAAAATTACATTTATATTTACATCGCATATATTAGAATTTATATGCGTTGCTAAAATTACATTTATATTTACATCCTAATATATTAGAATTTATATGCGTTGTTAAAATTACATTTATAATTATATCGCATATATTAGAATTTATATGCGTTGTTAAAATTACATTTATAATTACATCGCATATATTAGAATTTATATGCGTTGTTAAAAGCACATTTATATTACATTGCATATATTAGAATTTATATGCATTGTCAAAATTACATTTATATTTACATTTGCATATATTAGGATTTGTGTGCAAAGTTGACTTGTCATTGGATCAATTTTCATGTAAATGAAATATACTTTGTTTGACAGTACATGGATATGATATGCCAATAAAAAAACATTCTTTTATTCGACATATTAAAAACATTGGTGGAATCATCGAGCAGTTTATATTTATATATGGTTATATATATATATATATATATATATATATATAAATTAAAATTAAACGAATTGCGCATGATAGTTCACGTTTCGAAATCGTAACTTTAGACGATTATACCGAAAGATCCAACCGTCAGATTTTTCCAAAACTGGAACCGTTAAGACCGTTTTGGGAAGATCTTTCCAATGATATAAAATTTGTTAAAATCCGATGGTTAGATTTCGAGATAAATGTAAATCAAACTTTGATGAAAATAACGTCAGGGCCGCCTATTGACCCAAAGCATCGTTAAATTAATTTCGCTATTTTTATATAAATAAAAATAGCGATAAATCGTTATTAAATACTATTGACGACATGAAATGTTTTTAAACTACATATATGCGAGAATCATTTGAAAAGACCGAGTTAAATCTTATTTTAAATGATTATATGACGATCTAAATTGAAGATCTTAAAGATGGCGATTGAAGACCGGCGATCTCCACATCGAAAGGATAACTACTGATGCCCGGCATTGGTTAGCTACCAGTAAAGGGTTAAAGTGGTAGTTGTCCGGATGTACTAGTTGATTGTCCAGATATGCGAGCACCTCTCTTCCGTATTGGACATACGGGATGAGGAATAAGGTGTCTCTGGTTTCGTTCAGACTCAGAACGGACTTGTAAATGGATGTGTGTCCGACATTGAATTTCATTCCATGTAAATTAATTTGATTTCTGTTTAATATATATATCTGTGGTGGCAGAGAATTTATTCTCTTGCATAACACCCTTCTTTGAGATAAATGAGCTTAAAGGTTATATATTGGTAGTTATGGATCGCATGGCGTGAATTGTCAATGTGACATGCCAAGATGCAATTAATCGAGGCTTTTGTTGAAAAGCAGAGCCTTGTGGATGATGATCAAATCATAGCCTATTTTCGGCATAGCCTTGTGTATAATGTTACCTCGCGAGCCACACATCTCGGTAAGAGTCAGAAACGGGGCAAGGGAACGCAGGGAGTGCACACGTTTCTTTCAAGCTAGAAGTGGTGTCAGCGTTTACAAGCCCTGACATTTTTACTTATGTGGTTGATGAATGAGGCGCCTCGGTTTTATTGGTCGATTGTGACCATTTTATAGGTTTAATAGGACAGGGAAGCGTGTGTTCAGGAATTGCCAATCCACTAAAGTATTTATGGACCGTCCCTATAGGATCCAAGGGTTACCCGTAGGTATGATCCTGAGACATTGCTAGAGTGTCTCGAATCGGTTAGGGGATCGCCCCTAGCCTTGACTCATGATGGAAATCCACTCTCTAATACGACATTACGGTTTTGATTGAAACCTATATATGGTGACATAGTAGGATGGGGTTGTCGTCTAGGATTGATACATTTACTTTGAAGTATTTTTGAAACTTATTAGACACTAATAATAATATTAAAAATATTATTTTTTGCATATCAAGCATTTTTTATCATTATAAGTTAAAACTCTATCCTCCGGTTTGCGCTGCATTATGTGATGGGACTTGAGTCTTGTAATGATTTCATTTTCTGAAAAGCATTGCGTTGTTTTTGAAATAAAATTTATTAAACATATGCACTGGTAATCCAATGGAGTAAACCCGTTCCGCATTAGCGGCGTGGTCCTGTGATTTGCCACATTGTTAGTTAAGAAAGATTTCTCATACCAGTCCCATGACTGACTCGTAGTTTGTTTCACTTTGCAAACTCGGGCGCCCTCTTTCCACACGGGCAGCCAAATGACAGGTTTAGGTATTGATGCATTCTGGGCTGGAGCTTGCTTATGAAGAGGATGAGGGACATTTTCCCTTTTATCTTTTTATTGCTTCTTGAGACATTTAGACATTATTGATCCTTGATGTATTTGTGGAGCTTGAAACTTATTTCTTTCTTTGTTGAGACTTATTTCTTTCTTTGTTGAGACTTCTATTTGCTAAGTGTTTCTTGTAACTGCGTACTCTGATGTCTGTGATGTTATGTTGTGATGACACTTCCTTTTCCGCTGCAATGATTTTTGTGTTATGCTATTATCTGAGGTCCGTTATTGTTGTAATTATGTTATGCTCCTACGATTATCCTTACTTTCGTACTACGAAAGTTTGGGGTCGTCACAGATGCCTCCGAATCAAGACATCAGTAATCCTCCAAACGATGTGAAGATCCCCGGTCTTCAACCACCGTCTTCATCTTCAACTTTTAATCGTCGTAGTAATTATTCAAAATGGGTTAAAACCTAGTTGTTCCGAATAACTCACATATTTTATAATCAATAAAAAAGTGCCATAAAAACATGTCATGCGCCTCATTCCATTTCAGAATATTCTTTTAATAAAATATTCAGATTATTAGGGAAAAAGTTCCCACTAATTTTATCAAAAATAAATTCTTTTAAATTTATTCTTTAATCTTCTTTTTAAAGATTTTTTTGAACTCCAATGTGGTTTTAATTATCAAAAATCATAACTTTATGATTATTCAAATTGAAGAAATTAATTTTATCTTTAACTGGGTTAAAGAACCAATGTTATTTAAAAACATTGTTCATGGTAAACCCAAAATCATCTTCCCTCAAATATGGAATTTTCACAGAAATCAAATCAATATATAATCGATATCAATTTCCGTATCAGACAAATAATATAAATGGAATATTGGCAAAGCCTTTTAAATTCCATATATAGTAATGGTCTTCTTTTACAGAAGCTCATCTCGATTATTATTAAATCGAATTCCATTCAATTTCAATTTAATATATTAAATTGGGAAACTTTATTTTGGAGAATTTCCATTAAATCTTAATAAAAGATTTGTAACTTCCAAATTATATTTTAACTGTTAATTGGGTTAAAGAACAAAGGTCGTTTAAAACACAGTTCACGAGAAACCCAATTCACATTTCATTTTATTCTAATTTCTAAATATAATGGGAAACTCTAATAATCTTAACTAAAATATTTATTCTTTTCTCAACTGGGTTTAACAACGGTGTTATTGAAGACGCCATTCACGACAAACCCTAAAATACAATTTATTTATTAAATTCCAATTAAATATTTATCAATTGGTAAATTTCATTAAATCTTAATTTAAAAGATTTATTCTAGTTAATAACTAGTTCAATTCGATAAAAATATATTTTTAGCTTTTCAAATATGGAATTTTCATCCAAAATCTTTCCAAACCATTTATTATGATTTTACATAATTTTTCCATATTTTTAATAATTTTAGTAAGGCATGTACAGTCGGTTTCCAATAACGGCCACCGAACTGCATTTACAATGACCTTTTTCGAATTTGATTTGGACATAATTCCAAATCCAACCGTTAGATTTAAAAACTCTTATATTCATTGTAAAGCTCTTTTCAATACGAACCCAACGGTTCTGGTTTTAGGAGAATCCGACGGTTGGATCTCCCGTCACATCAATTTGAAATTAATGGTCGAAATTCGCGAACGGTAGCTGCGCAACGCGTTCTATTCAGGCCATTAAATATATAATATATATATATATTGTATATATTTCGTCCTTTACTATTTGAAATATATTTTATAAATCGTTTATAAATTCGTTTTAAAACGATTTTAACTTTATTTTCAATTTTAAATAAAAATTGAACATTCTATATTTTTATCATATTAAATATTTAAATTTTCAAAATATTAGATTTATAAATCACTTCTTTCGATGTTCATTATAAAGTAAGTCAAATCGATCGATAAACCCGTTTGAGTTAAAATAACGTTTGCTACTTAATTCGGTTTCACATTTTTATATTTTTATATTCGTCTAAAAAGAGACATAGAAATCCTAATTTTATTTTATACTGAATATTATTTTAAAATATTCATAGTTTTAAAATATTCTTTATTTCAAAAGATTCTTTATTTTAAATTTATTTTACATTAAAATTATTCTTAATCGGAATGCGACTTAATCAATTACCATATAATTGCAGTTATATGGATTTCATAAATCGCAAGTATATAACAATAATGAGAAATGATCAATAAACAATCCATTCACATCCAGAGCGAAATTTATAACTATGTGAGCATTAAAATAAATAAATAAATAATGCTCATTACATATTGTCAATCCGTTGATTGACATATAACAAAACATTGGGACTAGTGTACGACAAATATCATCCCAATACCCGTGTGGGGTTTTCAAACAACAACAGTTTACATACATAAATCATTGGTTAATAAATTTAACCAGTTATAATTCAGCTTGAATTATTTCTAATATCGCTAACATAATCATGATAATGTTTTACCAATGTACATTTTTCTACTTCTCTAACATGTTAATGTTGATATCAAACAAATGAACATTTCTACTTTTATAACATGTAAATGTTAATATTAAACAATGCATATTTTAATTATTCCTACTTACATTAAAAAAATATTTTTTAATGTAATTTTTTTTTTCAAACAATGATCTTTTTATTGAATCCTTTTATGCATTAAAAATGAGCTTTTGAATGTAAACATATTATAATCAAATTTTAATCTTTTTATATAATCATTTGTATATTAAAAATGTAAATCATTTGTACATTAAAAATGTACTTTCCTATGTTAACACATTTTAATCAATCCATTATTACATTAAAGATGTAATTTTCATGTTAACATAATATATTAAAGAATGAAACTTTTTTTAATGATTTATTTACATTAAAAATGTAAATTTCAATGTGAAAACAATTTTCAAACAATGAGTCTTTTAACATGATCATACATACATTAAAGTGTAAATTTTAATGTAAACAAAATTTTATCAACTTGAATCTTTTAAAACAAATGTTCATTTCTCAAAATTTCTCATATACAATAAAAATGTAAAATTTTTATTGTTAAACATTTTTATATTTCAACCAATGATCATTTTACCTAAATGTTGATTTGCATTAAAAATGTAAACTTTAATGTTTCAACATTATGATCCATACAATGAACATTTTATATATTTTTTCTTTACATTAAAAATGTGAATTTTGAAGTTTCAACATTTTTATCCCTAATATAAATGACATATTTAACTAAAATGACTTTTTATTCTAACATGATATTTTTATCTAAAATGACAATTTTATCCTAACATGACATTTTATCTAAAATGACATTTTATCTAAAATGATAATTGTATAACAAAAATGTTATTTTTATCCAACATGACAATTTATAACAAAAATGTTATTTTTAATCTAATGTAACATTTCTAACAAAAATGTTATTTTTAATCTAATGTAACATTTCTAACAAAAGTGACATTTTGTTTTAATATAATCTAATCTATCAAAGTGATATTTTCAATGTTAATATAACATGACCTAACAAAAATGATATTTTAATTTCATATGTCATTATCTAACAAAAATGATATTTTAATGATAATATAACATGATCTAACAAAAAGGATATTTTAATATTAATATAACATGATCTAACAAAAAGGGATATTTTAATGTTAATATAACATAATCTAATAAAGATGATATTTTAATGTTAATACAACATGATCTAACAAAAAAGGATTAATGTTAATATAACATGATCTAACAAAAAGGATATTTTAATGTTAATATAACATGATCTAACAAAAAGGATATTTTTAAATAGATTATAATATTTTTGGTTTCACTAAAATCTGACTTATTTTGCATTCTGCACATTTAGTCAAAGTTCAAATTTTCAAACTGCCGCGCTATTTCTAACTCCCTTTTAAAGTTAAAATAAATATATTCGTTCTAATTTCGATTTAAATAGATTTTTAATCGTTATTATTTAAAATAAATTATTTTGAACATTAAAATTTATAAAATAAAATTTGTAAATTGGTTCCAAAATTCTGGGTTGTTACATTACCTCTCATCTAATACTGGCTCGCGCCATACAATAACCAATTCCAATCAATTCACAATTAATCCACAATCAATTTTATAATCATAATCAAATCACGCAGAACATCCAAATAAATAAATACTCAACCACCCCAAATCCCATTTATGGCGCCATAAGTGGCTATTCGCGGAGTATGAAATCCGTGTGTCGGTAATATCTATACATCGCTTTCAATTATGTGATTATGCGAATTCGAGTGTTGAACTCCATATAATTCAAATCATATAATATGATTTGTACAATAAATAGTGTCGGGGGCTTCTAAACCCCTTCCGCAACCTAAAATATTTTTAACTGTAAAATAAATTAAGTGAGAAGGAGTTCTCACTTTTGGTTTCCACTCCGTCATTCTTTATTTGAATGGTTTGGATTTGGATTTGTTACAGCGCGTTGTGTCCTTCACCATTGAGTGAGAACTGTTTCATGCAATTTATGTTAAAAAGCATATTTTTAACAAAGCTATATATATTTAAAAATCCCATTTTTATAATGCTATCAATATAATAAAAATCATATTTTTATAATGCTCTTTATATAATAAAAATCATATTTTTATATCTATGTTGTCTACATAAAAATCATTTTTTATTTCAATGCCATATCCGTAAAAATCATATTTTTATTTCAGTGATAATATATATATATATATCACATTTTTATCATAACGCTATACATATAAAAATTACAGTTTTATATTGGTATTCATATAATAAAATCAAAATTTTATATCGCTATTCATATAATAAAAATCAAATTTTTATTACGCTATCCATATAATAAAAATCAAATTTTTATTACGCTATCCATATAATAAAAATCATATTTTTTTAACAAAGGTATTAAATTTTAAAATTTCAGATTTAAAGACAATGTTTTTTTTACATAAATTATTTCATATTTTAAAAACAATGCTTTTTACTTTTTAAAATTTTTAAAACAATGTATTTGACATTTTTAATTTTCAGATTTTATAATAATGTTATATAAATTAAAATTAAAAAGAAATAATAATAAAAAATTACCTTCTACTACATAAAAACTGCGTCTCCCTCTTCTGTTATTTGCTCCAGATCCGATCGAATTGTGGAACCCAAAATGCTCTGCCCTAAATCCAAATTTGCACTCCACCGTGCTTGACTTTCCAATGATCCAACACCTTCACGAAGAAGCCCTATGAACCATCTCCTACCGCCGGCAAATTGGTGAAGTTCGGCGTTCCCCGTCCCCCAGCACCGCAAATGGCGTGCGATAGCTCCTGCTTTGAGCAGCGATTTCGCCTCATACACGACGTTAAATCCGATCTTATCCGTAGAGAATGTAGATCTTAGGAAGCTCTACCATTTCCTTTTGGAACCAGCTCGAAATGATGAGAAACGATGGAGATCGATGGCATTGATTTTGGGAGGACGAGGTGTGTTCTTTTTGGGAGGTGACAGGTTTATTCAGTTTGACCGCTGGGTTTATTTTGACCTTGGGTTAGTAGAGTTTCTAGGGTAGACATATATAATTAAATATTATTCAATTCATAAATTACTTGCTTAACGTCACGAACTCCAAACGAGACCCAACGACTATTGCCCACTACAACAAAAT
This sequence comes from Allium sativum, assembly GCA_030737875.1. Lineage (NCBI taxonomy): Eukaryota > Viridiplantae > Streptophyta > Magnoliopsida > Asparagales > Amaryllidaceae > Allium > Allium sativum. The sequence continues at coordinate 1,054,930,630 of CM060922.1, forward strand.
GGGCTTTTTATAGCGTTTGAAAAATGTTGTTGTATCCTAATATAGTGTTTCGAGAATGCCCCGTAATGACATGCTATGTTAGATGTAATAACCCGGAAAATGTGAACCAATTTAAAATTTTTAAATTAGGTTATTACCAAGAAATTTGAATAGTTGAAATAGCATATTTCAATAAAATATAGAATTTGGTATGGTATGGCAGTTTGAAATTTTGAATACAAACCTTGTCCGACTGTACCGGGTGGAAGATATAACGGATTTTGACGAAACTGAAAATATTTAAATCTGTTTATCAATACCTTTCTAACGAATCTGAAAAATCGAAATTTCATAACGGAAATCAAAAGTTATGGCCAAATGAATTTTCAGAAAGGTCGCTATATAGTATATATAGCCCTTGAAAATTGAGATTTTGCATACGACCTCGGAATTCGACGAAACCACTTTTGTTGGGTCCGGGATGTCAAATTATTGTTAAGTTTCAAATTTCGTAATTTTTGAAGCTAGTATGTGAGCGGGGCAAAAGATAACGTGTTTGGTCAAATTCTGTTAAAATGGGTCGACCTAAAAATGGCCATTTTTCAAACGAGCTCAGAATTCGACGAAACTGGTTTTGTTAGGACCGTATCGTCAAAACAAAGCTAGATTTATTTTTCTGGAATTTTTCGATTCAGTTTGTGGCCCTGGCAAATTGAAATGTACGTTTAAATTAAATATCGAATGTTATATATTTTGATTTGAAAAATAACCGACTGTAACAGTCGAAATGGCCAACGAAACATATCCCATTGTGTCCGGAATGGGGGTATTTAGCTAGGGGCGACAGTCGTTGGGTTTAAAAAGGAGTCCGTTTGCAAAAACACTATTTAAAATTTCCTATAAAGCATGGACCAATAGGAATTTTTCATTAAAAAAAAAATCTAAAACCCTAGCCGCCAGAGAACGATTGGACGACGCACAGTGCTCCAACCTTCACGTCGATATTGCCGCCGCCTCAGGCGATTTCACCGCCGACCCCAGTTGAGACTTCCGACCGCCTTCGCCTCCTCTCCACATCCGACCAACCCACGACTCCTCCCATCGACTATCGGCGTCGGAAATCGAAGAGGAAGGCGCGACCTTCTGAGCGCCGCCGCGACGAGCACAGGCCACCGAACCCCTCGCCACCACCGCCGATCTGGAGGTGCTTCGTAGCTCTTTGACGCATCGTAGCCTGATCGAAGCATCGAGGTACGGATCGACTGAAAATTTGTGACCTAGTTTCGAAGGTTTTAGAAACTTTCCTGATGAAAATTCTGTAATGAAAATAACACTTTTAAGTGTTGCAAAACTTTGAAAAATAATATCTTTTTCGTTCTTTAACGAAATTCGATGAAACAGGAGACACCGTGACCGCAAGGAGGCTCTCTACATTCTAGAAGAAGCCGCGGAATTTTCTGACCTTCCTACGATTTTTAGCATCGCAATAACCAATGTGAGGAATCTAAACTATTTGTGTGAATGAAATCGTGTTGTATAAATTATATAAGCGAAGTGTAAATTATATACGCATTGTATACCTCATGTACATGTGTTGTATAAGTTATATTAGCGATGTATAAATTATACAAGCGTTGTTTGAAACATATATGCTTTGAATTGTGATGGAATGCAAGTGAAATATTATATTATATATATATATATACTCCCCTCGTCCACAGACCATGGACGATATTTATTGCTTGTGTTTGACGTGTTATTATATGGTATGACAGATGGTTGGAAATAATTGTTTGTGGTTGATATTATGGTTGAAAAATACCCTCTTGTGGTTGAAACAAAATAGAATAGGATTGTGGAATTGAAAATAAAACATGCCGCCTGCGTGCGAACTAGATGCATGATCCCCATTGTCAAAAACCGCGAGGTTTTAATGTAGAGCGAGGAGCCGTACTAGGGACGGTCCCGGTTTTAACTACCCTGCCGTTATGCTGCCGAAATTTTCTGAAATATTTATGTGTTAGAATAATTTTCATTCGTTGAAATAAATTGCATAAGCTATATCGAATATTCATGTGTTGAGTTGCAATTCATTCGTTGAGTTGAAATTCATGTGTTGAATATAATTCGAATTTAAACAAATGGCTTTAGCGATAAAAATCACATTTTTACATATATACAAACTATATCGAATATTCATGTGTTGAGTTGCAATTCATTCGTTGAGTTGAAATTCATGTGTTGAATATAATTCGAATTTAAACAAATGGCTTTAGCGATAAAAATCACATTTTTATATATATACAAACTATATAGAATATTCATGTGTTGAGTTGCAATTCATTCGTTGAGTGAAATTCATTTGTTGAATATTATTCGAATTTAAACAAATGGCTTTAGCGATAAAAATCACATTTTTACATATATACAAACTATATCGAATATTCATGTGTTGAGTTGCAATTCATTCGTTGAGTTGAAATTCATGTGTTGAATATAATTCGAATTTAAACAAATGGCTTTAGCGATAAAAATCACATTTTTATATATATACAAACTATATAGAATATTCATGTGTTGAGTTGCAATTCATTCGTTGAGCGAAATTCATGTGTTGAATATTATTCGAATTTAAACAAATGGCTTTAGCGATAAAAATCACATTTTTACATATATACAAACTATATCGAAAATTCATGTGTTGAGTTGCAATTCATTCGTTGAGTTGAAATTCATGTGTTGAATATTATTCGAATTTAAACAAATGGCTTTAGCGATAAAAATCACATTTTTACATATATACAAACTATATCGAATATTCATGTGTTGAGTTGCAATTCATTCGTTGAGTTGAAATTCATGTGTTGAATATAATTCGAATTTAAACAAATGGCTTTAGCGATAAAAATCACATTTTTATATATATACAAACTATATAGAATATTCATGTGTTGAGTTGCAATTCATTCGTTGAGTGAAATTCATGTGTTGAATATTATTCGAATTTAAACAAATGGCTTTAGCGATAAAAATCACATTTTTACATATATACAAACTATATCGAATATTCATGTGTTGAGTTGCAATTCATTCGTTGAGTTGAAATTCATGTGTTGAATATAATTCGAATTTAAACAAATGGCTTTAGCGATAAAAATCACACTTTTACATATATACAAACTATATCGAATATTCATGTGTTGAGTTGCAATTCATTCGTTGAGTTGAAATTCATGTGTTGAATATAATTCGAATTTAAACAAATGGCTTTAGCGATAAAAATCACATTTTTACATATATACAAACTATATCGAATATTCATGTGTTGAGTTGCAATTCATTCGTTGAGTTGAAATTCATGTGTTGAATATAATTCGAATTTAAACAAATGGCTTTAGCGATAAAAATCACATTTTTATATATATACAAACTATATAGAATATTCATGTGTTGAATTGCAATTCATTCGTTGAGTTGAAGTTCATATGTTGAATGTTATCACCTCTTAAAAATAAAATGAATCGACAATGAAAACTATATTTTTATAGTGAATAAGAAGTGTTAAAAATACCCATGTGTCGAATAAATATTTTTGATGATAAAAATATTCCTTTTATCATGTATACGCTTAGTTAAAAATACACATGTGTCGAATAAATATTTTTGATGATAAAAATATTCCTTTTATCATGTATACGCTTAGTTAAAAATACACATGTGTCGAATAAATATTTTTGATGATAAAAATATTCTTTTTATCATGTATACGCTTAGTTAAAAATACACACGTACTGAAATAAATAAAAGTTTGCTAGAAATATTATTATTAGCCTTGTTCTGCATATATATATACATGTGTTGAACAGGAAAAATGGATTAGCTGTAGAGTAGAGAAATTATTTGCGTGCCCGACAAATAGGTAAACCTTGATGAGTTGGCTACGCAATTTTATTTATATATCAACTCCTGTGAATGCCATTGGATGCGGAGTGCTGGTTTTTCTGTGTGAAATATAAATAACGCCATAGGATAGTAACAATTAATTTTGAACTACACTACATGGCATACTTCTTGACGATAGGCATACTTCATCATATTCCACACAAGCAACTGGAGCTTGTGTGACGAGGTGGAAGATTTACCATACAAGCAAGAGGCTTGTATGGCGAGGACTATGTACTACAGGTTGAACTGATGACTGATATGGACTATATAAATTATAACGATAAATTGCCAGATTAATAAAAACCCCACACGGGTCTGGAGTTGACAATAATCACGTAGCTCTAGTTATTAGATACGGCACATGGACTATTTATTTCCACACGGAAACGGGGTGACGGGAATTTATTCTCTGGAGTGATTATCAGTACATGCTCCCCCGTAAACACCAAAATATATCACTATAAATATGTGAATGCTTTTTAGGATTTATTGGGTACCTAATACGGCCCAATAAATTTCCAAACCCCTCCCCGTACAAAGGAGGTTATGGTGAAATTTTTCGAAATATTAAGGCATTAGTGAAATATTTGAAGTGAAAACGAAGTTGAAGATATAAAATGAACTATAGTTGAAATTATAGAATGAACTATATTTATATATATAAATATAAATATAATTAAAAGGAATAGAGGCCGTGCAGTTCGCGTTTCGGAATCGTAATTTGAAACGATTAGTACGAGAAATCCGACCACCGGATTTTCCCGAAACCGCAACCGCTGGGTTCGCCTTGGAAATATCTTTCCAACGGCACCAACCTTGTAAAAATCCAACGGTTGGATTGTCCGGAATGTTTAATTCAAATCTGAAGAAAAACAGTGCCAGAATCGTTTATATTTATATATAAATATAAATATAATTAAATTAAATCGAATAACGACGCTGTAGTTCGAATTTTGAAACCGTAACTTCAAACGACTAGTGTGGAAGATCCGACCGTCGGATTCTCACGAAACTGGAACCGTTGGGTTTGCTTTGGGAATATCATCCCACTGATATAGATTTTGTAGAAATCCAACGGTTAGATTTTCCGATATGTGTAAAACAAATTAAGAGAAAAACAGCGCCACGACACGACCTGGAACGTCGTTTAATTAAATATGGCCATTTTTAAATAAATAAAAATGGCGAAAAATCGTTATAAAATATTATAAGCAATATTGATTGAGAATAAACCAATTGGGCTTGAATTGTTTGATATTTGATGGTTGTATGTGTTTGACACGAAAATAACACTAAATAACTGAAAGATGGATGTCGAATAATATAACCATAGAAAGAATCGATTTAAATTCTAATGACGTGAATTATTTGAAAAGGCCGAGCTAACCCTCATTTCAAATAATTTATCGAGCGATTCGAATTGGAAAATGCAAAGACGATTCAAGACCGACGATCTTCATATCGGTTGGATGGGCGCTATTGACGTTCCTAACCGGAGTAGCTACCGGAAGGGGACGGAAGTAGTAGCCGTCTGAACGCATGTGTTGATTGTACGAATTTGCGAGGATTTGACGCCTCCGGTTTCGTTCAGACCCAGGACGGACTTGTAAATGGACTGTGTGTCTGACATTGGATTTTGTTCTATACTGATTGATCTTTGTTAAATATATATCTGCTTGGCAGCGGAGAATTTATTCTTTTGCTTAACGCCCTTCTCTGAGACGTACGAGCTCAGAGGTTATATATCGATGGAAATCAATCATATGGAGTGGACTGCCTATGTGGCATGCCAAGATGCTGTGATCAAGGCTTCTGTTGCAAAGCAAAGTCTTGTGGATGATGATCAAAGCAAGGTCTATGTAGCCTAGCTTTGTGTATTTCGTAGATTCGCGAACCTCACACCCCGGTATGAGTTAAAAACGGGATACGGGCCGCTGGGAGAGCACGACGTTTCTTTCTAGCTATGGTGGTGTCAGTGACTTACCAGCCCTGACATATATATCTATTTTTCACCTATGTGGTTGTTGGAATGCGAGGCGCCTCGATTATAGGTCTGTAAGGACCGAGAAACGTGTGTTCAGGAATTGCCAATCCTCAAACGTAAGAGAGGACCGGCCCAGCCGATCCAGGGGTTACCCAGAGTGTGTAGTCCCGAGGCATTTGCTAGAGTGTCTCGAAGCGGAGAGGAGCTTGCCCCTTGCCTCGACTCATGACGGAAATCAAATTTCCAATACGAAATAACGGACTTGATTGTAGAACTAGTATGGCGACATAGTGGTATGGGGCACTTATGCCGTCTATGATTGATATTTATGATGCTATTCATTTTTGAAACATATATGCACTAGTAATAATATCAATTGATTTTGCTTTATACGTATCAAGCATATTTGGCCCTTATAAGGTAAAACTCTATCCTCCGGCTTGCATTGCATTGTGTGATGGGACCTGAGTCTTATAATGGCTTCATTCTTTCTAAAAGCATTGCGATTATTTTAAAAGAACTTACTTTATTTTAAATGCACTAGCAATCACTGGAGTAAACCCGTTCCGCGAAAGTGGCGTGGTCTTATGATTTGCTATTACTGTTGTTTAACTGTTAAATAGATTCCTCATACCAGTCCCCATGACTGACTCGTTGTTTGTTTCACTTTGCAAACGCGGGTGCCCTTATTTTCACACGGGCAGCCTAGTACACAGGTGACAGGTTGTTTTTGGCTCTGCACTGCTGCATAGAGTGCATTTTTGGCTCATGGCGAGGCTGACTTCACAGAGATGACTTTGACTGTGACGGCCCGCCCCGCACCAACCGACGTTTTACTCCAATTGTGCGCTGTACACATGTCCAATTGGCATGGGACGGTCGCCAAAGAAGAGAAAGAAAGAAAAGGAACCAAGTAAAGAACCTGTAATATGTCTCACAGCGCATGGAATAAAATATAATAGCCAACATATACTTGACATAAAACAGATGAGACAGTGCATAAGCTGAAAACTTGAACTAACATCATCAGAGTAGCGGAAATATCAAATACAGCTTATTACAACTTCAAAATACTGTCTCTAAGATAAGCAAAACAGGTATACTACTAATGCCCAAAGTAGATACCGATCACGACACAGGGAGAATAACTATATATCATACGTGGAGCCTCCTGCTCGTCTTCAGTCCATCTACCAAGCGCACTACCAGCTATCCCGGTCTCTAGTCTGCTCGTGTGAGCACCCAGAGTAATAAGAAGAAACATAAAACTCTGGGTCAGACATCAGTCTGGTATGAGTGGTAGCAAGCATAAACAGAATAATAACAGGTATACTAAGTCATACCTGAACCTGGACCTGCAATCAAAGAGTTAGTACTACACGGTACAATACTCTAAGATGTCACTAACATATAATATAAGTATACGGGGGTGGGGATGTGTGTGTCAAACAATCAAACATAACAACCATCCTCGCATCTCTCACTCAGTGCGTAAAGCATACGACATCCACTTCTTTGATCACTAGAGCACTTTACTCAAACGACAGAACTCGACTTTGTACGACTATGTACATTCCTACTACCACCAACGCCATACCTATGGGATCACGCCCAACGTTTCCATGACCCCACTCCATTGGTAGGTAGCTCCCTAGTCGCACCATATCCAAAGCCCGAGTTTGTCTCTCTTCCTCCAACACCTAGTGATCCAAAGTCATAGACATCGACAACTCCTTAGCACACGTCCCGCAGCAAAGTCCAATCATGAAGTGAACTCATTGGTTCCCGTCTGGATCCTGAGCTCGAACTTCCACTTGAACTACCTTTGCATTTCGGGTTATGGATCTTCCTCCTTCGGATCGGTTCGGATCATCATCTCTTTCACCAATTCGGGTCGGATCGGGTTCGTGACCACCTATCGGATCGGTTCGGGTCCACCATCTCGGTTCGGTTCGCACCCTCCATCGTGTCGTGGTTCGTGCCGCCCTCAACCACCAAGCATCAGTCCTCGGATCGGGTCGGAGCCTTCTTCATGCCATGGTTCGGATCCCTTTCGTCATCATTGGGATTGTGGTCTTCATCGTCTCGTTTCGTGACTGTTACTTCAGGTCGGATCGGAGTGCACCATCGGTTCGGGTCGGATCCCTGTCTCCCTCTTGTGACGGTTCGGATCGGAGTCCTTCATTGCACACTGGATCGGTTCGAATCCTTCAGCTCGTGGCGTAGCTTGCTTCGCTATAGCGATCCGGTTCGGTTCGTGGTGAAGAGAAGTGGGCGGTTCGGGTCGGTAGGGGCGATCCGATCCGATTTCCTGCACTAATTCCTGCAACTTTCCAGCAAGTGTTTATACGCCTCTCGACGGCGTTTTCGACCATTTTAACTATTGAAACCAATCACAAAGCATACCAAAGGGTCATAGCAACACATACAAGTGACCTCAAACACCAAAACAACAATATGACATGGTAAAATGGATCAAACATGCCCAAAACCCCATGTTTTCCCTTAAGCATGTGTGAGCATAACTAATGACATGATTAGCAAATCTTAACCGAATTAACCCAAACTCATATCAGAGGTCTAAAACATTATTTGTGAATTTATAAACATTTTTCCAGAATTTATTTTCGTTTAAAAACGCTAATTAGCACTAATCACCCCGAATAACCATAATTAGTGCAAAAAGCAAGCTAATCACTCACCTTAGCCACAAATAAAGCAAAATCCGAAATAAATCTCAGATTTGGTGAAGATAACAAAGTGTTGTAGAGCTCTAATCCCGATTTGGTGTTGATTTGCCTTGATTTGTCGTTGCTAATCCCTTTTCTTCAAGTTTGGAGTGGTTTGGAGTGATTTAGAGGTTGGAGGCCATTAATAGGGTTCTATGAAATAAAGTGGTGGCTGAAAAATGACTAAAAGGATATTTTCTAACCCTAATCAACCCTTATACAGCCTCAATCCCGAAATCCCCTTATGGGCCCAATTGCTAACTACCCGGTTTAGCCCAATTATGCAGTTTTTCACCCTCCAAACCTTGTTTCTGCCATATCTCCCAAACGGTAAGTCCGTTTGGCTATTATGACCACTCTACGGAAAGAGAAACCATCAAACGAATCTAATGGAAGTGGTTTCAGGTCAAAATTCCTTCCCTATCAAAAGTTATGGCCAAAACAGTACTAACTAGGGGCAAAATGGTCATTTAAAAATCAACAAAAATCATGAACAGGGGAAATGACTCAAATAAATGTTTCCCAAAGTTATATGACCATACGACTTCACACGGGAAAGAAATAAATATTCTACAATCCTATGATGTGTAGAATACGGGTCGTTACACTCTTCCCCCCTTAAGAAATTTCGCCCCCGAAATTCCCTAATCAAACACACACAAGGGTCCCGCATGCCTATCAATCATAAAACAACCATCAAACATGCAAAACAAGCAAAACAAGTCTATCCTAGCATGCGGAATAACTAAATCGCAAAGTAAATCTTACCAGGCAAAGAGTTCTGGATAAGCCTTTCTAATGCTCTCCTCCGTCTCCCAAGCACAATCATTTTCGTCCTCGCCCCACTGAACTTTGACTAGCTTCACCGACTTTCTTCGAAGTTGCTTCGTATCATGCCCCACAATACGAATCGGCTTGCGGTTCTCAACCGCCTCAGGTTCTACTTCGAAGTCCTCTAACTGATCAGGTGAAATAATCACATTTGAGTCGTGAACGAACTTCCTTAGTTGGGAAACATGAAACACATTGTGAACTCCTGCCATTTTCTCTGGTAAGCCAACTCTATACGCCAAATTCCCAACTTCCTCGAGAACTTGGAAAGGACCCACAAATCTTGGTGCCAACTTGCCTCTCCTGCCAAATCGTATCACGCTTTTCAATGGAGAGATCTTGACAAACACCAAGTCACCAACGGAGAATTTCAAGTCTCTTCTCCTCTTATCAGCATAGCTTTTCTGCCTATCCTGAGCAGCTTTCATTCGTTGCTGAATGATCTTGATCTTATCGGAAGTTTCTCTCACCACATCTGGTCCAAGCACAAACTTCTCGCCAGTCTCTATCCAACATGATGGTGAATTGCACGGTCTCCCGTACAAAGCTTCATATGGAGCCATACCAATACTGGATTGGTAGCTATTATTATATGCAAACTCCACCAGATGCAAATGGTCATCCCATGCTCCACCGAAATCCAATATACAAGCCCTCAAGAGATCTTCCAATATCCGATTCACTCTCTCCGTCTGACCGTCGGTCTGAGGATGATATGCGGTACTGAGATGTAATTCTGATCCTAAAGCCTCTTGTAAGCTCTTCCAAAATCCACTAGTAAACAACGGATCTCGGTCACTCACAATGCCTTTGGGTATTCCATGAAATCTCACTACCCACTTCATATATAGTTCTGCTAACTTAGCTGCAGTTCTGTTCGACTTAACTGGTATAAATCTTGCACTCTTGGTCAGTCGATCCACAATTACCCAAATGCTATCATATCCCGATCTAGTCCTTGGTAAACCATCGATGAAATCCATCGAAACTTGTTCCCATTTCCATTCGGGAATCTCTAATGGTTGCAACAACCCACTAGGCTTCTTTTGCTCGGCTTTAACTAGCTGGCAATTCCTGCACTTGGATATAAACTTCCCAACGTCTCTTTTCATCCCTTCCCAGTAGTAAGTCTGCTTCATATCTCGATACATCTTATTACCACCGGGATGTATAGTTAGCTTTGAGTGATGACATTCTCTAAGCACTTCATCCCTCAATCCATTGACATTGGGTACAACAAGCTTTCCATTCTTCCGAAGCCATCCATCTCGATCAAGCCCATACTTGTCCACCTCCCCATCGACATTCATTTCCAACTTGGAGATGACTTCCAATAAATTAGGGTCGTTCCTTTGACTGGAACCAATCCTCTCAATTAAAGTGGGTCTGATCGTCAAGCTAGATAGCATAATTGGATCCAATTCGCACCTTGGTCTGAAATCAAACCCCGCGATATACTCCAGCTGCTTCCATTCAAGAAACATTGCCCCTAAGCTGGCATGTCTCCTACTCAAGGCATCGGCTACCGCATTACCCTTCCCAGGTGTATACACGATATCAAAATCGTACGAAGCCAAGAACTCTAACCATCTCTGCTGACGGAGATTCAGATCTTTCTGAGAGAAGAGATACTTTAACGATTTATGATCGGTAAACAACTCAAATCTTTCTCCCAAGAGGTAATGTCTCCACATCTTCAGCGCAAATACAATCGCTGCCAATTCCAAATCATGGGTAGGATACTTCTTCTCATGTGGCTTTAGCTGTCGACTAGCATAAGCTACAACCCTACCTCCTTGCATCAATACCGCACCCAGTCCGGTACCACAAGCATCCGTGTATACCGTCATCTCTTCATTTCCCTTAGGAATGACCAACACTGGTGCACGCGTCAACTTTTCCTTTAGACTCTTGAATGCTTTTTCACACCCTCCGTCCCAAACGAAGGCTTGATTCTTCTTAGTCAACTGAGTCAACGGTGCCGCTGTCTTGGAGAAGTCTTTGATAAACTTACGATAATATCCAGCTAACCCCAAGAAACTTCTTACATCCTTTGCATTCTTGGGCGCAGACCAATCTTGTACCGTAGCCACCTTTGCAGGGTCCACGGCAATACCATTCTCTGAAACAACATGGCCCAAGAATCTCACTTCTCTCCTCCAGAAGTGACACTTAGAAAACTTCGCTTTCAATTGGTGTCTTCTCAACACCTCCAACACAATTCTCAAATGCTCCTTGTGTTCCTCTTCTGTCCTCGAGTAAACAAGGATATCGTCTACGAACACAAGAACAAACTTATTCAGTTGGTCTCTGAATACTCTATTCATAAGATCCACGAAGTATGCTGGTGCATTGGTCAACCCGAATGGCATGACCAACCACTCATAGAACCCAGACGGCGTCCTAAATGTCGTTTTAGCTATACTATCAGCTGCTACACGGAGCTGATGAAATCCTGTCGCGAGGTCCAACTGGGAGAACACTCTCGCTCCTTCCAGTTGATCAAACAAATCATCTATCCGTGGTAGAGGATACTTATTCTTCCTCGTCACCTTATTTAACTCGCGATAGTCCACACACAATCGAAGGGAACCATCTGCCTTAGTAGCAAACACAACTGGTGCTCCCCACTCGGAAACACTTCTTCTAATAAATCCCTTCTTCAAAAGATCGCTAACTTGCACCTCGAGCTCTCGCTGTTCTCGTGGTGCCATACGACGAAGTGGCATCACTATAGGTCTGGCATCTTTCACTAAATCAATACGAAACTCAATCTCTCGGTGTGGTGGAAGTCCGGTCACTTCCTCGAAGATGTCCGGGTACTGGCCAACTACGGGCAAACCTGATAACTCATCATGCGGGATGTCGAGGGAATTTACAAAACTAGCCATTACCCCATCACAGGGTAGATTACCAAACACTACCCTCCGCCCATCATCCGCTCTAACAGTCACCAAAAAGCCCTCACAGTCTACCACCACCCCGTATCTTTGGAGCCAATCGACTCCCAAAATAATGCCATACCCAGTAAAGCCCAAAACAAAGCAATCACAAACAAACATACATCCATGACTCGATAAGACCACATTACGACAGATCATACTGAGGTTTGTTGAACCACCAATCGGGTTCGTCACAGCTAATGGTCTATCGACTAACTCGGGTTCCAATCCCAACCTATCTACCAGGTCACTAGATATGAAGGAATGGGAAGCCCCGGTATCGAACAAAACTCTAACAGGAAGATCATAAATGGAAAGCATACCTTGAATGACGACTCCCTTTCCTTTCTCCGCCGCAGTTGGGGCATTCGACGAAGAAGGAACAGCATTGATGGCATATGCTTTCACAATCTGATTCTCCTTCAGAGGTTGCGGGCACTTATCCTTAAAATGTCCCTCCTGGCCACAGTTAAAGCACTTCTTTCCCACTGTCTTGGCCCTACACTCCCTTGCATAATGGCCCTTCTTTCCACATTTGAAGCACTCGACTTCTTTCCTGCTTTTCTTCTGGCCATCCTTAGCTTGATTCTGCTTCCTCTTATTCTGAGGGTTATTCTTGCCTCCACCACTTGCTTGCGACTTTGGCTCTTCAGCAGATGCAGCAACAACCCCAGTCTTCGGCTTAGGGTAAAGACTTTCTGACCTCAAAGCTTTTCCCACGATCGACTCAAACGTCTCATCGATGTGATTAATCAGCCTCTCCCCTAAGTATTCGTCCAAACCAGTGATGAACCTCTCATTTTTCTTTTCGGGAGTATCAATTAGAGATAACCCATACTTTGACAAAGTGTCGAACTCAGCAACATAATCTGATACTGCCCTCCCATTCTGCTTAAGCTCCAAGAACTTCCTAAACAATTCTGACTTCTGGGCAGCTGGGATATACTTGTCGCTAAAGCGAGCTTTAAACTGATCCCAAGTAACTTGATCTTCTGGTGTGGCTGCCCTAATAGCATTCCACCAATTCATCGCTCGTCCTTGCAGCTGACGAGACGCTAGCCTTCTCTTCATCGCATCCTCGATACCCAAGTCATCGAAGATCCGATCACAGCTATCCAACCAGTCCTGAACATCCGTGGCCGACTCTGTTCCGTGAAACGGCTTTCCACCAAGATTAGTGTAATCCATACTCAGCTTGGCGAAATCGACCCTAGGCGCTTGCACCGCTACACCTCCAGCATTGGCAACATTAGGAGCCTCCCTCTGAATATCCACAAGCATCTCTCTCATGAGGTTGGTAAACATAGCCCTCATGTCAGGGGGGTTCCCATTATTGGCCCCTCTGCCAGCACCTCTTCCTCGGCTCATCGTCAAATCTGTTAAAGAGAAAACGATTAACCATCTCCATAGTGGTGCCAGTGCAGTGCAATGCGACTTCACTCTTAAACATACTAATACTATATATAGATATAGCTTTTGAAAACCAAAATAATCACAAATACGCGCTCTCATATACGTACTATCTCTCCCTAGTGTCTTTCCCTAGGTGAATTACGCAACCTAGAGCTCTGATACCAAGTGTGACGGCCCGCCCCGCACCAACCGACGTTTTACTCCAATTGTGCGCTGTACACATGTCCAATTGGCATGGGACGGTCGCCAAAGAAGAGAAAGAAAGAAAAGGAACCAAGTAAAGAACCTGTAATATGTCTCACAGCGCATGGAATAAAATATAATAGCCAACATATACTTGACATAAAACAGATGAGACAGTGCATAAGCTGAAAACTTGAACTAACATCATCAGAGTAGCGGAAATATCAAATACAGCTTATTACAACTTCAAAATACTGTCTCTAAGATAAGCAAAACAGGTATACTACTAATGCCCAAAGTAGATACCGATCACGACACAGGGAGAATAACTATATATCATACGTGGAGCCTCCTGCTCGTCTTCAGTCCATCTACCAAGCGCACTACCAGCTATCCCTGTCTCTAGTCTGCTCGTGTGAGCACCCAGAGTAATAAGAAGAAACATAAAACTCTGGGTCAGACATCAGTCTGGTATGAGTGGTAGCAAGCATAAACAGAATAATAACAGGTATACTAAGTCATACCTGAACCTGGACCTGCAATCAAAGAGTTAGTACTACACGGTACAATACTCTAAGATGTCACTAACATATAATATAAGTATACGGGGGTGGGGATGTGTGTGTCAAACAATCAAACATAACAACCATCCTCGCATCTCTCACTCGGTGCGTAAAGCATACGACATCCACTTCTTTGATCACTAGAGCACTTTACTCAAACGACAGAACTCGACTTTGTACGACTATGTACATTCCTACTACCACCAACGCCATACCTATGGGATCACGCCCAACGTTTCCATGACCCCACTCCATTGGTAGGTAGCTCCCTAGTCGCACCATATCCAAAGCCCGAGTTTGTCTCTCTTCCTCCAACACCTAGTGATCCAAAGTCATAGACATCGACAACTCCTTAGCACACGTCCCGCAGCAAAGTCCAATCATGAAGTGAACTCATTGGTTCCCGTCTGGATCCTGAGCTCGAACTTCCACTTGAACTACCTTTGCATTTCGGGTTATGGATCTTCCTCCTTCGGATCGGTTCGGATCATCATCTCTTTCACCAATTCGGGTCGGATCGGGTTCGTGACCACCTATCGGATCGGTTCGGGTCCACCATCTCGGTTCGGTTCGCACCCTCCATCGTGTCGTGGTTCGTGCCGCCCTCAACCACCAAGCATCAGTCCTCGGATCGGGTCGGAGCCTTCTTCATGCCATGGTTCGGATCCCTTTCGTCATCATTGGGATTGTGGTCTTCATCGTCTCGTTTCGTGACTGTTACTTCAGGTCGGATCGGAGTGCACCATCGGTTCGGGTCGGATCCCTGTCTCCCTCTTGTGACGGTTCGGATCGGAGTCCTTCATTGCACACTGGATCGGTTCGGATCCTTCAGCTCGTGGCGTAGCTTGCTTCGCTATAGCGATCCGGTTCGGTTCGTGGTGAAGAGAAGTGGGCGGTTCGGGTCGGTAGGGGCGATCCGATCCGATTTCCTGCACTAATTCCTGCAACTTTCCAGCAAGTGTTTATACGCCTCTCGACGGCGTTTTCGACCATTTTAACTATTGAAACCAATCACAAAGCATACCAAAGGGTCATAGCAACACATTCAAGTGACCTCAAACACCAAAACAACAATATGACATGGTAAAATGGATCAAACATGCCCAAAACCCCATGTTTTCCCTTAAGCATGTGTGAGCATAACTAATGACATGATTAGCAAATCTTAACCGAATTAACCCAAACTCATATCAGAGGTCTAAAACATTATTTGTGAATTTATAAACATTTTTCCAGAATTTATTTTCGTTTAAAAACGCTAATTAGCACTAATCACCCCGAATAACCATAATTAGTGCAAAAAGCAAGCTAATCACTCACCTTAGCCACAAATAAAGCAAAATCCGAAATAAATCTCAGATTTGGTGAAGATAACAAAGTGTTGTAGAGCTCTAATCCCGATTTGGTGTTGATTTGCCTTGATTTGTCGTTGCTAATCCCTTTTCTTCAAGTTTGGAGTGGTTTGGAGTGATTTAGAGGTTGGAGGCCATTAATAGGGTTCTATGAAATAAAGTGGTGGCTGAAAAATGACTAAAAGGATATTTTCTAACCCTAATCAACCCTTATACAGCCTCAATCCCGAAATCCCCTTATGGGCCCAATTGCTAACTACCCGGTTTAGCCCAATTATGCAGTTTTTCACCCTCCAAACCTTGTTTCTGCCATATCTCCCAAACGGTAAGTCCGTTTGGCTATTATGACCACTCTACGGAAAGAGAAACCATCAAACGAATCTAATGGAAGTGGTTTCAGGTCAAAATTCCTTCCCTATCAAAAGTTATGGCCAAAACAGTACTAACTAGGGGCAAAATGGTCATTTAAAAATCAACAAAAATCATGAACAGGGGAAATGACTCAAATAAATGTTTCCCAAAGTTATATGACCATACGACTTCACACGGGAAAGAAATAAATATTCTACAATCCTATGATGTGTAGAATACGGGTCGTTACATTGACATTTTCCTCCATTACTGTACTTATATTATGATTCCACCACGGGCGATGCAGACTGATTTACTTTCCGTATTTCTTACTATATGTATATGTATTCCGCCTTCGGCGATGTAGACTGATACCCTTATTATGTCTCACTGCATGTATGTATTCCGCCTCTGGCGATGATGACTGATCACTTTCCTTTTTATTTACTAAGTTATATCCCACGTTATGCTATTCTGATATTCCTACATGTTGTGATTCCGCTGTCATATCCATGTAAAATTATTTTATTTATTGTTTCTGCTATTATCTGTACTCTGCTATGATGATTAATGTGTTATTTCCTAATGATTATCCTTAATATCGCCCCTCGGATTTTGGGATCGTCACATTAGACCTTCAGGCATAAATAGCATAAACAAAAACGCTATGAAAAGTTAATTTTCTATAGCGTTTTATGTTTGCTATCTTGGAAAACGTTGTATGATATCTCACTCGATACTTACTTTATATAGCATTTGTTTGTATGTTTCTATAGCGTTTTATTGATGTTTCTATAGCGTTTGTTTAGTTATACAATAACATTCCAAATGTGTGTTTCTATAGCGTTTTTTTTCATAGCGTTTTTGAAACGCTGTTGAATGTGATATTAATTTATAGATTTTATTTACGATCATATCAGCGTTTTTCTCTCTCTCACACACACATATGTATGTGTGCATGTATATGCACACAACAAAATTTTCCACACAATAAATTATAATAAAATATTTCATACATATCATTCAAATAACTTTTCATATACCAAAACTTAGTGCTAATTACAATAAATTATTTCATACATATCATTCAAATAACTTTTCATATACCAAAACTTAGTGCTACATACACATCATTCAAGCGACTCTTCGCATACTCAAACATAATATTTCATACATTGTTTAACCAACTTTTCCATGTTAATATATCATACAATTTTGCATCAGCAAGTTACTTACAATGCGGACAAACAGCAAATTTAATTTTGCTTTGCTTTTGATATTTTCTCCTTATCATCAACAATTGTGGTCCTGCTACTGTCAAATAAAAGGAGAAGGTGTTTGTAATTGTTATACCATATATTCTCAATGTAAAAGAAACTTAAAGGAAAAGGAAAAAAAATATGACTAGGACATAAAATATGATGCACTTATACAAGGAACTAAAGGTATGTACAAAAGCGGTATGGTATGTACAAAAAAATAGACTAACTTAAGTTTAGACTAACTACATTTCGTAGTGGTATGGTATGTACAAAAGCGCAAAATACTCGATGTATTCATTGTTCACATAAATTTAGTTATTTCGTAGAGAACAATGGAAAACAAATATTGTGCACATAATACAATAATCGTCATTAGTCATGAGAAACATAAGCATCTAACATAGCTCATGGTGTCAAGACAATACTCTAAATTAATGGTAAATGATCCCTATCCACTTATTTTTCACTCAATATTTTGGATTCGATCTCCATTCTATGGTCGTTCGCTATGAAGGGGTTGGCATTATAATGTCCTAACATATGCACTATAGTGTAAATACCATGACTCGTTTAAAATAGTTTGTGTAGATACTACCTTTAACCCACTATTGAAAATCTTCCATAAATTATCTCATCATGATCCTATAAAATATGAAAATTTATAGAGAAACGGGTCGAATGTTTTCCATTAGTGTTTTGTTATCTCTGTTAACGAAATTATCCACCTAAAAAGAAACAGAATTAGACATAAAAATGTATCTCATGGATAGACTCTCTGGACCATGCTAATAGACGATCAAATATTCCATCCAATTAATATATTTCTAATGAAATCATAATGCATAAGTATATTGTCTTTCATGCTATAAGTACTTTATAGTATTAATGAGTTTTTGAACATATCAATGCTTAATTCTTAAATTTTGTAAATGCTTGTAAATGTCATTTGAGTTGTTTAAAAATATACCATTTTATGATCGAGTCGTTGACCTCTTATATTTATTACAAGTACTAACACAATGAAATTGCCAAAATTGTTAAAAGAAACATGCATAATAAATGGTTAGAATTATGATTTTGGGGTATCTTATCATGTTTTCACCAGCATTTGCTGATTGAAAATATTGTAAAACATAATAAATCGTAAAATCGTACGATTTAAATCGCGATTTGAATCGAATCGCTCCTTCGCCGATTCAAAACGCGAAATAAATCGTAAATGCTAAAAATAGTATGATCTAAAACTAAGTGAAAACCGTGTCTGAAAAATTAAATCGATTATTTGTCGTCTTTCAAATTCGTCTGTTCGTTCAAACTCAAACAGTCAAGTATTGATCGTCGTATCCAAAATTGAAGCAACATACTTATTCAATTCAAAGATTAAAAGACGCAATAACAGATGTTTAATTTGCTACTTAAATCAGCCGAAAACAAATTAAACAGTAAGATAGAAAAAAAATTCAGAAATCGAGGAAGAAAGGAAAATTCGAAGAAACAGAAGAAGGAAGTTGGAATCGACTTGACTAACCTTGTAGATTGAAAGGTATTTTTTTTACTGTAATCTTCATTCTCCATTTCTTATTTTTGTTCTTCCTAAATTATTCTTTCTGCAGCTTCATCTTTGCTGAATTATCCGCTGATTGTTACTACACTTCTTCGTTCTTAGAAAGGCATGTTTTCCGTCTTAGAATTTTTTCTTTTCTTTTCATTTTGCTTGCTGGAATTTTCTTCACCTCTTTTGGTTTGGCTATTGCTTGTTGCATACAAATATGCTTTCAGTTTTCGGTATTTTGTTTAAAGTTAATATATAAAAGTAAACGTTGAATCTTTGACCAGTGAGAAAGTTGCTTTTTTTCCATGCGAGGATGGCTTCAGTGTTGCAGCAGTATAATTTTTTTTATATATATAGCATTAAACTGTTCACCAGTAAGTACCAATATTAATTTAATGCTAGGCTTCTAGATATTGAAACTTGCTGTCATTTACAGTATAGGACAGTTTCCCCATGCTTTATTTAATTGGTTTGAATAACTATTGTTAGCTGTTATGCAAATGAGACAAACAGCATAAATTTTTTACAGCAAAAAAAAAAAAAAAAAAAACCGTTTTATGAACCTTGTTCGTTGCATGATTTTTTTCAGTGTAAGATACATTTTGTACATTACGATTTGTGCAGAAAATTTAACTAATTTCAGCATTTTTAATGTTTACACTTTTTAGCTAAAGACTGTAAACATGATAATTGAATTATTTTTATTTTGTATTTGCAGATGACTAAAGAAGATGACATTGCTTGGGACCACTGTAAACCAGTAAATGAAAAGGATAAAAAAGCTAACCGTTGTAACTACTGTTCAAAAGTAGTAACAGGAGGCATTTATAGAATGAAGCACCACCTTGCTCAAACTTCTGCAAACATAAAATCATGTGCAAATGTGCCAGAAGAAATAGTTGCATTATTCAAAAGTGCGTTGAAAAAAAGTAAGCGCAGTTTTGGTGATAATGATGATGAGGCAGATAATTTGGATGCTGACGTTAATAAAACACTTGAAGCTACAAGTTCGAAAAAGCAGAAGACCATGAATGCCATGTGGAAGAAAGACGATAGGGAGGACATTTGCTTGAAAAAATTTCAATTTTTTTATGCTAATGCTTTACCTTTTCATTTGGTAAAGAGCCCGTTTTTTAAAGTTATGGCCGAAGGTATCACTCTTTATGGAAAAGGTTTAAAGCTTCCAAGTTACCATGAAATCCGTAGTACTTTTTTACTGAAAGAAGTTGAAAAGGTTAAGGAAAAACTAGAAGTATACAAAGCAGAATGGAAGAAGACGGGATGCACGATTATGTCAGATGGATGGACTGATAAGAAACTTAGAAGCATCACAAATTTTCTGGTAAATAGCCCTAGATGGACGGTGTTATTGAAGTCTTATCGACACTTCTTAAATCGTAAAAAATCCTGAAAATGTTTACGATATGCTTATCAATGTGGTTGAAGAAATTGGAGAAGAAAACGAAGTCCAAATCGTTACTGATAGTGCAGCAGCTTATGTCAAAGCCGGTGAAATGTTGATGAAGGAAAAGAGACAGATATTTTGGTCTCCTTGTGCAGTCATTGCTTGGATTTAATACTAACAGATATTGGTGAGTTACCTACCCATGTTGAGATTGTCGGAAATGCAAAAAAGATAACACTATTTATTTACAAACATAGTTGGCTCTTAAATCTTATGCGGAAGTACACAAAAGGTAGAGAATTAACTAGGCCAACAGTAACTAGATTTGCTACCTAGTATTTGACTTTAAAAAGTGTGTTAGAAAAACATGTTGGCTTGAGAAAAATGTCTACTTCAAGTGAATAGGAGGATAGTCAATTTTCTGAAAAGCTAGAGGGAAAGGAAGTTCAAGAAATTATTTTAACTAAAAGGAATTTTTGGGATGGAATAAAATATTGTTTGAAATGTACCATTCCATTGGTCAAGGTTCTAAGGCTAGTAGACGGTGATGCAAAACCCGCAATGGGTTATATCTACGAAGCCATGGACCAGGCCAAAGAAAAGATAGCGTCGAATTTTCAAACTGTGGAGTCCAGATACAAGGAAATATGGGACATAATTGATAAGTGGTGGAATGCACAACTTCATAGGCCTTTACATGCGGCTGGAATGTTCTTAAATCTGAAGTATCGCTATGATATCAATTTTACCATGGATTTGGAGGTGAAAAGGGGAATATATGACACTATAGAAATAATGGTTCCAATAAAAAAGGAGAGGGCTAAAATAGATAAACAACTTGACATATATTCGTTGGTCGAAGGAGAATTTGGAAGAACTATGGCAGTTGAAAGTCGTAAAACTAAACAACCCGGTGAGAATTTTGTATTCATCTTATTACTTTAGATTTAAAACTAAATATATAAAACATTATATTTTTTAAATTGTAGCTTTGTGGTGGGAGAGCTATGGAGATCAATGTCCAGAATTACAAAATCTTGCAATAAGGGTATTGAGTTTAACATGTAGTTCGACTGGATGCGAACGTAATTGGAGTACTTTTGATCAGGTATAAAAAGTATTATTTTGTTTCATCTTAGTTTATCATTCTTAATTTTTTTTATTTCAGATTCACACTAAACATAGAAACCGTTTGGAACAAAAGAGACTTAATGCATTGGTATTTTTGAAATACAATCTTCAACTTGAACTTAGGCATGAGAAAAGGAAGACAAATGATGGACTAGATCCAATATGTCTATCTGACATGGACAACGATGATGATTGGATATGTGAACAAGAGGATCCTGCTTTACCGATCGACACAACCTGGATGGATGTACATGAATGTTTCAAAAATCAAGATGGTGAAGTATATTATAAGTTATAATTGATTTGTCACCAAATTATTAATATTACTTATTTATATAGGTCCAAGAAACACTCAGTATAAAGGGAAAGGAAAGAGCGTTTTAATCGAAGAAGAGGACGAAGGAGAGGATGATGATTATGGATACATAAATGGAGAAATGAAAATTGATAATCCAGAAGGGAACATTAACGAAAGTGACAGTGAATGATTGGAATTTGCTTCTTGTCTTTTGTTGTGTTTAGTTCATTTTCTTTGTATGAAAGCAGTGTTCAATTATAAAAGTAATCACTTTGCCCAAAAGTAATATATTATCTCATCATATATAAAAATAAAACAAATATAATTTAGTAACCAACATGTATGCATTTGACATACAAAAAAAAACTAAAATCTACGATTTACGATTTAAATCCCGATTCAATTCAAAATATTAACTTTACGAGTTATGATTTAAATCCCAAATCGACAACCTTGCGCGTCCACAAAATTAGATGGTGATGTCTGCGATTTATAATTGCAAAGTGTGAATCATACTTGTAACAAACTCCGCAACTCTTATCTAGCATCCAAAAGTTCCTACACATATTCACAATGACTCAAGCTTCCAAAAAATCCATCTTCTAAGCAAATTATGTTTGTTCTTTCTGAGTATACGATATTTCTGTTGTCCCTAAATTGATTACCTGATTGAGTTTGTTCTTCAGTTTCCAGAAAATTATATATAATTTTTACTTCATTGTTCTATCCTAAATCCTATATGTTTTAAGATATCTCAAACTAGTGAGGAGAAAATCGATAATAATTAAAAAATTAGACGAGAAAAAAGTTAGAGTTAGGGCTCACAAACAAAAACCATAGAACGCGGTGATGAATGCACCGACAAAAATCGGTAGCTTTACCTAGCATCGAATTTGTTAAGTACATATTCTCCCATTTCCTGCGATTGAGGATGATGCTGATGATGCTCGATTGACGAAAAGCTCACAACAGAAGAAGCTGCCATGCAATTGACGAAGAAGCTCACGATGCGAAGAAGTTGGCAATGGGATTAGTTTGCAATGAGTTCCCTTATAACTGAAAAAAATTAAAACAATAGGAAATCAGGGACAATTCTAGGATTTCAGTGAGAGTGTTAAGAGGGAACGATGTTTTGACAAAAGCGGGATGAACGGGACTGAGAAAAATTCACGTATAGGGGGAGCAAAATCTTGTTTTATGGTTCTAAGGTGATGACATAGTGTTCTACTTCTACCCTTTCTGGTGTACATCTTAAAGCGTTTTAATGTTTACAAATATTATCAGCGATAGAGATTTTACTGGAATGCTATTCAAATCTGCTATCACAATGTGACTTTGTTGTAGTGGCCCTTACCAAAATATGCCTATTCCGGACATAATGGGATATGTTTCATAAGCCAATTCGACTATTTTGATTTGTTTTTATTAAAATTAAAATATAAATCAATATATATTGAATTTAAACGTACATTTTAATTTACCGGGGCCACATACTGACTCAAAAAAATCCAAAAAAATAAATTTAGCTATGTTTTAATGATACGGTCCTAACAAAACTAGTTTCATCGAATTTGAAGACCGTTTGAAAAACAGTCATTTTCCAGTCGATTGAATTCAAACTGAAATTAAAACACGTTTAAATTCACTGCGCTTACATATTAATTCAAAAAATTCTGAGAATTGGAATCTAGCAATAACTTGACATTCCAGATCCAACCAAAGTGGTTTCTCGAAACGGAGATCGTTTGTAAAATGGAGGTCGTTTGTAAAACGGCTATTTTTAAGGGCTATATATTAAATATATATAAATTCCTTAGCGACTATTCTGAATTTTAAACTGGACATAACTTTTGATTCTCGTTATGAAATTTGGATTTTTCACATTCGTTAGAAAGATATAATTAAACAAATTCAAATATTTCTAGTTTTAGTGAAATCCGATTTATTTTGAATCATGTACATTCATTTGGAATTTAAAATCGAATTTTCAAACTATCGAGCCATTTCAGGCTCGTTTTATAATTAAATTAAATTATTCGTTCTAACTTCATTTAAAATAAATTTTTAGTCATTATATTTAAAATAAATCATTTTAAATATTCAAAATACATTAAAATAGCTAAAACAAAAAAAATAAATTGTTTCTGAAAATCTGTTCAATATAACATCAATTTAATTATCATTGGTTAAAAGGTTTCAAACCAGTAATTAATTTTGAATTTAACATGACTGCACAATTTCAATTTACAGTTAAACTAAATTATACCATCGATGCAATTCAGCATAAACATGCATTTTTCACTATCAAACAACAATCAATACAATCATATCCTAACATGATTTTAATTCAACTATTAACCGAATATTTTAATTAAGTGTGAGTGGGTTTACTCACTCACCTTTGATTTTGAACGCGTTTAGAATCTAATTGGAGGCCCAAAAGTTAACGGTCTCCAAATACAACGAAACTAGCTCCATGTCAACCAGAATTTCAATATGATCCTAAAGAAACAAACTGTGAGTCAATCTGATTTCATATGAGAAAGTTATTCGTGTTAAAACATTTGAGTTTCAAATTATAATAAAATGAAATAAAATTCCCTCACCAATCATATTTCGCACATTAGCGTTCTACTCATCTTCCTCCCAGCTTCGTTCGCCTTTTTATGTAGACCTGAACCCAATGCATGCAACTCCATCGAATTGCGCACCACAATACGATTGCCAAAATCGTGATCTACCTCCACCCCCAGATTCGCCATCTACAGCTCCTCTTACAGCCAACTTCCGTCCTTCCCCGATCGTCCCCTTCGCCTCCCACGAACATAAACCCACACCGACTTGTAGCTAAGATTCTAGTGAATCGAGATAAAATCAACATCGAATATCCATATGGATGTGAAGCCCTCACGAAGCTCTATAATTCTCCAGTTAAAAGTTTTTCGATTCATTGAACGAATTGTAATATATTAAGGGAAGAAGAAACGAATTTTTGTAGCCATTAGAAATTCAAGGGCCGGCCATGAGATTAGGGAATATTTTAATAATAAAATCCTCGATTAGCGTGTCTTGGTGCCAAAAACGGGTCGGAGCTCAAATCATGTCCGCTAATAGCCTATCTATAGGTTTTAGGGCCTTCCGAATGCAGTAGGACTAGCGGCTAACCCCAATTCGGAAGTCTACAGTAGTTTGTCCTTAAATTTTGATTATTTTAATTAAATTACACACATAAATTTCCTACACGTTTTAAATTCACACGATCAAAAGATAAGTTTGATGGCTACGGAATTTGAAACCTTACAATAATTCGATATTTTGAACTAGATGAAACTGGTTTCGTCGAAATCCAAAATCGCCTGAAAACGGCTATTTCAAATTTCAAATTGTAAATTGATACGCGTTTATATCGCGCATAATCACAAAACAACTCCAGTTAACGCGAAACTTGAAATCTTACAATAATGATCAATTTCGGATCCAATTAGACTTAATTCATCGAATTTCGAGATCGTTTGCAAAATACATATATTAACAGGTTCACTAAAATAATAAAATATTCAGTTTTTGTTTATTCACTTTTAAATCCAATTCAATAGTTTATTAACTTAGTTTCAAATCAAAGTATAACTTATATTAGTTATAGGAACTAGTTATCTATTATTATAAATACCAAATTCAATTATTCAACAATTTCAATTGAACAATGAATTTCAAAATAAACAATTCAGTTTAAGTCTTAATATTCACTATAAATTCCTAGTTACATTACTAAACGTCCTAAACCCCTTTTCTTTCAATCAAATTTTTTTTATTCAAGTCAAAAACTAGTTAATTTTTCCAAAACAAAATAGAATTCAATTTAATTTTATAAATCAATTCCATTTGTATAATCTTCAAATTTTGATTATTAATAAAATTGAATTTAGATTTCAATTATAGATTAATCGAATCCATTTCATTTAAGTATTTCAATATTAAGTTTCAACTTTCATTATTAATCAATATAAACATATTAACAAGTTTATTTGCAATCAATACGAGTAATAATTGTCATAACAGATTGAATTTCATTATTTAAAAAAAAATTACGGTTGACACTATAAATCTTCACAATAAAATCATTAAATTTTAATTGTAAATTTATTAATTCAATTAAATTTAAATATTTTAATATTAAACTTCAAATCTCAATATTTGTCATTACAAACCAAATCATAGTTTTGTTTATTATCAATGCTAGTTATTATTGTTGCAACTAGTTGAATTTCATTACTAAAACAATTTAATTAAGTTTACATAATAAAATTACATAATTATATCATTAAATTTATTTATAAACATAAAATACTCAAAAATCATATACATTTAATAATCTAAATATTCAAAAACTATGGCTTGTTACACTTGGCTTGATCCCACTTGGGTACGTACGTAGAAAATCACTCAAGTGATGTAGTTTTCCATTTTTGAACTTAAAATAATTTAAATTATTTAATCCTGAAAAAAGAGAAGAATGTTTGCTATTTTCAACCTTACTCTTTCGTTGTTTTATTTATTAATGATACAAGAAGAGGGAAAAGAAAGAAAGAAGAACAAATATCTCACATCAATGAGGACCTGTATTTATTTAAATATAGGATTCTCAAGAAGATGTTAGACTCTTTTGGCGTTTAAATGTTTGCTTTATTATGAGAAGGGAAATAATGTATAACCACAAAACACGTGCGTGCCACCGATACCGTCCGTCCGACTGAACTGGACCAACTTAGGTACAAGTTTCATGTCCTAATCTAATAACATAATTTTTGAATATATTATGAAACAGTAAACATACTGGATTTCAGTTCATTATGGATTCAGCCTAGATTTTAATTTTGAATAAGGCGATACAAGGCATTATGCAATGGTTGGTAATGAATGAACACGACTGTTAGTGATCGACCAGAACTACTGAAAAAGATGTGATGTCCAATGATAAGGCAATTCTCCCCACCGCTATATATAGGCGACATCCAGGGCTGTTACGAAATCATTAGAATCTTTTACTGCCTCTCAAATATGGAACGCTAGAGTCATCTCAATTGTATTCTACAACACCATCAAGGTGTTGTAGAATCAAAAAGATTGCAAATCTATTCTTCTTTTCCACTCCATTTTGCCTCCATAATTTTGCATTATCGGAAAACAAAAACTGAAAGTGTTCTTGATTAAATCAAGAACGGACAAATCCTGACTCTGATTACGTTGTTCTAAGACTTAATCCTGAAATCAATAGTTGGATAACCTTTTTGTATCTGTTGGATTGAACTATTGTGTAAATGAATCTACGCTCTAAACCTTTGAAGTCAAAATTACGATGTTATCTTCATCTTCCTCGAGTCAAACCAAAAATTTTCCAACAACTTTAATTTGTATGTGTTTACATGATAAGTAATTGCCGCTACAAAGGATGGTCGGAGTGTAGAAATTGTTATGCAAAAATTGCGTGAATGCGGAAGAACAATAAACAGGACCTGGATTTGCCAATTGAACACCAATCTAATCCGATAGCATTTATTCTATTACATCAACAAAATAGTAAATAACTATAGCAGAGAAACAAAGAGACACAATATTTATACTGGTTCCACTATCCTCGAAATACTGTACGTACAGACCAACAGAGAGAGATTTTATTCCACATGAGAGAACTACAAGAGATTACAAAATAAGAGTTTACATATCCAAACCTCAATCAGGTTTAACAAGAAGAGACACCATTGGGATCACTGGCTCCAGGCCAGGATGGGTTTACACTAAAGTCTACCCCTCAATATATAGCCAGTGCAAATCTATGTGAGTCATCAATTAAATTACCAACATATGGTAATAATATAATGGAGGCAAATTACCATAACAACAAATGTGCAAACATAGGAAGTAAATCAGTCTATTTCTTTAGCATAGATGAAAGAAATTAATCCCTTCATTTATTTCTCTGTCATCTCATCAAATGCAATCAATGCATTCCCATTATAAAAATATTTACTTTCCATTCTTTGCAAATTTGCTCCAATCAATTTGTGATTTTGTATCACCAAATTTAACACTCCACCTTGATGCAAAATCACATATCTGCAACACCCCATCTCCAGTCAAATTCTCTTCACAACATAAAACTCTTCAACAGAACCGTACCTTCAATCAAAATCCCACAACGAGATACATCAAAAATGAATATTTACCAAATGGTTTCCAGCAAAGCCACCCCCATCACACAATTGTTAACGAGCTCAGACTACGTTCCTGCCTGCCAACAAATGTTGCAAATATCCAAAATAACAAAGAAGGCAGACACCAAAGTAATCTCAACACCGCCAAGACCAAAATTTAATTCTCTCAATTAAAACCAACCTCGATTTCAGGGCAACGAGATATACCCAGTCAATTTGAAAGGACTATGACCATACCTCAATTACAAGCACAACCCATCGCCTGCAAAAGATGCATCTACCACCTGAGCTGCACCGTGCATAAACCAACGGTCTAAAAGTGCTTGCAATTCCATCGACACCCGTCTAACACTTGACCTGAGCTTCTTTCTCGATCACCCCAGATCCCTCGAGCATCATCAACGTGAAGATCCCTGTCTAAACCACAATGATCTCTGTCTCGACACCCGTCTATCATTTGACCTGAGCTTCTTTCCTGATCATCTTGGATCCCTCGAGCATCATCAACATGAAGACCCCTGTCAGAAACATGATCAAAACTTCCCAAATCCAATAGTCCCTTCAACGCAGTAAACTCCATATCACGTCAAAGTTCCCAGATTGGAACGCTCTTCACTCTCGACATAATCTCCTCCACCAAAGTCTCCTTTACCCCAAAATAGTAATAGCATAATCACCACTGAATCTACCAACCTTTGTAGAAATAATTGATGCACAATTTAAAACAAATCGCCTCGCTCTGATACCAATCTGTTGTGCAAAAATTGCTCCGATACCAATCTGTTATGCAAAAATTGCGCGAATGCGGAAGAACAATAAGCAGGATCTGGATTTGCCAATTGAACACCAATCCAATCCGATAGCAATTATTCTATTACATCAACAAAATAGTAAATAACTATAGCAGAGAAACAAAGAGACACGATATTTATACTGGTTCCACTATCCTTGAGATAATGTACGTCCAGTCTAACAGAGAGAGATTTTATTCCACATGAGAGAACTACAAGAGATTACAAAATAAGAGTTTACATATCCAAACCTCAATCAGGTTTAACAAGAAGAGACACCATTGGGATCACTGGCTCCAGGTCAGGATGGGTTTACACTAAACTCTACCCCTCAATATATAGCCAGTGCAAATCTATGTGAGTCATCAAGTAAATTACCAACATATGGTAATAATATAATGGAGGCAAATTACCATAACAACAAATGTGCAAATATAAGAAGTAAATCAGTCTATTTCTTTAGCATAGATGAAAGAAATTAATCCCTTCATTTATTTCTCTACCATCTCATCAAATGCAATCAACGCATTCCCATTATAAAAATATTTACTTTCCATTCTTTGCAAATTTGCTCCAATCAATTTGTGATTTTGTATCACCAAATTTAACAGAAATAGCCCTAGGGCTTGCGGTTGCAATACCCTTGTTGACTATGATAAACCTGATCGATCAAGTTGCGAAAAATCGAGGTAGCGTTTTTTTTTTCAAAAATGGATATATCTTGTTTGTTTAGTCGTTTGGGATCGAATTTGGAATGTAAAATTAATTAAAATGTTTTAAATATGTATAAAAGCTAGTTAATTGTGATTACGCATTGGACAAGCTTTGCACTAATTCACCAATTTGATCTTGTGGGCCTTAAATTAGATGCATTGGATTTGTCCAAAGTTAAGTAAATGATAACTGGATAGAAATTGTATGTTAACTTACTCAATTTAGCAGAATTGCTATTTTTTATTATGTTTGATGATATTATGTATATATGAAATGCAATGAAGGCCGTGCTGAAGCATGATTTCATGGTCCATACTCCTTTTTGCTGCAAAGTTATTGAAATTGTGATTATTTTATTTATTTGGATCCGTTGTAGGCAGAAGGAAAAGTGTTACCTATAATATTTTGATAATTGTGTTTGTTTTAGTGTTTTTAGTTTTGGATTTTCATCAATAAAAAAATGTGAATGATGAATGTATATCACGAAAAACGTCTGTTTTAAAAAAAAAAATTAACACATAAAATTAAAAACAACTTTTTTTATTTTTCGTGTTTTCTAAAGTAATAGATGAATGAGAGAAAAATAAAATTAACTTTTTAATTTTATTTTTAGTGTTCTCTGTATCTTTCTTTTATTTTATTTGTCACATCTCAACTTTTTTTTATTCTTTTATAATTAATGTTAAAAAATCAACTTAAAAAGCAAAATAAACTAAACATCATGTAATATCTCGTCAATCGCCACGAAGAAAGGATAAATGCTGGAAATTGTTTCAAAAAAAAAAAAAAAAAAAAAAATGCTGGGAGTGACGTCGAAAGAGATAAGATCCCCACTACATGTCCAAAGCAGCTGCTAAAATTGAAATCGAGTTGCCAGCATAGCAACAGTGATATCCTATGTTGTCTGTATTATGTATATGTGTACATTAATATGGTTGTAATTTAATCTTCATAAGAATTGGTGGTAGACAGCAAAATCATTGGCCGACTATTCTCATCTTAGCATCCTTACTACACATACATACATGTCAAGATCCGAAGATAGATATGAATATGATGAATCACATTTTGCAATATTATCGAGGTCTTTAACAATGTCGAAGTGTGCGAATGAGTGCACATTAAAAAAAAAAAAGAAAAAAAAGAAAAAAAAGAGCGAGATTAAATAAAACGGTGGACGACAGATTCATCGTACAGAAACAGCCAAGCCTATTAAAAAACAAAAGAAAGGTAATAAGTAGGGATTTAAAAACAAAGAAAACTGAAGTAGTGATTGATTGAATTCATTCTAAGCCATTGTGTATTATTATGGACGGCTTGCTTGGTAGAACTTGCACCAAACTTTGGTAAATCAAAGCTGTCAGTGGATCCTTTTAAACGTTGATAGCAGCCTCTGATTTTCACCTTTTGCAGTTAAATCCCTCAATTGTTTAGTGTAAATCAGTGGGCTGTGATTGATGGGCACATATGGAGATGGGGTTTGGGAATAGAAAAATTGGCCTCAAGTCCGACATGAAACGTACAGCAGTGAGGGACCGTGACTGAAGAAGCAGCCAAAAAGGTCCAAATTAGGATCCAGCCACCGTGCCTCTCTTTTCATTTTTGTTTGTATCATCACATGCAAAGGATTTAAGCTACTACTTGCACTCTTTTGGCCGCATCTTTCTCTGTTTCTGCTGCCTACACTGCTTGCTACTACCCCTCCTCCTTTCACGGGTGTAAGCATGCATATCCCACTGCATGTTATTTTTACACTTTGACAGTACAATTTACTATCAACTTACCAGCAGTGCCGGCCCTAGCATATGGCTTGCCCTAGGCAAGGGTCGAAGCTGAGGAAAAAGGGTTTGAATAAACGCAAACAGCAAGACTCAAACTACACACATCTCAATACAAAGTTGAATGTCATACGACTGCACCACAAACTTACTTGGTTAACTTATATTGCCCTTTCATATTTTGATATAACCCTTTTTCAAAAGCATCAACCACCACCTGTTGCCCCTTCCACCATCTTCGCGTCATTGCCGTAGACAAATATCTTGACTGTCTTGCCTCAACAGCCGAGCCTGGTTACCGGTGCTGTTTGTATAGTTATTAACGTGCATGTATGTGGCAGGTTAGTAGTATCATTTTATCCTCTTGAGGATATGCTTCATGTCAGTTGTCACGGTCGTAAAACGTTTTAATACTTCCACACTTATTATATCCACGCCTGCAGATTGAAACATTGTTTAGGTGTGAAGTTTACTTTTGTTTTTATTCAAAATGATGCCAAATTGGAGATGCAGATGATCACATCTCATTGCATCACCTTTAATGATTGCATGAAATTTTAGCTTTTTTTTTTTTTTACTTGTCTAAGATGGAGTTTAGTAGATTAACATTCGAATCTTCCTACTTGTTTAATCATGATCATGACGATGGGGAAATATTCCATTGACCACTGTTCTTGCACGTAGTGAGTTGTTTGGGCAAAGAAAAACAAATACCATGTCACTGTTCTTGTGGTTAGGCCATTTACTGTTAACATTTTTCAAATGTTAATGGAACTAGCTTACAAATTGCTTAGTTCTATTTATTTTCTGCACTATAATATAACACTATTTTTAAGTTACAAACACCAAAAATGGTTCGGCGCCTTAAATAATCTATATAGAGAATAAAAATGGAAAAAAAATATATGAAATTAGAATGAGAAAGAGATAAGATGCATGATTTATAGTGGTCCAACAATGACTCGCTTACATCCACTTTCTCTTTCAACTCTTTATCAATCAACTAATGACGTTTACACGATTTTGGATTGAAATGACCTTGGGTACAATGAAGGAAAATTGCAAGTAGAGTCAAAAGATCATTAGCTTTCTCATGCACCTGTTAGAATTTGATATAGATAGAAGGAAAGAGATTAAATGCAAAATAATTTAATGGCTACATTGTTTTTACTTCTTTTTTTCTTACTTCTTTTAATTTTCCTTTTTTAATTTTTCTTACATTCCATAATCAAAATGGTAGGCTTTATATAGGAGCCTTTACATGACTTTTCATTCAATAGACACACACTTAACTAAGGGACACTTCATATTAAATAGACACACAAACTTCTAATTGACTCTTGACCATAACACTACAACAAAATGACCCTATTACAACGGTGGAACACCGTTGTAATATACATTTTACAACGGTGGGCAAACCGTCGTGTATTAAGAAGTTGTAATAGACTAATATCTTTTACAACTTTTTTGCACTGTTGCAACACCGTTGTAATATGTATATTTTACAACTTTTTTCCACCGTTGTAATATGTATATTTTACAACTTTTTTCCACCGTTGTGATTGACTTTTGGGTTTTAAAAAAAATAAATTTTGCAAATGCAACAAAAGCTGAATAAACAGAAAACAAATTGATATAAATTCAAAGCAACGGATCCATTCATACAAAAAATATTACAACTTTATATTCAAAATACAAAAACTGAATCATACATCATCACGGTAATATATCAATGCTTCATTACATTACAAATAATGATTACAAGATTTAGAAGCAGGAACTGTTGAGGCATTAAGTCGAACAAGTTATGTGCTTTCATAAAGATGCCAAAATATATATCCATTTCTTCAGCTGAACAAGTGAAGTCCTTCTCCAACAATGTTCCTGCAAATGAAGTTCTGTAAATAATGAACAAACTCATATTTAATCACCCTACTGTAAATTAAAAACCTGACATATTCAATTTTTTTCATTTTGCAATTTTGCAATATAATTGGCAATTGGTGCCAATTAGAAACTGACATATTCAATTTTTTTTCATTTTGCAATTTTGCAAATTGTTGCAAATTGTAATTGGCAATAAAAAATAGAATTTGAGTTTCCACTTCCCAAAATCAACATAATCCGTTTTGGCACAGCGTAATCCTCCTCTGCCAACTATGCAATTAGGCAATTTGCAGCATAAATCAACCCAATTCATTTGCTATTTTTCCAGCATAATTAAAATTGCAAAATGGAAATCAAATTGAACTTACAAATTAATGGCTTCGCATTTTGCTCAGCGCTGTCCCTTGTCGCGCTGAAGCGGTGCCTGTCGTCGTCAGTCCCCTCATGTCGTTGCCGAGTTGGTGTCGCCTCCACCTCTTGCCGATCTGGATCCGCCGTGGTTGTTGAAGTCGGCACAAAGTCGGAATCTTGATTAGTGGGGCGAGTAATTTCGGGAATTGATGGGCAAAAGGGAAGCGAGAGCACTCAAAGGAGGGTCGGGTGGAAAGGTTATGCAGGGAGGAAGAGAAATTAGTCGCTTGTGAAGGACGCCATTAATTGAATTACTAATCGAAAACAAGTAGAAAGAAAAATTGGAGATTAAAGTGGCACCAATATTTTGAGAAGATATTGTAAAGAAGAAAACGAGTGGACAAAAAAAAAGTCAGCGAAAGGGGGAAATTTCGAGCAGGAGCCAAAATTTTGAGGAATGGAGCCAAAATTTTGGGGAATGGAGCCAAAATTTTGAGGAATGAAGCCAAAATTTTGGAGGAATGGAATTTAAATTTGATTTTGGAGCTAAACGTAAATTTAAGGTTAGGGCCCTGATTTGTTTACAACGTTCAGTGGCAAAAGAAACATATATTTACAACTGCATATCGTTAAAGAGTCGCTGAAATTTTTGGTCTGGAGACCAAATTCAATTTTGGAGCCAAAGCAAAATTCGTTTTTGAAGCTACGAAAGAGATAGTGAATTATGCATAAACTATTAATTGAAAAAATGTTTATTTAAACACGAATTTTGTTTTATTTTTGTTAATTGATTATTGATTACTAATTAATGAGTAACTACTAATTAGTAATGAATTATTAGTTACGAATTATTAATAGGAATTATTCCATATTTCAAATTTAATTATTAATTATTACAACTTAATGGTACTTATTAATATTTAATCAAAATTACTTTGGTATTATGTGTTAGATATTAATTTTACATCGATTATTAATTAATACTATTTTATTTAATTATTAATTGTTTTTATATTTATTTTAATTATTTAATATTTATTTTTAACTTTTATATATTATTTAATATTGATTATTAAATTTTGATTATTATTTAAATAATTATTGTCTAAAAAATAAAGAATTTATTATATATTAATTATTAGTTCTTTTATTTAAAAGTAACTATTATATATAATTAAACATTTTGTAATTATTTTTAATTTATTCATAATTAACTGACAAGGAAAAAGACTTGTTAAAAATATTATTTACTAATTATTTAATAATAATTAATAAATATTATTGATTCCTAAGTTTATTATTTATTATTAATTATAATTAAATATTTATATAATTAGAATCTATTACAACGGTGCTTATTGCACCGTTGTAAAAAAGAATCTATTACAACGGTGATTATTGCACCGTTGTAAAAAAGAATCTATTACAACGGTGCTTATTGCACCGTTGTAAAATTGAAGTTGTGATATGGTAATATATATGTTCTTTACAATAGTGATTATTTTACCGTTGTAAAAAACATTTATTACAACAGTGCGTTTTGCACCGTTGTAAAAAAGGATCTATTACAACGGTGCTTTATGCACCGTTGTAAAATTAAAGTTGTAATATGGTGTTTTTGTTGTAGTGTAAAGACACATCGACTTCATAAACTAGTATTAAATAAAGATAAATTTCAAATTATGTTTCCAACAGCACCTCATATTTATAGACAGTGGGAAATTTGGATTGATCGGAAAACCAACAGAGTGAATCAAAGTCGTGGAAAGATCTTTTTTCACCGGTCTAAGGCGAGTCCAGGAAACATGGGTTTTGGGTCGAAGGCCAATGCGAGGAAATTCAGATCAGTTCTGAATCGATTTTACCTAAGTCTAGGTGACTTGCTGCGAACATGCACTTCAACATGGTTTGAGTCAATGCCTATGTGCTCGAAGTTATCGCGCCAGATTTACTATGTTCGACTGAGTTGCGCATCCACGTCATGTTGTATTAAATCTTGGCTTTCATCCAGTACTGTCGTCGACCCGAGAAGATGCGATCAAGCTAATTCAACACGTGTTGCCTGGGCCGATCTGACACCATTGTCATAATGCTTCTACTGATCCAGATCTCACAAAATACACGAATTCTAATTGCATTGGCCGATCCGAATAAGGCCGCTTTTAAGCAAGGCCGATCCAGATGTTTACGTTCCATGTCGTGATTTCAGGTCCACTGCGTCGTCGTTTTATCAAGTCTTCGCAATCGTTAATTGCTATTAAGTTGTCGGGTTTAAAGATCAAGTAATGCTTGCTCCCTAAAGTACGTCGGCTTGTAGACAGGATATGCTTTGAGTCGAGTTAAACTCTAATGTCTATTGATATCGTTTCCGAAGTAGTCATAACCATTTCGAAAGTTGTCTTATGCCAACACCCGATCATCAAATAATCCGAATAATCCAAACACAAAGTGGGCAAGAAAATAAATAACACATAAATTTGTAGTGGTTCGGCAAGTTACGCCTACGTCCACTCCGATGTAACTTCATTATTTATACTGTAAGATTATAAGTACAGTAGTTTTGTTTACAATGTCCAAGTATCAAAATAGAAGCTTAAGTGTCCAACAAGTCCCAGTAAGAAGAAGAAGGTTCCGTGTCCAACCGAGTGCAAGTAGCAAGCCAAGTATCCAAAAGTATGCTTCAATGTCCAAGAGAGTCCAAGAATCCAATCCAAATGCTAGATAGAAGTTCAGAAGTCCAAAGAAATTTCCAAGGGAGAAGAAGCTATGAAGGAAGCCAATAAAAAGCTCCAAGTTCAAAAACCTCGAGTGCAGCAGAAATGAGCTAAAAGATCCTGAAAATAACCCATAAGAGGGCTATTTATAGGTATAGGGAGTGGGAAAATCGTATCCCCTCATTTTCGTCTCCCGGGGTCGGAACCGACCCAGGAAGAGTTGGTCATTTTGTTTCTTCATTCGAAACTCCTTGATTCCATTGCTTCTACTTTGTATTTTCGGATCTAAATTATCCAAAGTCGATCCTTGGAAGTTGCATGAGTTGGGAGAAAACGAAAAAGATGAGGATTGAACCCCGGAGCCTTGAATATTTCCACGCCAAACCAAGGATATGAAATTCACTTTCCAAAAATAACGATCTCGAAGACCAATTCGCTGAGACGATATCTCTAGTGCAAACACGCGATACGAAATCTCGTAACCATGAGGAATACTGATCCCAGGATCGAAAATACGAATACCAATCCAAGGATACTTAGCCAAAATTTTCCATTTCCTAAACCTTCGTTAGTTGTACCGATCATGATGTGTTTCTGAAAGTTGTACCAATCTCGAAACACTTAACCAAAAATCCATGCTTTTCAAGAATTCTGCGACTTCGTCTAAATCGCACCAAACTTTCCTGAGTTCGTACTCGAGCCTTGATCACTCCAATAACCAGATGCGTAGCTGCCTCGTAAAAAGTCGGGCCAACGTTTTCCCATCAAAAATGTCTTTCTATGGAAGGCGTGCTTTGTATAACCCAGAAACCCATGAAACTAGAAGTCGCAATCCGAGAGAAGTTCGAATGGAAATCTAACAAAAGAAAACAAAAAAATCCAAAAAACCACAATCGCGTCGGGTCGTATTAATCGTAAACCAGAATTTTAATAACCAGAAAGCCAAAGAAATCTGAAATCTAGAATAACCAAAGTATGTATAATCCCCAGCTACGAAAAACCAACTGAATTGTTTGCGAAGTCCTCACAAAACAATCCACAATTGAGCGAAACATTTTGTCAAGTCCTGGCAAGATGACCCCTAACCAATCGAGCATAGTCCATACTTGAGCCATGACCAGCAGACTTGCCATGTCTTGACAAGATGACTCGGTTCTTCGTAAGAAAAGTACTTACTTGGGGACCAATTTATTTTTATGCTTAATGAGCAAAGTCCTTACTCACCAAGTCCTTAAAGTTTGAAATTCCAATTCCCGATTTCATAATTCGCAAGCAAAATTCTTACGAGCGAATGAATATTATTAAAGTTTTAGGCAAGTTTAAAGTTTTTAATAAAGCCAAAAGAAATCCTAAAGGTTTATCGTCGGTGGAACAACCAATTTTTTTAATAAATAATTGTTAATTAAAAAATTGATTAATTAAAGAATATATTGAAAAATAATTAGAACTGAGCAACAAGGTTTACGCCACTGGGTTCATTACGATTTTTTGGATCATATAAACTTTTTGTTTGTGTAAAATGGGCTTAAAATGAATAAGTTATGGCAGTTTGAAGTTTGAAATCAAAATTTAAATAAAGAAAAACAAATTATAATAAATCAATAATGTTTTATAACGTTAAAGTCGGGACGGCCCAGTCCTAGGCCAGGTCGACCCAAGCCTAATGTGGGTCGACCCCTGTGTCGACCCACTTGGGAGATGGGTCGACCTAGGTTGTTTTGCCAGACACAAATTGAAGATGGTCTGGTTTGTTTGAGATCTTTCTTTTGGCATCCTACATTTGAAAATTTTAACCTAAAATCTAAAAGTCTATGTTACTCTACCTCTATTATAGATAAGCCTCCTATCCAAACCAAATTCTCACAATTCCATTCTCCTTCTCTAAGCCTCCTATACACAAATTTCTTCCTATGTAAAAAATGGAGTTTTGAAATAAAATTTTATATGCACAAATTGGAGGATTATTTATGTACAGAATTAGAGATTCCTTCCAAGACCATTTGAATAAGCATAATTTTTGTGAGTATTTTATTGTAATTTCTAGATTTGTATAATTTGGGGAAAACTTAGACAGTAAAATAGTATGTAAATCTTTTTACAGTTATCTATAGTTTTCAGTGTTTATTTTCTTTCTTTCTCTATTCATATTTCTGTTTATTTCATTAATTTACCATTTACTATTAATTATTCAATCTACTCCTATCCCCTTTCTATGTGGTTATTTTGTTTATAGTTCGGGTTATGGCCTATTTCGTTTATGATTTCATTTTATTTGTTTTGAGGATAGGCCCTTCGAGAGCTTAACCTTTACACTTTCATTTACGTCGAGTGTAGGCCATTCGAGAGCCTACACCTTTACCCTATTATTTTTGTGCATACTGGAGAAATAATAATTTTATGTATAAAGGGTAACTTAGGGAATATTATTATAAATGTAAAACTAACAAGTGAACTGTAATTTTGGGAAATAGATAATAAACTGAATAATTTGAATAGGTTAACTTAGTAATTCGCTAAGTAACGGGGATTGGGGTTGTGTAATGAATATGGTAATCATGTCATGAGATAAACATGATGTTAATACAACTAAAATATAACAAAAGGTTATATTAAATGAATAGGCTTATTTATGTAAACTTAAAATGTGTGTTGAGTTTAATATGGAATAAAATAAGCGCGTAATGGGAGTCTGTTCCAGCAGTGACGGTAGATTGTTGAAAATAAGTGACTCATAGTTGTGGTATGTTCCAGCATCATAGACTGATTACGGAAAATAAGTGGCCAAAAATAATAATTAATCAACAGTGGCCTTGGCATTTATTGGCAATTCTATAGGGGTATAGGTAGCTAGGCAGTCAATAATATTTCTGCGGTGGCCTTGATATTCATTGACAATTCTATGGGGGTTTATATTAGTAGGCGATCAATGATAAAAAATTAAATAATGGGGACTGAGTTTAGGGATGACTTGAGCCAAACTTCATTTTTGGTTGGGGACCCATTAAGTAGAATCTCTTTTATCATTACATGGATGTCTCATACGAGGAGGCGAGGGCGAGCTTTACTTCACTATATAGTAGGAGGTCCAAACGAGGCGGGTATGACCGCGTTTCGGTGGGGCGATGAGTGTGCATGTAGGGAAGATAAGATGTTGTAATGCCTGTGATGAACGGTATGTCTTTTAGAGCTGATAGGGTCGGGCCTGATAAACACGAGGACCACAGTGGGCATAGGCTCTCATGTTATGGTAAATGAACCGATCGAGGGGTAGAAATTAGGTTACAGCCTAATCATGATTTATAGTAAGTTGGTGTAGAAATCGTAATGGCATGAATTAGAAGACAGTTGATATTAAAGTGAACATAAGGTATAAGGATATGAGACTTGCGGGTTGAGGATTTGATGTCTAAGCCCAATGGATCACTGAAGAGAAGCACTTTTGGGTGGAAGTTTGAATTGGACATGACACGTACAGCAGTGAGGAACCGTGACTGAAGAAGCAGCCAAAAAGTACAAATTAGGATTCAGCCACCGTCCCTCTCTTTCCATTTTTCGTTTGTATCATCACATGCAAAGAATTTAAGCTACTTGCACTCATTTGGCCTCATCTTTCTCTGTTTCTTCTACCCATAATGCTTGTTGCACCTGCTTCTTTTACGGGTGTAAGCATGCAGATCACACTGCTTGTTATTTTTACACTTTGATAGTATAATTTACTATCAACTTACCGGCAGTGGCGGCCCTAGCACATAACTTGCCCTAGGCAAGGTTAG
The DNA here is from genome assembly GCA_030737875.1 of Allium sativum. Classification (NCBI taxonomy): domain Eukaryota; kingdom Viridiplantae; phylum Streptophyta; class Magnoliopsida; order Asparagales; family Amaryllidaceae; genus Allium; species Allium sativum. The sequence continues at coordinate 1,054,970,773 of CM060922.1, forward strand.
AGGATGAGGAAAAAGGATTGAATAAATGCAAACAACAATACTAAAATTGCACACATCTCAATACAAAGTTAAACATCATACCACTGCACCGCAAACTTACCTGGTTATGTTGTCCTTAATTTTGAATATAACGTTTTTTTAAATCATTAACCACCACTTAATGCCCCTTTCCTACTTTTGGCGGCGTTGTCCTAGATAAATATCTCGACCGTCTTGCCTCAAGGTGAGACAAAGTTACTGGTGTTGTTTGTATAGTTATTTATGTACGTGTATATGGAAGGTTAGTAACATAACTTTATCCTGTTGAAAATACACTTCTTGTTAGTTATCATGGTCCTAAAACATGTTAATACGTCCACACTTATTATATCCACGCCTGCAGATTGAAACATTATTTAGGTGTGAAGTCTAATTTTGTTTTTTTTTAAATGATGCCAAATTGGAGATGCAGATGATCATGTCTCATTGCATCACCTTTAACGATTACATGAAAATTTAGCATATTTTTCTACTTGTATAAGGTGGAGTTTAGTAGACTAACATTCGAATCTTGCTACTTGTTTTATCATTATGATGACAATGGGAAAATATTCCATTGACCACTGTTCTTGCATAGAGTGAGTTGTTTGGATAAATAAAAACAAATACCATGTCACTATTCTCGTGGTTAGGTCATTTACTGTTAACATTTTTCAAATGTTGATGGAACTAGCTTACAAATTACTTAGTTCTATTTATTTTCAGCACTATGATATAACCCTATTTTTAAGTTATAAAGTCATGTTTGTTGACATCAAAAATGGTTTGATTCCCCAAATGATCTATATAGAGAATAAAAATTAAAATAATACGAAATTAGAACGAGAAAGAGATAAGATGCATGATATATAGTGGTTCGGCAACGACTGACCTACATCAACTTTCTCTTCAACTCTTTATTAATCAACTAATGACGTTTACATGATTTTGGGATGGAATGACCTTGAGTGCAATGACAACAATGAAGGTTAATTGCAAGTAGGGTCAAAAGATCCTTATCTTTCCCATGCACCTCCTATTATAGTCTATGGCAAGCTTGGTTCGATCAGAAAACCAACAGAGAGAATCAGAGCCGTTGGAAGACCAATTCTTACAAGTTTAAGGTGAGTCCACGAAATGTGGGTTTTAGGTCGGAAGCCAATACGAGGAAATTCAAATCAGTTCGGAATCGATATATTCGATCCGGGGATAAAATCCTTACCGACTCGAGTATACCGAGCTGGGAAGGGCCGATCTGAGTATGGGCAAGGAAAATGGGTTCCTTACTATACTGCATTGCATGATATTACTTCCAGATGATGATCAGGCTCTTTTGAATACACACTCCAATGTGAATAACTAATCCAAGAAGTGAAGAAATTCTAAGTGGAAAGTTACTTAAAAGTTCTAGACGGGAACCATCGAGGTGACTTCCGAGATAGACTTCTCCATGGATATGTAATGCGAAGGGGTGATCAGCGTGCAATGTTAATATGATACTCGAGTTTGATAGTATTAAGTGTACGGGTCACTTGGACCAAGTTCGGGTCCTTTTCTCCAAGTTTGGTAGGTTTATTCCAGGTTCAAAAAAATGGGTGACGTATGGGGCTAGATTCGGGTCCTTATCCATGGGACCAGGTTCAGTAAAAATGAGTTTGTTTTGGTGATTAGCAAGGGGATTTGTGTCATTGGTGATGTCATGTCATCGGGATTTCTCTACTCTAAGAGGTATCTCAACCTTTGCTGGTAGCACAGTTGGAATTATTGGATTCCTATATGTATGAGTTTCCCATGGGTACGTATAGGAAATGTTGTTGTTCTATGTATGTCGAGTTTGAGATGTACCGGTTCGGAAGCGATATTCCTTTAAGGAATGTCGCTTGTGTTTATTACTAGTTATGATTTCATAACTCGAGGAGAGGTAGATGGACATGACTGTGATGGTTGGTCCCATATAGAATGAGCATTGTTTATTACTGACATCATGAGAAGTAGTTGATTACGCATTTGTTTTAAAGTGAATGTGATGCCAACTTGTTATGGCTGAATGGGATGGATCGAATAGTTTTCTATAACTATTCAAGATTTACAATTGGATGCGAGAATATATGCCGATGGTTTCCATCGACGGGTTGCCATACAAGTTGGGAGTACTATGATATCGCTCGAGTCATACCCGATTTACTGACAAGAGATGCTAGATTAATATTCTTGATTTTTGAAATGGCAATCAAGTTGTTGGGTTATATATGGATTAAATTTAATATTGTATGTCTCTTATTAGTATCCTACATGCTAGGATAAGTGTGGGTGTTATTTTTTATAATTACCATTGTTTTGCTTATATATGTTGATTGATGATGTTTGCATGTCTATTTATAGTTAATATGATTGTTAGGCATGTAGTATAATCGTATTATCGTATCGTTTATCTATTCAAAATAAAATCCATACATGACTTTACATGCTCATTTTAGATAAATTTTATTAATATAACATTTTATTTCCGTTGTTGTGATTTCTACTATCGTGTCTAATCCTCCTTGTTAAGTACATGCCCAAGTACACAAAAGCAAGATTTGATTTGTGTGGAAGCTAATTCGCTTTTATTTGCATCTAAATGCTAAGCTTGCTTTAAACGATTGTTGTATAGTTGTGGTTTTTTCCATTTGGTGCATTTTAGTGATTTTTCCACATGTATGGGTAACCACTTTTAGGCTTTGTTTTCATTTTTTGGGATGAGCCTTGCATGGCAATTTATTGTTTTTCCGAATCAACCCGTACAAGGGAGGTGCTATGAAATTTTCTGTGAATTTTTCTATATTTGGAAAGATATTAAATAAGCGATGCTAAGTTGGACTTTCTCCCAGTGAGTAAGTTGTCACTTTTGCTTTCCATTATCGAGTTGTTCGGAAAACAAGTATGCAACTTAGGCTTTTGGCATGGCATCATCGATCCCTAATTTGATTGTGGTTGCACAAAGGAATGAGAATGTTGGCTCCATGCCAAATTCCAAGTCTATTCCCTTTGTTACACTTGCTTCAATGCTTGTTGTTGAGAGCGATATATGATATATATTTTTTGGTGTTGTCACTTACTCAAGAGCATTGGGTTACATTGTTTTGTCCTTGAGGATTTCGAGGATGAAATCCTTTAAGGGAGAAGAATGTAACAACATGTATTTTAATGATTAGATATTTAAATATTTGATTTTAAGTATTGATCATTAATTATCCAATAGATGATTCCATAATGAGATTTTCTACAAACGATCGAACCAGGACTTAGTACCAGTTCCATTGAATTCGATTTATTCTTTTACATAGAAAATGAGTACTTGGATTGCTATATTTTGAGCTCATATCGGTCAGTGGTCATAAGGATTTCGATATGCTTGTAAATTGTCGTTCCAAGAGCGCGGTGTTGGATTGCGATGGAATTTATAATTCCGGGACCATCATAATATGTTATTGCAGGCCGTCAAGGTTCATAGTGAGCGGACATACCGTTTGACCGTGTATAAACTAAATATGTGTCAATGTTTGTAAGAAACTAACAATGTAATTCGATTTTTAAGAGCTAATTCTACATATGATCGATCTGAGTCTCAAGACAAGTACCGTTGTTTTCAGAAAATAATTTTACATAAATGGAGGCAGGCAGCTCGTGTTAACTGTAGTTTATGGGTTTGCGGGCCTTACTTGTGAATAACGAATTGAAATAATATTTAATTATCCTAAACCCTAACACGTGATTGGCTTGGGTACTGTTTACCATCCTTTTTTCCTTTTTATTATTCCATTTAAAATGGAAGCCGCCACTTTACCCTTGCAATCAAAAATCCAAATCCCAAGATTTACTCATCCTAAAATACAAAACGAATTCCTAAATTCATGAATTGGATTTCTCTTCGACCCAGTAGCACATTTGGTGATATCTAGTGCTATTTTTATCTTGGACATATGAATCCTCCTAGTCAGGGTTGGGTATGGGATGAGTTACAAGCGATGAGAGCATGGTGTTTGCGGCGTTGGATTCGATACCTAGGAGAGAAGCTTCGACCATATTTTGATCGATATGCATCACCAAAACTGATGCATAGACTTTAGGATAGCGAACGTGGTCCTAGAGGACACACGTGAGAGGGGGTGCGAGTTGAGCTTCTGGGTAATGGTCACGGAGAGCTCGCGTATGAGGTTTGTTGGATTAGTTGGTTCTTCGATTCGTTGACTGTGGAAGGGGAAAGAAGAAGAGAGAGGCTTTGATGGTGGATTTATGCCTGCATGAAATGTTTATTGGAAAATAAGAAAGCTTGTGGCATTTTGATAATTAAATATGGTTTGGTTTAGTTACTTCCAATTTAAATCTTATAACATATAACACGTGTAATTTTTGCGTACGATGTCTGATTTGGACGTCGTTTCTTTCTGCGGACTCACTTTGATTGCAATATATAGGTTTCATTAGATTTATTATTGCTATTATGGATGTTGTATGCTAGTTTAGAATTTGTATAACTATCAGTCGCATGATTGACTTGTTTACTTAGTTTAGCTTAAAATGCCTCATAGGCGATCTAATATTAAGAAATTTTTCGTTCTTTAGAGTTTATAACGACCTGTCCTTTTTGACTGCTCCAAGTCGGTAATTAAACGTACTCGAATCGTTCAAATTGACAGGTTATTATTGCTTATTGGGTTTAATAGAATTAACACACAGAATCGCAACACTTTAGAATAAAAAACGACAGGTCGTTACAGAGTTTGGGGTGCTTGTCGATGGAATGCCCACATTGGTGTAGATTGATTGAATGCACAAGGATGGTAGACTCAAACGGGCGAGATATATTCCTGATGGAGCTTCAGAGTGCGTGTTTAGACTTGGTGATGGAGCAAGATTGGATCATGTGTAACACCCCACCTCCGCTAGGGTCACTCACAAAGGGAATGCACTAGGTTTGGTGAAGCATTATCGAGGTAAACATGCACAGAAATATTACAAGACATAACATATACAAAACAGCGGAAGTAAAACAAATTTCATTACCTAATAAAATAAGGTCTAAAGCCTTTTACATCAGAATACATCAAAAATTGTCTTGCAATAGTAAAGAAGCATAAAACCTTTTCATAAATCATTCCCCAAAATAAAGCGGTGAAGCAGCCATAGCCAAAAGAAGACCAAGCTATACATGATGACCTTCAAGCATAAGAGGTCTGAACTAAACAACATCATTTCCTCCCTGAAACCTGGGGGGAAATGGAAGACAAAGAGGCGAAAGAAAATGGGGTCAGTCATAAAGACTGGTAAGTCCTATCTACTTCCAGTATAAAAACAGGTAAAGGTAACATGACATGCATAAACTGAAAGTAAACATAAGGATGACGACAAGATAGATAAGCTAAACCAAGATAACTGGATGAACTACTATAGCAAGATAAACTAAGGTATCATGATAAACTACGGTGTCAAGATAAATCAAGGTATCACATCGTCAGGTTTCTATCAAGTATACTATCCCAACGTATCTATCATGTATAACCTCCCACGGTATCTATCATGTATAACATCCCAAGGTATTTATCATGTATATTTACTCTGTACCTCTCATACTAGTATCCCAACCCGCGTCATGTGTTAACTATGGATGTCCCTTGCCCAATGTCATGTAATGGTCCATGTCAACCTAATATATAGCATATGTAGGTTTTCCCCATTCATATGTTTCTTTCCATGTATAAGTTCAGTCCTTTGCCGTAGGCCGTACGGGCTTTCCCATGTAAATCTATACCACCTCAACGTAGTACCGTTTTATCCTTGAAGTTGTTTTGGACTGCTATCCTTGATCTGGTTATGTTTTCTTACCATGAACTATCACGTGTTCACTTAGGATTTATGCCACCCAGGACCACTAGGGATTATGCTACCTAATGAACGTTCCCGTGTCTCGGTTTGGGTTCAAGCCACCTAGGGCCACTAGGGATTATGCCACCCGTCAACCATGCCCTTTATCCCACGTATGTATCGTGAATCGTTTTCCATGTCTAGATGCACATGTATCTCAATGTGCCATCCGAGTTCCGTGCCAGGGCAAATCGAGAAATACGGAACTCCGTCGGGAGCTTTAAGTTGTCTGCTGATGCAGATATCAAGGTCTGTTTTTGTATCCGTGGCTATGGTCCCACGTGACCCCTCCCTCAACTACTGAAAGGCAATCCAAGAAAAATCATGTATGAGAACTACATCACGGCCCCACTATGCCCCACTTACCTATTGGCCAACCTCACCCATAACTCGATAGCAAGTATATGGTCTGTTGGAAGTTCTCTGCCTTTCCGTACGTACACGATTGACTAAAGATGGTAGGTAGTCGACAACGCGCTATCCAGGGCAAAAACAAGAATCGTCGACTCCACGCTAATCCATCCCAGTCTTTAGGTCGCTCGCATAGCAACCAAGGCATACTCTTGGTTCTTCTACCGCAGACCTTAACCTCTTGTGAGCCCAGGCAGATCATCTGCAACCTCACAGAGGGATACCAAGAGTACCCTCACGTCCCCCGAAGCTACCGCTTCGTCACCCAGTTCGTTGGAGCCTTTATCTAAGTCAGATAATTCGCTCCTCCACGTGTGTTCAAGCGATGACCTACCATATCGGGTTACTCATCTATCTGTGAACTGGTCCAATTTCCTTGACTAAGAATTATTACTTAGTTATCCTTAACTAAGGTTTACCACTTAGCTTCTCTTCCCGCTATCCTTGTTAACTACGATTTTCAACCTAGTCCCCTGAGCTAGGGTTTTGTCTAATGGGTTAAGTGTTGTCATTCAAGTTCATGACTTAACCCGCCTACGAATCATGTCGAGATTTGGCTAAGTATTCAAGTCCAAGACCTAGCCCTACAAGTTGGTTAAGTATACCAAGAAGCTCATGACTTAACCCTATTCAATCATCAAGTCAAATTGGTTAAGTATTTGTTTATCTTAACCCAATCAGATTATCGTGTTAGATTGCTTAAGCATAGATTATCTTAATCTCATCAGATTATCGAGTCGGATTGGTTAAGTATAGGTTAACTTAACCCCATCCACTAATCGTATTAGGATGGTTAAGTATTTTTAAACGGTCTTGTGACTTAACCCTATCAAGTTCTCATATTAGATTGGTTAAGTATGGTTGCTTATCCTCATCAAATCATCATGTATAATTGATTAAGTATAAGTTACTTAACCTCATTGAATTACCAAGTTTAGATCGGTTAAGTGTTTAACTTAACCCCATCGAATTACCGTGTTTAGATTGGTTAAGAGTAAGTTACTTAACCCCATCTAATTACCGTGTTTAGATTAGTTAAGTCTAAGTTACTTAACCCCATCTAATTACCGTGTTTAGATTAGTTAAGTCTAAGTTACTTAACCCCATCTAATTACCAAGTCGGATTAGTTAAATGTAAATTACTTAACCCCATCCCCTAATTGTCTTATATGGTTAAGTGTCATTAAGAAATCAAGTCCGGTTCCACTTAACCTACCCATTCGTGTCATATCGGTTAAGTGTCATTAGTCAAAATTACTTAACCTTTTCATGTGGCATTAATTAGATTAATGCACCCCAACCTCTCACATTAGACTTTGTTGTGGTTACTAGTTAAGCCGGGCGGGTCCGGGTAGCTTTACACCACAACCTAGTCTAACCTCGGGTTTTAAGCGCGACATGACCAACTACTCACATTGGGTCCTATTGTTTGTAGCCACTAGTTAAGCCGGGCGGGTCCGGGTAGATTTATGCTACAAACTCAACCCAACCTCGAGTTGGCCACTTTCATGTTTGGTTTAGTGTCATATTACACTTACAACCCATACGTGTCTAGTTTCAAGTCCCATGTTTACCCCTACATGTCATGTCCACATTTAGGTGTATCATGAGTGCCATATTTTCATGAAATCCCATGTCAAATTATCATGTCATAATCACGCACCTCTAACCTACCCCAAATCGTGTTTCCAACCCAAGTAAAAGCGAGTCAACCTAGTAAGGATACTATGCTACATATTGGCCTCAAAACATGCACGATGTCAAAAAGGGATTGGCCACAAACATGCATGGTATCATAAGGGGTTTGGCCTCAAAATATGCATAGCATCATAAGGGGTTTTTGGCCTCAAACATGCATAATGTCACAACGGGATTAGCCACAAACATGCATGATATCATAAGGGGGTTTGGGTTCATTTACATGCATAAGCCCCAAGTCATATTCATGTGCATATTTCACAAGTCAAAGTGGTTTCAAGTATTCATGCCAACATTCCGCAAGTAAAGGTTCAATCTTTCATGATGGACCAAGTTAAACATAACATAAGTGGCATGATTTAGTCACTAAGCATAGCCAAAAGCCATAGGTTCAAGCAAAAGAGGCATGACAAGGTTCATATAGGCTAGCATACTTGGTTTAATCTCGTTTTATTCCATGCCATCATTAAAACTACCGTTTAGATCTAGAAGTAGCTAGAACTTACATAGCGAGGCTTAGGAAAGGATCATGCATCGTCTTGACGAAGAAAGGTGGCTCCTTTGTTGAAGAATCATCATGAAACTTGCGTAGCAACGTTGATCCACTCCCTTGATTTGATGTAGAAAGCTAGCACCTTTGATTCGGATCCTATTTGAATGCATGAGCTCTTGGAGTTGGAGATGGAGGCCATGATCAAGAGGGATTTGGGCAGCACTTCGTTGTTAGATTGATTTTGAGTGATTTAGGTTAGGTCCTAGGGTGTTTTTATAGAGATTAAGAGTAGTTTAGGCCGTAGGATAAACCCTAGGATAGATCTGAGCCCTCAAAATCCGTCACAGGCCCATAAAACATGTCTTGAGGAACAAGTCAGGTGCACCCAGGCCAAACTGACCGACCACCCAAGTCGACAGGGGTGTCGACTGGGCAGTCGACACCACCTGGGGTGTGTCGACTCCCAAGTCGACTCCCCAGTCGACTTGGGGGTGGCGAGAATTTTTCCCGCCTGTTCTGCTTGGCTGAATTTGAATTCTGAATTCAAATTCGAACTGTTTTTGAACTTGAAATTTTCTAAAAACTTTGACGGGCCATAACTTGGTCATACGGACTCCGATTTTCGAAAACTCGGACTCTATTTCGCGTATTTTTCCGCGGCGAACACAATGGCGCAACCCGTTTTTCCTGATTCAAAATTTATAATTAAATTCTGCCTTGATTCTTGTCTTAGCATGTTGTAAAAATCCGGGTTGTTACATCATGGCAATGGATTCGAAGATGGAGCGACACTAGAGCGTGATGGTCGATTTGAAGACGAAAGTTGGGCTTAGCGACGAGCTGAATTTCACAACGAATGTCGAAATTTTCTCTGGATGCTTATTTAACCAATTTTGGTTAAATAGCTGATCCAAGTAGTCTTTACCGATTACTATGAAGTGGTTGATATCGATGGCTATCGTTGTTGGTCATTTTAGCCGGTGTAACATGATCGAGACGCGACTTCGATGAGCAGGATATGATGGTTCGTTCAATATTGATTTCGGCACGATGGCTCTTCGATTTGTAGCTTTGGCTTGAGGCGAGGATATGGTGCTTTTAGATGGTAGTTCGTCATTTGATGACGATGATTTTAGGATGAAGAGTAAGGTTTCTGCAATGGAATGCTTTTCTCCAAGATGCAAAATGACGACATTAAGTCATATTGAGGTAACTGTCGAAGAGAGAGATGGGAGACAAAAGATGATATCCTATGACATGCGATGATCATCGAGGATAGTTCCCATATTGTGATAACTTTGGACGGGTGTCTTTTGGACAGTCCAATGATGGATTCTGATGCGGAGAACATGTGCAAAGGGATTATCGATAAAGCATAGTTTTTGTGGTTACTCATAAAAGGGGGTTGTATGTGTGATGTCCATTTAGACCAGATGGGTCTTCCTGGTTTCTGATGGTGGCAGACTTGTTGAATTCACCTAGACTAGATGCGTCCTTAACTTTGGGTATTACAAGTGAGTACAACCTAGGTGGCATGGATTCAAGTATCATGGAAACCAAGCGCTATCGTATATGAAACGCACTAAGTGAGTGAATGCGAGGATGAATGTTATGGATGTTTATTTATTTATCATCATCGGTGCTTAGACATGTATCTCACCCTTTTTATATAATGTTTATCACATTATAGCATGTATTGATTGTTATGTGCTAACTCTATAGATGTAGGGGCAGAACAAGTATGATTCTCCATACCCTCCATGTCTTATAGAGTATTTTGATTTTTTACAGTAATTTGAGATTTGTTTATCGCTTACACCAGACTTTTGTCTGACCCAATGTTTTATTTCCCTCTTATTACCTTGGGTGCTTATTGATGATGCTGATGAATAAACCAAGTGACAGGTACAGGTATTATTCAGATTTGCACAAGTGGATTCGCAAGAGGCGACGTTTTACATATTTATAGTCGTATCCTTAGTGTTCATTCTATCATTGTTGTGGAGCCTTGACGGTGTTATATATTCTTAGTAGAGACAATTTGTGAGTTTGTGTTTATTTATCACTTGTATAAACTATGTTACTTTTATGTATAACCATATGAGACTATTTACATTAATTATATGGCGTATATAGTTACTACTATCTCGTCTATTTTATATCTGTCATTGTTCCTATTATATGTTATCTGACGCGCTGCGAGATATACGATAGATTATGTGATTGTATTGTGCTATGCTTTGTTTTCTTCTTTCACTTCTCTTTTAATTTCTTCCTTTCTCTATCTTTCCTCTTTTTTCTTCTATTTGTTTCTCTTTGTGATCGTTTTACATCGATCAGGTGTTTGTATAGCGTGAATTTTAGTTCTCAGCATTGGTGGTGTATGGCGGGTCGTCACACTACTGGTAGTCTTTGCTTTAGAACTCAGTAAAATAATAACCCAATGTTACTAAACTCAATAGAGGAGGAACTTGCCCTTTCGGTCGTAACCCTTTTTTATTCCTTTTGGATAAGAATTATTGCTTTTGGTACTGGTTACGCAGTCCCTTCTCACGTGCTTTGCATCATGGTTTCGGTTAAGGATAAGAAGTTAGAATCATGTCCAATCGGCTATTAACTTGGTTAATTGCCAAAAATGATTAGGCTTCTTTCTCTTAAAATGAAATTCCATAAGTTAAGATCCTTAATTCTTCTTCATTTATTAAGAATAGGAAAATAAGATTACAAGAGTAAGAGAAAATTCCCAATTTGATGTAGAAATTAGGGCCACACTATGTAAATTTATTATTACAATTTTTGGAATGAACCAATTCTGGACCCTTAGGGTCATATTTATATATGCGGATTGAGCCTTTTCTTTTTGCAAGGCTTCATACATGTGCTTTTCCGAAGGTTACTCTGAGAGCTTTGTAAAGGCACGACTGGTACTTGTTGTTTCTCCAGAGTACATCTTCAGGGACACAGGTTTGATTGCTGCGAGAAGCATGTGTCCATGCAAGCTCTTAGCTTGTCATAACGACTTATCTTTGTGCGGTTAGTCTTTCGGCACAATGATCCTTTCTTCTAGCCTATGGTTATTTCCTTGCGAATTTCTTCCGGAACACCCTTTTGGGTTTCATTGAAATCGACCCTTTGTTTCTTAAACCGGAAATATGTTTTCTCGAAGAACGTGCCCTCCGGTGTTACCAAAAGGAGTTTTCCTTTACCCCGCAAAAGTATATCTTTTCACCATTGCCTTGGTTAATGATAGTAGTGCTTTCGGTGGTTGTACGATGCCTTTTCTTTCTCTTTGAACCTTTTCTTTAGATAGCTTTATAGGGTGCTTGACTCTTCCATGCTTCTCTCGGATACTTTTTCTTTTGCCACAACCTTCTGGCACCCTATTCTCTTAAACGAGTGAATTTTGGCTAACATATTTCATATATTTTTAGAAAATCATGAAACTTGAAACCCACTTCTAAAATAATGTCCCTTGCCACTTCTTGAAATCTCAAGTCAATTGGATGTCATATGATTGGCTTTCTAATCAAATCCTGCTTAATAATTTCATGAAGCATGTATATCATCAACAAGAATATATGTAATTTTTTATCATCTAAATTTGGCATAAATCATCATGAAACATAGAAATAACTCGGATCTAACCTAAAGCCAAATCAACGAGCATAAGAAAAGAATGAATATCATTATTCACCTTGATTGTAATATGAACAAACTTGAGATTTGAATTCATAAGCTTGATATTCTTTTCTATCTTTTTTTTTTAATATTCCCTGGAGTAATGGTCGTCCTCCTTATGTATTTCAATTTGCAAATGAAAATATAAGGAAAGAGCATGAGAGGTTGTAAAGGTTAAATATTCAGTAATCGACTTTTCCTATCCCACCTCCCCCAGCCTCCTTTATATTATCAATTCTAATTAATCTAATTAGTTAATTGTTCATAGCTAGGCTCATTTAATTGGTCAGATCTTGTTATCTTTATTGACTTACATTATTTTATTTTATCTTATTTACCCAATTAAATGTTTTTAAAAATGCCTAGTAAAACCAAGGATTTTACAACATCCAACTAATGAAGAAGCATGGAAGCTTGTGATAGGAATTTTATTGCAAAGAGTTGTAATGTTAGATTAGGTTTGTGAATGGATAGATTCTCGCTATTTTCTAGATTTTTTTCTAAATATTCATTTTAGATGTATTATTGTTACACCATAGAATTTTCCTTTGTGGGATTATATGAAGACTCCATATACGTTTATCACTGTTGCCTTCTCTTGCCTCAATGGTTTGATACAAAGAATTGGTATTCATGTACAATTATTGATTGTAGAGTTGAAAGCACTCTAACATGAAGGAATTGAAACATACTCCATTTCAAGAAAAAAATTAGTATGTTTACTTTTTTGCTAGCAACCTACTATTGATTTTCCAATTTATCCAATCATTTTGGATTGAAATACGACCTGTATCTGATTTGTGCTTCCTGCATGGATGAAATATGGACATTTACTTTACCGTATGGGAAGAAGATTATTTGGTTTGATTGTCGTTGGTTTTTTCTTTATGCTAATCATACTTTCAGAAGATATAAGGAAATTTTCAAGCTAGTAAAGAAAATATTAGACAACCTCCAACGATTTTGTTAAGCAAAGAAATACATGACCTTATAAAGCAATATCCAAAGATGCCTGAAACTGTTGTACAATTTGAAATTCTAGATATGTCAGATATTCATAATTTCTCACGACCCAAATTCCCAACAGGCCTAAACTGAACAAGAAGATGGATTGTTATGAGAACACGACGCATCAGAACACAGAACAAGAGAACTTTTCATTACTATTACAACAATTTACGTCAGAGTACAAGAATATCATAATGCGGAAAATAATATACAAAGAGGAAAACAAATATTAGAGTACAATTAAATTACATCATAGTGGAAATGTAAATACATGAATATTGAGCATAGCAGAAAATATCAACTAACGCAGTCGAAGGAAATACACGGATACAATTCTAGAGTATAGCTCCAGTCGTAATTCAGGATCCAGTGAAAAGAAAATCTGCAAAACCAAACCTACCGACTACCCATGTGGAAAATATGGGCACCCAAAATTTAGGTGAAAAACAGTAAACTTCAAATCATGCATGGGACTGGTGTGAGAACTAAAAACAATTATTAAAACTTTACTTTAAAAGTTGGAAAATCATGGGATCACGTTGTATGATACGGAAGGGGTTTGCTCCATGTGAATGCTATTAAAACCAAATTCGCAATTCTTTTCAAAAAAATGAAGCTATTATAAGACTCAGGTCCCATCACACAATGAAAGCGCAAGCCGGAGGATAGAATTTTTCCTTATAATAGCCAAACATGATTGATACGCTTTAAAACAAATATTTTAAATATTATTACTAGTGCATAGTGTAGAAAACAACTTCGAAACTAAACATATCAATCTTAGATGGCATAGTACCCCATCCTACTATGTCGCCATAGGTATACAACCAAAACTGCAAAGATTAGTAATAGAAATTGGGTTTCCATCATGAGCTATGACAAGGAATCTCTTCTCACCGAATTCGGACCATCTCTAGCAAGATGTCCAGGACCAAACGCATGTGACCTTGGAGCGGCATGGTCGGTCAGCTGTATGTCGTTGGCAATTCCTAAACACTACGTTTCCCGGTCCTATTGGACCTCTTGTTCAGTACGTCGACCATCCTGGCTTTCGTGGCCATATTTGAGGGCCCACCGTTCCAACATCCACATAAGTAAAAAGTCTAAGCTCCATACCATGACACAACTTCTAGTTAGAAAGAAACGCATGTCCTCCTTATGGTCCGTCATCCCGGTTTTGACTCATACTGGGTTGTGAATCTCGTGAATTAACGCCAGATACAAAGCTAAGCTATGCTCTGATCATCATCCACAAAGACTTGTTTTTCAACAAAAGCTTTGATCCATGCATCTCAGCATGCCACATTATCAACCCATTTCATACCACTGGTTCTATCAATATATAACCTTTAAGCTCGTACGTCTCAGAGAAAGGGTGGAAAGAAGGAGAATAAATTATCCGCTACCAAACAGATATACATTAAGCAAAGATCACAGAATACAACATAAAGTACAATGACATGCATACAATCCATTTGCAAGTCCGTTCTAGGTCTGAATGAAACTGGAGGTACCTTATTCCTCATCCCATATGTCCAATACAAAAGTGTGGTCCCCGCATATCCGGTCGATCTCCAAGTACGTCTGGACGACCACCACTTATAACGTGTAACAACCCGGAAAATCTGAACCAATTTAAAATTTTATTTTGGCAATTTTAATGAATTTTGAATATTTAAAATGAATTATTTTAAATAATAATGACGAGAAATTTATTTTAATTAGAATTAGAACGTATATATTTATTTGAATCGACATTAGAATATAAATATTTATTTTAATTATAAAAGGAATTGAAAATGGCGCGGTAGTTTGAAAATTCGATTTCAAATTTCAAATGAATGTACAAGATTCAAAATAAACCAGATTTTAGCGAAACCAAAAATATTTGAATCTATTTTGGAATATCTTTCCAACGAATCCGAAAAATTGAATTTCATAGCAGGAATAAAAAGTTGTGCCCAGTTGAAAATTCAGAATAGTCGCTATGGAATTTTGGCCCTTAAAATGAAAATTTTACAAATGACCTCCATCTTCGACGAAACCACTTTTATTGGATCTGTAGTGTCAAGTTATTGTTAAATTCCAAAATTCATAATTTTGGGATCAATATGTGAGCGTGGAAAAAGAAAACGTGTTTTGACAGTTTAAGTCAATTTGAATCAACCAGAAAATGTCAATTTTCAAACGGTCTCCAAATTTGAAGAAATTGGTTTTGTTAGAACCGTATCATCAATACGAAGCAAGAAAATAATTTTCGGGAATTTTTAGAGTTTGCATGTGGACCTGGTAAACTGAAATGTGCGTTCAAAATTCAGAATATAGATTTATTTTTTGATTTTGACGGAAACAGATCGAAACAGCCGAACTGGCTTGCGATACATATCCCATTGTGTTCGGAATGGTCAGAATGGGGGTAATTAGTTATGGACGACAGTCGGTGGGTTTGATTTCGAGTTCAAAATAAAAAGTTGCTTTTTGGAAATTAAATTAATTAAATATATATATTAATATATATTCTCTTCTTCCCTCTCTCCCTTCAGAAGTCAACCCTAGTCAAAAATCAATTTTGAAAAAAAAAGAGAAAAAATTCATCTCGTCGCTTCCCCCCTCCTCCGATGACCTCTGCCGCCGCGCCCCAAGAGCCCGCCTCGCCCTCCGATCAACTCCGACGCAACCTCAGCTCCCCCTCTCTCCTCCTTAATCCCAAACCGCCATGCCCTAGACCCCCAGCCTTGAAACCGCGCCTCCAAGTAGCCACCCCCACTGCCGTCGAACCCTACCACCGCCGGAAATTAGTCGCCCCGACCCCCTCTGAGCAACCGCAGCCCCCTCCTCTCGATTTCTACTATGAGCTTTTCTTTTATTATTTTTGTCCATTTATTTTTATTTGTCTAATGTAATCAGAAAGAAAAGGGTATTTTTCTTTATTTAGTTTAATTAATTTTTAGTAATTTAATAAAATCAGTTTTTTTTATAATTACATGAAAAGAATTGATTTTTATACGACATGAAAAGATTTCATTTTCGACAATGAAAAGATTAGATTTTGTGTTAGCAAAAAGATTAGATTTTTATATGTGAAGTTATATAATAAAAATATGATTTTTATTATGAAGTTAGAGTGATAAAAAAATATTATTTTTATTCTATAAATTACGAAATCAAAACGTGATTTTTTATAAAGCAAAGATGAGATTTTTAATGGCGCAAGATGAGATTTTTAATAGTGAAAAGTTTGTATTTTTAGTTATAAAAAGATTTGATTTTTAAATTGGAAAAGATACGATTTTTAATATGATAAAAAAATAATTTTTGCATAGAAAAAGGTTTGATTTTTATCGTATGGAAAATATATTTTTAGTTAGAAGGAAAATATGGAGTTGAAGTTTATGAAAATTCGAATTTTACATAGGAAGTAGCGAAGTAAAAATATAATTTTTACCAAAGTAAAAATATAATTTTTAGCATTGAAATAAAAATGTGACTTCTTTACTATGAACAACGTGAAAAGGATGTGTTGGAATTTCGAACAAATCTGAACCGTTCAGAAAGCACGGCGGAGTTGAACCCAAAGGTGAGAACTTCTCACTTTTATTTTATTTTTTAGTTAAAATATATACTAGGATGCAGACGGTGCTTAGAGTGGAACCCAAAGGTGAGAACTTCTCACTTTTATTTTATTTTTTAGTTAAAATATATACTAGGATGCAGACGGTGCTTAGCAGCACCGGACACCCGTCGTCCACAAACCATGGACGATTTCTTTGTTTGTTTGATTGATGTGTTAAGAAAATTGATTGTGTGATGTGGAATAGTCAAAAATATTTTATAGTTAAAAATATAATTTTTTAACGTGTGCATGAATAAAATAAATATTCATTTACAAATCAGACGGTTTGTTTATGTACACCCATTTGACTGATATGGATTGGGACGATAAATTTTACACATTGCCCAACTGCACAAACAAAATTCATTATTTGTTGATTGAAACCCCACACAGGCGTTGGGATGATATTTGACATACACTAATCCCAATAGTTAGTTGTATGTCAATCGATTGGTTGACAGACTGTTATAAGCGTTAAATATTTATATTTGATGCTTATGCAGTGTAGAACGCACTCTGGATGATGGTTAACTGTGTTTGACTGTTGTTGTATACATGTGTATGAAATCCATATAATCACATTATATGGTATTTGACTGTGTCTGATTCAAGTTCAGTAAGAAAATAATATTTTAAAATAACGATTATTTTAAAATAATGAATATTTCAAAATAATATTCAGTAATGGATCAAAAATGTGATTTTGATGTCCGATTTGGGATGGACACAAATATATTTAAATATACATAGCCGTATTGATTAGATAACGCCATTTTGACATGAATGACATTTAGATCGATTTTATTCATTTTTATAATGAATATCGAAAAGGAAATGATTTCGAAATCTAATGTTTTGAAAATACTATCATTTATATATCGATGATATGGAATATTCAATTTTGATTTGAAATTGAATATGAAGTTGAAATCATTTTGAAAACGAATTTAAAATGATTTATAAGACACGTTTTAAATGGTAATCTACGAAATATATATAATATGTATAATGGCCTGAATAGAACGCGCCGCGCTGCAGCAGTTCGCGAATTTCGACCATTGACTTCGAATGGATATTACGGGAGATCCGACCGTCGGACTCTCCTAAAACAGAACCGTTGGGTTCATATCGAAAAGAGCTTTCTAACGAATATCAGAGATTTGAAATCTAACGGTTGGATTTGGAATTATGTCAAAATCAAATTTGGAAAAGGTCATTGTAAGTGCAGTTCGATGACCGTTTATGGAAATCGACTGTACGGACCTTGATAAAATTATTAAAAATATCAATAATTTGTGTAAAATCATAACAAATGATTTGGAAAGAATTGAGATGAAAAATTCCATATTTGAAAAGATAAAAACAGATTTTTATCGAAATGAACTAGTTTTGAACTAGAATTATATTCCAATATTTTTAAATAAATAATTTGGATTTGAAATGGTTTTAAAAATAACCAGAATTTCCAATATATAAATTGGAAATGTATTTGAATCGAAACTGTCTTCGAAATGTTTCGATGTTGGAATTCGTGATTATACAGATATTGTTATGGAAATTTGAAAAATGTATTTATATCATTATTTCCAATATGATATATGTTGATTGTGGTATTTGATATTGAATATAAGCCGATAAATTTCCTATTTAGAGCCTTGTATTTAATATCAAATGGGATTTGGGTTTGTCGTGAATGGTGTCTTCATTAACACCGTTCTTAAACCCAGTTGAGAAAAGATTAAATCTTTATTATTTAGATTTAATGAGGTATACCAATAAATTGATATTTAATTGGGATGGAATTGAAATTGGTCTTTGGGTTTATCGTGAACGGTGTTTTAAATAACACTTGTTCTTTAACCAGATTAACAATAGAATAAGATTTTGGTTTGTCGTGAATGGTATCTTTAATAATGCTGTACTTAGACCCAATGGCGTAAAGAAAATCAGAAATTAAATAGAGATTAGTTAAGTTGGATGGTTTTATGGGTATTGATATGATGTTGGTTTCGGCCTTCGAGGTTAATACTTAGGTAATTTTTCACTTGCTAATTTACAGTTAAAGGCTGATAGAATAGAATGTGATTTTGGGTTTATCGTGAACCGTGTTTTAAATGACACTGGTTCTTTAACCCAGTTAAAGACAGGAATAAGATTTTGGGTTGTCGTGAGTGGTATCTTTAATAATATTGTTCTTTGACCGAATGGAGTTAAGAAAATCAGAAATTAAGTGGAGATTAGTTAAGTTGAATGGTTTCCTGGGTATTGATCTGATGTTGGTTTCGGCTTTTGGGGTTAATACTTAGGGAATTGTTCACTTGCTAATTTACGGTTAAAGGCTGACGGAATGGACTGTGATTTTAGGTTTATCATGGACCGTGTTTTAAATGACAATGGTTCTTTACCCCAGTTAAAGACAGCATATGATTTCCCAAGTTAAACAATTGTCAATATTGATTTTTGTGAAGATTAAAACCAAGTGGAGTTTTAATGCATCTTCAACTAGATTGAAATGATATCCAAAGGAAGATTAAAGAATTTATCTTTGATAAAATTAATGGGAACCTTTCCCAAAGTATAAGAATATTTGAATAAAGAAATGTTCTGGAGTGGAATAAGGCGTATATTGTGTTTTTATAGCACTTGTTTATTATATACGCGAGTTATTCGGAAAGACCGGGTTTATCCCATTCTGAATAACTGATTCGACGATATGTCGAGGATGAAGACTGTGGTTGAAGGCCGGAGGTCTTCACATCGTTTGGATGATTACTGATGCCTTGATTGGGCTATACACCCAAGACAAGGTAATAAGTAGTGATGGTCCAGACATACTTGGAGAACGACCGGATATGCGAGGACCTCTCCTCTGTATTGTACATATGGGGGAGGAATAAGGTGCCTCCGGTTTCATTCAGACCCAGAACGAACTTGTAAATGGATTTGTGTCTGATATCGGATTTCATTCTGTGGGATTGATAGACACTAGTTGCATAGCGTGAATTGCCTGTGTGGCATGCCAAGATGCAAATGATCAAAGCTTCTATTGAAAAGCAGAGTCTTGTGGTTGATGATCAAAGCACGGCTTTAATATAGCGTAGCTTTGTGTAGCGTTAATTCGCGAGCTTCACACCCCGATGTGAACCAGAAACGAGAGAGGACCTCAGGGAGGACATGCGTTTCTTTCTAGCTAGGAGTGGTGTCCCTGTTTTTCGCACGGCAGCTAGTAGTTTTTGTTTTGCAGATTTATATTCACATGAGCCTGGTCGACAGCTGGAATGATATTCGGAAAGCTCTGTATCCGTGTATTCTTTTCAGTTGTGTTTTGTATTATTTTTTGGTTGCATTGTAATTTGTAAACCTCTGATATTTAGTAAATGTGTAATATTTATTCATACTCTGTATATTCTTGTATTCTGATGAAATTGTTGTAATAAGCAATGAAATGTTCTTCTGTTTGTGTTCTGATTCGTCTTGTCCTCAAGGTAATCCGTTCTTCCTCTTCTCCTCGGAGACCAAGGGAGTTTCGGGTCCTTACAGTGGTGTCAGAGCTTTGGTTTACAGAGCTCGGAGAACAAGGCACGTTTGAACCCAACGAAAGAATTCATTAGAGTTTGGATTAGTAATATCCAATGAGAATGACTCGTTAGAGATAGAATCAGTAGTATCCTAGAATGAGTCGGAAGAGTGTTGTTTTTAAAATAAAAATGAAAACCAATTTTGTTTTGAAAATTTAAATCAATCATACGTATTTGAATATTTTATTTTAAATTGATTTGGACAATCAAGTATATAAAGATTTTGCATATACGTCTGATCCATGTGTATACGAAGTCTTAATATACTGGATAGATATAGAATCACACTCTAGTCGCCCAGGAATGAAACTGTTGATGACTATATAGCATCAGTAGTTTGTGTTCGAGTTTCGAAAGTGGGATGTTTATATATTTCCAATTGGCTGGTGCGAGAACCAAAACTAAACAGAATACATTGGTTGTAAATTGGCATCAAAACATGATTTTCTGTATATGTATAAAAATTATGAATTTGAAATGTTAATCAACTAATTGATTGCTGATTGTATTGTTTGATTATTGTTTTGATTAATTAGAATTTGGAACCATTAAGCCAAATTGTATCAAATGTTGAACTGAATTGAAAATTGAAAGAAATTGCATGTATATACATGTGTATCCATTGAACAGGTCATTGCAAGGAGGCTAGAGCAGAGGAATAAAATTGTTTGCCCGACAAATAGTTACATGTTTATTGTATTTCTTGGGGTTTTTGATGATTTTATGAGCCGCTTGGTTGTTTCTTTTTCTTTTTAGATTGGAGAGGTCTGCATGGTGATTTCGGGATTTTTCCGGTGCTCCCGTACAGGGGAGGTTATGGCGAAATTTTTCCAAAATTTAGGGTGTTAGCCAAATTTTTGAAAAATTTGAAAAGTTCTTAGAAACTGAAAAGTTGAAGAACTTAAGCCATAATTAAGATAATGAAAGTTGAATTGGTTTTTAAAACAACTTTTAGCTTCGTTCCTTTTCAAGGACGAAAAGATTTTAAGTAGGGGAGATTGTAACAACCCGGAAAATCTGAACCAATTTAAATTTTTTATTTTGGCAATTTTAATGAATTTTGAATATTTAAAATGAATTATTTTAAATAATAATGACAAGAAATTTATTTTGATTAGAATTAGAACGTATATATTTATTTGAATCGACGTTAGAATATAAATATTTATTTTAATTATAAAAGGAATTGAAAATGGCGCGGTAGTTTGAAAATTCGATTTCAAATTTCAAATTTCAAATAAATGTACATGATTCAAAATAAACCAATTTTAGCAAAACCAAAAATATTTGAATCTATTTGGTAATATCTTTCCAACGAATCCGAAAAATTGAAATTTCATAGCGGGAATAAAAAGTTATGCCCAGTTGAAAATTCAGAATAGTCGCTATGGAATTTTGGCCCTTAGAATGGAAATTTTGCAAACGACCTCTGTTTTCGACGAAACCACTTTTGTTGGATCCGTAGTGTCAAGTTATTGCTAAATTCCAAAGTTCATAATTTTGGGATCAATATGTGAGCGTGGAAAAAGAAAACGTGTTTTGATAGTTTCAGTCAATTTGGATCGACAAGAAAATGGCCCATTTTCAAACGGTCCCAAAATTTGACAAATCTAGTTTTATTAGAACCATATCATCAATACGAAGCTAGAAAATATTTATTGGGAATTTTTAGAGTCCCTATGTAGCCCCGGTAAATTGAAATGTGTGTTCAAATTCAATATATAGATTTATATTTTGATTTCGATGGTAACTGATCGAAACAGCCGAACTGGCTTACGGTACATATCCCATTGTGTTCGGAATAGGGGTAATTAGTTATTGACGATAGTCGGTGGGTTTGATTTCGAGTTCGAAATAAAAAGTTGCTTTTTGAAAATTAAATTAATTAAATATATATATTAATATATATACTCTCTTCTTCCCTCTCTCCCTTCAGAAGTCAACCCCAGTCAAAAATCGATTTTGAAAAAAAAAAGAGAAAAACTTCATCCCGTCGCTTCCCCCCCTCCTCCGATGACCTCGCCGTCGCGCCTCAGGAGGCCGCCTCGCCCTCCGATCAACACCGATGCAACCTCAGCTCCCCCTCTCTCCTCCTTAATCCCAAACCGCCACGCCCTAGACCCCCAGCCTTGAAACCGCGCCTCCAAGGAGCCACCCCAGCCGCCGTCGAACCCTACCACCGCCGGAAATCAGTCGCCTCGACCCCCTCTGAGCAACCGCAGCCCCCTCCTCTCGATTTCTACTATGAGCTTTTCTTTTATTATTTTTATCCATTTATTTTTATTTGTTTAATGTAATTAGAAAGAATAGGGTATTTTTCTTTATTTAGTTTAATTAATTTTTAGTAATTTAATCAAATCAGTTTTTTTTATATAATTACAAGAAAAGAATTGATTTTTATATGACAGGAAAAGATTTCATTTTAGACAATGAAAAGATTGGATTTTGTGTTAGAAAAAAGATTAGATTTTTATATGTGAAGTTATATAATAAAAATATGATTTTTAATATGAAATTAGAGTGATAAAAATATGATTTTTATACTATAAACAGCGAAATCAAAAGATGATTTTTTATAGAGCAAAGATGAGATTTTTAATGGCGCAAAGATGAGATTTTTAATAGTGAAAAGTTAGGATTTTTCGTTATAAAAAGATATGAATCTTAAATAGGAAAAGATACAATTTTTAATATGATAAAAATATAATTTTTGCATAGAAAAAGGCTTGATTTTTATCGTATGGAAAATATATTTTTAGTTAGAAGGAAAATATGGAGTTGAAGTTATAAAAATTCGATTTTTATATAGGAAGTAGCGAAGTAAAAATATAATTTTTAGCATTGAAATAAAAATATGATTTCTTTACTATGAACAGCGTGAAAAGGATGCGTTGGAATTTCGAACAAATCCGAACCATTCAGAAAGCACGGTGGATTGTAACCCAAAGGTGAGAACTTCTCACTTTTATTCTATTTTGTAGTTAAAATATATACTAGGATGCAGATGGTGCTTAGCAGCACCCGACACCCATCGTTCACAAACCATGGATGACTTGTTTGTTTGTTTGATTGATGTGTTACGAAAATTGATTATTTGATGTGGAATAGTTAAAAATATTTTATAGTTAAATATTTTTTTTTAATGTGTGTATGAATAAAATAAATATTCATTTACAAATCAGACGATTTGTTTATGTACACCCATTTGACTAATATGGATTGGGACGATAAATTTTACACATTGCCCAACTGCACAAATAAAATTCAATATTTGTTGATTGAAACCCCACACGGGTGTTGGGATGATATTTGACATACACTAATCCCAATAGTTAGTTGTATGTCAATCGATTGGTCAACAGACTGTTATAAGCGTTAAATATTTATATTTGATGCTTATGCAGTATAGAATGCACTCTGGATGACTGTGTTTGACTGTTATTGTATACATATGAATATGAAATCCATATAATCACATTATATGGTAATTGACTGTGTCTGATTTCAGTTCAGAAAGGAATGAATATTTTAAAATAACGATTATTTTAAAATAATGAATATTTTTAAATAATATTTAGTAATGGATCAAAAATGTGATTTTGATGTCCGATTTGGGATGGACACGAATATATTTAAATATATATAGTCGTGTTGATTAGATAACATCATTTTGCAATGAACGATATTTATATCGACTTTATTCATTTTTATAATGAATATCGAAAAGGAAATGATTTCGAAATATAATGTTTTAAAAATACAATCATTTATATATCGATGATATGGAATATTCAATTTTGATTTGAAATTGAATATGAAGTTGAAATCGTTTTGAAAACGAATTTAAAACGATTTATCAAATACGTTTTAAACGGAACTCGACGAAACATATATAATATATAAATATAATGGCCTGAATAGAACGTGCTGCGCTGCGGCAGTTCGCGAATTTCGACCATTGACTTCGAATGGATTTTACGGGAGATCCGACCGTCAGATTCTCTTAAAACCAGAACCGTTGGGTTCGTATCAAAAAGAGCTTTCTAATGAATATCAGAGATTTGAAATATAATGGTTGGATTTGGAATTATGCCCAAATCAAATTTGAAAAACGTCGTTGTAAGTGTAGTTCGATGACTGTTTATGGAAATCGACTGTACGGGCCTTGATAAAATTATTAAAAATATCAATAATTTGTGTAAAATCATAACAAATGATTTGGAAAGAATTGGGATGGAAAAATTCCATATTTGAAAAGATAAAAATAGATTTTTATCGAAATAAACTAGTTTTGAACTAGAATTATATTCCAATATTTTTTAATAAATAAATTGGATTTAAAATGGTTTTAAAAATAACCAAAATTTCCATTATATAAATTGGAAATGGATTTGAATCGAAACTGTCTTCGGAATATTTCAATGTTGGATTTCGTGATTATACAGATATTGTTATGGAAATTTGAAAGATATATTTATATCGTTATTTCCATTACGATATTTGTTGGTTGCGGTATTTAATATTGAATATAAACCGATATATTTTCTATTTAGAGCCTTGTATTTAATATCAAATAGGATTTGGTTTTGTCGTGAATGGTGTCTTCATTAATATTGTTCTTAAACCCAGTTGAGAAAAGATTAAATCTTTTTTATTTAGATTTAATGAAGTATAACAATTAATTGATATTTAATTGAGATGGAATTGAAATTGGTCTTTGGGTTTATCGTGAACGGTGTTTTCAATAACACTTGTTCTTTAACCCGATTAACAATGGAATAAGATTTTGGATTGTCGTGAATGGTATCTTTAATAATACTGTTCTTTTACCCAATGAAGTTAACAAAATCAGAAACTAACTGGAGATTAGTTAAGTTGGATGGTTTCCTGGGTATTGATCTAATGTTGGTTTCGGCCTTCGAGGTAAATACTTAGGGAATTGTTCACTTGCTAATTTACGGTTAAAGGCTGATGGAATGGAATGTGATTTTGGGTATCGTGAACTGTGTTTTAAATGACATTGGTTCTTTAACCCAGTTAAAGACAGGAATAAGATTTTGGGTTGTCATGAATGGTATCTTTAATAATATTGTTCTTAGACCCAATGGAGTTAAGAAAATCAGAAACTAACTGGAGATTAGTTAAGTTGAGTGGTTTCCTGGGTATTGATTTGATGTTGGTCTTCGGGGTTAATACTTAGGGAATTGTTCACTTGCTAATTTACGGTTAAAGGCTGATGGAATGGAGTGTGATTTTAGGTTTATCGTGGACCATGTTTTAAGTGACATTGGTTCTTTAACTCGGTTAAAGACAGGATACGATTTCCCAAGTTAAACAATCGTTAATATTAATTTTTGGGAAGATTAAAAGCAAGTGGAGTTTTAATGCATCTTTAATTAGATTGAAATGATATCCGAAGGAAGATTAAAGAATAAATTAAAAGAATTTATCTTTGATAAAATTAATGGGAACCTTTCCGAAAGTATAAGAACATTTGAATAAAGAAATGTTCTGGAGTGGAATAAGGCATATGTTGTGTTTTTATAGCACTTTTTATTATATATGCGAGTTATTCGGAAAGACCGGGTTTATCCCATTCTGAATAACTGATTCGACGATATGTCGAGGATGAAGACGGTGGTTGAAGACTGGAGGTCTTCACATCATTTGGATGATTACTGATGTATTGATTGCGTTGTACACCCAAGACAAGGTAATAAGTGGTGATGGTCCAGACGTACTTGGAGATCGACCGAATATGCGAGGACCTCTCCCCTGTATTGGACATATGGGGGTGGAATAAGGTGCCTCCGGTTTCGTTCAGACCCAGAACGAACTTGTAAATGGATGTGTGTTTGACATCGGAATTTATTCTGTGTGATTGATAGACAATAGTTGCATAGCGTGAATTGCCTGTGGCATGCTGAGATGCAAATGATCAAGGCTTCTGTTGAAAAGCAGAGTCTTGTGGTTGATGATCAAAGCACGGCTTTAATATAGCGCAACTTTGTGTAGCGTTAATTCGCGAGCCTCACACCCCGGTGTGAACTAGAAACGGGAGAGGACCTCAGGGAGGACATGCGTTTTTTTCTAGCTAGGAGTGGTGTCAGCATTTTACTGGCCCTGAAATTTTACTTATGTGGATGATGGATAGCGAGGCACCTCGGTTATATCGGTCGATCAGGGACCGATAGTTTGGTCGGGATATGACCAGTTTACGCCCCATAGGGCGGGGGAACGCATGTTCATGCATTTTAATCCACTCCGTGTGGACCGGCCCTGACGATCCAAGGCTTGTCTGTGCGCTTGCATGAGGCTCGAGCTAGAGAGTCTCGAAGCGGTAAGGACGATCCCTTGCCTTGGTTCACAGATGGAAATCCAACTTCCAATATGATATTTTGCGGTTTTAATTGTAAACCTATATATGGCGACATAGTGGTATGGGGCACTTGTGCCGTCTATGATTGATACTTATGACTGAATTTGTTTTAACACTACACACTTATAGTAATAATAAAAGATGAAATTTCACGTACCAAGCATTCTTGGCTATTATAAGGTAAAAACTCTGTCCTCTGACTTGTGTTGCATTGTGTGATGGGACCTGAGACTTATAATAGCTTCATTGTTCTTTATTTAGCATTGCGTTGTTGTTTTATGCACTGGTATTCTTGGGAGGAAACCCGTTCCGTGTTATACGGCGTGGTCCCTTGATTTACCTAACTTTAAAATAAAGATTAATAACTGCTTTTAGTTTTCACACTAGTCACATGACTGACCTAGAGTTTATTGTTTTAACCTAAACTCTGGGTGCCCCAATTTTCCGCATGAGCAGCAAGTAGTTTTGGTTTTGCAGATTTATATTCACGGGATCCTGGTCGATAGATGGAATGATATTCGGAAAGCTCTATATCCGTATAGTGTTTTGTATTATTTTTCCGCTGCATTGTTATTTGTAAACCTCTGATATTTAGTAAATGTGTAATATTTATTCATATTCTGTATATTCTTGTATTTTGATGAAATTGTTGTAATAAGCAATGAAGTGTTCTTTTGTTTGTGTTCTGATTCGTCTTATCCTCATGGTAATCCATTATTCCTCTTCTCCTCGGAGACCGAGGGAGTTTTGGGTCCTTATATAACCTCAACTTCGATGTACTTTCCAAGCAAGGCATCACCAATAACCCAAACGATGTGAAGGTCTCCGGTCTTCAATCACAGTCTTCATTCTTTGACTTTTAATCGTTGTAACAGTTATTTAAAATGAGTTAAACCCGATTTTCCAAATAACGTATGCCTATTTAAGATCATGTGATAAATACATAAAGATAGCATACATTTCATTCCAATCCAGAATATTTTTATATTTAAATATTCATTACTCTAGGAAAGGTTCCCACTAATATTATCAAAGATAATCTCATTTAAACTTAATGTTTAAATCTTTCTTTGAATACCATTCAAAAGATTTTATTTTATCTTTTCACAACTTAAACCAAATTAAGGTTTATTAAACTAATTGAGATTATCGAGCCTTACCGAAGTAATCATTTATTTTATTATTCCAATCCCAACCTATCCATCCCATGGAGCATAACTGGCGGTACTCCATATCTAACACCCATCGTGTTATCGATAAATTTAATTACCATTTAACGTTCAAATCTAATTAAAGATCCATAAAAACTCCAACTTAGTTTTAATCTCTAAATATCATTCTTTAATGATCATTCAACTTTAGGAAATTAATCCTGCCTTTATTTGGGTTAAAGAACAAATGTCATTTAAAACACAATTTACGATAAAACCAAAATCAACTTCCATTAAAAACGGAACTTCACAGAAATCAGATCAGTTATAACCGATACAAATTTCCGTATTAGATTATTACTATAAGTGTAATTACGGCAAAGCCTTTTAAACTCTATAAATAGTAAAGGCCTTCCTTCGTTGTAGCTCATCTTGATTATTATTAAATCAAATTCCATATAATTCCAGTTTAATTAATTAAACTGGAAAAAGTTTCCAAATCTTAATTAAAATATTTATTCTATTCACAACCAGGTTTTAAGAATAGTATTATTAAAGATACCATTCACGACAAACCCAAAACCCAAATTGATATTAAATACAAAGCTTTGAATAAAAATCATATTGACTTATATTCACCATCAAATTCTGAAACCAACAGATATCGTTTTGGAATAATGATATCAATATCTTCCGAATTCCTCAACGATATCAGCATAATCACGGAATCCAATACCGAAATATTCGAAGAATATTTCCATTCAAACCCTTTCTAATTTATACGTTGGAAAACTCTGGTTATATTAAAGCCATTCTCTTTTATCGTTCACAAAACTAGGAATATTTTACCCAAACACTTTTCAAACTATTTATTATGATTTATCATAATTTATTCATATTTTTAATGATTTTATTGATGCCCTTACAATCTGTTTCCAATATCGGCCACCGGAACTGCATCCATAGCGACCTTTTTCAAAACTGATTTGAACTCAATTTAAAAGAAAGGGTGCGTTTTTTACAGGTCCCTATTAAGTTTCAAAATATATAAAAAACCCGTGATAAAAATAATATAGAATACATCCCTATTTTTGAATTTCCGCTAAAAATATTCCAGATCTACCCTTACACACCTTAAAAAATATCCAACAACTGTTTGTCCTCATTTACTCAGTGTATCGCTCCTATTATCACGCTCATAAACCTAATCCAACAATTCTGGAAAACAGTCGATCACTCCAATAGCGATTATTTTATTACTTTTTTTGATTTTTTAAAAAAACTAGACAATTATATACATATATTACGTAAAATGATTTTTTTATTATTTTTTTCTATTTTGTACGAAAAACTAGACAATTATATACATATATTACGTAAAATTGCATACATTTATGCAACGATGTGTAATAATTGCATACGTACATTAATATTATGCAGAAAATAAATTATTAGTTTTGCGCAAATAAGAGAAATAATTGCATACATATACAGAACTGTATTGCATAATTGCTGAAACACAAGAAATGACAAAAAAGTAAATACAGATAATTATAACAAGATGCATATATATATATATATATGCAAATAACAGAAATATGTGCATACTTACATGAAAAATTTCATAACATTTACATGTAGTACATCAAAAAATAAGTACAGACCACATTTACATGTACGACATCAAAAAATTTATCACATTTACAAAGCAGAGTTGATGATCTTTTGAAGAACAAATAATTTTGTTAAGACCCAGCGCAAACCACATCTAGTAGTCTCTGTAGAAACAAATGCAGATTTCGATCATTTGGAAAAGGATGGACGACCAATCTTCAACAACATGATAACACCAATATCCGCCGGAACACTGTTATAGATAAAAGAAAATGAACATTAATAAGCTTAATGTGCAGTAACCTAAATTACAGAAACTACTTCAGAATTATATAAATAAATGCGCACAATTCAGCAAAATAACTAAAAATTCTGAACATTTATATGCAAGTATTCTACATTTATGCATAGAAATATGAATATATTTTTAAAATAATATGTTTTTATGTTTGTTTGCTAAAAAATTGCATACAGATATGCATATATTTAGAATAGATGCAGATTTGTCCGCAACTTTTTATCAGAATTTCAGCAAAAACCCACAAGTGCTAACAATGGTTTCACGGATATATGTTTTTTTCAGGACCTTATCATATGAAAAATCGTATTTTTATGCTAATAAAAAAATTATATTTATCCTACAAATAAAATTAAAAAAATAGGGAAAAAAATTGCTTCAGAATAATATAAATACATGCGTACAATTCAGCAAAAAACAATAATTTCTGAATATTTATATGCAAGTATTCCAGATATATGCATAGAAATATGAATATATTTGTAAAATAATATGTTTTTCTGTTTGTTTGATGAAAAATTGCATACATATATGCATATATCTGGAATAATTGCATATAAATATTCAGAAATGGCCGAGTACAGTCACCAATGAATCTCCAACATGAGATAATTACCAGCATTCAACCAAACCACAGGTGACAAAATTGCTGTGCTAGCCTCAGCTTTGATCACCCCAAGTTTCGGATGTTCAATCAAATCCGATTATCAAAGCAAAAAAATAAATAAACGAAAGTTGAACTCAGAATTTGAACAACAAATACAAGATATCAAACCAGAGTGTAAAAAACGACACAATCCACAAACCAGAGTGTAAAAAACTCAGAATTTGAACAACAAATACAAGATATCAAATCAGAATTTGCAATCTACGACGAGACTTTACCCACCGAAAGCCATAAGAAAAAAGGAAATACCTCGAATCTTGGATCTGTGAAGAGGACCCCCCTTGCTTCTTCCCCAACGCTCCCCTTCACCCCTCCAAACCGTTCCCAAACTCTAAAGTCCTAAACTTCCTCAAAATCCCCAAGCTGCCCCTCCACAAACTCAACTCCATCAGAAACGAGAACCAAGAAGAAGCAGCCACGACGACATCCGTACAAGAACAAGACCAAGACCAACTGGAGCAGGAACTGATACGAGAATTCCAGGAACAGAACATCGACCCACGAAGGATGGAAGAGAAATTCGCGGCCATTAACACAGGCTTGGTTTCGAAAGCGGTGTGAGCTAGGTGAAGATCCAGATCCGGAATGGCCTTTGAGAGCTCTGGTTTTTGTCCTTGATGATTGCGCTGGAAAATATATTAGGCAGAGGAAGCACCGAGATGAAAGATGGAGCCGCCGCCGCCATGAAAGTGAAAATTTTGTTTCTGTTAAAAAAAAACCTAATACGTAACCTATAAACAATCCCTACACCGTGAAAATCTGAATGAGGGCATTTTCGGAAAAATAAAGGCTACGTTTCAAAAATAGGGATGAAATTTATGTGTTTAAAAAGGGGAGGATGTGAGCCTAATTAACTTTAGTTTTAAGGATGTGAGCCTAATTTTCACTAAAAGAAAACCATTGTATTTCAAACTTCTTATTTCTTTGGAAAGCTCTTTTCAATATGGATCTAAAGTTTTAGGTTTCAAGAAAACCCAACTATCGGATCTCCCATTACGTCATTTCGAAGTTACAGGTTGACATTCATGCATATCGCCGCGCGACGCATTCTATTCAAGCCCGAATCGATGTATAATTTAAACATAAATCGAAACACTTCCAAACCATTTTTATAAATTATATATAATCATCTTTGAAAACTCATTTCCGTCATTTATCTTCAAAATCACATATTTCACTGTATTGTCAACTTTAATAGTATTTTAATGAATAAATTAATATTATTTTTCGAATATCCTTACTTTACGTCCAAATTTTCCTTATAGTCGTTATAAAAATAAATGAAAATTTTACGAAAGAAAACTTCTTTTAAAACGTTTGCTACATAACCTAATTGAACTTCACTTTGAAAGGTTATTATTCATTTCGAATTAAAAACTTCAATGTGCCTTAAAGTGTATTAAATTTACTTCAAAACCATTCGTTACAGTTACGAATATTGATCTATATTTCGATATCAACGTGTCCATCCAAAATCGGACATTAAAAATGAAACATCGATTTTTCACTGAATATTATATTATTAAAATATTCATATTCGTTCTAGATTGGAATGAATTTCAACCAAACACCATATAATTTCACTTTTATGAATTTTATACATCCGACAATAGTTGTAAACAATTATACAACATCCAATTAGCATCCAGTGTGCACGTACTTACACACAAGGGAGACGTGTCAACTAACTGTCATCTCAAGACCCATGTGGGGTTTTCAACCAATAAATAATCGATAAATAAATTATTTATCAATCCAACATGTTAACATGTTAATTAATTCGAAATCATATTCGAATCATAACACAATAAATCATCCATTCATCCATCTGGTTTGTAAGCAACTTGTGATGTAAGCTACCATATTTGTGATGATAAAACTAAATAAAATCTAGATTTATCATATAAGCTATCATTAACATATTAGCAATGTTTTAACTTACTAATTAACTCGGTTTCACTTTTTTAATCATATCACAAATCCATATTTACTTAGTCACTTAACAACTAACCATTTAACTGTGTAATTAAAATTAAATCACGCAAATAATATAATTTGAGTGAGAAACACTCACCCTGGCCATGCTAACAACAAGACATTCCAACATCAGGTCTCTATGGGTTTGCTATGAGCTAAAAATGTCCCTTTTCCTCTTCGAATCAATTGAATACTTCACAACACTCGAACACTCACTAATATACGTTATAAGGTATAAAGGTAAGCTTTTTTAGTGGTATTTGGGCTTATGGAGAGGTATGGGACCACAGCCTTGCTGGACAGCGTGGAACGTTGAGATGGCAGGGGTCTAGGGTGGTGACGTGGCAGGGGTCTGGGGTGGTGATGTGGAGGGTAGGGCCCACGAGGAGGAGCTAGTAGGTGGTTGCACTTGGTTTAGGGTATAAAGGAGCATGCTTTTGCAAATAAGAAGGGTTTAAGGGGGTTTTGGAAAATAGGGAGGGGGAACCACGTCAGCTAGAGGCAGGGGATGTGGCGGCGGAGGAGTGGGTGGCAGCAGTCTAGGGGGCGGCGGGTGGTGATAAGGGGGAAGGAGAAGCCATTAATGTGTTTTTAAGCTGTGAAATGGAGTTTTAGCAAATGAAATTTAATTAGAGTTTAATTAAATCGATTTAGGTGGTGATGATGCTTGAAGTGACAAGTATGAAAGATTTCGGCAAGTGCCGGAGAGAGGGGATGATGTTTCTAAATCCTATTGGATAAGGAATGCAGCTTGATGCGACTAGTTAAGTCAATGTATTAATTACACCTTCCTAACTTCGTTCTAGTCGCACGACCACGTATTATCTACAAAAATTAAAAAATTTGAAATCTCACTACATTATAAAATTACGCTTCTAACGAACTTGGTTTGTCGAATTTGGAAACCATTTAAAAATCGAATTCTAAATGAATTTTCAACGTACGTTTATATATCGTTCTCTTGCATGCGAACTCCGTTGGACTTAAAATTTTAAATCTTGACATGTTTCAACATTCCAAATCCAGTAAAAGTGGTTTCATCGGATTCCAAGACTGTCTAAAAAATGGTCCTTTTTGGGTGATCAATATAGCTTTGAAATATCGATTTTCAAAATCTGAGCTTTCAAATTGATTTAAAAAAATTAGTGGCACTGTTATAAGTCAAATAAAACATTTAAAACAAAGTTTAAAATTGTTATCAAATTTTATCAAGTCAAAATCATCATTTTCTATTTCAAAATCCATTAAAACAGATTGAAATTCAAATTTTAAATTGACCAGAATTACGAGTCATTACGTAATTAGTGCAAACAAAATATATTTTGGGAATTCCTTTATGAGAAAGATTGCTTACTACATCATAATTTTACATGATGCACAATGGAATATTAAGTGGGAGACTCAGGACGGCGTGATATAGAAAAATTATGTAAGCGTCATGAGGTTTAAATCAATCCAAATGTTATAAAATACCCAATGCATGTTAAGAGGTAGAAAACAACTAAGTAAATTTTGTGTTAATGATGATGAAAGGATTAAGACTTCTTTATGGGATTTTTTTATAATCTGTGTGGATGTGTTCACTTTAAAATATGATAAACCAACGAATTGCCATGTAATAATGGAAAATTTATTACTCATGGTTTCAAAGAACTTCTCCATTAAAAGGTCGGATGATATAGTGGGACTTATTTGTTTTTATAAAGTGCTTTGCTTGGATAAGCTAAAAGTTCAGCGTCTAAGTAAATTCAAAGTAGATATCCTTATACAGCTCTGCAACTTAGATAAAACCCATTCTTCAGGTGTCTTTAATGTAATGGAGCATTTACTTATTCATCTTCCATTTGAAATGCTCGTTGGAAGTCCAGTGCAATATGAATGAATGTTTCCATTTGAGATGTAATAATAATGTATGTCTAATATTAATTCAAATTCAAATTACATTCTTAAATTTGATTTGAAGTAATTTTGCAATAAAACCCACATAGTATAAGAAAAAAGTTAGACGAAAATATGAGCAGAAGGTTCAATTTGTAAATTATGCATTAAAAGGAAGTTTCATTCTTTTTCTTTGAATAACTCAGTGATCATGTGCACTTTTCATTCCAAAGTGTTCCGCATAATAATGAAGGGGTTAACATGATTTTTCTCAAGTTTAATGTTATATGTTTTAAGGCAATTTGATCGACTTGTAGAGAATGTAAGAAAACGTGGTTAGATGGCAAAGATTAGCATAAAGCAAAAGCGTATTCTTAATTGTGATAAGGTTGCATTAAAATTTATGTTTTTATAAAATAAATCAGAACATATAATAAAAAAGAAGCTATTAGAGAGAATAGAAAGATAGGGAAGAGACTTTTATTTCTATTGCTTTAAGTGTGTACAATTTCTATTACATTGGCTACTTTATATATAGGCTTTGGAGCCGATGTTAGACTTATTCCCATGATGTGGGACTAAATAGAATATGACAAAAGCATATTCATCCCATATATATTACACCACTCCCCCTTGAATATGCGTCTTCAAAATCATGAATGCTCTGCTAGCCTGAAGTTGTCCCTTTTAAAACATATATGATGATTGCTCCCTTTTATAATTATCATGCTTGCATATATCCATTCAGTCGATACAACTATTGTCTGTTGCCTTCAAAACTCTATCAGGAAAACCCAACAGGAAAAACCATGAACGAGAAAAAGAGTACAACGTCTAACATTATGAATATCATATTAAAATGATATTCCTTAAAAGAGTTTGATGCTTCAGGATCAAAACAATGCCTCATTAAAAACCTTTTTACGAAAATCCCTGTAGGAAAAATCATAAACAAGGAAAAGAGTGAAAATTTATTTCATCTTTAGGTAACATGTTTTACAATGTTACCGTAAGGGTTGATACTTCAAGATTAAGATAATGCCTCATTAAAAACCTTACTAACAAAAACCAAGTGGGAAAAATATTAGTGAAGGAAAAGAGTATATTATAGCATATTTTTATATGCTCCCCTTATTTATAACTCATTATTCAATTAGTCTATTGATGTAGTCGACGCATGCCAATTTTGTACATCATCTTCTGGAATGTTGATTTGGAAATTGCCTTTGAGAATAGATCTACCCGCTTTTCTTGAACTTAAAATGTTTCTCGTCTTTCTTGTTATCCTGTCATTCATGTGTGAAGAGAAATTTAGAAGAAATGCACTCCATCCTATCACCCTTGATATAATTCACTTGAATCTAAGTCATGCAAACTGCCTTGTCTTCTTTATAAATAATAGTTTACTACATCAAAAGATGTCTGATACTTCTGGATCAAAATGTTGCCTTGTCAAAACCTTATTAAGAAAAACATGATGGGAAATAATCTTACATAAGGGAAAAGAGTACATTATAACTTATTTTTGTATGTTACTTTTGGGTTGATACTTCTAGATCATGATAATGCCTCATTAAAACCTTACTAAGAAAACCCAACATGGAAAAACTTAGTTAGGGGAAAAGAGTACATTATAACAAACTTATGGATGCTTCCCCTAATTTAATACTTTCCTCTGAATTCGTATTCTTCTTTCAATAACTCAAATTGCTTACAAATACTTCTTAATAAAGTTTTTCTTTTAAAAACTTCATGTGCATTTCCATGCTTCAGGCATGTTTTCTTATTTAAAACACCTTCCTTTTGTGATTTGTATGTTACTAATATTCATTTATGAATACACTTCAGGTGCTTATAATTTTCTGTTTCAATCGAACTTGCATATTGCAATACATATTTGATGAATAAGACAACTTTCATTACCAACCAGAAAGTAACCTACTCATCTTGAAGTATATTAAGATTTTCATTACAACAATACTTAGAAGAACGAAGTATATCAAAATTTTCAATACAACAACACTAAGTAGGAAGTAATCTACTTACCTTGAAGTATGTCAAAATTTCATTACAACAATACTTAGAAGAATGTTGTAATATATCATCCATGTTCTTAGTATTCTTTATAATAACAAATTTAATTTATGTTCTTCAGGAACTTATATATTATAATAAGTTTTGAATATCGCAACTACCACTTCAATGGATATTAAGAGTTTCATTACAACAATTCTTGAAAGCAGGAAGCGAACTACTCATCATGAATTATATCAAGATTTTCATCACAATAATACTTAAAAGAATGTTGTAATCTACATTTCTTGCTCTTTGCATTATTTATCACTAACAACTTAATTTAAATTCTTTCGGAATTTGTATACTTTCATCGTTTATAGCTTCAGGGTATTATAAGCATTTTAAACACTTTCACTACTTCAATCAATTCAATTATCTCTGAAAATACAATGCTCACAGCACTTGACACTCAATGGTGCTTCAGTAACTTCCATGTGCTTTTGTCATTATATATATTTCTGTTTTTATCTTATGAACTACAGGTTCATATCTTATGGACTACAGGTCCATATATCTTATTTAGGAGAATTTCATGATGGCCAATCATGTTTCTCTCTAATATGGGATTTTTAATCCATTTATAAATAAGTGCTTCATTTTTTATTAATTTATCATTGATGATTATTTCTTGTCAGTTCTATACATGATTTATTGGGATCTAAAAAATTATCATGCTTTAGGTACCTGAACCACTTCTGGGGTTATTTTGATAATCATGTCATGGGTTTCTTTCAAAGCGCCCTTAAGTTTTCTTCAGGAACACTCACCTCCTTTATTTTGCATCTTTATGACTTACTCCAAAAATATTTTGAACTGACTTTTATACCACATTTTCAGCTGTGATTTACACATTTTGATCCTTCGGGAATTCAAATGTATATTGGAGAAAGTCTATTAGGAACATAATTGATAATTTATGCAAGTTACTTAATACTTTGCATAATTCTATATGTTAGCAAATGTTTAATATCGATGATTCCTTTATCCTCCCCATCAATGTTGACAAACGTTGTCACTTGAAATAATAAACCTTCTTTGGATCCTCATTTTTGATCCATTATCGCATTATAGCTAGCAAATACATTAGATGTACTTCAATTGTAGGAGTATAATGCTCTTA
This sequence comes from Allium sativum, assembly GCA_030737875.1. NCBI lineage: Eukaryota > Viridiplantae > Streptophyta > Magnoliopsida > Asparagales > Amaryllidaceae > Allium > Allium sativum. The sequence goes on from CM060922.1 coordinate 1,055,008,334, forward strand.
TTAGTTGATAAGATGCACTCATATTGTATTGCTTATTCCTTTTCATTGATCTGATGACTTGGAGGAATTTTCTATCATTTGAATATGCACATGACTTCAGGCCAATCAATATTGATGTCAATCGACTTTCTGAAATATTAAATAATATATGCATAATTTATATTATGAGCTCATGACAACTCCAGTTTGTTAATTGAATATTTGCATATATACGTGCGTCCACGTATTCCATATATAATTGATTTGCATTTCTTTCTCATTCAAGTTACCTATTTTAGATCAAATTATTCATAAGGTTCCAATCATTAATTTTTGCTTATCAAGCAATGTCAATGCGAATCTTAAAGTTCATAGTATCCAAAATATCTGATTTGGAACTGTATTGAACTTCTAGTTCAAATGAAATATATGAACAACTTCGAGTTGTTAATCTATATTGAACTTCTGGTTCAAATAATATATAAACAATTTCAAGTTTGTTAAAACGTATTGAACTTTTTGGTTCGACTGTATTGAACTTCCGGTTCAACTATATTGAACTTGTAACACAGCGTGAATTCTATAACATTAAGCTTCACAAATTAAAGTGTAATTAATTCTAAATGAAAAGACTAAGGGAAATGGGTTACGCCATTGCGTTCGTCTCGGAATTCTGCTTGAGATAGAGTCCGGGTTTGCGTGAATCGGACTCCGTATGAAGGAGTTATGACCTTCGGAAGTTTCAGAATAAAATTTAAATTCAAACAACTCAGTTTAAAATTCAAAATTCGAAACCAGGTTCAAACTGGGCTGGGCGGGAAAATTCCCGCCCAGAGACCAGGTCGACCATAGGGTCGACCATGGTGTTGACCTGGCCACCCCAGGTCGACCATAGTGTCGACCTGCCAGTCGACCTGGCTGGCTAGGTCTGGCTCTGGCTCGAATTTCTATGGCTCGGTGTGTCACTAGGGCTGACATGTCACCTCTTGATTGGCTCTTTGAACTTTGTATGGTCTAGATTCCTCCTGTCTTCATCTGACGGCTCAAAACAATTTAAAAATCTATAAATACACCCTAAGTCTCAACTGAAAATTCACACAAAAAAAATAAGATGGGAGTCGTCATGCTGCCAGGGAGGAATTGAGCATAGCCGTCAAGAGAGAAAAGCCTAGAGACGAATCAAATTAAGAAGAAAACTAAAGCTTAATCAAATTAATCAACGCAACATTAATCTACCCAAAGGAGCGCATCTCAATTTCAGAATTCAAAATCCAGAATTCAAGACTCTGCATTCGTTGTAAGTATAGTGACCTTTCAGAATATGAATAAAAACTGTGATGTGATTCAATGTAAATGAAAATAGAATTGTGTTATTGTATGAATATGATATAAATTCTGTGTATTGTAATGATTCTGTTATGACTTGTGTATTGATATTTGTGGCCTAAATTGATTGATGCAAGCCTATTGAACAATTGTATATGAAAACAATGGCACTTGCAAGTTTGTGGCAAAAACTAGAATTTGATCCCTTTATGTTTATGCCTATGGCATGGACTATATACATTCACTAAGTCTAAATTAAGGCTTATGTAAACATGTTCTAGATTTGAGACCTTTTATGCCTACATGACCCAAAACCTATGATATCATTCTTATGTTTATTTGCAAGTATAATTGGATCTATGTTAAGTATCGTTTGGGTTTCATAAACTATGCAAGTTCATGTTGAAATAGGATATGTGATTAGATGTTAAAATTGGACATTTTGGTGAATATACAACATGCTAGTTTTGTGGTTGACATTATGCCAAGTTAAACATGTTTGAACCCAAGTTTGTATAAGCCTAAACTATGCCATTTCATATGTCACCTACTAAGTTATACTTTGATTTGAATGCAAGTTCACATGACCCATAATTTATGTTAGTTGAATCGCAAAATTGCAAGTTCATGCGCCACACACCTTTATTTATTGTAAATGTTACATGTGCTTGATTTCCCTTTTTGTCACGTTTATAAAGTTGGCCTGAATTGTGTCGAGCCCAACATTTGTTATAATGTTGCGAACGTACAAACGGGGGTAATAACGTTGGGTGTAAGACATTGAAAATATATGTTGGCATGGTTGGCACATGCCAACGACAATGACATTTAAGCGGTATGAATTGATATACCCAAGAATAAAAGATATGACATTTACATATAAAATTGAGAAGTAATAAAATATGTAAATTTAGAAAACACGATATGCTTAACCCGAGGTTGGATTCAGTTGTGATGTAAACCTGCCCGGACCCGCCCGGCTGTCCAGTAGTCACAACAATACCTATCCAATGTGGGTGGTTAAGCATTGAGCCTAATAAGGACCCGAGGTTAGACTGAGCTACGGTGTAAACCTGCCCGGAACCGACCGGCACATCCAGTAACCGTAGCAATACCTATCTAATGTGAGTGGTCAGGTGCTCTAGGAGGCTAAGGACAGATGGTAGGGTTAAGTCAACTATAACACTTAACCAAATTCAACATGTTAACAAGAATTGATGGGTGGGGTTTGGTTAATACAGACACTTAACCACTTAACATGTTTGACTAGAAAATCCTAGTAACGAGGGACCCGTTTCAGCAGTAACCCAAGTTAGGTATCATGGTACCCTGAAACTAGGCAGGGTGGGGCACGATTACTGGGCTGATTGTAAGCGGTCAAAGCGACGGCGGTGGGTGCAACAGTGTAGGTTCTAACGGGGTGCGGGCGTGCACACACTCTGGAGCAGACAAACAGGGCACTGGGGGCACCAGTAGTATAACCTATGCCTTCTAGAAATTGTGTCGGGGTCGCCACCATGGGTCTTGATAACCCCATGGTGGGACCAGCATAGGTATCTACAATTCTTGGGGGTCGTATGACACATGTTTACGCGAGTAGGAGCCGGTCTTTAAAAAAATGGGGATCACTTCACCCTCACCATGGGGTGCCAGTTAGAATAAGCTCAAGTAGGTGCAGAGATATAGTATGGGTGCGATAATACATTCGATTCTAAGCGACACTTCCTTAGCTTGTGACACTTTCTTGTTTTCAGTTTATATCTATCATGCCCTTTTCTTATTCACATACTGAAGAGTTACTAGAATTACTCAGGCTTTATGTCTGACTCTGTTTTCTTTTCGTCTTTTTTCTTTCGTTCCTCCCCCCCCCTCCAGGTCCATAGGGAGGAAACAACTCAGCTCAGTCAGACTCTTTACAAGCTCCAAGACCATAGATGCATGATTTGGATCTCTTTTGCCCGGATTATGGTTTTGGATATCACTATGGGGATTTTTGTCACTTTATTTATGTTTTATGCTTCTTTAATAATCAAGACAGTAATGAGGTTGTAATGTTGGAAGTATTTTGAGACAATTATGGAAATGTTTTGTTTGAATACGTATTGATGAAATAGAAGTCTATTTGGTTTCCGCTGTTTAAAATATATGTATTTATATCCTTCTTGAGTTTATCTATGGATTTTACTTATAAACCTCCACCAAAGTTAAGGCATTCCCTTTGTGAGTGACCTTAACGGAGGTGGGGTGTTTCACTTGGTATCAGAGCATAGGTTTACCAGATAAGATAAAAAAATTTGAAATTTTTTTTCAAAAGAAAGTTTAAAGAAGCATTTTTCAAGAAAAAGTGTTATATTTATAAAAAGACAAAATCCCCCAAAGCCATGTGCCCTATTTATCTCTCTCTATCCTTCGTTTTGAATTTTTCCTTTCTGTTTCAGCATGTCTGGAGACCTTAACCTCCCTTAAGGAGTGCCGATACCCGGCTGGTTTAGGAGGTACTTAGAAGCAAGGGCCAATGGCGCGGGCCCAGCAGACATCCCTCCTCCAGTGGCCGCGGTTCCTCCTCCTCCTCCACCTCCTCGTGGAAATGCCTTCGCAAAAACATGTAGAGACTTCAAGGCTATGGGTGGAAAAGACTTTTATGGGACAGAATCCTTTGTAGTAGCATGAAACTGGCTAAAGGAGACTGAGGATCTATTTGTCATCTTCGGAGTTGGTGACAGGCAAAAGATACAGCTAGCGGTATGGTTACTTAAAGATGAAGCTTCCTATTGGTGGGAAATTATCAATGCTCAGAGGGCGGTGGAAACATGGGAAGACTTCAGGACAAGGTTTGAGATGAAATCCCTCTCCCAAGCAGAAAGAAGCCTGCAAATGGAGAAGTTTCTAACTCTGAAACAGGGAAGTATGATAATCAGGGAGTACGTTAATCAGTTTAATCAGCTGGCCAGATTTGGGCTGGACTTAGTAAACGCCCAACACAAGAAGGCGCTTCGCTTCGTCAAAGGTTTGAATGAGCCTCTACACAGCCTTGCTATGACCCATGTATCCACGGGAGCGACTTATGAAAGCTTGGTGGACATGGCATTGCTACACGAGGAAGACCACGACAAGAAAGAAACTAAGGTGGAAGAGAAGAAAGTGGGTCTACAAGCAAAGAAAACAGACTTCAAGAAAGGAGGGAAGAACAATAAGCCCCGTGAGAGGAGAAGGTGCAATTTCTGTGGCATTGCGGGACATATATCAAAAGACTGCCAAAAAAGGAAGGCAAAGATGGGTGGTTGCTTCCATTGTGGAGAAACTGGGCACCAAGCTAAGGACTGCCCAAAGAAGAAAGGGCAGGGACAGAAAGCCGGATCCACTTTAGGGGGTCAGGTTCATGAGCTAGTGGCACCTCAGCAGGAACGAGGTAGTAATATTTCTGTAGAAAGTGTAGTTTATCTTTATGATCATCCAGTTCGGACACTTTTTGACTCTGGCGCATCACACTCTTTTATTTCATCTACCTTAGTAGAATCTCTGCATCTAGACACTAGTATGGTAGAAGATCCCTTAGTAGTTTCAAATCCAAGTGGGGCTCCGCTAACTTGTCAATGGTTTGTTTAGGTTTGAAAATCTCTATTCTCAGCATTGAGTTTAGTTGTAATGCTTTTGTTTTGGGCTTCTTGGGATATGGTTTGATCTTAGGCATGGACTGGTTATCTAGTAATGGTGCCATCCTTGATTGTGAGAAAAGAGTAGTTAGACTCTTGACTCGGCTTGGTAACACTCTAGAAATTTCTTGCAATCCATTGAATGATGTTATGCTTAGTTAACTAGAGTCGCTTGATGCTTCTGATGAGAATTTACAATCAGTTAGAGTAGTCCGGGAATATCCGGATGTCTTTGAGGAGGTGAAAGGCTTACCTCCGAGGCGGGATATAGACTTCCGCATATATCTTGTGGATAATGCAAAGCCTGTAGCTTTACCTGTCAGACACATGGCTCCAAAGGAGAGAAAGGAGCTCAGTAAGCAGGTTAAAGAACTTCACGAAAAGGGGTTCATTAGACGGAGCATTTCGGATTGGGGTGCTCCAGTGGTGTTCACAACCAAAGAGGACGATTCTCTTTGCCTTTGCGTCGACTATAGGGAGTTAAACAAATTGACCAAGAAAAATAGGCACCCTCTTCCCCGAATCGACGATTTGTTTGATCAGCTTGTAGGTGCGACGGTCTTCTCCCAACTTGATCTGGCAACTGGGTTCCATCAGCTGAGAGTAGCTGAAGATAGCATTGATAAGACGGCGTTCAGAACCCCAGACGGTTTCTTCGAGTGGCTTGCCATGCCTTTTGGCTTGACAAACGCACCTGCTTATTTCGTAGACCTAATGAGCAGGGTGTTCAGAGAATTCCTCAACAAATTTGTGGTTGTCTTCGTAGATGATATCTTAATCTTCTCAAAGAATGAGGAAGTGCATGCTCATCATTTGAAAGAAATCATGGAAACTCTCCGTACACATCAGCTAAAAGCCAAATTCTCCAAGTGCCACTTTTGGAGAAAGGAGGTAAGATTTCTGGGGCATATAGTGTACAAAGAGGGGTTGGCTGTGGACTCCGCGAAAGTGGTGGCAGTGGAAGATTGGAAGACACCAAGAAATGCAACCGAAGTCCAAAGCTTTCTTGGGCTAGCCGGTTTTTATCGAAAGTTTATTAGGGATTTCGCGAAAATCTCAGCCCCACTCACAAGGCTAACAAAGAAGAATCTGGCGTTCACTTGGGATTTGGACTGCGAGTTTGCTTTCCAACGATTAAAAAGGGCTCTTACAACAGCTCCAGTTCTAACTCTGCCTAACGGAAGCAAAATGTTCGCAGTATACACAGATGCATGTGGAACGGGACTAGGCGCTGTTCTAATGCAAGAAGGAAGGGTAGTAGCTTATGGCGGAAGACAATTGAAAGTTCATGAAAAGAACTATCCAACCAACGATCTTGAGTTAGCCGCCATTGTCTTTGCGCTTAAGTCTTGGCGCCATTATCTCCTAGGTGAGAAGTTCGAATTATACACTGACCATAAATCGTTGAAATATCTCTTCTCGCAGAAGGATCTTAACTTGAGGCAGCAAAGATGGATGGAGTTTCTTGCCTCATATGACTTTGAAATTTCCTATACTCCCGGCAAGGGCAACGTAGTAGCAGACGCGTTGAGCCGAAAGAAACTGACCTTAAGCCCGCTCTTTGTGGAAGGGAAAAGCTTGGAGTATATAGCCAGTTTTAACTTTAGGCCCTCCTCGAATTTTGTACCGGGTTTGCTAGCATCTCTCGAAGTACGCCCTACTCTCTTAGACTCAATAGGGACTGCACAACGTGAAGACCCTCAGCTTGTTGATGTGATTGATAAACTTATTAGGGGTGAGACTTTTAGTCACCTCAGTAGATACGCCATCGATGATAAGGGTTGGCTGAGGCGAGATGGAAGATTATGCGTCCCACAAGCAAGGGAGTTGACAAAGAAGGTTCTCGAGGAAGCGCATCATTCCAAGATGACTATACACCCTGGCGGTGATAAGATGTACAAGGATATAAAAAGGACTTTCTTTTGGAGCGGCATGAAGCAAGATGTGGTAGATTTCGTTTCTAAGTGCATGACCTGCCAACGGGTCAAGGCGGAACAAAAGAAACCTGGAGGACTACTTCATCCTTTAGAGGTCCCACAGTGTAAGTGGGATAGCATTTCAATGGACTTCATTGATGGACTACCTAGGTCGAGAAGAGGCAATACTAGCATTTGGGTAATAGTGGACGGGATTACTAAAAGCGCCCACTTTATACCCATTAAAAGTAGAAGGACTGCCTCATCTCTGGCATCTCTTTATCTCAAGGAAATAATTCGACTCCATAGGATACCCTCTAGCATTGTCAGTGACCGAGACTCTATTTTCACAAGCGAGTTTTGGCGGAGTCTGCAAGAAGCTGTAGACACACAGTTATGTTTGAGCACGGCCTATCACCCCCAAACCGATGGCCAGACGGAAAGGGTGAATAGAGTTTTAGAGGATCTTTTGAGACTTTGCGTTCTTGACTTTGGAGGGACTTGGGAGGATCACCTTCCTTTAGTGGAATTTGCCTACAACAACAGCTACCAAGTTACCATCGGCATGGCACCCTTCGAAGCTTTGTATGGAAGACCGTGCAAATCACCAACTTGTTGGTGGGATACAGATAAGCTTATACTTGGGCCAGACATGATTCGAGAGACTTCAGAGAAAGTGGACTTAATACGAAAAAGGATGAAGACAGCCCAAGACAGACAAAAATCCTACGCCGACAAAAGAAGGACCGACCTTGAGTTTGAGGTTGGGGACAGGATTTTCCTTAAGGTATCTTCTTTAAGGAACGTCGTTCGCTTTGGATCCACGGGGAAGCTAGCACCAAGATTTGTAGGACCGTTTCCTATCATCGAGAAGGTTGGGAAGATGGCCTATAGATTAGAGCTACCTGAGAGACTGGCCAGAGTTCACAACGCCTTTCATGTTTCTCACCTCCGGAAGTGTTTGAATGAGTCTGCGGAAGTGGTGGAACCTAGCATTCTAGAAGAGGCCAAAGTGGAACGTGAAGCAACTGTGAGGAGATTTCCAACCCGCATCTTAGGAACTGAAGTGAAAAAGCTACGCAACCGCAAAGTCAAGCTCGTTAAAGTTCAGTGGAGCTACGCCGAGGAAGACGCGATTTGGGAAACTGAGGACAGAAAAAGCGCTGCCTACCCTCTTCTTTTTGAGGGTACATCTTTGATCTCTCTTTTTCCTTAAGTTATGCTTTATCTATCCTTTTAGGTATATCTCCTCGGTCCTTTTCCTAACTCCTTAAGTAGAAAACAAATGGATGCAAACATGTAGTTGAAAACATGTTATGGATGATGGCTGCAAATGGTTGCTAGTGGTTGCTCATGGATGCATACACACACACCCCCTAGGTTATAGATCGGCTCAGTCACTTCATATTTCATATGCATATATGTATTCTCATTTGTATATGGTTGAAACTTGATATGCTGTCATATGGTCATCGCATTTGTATGAATAGTTGTGCACTCATATAGAATTATGAGTAGGAAAAAAATTGCACACATAATGGACTCATGACACTTACATGATTCGCATTAAGGAGGTCAACTGAATCAGTAGACCGCCTGATTTCTGAATTAGATAAGGACATATACACACACTATGCATATAATCACGAAGCATTAGAAGTCTTTTTAAGGACAGTGGATGCCTGTGTTTGTTGGTTGAGTAGATGGACTGTTGGATGATAGGATATACATTCTTCCTAACATGAAGATTTCGGGGACGAAATCCTTTTAAGGGGGGAGAATGTAACACCCCGTGAATTCTATAACATTAAGCTTCACAAATTAAAGTGTAATTAATTCTAAATGAAAGAATTAAGGGAAATGGGTTATGACGTTGCGTTTGTCTCGGAATTCTGCTTGAGATAGAGTCCGAGTTTGCATGAATCGGACTCCGTATGAAGGAGTTATGACCTTCAGAATTTTCAGAATAAAATTTAAATTCAAACAGCTCAGTTTAAAATTCGAAATTCAAAAAACAGGTTCAAACTGGGCTGGGCGGGAAAATTCCCGCCCAGAGACTAGGTCGACCATAAGGTCGACCATGGTGTCGACCTGGCCACCCCAGGTCGACCATTGTGTCGACCTGGCCACCCCAGGTCGACCATGTGTCGACCTTCCAGTCGACCTGGCTGGCTAGGTCTGGCTCTGGCTCGAATTTCTGTGGCTCGGTGTGTCACTAAGGCTGACATGTCACCTCTTGATTGGCTCTTTGAACTTTGTATGGTCTAGATTTCTGCTGTCTTCATCTAACGGCTCAAAACAATTTAAAAAACTATAAATACACCCTAAGTCTCAACTGAAAATTCACACAAAAAAATAAGATGGGAGTCGTCATGCCGCCAGGGAGGAATTGAGCATAGCCGTCAAGAGAGAAAAGCCTAGAGACGAATCAAATTAAGAAGAAAACTAAAGCTTAATCAAATTAATAAATGCAACGTTAATCTACCTAAAGGAGCGCATCTCAATTTCAGAATTCAGAATCCAGAATTCAAGATTCTGCATTCGTTGTAAGTATAGTGACCTTTCAGAATATGAATAAAAACGGTGATGTGATTCGATGTAAATGAAAATAGAATTGTGTTATTGTATGAATATGATATAAATTCTGTGTATTGTAATGATTCTGTTATGACTTGTGTATTGATATTTGTGGCCTAAATTGATTGATGCAAGCCTATTGAACAATTGTATATGAAAAACAATGGCACTTGCAAGTTTGTGGAAAAAACTAGAATTTTATCCCTTTATGTTTATGCCTATGGCATGGACTATATACATTCACTAAGTCTAAATTAAGGCTTATGTAAACATGTTCTAGATTTGAGACCTTTTATGCCTACATGACCCAAAACCTATGATATCATTCTTATGTTTATTTGCAAGTATAATTGGATCTATGTTAAGTATCGTTTGGGTTTCATAAACTATGCAAGTTCATGTTGAAATAGGCTATGTGATTAGATGTTAAAATTGGACATTTTGGTGAATATACAACATGCTAGTTTTGTGGTTGACATTATGCCAAGTTAAACATGATTGAACCCAAGTTTGTATAAGCCAAAACTATGCCATTTCATATGTCACCTACATAGTTATACTTTGATTTGAATGCAAGTTCACATGACCCATAATTTATGTTAGTTGAATCGCTAAATTGCAAGTTCATGCGCCACACACCTTTATGTATTGTAAATGTTACATGTGCTTGATTTCCCCTTTTCTCACGTTTATAAAGTTGGGCTGAATTGTATCGAGCCCAACATTTGTTATAATGTTGCGAACGTACAAACGGGGGTAATAACGTTGGGTGTAAGACATTGAAAATATATGTTGGCATGGTTGGAATATGCCAACGACAATGACATTTAAGCGGTATGAATTGATATACCCAAGAATAAACGATATGACATTTACATATAAAATTGAGAAGTAATAAAATATGTAAATTTAGAAAACACGATATGCTTAACCCGAGGTTGGATTCAGTTGTGATGTAAACCTGCCCGGACCCGCCCGGCTGTCTAGTAGTCACAACAATACCTATCCAATGTGGGTGGTTAAGCATTGAGCCACATAAGGACCCGAGGTTAGACTGAGCTACGGTGTAAACCTGCCCAGAACCGACCGGCACATCCAGTAACCGTACCAATATCTGTCTAATGTGAGTGGTCAGGTGCTCTAAGAGGCTAAGGACAGATGGTAGGGTTAAGTCAACTATAACACTTAACCAAATTCAACATGTTAACAAGAATTGATGGGTGGGGTTAGGTTAATACAGACACTTAACCACTTAACATGTTTGACTAGAAAATCCTAGTAACGAGGGACCCGTTTCAGCAGTAACCCAAGTTAGGTATCATGGTACCCTGAAACTAGGCAGGGTGGGGCACGATTACTGGGCTGATTGTAAGCGGTCAAAGCGACGGCGGTGGGTGCAACAGTGTAGGTTCTAACGGGGTGCGGGCGTGCACACACTCTGGAGCAGACAAACAGGGCACTGGGGGCACCAGTAGTATAACCTATGCCTTCTAGAAATTGTGTCGGGGCCGCCACCATGGGTCTTGATACACCCCATGGTGGGACCAGCATAGGTATCTACAATTCTTGGGGGTCCTATGACACATGTTTACGCGAGTAGGAGCCGATCTTTAAAAAAATAGGGATCACTTCACCCTCACCATGGGGTGCCAGTTAGAACAAGCTCAAGTAGGTGCAGAGATATAGTATGGGTGCGATAGTACATTCGATTCTAAGCCACACTTCCTTAGCTTGTGACACTTTCCTGTTTTCAGTTTATATCTATCATGCCCTTTTCTTATTCACATACTAAAGAGTTACTAGATTTACTCAAGTTTATGTCTGACTCTATTTTTTTTCGTCTTCTTTTCTTTCGTCCCCCCCCCCCCAGGTCCACAGAGAGGAAACAACTCAGCTCAGTCAGACTCTTTACAAGCTCCAAGACCGTAGATGTATGATTTGGATATCTTTTGCTCGGATTATGGCTTTGGATTTCACTATGGGGATTTTTGTCACTTTATTTTGTTTTATGCTTCTTTAATAATCAAGACAGTAATGAGGTTGTAATGTTGGAAGTATTTTGAGACAATTATGGAAATGTTTTGTTTGAACACGTATTGATGAAATAAAAGTCTGTTTGGTTTCCGCTGTTTAAAATATGTGTATTTTTATCTGTCTTGAGTTTATTTGTGGCTTTTACTTATAAACCTCCACCAAAGTTAAGACATTCCCTTTGTGAGTGACCTTAACGGAGGTGGGGTGTTTCAGAACTTCTGGTTTAAATAAAATTTATAAACAACTTCAAGTTGTTAAAATTTATTCTATAATACAATATGTAAATATAAATATATAAGCAAGATACAATTCATTTTGAAAATTGTGCAATCTTTGGATGCATTATCATTGTCGCATATGATGAAACTTCTTTAAGAAGTATAATGTTATTATTTGAATAGTTTCAATAAAGCTTCAGACTTTTAAATTATGAAGTATTTCAAGTTCATTGATTAAGGAACTTCAAGTTCCTATGCATATATATACATGGACATATGTATATCAAGTTTATTGATTTATGATGAACTTCTGGTTCTCAATCTTTTAACATACTTTTAATTTAGAAGCTTTTATATTCTTGATAATTGTCAAGATTTCAGACTGTAAACTTCATCAAAAAGTTTCTTTTTTCATAATCCAAGACTTCAGGTCTTAGATCTGAGTTATAAAAACTTTTCCATTATATTAGATATTAGTTGCCAAATATATTGACTAATAATACATATGTCTATTCTTATTCCACACACAAACATACATCATTTAACTTACAATAGCCAGTGCTTTTATTACATTTATAATAATATGGTAATACAATATATATTACCATAACAATACATTTAATGCATTTATTATAAAAATAACTGAAATAACCATTATATGGTCTAAATATATGAATCAAATAAATAAATTTTACTTAAATCAACATAACAAAATTTGGATCTAGCTACAGTATTGATCAACAACAAAACTGAAATAAACAACTTATAGTTGTACTGCACTCTCAATAATCGTAATTTTTTTAAATACCATATATATGTATAATATCTAATCGAGAAATAAGTAAAAGTGCATAATTATAGAACCAAGATTTTACATTCTTTAATATGAATAATTCCATAAACTTGCAAATCTATACATAAAATTCACAACATAAAAATTACATGTTTTAGGTCCAAATTATACAGTCTCTATAAAAATCTTTTAGATCTTTCTTTTTATATCAAAATATATCTTACCATTATAGAAACTGCAGGTTCTAAATTTTCCATTTTTATAACAAAATTGCTTCTGCGTACACTTCAGGTGTGCTAAATTAAAATCAATATTTAAATCTTAGCTTATGAACTTCGAGATGCATATTTTCTTTAGTCGTTAAATTTGCATTATCATCTTTGATATTTGAAAATATATCAATGAAAATTCTTTTGTAGACATATTAGAATATAATATCGCTTCTGGGATATTCCATAAACACCATTTATGGAGTTTTAATACATATTTTTTTTAAGGAAAAAATTTATGAACTTTTCTACAAATATTTTATCACCTTTAATTGTAGAAATCTCTTCTGGAGATATTTTATTATTTCCAAATAAACAGATCTCTTCTAGAGATATTTTACCTTTTTCAAATATACAAATATCCTCTAAAGATATTTTGTTATGTAATTTTTATTCTAATCCACATTTCTAATAAGTTGATCCACCATATAAAATAGGGTCGTTGACTTTTAATAATATTTAATTTTCAATTAGTTCATCCACCTAAAAAATGTCAAATATCTTTTTCTTCTCAGTTCTGCATCTTTCTTCTACTCTACGTCTTTTTTCTTCTCAGTATTGCATCGTATATTTCTTATTTTTTAAATTGTACATCTAAATTCAAGTCCAAGCGGAATACATCATTTAACGTAATAACAATAAGTTGTTTATTTATTTTTAGTTTAAAGTTGATTAATTGTATGCAAAATTATTATTTTTATATCACCATTATTACATATAATTGTTGTTAGCTATTTTTTGAAATCTTAAAAAATTAATTGAAACATATTAAAAATTTGATCCTGGGTGAATCAACTTCAGCAGAAAGAGATGTTGTAAAGGAGCTTCTTGTTGCTTCTTTTATCAAAAACAGTGATAATTTCATCAACTTTATCTTGCCAATACTCCACTACTTCCAGCTCTTGGCAAAGTTTCAAAGCAAGCCATCCACCAACAACAGCCTCTTAATGGTTATGCTTAACATCCATATTGATTAGCAGAACGGGTTTCAGTAATACCTGATTTCTGCATTCATTTTTCTTTGATAGAGTAAAACAAATAGCACAAAAATCGATTGTAAGCTTTATGATAGAGCGAAATATACAAGTTAACCCACTCGTGGATTAACTTACAAAATAGTTGTGTATTAACTTATTAAAATAAAACGGTGGATTAACTTATTAAATTTTTGTATTAGAATAAAAATTACCATTTTGTTATCACCGCTTCTGGGATGAACTTATCCCCTCTAGAGAAAATATATACAAACTATTGAAATGTCATATCAATATACAAAAATACATATCAAACCTTAAATGCATTAACAAAATTAGGTGCATTAAATAAAAATAAGATTCAAGAGAGAAAAGAAATCACTATTTCTGGAGTGTATGATATTCCTTTAGGGAACATATCTTCTATTTATGTAATTGCAATGCAACAAAAAAATCTCTAACATTTCTTCTAGGATGTTGGATTTGCTACATAAAATTAAATCTCTAAAACATCTCTTCAAGAGATTAATATGCAGACTATATCTTCAAGATATTCAGTTCATATAAACTGTACATGAATGATGTCAATTAGATGAAACCCGTTTAAAAAATTTATACTGAATCCAATGTTGTTGTCACATATTATAATGTGTGTGTCTCTTTTAACTTCTTCTAGAAGTACAATCTTTTTATGTCACAATTTCTAAGAAAGCTTCGGGCTTCAATTTTTTCTTCTTCATCATATGAACTTCAGGTTCATATTATTTCAAATTCCAAATAATTAATATATTTTATGATTTTTCATCTGTTTATGAACTTCAGGTTCCTCATTTTCATATGAACTTCAGGTCATTTACATATGAAAAGTAATAGTAGATCGAAAAGAATAAAATTAGATCTACCTCTACATCATCAGTAATGTAAACAATACATATATAACCAAATCTCCATTTGGATTTGGAAAACTCGAAATTAGATCCGTAAAGAATTGAAAGAATATATTTACACATATTTAGGATCAATATAGATAATTAGATCTAAAAAATTAGATCCATTAAAATAGAATCTAGATCTACAAAAAATGAAAAAGAAGAGATATCTAGAAGTATGAATCACATCTAAGAAGAAGATACAACAAATTCATATATGTAGATCTAGATGATTTCAAAACATAAAAAAAATTTAGCTCTAGTGGAATCACGTGCTGAGAACGTGTTATAAAATAGATCAGAACATATAATAAACAAGAAACCACTAGAGAGAACAAAAAGATAGGGGAGAGACTTTTATTTCTATTACTTCAAGTGTGTACAATTTCTATTACATTGGCTCCTTTATATATAGGCTTTGGAGCTGATGTTAGACTTATTCCCATGATGTGGGACTAAATAGAATATGACAAAAGCATATTCGCCCATATGTATTACAACATATGTATTATTACTAATTAATTCTCGATAGTGAATTTTTAAATTAATATTTTTTTCAATCACACTTTTATGTTATATGTCATAAATAATATCAGTAGTATTTACAAATCACGATATACATGTGACAGTCTCAATTAAAAATTCATTAGTTAGTTTTCAAATAATGTTCATGATCCAAGAAATTTTTAGTTGATGAAGGATTGAAACATGTAATAAAGGGTCAAAAAAGAAATGATGAGACATATCAAATATTCTTTGTCAATGAATTTAAATCTAGCATAAAAAATATGGTGTTTAGAAATAAAAAAGAATATCACTGTATATATCAAATATAGTGTTGACTCAAATAAACATATAAAATATTTTTACGGTGCATTAACCTAGGTCTTAAATTTGATTATCCTATACGGTATTTAAAGAAAAAAAAATTATTTAGATGCAATTGATTCGAAAATGTTCAAGAATCAAAAATTAACGTACACAAAGATAATCTTATTGAAATTAGTTTTACAATAAATATGATCCTTTTGTATTAATCAAATAGTCAATACAAGTATATTTTACTCTATATCTGTCCCTAAAAAGAGATAAAGTAGATAAATCGGTGGTTCTAAAAACAAAAGAAACATTTGAGTTGATAGAAAGAATATTCCATATAAACGGGCTTATTAGGTTGATCGTGAGCAAATTAATGAAATAACAATAAGTGATGATCATACTAATTTTTACCTTTGACTATGAATCAAATATCTCAGTAAAAACATTTTAGACTAACTACAGAGGAAAACATTATAGTGTATGAGACAAGTATGAACCAGAAAGTGATAACGAATGATTATTGATGTATGTTTTAGTAGAAGTTAATTTATGTGATTATTAATGTTACATGTTTTTCATGAAGAGAATTATGTTTTCCTATAATAAAATGGTATGTTCTCCATGGAAAAAAATGATATATTTGAGATAGGTGTTATGTTTCCATATCGATGATCTTTTCATTCATCATATTTCCCCTCTTTTAATAGGAAAGGTACTACTGATGAGGCCATGGTCGTAGCTCATCGTATGTAATTCAACCTTTAGTTAGATTAGCAAATAAAGCAAGTGGGTAAATATTAATTTTATTGCAAGATCATAAATAATTTATGTATGGTATATTATTCAAGATATATTGCATGTCTATATCATAATTAATATAAGGATTTTGAATTGGATCCCCCAGAAATTGTGTTTGATGTTTCTAAGGCTGCGTACATGAGCAAAAAAAAACCGTTTGTTGGCCTAGGTGGAAGAATATCCTGCACATGTTGTAAAGTGTATTTGGAAAGATTTTTACGTAATTATAAATGTGTATTTCAATTTATATATAAACCACAGAATTTTTTTTTGATTAAGTATAAATTTACAGCACATTTCAATTTCAATCTGCAGGGGCGGTTGATTTACGGAAAATAAAGTAGTACTTTTATATAAATTATTGGATTAAAAAGATATGGAAAAATTACATTGGTACAATTTCAACCATTAAAAGGGTAAATTTTCTAATTAGATGAATACAACCATATGTAAAGCTTTAAATGCTTACTGGAAAAGCCCAGAAGCAATTGTAAGTTCACTAGTCTCGTATATTTAACAAAGTTCCATGTGGTTGTGGATTCGAGGTCTAGCTAGCCATGTTTTATAACCCTTAAGACATGAAGCAATTATTTAGGGCTGTTAACTGGACGGATTGGACCAAACAGAGGGATATTCTTATCATCTCCTTTAAGACTTTTGAGTGTATATAGATCAGACAAAGAGTCGACTCAAACGCTGTTCTTATGAGTCAAATAACAGACGCACAATGTTTATCCAATAGAAAAATAATCAAAGATTTTCTAATAAACATATTTTGTATATTTTTTTCTTTCCTTAGATAAGAATCGTAAAAATACGAATCAAACATCTTACAAGGTCAAATCAAGTTGTACAGCAGACTGTCATGTCCATTTGACACGCCTATAGTATCGTCAAAAAAGCAAGAATGATTGGAGGATTGATGCTTTATGTTGGACTGCCTTAAAAGAAACGTCGGTTGTAATGAGTCATCTGAATCTCTTAACTCTACTCCCTGACAAGGTTATAAAAATCGATAGGTGGGTGTTAAGTGGCAAGCGCGAATAAGAGATTAATCATCTATGCTTGAATCAATTGAGATTTAATCGAAACTATGATTTGTTACAAACTCATGCATTTTGGATAAAAATTTAATATTTTATTTAACAATAATTGAACCACAATGGAACATTATAGATTTCATCTGATTTGGAAGCAATTGAAGAGATAAAATCGTTGCAAATAAATGTTTTAATGCTTATAATGAGCATCAGGCTTAAATTTATGCATAGACGATGCGTGTAAACCCTTTTTATATGCCTAGGTAATTCGGTAAGCCTAGAGGGGGATTAGGAAAAGATATATGCGGTAAGGCTAGCCTACTTAATACTTAGACAAGACCTAAGAGGAAGTTTAGAAGGAATTTTATGACATAGCTCCTTGGAGTATGGTTTTTAAAATATGATTGCATTTATTTATAAATGTAAAATACAATGTTTATGTTAAATTCACAGGCAAAATGTGAGTAGTATTCTGAAAATAGGAATGTAGATCCTTTCTCACATCGTAGGGGTTAAAAGCCATTCCGACAATGTTAGTAAATTTGTAAGTTATAATTATAAATATTTATAACATTGTATAATCTTATATGTACATAATAATAATGCATGATAATTATTTCAGAAAAGATATTGTGGTCGTCTCATCTCGTATTTTGATATGTCACTCGTACTCGGGCCATCGGGCATTTCAATAAAGATGAGTTAAAAATACCCGCATGGCATGGCGTAATGCCTAAAGAGTCGATGGTTAGCATATTTTAAATTATAACTTATTAATAATCACTTTAAATGATAAGTTATAAAAAGTTAAAGTAATGTAATATGAATTTTAATTGTAATCCTACATTTAATCGCATGATAATTTGTCTAAAGAATAATACCGGTTGTTCAAAGAAGTAGGTCGAGACGAGTTAACCACTAGTGAGGAGGATCTGATTTTTGATGCTATAATGGAACCACCAATGTAGAATATGCCCTATACTTTTGCGAATCAAGAGTTAATGTTTATGTATAATATATTTATGAATAACATATAATACATTGTTTAATTAATCATACAATATAAAACTCATATACTTCTTTTTATGTGTATTTTGCTGAAGGTATGAGCTGTGGTTGAAATTTGAAGAAAAAAAGATCAGATTTTCTATGGCTAGCGATGACTAATTAGGCAGAATGGGACAATCTCGGTACTTACCACGAGTAGTCGGCGAGACAACGAGGGTCGTCGATCTATCCAATGAAGGTCGTCAAAAAAGTATGAAATAGTTTGTTGATCATTTGCTCGACGGACGTTAAGAACGGCTTTTCCATTGGCTTTCGATAGTTTTCGATGGCTGTTGATGGCTATTAACCATTGAAATGACTATTTCCTCTTATAATGTAAGTCACCCAATATGATCCACGTCTTAGGCTCAAGATATGCCACACGTGCGGGGACGTATCGAGACAAGTCCCACATCGGAAAATTTGTAAAATAAATCATGTATAACTATTAAGAGTTCACCCTTCACATTACCAATTGGTTTTGTGATAACTCGGGGTTCTCTAATAATACAGTTTGTTTGTGAGTTTAAACTTTGAACATACTCCTTAATTAAGGGCACAGTAACTCCTTAATTAAGGGCATAGTAGATATAAGTTGCGGCTTTATCCATTGGCTTTAAATATATGGTTTATATCTATTTGTCTATTTTTCGTTATGTATTGTTAAAGATATGAGCTGCAACTGAAATTCAAAAGGAAAAAAGGTTTTTGACAGCCAATAATGACCAATTATGCAGAATATGACAGTGTCCATACTTATCGTAGTCGACGAGACAACGAAGACTGTCAATCTACCCAGTGAAGATCATCAAAAAAGTGTCAAACGGTATGTTGATGATCATTTACTCGATGATGTTAACAATGACTTTTTTGTACTGTTGATGGCTATTCGCCGTCGAAAGGGCTATTCCCCCTTATATTGTAAAAATAGTTTGTTTGTGGGTAGGAATGACAATGAGACGGGTTGGGGCGAGTTTCTCATGCCCTAGACCCAACCCGGACTTTTTAAACCCCGCCCCAGACCCGTCCCGTAGACCCAGTGCAGGTCTGGAATTTTGCCCCATACCCGAAACCCGTACAGGTCAGGGTAGACTCGGCCCGTCCCACGACGGGTGATATTCTGTTCTAATGTACACAAATTTATATATTTGTATTTTTTTATCACTAAATGATAAATTATATACATATTATAATGTGTTCACAATGATAAGAAAATTTACTAAAATGAATTTTAAGATAATAGTACAAAATGTATGCATTTGTTATTATATGACTATCATTGATGCAACTTAATAATATAAAATTTTCATAGTTTGTTGATTGAAAAATATATAATATTCAATTTATAACAATGTATACCTAAGAATATTAACAAGTAATCATTATAGTTATAAAGTGTCTTAATGATGTTTCAAGCATGTGGGCCGGTTGGGGCGGTTAGCCATGCCCTAGACCCGACCCTAGACCCAGACCTCCAAAAGCGGATCGCGGGTCTACTTGTCTCGAAGATCCTATAGGGCAGGTCTAAATGGATCAAAACATGGGAGGGTCAAGCGGGTTTGAACCCTAGACCCGCCTTGTTGCCATCCCTATTTATGAGTTTAAACTTTTGAACCTAATCTTAAGGGCATACTAGATTCTACCCGATTAATGAGATATTATGGACTTAGAGCATCTTTAACAAATTTTGGATCAATTATTACAATTCATCGGATTACAAAATGTAATCACGCCTGTTCCCCAACATTTTTCAGCATGGGGCGCCTGCTCAACAGGCGCCCGAAATTCAGGCGCCTGTTCAACAGACGCCCAAAAAATAAGGTTGGGCGCCTGTTCAACAGGCGCCCGAAGTCCGGGCGCCTGTTCAACAGACGCCCGAAGTCCGGGCGCCTGTTAAACATGCACCCCACGTTGGATGCCTATATCAGGCGCTGCCCCATTTTTTTACTCACTTTTATTCATTCCAAACTTTTCACCTCTTCCTTCTTCTTCTTCTTTAAATAGAAATAACCCTGAAATGCCACCAAAACGGGCTGTAAAAGTTGGTCGGCGTGTTATGCTACACAGATAACGACGATGCACATAATCCTCCCAATCCAGACACAACTGCGAATGATTTATGAGTGCTTCATGAACTAACACCTACGTTATAGCATCGTCTAACTATAGCCTTAGCGACGCCACAGGTAAATTTTTATTTCGTAACAAACTTATCACTACTTATGTTAGATGTTGTTAAGTGTTAAATGCTAATACGTTACTGTTAACGCTAAATAATTATTTATTTAGGTTGGTCACATTACCATGCGAGGTAGTTGGCATAAGTGTGTTACAGAATATTTTGACACATTGCCAAATCCCATTAGAGCGAGACTACTAGAATCACCATTTGGTGCCTTTCTACAATTACGTCCATTTCCACACGTAGACCGTTGTATTGTATTGGCACTCACCGAGAGATGGTGGCCTACACATTTCATTTCCCCGATTTTGAGTTAGGAGTCACACCGTTAGATTTTTTATGTGCTTACTGGTATAGAGGTTGGCCAACTAGACCTTATGCATGTTCCATTTGATAGCTCATATGAGGATATTGAGTCTACATCGGTTTGGCTACCCCAGTTACCTATAGAGGAAGTACGACGAGGATCCGTCGCACTTCCTTGCTAACAGAGTTATATCGAAAAACATAGGGATGATGAGGAAATGCATACTCTAGTTATTCGTGCGTTCATATTATATTTGTATGGCTCCACATTTTTTTTCAAATAATAAGGGCGCTATTAGACTCAAATATTTGGCTGGGTTAGAGGATATAGATAAGCTTCATAGATATGACTTTGGTAGTGCCATTCTGGGTTATTTATATTTAGCATTGGAAACATTCACATTGCAGCAGCCTAAGGCGTTGTATGGTTTTTGGTACATTCTTCCATTCTAGTACTATGAGCATACGACTAACATGCATGCACAGCTAATCCATGAGGCACATACCACACCATATACTTATTTTCCTAGATTTCAGGGTTGGAGGAATGCCATGCATATGTGTCATGCTGCGCAGGGAGTGCACAATGAGTTGATGGAGGCTAGATCGCAGATGGATATTCGTCGATGCAGTAATATTATCACCTGTCTATGGCACGAATATATTTAGTTTATGGATCCTGACGACGAGCACCCCCTCACTTCCCATTTTCGACTCTCGAGACGGAGGGTTTGCTTTCAGGTCCCTACCGGTCCTTTCATATGGTATCTAGGAGAGCGGTGTTGGCTACAGCTATATGGTACTACGTATTCCATCTGACCCACTTGCATTGCATGACATGTGTGGAGCTAATCGTGTTGGCACGAATTATTTATTAGGATTAAGGGCGACGGGGTGGGTAGATGGCGAACCTTTTACTGTTTTCTGGACATTTTGATTCATACTGGGTTCGAGTTGCCCCACGAGCGTTCACTTTACCAGATTACATACGGGGTTTGAACTCTGATCATATTGGTCCACGTACCGCTACTGGTAGAGTTCCATTGCCACCATCCTCCTTCGAGCCTTCATCTTCTCAGTATACCCAACCTTCCACATCCGAGCCCCCTCAACATTCATTTAGAGTTTATGGTTTCCAGGGTGAGATGCTAGAGTATCCACTTCAGTTTCCTCCAGACGATCAGAATCAGGGTGTACCATCCGCGGGACTGTACCAACCGCATGAGGTATACAAAAACTTCAATATACTACTTCTATTTATTAAGTTTATTTTGATAAATCGATGTGTAATTTTCATGTTATTTATTATAATCTTAGTATGCTTAGTATATGGATACTGATAGACGGGTGATTGCTGCGTTCGAGAGGATGACACTTGAGTATCCTCTTATGATGTATCAGACTTACCAGACACATATGCAGCAGCAGCAGGCACAACATGAGGCCCAGGTTCAGGAGTACCAGACTCATATACAACAGCTTCAGCAGCAACAACAACCTCATGAGCCACAAGATTTTGATGACATAAATGATGATAGCGGTGACGATGATGGTGGAGATGACGAGGAAATGATCGATGAGGATCTCCTCATATTGACTAATGTTATTTTATGTTATTAGACTTATCAGTGCATGCTTATGTATCATGTTTGTCAGTACATGACTGATGTTATTTTATGTTATTAGACTTATCAGTGTAAGCTTATGTTTTATGTTTGTCCGTACATGACTGATGTTATTTGACCTATCAGTGTATGATTATGTATCATGTGGTAATGGATGTTCAGTGGACGGTTTGTACGTCTATTTGAAGTTTTTCAATTTTTTCATAACATGTACCGTACATACAATGCAACAACATAATATTTAAAAATTTGAATACAAAGACAAATGCAACTATAAAGAATTCTCTTCACGTCTACGCATAAAAGTTTCTCTCCTCCTAGCTTCAGTATATTCTCTCTGTTCCTCAGACATGTTCGAGGTATCAACGAACATTACTGCATCTTCATCTCTCTGCCTGTTTGCTGTCAGTAGCCGATCCAGTTTAGACATTCTTTCCTTATGCTGAGAAACTCGAAGTTCAATAGCACGCCTATAATGCTCTTCGAATTCTAAAAGTAGTCTCTTTATTTTGAGTTGATCATTACCACACACCTCTTTCTTTTTGGTTGCTTTGGCCTACATTGGTCTTTCATATGCTTCTTCTATAGGAGTTAGACCTTCATCTGACACAATTCCCTCGATTCCGAATGAAGCTCCCAGACTAGAGCTTTCACCGGTTCTAGATGCTTTGCCACGAGCACGACCGCTAGATTGAACGTCTTGAACGGTTTTCTGTAGCGATGATTTCCATTTAACATGCTCCACCAAAAGGTTGTAAACGTGCTTGAGCCGATAAAAATGAGGTGCTTATTTGATTTCCGATTTGTTAATAGTCTTAAACAATTTATTTGCTGCCATTCTCTACAAATAAAAATTGAATGAGCTTTAAATAAACGTACGAACAACAGTTAAGTTAAATTTTAAATAAACTTACCAATTGCGTTTCACTTCTAGATCCACTTGGATTTGTTTGTTTTAGCTTAAAAATCTGTGAATCAAATGTTTGCGTCTGACGGTTGATTTTTCCGAAACGCCCTTTTATCGATGAAAGCGATCTTTTACAATCCATATTTTTTCGGTTGAAGCAGTTTGTAACTCTGCCCCAACACGTATCAGCACTTTGATCGCATTCTCGAATTGAATCAGAAGATAACGTGCACCAAATGTAGCATAAATCATAGTCCTCGGACGTCGTCCAAGCACTCGAAGAGAATGCTCCACCAATCGGAACAGATTCATCTTCAAAATTGAAATTCTCAAAGCTGCATCTTGCGGAATCGATATCAAATTCAGAATACATTATGTAGTTAGTAAGTAGAGAGTAAGAAGATAATGAGTGTGGTAGAGTGTTTGTAAATGGATAGTGTGTTTGTAGACATTGCAAACGCAAACGACCATTGGAAATGTAGTCATTCGGATGAAACGGCTATATCATGTGGGGCGTCTGTTGAACAGGCGTCCTGGTCCTAATTCAGGCGCCTGACTAGGGCGTCTGTTCAACAAGCGCCCAACATGATTACGTTTTTGTAATCAAAATGCCTGAATTTTGGACAGATTCAGAATTATAACCTCTATTGGAACGTGAATTGGCTACAATTATTACAGATATGTAATAATCAATCTCTGTTGGAGATGCTCTTGCAATTTTTGAATTGGTGCTTTGACTGTGTTTAGCATTGATTAATTAATCGTGCCAGGTATTCATCCAGATGCTGTATATCATATTGCTAATCCCTCTAAAAGCAATAAAAAGTGTCAAAACTTTTAAGGATTAAGGGCATGCTCAAATGAATCAGAGCAACATTCATCAAACCATGCTGATGTATGATGTTTCATGGAGGTTCTTCCCTATTTATATTGATTAATCAAATTAACTTATGATTTATTTACTATTTTTGATCTTCTATTCATTTGTTAATATACCAAACTCCTCTCCCTGTCACATAACACATCTTATAACATTCTTTGGTTTCCAAATAACGTACTATCTATGGCATATTTATGTGTACATGACATACACATGTAGCGAGACAGAGATGGGCATCTCCATCTAATTACAAAATAAACATAGTTTTACAAACATACACAAAACCATCACGGACTCTTAAATCAAATAGCATAAATTACCATTTTCCTCTCATTCAGAGTCACAAGTCGCAACAAAACGATCCCTTTTTGTCCACTAACACATACACCTCCAAACCAGTCTTTCTATATAAATAACAAATCAGCACACAACATCAAGAAAAAGAGGAAGAAGAGCTCCATAAAAACCATGCTAAAAATAAACTCCTTCGAGCTCTCCATCCTCTTATTCATATCCTTTAATGCAGTCCATGCCCAGAATCCAATATTCGCCTGCGACGCTTCGTCGAACCCTAATGTGACCAGTTACGGGTTCTGCAATGTATCCATGAGCGTAGAATCTAGAGTGTTTGACTTAGTTGGTCGGCTGACTTTGACCGAGAAGATAACTTTCCTGGTCAACAAGGCGGGCTCGGTTCCTAGGCTGGGCATCCCGAGCTACGAGTGGTGGTCTGAAGCATTGCATGGTGTCTCCTATGTCGGACCCGGAACTCATTTTTCTAACCTAGTTCCAGGTGCCACTAGCTTTCCTCAGCCTATTCTGACTGCTGCTTCATTCAATTCTTCTCTCTTTGAAGCTATTGGCAAAGTGAGTTTCTACTTGTTTATATTTTTATTGAAACATTATGATTTGTTCTCTTTTGGGTAAATAGTTGTTTGGTATACTTTGTAATATAAATTGAATTGCTTCACAGTTTATAATCAGAAACCTTTTTTGAATGTAAATTTGATTCGATAAGTTGGTCGGAATGTTCTGATTGTATTTAATGTGATATGTTGATTTGGTGATATGTAATAGTCTAGGTCTTAGGACTGTACATCAAATAAATATTCTTAATTGATACTGTTTCACTGAAGTAATAACCAACCCCCCCCCCCCCCCCCCCCCTTCCCTCCTTTTCTTTCTGTCTATATTGGTCTTGGATGCCTATTCAAGACTGTAGAAGTTGAATACTGAAATGTTCTGACATCATAAGATTCCATAGATTTTGTAGTAATTAAGCATTAAAGACTATGCAAAAGAAGATTATGTTAATGTCATCCTGTTTTGCCATTTACTTTTTTATTACACTTCATTTCAACTTGGTTTTGAAACTAGTGAAAATGTGACAATCTAGGTTATTGGTTCTCTAAATTGTTGCTGTTTTCCCTTGATATTTGAGCTTATTTTTATGGCAATATTATTGACTGATGTTTGTTGTTTACAAAATAAGATCGTCCTTGAATGTTTTAATTCATATAAGAAATATCTGGTTACATAATTAAATAAGTCATGGAAGGCATATACTGTCTCCTTCAGCATTGAATTTCCATGGTCTTAGGTAAGCCAAGACATGGACTGAGATTTTTTTTCTTCCATATCTTCTACTAAATCTAGAATGCAATAAACAACTGTGGGAAAAAGCTGGCAAGCTTTCAAGTTAGTCCAGAATGCACATTATTAAATATGATTTTTATGTTCACATTTCATTTGCATTCATTTCTGCATTTATGTCATAGAAGGGATGCTCATCATTTCATTTCTTGTGCACTATGCCATTAAAAATTTATCACTTTTTCATGTTGCATACAAAAAGGATGCATGTCGAGGATATCTTGTGCACTTTTGTCAGAGAAATTAATACTGATTTCTCATTGGTGATTACAGACCTGCTAGTTTTGAATATATTCATGTTTGAAAAGTGAATATATTGTGCCCAGAAAACGTGTTCTTATCTTGCATGCATCAATATTAATTTCATAAGATGGGGTTAACAAGAGTTGTTATATTAGACAAAGAAATAATGTGGTATAGCAGCTGCAATCAATCAATGATAGCTAGCCAGTTCACTTTAATGCCCACTTTGTATGCCTTTCTTTCTAATTAGTTGAGAAGTCACAATCCTTGTGAATGAACCAGCAATTGGGTAGTATTATTTGGTTGAGTGCTTTACAGATTGTTATTCTTTAATATCCATATTTGTAGGGTAGTGTATGAGATTTTAAAACATCATTTGATCTACAAACGTCTATCATACTTTAACTTTATATATGTCCACACACGGACTTTGAACTGTAACAGGTGGTGTCCACAGAAGCAAGGGCAATGCACAATGTAGGACTAGCAGGGTTAACGTTTTGGAGTCCGAATATAAATATATTTAGAGACCCACGATGGGGTAGAGGCCAAGAGACACCTGGCGAGGACCCTACGCTTGCGAGCAGCTATGCAGTTGGATATGTTAAGGGACTTCAAGATGCAGATGAACCTAACAAGCTTAAAGTCGCAGCCTGTTGCAAACATTACACTGCTTACGATGTTGATAACTGGAAGGGTGTTCAGAGATACACATTTGATGCTATTGTAAGTGTATATGTATAATACTAGCATACTCATATTTAAGAATAGAGCGTTGGCTAACTTATGTCTTAATTGGACTCAACATATTATGTTAAGGTCATAAATACGATATGTCAAGCATAGCAGGTAGCAAATTATCGTTTTTCTAGGTTATACTTGACAAACTGACATTACAGGTCATATGCAGATGAAGGAAGCTTCATGCTTATGAGATAACTTATGTTAACCAGCTGAATGTCTGATTAGTAGTATTATTTCCATCTAACTAAGCATGTTTCCATCTAAAAAGATGCACAAGGATGAAATGACAGTTGAGAAATATAGGGAAATTTTGAACTTAACAGTAGTGAATCTAGTGATGTTTTAGGTATTAGATGCATTTTTGAAGTCAATATTGTTTTATTGTATAGGTAACGAAGCAAGACATGGACGATACATTTCAACCGCCATTCAAAAATTGTGTAATCAAGGGAAATGTTGCAAGTGTAATGTGTTCTTATAACAAAGTCAATGGAAAACCAACATGTGCTGATCCTGATTTACTTGCAGGGACTATCAGGGGAGATTGGAAACTTAATGGGTAATTTACTTCTTCAGCATTTCATATATTACTCATCAATTATCAATAATAAGAGTACAAGACTACATACTAGACACCATAAAACTGAGTGTGTATATGTATAAAAGAATGAATGAAACAGGGAATAACCTTAAGAGATGCATAGCACTTAGTGCGACATTTCATATTTTGGTTTGCTCTAAGTCGAAGTTTGCACTTGTTCTCTACAACAGTCAGTCTGCCTTGAGAAAACTGCAGTTTCAATTTGTGTTGATTGTACATGCCAAAATGAGCAACTGGGCCAAAGTTAACAGATAGACAGGAGTTACTCGTACTGACATTCATCTTAATTTTCTTTTCTGAATATTCACAATCACAGGTACATAGTTACTGATTGTGATTCAGTTGAAGTTCTATATAATGACCAGCATTACACTAAAACACCAGAGGAGGCTGCTGCCATATCCATTAAGGCAGGCAAGTACTACTACTATCCATACATAAAATTTTTAAGGATTGGTGTCATCACGAGAACTTAAGTACACTGAACAATATAATTATAGTGCAGTTAAATTTACAATTATCTCCTCTAACAAGTTGTCGCGTTTTTATCTGAGATAAAAAATGATAAAACGCTCTGAACCACATTATTCATCATCCATTTTTTGATCAGACAATATCGATTCCAACATTTTTACACCTTTGCCTATATAAATTAAAAAGTGCATAGGTCCAGATCAATTGATGCAATTTACCTTTCAGGAGTCGACCTTGACTGTGGAAGCTTCCTAGGCCAGCACACACAAGGGGCAGTAACAAGCGGCATACTAAAAGAATCAGACATAGACAGAGCAATAACCAACAACTTCGTAATGCTCATGCGCCTTAACTTCTTTGACGGCAACCCAAAAGATCTCCCATATGGCAAACTAGGGCCTAAAGACGTTTGCACGGATTCAAACCAAGAACTGGCCCGCGAAGCCGCAAGGCAGGGCATAGTACTTCTAAAAAACAGCAAAGGCTCGTTACCCTTGGACTCCACTCAAATAAAAACCTTGGCGGTTATCGGGCCCAATGCCAACGTAACCAAAACCATGATAGGAAATTACGAAGGTACACCTTGCAAGTACACCACTCCATTACAGGGCCTCTCAGCCTGTGCCACCACCGTGTTCCAGCCCGGTTGTGCAAATGTGGGCTGCACAGGAAACAGCCTTCAGTTGGACCCAGCTAAAACTGCTGCATCTAAGTCGGATGCAACTATCTTGATTGTAGGTGCAGATCAATCAACAGAGCGTGAAAGCTTTGATAGGGTCAGTCTGCTACTGCCAGGTCAGCAAACTCAGCTTATAACAGAAGTCGCTAAAGTGGCTAAAGGTCCTGTTATACTTGTTATTATGTCTGGAGGACCTTTTGATATAAGCTTTGCTAAAGAGGATGATCGGATATCCAGTATTTTGTGGGTCGGCTATCCTGGGGAGGCTGGTGGTGCTGCTATTGCTGACGTCATCTATGGTGCCTATAATCCAAGTAAATCTCAATATATATGTTTTAATTTAATTTAAACTACTTGAATAATCTGGTCTAAGATCAGAAAAGGAGTTAATATAGGATGTGCCTATGTGATAAAAGAAGATTCATTACACTGATAAGAAAAGCCATCTTTAATGCATTTCATCATACATATTTTGCGCAGGTGGAAGACTTCCAGTGACCTGGTACCCAGAGTCGTACGTGCAGAAGGTACCAATGACGGACATGAGAATGAGACCGGATCCGGCTACCGGGTACCCGGGACGAACATACCGGTTCTACACGGGTGACACGGTGTACGCCTTCGGAGATGGAATGAGTTATGGAGAATTCACTCATAAGTTAGCCCAAGCACCGAAATTGGTATCGGTATCTCTAGAGGAGGGGCATTCATGTCGAAACCAAACTTGCAAATCGGTAAGTGTAGACGAAAGTGGATGCGGCAACGCGATGTTCGACGTGGAGAACGTCGGAAAGATGGGAGGAGGACACGTGGTGTTCTTGTACTATACGCCGCCTTCTGTGCACAATGCACCAAGAAAGCATTTGATAGGGTTTGAGAAGTTGTATTTAGAAGCGCAGGGGAAGGCGAGTGTGGCGTTTAAGGTTGATGCGTGTAAGGATTTGAGCGTTGTGGATGAATTGGGGAATAGGAAAGTGGGATTGGGGGAACATCTGCTTCATGTTGGAGATTTGAAACATTCGTTTAGTGTGGGTGTTTGAAATTGAAGTGGAGGGAATAAGAGTTTTTCATGGACTGAGAATTGGTTCCATGGATGGGGATTTTAGATTTATCACACTGGCAATTTGTGATTGAATTTATATGATTTGAATTGAATATATATGACATCTGTTTGAAGATTTACACAGATCACCCATTTTTTTCTTTCTACCATATTGTGTATGTTATAAAATATATAAATATGAGAACTATTAATGAATGTAAGAAATAAAATTTTATTCATTGTAGACTAATCCATCATTTCTATTATAAAAGCTCTTATACATGTAACATTTGGAGTTTGAGATATAACATATCCCAAGCTATGAGATTAAATAATACAAAAACATATTCACTCGTATATATTATAACACTTCCATTTGAATATGCTTCTTTAAAATTTTGAATGATTGGGTAACTTGAAGTTGTCCCTTTTGAAACATGTATGAATTGATTGTCCCCCCTCGTTATTATCTTTAGAGCTGTCAACGGTTACTTTCGGATATAGATAGTATTATATCCGTATCTGTATCCGAAATCTTTTTCCGATATCGAATATCTGTATCCGCGGATACAGACAGATATCGGATAATTATCTTATCCGCCAATGATCGATAAATCAAGAAATATAAATGAAAATTTATAGTTAACATAAATGCTTTTTAATTTCATTGATCACAAAACTGTTAAAAATAAATATATATGATGAAATTCAGTAGATTTGAGTATTTAATACGCATTTTAGTGCACATAATTTAAACCTTCGACTTAGTAAAGCAATAAATAAATCTGATTCATTGTACTAAAATACATGTAATTTTGAGCATAATGTTAAAAAAATTCGAACGGATAATTTTCGGATGCAGATATCTATATATCCATATCCACATCCTTTTTTCGGATATTGGATATTTATCCGCTTTTCGGATACAGATGCGGACGGATATCTTATTTTTAGGGTACCATTGCCAACCCTAATTATCTTACTTGAATATATCTATTGAATGGATATAGATATTGTTTATTGCCTCATTAAAACCCTCTGTTGGAAAATCTAATGAGAAAAACCTTGAACGAGAAAAAGAATGCAACTTGTAAAATCATAATATCATATAAAAATGATATTTCTTGAAGAGTTTGATACTTCTGGATCAAAGTAATGCCTCATTAAAAACCTTCAAAACTGATGGAAAAAATCTTAGTAAAGAAAAAAAGTACACTGACTAAAGTAATAATACAAAAACATATTCACTCATACATATTATAACACTATAATAATCATAACAAATTTATCTATATTATATTTTAATATGTTGTCGGTTTAAAGAAATAAATAACATCCACCAACATCGCTAGATTGAATAGTGATTCGTAAGTGACTACCTATGTTCTAAGAAAGGTTCTTAAGACAATCCCGCTAGGATGGAGCGAGATTTTTATGATATTTTAACTCATTGGAGTGAGCTTCTTATGATAGTCTCATTTAGATGGAGCGAAGTTCTTAGGATAACATAATTTGGTTTAGCGAGGTTTTTCCAAAAAGTGACATTTTAAAGATTGTTTTCGAAATGAGTTTGGTTCAAATTCTCTTGGAAGATTTTACGTTCAACTTCACATAGTTTTTTCATTAGAAAGTTTACTTTGCCATTCACAGTTCTTTCTAATAATATTCTTTTAAGGACCTTATAATTTATAATTATCAATTATGTTATTATCCTTACGCTACTATTCTGCTTTTGTTTTTCCTAAATCAAGGATAATTTTCCTTAATTGAATCATTTGCCGTTCGGTTTAACTAAATCGGACAATCCTAGAACGTCTTGTTTAACTTTCCCTCTCAGCTATCTTTGCCTTCTATTCTGGTGTTAATCAAGATGTCATTGTCTTACCAAACTCACATTGTTGGTAAAAATTATCCACCGACCGAAAGAAGGTATGAGTAATTAAAGCTTTGACATGTGACAATCTTGCACATCTAAGTACACCATTAAATCTTCCGGATGCATTTGTCGTAATAATATGAAATCTTCCACCATCATTCTTATGCAAAGCCCAATTTTTCTCCTTCTCCCATAAACTTTGCTCAATCCAATTGTGAGCTCGAAGATCGATAGTTTTAATTTCTTCTTGGATCTTTAGATACTCAACCTCCTCTAAAGCACATGTCATTACACAAATAAACCTATCAGCCGTTTTCCTTTAAATCCAACAGCAAAAAAGTTGGCTTACAAATGCTTAACACAATATCTATATTAGTGAGGGAATCTCCAATGGATCTCTAACGCTATCGGTATTCCTTTCATTTTATCGGAAATGAAAGTAACACATCATTTGAACCATCACATACAAGCAAAAAATCAACCATAACTATCACATGATTCCGACTCAGCAATCCCATAAGCCAAAGGGTAATCGTTCGCATCTATTGCATTTGCGACTAGTAATATATCCTTGTATTTACCATATAAATGAGTGTCACCAATGCAAAGTAAAGGTCAATAATTTACATATCCTTCGATGTAAGATCCAAAGTCCCAAAAAGCATGTTTGAGTATGCCACATTCATCCGTTGTTATATGTCCAACATTACCCAAATTGGTTTTCGCAATTTTGGCAAAATACCGACGTAGATTGGAGCATGACCCTGCTCAGTCACCATATATCTATTCGATTTCTTTGCTTAATGCCCTCCACACTTTTATGTTGCCAATTTTAACAAAT
Organism: Allium sativum; assembly: GCA_030737875.1. NCBI lineage: Eukaryota > Viridiplantae > Streptophyta > Magnoliopsida > Asparagales > Amaryllidaceae > Allium > Allium sativum. The sequence goes on from CM060922.1 coordinate 1,055,040,759, forward strand.
AATTGTCCACCATGAAAACCTACATTGTCCCAGTTGTAATACCCAAATTCGCTTTCACAAAAGACATGATTTTGGAAGCCAAAAAAGTAGATGTGACTTGCTTGTTGGAGTTAACTGTTGGGTTTACGAAACTATGCTCACCTAGGTATATTTTAAGAACCTGCTATCCAAATTATGATTTTTTAGAATCTATTGCATGTATTATCCATGAGCAATTAAAATCGACAATGCAAACAGTAGTGTAATTTTTTTATTTGATCTTATTGCCTTAAACGAAACTGCATGTAACACTGACCATTCACTTAGCCGTTGAAGGAATTTTTTTGCTCTCGAACACCATACCGACTTTGAAACCGTTTTCAACACTAAACAATGAGAATATTTCATCGTTGAATTACAAGTTTGCAATAATGGATCTAGCCAACATTTATGCACTACACAAATCATCATATAACGGTATCTCCATGTTGGGGTCATCACTACCTGCAATAACGTTGTCTTCACCTCCAAAATCATAATTTAAAGGAGCTTCATTTACATGCATTCCATTGGTCCAGTCATATCGTTCTCCAGGAAGCTTACAGCAGTCATGATATTAAGTGTAGGAACGTCATTTAACTCTTCGTTTTCAGGTCCATCTATGTACACATCGATACTGAATTCATTTGGTTCCATGTTTGATTTTGTATCGATAACATGTACGGGAAAACAACAATGTAAAAATAGAAAATCAGTTGTATATCCAACATAGTTCAATACTGTTGACATCTAAAATTGTCGTCAACATCCGAGTGTTAAAAAATTTGAAACAAAATGTCCAGAGTGGAAAAGTATGGGAGATGCAGTAATAACGCGTGGGAAAGTAAAAGGCACGGTAATTTATAGTGGTTTGGTTCGAATCGAACCTACGTCCACTTTGAAGGCTTTGCTGATTTTATTTAACTATTGTTACACTACAATGGAAGACAAATTACAAATGAACATAATGATTGACAATGTCCTACTAGTCCTTGGTGTCGAGCTTCCTTACTGAGCGGGAGTAGTCGAGAAGTTTCCGAAGTCCAAAACGTGTCGGGAAATTGCCGAGATCCGTGCGGTGTCGGGAGGTGCCGATGTTTGGAATGTATCAGGAAGGTATGAGATTCAGAGAGCATAGGGATTTGCCGAGGTTGTGGCAGAGTTGGGAGGTTTCGAGGTCCGAAAGGCATCGGGTGGTGCCAAGGTCCGAAGGGCGTCGGATGGTGCCGAGGTCCGCAGGACGTCAGGTAGTTGCCGAGTTCCGGAGGGCATTGGGTATTTGCCGAGTTACGGAGGGTGTCGGGTAGTGCCGAGGTCCGGAAGGTATCGAGGGTCCGAGGTTCAGAGAGTGTCGGGAGTTGGAAGTTTCTAAGTGGAGGAGCGGATTTGGGTTCCAAGAGGAGGTCGTAGTTGGAGGATCCGAGAGGATGTCGGAGTCGTAGGATCCGAGAGGAGGTCATGGTCGGAGGATCTGAGAGGATGTCGGAGTCGGAGGATCCGAGAGGATATCGGAGTCGAAGGATCCGAGAGAAGGTCGGAGTTGTAAGGTTCCGAGGCCTTCTTCTTCATTGAGTGGGAAAGGTCTTGACTCGGTCAACAATGACCGAGAGATCTGGAAATATCCAAAAGTAGTGTAACGGTCCTTGTAGATGTATGAAAGTGGATGGAAAATGTGCATGCAACGTTTTAGTGGTCCATGCTATGTCCAATGACTATGAGGGAGAAGATGGAAGCCATTAATGGTGCTTGAGAGCTTCAAGAAGTCCAAAGGTGGTTTAATATCCAAAAGTATGGTTAAACCTTCAAGAGTATGCTCATGGGTCCAAGCATATGTGTCTTCTTCCTTGTATGATGAAGGAAGGTATTAAAGAGGCTTGGGTAAGAATATCTTCTTCCTAGGAATCCATTAAAGTTTGGAGGAGAGCTTGAACCAACCCTATTTATGTTGGAAGTGAGGGGGTATTTGTAGTTGAAGGGTTAGGTTTGAGTAGGTAGGATATAGGGCCCACACAGCAGAATATCGGGTCACGTTATGAAGTGCAGGGAAATTTCGTATCCCTTATGAGGGGTACGAATTTCATATCCCTATGGGGGATATAATTTTTTTATCCCTCCTGGGATATGGGATACGAAATTTGTATCTTTCCTGAGAGGTACAAATTTTGTATCCCTCTAGGGGGATACGGGATAAGAATTTTGTATCCCTTTGGGTGTTACGAAACTCGTATCCCTCTAGGGGGATACGGGATACGAATTTTGTTTCCCTCTGAGGGTACAAAATCCGTATCCTTCCCGAGGGGTACAAATTTCGTATCCCTCTAGGGGATATGAAATTCGTATCCCTTCAGGGGATACAGGATACGAATTTCGTATCCCTCTGGAGGATACGAAATATGTATTCTTCCAAAGGGGTGTGAATTTCATATCCCTCTAGGGATACGAAATAGAGGGATATGAAATTCGTATCTCTCTAAGAGGATACGAGATATAAAAAGGAAGGAGGGCGAGGCTCACTTGCCGAATTCTGGGCTCGTCGTGCTGAGCTGATTCGATGATCTTGAGTGATCGACACGCGTTCACGGAAATGGGTGTAACTTTCAAACTGTAAGGCCGTTTGGGCCAAATAAAAGTTGTACTTGAAGCTATCTCAGAGGGCTACAAGAATTATGATGCTCGACTCTGTAATTGACGATTTATGGTCTAAAAGACGTCATCTAAAGGGGGTTCGAGCCACTTTCATGTTTGTGAGGTGACTTTGACCAAAATGCTTTGTGTTTTCTGACAATGTGGCTGATGTATGACAGCTTTGACCAAAAGCGTGTCAACATAGGTGATGCGGAGCATGATGAAGCGAGGCATGGTGATGGGAGGCATGGTGATGCGAGGCACGGATGCGAAGCATTGTGATGCGAGGCGCAGATGCGAGGCACGGATGCGAGGCATGGGTGGAGCAAATAATGGATTCTGGAACTGATCCGTGCATGTTGCGCAAACTTTTGGAGGTGCTCGACACGCGTCGGGCAAGCGATCTTCAATGCTGACGAATCTCGCATCCGAGGGATGTGACATTCTGCCAGTTGCCTGATCGAGTCTTCTAGGCTGGAAGCATGATTTGCTTGATACGATCACATAGTTTTGAGTGCGTTCACTTCATCTGCGACTTGTATTGTTTGACAACAGTTTGGCGAGTCGTGACGACTATTCTTGCATGGCCCTATCTTAGTTTGATTCCTGAGGGTGTTGGCAACACTTCAAGGTTGTTGAACCACGCGATGGGTCGAGTCGTATGGGCCTGGGCTACTTCTGGTAACCGGACCAAAATGTCGGCTAACATTTGCCCCCTAAAGTATGTCTTGTGTTAACGAGACATGCTTTGAAGTGAGACAAGTCTGGTGATGGGCGGAAGGATCTCCATGCTATGCTTAGCGAGTGGTCGTGACCTTTCCGTTGAGTTGTATGTTGGAAAAGGCGCTGATTCAGAGCGGTTGAGACGCGTTGTTGAAACCTGTTGGTATGAGGCTCGAACTCCAGCACTGTTAAGAGCTTTGACTCGCTTAAGTCTTGTCGCTTAGGTTGGAACCTACCTAGGGCATCTAACATCTATACATTAAAAAGATTAAATATTAGTCACCGACTCCCGGTTGCACCAAAGTGCAAATGGTTCATTGTCGGGTCAGAATCACATATGCACTCACATGTTTACACGTGGTTTTGCGTGATGCGGCCTGATTTGGGATAAGTAATATGAAATTAAATGTATGCTATGGGCATGTGATCGCGCTAGTTAGCTTTCGAAAAATTCCGGATCGAGGATTGACTGCTTGGTGTGCACACTTGAACCATTCAGGCTTGTGAGCACGCTTTCGGTTAACGAATCAAGTCGGTCTGCTCGGTTGATATTTCAAAAGTGTGTATGTGTGGTCATTTTTGCGACTTAGGTGCGCGATTGCATATTGTGGTTACCAAAACGTCACTGGACTGGAGCTTGATCGTTTGGCGTGTCTCGTTGAATCACTTGGATTCATAAGCACAAAACCGTTCAACGATCCAAGCTGGTCCCGACGGTCAGAGTTCTGGGAACTCATATATGCGAACGTCGCTGTAAGGACAAAACTTGGAACATGTCGTGGCATGTGATCACATAGATTTGTCTCCGAAGTGAAGTTCAACCTAAATGCTAAGCGTGTGCACTCACATGGTTGGACATTTAGTGAGTACACGAGTGGTCGTTGAGTCGATATTTATTTGGTAATCGGGGCCTCGAAGGCAAGTGAACGTGACTATAGCTTGGTGTACGATACCCGAATCCCAACCCCGAAATGTTCGTTTGGAGCATGCCAATCCCAGAGTTGTATTTGCTTCCTTTCTTCTCTTCTCCGAGCGGAAAATCAGCTTAAGGCGTGGAGGATACAAAATGTTGCTTTTGTTCCTTGGATGTCCGAGTTGTTTTTGGGTTTCCGAGAGAAGGGAAGAGAGATATGGAAAGTGAGAGGGTTTCCGGGATTGGCACTCAAGAACGTAGAGTGGTGGATTTTGGGAAACGGAAGTAGGAGTTTGAGGAAAAGTCGCTAAGTATGTGATACGGGATTGGAATTCGTACCACATACACTTAATAAATCCTCCATGTTTTTCAGGGGCTTGAAGTTTATTTGAGGCTAAAAGTTGCAATCGTGTTACGAAGTTCTTGTTTTTTTGGAGTCTCGGCACTGATGGAATGTTGGAACTTTCTGGGGACTGGACTTTGGCTCTGGATCATCTCTTTCGCAAGGTGGAAGTGCCTCTTAAAAGTGGTTTCTCCGAAGATTGGGCGACGGTGATGCCAGTGCGGGAACTGGTGTGGATCCGCCTCGGGTCCTGCAATGGCCAAACCGGGCAAGAATTGGTAGAGGGCTGCCTCTAAGCCCATGTATCTGAAGAGGATTAGAGCACTAAATACTCAGAAACTAAATAGTTGCGTTTTTTTGCTATGCATCCCCCATGGAGCGGAGGTGACGCCAGGCTTTGCCCCCATGCTTCCTCAAACGTCTGAGTCTGGATTCGGGTTATAGGAAGTACAATTTGGAGAGGTAGGATAACACATGGATACGTTTTCAGACGTGGACTTAGCATCCAGTGTTTATAAGAGTTTCTTGAAGAGGGAGAAGTTGTGGATGACCAAAGTGCTTGGGTGACGTGTGTGGCCAATACGAGTGTGCAGACAGTGAACGACATGGTGGAAGTTCAGAAAGCCCAGATAGTGGCAAAGTATGAGGAGAAGGAGGAGAAGAGGAACAGTATGAGGCTGCCATACAAGGGGCACAAGCAAAGGCTAGACATGATGCCGAGGAGAAAGCTACTACTATAGTGGCAAAAAAAAGGCCGATGCTAAGGCAGAGAAGGAAGGCCGCTAAGGAGGCCAAAAAAAGGAAAGACGATGATGATGCCAAATAGAAAGCCGGAGAGACCTATGAGAAGCTTGAAGAGGAGGATACTGTGAAACTCAATGCCAAGAAACTGACTAATCAGAAGGCCGCCAAAGAAGCCAAGAAGAAAGCGAAGTTGGAGGTCAAGAAGACCTAGGGAGAAAATGAGGATGTGTTAGCCCTTGCCTCTGATGTCAATCCTAAACCACTGTAATGTATTCCACCTGGGAAGGTCACGGTAATTACAAGCAGCGAGGATGACGGTGGAAAGCGCACATCGTTGTCTCATGAGTCCGTCACTCCTGTAAAGAGCAGAGGAGGAACCAGCTTTGGAAGGAAGAGGTCCATAACTGATGGTGATCTGCCTAGTGCCGAACCTGTTCAGAAAAAGAAAAGAAAAACTGTAGCGTCCCAGATTTTCCTGTCATTTAAATTGGAATATTTAAATCTTTTTATATATTATATTGAAAATATAATGGATTTTATATCGAATTTATTTTATTAAATAGGGTTCGAATATATATAATTTATAATATAATTAAATAGAATTGTTTTCGATTTAATTATATTTTATCGACCGTATATAGGCCTTAGGAATGATTATTTTTCTAAACGATCTCCGTTTTCAATGAAACAAATTTTCTTTGAATGCCTACAATTAATTTTTGCTAGATTTCTAGTTTGGAGCCAATCAGAGTTGTTTTATCGGTAGGCGATATTTAGAGACGAATCGATAAATTAAAATATCGCCGTTGTGCAAACGGGGTCCGTTTTCAACAAAATTAGTTTCATTGGGACCGGAATGTCGAATCATAGCAGTACATTTATTTTAACTACGATTGGGTACTATTGTGATAGTTTGAATTAAAGGCGCTCAATGTAAAAAGCGGCAGATTATATTAATCATATAAAAGCAACGTATCAATAGGAATACCAAAATTAAATAAATTCATCAATGGAAGGCGTACATCTATATTTTCATATCGCACATTGATATCCCAATGTTTTAGTCAGCTGATCTTTCTTTTCAAATTTGAACACAGCACACAGATACTCGTTGTGTACTGCCTCCTAATATATCGTCAGACTTCAAGAAAATCGTAACCATCAACCATTTTGCAGCATACTAATTTATCCTTCCCACACGCTACACGTACAAGCCTACCATACCACCCCATCATAGAAATGAAAACCCCTCATTTATCACGTAGACCTCTCCACCCTTGCGCAACTATTCTATTTTTGTTTTTCTGGACCTACGATATCTTTTACCTGATATTGCATGAAGTGAAGGGCATCACACACGTCTAAAACTTAGAATTTCGAAACTTAGAGCAGCCTATATTTTGATGGCCATGTATTCTCTTTTCAGTAGACAAGAACATACACTGCAGCTACGAAACGTACCTCAGCACATGCAACCTGCCATTTGTTTATCAGCATACATGCTGTAATAGATTAACCTTCCCCAAATATTTCTCTGCCAGCACCTCTAAAAGTTAATCTAAATTAAATGTATATACTGGCAAGTCTAAATTCAATTAAATGCGCAGAGACCATACTGATTGGGAAATTTTTGCCCCTACCCTATACACTACCCTGTCCGTGATTTAACCCTGTTTTTATCTCTCAAATTTTCTTCTATATATATCATGCTCCTTTGCTTCATTCTTTCCAGCAATTTGAAATCAGAAACCCGACTTATTTATTTCTACTCGAATAAACAAAAACAGTCGGAGCTAATGTTGAACATGGCTGCTGCGAAGGGGAGGGGGTTCTACGGCGTGGGTTTATTGAGGATTCGCAAGCAATAGTAACAGTAACGTGATGGGGATGAGTCTCTAAGTCTGAGCATGCTGGGTATACTTCATGCGGAAGGAAACAGGTAGTGTGAGTGGTGAAGTTGCGTGACCAAAGCAAAGAGGATGGGGAGTGTTTTTGTGCAGTGGAGGAGGACCAGAAAATGTTACGAAGTAAAATAGCAGGTTAAAATATAAAGGAAGAAAGTGCAGTGAGAATAAAGAAGCGGCGTAAGATAAAAGGTTGGGATGAAAGAAAGCATGAGTGAAGTTCTGGAGCAACCATTTTAACGTGGTGTGGCTTTGGCCGAGACATGAAAGGAGCAGTAGGGTTCGGATGAAGTGCAGCGTGATGCAAGCTGATGAGGAGTTGTTCATAGGTGGGGATTGGAAGAGTTTATCTTGACTGACACATCGAGTCAGGGAAAACAATGCGTGACGGAGGAAATGGTTGAAGCAGTGCATGCGTTTGGTGAATGACCAGGTGATCAGATGGGGAAAGGCGGAGTGTAGGAGGAGGTTCGTGTAGTTTTGTGACTAGAAAAAAAATGGTGCTGCATATCAGGACTGTTTTTGGAAGAACACATGCATGTGAAGGAGAATAGAAAGGACGTGAGGAAGTATCAGGAGGGAGAAACTGTGTAAATCACGTGGCCTGTATGGTTGTTAACAATGAAGTGGTAGCATGTTAAGTTCTTTCGGGAAGAACTAATGGAAACAGTGATAAAGTTGGAGAAATGAAAAGAAGAGTGGCGGTTCAATGGTGAGGGCAGTTAAGAATTTATGGGTGCATGGGGGTACTTGCGTAAAGAATATCAGTAGCAGAAGGTAGATAAGATATGATGGAGGCAGTTTGTGTTGACTGTGCATTTTCGATGGGGGAAGTGAACATTTCTGGTGCTGGGTTTTTAGTTTAACGTGGGCTATTTACACATAAAAGGAGTAAATGTGGCGGCCCGTGTTTCAAGAAGTGAACAAAGCGGCCCATTTATTTAGAACAGTAATTTATATATTTAATTAGTGTTAATAAAATAATTAGTTAGTTAAATTAAACCATACATTAAAATATGTATAACTTGGGCGAATGGCAACAAAATTTAACCAAACAAGTTACATCAGGGTCATAAAGATGAGATCTACATTATGGAACCAGTTTGGATAGATTTGGGAGCAGTTGGTTTTTTTTTAGTTAATTTAAACGACTGTTTAATTTAACTATAACTCAACCGTTTCAACAACAAGTCAAATCAAGGTGAGTTTAACTCACTCAATTCATCCCGTTTATAATTTATATAGCCTGGGTTTATAATTTGTGTGCAATGTTTACTAATGGTTGATGATTGGTTGACTGTTTACATGTATGTTGAATATTATTTAATATTCACTGATTAAATTAAACGCTTGTTTAATTTAATTGAATTAAATCATTATTTTAACGATTAGATTTCAAACGAGGTAACTTACCTTGTTTGTTACGTTTATAATAATATAAACATATTTGATAAATAATTTGGTGCTTGAATGGATGTTATAAATTGTCGTTGACTGTTATTAGTTAAATTGTTCATTTCTGTTTATCATGATGGCTAAAAATAAATATATTGTTGGATTAAAATTGAGATAATCATTTTGATACAGGGAAGGACCGGACGGAGGAATCCAATCAGATTCCTCAAATATATTGATTACTTATATGAATTTTTTAATCAATCTGATTGATTGTTGATGGGTAAATCCAAATGCAACATTTGTTATAAATTAACCAGTGGGTGATATTGGTGGAGCAATTATCGGTAGATGGCCTAAAAATGAATTGTTTTATGAATGTTGATTTACCATTAGGTAAATGGACTGAAATAAAGTTATAAATTTATTTTATAACTAAAAATAGATTTTAAAACCTATTTATATAAGTTATTTCGAATAAAAGATTATGAAGGGAAAATCAATTGTTTTGTTATAAGTAACCACAAATAAATGTTATAAGGTAAATTCTTAAATTTAAACAAGTTTTTTAAACAAGTATTGAATCGTTAATTGTTTAATAAAGTTGGTAACCTTTTAAAGAGGGACTAACTATTAAGTTACAGATAATAATGAAGTAAACTAGATTTAATAATATCGAAAGGGATTATTATTATTATTTAATAATAATCAGAGGAGATAGTCTCGTGCTTAGAGTTAAGGTTTTGGAGTTTATGGGAACTTAAGAATTTAAAGCAAGTTATAATCTGATTTAGAAACTTATAGAAAACCAAGTTTATTTGAATGTATTATAAATGATTGCAAATATTAAAACGAGTTAATAAAGATATGAACTTTGAAATGAGTTATGAAATAAATGAAAATGAGAAGTATAAAATATGAAATAAATAAAAACCAAAGTGAACTGAAATAAGTGGGGTGAATTTAGATGAGAAGTCAATCTAAAGTTGCGTACTTTAAAATAAGAAATGGAGTTAGTTAAGATATAATCAAGATAGGTTTGAATTTAAGTTTTAATTTGAATCAAGGCTTATTTATAATGGTTTTAAATAATATATTAAGCATGATATGGAATTTAATGTAGTTTTTAAAGAAATTAGAACTTGTTGTACGTTGGTCGAGTTGAGTAACTTTCGAGATGTCAATCTGATGTTGGTTTTGGCCTTCGGAGTTGATACTTAGAGATTTATTCACTTACTAATTTACAATGAGGAGATAACGAAGTGGAAGGGAATTTGTGATCGAATATTCTTATTAAATAAGAAAAGACGAATGTTTTTCTAATATTGAAGATATAGAGTTTTAAATTAACCATATGTTAATTATTAAAGAGGCCAAATGACGCTGAATACTGAACCAGTAAATCCATCTTATTGTATGGATGAATAATTATTTATTTGATAGTTAAATAACCGATTATCAAATCTGACCAATACGATTGTTGGAACAAAAAGACAGGGATCGAATTTATATTCGAAAACCATTCCGTCTAATGAATACAAAATCATGGAAGGTGCAGACTGAAGATGGAGCATTGAAGACCGTTGTTCTTCATGAGCGGAAGAACTACATGTTGAGTTTCTAAGGGTAGCTCACGAAGATATTTTTACTTTTGATTCTTTCGTGATTGAGTTCTCGGATTGCAAGGACTACTCGCTAATGATCCTTGGGGTGATTCCTATATAAGGATGCGGTAGAAGGGTGCCTTGGGTTCGTCCTATCCCTGAATGACGTGTATGAACGATGTGGGATTCAGGAGTAAATGGCGGCCAGATGTTCAAAAGATTATAACCTCAAGCCTCACAACTGGGAAATGACAAAAATCGGTAGGCGGCATGGCTATGTGGGTCGCACCCATTAGGGTGTATTGTCACCATCTAGAGAATATTCGTATTTTTTTTACTTCTTTTCATTTCTATATCTCCCGGGAAGGTTATGTTGGTACCAACCGTAGGTGACAATATATTCGATACACTCAAGAGAAATGAGTGATCGGTCATGTGTGGTCGTATTGCAAGACGTTCTTTTTGAATCCAGTGTATTCCTCTCTAGAGATAGACTATCGGCAGGTGGATTCATACCTTGTCATAGTCGGAATCCATTCCCCAATAAGCGTCTGCGGTTTTGATTGTATTCTATATATGTTGAGCATGAGATGCAAGCGCTCCGCTAGATTGTTATTTATTTGAATATAGACACTATTATAATATCATAATAAAATATGATTCAAAGCTGTTTTGGGTTATAGTAAGGTAAAACCGTCCGTGTTTATGTGTGGGCACAATTGTACAGAATTGTGTTATCGTAAATAGTTCTAAAATTGCGTCACTTTTGTACTAAGTTCCTAAAACAAGGCTAAATGAAAAAACCTAAATAAAATAAACCATTGATTGTCTTTGTACAGTGATGCTTCTATTTGCCAGTATTATATCTGTTTAAGAAATGACAATGGGATGGATTATTGCAGGTTTTTTGTCTTAGGCCCGCCCTATGTTTTTTTAAAGAGCGCCTCAGGCCTGCCTTGTAAACTCGATGCAGGTTTGAAAATTTTCCTCATCCCGCCTCAAGACACGGTGAATTATGTACTAATGTATCACAAATTTATTTATTTATAGTTCTGTCACTAAATGATAAGCTAAATACAAATAACAACATGGTATAACGATAAGATAATATAATAAAATGTATTGCACGATAGTAGTTCAAAAGGTATGAATTTGTTATTACATAATTATTATTGATGTAACTTAATACTATGAAAATTTTATAGCATGTTGATTGAAAGTATATAATATTAATGTCATAACCATGTATATTAAAATAAATTAACAAGTGGTCATTATAGTAGTAAAGCGGTTTCATGGTGTTACAATAATGCGGGTCGGGTTGAGACGTGTTAGCCATGCCTCAACCTAGCCCTGGATCCGAGCCTTTTAAAAGCAGGTCGTGGGTCCATCCTTTCCAAAGACCAAATGAAGTAAGTCTAAACAGATCAAAATAAGGGAGAGTCAACCAGATGTCCGTAGATCCGCCCCATTACCATCCCTAGATTGTTTGACACAATCATCCATGCTTCTCAAAAATTTACGTCTTGTTTCACCCATTATTTAAACTACACATTTATAACAGTTCTCAAATTGACATTATTTTCGAAGATATTCTTTTTTTCTCTTTGGATTTTCAAATTCACACCACTTCAGCTCCACCTTCCTAGCATGGACTATTTGATCACTACTACTTTTAATTTTCAAATGTAGCATCCCCGTTTGTGTTAATATAGCTTCAGTGATTCACAGTTGATTGCCAACTTTAGTTTCTAAAAGTTAATTACGCTCTTTTGGTTTCTTTCTATAACAGTAGCTAGTTATAAGGTTACTGCTACTCAAAATTTTCACCAATGATTTGCCCGACTTGTGTAAATTATGATATTAGTGAGTGATAGATTGATGGTTGACATTGACTGGTAAAATTAAGTTTTCCTATTTGCAATTCTTCCTCTATTTAGTATAAACATCAAAGTATTAAACCAACTTACTCAGAGCTTATTTTCATGGTAGTGTTGCATAAGGCAAAATTGCAAATGAATGAAATCAGAACTAAATAGTAAACATTTTCAAATGTTATTGGGAGAAGCAAAACTTGAATGCCCTTATAAAAAGGCACTTCCTCAACTCTATTTTCAAACTTCCCATATTATTTTTCAAATTTTCGATGCAAGAGGAATCATGCTCAGCTTCTGCATTTAAAATGTTGAATCTTAGTTGAAATATATTGTATTTAGTTTTTTTCCTTCACTCTGTTAGCATTTTAACAGCTAAACAAATTTATTTAGGTTTATATTCCCCTTCGGTTTTCAATGAAATACCATTTTTATGATTTTAATTTTTTTAATTTTTGTTTTTAGAAAAAATTGAATACTTATATACACAAATTTGGATAGCATGTATCATACTACCATGATAATAGGGTCCAATCAAATCAAATTAATAATCTCTTGCATCATGTCTAAGTCTGAGACAATGATGTTTGTCGAAATGTGTCATTAATGGAAATCAAAATTATGTCAATCTACTACCATAAGTTGAAATTACTTATTCTAATTATTATTGTTGTCATTAAATATTTGCTAAGTTATGATTTAAGAACATAAATTTAGATTAATTTCTATTATTAATATTTACACAAAATATTGATAAGGTCCTTCTTAAGAAATTAAAATTTGTAATTTAAATATTGTAAACTTGTTCACTTTGGAAAACAAAAGTATTCCCAGCTCGCACCCTATGTCAATATAAAAAGTATGCTTTATCATTTACAATTATGACTGAATGTGGCATTACATGGATAAGGATTGGTGGCTGAAACATGAAAATGACTGTTCAACATTTGCTTTCAATCATAACATACATATATAATTCATGGCATAATAAATTAAAACGTGTGATTTTTCATATTTTCAGTGATCTCTCAAACTCATTCTCCTATTATTTTTCTTGCTCCTTCAGTCATATCCCAATTTAATATATATATATATATATATATATGTGTCTTTTTTCTAGTACTTTTTGCACGTTTTACGTTTTTAGTCACTCAAATATTATTTTGACATGAAACTATGAAAGAGAGTATAATACACCAAATGGAATGTAATTTTATTTATTTATATAGAAATTGGGTAATTTATATATATAAAGTTGGTACTACATAACATACTGCAATGATAAGAGGTTCGACCTAATCGAACCCATGAATTGTTGCATTATGTCTGAACGTCTAGCTGAGACAAGAATGATTGTCTCTTCCAAGAAATGGGTTTTCCCTTCCCCTTTTCTTACATCGAATGAGCAGAGCACATAACGATAACATAATAAAATACATAGCTGATATATTTTATGACCAAATGCGTAACTACTATATTTTATAAACAAATGCATAATTGTCATATTTGACGCAATAATAAATTCTGTAAATAACTACTGCATTGATGTGCAGACTAATAGTATATTAATAATGGTCACTATAGTCTTGTAGATGATCGTAAGAATCTTATTATATATTACAATGTTAATAGGTCACAAAACTTGGGCCTAGCTGAATTGAGAAGTTTTAAGAAAGGGACGTATTTATACTTCTCTGCTATTTAAAAAGGTTTAGTTAATGAATAATTATTGTTACTGATATCTATTTAACCATTACATGCCATCTCTTCATATATAAGGTGGCTCAAAGCATACTCTTCGGTTGTTGAAGTTCTAAGATGACTGGACAAGATAGTTGAAGCGATTGTTAAGTTTGTTGCAATTACGTGCGCATTTTAAATTTTTGATAGTCTTTTTAGATAAAAAACAGGGACACAAATTTAGACACAAACAATCTCAACCACTAGATCTCCCCTTAAGTTTCCCCTTCTACATAAAGACAAAAAATCCTACGGTTTAAAGTTTGTATCTCCAATTTTGTTTTTGATTTTATGTCCCAATAGCCCTTCCTTTAAATATACCATGGGAAGATCTTCTAGCAAATAACAAAAATACTAAGTGAGAAATATTAATGAATGGTGGAAGTCCTTTCAGGGACATCCAAAAAAATTGGAAGGACATCGAGAAGATTGTTAGAAAATTTCAAATCATGTTTTAGGGCTGTGGGTTTTGTTTTGAAGAGAAGTAAGAAAGAAGGAAAAGGAAATGTGATTAGTCCCACATTGTAGGATATGTAAGGGTATGCCATATCTACGGCTTCCTCATGAAGGTGTTGGGGCCTTGGGGCACCCAAATGTTTACTTCATTGTGAGGAGGGAGGGCATGCACCTCTACAACACACGTGCCCGCCGCCGCCGTCCGACCGAACCGAGTACGGGCCTCGGGTCCAATATGCAAGACAGTTTCAGACATTGCAAAATACTTTTGAAACTCCATCTTCTTCCTCTCATATGGTCTGTCATTGCCACGCTGTTAAGGCGTTGCAAATTTTCGAATTTGTTACATCTGAGTGGCGTTGCAGACCTGCTTCTACTTACTCTCTTCATTCTATTATAAAATTGCATCATCGGAACCTGTATTCTAGAGTGCTCTTGATCGGATCAAAGTCGTACAAACTTTGAACCCGATTTCGCTGTCCTAAGGCTTTATTGAATCTTGAAAGTCAATAGTTCGATAATCCGTTTGTACTTGGTGGATTGAACTATTGTCTGAAAGAATCTATCAAATAGATCCTTAAAGTATGAAGTACGACATTGATACAAAGATCATCATCCTCCAATAGCCTCAAACCACAAAATCCCCAACAAAATTTCAGACAATATCTTCAATCACGGAAAGTTTGCACGCATTGCAAGTGATGAACAAACATTTAACGAAATTGGAGCGTTTTGATGGTGAAAACTTCACTTGTTGGCAAGAGACCATGAAGTTCTTCTTGATCATTGTGAAAATGTTTTATATCTTGGAAGACGGATTGGAAGTTATACCGGAGGAAACCGCTGGTGAGGATGCTGCTCTAAAGGAAAAACGAGCAAAGCGCAAAGAGGCCTGTGCAGAGGGCATATTCTAAATGCATTATCTACTTCAGTCTACAACGCTCACATCACCTTGGAATCTGCAAAGGAACTCTGGACTGCTTTGGAGAGCAAGTATTGCATATCCAAGGTAAGTAATAAAAAACTTCTTATTTGTAATTTTATGGATTTCAAAATAGTCGGCAATAAGTCCATAATTGGACAAGTGAGTGAAATCTTATTGTTGGTGAATCAACTTAAAGATGCCGGTATTGATCTCCTTGAATCTTTTGCTGTTGGAGTTGCTATTTCAAGACTCCCAAATTCTTGGAATGACTATAAGAAAAAAATTGAAAAATGCTGAAATGGATTATAATTTAGACGGTTTACAGCGTCATCTTCGTATTGAAGAGGATTCTCGTAAACGTGAACTAGTTGATAATCCCAAAACTGAGTCTCAGGCTAAGGCAAATAATGTTCAAATTACTGACAAATTGAAGCCTAAGAATGAGACACAGTTTAAGAAGAATAATAATTTCAAGAACAAAAAGAATGGTGCATTTGTAACAAACCCGGCCATTATGCCCAAGACTGTCGTCTTCGGAAGAAACAACAAAAAGCGAATGTAGTCAAAGAAAAGCTTGTGGCATTTATACAAGAAGAGAACTCCGTTAGTGGCATTGATAATGATTGATGGCTCGATACTGGAGCAAGTATTCATGTTTGCAAAGACCATAAGTTGTTTAAGACTTACAAAGGGAATAATGGAGAATCCGGTGAAGTTACTGGCGTAAACAAGGTTGGAACCAAAGTACTTGGAAAAGGCACAATTGAACTTACATTCGGCTCTAAGGAAATTCTTACGTTAGTCAATGTATTTTACGTACCCGATATGTGAAAGAATTTGGTTTTTGGATACCTTCTTAACAAAAGAGGATTCAAGATGGTGTATGAGTCTAATAAGTTAGTGTTGTCCAAGAGCAACAAATTTATTGGATATGGATATTCTTGTAACGATATAATTAAATTGAATCTAATGAAGAAATCTTCTGCTTATATTGCTGAATCTGTTAATTTATGGCATGGTAAATTAGGACATGTTAATTATAAATCTCTTAGGAATATGCATGAATTAGGATTAATTTCTGATTGTGATTTCTATTTCATTTCTAAATGTGAAATATGTGTTCAAGCAAAAATACACTGAAAATCCTTTAAATTTGTAGAAAGGAAAACTGGTTTGCTTGATTTGGTATATAGTAATGTGGGTGACTTAAAAAGAAATATCACCTATGGTGGTTACCAATACTATATAACATTTATTGACGATTATGCTAGATATGCATATGTATATCTAATGAAATCTAAAGATGAGGCCTTTGATAAATTCAAAATTTACAAAGCAGAAGTCGAAGCACAATTAGGAGTTAAAATTAAAGTGTTACATTCAGATCGTGGTGGTGAATATTTTTCAAATGAATGTACTTTGTTTTGTAAACAAAATGGTATAGTTCACCAATGTACCCCCTCCCCCCTATACACCACAACAAAATAGCGTTGCTGAGAGGAAAAATAGAACTTTAGTAGAAATGGTTAACGCCATGCTCATAAGTTCAAATTTACCATATAACCTATGGGGTGATGCTATGTTATCTGGATGTTACATTTTAAATAGAGTACAACTTAAAAAGAATAATATTTCCCCTTATGAATTATGGTTTAATAGAAAACCAAACCTTTGTAGACTTAAAGTTTGGGGTTGCTTAGCTTATGTTAGGAAACCTGACCCAAGTTAGGAAATAGGGCATTTAAGTGTGTTTTCATAGGATATTCTCTTCATAGTATTACTTATAGGTTTCTTATGCTTGATACCTTAGAAGTTACAGAATATGTAGATGTAGAATTCTTTGAAAATCAAACTATTGGGAATCCATTGAGATCATCTAGTCCGGAACCAACTAAGACTAATGATATCAATGACGATGAATATGCTCCTGCTCAAAACAGCAAAGAAGTGTCAGTACCAGATAATAGTACTGAACACAGGAGAAGTAAAAGAGCGAGAACAGAGAAGGACCATGGTCTTGACTTCATAACATTTCTTGTAGAAGGCAATAAGGACGAGTCCTTAATGTGACAAGATATGTAATGAACGTCGATGATGATCCCAAAACTTATTCTGAAGCTATGAGTTCTAGAGATTCTAATTTCTGGAAAGAAGCTATCAATGATGAAATGAATTCCATAATGTTAAACCAAACTTGGGTTTTAACTAGTTTACCTCCTAGTGCTAAACCTATAGAATGTAAATGGATATTCTAGAAAAATTTAATACAAATGGATCCATTGATAAGTTTAAAGCTAGATTAGTTGCTAAGGGATATAAACAAAGACAAGGAGTAGATTATTTTGATACATATGCTCTAGTTGCTCGCATATCTTCCATACGTTGTTTAATAGCACTCACATCAATTCATAATTTGGTCATACACAAATGGATGTAAAGATAGCTTTTCTAAATGGAGATTTAGAAGAAGAGATATACATGGAACAACCTAAAGTTTTTATAACCCCAGGCCAAGAAAAGAAAGTTTGTAAATTAGTCAAATCTCTTTATGACCTGAAGCAAGCTCCTATGCAATGGCATGAGAAGTTTGATAAAGTTGCACTGTCATTTGGATTCACTGTTAATGATGCAGATAAATGTATTTATAGTAAATCGGATAACAACGGTTATGTTATATTATGTTTATACGTTGATGACATGCTGATATTTGGTTCCAATATATCATGTGTAAATGAAACTAAGAAGTTTCTATCTTCTAAATTTGATATGAAAGATCTAGGAGAGGCTGATGTAATTTTAGGAATTAAAATCATTAGGAAAGCGGGGAAGTTATTACTAATACAATCTCATTATATTGAGAAGTTCCTAAAGAAATATGGTCATTATGACGACAAAGCAGCACCAACTCCTTTAGATCCAAGTATCAAGTTAGAAAAGAACACTGGACGTACCATTTCTCAACTTGAGTATTCTAGTGTTATTGGGAGTCTTATTTATGCTATGCATTGCACTAGACCCGACATCGCACATGTTGTAAGTGTATTGTGTCGATCTACGAGCAACCCAGGTTTCGAACACTGGAAAGCTATTTCTTAGTTTTAGATTATTTGAAAGGAACCAACAATTATAGTGTATCTTATAAAGGATATCCTACTGTAATAAAAGGATATAGTGATGCAACCTGGAACAATGTAAAATCCAAATCCAAGTCTATGATTGGATGGATATTTACATTTGAAGGTGTTGTTGAATCTTAGGCTTCCAAGAAGCAAATCTGTGTATCTGATTCAACTATGTTTTCAGAATTAATTGCATTAGCAGATGCATGTAAGGAAGCAGAATGGCTTAGAAATTTATTAAAGGAAATCCCATTGTGGAAAAAGCCATCTCCAGAAGTCTTGATTAACTGTGATAATCAAGCAATGATATATAATGTCTCTATAAGACATATTATGGGAAGTCTAGACATGTGAGTCTAAGATATCTGATGGTAAGACAGTTACTCAAAAGAGGAGTTTCAACTGTTGACTACATAGAAACGAAGAAAAACTTGGCTAGCCCACTTAAAAATGGTCTTCCAAAGGCTATAGTTTCTATAAAGTCAAAAGAAATAGGACTAAGGTCTGTGAATGAAGTTTGATCATCCTTAACAGAAACCTTATTTGTGTCTTGAAAATGATAGACAAAGTTCAATGGGTATCAACAAGTTAAGAGTATGATTATGGAACACTAAATCAATAATCCTATAATATTTAGTGTTCGATTCTGCATGAACAAAGAATGGATAATATCCTTAGTAAGCCTAGAAACCTTAAAAGGTGTCTCGTAGAAACACATTAAGAGACTTACCTATATGAGTATGGAAATCAAGCTGTTTCCTAGGAAAGTAAGACCGCTTTCTAAAGTAGACTCATGAACCAGGATTAAAGCACATTACCATTAATATGCTGAGCAATACAGAACACTCTAACTAAGGACTACAACATGTGTGATTGTTCCGGTTTTATCATTAAGGGATACTTAGTTCAAGATTCATTCACCATAGAATCTCGATGGAACTTTGAATGGTTTACACTAAGTAAAGTTTCAAATCCAAAAGATACCTTTTATTTAAGTGTTTCGACGATGATGCAAAATTTGATCTTAGAACTACATAGGATTGATCCCATTTGGGTATGTAGGAAGTCACTTTAGTGATTCAGCCGTCCACTTTAGTTATTTTTCTTTATTTTGAAAATTGGGAAGATTGTTAGAAAATTTTCAAATCATATTTTGGGGGTATGGGTTTTGTTTTGAAGAGAAGTAAGAAAGAAGGAAGACGAAATGTGATTAGTCCCACATTGTAGGATATGTAAGTGTAACACCCCACCTCCGCCAGGGTGGCTCTTGCAAGCAACTCCGACTTTGGTGGGGCGTTTTTAAAACAAGGTAAACATGCATAATGATATAGCAAGGCAGGACATGACATATATATATGTAAATAAACAGAGTAAGTAGATAAAACAGCGGAAGATTTTTAAACCATTTCAAAACACAAGTCTGGTACATCAAAATATCAATTTCCCAAAATTACAAGTCTAGATAAATACATCATCCGATAAACTGAAATACATAAGTACTATCCCCAAATAAGAGTGATAAACCATAGCGGCTCAAGTCCAAAGCATACTTGAGCTATCCAAGGAAGCAGCTAAAATCCAAGCTAGGCTCCGGTATTCCCTCCCGGAGAACCTGGGGGGGGAGGGGAAACGGAAGAAAAGAGGCGAAAGAAAACAGGTCAGTCAAAAAGACTGAGTAAGCCCTGCTACGATCAGTCTATAAACTAATAAAGTTAACATCATGATGGAAACTGAGATGATCATAAATAACAACATACTGGCATGATAAATCAACTACAAGATAGATAGAGGTGTCATCGCATAAAACAAGGTTAAGTTTTGCACCACGGTGTACTAGCAAACCAACATAACAGGTATTGATCCCTTGGCCCAAGCTTTAACCCAATAACATGAAGTGACCTTAATATAAGGTCCAGCCCAACGGTCTAGTCGATCGGCTCCCTATAAACCTAACACGTCAAGTGTTGGTGTCCACATGGCCCACATATGGTTGTAGTTAGTCTGTGCTGGGTCCACCTTTGGGTGTATCAAGCCCTCGGGTGTCAACCCCGGACACTTAAGCAATAATGCACAGCCCTAACCTACTGGTACCCGTGCCTCGAGTTTGTCCAACACCAGACTACGTGCACGTCCGTAGCCCGCCTGGACCCGCACCGCTGTACCACTCAGCCATCGCCTTTTGGTCGCTTACATCCGTCCAGTAATCGTGCCCCGCCCTAGCCTAGTCCTCTAGGGTTGTGAATGATACCCAACTGGGATTACTGCCGGAACGGACCACGCTGCTAGGGTTTCTAAGAGGGTTAAGTGTGATTTAACCCTTCACTAATCATGGATAAAACTAGTTAAGCGTAACCAACAGTTTCACCACTTAACCCCATTTCAATCCCTCGAATCCCCAAATTGGTTAAGTATTAGTGGACCCTGACTTAACCCTAACCATGAGGCATTAATTAATTTAATGCACCTTAACCTCTCACATTAGACCTTGTTGTGGTTACTAGTTAGGCCGGGCGGGTCCGGGTAGGTTTACACCACAACTCAGGCTAACCTCGGGTTTTGGCACCACATGACCAACTTCTCACATTGGGTTCTATTGTTTGTAGCCACTAGTTAAGCCGGTCGGTTCCGGGTAGGATTACGCTACAAACTCAACCCAACCTCGAGTTGGCCACACTTATGTTTTCTAAGTGTCATGTCCACTTTATTTCAAAACATAATTACAAATCAACAAATGCTTGGGTAGACCTAACTTAATAGGTAAATTCCCAAGGGGTAGACCTAACTTAATAGGTAAATTCCCAATCTTATATTTTCATGTATTTTAAGTTTCACCCAAACCCCCAACGTCATTCTATCGCTTACATATTCGTAATAACGCATAAAGGATAGGAAGAGGGAACTTGGCACAACATACATGATGAACTTGCTTATCACAACAAACATGCATAACATGTTAGACTTGCATAACTTAGCATAGTGAACTTGCATATTACCATAAACATGCATAACTTGTCAAACTTGCATAACTTAGCATAGTGAACTTGCATATTACCATAAACATGCATAACTTGTCAAACATGCACAACTTGTCATTTTAAACTTGCATAAGCATGCACAACTTATTAAACATGCATAACATGGCATAATGAACTTGCATGAACATGCATAACTCATTTAACTTGCAAATCATGGCATAGTGGACTCGCATAAACATGCATAACTTATTTAACTTGCAAATCATGGCTTGGTGAACTTGCATAAACATGCATAACTCAATAAACTTGCAAATCATGACTTAGCAAACTTGCACAAACATGCATAACTCAATAAACTTGCAACTCATGGCTTAGCAAACTTGCATAAACATGCATAACTCAATAAACTTGCAAATCATGACTTAGCAAACTTGCACAAACATGCATAACTCAATAAACTTGCAACTCATGGCTTAGCAAACTTGCATAAACATGCATAACTCAATAAACTTGCAAATCATGACTTAGCAAACTTGCACAAACATGCATAACTCAATAAACTTGCAACTCATGGCTTAGCAAACTTGCATAAACATGCATAACTCAATGCATAACTCAATAAACTTGCAAATCATGACTTAGCAAACTTGCATAAACATGCATAACTCAATAAACATACATAAATCCCAACTTGCATCACATATTAACTTTAGAGTTTCTAAAATGAAGGTAAGAGGGCTTACAAATATTATGAAGACTCAAATCTACAAATAAAGATTGAGAAGCCCTTTATGCAAGCATATCAAAACCCAAACAAAGCTCCAATTAACAAAAAAAATCCCAAAAACTCTAGCTTAGCAAATAAAACTTGCAACTTGATGATGTATGCAAGCTAATGATCATTCATACAACTTAGAAATGCTTGTATGAACATCATAATCCTCATAGGAATGATTTATGAAGAGGTTGGAGGCTAGGGTTTTTAGGTGGAGGCCATTTGAGAATTCAATTTGACATAGTTTAGTTGCTAGAATGAATAATTGGGTTTTAGGGTAGGATTAGGGTTGTATTTATAGAAGATTAGAGTGTTTTTAGCCCTAGGATTAACCCTAGGCTAGTTTTGGCCCGTCAGATTTCAGAATCCTCTAGAACCAAGCCCCAAGACCCAGCCCAAATCAAAATGGTGCGCCAGGCAACATTGCCTGGCTACCCCCTGTCGACAGGGCTGTCGACAGGGCAGTCGACATGCTAAGACCCCTGTCGACAGGCCTGTCGACATGGGGTCCTGGGCGGGAATTTTTCCCGCCTGCCCAGTTTGCCCTAATCCATGTTTTAAATTTAAAATTTAAATCTGTTTTTACTTAGGAATTTTCTGCAAACTTCAATGGGCTTTAACTGGGTCATACGGACTCCGATTTCCGAAAACTCGGACTCTATTTCGCGTATTTTTTCCGAGACGAACGCAATGGCATAGCCCGTTTCCCTTGATTCACATTTTATAATTAAATTCTGCCTCAATTTACGTTATAACAGGTTATTTGAAAATACGGGTTGTTACATTCTCCCCTCCTTAAAGGATTTCGTCCCCGAAATCTTCAAGTTAGGAAGAACGTATCCTACCATCCAATCATCCATCTACTCAAAGCATCATCCACGAGCAATCATTGTCCTTACAAGATTCTAAATGCTGGATGAACATATGCAAAAGTGTGTGTATATGTACTTACCTAATGCAAAAATCAGGCGGTTACTGATACAGTAAACCTCCTTAATGCATATGTATGTAAATCAGGCGGTTACTGATACAGTAAACCTCCTTAATGCATATGTATGTCAGTGAAATGAATCCATATGTATGCAAATTCCTAACATAATGTATAATATCTACATGCGTGCTCAATCATACATCCATATGCAACATCCATGTGATAGCATACGAATTTCATCCAAGAATAAGCATAAACACTCATGCACATGCAATATGAGGAGTGTGTGAGCCGATCTAGTGCCTAATCGTGTATAATGCATCCACGAGCAACCACTTGCAAACACTTGCAACCACTTGCAACCATCAAGCATAACATGTTTCAAATACATGTTTCATCCAAAGGGTTTCTACCTAAGGTTCTCATGACAAGATCGACACGATAAACTAGATAAACTAGATAAACTCCTTTTTGGATTACAAGAAATCCATTCAAACTTTGACATATAGTACTAACCGATGAGTCTTAACCCCCTTATGGGGTTTACAACAGAAATAAGATCGAGAATGGGACCGAGAGGATATATACAAAAGATAACTTGCAAGCAAGCTTCACAGGAAAACAAGGATCAAAGATGCACTCTTAAAAAGAGATATGAGGTGCGTATCTAGTCTTCACTCTTCTTAGTCACGTTTCCTTGAGCTTAACTCTACTGTGCTTTGACTATCTTTCACTTCACGATTCCTTGGCTTCCTAACTCTTATTTCCCACATTCGAGTTGGAACTCATTTCATTATCGCCTCTCGTCTTTCTTTTCCACTTATTCTCCCTTCTGTACACTTGGCTTAAACATACCATAACCTCATGATCTCATGCCAGCTCTCCAAAATTCACTAGTGAATCCTGGATCTCGTCTATTTACTATAAAGTATTCCATGCAGCAGAACTTTTCTTGAAAATACCAATCCACGTTGCCAATTGCCCTTATAAACGTGATTTCCTATAACTCATGCTTAATCGAAATGAACCATCCGCCTATAGACCATACCTAGATTCAGTTGCCTACCCCTGGCTTCCTGTAGGCTATTTCAAAACTGGCCAACTTCTTGAGGATAAACCGTTGCTAACCATGATGCAGTCCTCTCGCTCTTTACCGGACTGAAATGAGCACTCTTCGTGAGTCTACCTATTATGACCCTCATACCCGTATTCCCTTTCTTTGATCTAGGTAGTCCATCCACATAATCTATCGAGATGTTTTCACACTTCCCCTGCGGAACCCCCAATAGAGGTAATGGCCCACTGGGCTTCTATGACTTGGCCTTAACTTGGTGGCACAACATGCATCCCGAGACCAACTCGGCCACCTCCTCGAGTGATGCGCATCTGTAAGAACCTTCTTTACCAAGTCTTCCACTCGAGGAACACATAATCTCTCATCGCGCCTTAGTCATCCCTTGTCATCTATAATATATCTAACGAGGTGACTTAACATCTCGCCTCGAATCAACTGGTCCATGTTCTTGACTAACTGTGGGTCTTCTTCCTGCGAAACCCCCTTCTTGATCCAGAAGAGTAAGTCTAAGCTCCGGGAATGCTAACTAACTAGCCAAACGGAGGAGGCTTCTTACTTCAATTGCCCTCCTCAGAGTTTTCCGGTCTTAAACCGCAACCACTTTAGCGGAATCCACCGCTAAGCCTTACTTAAGAACTATGTGCCCAAGAAATCCAACTTCCTTCCTCCAAAGTGACATTTGGAGAACTTGACCTTCAACTGGTGGCTCTAAGCGTATCCATCTCCTCCTTGAGATGTCTAGCATGCTCTTCCTCGTTCTTTTGAGGAGATCAAAATATCGTCTATGACGACCATGACAAACTTGTTCAAGGACTCCCTAAACACCCTACCCATCCAGTTTACGTAATATGCGGGTGCATTAGTCAAACCAAATAGTATGACTAACCATTCTAAAACCCATCCAGAGTCCTAAACGCAGTCTTGTCAATTCCATCCTCAGCCATTCTAAGCTGATGGAATCCGGTAGCTAGATCAAAAGAAAACAGATGCTCCTACAAGCTGATCAAACAAATCATTGATCCTTGGTACCGGTTATCTATTCCTCTCACGATAATCAACACATAAGCGAAACAAACTGTCCACATCAGTAACGAATACTACTGGAGCACCCTACTCGAAAATGCCTCGTCTCAGGAAGTTCTTCTCAAGCAACTCCTTGACTTACTTTCTTAACTCTCATCTCGTGAGGTCATGTGCCTAACCGGCCACGAAACTGGCTTGGTATTACCAACCAGATAATGCGGAAATCTATCCCACGTCTAGGGGTAACCCCTTCACTTCACCCAAGATATCAGGATATTCTCGGACCACCCTCACCGATTGCCAACTATCGATAGACGAGTTGAGGGATTCAAGATAACATAACATGACGGGACCCATAGGGTTGCTAGAAATTTCTAGGGTATTACCGAGGCGAGTCATGAGCCCCACACCCTATATACAAAAAACCCAGAATGGCTCCAAAACAGGACAACCATTCCATGCCCAAAACCAACCCATATCCCCTGAAACCGAGAATATAAACATCCCACGAGAATTCTATACTCAAGATAGAAATTTTCAAATCCACTCAGACCACAGACAAACGGGCAGAACCCTCCAATTGGATTTGAAACACATACGGGATCATCAACCAGACTAGTACTTAGGTGCAAAACTTTCAACTAGATCAGATGAAATAAAACTATGCGATGTGCCAGAATCAACAAAATGTAAACAAGATTTTTCAACAGAAACACTACCTCTATCATAAGCTGGAAGAACGGTGTTGAGGGGATGAACTCGCCCTCCAGATAGTCCTGCACACTGAGTCTGACCTTGCCCTTGTTTCCTTGGGCAATCCTTGCTCAGATGCCCAGACTCACCACAATGAAAGCATTCGCCCCGCTTTCTCTTCTTCTTCCTACATTCCCTGGCTATATGTCCAACTTTACCACAGAAGTTGCATTTCCTATTCCCTCTTGGCTTGTCCTTGCGGTTGTTGTTATTCTTGCCCCGTTTCCCGGAATTTACTCTCTTGCCTTGAGACTCATTCGCCTTGACCTCTTTCTTGTCATTGTTATCTTCTTCTTGAAGTAGGGCCATATTCACCAAATTCTCGAAAGTCGCCCCCAAGGGTATATGAGCCATGGCCAAACCATGTAATGGCTCGTTTAATCCTAGAGCAAAGTGTAGGGCCTTCTTCTGAGCTGTATTAACCAAGTCTAAATCGACCCGAGCCAGTTGATTAAACTTATCTATGTATTCCCTAATAGTCATGTCCCCTTGCTTTAGTGATAAGAACCTTAGTCCAAACCTTCCCCTAAAGTCATCCCAAGTCTCAATTGGCCTAGTAGCGGTGGTGACTACCCACCAACGTGCAGCTTCTTCCTTTAGCAACCATACTGCCAATAAAACCTTCCTGCGGTCACCTATATCAAAGGTGGCTAAAAGATCTTCGGTCTCTTTCAACCAATTCCTTGCCTCTACTAAAGTCTCGGTTCCAAAGAAATTCTTGCAACCCATCATCTTAAAGTTCTTACAAGTTTCCGCAAAATCCGCTTGTGGAGACTGAGGGAGAAGAGGAACATCAGCTACGGAAGGAGGAGGAGGAGGAATAGCGGCCTTGACTGGAAAGACAACACTAGAGACACCCGGGACCGGTGCCGTGACTTATAAGTACCGACGAAACCAATCGGGTATTGTTACCCCTTCGGGCAAGATGAGATTATCAGACATGCTGGAAACGAAAAGAAAAGAGTTCAAACGAGGGATCAAAGGATAGTGCTAATGGCTTTTTGGGGAATAGCCTTTAAAATAAACTAGACTTTTCTTTGGAAAATACTTTATACTTGGTTTTGAAAATAGTTTTTCAAAGAGTTTTAAAAACCTTTTTATCCCTTCTCGTAAACCATATGCTCTGATACCAAATGTAACACCCCACCTCCGCCAGGGTGGCTCTTGCAAGCAACTCCGACTTTGGTGGGGCGTTTTTAAAACAAGGTAAACATGCATAATGATATAGCAAGGCAGGACATGACATATATATATGTAAATAAACAGAGTAAGTAGATAAAACAGCGGAAGATTTTTAAACCATTTCAAAACACAAGTCTGGTACATCAAAATATCAATTTCCCAAAATTACAAGTCTAGATAAATACATCATCCGATAAACTGAAATACATAAGTACTATCCCCAAATAAGAGTGATAAACCATAGCGGCTCAAGTCCAAAGCATACTTGAGCTATCCAAGGAAGCAGCTAAAATCCAAGCTAGGCTCCGGTATTCCCTCCCTGAGAACCTGGGGGGGGGGGGGGGAAACGGAAGAAAAGAGGCGAAAGAAAACAGGTCAGTCAAAAAGACTGAGTAAGCCCTGCTACGATCAGTCTATAAACTAATAAAGTTAACATCATGATGGAAACTGAGATGATCATAAATAACAACATACTAGCATGATAAATCAACTACAAGATAGATAGAGGTGTCATCGCATAAAACAAGGTTAAGTTTTGCACCACGGTGTACTAGCAAACCAACATAACAGGTATTGATCCCTTGGCCCAAGCTTTAACC
The DNA here is from genome assembly GCA_030737875.1 of Allium sativum. Lineage (NCBI taxonomy): Eukaryota > Viridiplantae > Streptophyta > Magnoliopsida > Asparagales > Amaryllidaceae > Allium > Allium sativum. The sequence goes on from CM060922.1 coordinate 1,055,068,455, forward strand.
CAATAACATGAAGTGACCTTAATATAAGGTCCAGCCCAACGGTCTAGTCGATCGGCTCCCTATAAACCTAACACGTCAAGTGTTGGTGTCCACATGGCCCACATATGGTTGTAGTTAGTCTGTGCTGGGTCCACCTTTGGGTGTATCAAGCCCTCGGGTGTCAACCCCGGACACTTAAGCAATAATGCACAGCCCTAACCTACTGGTACCCGTGCCTCGAGTTTGTCCAACACCAGACTACGTGCACGTCCGTAGCCCGCCTGGACCCGCACCGCTGTACCACTCAGCCATCGCCTTTTGGTCGCTTACATCCGTCCAGTAATCGTGCCCCGCCCTAGCCTAGTCCTCTAGGGTTGTGAATGATACCCAACTGGGATTACTGCCGGAACGGACCACGCTGCTAGGGTTTCTAAGAGGGTTAAGTGTGATTTAACCCTTCACTAATCATGGATAAAACTAGTTAAGCGTAACCAACAGTTTCACCACTTAACCCCATTTCAATCCCTCGAATCCCCAAATTGGTTAAGTATTAGTGGACCCTGACTTAACCCTAACCATGAGGCATTAATTAATTTAATGCACCTTAACCTCTCACATTAGACCTTGTTGTGGTTACTAGTTAGGCCGGGCGGGTCCGGGTAGGTTTACACCACAACTCAGGCTAACCTCGGGTTTTGGCACCACATGACCAACTTCTCACATTGGGTTCTATTGTTTGTAGCCACTAGTTAAGCCGGTCGGTTCCGGGTAGGATTACGCTACAAACTCAACCCAACCTCGAGTTGGCCACACTTATGTTTTCTAAGTGTCATGTCCACTTTATTTCAAAACATAATTACAAATCAACAAATGCTTGGGTAGACCTAACTTAATAGGTAAATTCCCAAGGGGTAGACCTAACTTAATAGGTAAATTCCCAATCTTATATTTTCATGTATTTTAAGTTTCACCCAAACCCCCAACGTCATTCTATCGCTTACATATTCGTAATAACGCATAAAGTATAGGAAGAGGGAACTTGGCACAACATACATGATGAACTTGCTTATCACAACAAACATGCATAACATGTTAGACTTGCATAACTTAGCATAGTGAACTTGCATATTACCATAAACATGCATAACTTGTCAAACTTGCATAACTTAGCATAGTGAACTTGCATATTACCATAAACATGCATAACTTGTCAAACATGCACAACTTGTCATTTTAAACTTGCATAAGCATGCACAACTTATTAAACATGCATAACATGGCATAATGAACTTGCATGAACATGCATAACTCATTTAACTTGCAAATCATGGCATAGTGGACTCGCATAAACATGCATAACTTATTTAACTTGCAAATCATGGCTTGGTGAACTTGCATAAACATGCATAACTCAATAAACTTGCAAATCATGACTTAGCAAACTTGCACAAACATGCATAACTCAATAAACTTGCAACTCATGGCTTAGCAAACTTGCATAAACATGCATAACTCAATAAACTTGCAAATCATGACTTAGCAAACTTGCACAAACATGCATAACTCAATAAACTTGCAACTCATGGCTTAGCAAACTTGCATAAACATGCATAACTCAATAAACTTGCAAATCATGACTTAGCAAACTTGCACAAACATGCATAACTCAATAAACTTGCAACTCATGGCTTAGCAAACTTGCATAAACATGCATAACTCAATAAACTCGCAAATCATGACTTAGCAAACTTGCATAAACATGCATAACTCAATAAACATACATAAATCCCAACTTGCATCACATATTAACTTTTGAGTTTCTAAAATGAAGGTAAGAGGGCTTACAAATATTATGAAGACTCAAATCTACAAATAAAGATTGAGAAGCCCTTTATGCAAGCATATCAAAACCCAAACAAAGCTCCAATTAACAAAAAAAATCCCAAAAACTCTAGCTTAGCAAATAAAACTTGCAACTTGATGATGTATGCAAGCTAATGATCATTCATACAACTTAGAAATGCTTGTATGAACATCATAATCCTCATAGGAATGATTTATGAAGAGGTTGGAGGCTAGGGTTTTTAGGTGGAGGCCATTTGAGAATTCAATTTGACATAGTTTAGTTGCTAGAATGAATAATTGGGTTTTAGGGTAGGATTAGGGTTGTATTTATAGAAGATTAGAGTGTTTTTAGCCCTAGGATTAACCCTAGGCTAGTTTTGGCCCGTCAGATTTCGGAATCCTCTAGAACCAAGCCCCAAGACCCAGCCCAAATCAAAATGGTGCGCCAGGCAACATTGCCTGGCTACCCCCTGTCGACAGGGCAGTCGACATGCTAAGACCCCTGTCGACAGGCCTGTCGACATGGGGTCCTGGGCGGGAATTTTTCCCGCCTGCCCAGTTTGCCCTAATCCATGTTTTAAATTTAAAATTTAAATCTGTTTTTACTTAGGAATTTTCTGCAAACTTCAATGGGCTTTAACTGGGTCATACGGACTCCGATTTCCAAAAACTCGGACTCTATTTCGCGTATTTTTCCGAGACGAACGCAATGGCATAGCCCATTTCCCTTGATTCACATTTTATAATTAAATTCTGCCTCAATTTACGTTATAACAGGTTATTTGAAAATACGGGTTGTTACAGTAAGGGTATGCCACTGTATCTATGGCTTTCTTATGAACGTGTTGGGGCCTTGGGGCACCCAAATGTTTACTTCGTTGTAAGGAGGGAGACCATGCATATCTATAACACACATGCGCGCCGCCGCCTTCTGTTCGACCAAACCGAACCGGGTCGAGCCGGGTACGGGTACGTGTACGGGCCTGATATGCAATATTTATAAACTGTAAATGGGCCAAATTGCGGCCCAGTTCAGACCTGAATGCAAGTTTAAACACGGCGAGAATTAGTAACGTTTGAAACTACTGCAACATGAAGGGGCGCGATGTTTGAATAGTAACGCTTCATGAATGACGAAGGGATGCTGCATTTCGAGTTCAAACGGACGTGGTCGTTGCAAACGATGCAACGATTCACTGTCTATAAATAGCGACAGTTTCAGACGTTGCAAAATACTTTTGAAACTCCATCTTCTTCCTCTCATATGGTCTACCATCGCCACGTTGTTAAGGCATTGCAAATTTCTGAATTTGTTACGTCTAAGTGGCGTTGTAGATCTGCTTCTACTTAATCTCTTCGTTCTATTATAAAATTGCATCATCAGAATCTGTATTCTAGAGTGTTCTTGATGGGATCAAAGCCGAACAAACTTTTAATTCGATTTCGCTGTTTCAAGCTTTATTGAATCCTGAAAGTCAATAGTACGATAATTCGTTTGTACCTGGTGGATTGAACTGTTTTCTGAAAGAATTTATCAAATAGATCCTTAAAGTATGAAGTACAACATTGATAAAAGATTATCATCATCCAATAGACTCAAACCGCAAAATCCCCAGCAAAGATTTGCACGACCCCTATGTAAGAATGATACACAAATCAACAAATGAATCATAAAAAGGATAAAAAAGAAGTTTCAAGTTAACCGTAAAAAGCCAATGTTAGAAATTTTGGAACCCATGTCATATTGTGTAGCTGGTAGCTAAAATGGTTTTGTATCCACGAATTCCGCAATCCTCAAAAGCCATGTATCTCATGTCCCCACTCAGTTTTCACTTTTCATTGTTAATTGATTAATTAAATTAAATAATTAATTATACTGAATGAATGGTTATGATCATATAGGGACATATGGCATATGATATGGGACAAATGATTTGAACTCGAGTTTGTACAACAATAAAATAGTATTTATAGTTAAGTATCCTGATTATTCAATATTCTTATACACACTCATATAGTAGTGACAAATTGTGGGTATGAGTTAAATATAGTTTTAATAATTTCTCTCATCCATTTTCATTAGTAATGAATGTCTTTTATTCAAAAAGAGCACGATACGATCTTGCTTGAAATTCTTAACTTTTAATTTACTAGCAATGTAACTGGCTATTCATATTTGTCTTCTTGCTAATTTTATAAACAAAACGTACATCGAAGGCTAAATTATAAACTAAAAATAAACTCATAAAAAGAAATAAAATTGAAAAAAAACATTTCTAACATTAACTTACGCATAAAAAGTTAAAGGTTGACAACTTCATCCATATAAATAATTTTCTTTTGAAATTTGGTGATTTTGCATTTAAGAAAAAAATATAAAAATAGAATAACTAAAAAATAATTTTAATTATAAATATAATTTTATTCATTTTAAAATTAAAGCTCTTCAATTCATTTTTTTGTTTTCTTTGAGGAAAAGAAATATATAACCGAAATTGGAGGAAAAAACGTCTTTCTTCGGTGGCTCACAAAAACAGTAATAGTTGACAAAACACAAAATGCATGTAACACCGCACATTTTTTAAATAAACACTTAAATATTTATTAAAGAAAATCGGCATTTTAGGATTTCTAAATTTGGCTCGAAACAAGTACTGTTGCGTTCATGGTTTTTTCTGATTCATTTACATATATAACTTGTCCCAAATGGAGTTCGAATATGGAAGTTATTAATGGTTGAAAATTTATGAAGTGAACGCAAATATATACTGTAATAACCCGCCCGGAATAAGCCTAAATTTTGATCTAGAAAAGACCTATCGAAATTTAGAACCATTCTAAATGGGTCGTTGGTTCCTGAAAGGATTACATTTGTACAAATAATATTTACATGTACTTCGAATGGAATTCTCACACAACGGAAAATGAAAATATAATACTCAAATAAGATGTATCACTTATTTAAAAAACACAGAAATACAACAGTTAAAGTTACATCTGTTTAGGTGCATCAAATAATTCATTCTCACAAGTTTTCAAAAGAAGTAAAGCATTAACTACTAATAATTGCGTAACAACTTCGTCTTCTTCTTCAGCTCCAATCACGACTTCGTCTATGGCTTTTATCCCATCTACTGACCTGTTGGATATGTTAAGGAGAGCGGTCAGAACATCAAGTTCCGTGTGACTGAAATATGGTACTACTTAATGTCCATACCCTATATTTTTAGCAGGTTATATATGTCAAGATATGCCTACGCAGCATACAAGTTTCACACCAAAACAAAGTATCTAACCAATGAGGTGGATTTCCAAGTCATTGTTCATTGGCCTTTTAGGGTAAAGACCCAACGAGGTAGGAATTCTCGATCACTTATGGCCCTATTAAAGGTGTATTCTTATGATCTCTTATAACCCTGAGGCGAACCCTATCCCCTTAAGACCTCATCCTAATACGTCAACGTTCTTAAAGTCTATACTCTCAATTGTAATATGAGAAGTAGAATTGCAAACGTTACCACTTAACTAATATTATGGTAGGACACCTATGTCGCTTAAGACTTCCCTTAGACAGTTGGTGAGCATGCAATGGCCACATATCTTTTAAATACCAAATTTTTCCGTAGACGAGCACTTACAAGCTTCTAGAGGAAGTGGACATCCCCCGTAAACAACCCTATTCCATTACCGTTTATGCCTAACCACTTTTAGAGAAGGAGGATCCAAAGACTTACTTTAAATCTAATAAGGGTAGGTCTCATGACATTGGTCCCTCACCAAGGAATAAATCTTCGGAGGGATCCTAGTCCTAACCACTTAAGACCCAAACTAGATAAGTAAAGAGTCAGCCACTTAAGATCTTCTCAAGGTGTAGTAAACCTTCCTATTCACACACGATAGATTTATATATATAGTTATATATATATATATATATTTATATATACACACACACTAGATCTCTCACATTAAACCATATACTTGTAGATGCTGGGTATGTTGGTCGATTCCGGGCAGACTTCTACTACAAGTTGGTTTAACCTCGTGTCTAGTGTACTAAGTTTGAATTGTTAGTGGCACCCAGACTTCTTACATTAGTTGGTCCTACTTGTGGTTGCTGGTTTTGTCAGTCAGTTCCTGGCAGACTTATACCACAAGTGGCAACTAACCTCGTGTCTATGTGTTATTGTTTATATATATATATATAAATATATATATATAACCATTCTGCATACACAACCAATCAATATATATTTACATATATGGGGACAATTCAAATTTGAATTCTATCCTAATCGCATTTATTACCTAATAAAACATTAATTACGTTGATTATGTTTATATAAGTAAAATAATTATAATGCCTAAATAACGTGAATATTCATATGAAAGAGGATACGTTCTAACGAGATGGTAATTGTCAAATTTGTCTAAATCAATGTTTGCAAGTTAGTTTTTCCATACTTTTACCGCTACAACTTAGGTATGATGGCATAATAACAATATAACAAATAGCAGTGAATGGAAAATATACATACATACAGATTTCAATTTGCATCCTAGGCTTTTTGAAATGATTTCAATAATGGTTTAAAAATAGAGTATAACATACACTTGTACATGTTTGTCGATAATTTCCACTTTATCTATTTCACATAAAAACGTTTACATTTGACATATTTCAAGTATGAATATGTTTGAATTCAAAATAGAACCCAAACCTAATCAAATCTAAACTCTTTTAGGTTACAATCAAATGTTTAATAAAGGTGAATTACACTAAATAGAAATAATAGTAGCAGCATCCTTTTTCTTCTTTAACCCAATATTAAAATCAAAAATCCACAAAACCAAAATAATCATGACAATTCATACGCAAATATAAAATAGAGGATTTGGGGGTTTGGCTATTGATGTTATCGATTTTCAAATCCTCCTAGGCATATCCATCAACATGATAATCTAATAAAATTATGAATATGCCTAAGTAAACGATATTCCACTAACAAATCTAAGGAAGAACAAAGGGAATTCTGTGGTAGATCTAGATCTGTGATTAATCTTTACGACAAATGTGCTCCAATAATCCTCCCAATATATATATGTACGAAACATGTATTAGAATCTTATATATATTTATAACAAATTCCAGAGTTCATTCTAAAAACCTACATGAATTAGAATAGAAAGGAGATAAGAATTAAGGTTGGAGAAATATAAGAAATCCTTAACCTTTATTTTCTTGGAATTTAGCAATGGTAGAGAGGAAGCATGGCGGCAGGGATAAGAAATTGTTAGGGATCTAATGTGTGATATGAGGGGCTATATTTAGTTGCCTATGTGAGCATAGGCCGTTGGATCACTCATATTTAATCCAGGCCTTTTATTTATAAATTCCCTTTTAAAAAAACCTAACCACATAGATTAATTGGGCGGTCCAGCCGCTAGGCGGTCGACACCCCTCTTAAGCTAGCGGTCGACCCCTTGGGGGCTGGAACGCCCAATAACGTTGTGGCGCTGAGGTGTTATTTAATTAGTTCGTTCCTTTATTTCCTTAATCTTATTCCTTATATAAAATATCCTTTGTCCCCAAGATCTTATCTTTATTTCAAATTTCAAATTCTCCCTCTTTATTTTGAATTTTTTTTTGGACACACACACACACACGTATATATATATATATTATCCATTTAATTGTGTGTATATATATATATTGCATTTTATGGTCCAAATTTATTTGTTCATAACTTCTACATACATTGACTGCTTTTAGCATATTATATATGAAAACGATTCAAAATTTCGCCGCGAATCCAAATAAAAAAATTGTTGCTAAATTCCTAAAGCTGCAAAATCTCATTTTCCAGTCTTACTATTTAATTGCTTATTTTTATTTATTTATTTATTTATTATTAATACTCATGTATTTTATAGGGTGTTACTAACTCCTCCCCTTAAAATAGATTTTGTCCTGAAATCTGTTTAAGGGGAGAAAAACACAACTTGCTCGAACACATCCATGTTATTTTAAATTCATCCATAAACATCCATGACTCGCAGTGGTTATGAACTGTAGACCCACTAAAGTGAGCTCTATCCTAGCATGTTTGTGTAATAAGTGATCCAATATGTATGCAAATGACCTAATTATGCATATAATTCTATATGAGTGCGCTATGCAATGGAGTTGCATGCATTTCCTAACATCCAATCTAGCAATCACGATGCATACACAAATGTTAATTTGAGGAAAAATTACCCGAGAAAAGCTATGGGTGAGTCTGTTTCATCTTGTCCTTGGTCTCCCATGTGCTTTACGCAGGTTCATTTCCCCATTTTACTCGGACGAGGCGAACGATTTTGTTGCGAAGTCTCTTGATTCTGTGCTTTACAATGCTTGCAAATGGCACGGGGAACCTTGGACTCCAACTTGAGTTTTTCTCTATCCCCAAGTTCATCAAACTCAAGTTTGATAGCAGAATCATGAAGGCATTTCCTTAGATGAGATAAATGAAAACATTATGGATCCCCGATAGATGCTCTAAGAGATCCACTCGATAAGCAAAAGATCCTATCTTCTTGATGAAACGAAAAGGCCCAATAAATATGGGAGCCAACTTCCAAGTCTTCCCAAACCGAACAGTCTTCTTGAGAGGGGATACTTCTACGAATACCAAGTCTCCACCATTAAACTCAAGTTCCCTCCTTCGCTTATCGACATACGATTACTGACGGTCTTGGGCTTCCTTCATTCTCTGCCTAATCAAGGTTATCTTCTCCGAGGAATCACAGACGAAGTCTGGTCCGAGTATAACCTTGTCGGTGGTTTCCCACGAACAAGTTGGCTTTTTACATGGCCTCTCGTATAGCACTTCGAAAGGGGTCATACCAATCATCGTTTGAAAACTATTATTATATGTGAACTCCACGAGCGGTAGGTGTTGCTCCCAAACTCCTCCAAAATCGATGATGCAAGCTCTAAGTAAGTCTTCCAAGATTTTGTTTACTCTTTCTGTATGTTCGTCGGTCTGTGGATGATAGGCTGTTCTTAGATTGAGGGTTGTTCCCAGTGTTGCTTATACGCTTGTGAACAAGGGGTCTCTATGAATCACAATACTCAATGGAATACCATGTAATTTGACTATCTCTTTGACATATAATTGGGTTAAACGATCTACCACAACCTAAATGGCTTCATTCCCCTTTTGGCTTCTGGAAGTACATCTATAAAGTCCATGGAAATGTGCTCCCACTTCCTCGTAGGGATCTCAAAAAATAACAACAGTCCTCTAGGCTTCCCTTGCTCCGCTTTTACTTTTTGGCACGTTAAGCACTTGTCCACGAACTCAGCTGCATCTCTCTTCATTCCTTCCCAATGGAGATTTCTCTTCATATCTTTGTACATTTTATCCCCACTAGGGTGTATGGTCATTTTTGACTTATGAAACTCCTCTAGAATTTCTTTCCTCAACCATTCATCCTTAGGGACATAAAGTCGTTCGTCCCAAAGTAAACTTCCATCATTGCCGATCGAATATCTTACCGAATTGGAAAGGTTTCTTTCCTTCCTACTTTCTCCTTTAATTTTCTTAATTCCTCGTCAAGTTCTTGTGTGCTTTGAATCCTCTCTCTTAAGGCAGGTATAATTATCATAGCCATATGAAAACCATTAGAAGTGGTTGGTGAGGGTTGCAAATTGAAATTAGAGAGCTTCCATTCTGTCATCACATTTAATGTTGCATGTTTCCTACTTAAAGCATCCGCCACAACAATCCCCTTTCCCCGGGTATACTGGATCATGAAATCAAATGAGGCGATATATTCCATTCATTGTTGTTGTCTCAAGTTTAGATCGCATTGAGCAAATAAATACTTTACAGATTTATAGTCAGTAAAGAGTTCATTTTTTCCCTTAAAAGATAATGCCTCCACGTTTCAAGGGCGAATACTATTGCGGCTAACTCAAGGTCATGTACTGGGTATCTCTTCTCCGGTCCTTGAGTTGCCTACTAGCATAAGCAACTACTATTCCTTCTTGCATAAGGATCGCTCCTAACCGGTCTCACATGCATCAGTGTACACTATAAATATTTTTGAACTTTCGGGTATAATTAGGACTAACGCGCTAGTTAATACTTCCTTTAATTTCTTAAAGGCTTTATCACATTTATCACTCCAGGAAAACACCAAATTCTTCTTTGTTAATTGGTTTAAAGGAGTAGAAATCTTTGTAAAGTCTTTTATGTGTTTCCTATAGTATCCAGCCAATCCAGGGAAGCTTCTTACCTCTGTAGCATTTCGTGGTATCCTCCATTCCTTGATTGCCTCGATTTTTGCGGGATCTATGGCCAAGCCTTCGTTCGACACAATATATCCTAAAAATCTTATTTCTTCCCTATAGAAATGGCACCTCGAGAATTTTTCTTTCAATTGGTTCTTTCTTAATATACCTAACACTTGTCTTACATGATTTACATGCTCTTCATGTTCTTTTGAAAATATAAGGATACCATCTACGAAGACTACCACAATCTTATTTAGAATGCACTAAATACCCTACTCATGAGGTCAACGAAGAAGGCGGGTGCATTCGTTAGTCCAAAGGGCATAACTTCCCATTAGAACAATCCATCCGGCGTCCTAAACACAGTTTTGTCCTTACTGCCCTCCGCGATTCTTAACTGGTGAAATACAGTAGCAAGGTGTAATTGGGAAAATACTCGGGCTCCTACCAAGTGGTCAAAAAGGTCGTCGATTCTAGATAAAGGGTACCTATTCTTTTTGGCTAATTTGTTAAGTTCCCTATATTCCACACAAAGTCTTAAAAATCTGTATGCTTTGGTTGCAAATACGACGGGTGCACCCCATTCTTAGGTACTTCGACAAATAAAACATTTTTGCATCAATTCTGAAATCTTCTTATCTAACTCCCTCCTTTCCTTAGGCTCCATATGCCTCAAGGGTAGTGCTACAGGTCTAGTGTCTTTCTCTAGTTCGACATGAAAAAAGATTTCTCTTTGGGGTGGAAGTCCCGTGAATTCCTCAAAAACATCGAAGAACTCACAAATTATAGGGACCAAGATGGTCCTTTTTAACAAATCTCAAGGCTTTGTTAATGGGGGGGTGTCTACCAAACCCCTCCCAATTTACATAACTCGGTAAACTTGGCTATGTACTCTTGCAAACTCAAGCTTCCTTGCTTGAGGTGGGTGAATTTCTCTAGCTAGATTGTCATTTCTTCCCTTGGCAAAAACTTTCTTTGAAACGGGTTTTGAATTCGGCCCATGTAAAAATTCTGCCCTCGTTCCCTCCAAATATTAATTTTCACCATTCAAGGGCCTCATCTTTCAAGTGCCATGCCGCTATTCTTCTTTTCACTTCATCGGGCCAGCCAGTAGCTTCAAAAATTCTTTCATAGTCCGTAATCCAAGCTTGAGCATTAGCAAATCCTTCCTTTCTAGAAAACAATTCCACTCCAAGATTCGTGAAGGACTTACGGAAGTGGGAAAAGTCAAAGGAAACCTTATCGGCAGGAGATATAAGGGACACTGGGGAAGGATTAGCAACAGGGACATGTTCCACAGTATGGAGGTACAGTTGTAACCACTTTGGCAAGTTTCAGGGTCTGGCCTGGTTACCCTGCTCAGTAGGATTTTCAGCCATTCTTTTATTTGAAAAGAAAAAGAAGAATCCTTTAGTGGGTACTCCTAAGATAACATTTAAGCTAAAAAAGAAAGAAAATGATAAAGATGTGTAATATCCTAGATTTTAACTAAGTTTAATTTGGATTTTTATTATATAATGTAGGTTTTTGGAAATAAATTGATTTTATAGGGTTCAAATACAACTTTTAATTTTGGATAATTACCTTGTTATTTTATAAATATGATTTTTGTATAAAAAAACTTAGTTTAAAAGTTATATTTAATTTATAAGTTTTTATGTTTAAGTAATGATATTTTCTGATTTTGATAATATTGATATGTAAAATATGAATTTGGTAAAGGATAAGATTTTGCAAGAATGATTTTTATTTTTGAATATCAATAAGTAAGAAAATTTATAATGATGTTTACAAAATTTTATGAGTATTATTAAGCATTTATTTTAGGCCATTTTAGTATAAATTTTAGTAAATTATATATGTATATATGTATCTGATAAATAATAAAGATAAATATTTTTGATATTAATAAGTTATGAATATTTGATAAACTTTTAGTTATATGGTGGGTACATTTAGAAGTATAACTAAATTTGGCTACATTTATAAGTATCACAAAAGTGTAGCTAAGATAAACTAATATTAAATTAACCCTTAGGTTGAGGATTGGATGAGGTGTCCCTCTTACGTGTTCTAACGCACGTAATAAGCTCCTTGAAATAAAACCAAGTGTCCCGTCATGTGTTATCATACATGGAGAAGATTTCATGCAAAGAACCAAGTGTCCCATGATTTAAGTGACTAAAATACCCTTTCAAATGCCTATATAAACACATGCATTCCTCACAATCAAACCACACTTATGATCTTTATCTCTCGTTGTATACTTCTTTTTGTTTTGTCAAATTCCAGTTTCCAGTAAAATAGAAAATCACATTTCTCTTCATCAAAAATCCACACCTCTCAAACCATTCAATTTAGCAGAAATGATTAATGCGAATATTGTCTGGATCATCGTTTCTGATTTTTAGAAATTGGCGTATCCATATGTCATTCATTATCGAGAGAGATATCGCAAATTTACAGTAAATGTAAGAAATGGGTTCATGAATTCGAAAAATAATATCTCCCAATCTAGGAAGAATTGATCGATACCGTTTGCACCATTGAGATCAGCAAGAGTATTAGTATTTTTCATGAAAAAATGGTTCGATTCCGTGTCGATGATCGGAAAAGTCGGAATCTTGGGTTGAGTTTGGTCGGAGATGGAATCAACAATGGACAAATTGGAGCATGGCGTGATGACGAGGGAGGAGAGAGCTTCGATGTGGTGTAAATTGGTGGAGATTTGTGAGAAAAAGTGTCGATACATTTATGGTGTTCACGCGTTTTTCCGCTCCAGGTTGATGATCGTATTTTGATTCAAGGGGCCGGAGTTGACGCGAAGAGGTGCAGTCGAATGAGGAGACACATGTGAGTTTACGGGTAGTCTCGATTTGAAGATCGGTGGAGTTTTGAGGTTGTGCACGTGCACCACCATGCACGGATGGGTTATAGGAATTCAACACACAAGAAGGAGAAGTGAAGAAGAGGAGGGAGCAGGCCGGGTTGGTGCGTGAGAAATGGACCTTGGGCCAATTTGGTATGATTTATTTTTAAGTTATATTAGTTTAAAACTTTAAACAACCATAACTCGTTGAATTTAAATACGTTTGACTCGCCGTTGGAGGCGTTAGAATCGTATTGGAAAATAGAACCCATTGATATATAATTTTAATTAAGTAAAAATTTATAATAAAATAAAAGTTGTTATATATAAATATATATATCGAAGATCATTATTAATCGAATTTCAATATAAAAATTAGCAGAGAAATCACTAGCTGCTAATAGAAATGGATTGAAAGCAGTACGAGTAGCGATATCATTGTTCGTAAGGAAACTCTGACAGTGAAGATTTTGGAGCTTGAATAGTGATAACTTCTATTTTAAATTATTTATTTAAATTAGTTAACTATAATTAGCTGAGATTAATTATAATTGGTTAATGATAAGGTTTGATGGATGTTGATGTTTGAATGGTTGTTCATTGGATAACACACTGAACATTGATAAGCGTTATTGACAGTAATGCTTGTGCACAGTTGAAATGTTTGCTTATTGGTTGTGATTATAATGAATGAATTCATGTCCATCTGATCATGTAATTGATTTATTTGGATAACTATGGTTGCATGATATTACACACACCGTGGTTGTGGAAATATATGGGTGATCGATTCAAAATCTCTTTCCAATGTATAATTATATTATTTGATTATTAAATAATATTTATAATTTTGGTTTTGAATTTGATATCAAAATTGTTTGGAAATTTAGATAAATGATATTCATAAAAATGGAGATGGCTTAGGAAAATATTTTCAATTATTTATAAGTTATTAACTTTTGAATTGAATTTAGTTCGGAAAATGATTTTGAGTTATATATTCAAACATTGAACTTTGGTAAACAATTGATTTTATTATTTTATAACGATTATCCATAAATTTTGAAATGATTGAACAAGTTTGAAAATCATAATTGGAAATTTAGTTTGAACTATTTATCAGAGTTAAGTTGAATAAACGACATTCGTATAACATGAGATGGTTTTGGAATAAGATTTAAATCATGTATTTAACATGAGGTTAGCATAAATGATTTTAACAGTTATATGTAATGAGTTTTGGGAAATATATTTATTAAATATTCGATTTAATTAGATATGAAGGATTTGGAAATTTGAATAATGGTTTTTGAGATAACGTTGTTTTGGAATTAAAATGAAAATATAAATCCATTTGGAAAAGATTTGATCGATTTATATTTAAGTCGTTATATGGCGCAAATAGAACGCACTGCGGTGCTAAAGTTTATGAATATTGATTATATTTCAAATGGCTATAACTTGGTTATTTTGAATCGGTTTGAATCGAAATAAGAAATGTTGAATTTCAAATGATAATGGTTTTTGAATAGAATTTTTTTCCAAATTTCATCATATGATTTTCAAATTATATTTAAAACAAATTTGGAAAAAGGCCGCTATACATGCAGTTCTGTGACTATAACATAAAACAGAATAAAATAGGTTTATAAAATTATTTTAAATTAGAGAAAAATTATGATAAATCTCATTTTATCACTTTAAAGCGATTAGAACTGTAATATTTGAATATCAAATGATTTAGAATCAATTTGATTTAAAAAGGCAATTTTACAACATTTAGTAACGTTTTCAAATGTTATGGTTTTGAAGTTTATAAGTCGTGAGCTACAATTTAAAGGGTAAAAAGGATTTATAAAATTGGTTGGAAGGTTTTAAAGTATTGGAATATTTTATATGGAATTTAAATGGGTTTTCTAATTTTAAATAATTGGATTTGGTTGGAGATAGATCTTCGAATATTTAATATTAATTCGATAAATGTTAACTCTTATTATTTAAGAAATTTAAAAGGTAATTTACCATTATTCC
Source organism: Allium sativum (assembly GCA_030737875.1). Classification (NCBI taxonomy): domain Eukaryota; kingdom Viridiplantae; phylum Streptophyta; class Magnoliopsida; order Asparagales; family Amaryllidaceae; genus Allium; species Allium sativum. The sequence goes on from CM060922.1 coordinate 1,055,083,460, forward strand.
GCATATAATATGAGTTGGATACGAAAATTAATATTGAAGATAAGTTGATGATATTTCTATCCATTTCTAATGTCAAAAAATTGGATAAATCTTTTAATTAAGAAACGGGTTTCTAATTGGAATAAGTTAAATAGAAATAATCTTCAGATATTTGATATGAAATTTTGTGATGTAAACGTATACTATTTGAGGAATTTGGAAGATATTATTTGTAACGACCCGCATTTTCAGCAACAGAATAATTAATTAATTTAATTATTTGAATAGTGATTTAGAGAATTAAAGGGTCGTTGAATTGAATTATAGTGAATATTTAATTAAATTAAATAATAGAATAATATATTTATTTCTGAAATAGTCAAAAATAGTTGAATTCACAATATTGTGGGAATTGGCAGTATAAATTATATATAATTCAGTTTATATTGGATTATATTGACGAATATATTTATAAACGCCATTTGAACGTATAATTTAAATTATAATTATAATAGAGCTCGAAATGGCGCTGCAGTTCGCTATTTGGCGATTCGAACTTCAACTGGTTATACAGGATTCGTTTTAACTCGGATTTCTGTGAAACAAGAAACGTGTGGAGCTGGTGGAGTATATCTTCCTAGTGGAAGAGAGAAATCAGGATTTCGTCGTGTAGATTTTGTTTTATGTCCAAATCAAATTTTAAAATAGTCGCTATGGAATTCCTTTATATTTTGAAACGCTTTATTTACGTTATAAATGGATTTTCTATATAATTTGAATATCGAATTAATACTGGAATTTGAATATCGAGTTATAAACTCTGATATAATTATTTTAAAGCTGTGGTATATCGTATGTGAATATATACGATAATATTTATTTTTAAATATTAAATTTAATTGTTTTTAAATATATTTATATATTTAAAAGGGCTATTTAGGACTTTAAAAATAGCCACTTTTGCAAACGAAGTCGGATTTCAATGAAACTAATTTTGTTGGATCCGCAGCATCAAATTATTGTTAGATTCCAAGTTTGGTGATTTTTAGGAGCAGTGTGTGGCCATACGGATTTTTAGAGTGAAAAATAGACAGTATTTCGACGGTTAAAAATACGCTGTGTGGGCATACGGAGTCGGAATTCGACGAAACCAGTTTCGTTGGGTCCGCAGTGTCGAACTCTAGCTGCATGACCGGTTTGGTGATTTTTGAGTGTCGTATGTGAGCACGGGAATTTTTAGAGTACGAATGGAAGCAGCGATAGCTTTTAAATAAATAAAAAAAAATCGAATAAAAAAATATTAGACCGTACTATAAATAATCCTAACATCCATCTAACCCTAACATACTTTCCTCTCTGGTCAGAATGCGCCGTCACCACTCAAACAAATTCATACAGCAAAAATCCTCCTTTGAAATTCAAAATAAAATCCTAGAAAAATCTGAAATTTCCACAACACTTATATTCGAACTCGTATAGAGTTGCTCTACAATTCTACGTGGGTTTTACTAGGTGCGATCAGGTTTTTGGGATGTCCATTTTGTACAGCGCATTCTAGGGTTGCGGTTTTTCCGCGGTTTAGGAGGCGTTGGTTCGATCTGAGTTTAGATCTGAGTTTGTGGTAGTGTAGAGCTTGGATTTTGGGTTATTGAGGAGATTTCGAACAGATAAGTGTCGATGGTTTTCTGGTGGTCTCGACTTCGAGTTGTGCGTCGCGATTCTTAGGAGGGGTTCGAAATTTACAACATTGGTATGGGATGAAAGAGGTTGTTGAGAGATGAAGGTTGGTGACTTTAGTGTGGAGATCGATGAAATAAAAGAGGGGATAAGAGGATGATTGAATTCGAAAATGGCCGATTATTTGCCTGGAGCTTTCGTTGTGTGGGAGGAAGAAGTAGGAGAAGCGGGTCCGGGTTTTTCAAGTGGGCTTTAAGCTGTTGGGCCGGAGTATTTAAATTGGTAAAGCCCGAGTTTGAAATTATGTGTGTTTAAGTTATCTCGATAGTGTGTTAACTTCTATAAGCTATAACTTGATCATAAGGAATCAGATTGACGAACCGTAAATTGCGTTGGGACCGTATGGACGAGAGCTACCCAATGAAACTGACCGTGAGTGGATTAGAGCTCGTTTGGATTTATGGCGAAATTAAACGCCTGAACCAAATCAGTGACCAATTATCGTTGTTCAACGATAACCGACCAATGTGAGTAAATCTCACTAACTCTGAACACTTTATATTTTTATAAAGTATTTTTAGAATTGATAAATATTGATTGAATTGATGTGTGTTGGCTGTTTGGTTGAACTGCTAGTCAGTTGGTTGAACATTTCGATAACGATATATATAAATCGTATCGAAATATTGATTCTGTTTATCAGAATATTTTATACTCATGTTAGTTATGTGGACTGACATTTGTGGATGCATGGAAACAAGTCGGAGGGACCCAACTGGGTTCCTCAACATTTATTTACCGCTTTTCAAATATTTTGATATATGATGTGTTATATCATCCGTTATTGATTCTGTGTGTTTGGATGATGACCGATCATTTTGATTGGATTTGTTTACACCATAAGTGATACGATAAAGTGGAAAAGGAAATTTTCAAAATATATTTGAAAATAGATTATTTATATAAAATCAGCGGATTTTATATATGAAAGGAAAAAGGAGTTTTATAAAAGAAATCATTTTATAAAATCAAAGTAATAAAGGAAAAATATTTGGAAAACAAATAGAGAAGGGAAATTGTTTGTAAAACATTTACAAATAAAATAGAAAAGAAAATATTTGTAAAACCATTGCAAATAGAGATAAAAAGGAAAACATTTGTAAAACATTTACAAATGGAATTAGAAAGAAAATATTTGTAAAAACATTTACAAATAAAATAAAAGGAAATATTTATCTAGAGAAATAAACTGAGTCATAAAAGGAATTATTTATTTAGAAAATAAATAGAATATTGAAGTACTTGAAAATGGATAAAAGTGTAATAAAGGAGAATTTTACACTAGGAAGAAATTAGGCCCGTGCTTCGCACACGGGTAAACAGAATATGAATTCGAAATGAGAATTTAAGAGAAATCTGTTTTAACAGATAAAGTGAGAAGGTTAATTTATAGATAAAGTTTTATAAATTAATTTAGTTATTTATCTTTGGATAAATAGAGTATATAAGTCAAGACTTATATAGAGAAGTAAAAATCGATTTCCACATCGATATCTGAAACGGAATATGTATGAAAGAGAATTTATCGAATAAGAGTTATTCGAAGTAAAGCTATCGAATATCAGTTTATTCGATAGGAAGTTTATTGGATATTAGTTATTCGAAATGGGCTGATCCAAGAGAGTTAATCCAGTAGAATTAATCCAATAGAACAAATTGATTGAGATCAACCGTTAGAGTTAAACTGTTAGAGTTGAACTGTTAGAGTTAAACCGTTAGGGTTAAACCGTAGAGTTAAACCGTTGGAGTAAACATTTAGAGTTAGTTAGTTAGAGTTAACCAATTAAAGTTAATCAGTTAGAGTTAATCGATTAGAGACTAATCGAACTAGAGTTATCCAAATATAGTAATCGAATAAGGAATGAGTGAATATTAGTTATTAAATTAAATCTGCTCGAATTTAGTTATTCGAGATAGAGTTAAACAGAAGTAGTCATTTAAGATATGCTACCAGTGGGCACGACTGCTAGCGAAATTCGCAGGGGTGCAGATAGCCTAAGGCGGTCGGATGTTTCCTGAGGGAATCAGGCGTAACCATTGTGATCGCTGCGATCTAGAGTCGAGCGAATGGTGTCGAGTCAAATATTAGTTAATTAATAGAAGTAATTACATCAAGTTGTCAAGTTGAGTTAGATAAGTCGAGTTAATTAAGCTAAGTTAGTCCAGTTGAACTGATCAAGTAAGTTGGACAAAATGAGTTAATCAAACTGAGTTATCCGAATAAGAATTAATCCAGTGCGAGTTAATAGAATAAGAGTCGTAGATTAGAGTTAACCAAATAGGTGTTAATAGTTAGTTATCCAGGTATTAAATTGAGATAGGATGTAAAGGTCATATTAAAGTTATTATATTTCAGATGCAGGGAATTATAACACTATTGTTATAATCAAGTGATTACTGTACGAGAAGTGGACTCGTAAATAGAATCTGAGAACGTTGTAAAGAAGTGTTAATGTTTTAAAAAGATGAACTTTGTCTATTTCGAAGTTAGAAATGTCGTTCAGTTAAGGTCTGAGAGGTAATTATACCCCAACTTGATTGACTTCGTTTTAACTTAGAAATGGTTAAGGTTCGATAGTGAAAGGTGTTTAAGTGGAAACCAAATAAAGGAGATTTGGCGTCGTGATGTTTGTTAAACATCCGTTTAATCTAGTGAGGGAAATTTGGAAATGTTTTTCCAAAGAAGATCAGAAATGTTTTCCAAATATAGAAAACAAGAAATGGAAATGTTTTCCCAATGTTAATAATGTATATTTTTCTGAATACGTTAAATAAGAAATGTTTAATCCCAGAAAAGGGAAATGAATAAAGGAATGAACTAAAAGTGATAAAGGTTGAATGATGTTGGGTCGATAGAATTTCCTTCTGGGATTAATATTGTTGTTTGCACACCGACATGTTTTTATTTGATAGTTAAATCACCGACTATCAAAGTTTTTGACCATTTTACGTTGTTAATATGGAGAGACCGGTTGGATTATTATCCAAAGAACCACTCCGTATTGGCATAAGCGTTGCGAATCAAGTATGCTGAACATATTGAAGACGGAGTTGTGCAAGGGCTATCCTGTTTACAGAATAGTGCCTTCGGTTTGTCCAGTCCCAGGACAAACGTGAATGGAAGAATGTCTGACAGAGTATATTCAAAGGATCGCGTAAGTTGATCTCTTCAAACGTACTTACGTTTGGTGGCGGAGGAATTCGTTTCTCTTAGCTTTATACCCGTGGTATTTTTGGGGAAATCAATTTGTGATTTGGCGGGTATGACGATGTGGCATTCAAAGTAAAGGGAGGTGTGATCTGTCAAAAGATACGTTATGACCTCAAGCCTCATCAACCAGGAAAGGACAAAAAAATCGGGCAGGCAGCATGGCTAAGTCGGTCGCTCCGAAGTAGGGTGTATGATCACCTATCTAGAGAAATTCCTTTTGTTCTTAAATCTATCGATGCTGTCCCATTTCGGGAGGCGGTTGCTGATCCCAACCGTTGGTGATATACATTCGATACACTCAAGCGAAATGAGTGGTCGGTCATGTGTGGGCCGGGTTGCAAGACGTTCTTGTTGAACCCAGTGTATTTGCCTCTAGAGATACACGTTCGGAAGGTGGTCCCATACCTTGTCAAGTTGGAATCCAATCTCCAATAAGTGCCCGCGAGTTTGATTTGTATACTATATATGTAGAGCGTGAGATGCAAGCGTTCTGCTAGATTGCTAATTACTTGTGATTAGACATTATTATAATATCAGATAAGATATGATTTCCAAATGATTTGGGTTATCGTAAGGTAAAAGCCATCCGTATTTATGAGTGGATTGGTCTTACGATTATCTTTTCTTTTGAAAAGGATTTTGAAAAGTTAAACCAAATGATTTGAGTTTACTCACACCAGTCCCATGACTGACCCAGAGTTTATTTTGTTTTGTTTTCCCTAAACTCTTGGGTGCCCAAATTTGTACGGGCAGTCAAGTAGTCAGGATTTTACAGATATACTTGGAGAGCTTGGAGCAGGGGGCTTCAGGATTTATGTAGCTATTGTGTATTCCGCTGTATTGTAAGTGCTGTACTCTGATAATGTTGTAGTATACATATACTGCTTTTGATTTCAAGATTATGTTGTATATTATATTTTATTCGTTCCGCTGTGAGATTCGTGTTACTCTGATGTTGTGATTGTCTTCTTCTTCTTCTATTCTATTAGTTCTACCTTATCTATCCTCACCCTCTAATTTCTTCTTGGACTATCCGGTAATTTCGACCTTTGATTGTTCGATAGGTGTTATATATCGGATAACCAAGGTCGTTTTTTCCCGGGTCGTTACAGTTGGTATCAGAGCTGGTTGCTTAATTGGTACGGATGATAGGGGGTTCTCGCTTCGCGTTTGGTGGCGAACGGGAGACTCTTACCCCTACATCTCCCGACAATGTGGGTTGGTCGAGTCGAGAGGCTGGCCGTAAAAGCAGTTCTGAGGTATCTCTGTAAGCCACGCTGGGAGGTTAGCCCAGTGCCGAGGGAGGAGAGGATGGTTGAAAAGCCTACTCGAATCCCGTGGTCGTTACAGTTGGTATCAGAGCTGAAGGTTAAGTATTACCTTGGCTCTGTGGCGTGATTCAGTAGAGATGGGGTTAGTAATACCCTAGACTGAGTTTGAGTGTATATATACGAGTGAACGTATTTGTTATTTGATATAAAATGATTTTATATTGTGGAGATTTATTGGTTGAGTTGTTTATGAATTCTGGTCGATCAGTTTGATCCACTGTATCGATAGGGGTTACTAAACGCTTGAATACGATGAACCGACACAGTATGTTTTGAAAAAGGGTAAATGAAATAATTTTACCCAAATTATATTTTGATATAAGCAAAGTATAGATATTTGAAATTATTATAGTATATTGAATGTGTTGGTTGTTATTATAATCGAATAAGATTATAAAATGTGAAATGGTTATATAAATAACCAAATAGAATTCATATAAAATGAAATATATGAAATCAGATGAATTAAATCTGAATTTGAATCCGAAATGAAATTAAAATTCTTGAAATGTGAAAAAACGTGTGTAAATGAATCTGGATTAAATATATGTGAATTTTAAGATCCTGGGAGATTTTAAATTTGTTACAGGCTTTGAAAGGGATATTTTGAAATAATTTCAAAATGAAAGTGTTTAGAAATGGTTTTGAAAGTAACATAGTATTGAACTCACTTCAATAGCTGGAAAATAGATTCCGACGATGATCCGGACATCGTCGGTGTTCATTTTCGAGTTTGCAAGTGACGGATTACTACCAAAATTTTTGTTTTGAATTGTTTTGAGAAAACAAGTTGTTTTGATATTCCAAATGAATAATTTGATTTTTGGAAAAGGCTAAGTTATTTGAAACTCCCAGGTAGAGACTATTTGAAATAAACACAAATTAAATAGAAATTTGTGAAAGAAAATTTGAAATTGAGTTGAAGCCAGTTCAGTGGAAATTGAGTTGAATTGAAATAGAATGGTACCAAGTAGAATTGGACTGGATTAGAGATAATCTGGGATAGAAATGAATTATTGAGTAAGATATTTGAATTGAGATTGGAATTGCAGTTTGGTTGGAATTTTGCTTGGATAAGCGAATGGGTGTGTTGAAGATAAAAGTGATTTGAGTTTGACTGGGATGACAGTTGCATATGTTGGATTGGCAGCAGATGGAGGTGATATAATGATATGCCCAACAAAAAGGTGCACATTTATATTCATATGAGTTGATGAGATTTATGAGCCTGTTTGGCAAGCCGTTTGGCTGTTTGATTTTCTTTTGGATTGGAGAGGCCTGTGTGGCGGTTTGGGGATTTTCCCGATGCTCCCGGTACAAAGGAGGTGCTGGCGAAATTTTTGGAAATTTCGGATGTTAGAAAATTTTCAGGGGTTTTGAAATTTTCGTTTATAGAAATGAAGTAATAATTTCAGTTGAAACTGAAATTAAAGAAGTAAACGAATAATTCGAAACTAGTTAATAGGGTTGTTCTCTACCTTAGCAATTTCGAGGACGAAATTATTTTAAGGGGGGAAGAATGTAACGACCCGCATTTTCAGCAACAGAATAATTAATTAATTTAATTATTTGAATAGTGATTTAGAGAATTAAAGGGTCGTTGAATTGAATTATAGTGAATATTTAATTAAATTAAATAATAGAATAATATATTTATTTCTGAAATAGTCAAAAATAGTTGAATTCACAATATTGTGGGAATTGGCAGTATAAATTATATATAATTCAGTTTATATTGGATTATATTGACGAATATATTTATAAACGCCATTTGAACGTATAATTTAAATTATAATTATAATAGAGCTCGAAATGGCGCTGCAGTTCGCTATTTGGCGATTCGAACTTCAACTGGTTATACAGGATTCGTTTTAACTCGGATTTCTGTGAAACAAGAAACGTGTGGAGCTGGTGGAGTATATCTTCCTAGTGGAAGAGAGAAATCAGGATTTCGTCGTGTAGATTTTGTTTTATGTCCAAATCAAATTTTAAAATAGTCGCTATGGAATTCCTTTATATTTTGAAACGCTTTATTTACGTTATAAATGGATTTTCTATATAATTTGAATATCGAATTAATACTGGAATTTGAATATCGAGTTATAAACTCTGATATAATTATTTTAAAGCTGTGGTATATCGTATGTGAATATATACGATAATATTTATTTTTAAATATTAAATTTAATTGTTTTTAAATATATTTATATATTTAAAAGGGCTATTTAGGACTTTAAAAATAGCCACTTTTGCAAACGAAGTCGGATTTCAATGAAACTAATTTTGTTGGATCCGCAGCATCAAATTATTGTTAGATTCCAAGTTTGGTGATTTTTAGGAGCAGTGTGTGGCCATACGGATTTTTAGAGTGAAAAATAGACAGTATTTCGACGGTTAAAAATACGCTGTGTGGGCATACGGAGTCGGAATTCGACGAAACCAGTTTCGTTGGGTCCGCAGTGTCGAACTCTAGCTGCATGACCGGTTTGGTGATTTTTGAGTGTCGTATGTGAGCACGGGAATTTTTAGAGTACGAATGGAAGCAGCGATAGCTTTTAAATAAATAAAAAAAAATCGAATAAAAAAATATTAGACCGTACTATAAATAATCCTAACATCCATCTAACCCTAACATACTTTCCTCTCTGGTCAGAATGCGCCGTCACCACTCAAACAAATTCATACAGCAAAAATCCTCCTTTGAAATTCAAAATAAAATCCTAGAAAAATCTGAAATTTCCACAACACTTATATTCGAACTCGTATAGAGTTGCTCTACAATTCTACGTGGGTTTTACTAGGTGCGATCAGGTTTTTGGGATGTCCATTTTGTACAGCGCATTCTAGGGTTGCGGTTTTTCCGCGGTTTAGGAGGCGTTGGTTCGATCTGAGTTTAGATCTGAGTTTGTGGTAGTGTAGAGCTTGGATTTTGGGTTATTGAGGAGATTTCGAACAGATAAGTGTCGATGGTTTTCTGGTGGTCTCGACTTCGAGTTGTGCGTCGCGATTCTTAGGAGGGGTTCGAAATTTACAACATTGGTATGGGATGAAAGAGGTTGTTGAGAGATGAAGGTTGGTGACTTTAGTGTGGAGATCGATGAAATAAAAGAGGGGATAAGAGGATGATTGAATTCGAAAATGGCCGATTATTTGCCTGGAGCTTTCGTTGTGTGGGAGGAAGAAGTAGGAGAAGCGGGTCCGGGTTTTTCAAGTGGGCTTTAAGCTGTTGGGCCGGAGTATTTAAATTGGTAAAGCCCGAGTTTGAAATTATGTGTGTTTAAGTTATCTCGATAGTGTGTTAACTTCTATAAGCTATAACTTGATCATAAGGAATCAGATTGACGAACCGTAAATTGCGTTGGGACCGTATGGACGAGAGCTACCCAATGAAACTGACCGTGAGTGGATTAGAGCTCGTTTGGATTTATGGCGAAATTAAACGCCTGAACCAAATCAGTGACCAATTATCGTTGTTCAACGATAACCGACCAATGTGAGTAAATCTCACTAACTCTGAACACTTTATATTTTTATAAAGTATTTTTTAGAATTGATAAATATTGATTGAATTGATGTGTGTTGGCTGTTTGGTTGAACTGCTAGTCAGTTGGTTGAACATTTCGATAACGATATATATAAATCGTATCGAAATATTGATTCTGTTTATCAGAATATTTTATACTCATGTTAGTTATGTGGACTGACATTTGTGGATGCAGGGAAACAGGTCGGAGGGACCCAACTGGGTTCCTCAACATTTATTTACCGCTTTTCAAATATTTTGATATATGATGTGTTATATCATCCGTTATTGATTCTGTGTGTTTGGATGATGACCGATCATTTTGATTGGATTTGTTTACACCATAAGTGATACGATAAAGTGGAAAAGGAAAATTTCAAAATATATTTGAAAATAGATTATTTATATAAAATCAGCGGATTTTATATATGAAAGGAAAAAGGAGTTTTATAAAAGAAATCATTTTATAAAATCAAAGTAATAAAGGAAAAATATTTGGAAAACAAATAGAGAAGGGAAATTGTTTGTAAAACATTTACAAATAAAATAGAAAAGAAAATATTTGTAAAACCATTGCAAATAGAGATAAAAAGGAAAACATTTGTAAAACATTTACAAATGGAATTAGAAAGAAAATATTTGTAAAAACATTTACAAATAAAATAAAAGGAAATATTTATCTAGAGAAATAAACTGAGTCATAAAAGGAATTATTTATTTAGAAAATAAATAGAATATTGAAGTACTTGAAAATGGATAAAAGTGTAATAAAGGAGAATTTTACACTAGGAAGAAATTAGGCCCGTGCTTCGCACACGGGTAAACAGAATATGAATTCGAAATGAGAATTTAAGAGAAATCTGTTTTAACAGATAAAGTGAGAAGGTTAATTTATAGATAAAGTTTTATAAATTAATTTAGTTATTTATCTTTGGATAAATAGAGTATATAAGTCAAGACTTATATAGAGAAGTAAAAATCGATTTCCACATCGATATCTGAAACGGAATATGTATGAAAGAGAATTTATCGAATAAGGGTTATTCGAAGTAAAGCTATCGAATATCAGTTTATTCGATAGGAAGTTTATTGGATATTAGTTATTCGAAATGGGCTGATCCAAGAGAGTTAATCCAGTAGAATTAATCCAATAGAACAAATTGATTGAGATCAACCGTTAGAGTTAAACTGTTAGAGTTGAACTGTTAGAGTTAAACCGTTAGGGTTAAACCGTAGAGTTAAACCGTTGGAGTAAACATTTAGAGTTAGTTAGTTAGAGTTAACCAATTAAAGTTAATCAGTTAGAGTTAATCGATTAGAGACTAATCGAACTAGAGTTATCCAAATATAGTAATCGAATAAGGAATGAGTGAATATTAGTTATTAAATTAAATCTGCTCGAATTTAGTTATTCGAGATAGAGTTAAACAGAAGTAGTCATTTAAGATATGCTACCAGTGGGCACGACTGCTAGCGAAATTCGTAGGGGTGCAGATAGCCTAAGGCGGTCGGATGTTTCCTGAGGGAATCAGGCGTAACCATTGTGATCGCTGCGATCTAGAGTCGAGCGAATGGTGTCGAGTCAAATATTAGTTAATTAATAGAAGTAATTACATCAAGTTGTCAAGTTGAGTTAGATAAGTCGAGTTAATTAAGCTAAGTTAGTCCAGTTGAACTGATCAAGTAAGTTGGACAAAATGAGTTAATCAAACTGAGTTATCCGAATAAGAATTAATCCAGTGCGAGTTAATAGAATAAGAGTCGTAGATTAGAGTTAACCAAATAGGTGTTAATAGTTAGTTATCCAGGTATTAAATTGAGATAGGATGTAAAGGTCATATTAAAGTTATTATATTTCAGATGCAGGGAATTATAACACTATTGTTATAATCAAGTGATTACTGTACGAGAAGTGGACTCGTAAATAGAATCTGAGAACGTTGTAAAGAAGTGTTAATGTTTTAAAAAGATGAACTTTGTCTATTTCGAAGTTAGAAATGTCGTTCAGTTAAGGTCTGAGAGGTAATTATACCCCAACTTGATTGACTTCGTTTTAACTTAGAAATGGTTAAGGTTCGATAGTGAAAGGTGTTTAAGTGGAAACCAAATAAAGGAGATTTGGCGTCGTGATGTTTGTTAAACATCCGTTTAATCTAGTGAGGGAAATTTGGAAATGTTTTTCCAAAGAAGATCAGAAATGTTTTCCAAATATAGAAAACAAGAAATGGAAATGTTTTCCCAATGTTAATAATGTATATTTTTCTGAATACGTTAAATAAGAAATGTTTAATCCCAGAAAAGGGAAATGAATAAAGGAATGAACTAAAAGTGATAAAGGTTGAATGATGTTGGGTCGATAGAATTTCCTTCTGGGATTAATATTGTTGTTTGCACACCGACATGTTTTTATTTGATAGTTAAATCACCGACTATCAAAGTTTTTGACCATTTTACGTTGTTAATATGGAGAGACCGGTTGGATTATTATCCAAAGAACCACTCCGTATTGGCATAAGCGTTGCGAATCAAGTATGCTGAACATATTGAAGACGGAGTTGTGCAAGGGCTATCCTGTTTACAGAATAGTGCCTTCGGTTTGTCCAGTCCCAGGACAAACGTGAATGGAAGAATGTCTGACAGAGTATATTCAAAGGATCGCGTAAGTTGATCTCTTCAAACGTACTTACGTTTGGTGGCGGAGGAATTCGTTTCTCTTAGCTTTATACCCGTGGTATTTTTGGGGAAATCAATTTGTGATTTGGCGGGTATGACGATGTGGCATTCAAAGTAAAGGGAGGTGTGATCTGTCAAAAGATACGTTATGACCTCAAGCCTCATCAACCAGGAAAGGACAAAAAAATCGGGCAGGCAGCATGGCTAAGTCGGTCGCTCCGAAGTAGGGTGTATGATCACCTATCTAGAGAAATTCCTTTTGTTCTTAAATCTATCGATGCTGTCCCATTTCGGGAGGCGGTTGCTGATCCCAACCGTTGGTGATATACATTCGATACACTCAAGCGAAATGAGTGGTCGGTCATGTGTGGGCCGGGTTGCAAGACGTTCTTGTTGAACCCAGTGTATTTGCCTCTAGAGATACACGTTCGGAAGGTGGTCCCATACCTTGTCAAGTTGGAATCCAATCTCCAATAAGTGCCCGCGAGTTTGATTTGTATACTATATATGTAGAGCGTGAGATGCAAGCGTTCTGCTAGATTGCTAATTACTTGTGATTAGACATTATTATAATATCAGATAAGATATGATTTCCAAATGATTTGGGTTATCGTAAGGTAAAAGCCATCCGTATTTATGAGTGGATTGGTCTTACGATTATCTTTTCTTTTGAAAAGGATTTTGAAAAGTTAAACCAAATGATTTGAGTTTACTCACACCAGTCCCATGACTGACCCAGAGTTTATTTTGTTTTGTTTTCCCTAAACTCTTGGGTGCCCAAATTTGTACGGGCAGTCAAGTAGTCAGGATTTTACAGATATACTTGGAGAGCTTGGAGCAGGGGGCTTCAGGATTTATGTAGCTATTGTGTATTCCGCTGTATTGTAAGTGCTGTACTCTGATAATGTTGTAGTATACATATACTGCTTTTGATTTCAAGATTATGTTGTATATTATATTTTATTCGTTCCGCTGTGAGATTCGTGTTACTCTGATGTTGTGATTGTCTTCTTCTTCTTCTATTCTATTAGTTCTACCTTATCTATCCTCACCCTCTAATTTCTTCTTGGACTATCCGGTAATTTCGACCTTTGATTGTTCGATAGGTGTTATATATCGGATAACCAAGGTCGTTTTTTCCCGGGTCGTTACATTATTATTATATTGTTATTTCACTTATAGTATTTGTTGATTATGAGAACTGATATCGAATATAAGTGGATACAATTTCTGTGTAACTTATGTTCAATATCGATTGATTTGGGTTTTGTCGTGAATCGTATCTTCAATAATACCATTCTTGAAACCCAATGAGATTAGGTTGTGGAAATTCGTATCGTAATTTGGGATTAAATCAAATCTTTGATTGGAGAAAATTAAAAATAAGAAATTGGAGAGAAAGTTTAATCTTTTGATTAAGATTAAAGAATTAAGATGGTAATGGGATTTTGTAATAAAGAGTATTTCCAATATAGAATTGATAACTATTTGGAAGGAGATTTGAACTGAAAGCCTGTGTAAACCATAACTATTGTTTTAAAAGTACGCTTATTACTTGGAAAGACCGAGATCGAATATATGTTCGAAAACCATTCCAAGTAATAATACAACGATATGAAGCAATTCAAGATGTGGTAAACAACGAATGAAGACCGTGAACCTTTGAATTGTTTAGATTGATTGTTGATGTCTTGGTTGGGCTAATTACCTGATACAAGGTTAAAAGTGGCATGAGGTCTGAATATATTTGGTGATTTTCGGATTTTGTTCCGTTCTGACCCAGAACGGACTTGTATGGATTGTATGTCTGACTTTGAAATTGACTGCGCAGCACTGATTCCTATGAATGTATATCAGATTTGTGGCAATAAATTTTCCTCGTCTCTAAGTCATACAAACTTAGAGGGTATGCATTGATAGAAATCAATGATATGTCATGAATTGTCAATGTAGCATACTCGAGTTATGAAATGAGCTAGTGATGATCAAAGCATGACTTATTGAAGCGTAGCTTTGTGTATATCGTAACCTCGACGAACCTCACACCCGAAATTGATGGTAAACTGGCGGTTAGGTTGTATAATATACATAATCTCTGTTGAAATCAAAAGCTTCGACGGTAGTACTACTTCAAAACCTGAGGGAATAACGTATATACAGTGTCCGAGTCTGTATGTTAACCGGAGTAAACTTTCACGCTATGTATTCGGTGTTCGTTGTCTGGATGTTAACCGGGAGATACTTAGCTTCCTGTCCTCGATTGATCTTTCGTGCCAGGAACCATCATGTTGGAAAACCCAATAACCAATACGATCCATTCGATTTATTTATAAACTATATACGTAGGCATAGTTACTATGCTTGCTAAGATTTATATATTTATTTGCAAAATGGTTTTCAACACTACACATTAATGATAATATTAAAAGAGGATTTTCACATATTAAAGCATTTTTGTTTATTATAAGGCAAACTCACTCATCTGGTATGTGCTTGCATTGTGTGATATGGGACGAGCTTATGATAGCTTCATTTTTTCAGATGTTATTGTGTATTTCTATGCATGGGAATTCACATGGAATAAACCCATTCCGTGTTAGCGGCATGGCCCGGTGAATTTCCCAACTTTAATATAAACCCTAAAACAACTATTTTGAGTTCTCACACCAGTCCCAGGACTGACCTGGAGTTTGTTGTTCCCACACCTAAACTCTGTTTGCCCATAATTTCGCACGGGCAGCCAGTAGTTTAGTTTGCAGGTTTAGCTTTCAAGAGATGGATTCAGTTTGGAGATATAGTTTTATTTTGGTTTTTCTTAGTCCGCTGAAGAGATTATTTCTGCTGAGCTTATGTTATACTCTGATGTTCCTGGTAACTCTGATGTAATATTTTGTAATGAAATAAAAAGTTATGTTATTTTTGTGCAAATATGTTAGTACCTATGACAATTCGTCTTTATGAACGGTTAAAGTTGGTTTAATTACCGGCGAAAACTGGGCAAAAAGGAGGGTGGTTACAAGATGCCTAGTATAAATGGATATGCTTATTGGGGTAAATATTATATATATATATATATAGTTGAAAAAACTTTTTCAAAATACAAATATGCCTCTCATACGTATAATTCCCTTATAATCGGGTAACATATGCTCTGATACCAAATGTAACATCCTGCCGGAATAGGCCTAAATTTCGACCCAGAAAAGGCCCATTGAAACTTAGAACCATTCTAAACGGGTCGTTGGTTCCTGTAAGGATTACATTTGCACAGATAATGTAAACATGTACTTCAAATGGAATTCACGCAAGGTAGAAAGAGAAAATATAATACTCAAATAAGATGAACCACTTATTTAAAAATCACAGAAATAAATCAGTCAATGTTACATTTGTTCAATGGGTACATCAAATAATTCATTCTCATAGGTTTCCAAAAGAAGTAAAGCAATAACTACTAATAATAGCATAACAACTTCGTCTTCTTCTTCAGATCCAATTATGACTTCGTCTATAGAGCTTTTACCCATCTATTGACCTGTTGGATATGTTAAGGAGAAGGGTCACAACAAAAAGTTCCGTGTGACTGAAAAATAGTGTTAGTAAATGTCCATACCCTATGTTTATAGCAGGTTACATATGTCAAGGTATGTCTACGCAGCACACAAGGTTCACACAAATAGAAAGTATCTAACCAATGAGGTGGATATCCAAGTCAATTGTTCATTGGTGTTTTTGGGGTAAAGACCCAACTAGGTGGGAATTCTCGGTCACTAATGGACCTATCAAAGGTGTATTCTTATGATCTCTTATAACCCTGAGGCGGACCCTAGCCCCTTAAGACCCCATCCTAATATGTCAACGTTCTTAAAGTCTATACTTTTATTTGTAATATGAGAAGTAACATTGCGAACGTTACTACTTAACTGATATTACAGTAGGACAACAATGTCGCTTAAGACTTCCCTTAGACAGTTGGTGAGCATGCAATGGCCACATATCTTCTAAATATCAAATCTATCCCTAGAAGAGCCCTTACAAGCTTCTAGAGGAAGTGGACATCCCCCGTGAACTACCCTGTTGATTCACGAGATTTTTGATTCATGACAACAAAGGAATTGAAATCAATGTAGATCATATTGAAGAGCTAAGTTCACATATACATATATATATATATATGTATGTATATAATATATTTAACTGTGTTAGGAATTTGTTAAAATCTATCCTCATAGTATAACACAAGTGCATGATTTTTATATTATATATATATATATGAATAAATGGCTGAAAAACAACCTGACTGGACAAAGTATTCTGAACTAGTCGACCGGTTCAATATAGACCAGTTGATTGGTTAGAGAAACTTTGCCCAGTAACAGCTAGTTTTTGACAAACTTTAAATGTATACAATTTTCAGTGTTTTTAGCCAGTTGACTGGTATTTTACAAACTTGTTGACTGATTTGAAACAATATCCATTTTTATGAAAGGTTGTCATTCTTCATGAAGGCATTTCTCTTCATTTCTGAAAAAGAAATGGGTGCATCTTTTTGATTAAACTCTTCATGAAGGATCACTACCTTTAATATTATATATGTACTACAAACTTGATTTACAAATTACTGATTCTTATCAATTCTTACTATATATATTCTTGCATTCAAAAAGCTCTCTCAAGTATTAAAATTGCTTGTTGAATCATTGGATTATTTTTATATCTCTTGATTTAATAAGTAATATACTTCCTTCAGTCTTCACATACACGTTATATACTTGAGGATAAGATTATAGGAAGGGTGTACTCAATCGTTGGCTATTCAATGTTGTTCAAGAACACAAAGCAGAAGTCAAACTCTTGTTATTTGTTAAAGTCCCGCATCCGTGCTCAGGCGAGAAGTCCTTGTTAGGGCTTGGATTGATCCTTGTTGGGGCTTGAATTGCTGTGACTCTGTTCCTCTGGGTGAAGAGAGGGTGTTGATATAGAATTCCAGAACAAGTCTGGGACTGTACGTAGGACGGGAAGTCCGAACCAGTATAAAATTCCTGGTGTCACTTTACTTACTGCATTTACTTATCTGTGACATTCTATATCGTTCATTTTTACTTACATAACTATTGTCTTATACTATTTAGTATATCATTATCCATTCCGCTATATTCCATACATAAAGATCCATGTAATATATAAATCGTGCACTTGTGTTATACTATGTGGATAGATTTTAACAAATTTCTGACACAGCTAAATATATATATATATGAACTTAGCTCTTCAATATGATCTTCATTGATTTCCATTCCTTTGTTGTTATGAATCAAAAATCTCGTGAATAAATACTCTCCCCTTTTTTTGATTGATGACAACACCTTGCATTTATTTTGAGATAATGAATTGCTCCCCTAGAATGTATGCTTGTATATGTTCATCTCCCCCTGACTAAAAAGCTTATTTGCAACATTTTGTTATGTATATAATTAACTTACTGTTTCCTGTAACAAAATGTTAGTGTATAAAATAATAACATATGTATATAATGATAACATATTTTATCCCCTTTTGTCAATGATTATAAATAATAAGTACCACAATAAATAGTAGTAATCGATCATAGAATAAAAATAATTAAAGCGCCTTTAGGAGATATTGGATCATGTGCATTTCGATAAGATGAATTTTGTTTTCATAGATATTTAGAGATATGGAAAATAGCCTACTTTTTGTTGTAGTGTACTAGCGCAAAATATGATATATATACTTTGGTATCCACTTGCTTCGTTTGGGTTCAGGGGTTAGAAGAAAGGTAACCATACCCAAGAGGTTTTAATGGAGTCTTTAAAGATAAAATTTTCATTATTAACTACGGAATCAAAATAATCATCGATATATTTTTCTTTGTTTCTTAAATTAGCAGGAACCCAAATACTTAAGTAATATCTATTGATATTTCTTTTCGTACTTCTAGAATTATTATGAACGGCTCTAGTCATTGAAGTATTCGAATTTCTATAATAATTGGATCTTGGTTGTACATTAGTACTAGCAGTGATATTTTTATTGTACATAAAAGCACATCTAGTACTATTTCTGTGATTGGTTTTATTATATCCTAAACCACTTTTGTTATGTAAAGGTGGAGATCTAGATAAAATCATTTTTAAATCATTTTGACCTTTATTGAATTTCGCGAACTTACTTGTACATTTATCAGATTTGATTCCAAAGTTGCGATTGATATTTTCAAAAGAAATTTCTTTATTTTTTATATCATCAATTTCCATATTTAATTCAAAATTCTTTCTTTTTAAAGTACCAATCTCAGTTTAAAGACCAAAAATTTGAGATTCTGAAATATCTAATGAATATTGTAATTTTTAAAAATTTCCTTTTTAGTTAGAAATTTCTTTTTGCAAAATATTATTATTTACCTTTAAAAGTTCACATACTGTAGATAATTCTAGATTCTTTTCAATTAAAGCTTCATTCTTCTGTCTAAGAGACAAAATTAAAGAACTAGAAATATTTAAAGAATCTTTTATAGATATAGTTTTATTTTGTAAAAGATCTATTTCCTTTAAAAGAACATTGTTTTTATCTTCTAGTTGCTCATTTTCTTTTAGAAGGAAATCTTTTTGAAAACAAGCTCTTCTAAGGTATTTTCAAAATATTTTGCTTGTTTTACTAAAAAATTGTTTTCCTTTTAATTTGGAATTTTATTGCTCATAATTTTTAAACTTGTCTAAAATAATTGCATTAAGTTTACCCAAACTTTTAAAATCTTTCAAAAAAAATTCATGGTTGTAACACCCCACATCTGTTAAGGTCACTCACAAAGGGAATGCCTTAACTTCAATGGAGTATTATGGGTACTGGAACAGAAATATTACAAGACAGACATATATAAAACAGCGGAAAATAAAGTGGAAGTACTTCAAATCATTTATTACATATAAATGTTTACAAGAAAAACCCATCCACTTCGAATACCCAATTTCATAGTTAAAATATCTGTCTTGCTCAAAAACAAAGAAGCATAAAAACAAACTGCAGTATTCCTTAATAAAGCAAAGCAAGCCATAGCCAAGAGAAATCCAAGCCATACATGAAAGAGCCTTGGAGCTTGGTAAGATCCGAACTAAGCTATATTCCCACCCTGTGAACCTGGGGGTGGGGGGGGGGAACGGAAGAAAAAGAGGCGAAACAAAACGGGTCAGTCATAAAGACTAAGTAAGTCCTAGTGACTTTCAGCATAAAAATAGGTAAAGATAACATGGCATGAATAAACTGAAAGTAAACATAAGCATGGTGACAAGGTAGGCAAGATAAACTAATATAACAAGATAAACTATGCTAACAAGATAAACTAAGGGAACAAGATAAACTTCGGGCACGATGAAACAAGTATAACATCCCATAATTCCTATTAAGTATCCCACCGCATGGTTTCTATCAAGAATAACATCGCAAGGTTTCTAAGCTTTACCATTAAAACGATATCTATTTGCTCTGCACCACCTAACTAGGATCCTCATAAGTGTCTTACATGGAATGATCTGTACTCCTACTAGTATCCCAACTAGTGTCCTGTGTAACAAGGATTCGTACCAACTACTAGTGTCCCAACTAGTAGCCCGTGTTATATAATAATTACAACGTGACCCCAATCCCCGCAATTATGGTAGCCTTTAGGTGTACATCGATTATGAGGATTCCACCTCGATCACCCCAATGGCCATGTATATATTCGATGCACCCTTACTACCTTATCGATCGACTCCCTACTTGACCTAGTTCTCGTTTGTGTCACGCGGCCCCCTACTTGTAGATACCTGTGCTGGTCCCACCATGGGGTGTATCAAGTCCCATGGTGGCAACCCTGACACAATCAAGATGCACAACTTTATACCTACTGATGCCCAATGGCTAAATTTTCTACGCCGAAGTGTGTGCACGCCCGCACTCCGTTAGAACCTGCACTGCTGCACCAACCGCCGCTAATTTGACCTCTTATAATCAGCCCAGTAATCGTGCCCCACCCTGCCTAGCTCAGGGTTCCGTTGATACCAAATGTGGGTTACTGCTGAAATGGGTCCCCGTTACTAGGTTTTTCTAATGGTTAAGTCTGTGGGCCTATACTCTCTGATATTACCCACCAACCCTGATGTGTACTTAACCCCGCTACTGATTCAAGCATGTGTGTTTGATGGTTAAGTGTATGTGGGCCTATATTTACTAATATTACCCACCAACCCGATATGTACTTAACCCTTCTACTCGTTATGTTACCATGGTTAAGTGTTTACCTTAGTTAACTTAACCTTTCTCGCTTATTATGTTTGATTGGTTAAGTGTGGTTTATTAACTTAACCCTGTTCGTCTATCTGGTTACATTGGTTAAGAATTTTCTTATTAACTTAACCCCATGTGTTACTTAACCCTACTACGCATCACATCAGATTGGTTAAGTGCATGTTAACTTAACCCCATTCACTAGTCATATTATAATGGTTAAGTGTTATCAACTTATTCAAGTTAACTTAACCCACCCGCTTGTCCTGTTATGTTGGTTGAGTGTTACTACTTAACCGCAACCACTTGTCTAATTAACCCATTGTATTAGTTAAGTGTTCTCATTAACTTAACCTCACTATCTAGTCCAGTTTAATCATGTTATAATGGTTAAACATTTGCTTAACCTTACCCACTCCCGTAGTCAACTTATTAAATTGGTTAAGTGTCCAGATTAACCTAATCATATTACTTAACCCACCCATTTATATCATATTGGTTAAGTGTTCTTATTTACTTAACCCTACCCACTGGTCTAATTACCATGTTACGTTGGTTAAGTATTACTATTCGTATTTCCACATGTCACCCACATGTCACCCACTTAACCCCCATGTCCCACCACATGTTTATCTGGTTAAGTATTTCTTAATTCATTAAGGCCGTAACCTTATAAAGACCTCTCACATTAAACTGACATTTATGGCAGCTGGATTTGTCGGGCGGGTCCGGGCAGTCTTACACCATAAAAGAGTCTAACCTCATGTCTTTACAACTGTTACGCTTTTAATTTGGGCCTAGGACCTCTCACATTGGGCTGACATTTGTGACTACTGGATTCGCCGGACGGTTCCGGGCAGGTTTACGTCACAAACGAGTCCAACCTCGTGTCCTAAGCATTGATTATCACTTATAATCTTTTACCCCAATTTGAATTTATTTCCCCTATTCAAATTATCAATTAATTCCTAATTTAACGATGTCCATAATTGACTCAATTATGTCCATCAATTAATGGTATGCAAAATCATACCAATTTTACCACAATTTATCTTAGGCCATTAAAGGCAATTTATCTCAATTTATATTTATCCCTCTTTTAAGGCTATTACATACCAACTAATATATGTACCCAATTCTAGTCAGTTTACATATATACCAAGTTTCATGTTTTTTTTCATATGTCAAGATCTAGCCAAAATTACATGTATCAGGTTTCATACCCAATAAACCCAAATCCGATGATTCATGATGTTGTTATCCCAAACTATAATCTTTTTATTTCAATACATGCCAGTTTCCCAAGTTCATAATACATGTTTATGCCAAATATAAAGTTTACAATCGCTTTCATGCTCAAATTTCCAAGTCTACACATGCCTAATTAACATAAGCCCAATCTTTTGATTTAATTTACATAGGCTCCAAAAATCATAATTTTATTTTACATGCCAAATTACATACATGTTATATATACCAAATTTCATGTTACATTACATAGATTCAATTGGTGTCGAATTCCATGTATAGAATATTTATGCAAATTTTATCATAACAGGATTATACCAAAATTTACAGATCTACCCCAAACTTGCAAATAAAATGATAACATCCAATTTCATTTTGCCAATTATTAATCATATTCTTATAGGCAATAATCCCATTATTCCCCCGTATACATCTCGTATGCGAATCGCGATTTTAGGCCAAGGTCCGAAGTTGACCAAGGTTCATCAAAAGAAAATAAATAGGGGAAGGTAGAAATTTGCATAATAAATAGATCAGAGAGAAAAACAACATCGTGATAGGCATAAAGATTACAACTCGATGATAACATCATTACGAATCAAGGAAACCGCTGAATAAATCACAAACTTGTCATGAGAATAAAGGTAGACAAGTCTCAAAGCTAAAGATTCAAAAAGCAACAGGAATAGATCTAAATCGATAAACATACTTAGATCCAATTCCACTTTAATTCATGGCCACATTATAATTAAATATTTAAATCGGAAAGCAACTAGAACTTACAGAGAACGGCTAATGAATTAGGGAGTGAATTTGTCATAGAAAGTTGCAGTGTCATTGATCTATCCTCTTGAATTTGTTGTAGAAGCATTGATCTTTGATTTGATTTGGGTTTGAACGCTTAAGCTTTAATTTGGAGACGGCGGCCATGGGTCAAGAGAGATTCCAGCAGCATTTAGGTGTCATATGGATTTGTGTGAGTTAGGCTAGGTCTAGGTGTTCTTTTATAGGTGTAGCAATTCATTTCAGCCATCGGATTAACCCTAAAACCCATCCGGACCATCAAAACTCGTCCCGGGCCTCAAAAATGGGTTCTGGGCCATCCCAGGCCGACCAGGTCGACCTGTACAGAGGGGGGGTCGACACTATGGTCGACCTGGGGGGGGGGGGGGGCAGGTCGACTATAGTGTCGACACTATGGTCGACCTGGGTCAGTCTGCCAGAAAGTCTGCTGAAATCTTGTTTTGGCCATATCTTGGTCATACGGACTCTGATTTTCGAAAACTCGGACTCTATTTCGCGTATTTTCCGAGAGGAACGCAATGGTGATGTCCATTTTACCTAATTCCTGATTCTTGAATTAGTTATCCTTATTTTACTATCTTTTCCGTTACATACATCGTTATCGAACTAATTTTTCTTCTCTTCCATGTATTAATTAATTCTTCTTATGCATCACCATTATTTACCCATCATAAGCATATTTTTATATATTTTATTTTATTTTTAATTATATTAAAAATACGGGGTGTTACATTCTCCCCTCCTTAAAGGATTTCGTCCCCGAAATCTTCAAGTTAAGAAGAATGTGTCCTACCATCCATCATCCATCTACTCAATCATCAATCACAGGCATTCATTGTCCTTAAGAGATTTCTAATGCTGTATGAACATATGCAAGAAGTGTGTGTATATGTTCCTTGTCTAATGCAAATGATCAGGCCTGATTGATCTTTCTAATGCAAAATATGTTAAGTGCCATGAATCCACATGTATGCAAATAATCCTAGTCACGTAAACACTATATGTGTGCACAAACATCCATCCATATGCAACATCCACATGATAACACGTTCAATTTTATCCATAAACAAGTGTAAACACTCATGCATATGCAATATGAAAGGTGACTGAGCCGATCTAGTGCCTAATGTGCGTGTATATGCATCCACGAGCAACCACTAGCAACCACTTGCAACCACTTGCAACCATCAATCATAACATGTCTCAAACACATGTTTACACCCAATTGTTCCTACCTAAAGATATAGTCGAATGATAGAAGCAAGTAAAAACTTTGTGCCCATTAGGCAATGTCAAAACTGGAAATCTATGCCACATATATATTGATTAGGAGAAGAACTCTCTAAGCATCAGCCCCGAAGACCGAAATCAACATCAGACCGACACCCAAAGAATTACTCAACCCAACCACTATATATGATTCTAGGAAACTAAGCATGATGGACTCCTTTTAGGTCACAAGGGAATCCCTTCCTAAGACCAACCCGTATCCTATAAAACCCAAAAAGTTTAGTCAAACCAACGAACACCCTCAAGCTCCAACATGTGTTACTAACAGATGAGTCATACTCCCTATGGGGTTTGCAACAGAAATTGGATTGAGAATGGGACCGAGAGGATATACACAAAAGATAGCATGCAAGTAAGCTCTACAGGAAGAGAGGGATCAAGGATATACTCTTAAGAAGAGATATGATGCATGAATCTAGTCTTCAATCTTCTAAGTCGCATTTCCTTGAGCTTAACTCCATTGTGCTTTGTCCGTCTTTAACTTCACAATTTCGTAGCTTCTTAATTCTTGTTTCCAAAATATGAGTTGGAACCTATTTCACTGTTGCCTCTCGTTCCTCTTTCACTTACTCTACTTCTAGTATACTCGGCTCAAACATAATGGCGTACTCATGGTTTCATGCAAGCTCTCCAAAAATTCACTAGTGAATCTTGGATCTCGTCCACTTACTATCAAGTATTCCACGCAGAAGAACTATCTCTTGAAAATAAATGCCAACCATGCTGCCAAATGTACTTACTAAGGTGATTCTCTACAACTCATGCATAAGCGAAATGACCCATCCGCCTTAGTGGCGAACACTACTCGAGCGGATTACAAATTACCAATAAATGTGTCAAGAGATTCTAGGTAACAAATCATGATAGAACCCTCAAGGTTACATGCGACTTCGAGGGTATTACCGAGGCAAGTCAAGAGTCTAACTACCCTCTTTTCCAAACTGAGAAGGTCACCCTTACTGGATAACCACTCCATCGCTAGAATCAACCCATAGCCCAAAACATAAACATTACTTCTAGACTCAACACTTAGCATAGACATTCTCAAATCCAAACAAGTCATGAATAAATGAGCCGATTTCCCCAACAGGACTTGAGACAAAAATGGGATCCTCTATTATGCTAGTACTAAGGTGCAGAGACTCAACATTCGAAGCAGAATTAAAAGGATGCGATGTACAAAAACAAAGTTCTAGTGGGATGATAGAATGGAAAAGCTAAACTTTTAACAGAAACGTTACCACTCTCTTAGGTACGCTAGTAGTGAGAGCATTCAATTGCCCTCTCGACGATCTTGTCCCTTGCCCTTGTCCTATAATACTTAACTGCATGTCCCTTCTCACTAAAGATACTCTCTCTTGTCATGGGTTTTACTATTCTTTTACTTTGGCCTCTTTCCTCTCACCTTTTTCCTCCTTCGTGGATTAAGCTATAACAACTAGTTTCTTGTTCTTACTGTCCTTGTATAGTTTGTTGACAAGTCTTTCGAAGCTACCTCCAACGCACGGCACTCTACCCAACTTGAAATAAGATTAGACGCAGATGGAACTACCACGGCTACAGACGGAGGTTGGGCACTCCTTTGCCCTCCGACATGTGTCGGATGCCTACGAAACTATGGTGAAAAGAGAGAGAAGAGATTTCAAGAGAGAATCAAAAGATAGTGCATATGGCTTTGGGGAATATGCGTTTTAATTAAAACAAAATTTTCTTGAAAATTTGCTTCTTTGTAAATGTTTCGAAGATAATTTCAGAAGGTTTTTTTGAAAACTTTTGCCCAGTCTGGTAACCTTCTGCTCTGATACCAAATGTAACACCCCACATCTGTTAAGGTCACTCACAAAGGGAATGCCTTAACTTCAATGGAGTATTATGGGTACTGGAACGGAAATATTACAAGACAGACATATATAAAACAGCGGAAAATAAAGTGGAAGTACTTCAAATCATTTATTACATATAAATGTTTACAAGAAAAACCCATCAACTTCGAATACCCAATTTCATAGTTAAAATATCTGTCTTGCTCAAAAACAAAGAAGCATAAAAACAAACTGCAGTATTCCCCAATAAAGCAAAGCAAGCCATAGCCAAGAGAAATCCAATCCATACATGAAAGAGCCTTGGAGCTTGGTAAGATCCGAACTAAGCTGTATTCCCACCCTGTGAACCTGGGAGGGGGGGAACGGAAGAAAAAGAGGCGAAACAAAACGGGTCAGTCATAAAGACTGAGTAAGTCCTAGTGACTTTCAGCATAAAAATAGGTAAAGATAACATGGCATGAATAAACTGAAAGTAAACATAAGCATGGTGACAAGGTAGGCAAGATAAACTAAGATAACAAGATAAACTATGCTAACAAGATAAACTAAGGGAACAAGATAAACTTCGGGCATGATGAAACAAGTATAACATCCCATAATTCCTATTAAGTATCCCACCGCATGGTTTCTATCAAGAATATAATCGCAAGGTTTCTAAGCTTTACCATTAAAACGATATCTATTTGCTCTGCACCACCTAACTAGCATCCTCATAAGTGTCTTACATGGAATGATCTGTACTCCTACTAGTATCCCAACTAGTGTCCTGTGTAACAAGGATCCGTACCCCCTACTAGTGTCCCAACTAGTAGACCGTGTTATATAATAATTACAACGTGACCCCAATCCCCGCAATTATGGTAGCCTTCAGGTGTACATCGATTATGAGGATTCCACCTGGATCACCCCAATGGCCATGTATATATTCGATGCACCCTTACTACCTTATCGATCGGCTCCCTACTTGACCTAGTTCTCGTTTGTGTCACGCGGCCCCCTACTTGTAGATACCTGTGCTGGTCCCACCATGGGGTGTATCAAGTCCCATGGTGGCAACCCTGACACAATCAAGATGCACAGCTTTATACCTACTGATGCCCAGTGGCTAAATTTTCTGTGCCGAAGTGTGTGCACGCCCGCACTCCGTTAGAACCTGCACTGCTGCACTAACCGCCGCTAATTTGACCTCTTATAATCAGCCCAGTAATCGTGCCCCACCCTGCCTAGCTCAGGGTTCTGTTGATACCTAATGTGGGTTACTGCTGAAATAGGTCCCCGTTACTAGGTTTTTCTAATGGTTAAGTCTGTGGGCCTATACTCTCTGATATTACCCACCAACCCTGATGTGTACTTAACCCTGCTACTGATTCAAGCATGTGTATTTAATGGTTAAGTGTATGTGGGCCTATATTTACTAATATTACCCACCAACCCGATATGTACTTAACCCTTCTACTCGTTATGTTACCATGGTTAAGTGTTTACCTTAGTTAACTTAACCTTTCTCGCTTATTATGTTTGATTGGTTAAGTGTGGTTTATTAACTTAACCCCGTTCGTCTATCTGGTAACATTGGTTAAGAATTTTCTTGTTAACTTAACCCCTTGTGTTACTTAACCCTACTACGCATCACATCAGATTGGTTAAGTGCATGTTAACTTAACCCCATTCACTAGTCATATTATAATGGTTAAGTGTTATCAACTTATTCAAGTTAACTTAACCCACCCGCTTGTCCTGTTATGTTGGTTGAGTGTTACTACTTAACCGCAACCACTTGTCTAATTAACCCATTGTATTAGTTAAGTGTTCTCATTAACTTAACCTCACTCTCTAGTCCAGTTTAATCATGTTATAATGGTTAAACATTTTCTTAACCTTACCCACTCCCGTAGTCAACTTATTAAATTGCTTAAGTGTCCAGATTAACCTAATCATATTACTTAACCCACTCATTTATATCATATTGGTTAAGTGTTCTTATTTACTTAACCCAACCCACTGGTCTAATTACCATGTTACGTTGGTTAAGTATTACTATTCGTATTTCCACATGTCACCCACATGTCACCCACTTAACCCCCATATCCCACCACATGTTTATCTGGTTAAGTATTTCTTAATTCATTAAGGCCGTAACCTTATAAAGACCTCTCACATTAGACTGACATTTATGGCAGCTGGATTTGCCGGGCGGGTCCGGGCAGTCTTACACCATAAAAGAGTCTAACCTCGTGTCTTTACAACTGTTACGCTTTTAATTTGGGCCTAGGACCTCTCACATTGGGCTGACATTTGTGACTACTGGATTCGCCGGGCGGTTCCGGGCAGGTTTACGTCACAAACGAGTCCAACCTCGTGTCCTAAGCATTGATTATCACTTATAATCTTTTACCCCAATTTGAATTTATTTCCCCTATTCAAATTATCAATTAATTCCTAATTTAACGATGTCCATAATTGACTCAATTATGTCCATCAATTAATGGTATGCAAAATCATACCAATTTTACCACAATTTATCTTAGGCCATTAAAGGCAACTTATCTCAATTAATATTTATCCCTCTTTTAAGGCTATTACATACCAACTAATATATGTACCAATTCTAGTCAGTTTACATATATACCAAGTTTCATGTTTTTTTTTCATATGTCAAGATCTAGCCAAAATTACATGTATCAGGTTTCATACCCAATAAACCCAAATCCGATGATTCATGATGTAGTTATCCCAAACTATAGTCTTTTTATTTCAATACATGCCAGTTGCCCAAGTTCATAATACATGTTTATGCCAATTATAAAGTTTACAATCGCTTTCATGCTCAAATTTCCAAGTCTACACATGCCTAATTAACATAAGCCCAATCTTTTGATTTAATTTACATAGGCTCCAAAACTCATAATTTTATTTTACATGCCAAATTACATACATGTTATATATACCAAATTTCATGTTACATTACATAGATCCAATTGGTGTCGAATTCCATGTATAGAATATTTATGCAAATTTTATCATAACAGGATTATACCAAAATTTACAGATCTACCCCAAACTTGCAAATAAAATGATAACATCCAATTTCATGTTGCCAATTATTAATCAAATTCTTATAGGCAATAATCCCATTATTCCCCCGTATACATCTCGTATGCGAATCGCGATTTTAGGCCAAGGTCCAAAGTTGACCAAGGTTCATCAAAAGAAAATAAATAGGGGAAGGTAGAAATTTGCATAATAAATAGATCAGAGAGAAAAACAACATCATGATAGGCATAAAGATTACAACTTGATGATAACATCATTACGAATCAAGGAAACTGCTGAATAAATCACAAACTTGTCATGAGAATAAAGGTAGACAAGTCTCAAAGCTAAAGATTCAAAAAGCAACAGGAATAGATCTAAATCGATAAACATACTTAGATCCAATTCCACTTTAATTCATGGCCACATTATAATTAAATATTTAAATCGGAAAGCAACTAGAACTTACAGAGAACAGCTAATGAATTAGGGAGTGAATTTGTCGTAGAAAGTTGCAGTGTCATTGATCTATCCTCTTGAATTTGTTGTAGAAGCATTGATCTTTGATTTGATTTGGGTTTGAACGCTTAAGCTTTAATTTGGAGACGGCGGCCATGGCTCAAGAGAGATTCCAGCAGCATTTAGGTGTCATATGAATTTGTGTGAGTTAGGCTAGGTCTAGGTGTTCTTTTATAGGTGTAGCAATTCATTTCAGCCATCGGATTAACCCTAAAACCCATCCGGACCATCAAAACTCGTCCCGGGCCTCAAAAATGGGTTCTGGGCCACCCCAGGCCGACCAGGTCGACCTGTACAGAGGGGGGGTCGACACTATGGTCGACCTGGGGGGGGGGGGGGGGGCAGGTCGACTATAGTGTCGACACTATGGTCGACCTGGGTCAGTCTGCTAGAAAGTCTGCTGAAATCTTGTTTTGGCCATATCTTGGTCATACGAACTCCGATTTTCGAAAACTCAGACTCTATTTCGCGTATTTTTCCGAGTGGAACGCAATGGTGATGTCCATTTTACCTAATTCCTGATTCTTGAATTAGTTATCATTATTTTACTATCTTTTCCGTTACATACATCGTTATCGAACTAATTTTTCTTCTCTTCCATGTATTAATTAATTCTTCTTATGCATCACCATTATTTACCCATCATAAGCATATTTTTATATATTTTCTTTTATTTTTAATTATATTAAAAATACCGGGTGTTACAATGGTCTAAAAGAAGATCTTTATATAACGAATCTACACATACCGATTGTGATCTGACTTTAGCCATGAGATATTTGCTTTCTTGCTCTCTTGATTCTGCTTTGTTGCTTTCCCATTTTATAATCCCTTGACTAGAATTCTTTATTGCCATTTGTTCTAGGATTTTGTTATGATCTCTAGAACGCCAGGCTCTGATACCAATTGAATAAGTCGTGTATGACTTAAGGATCTTTATATATGGAATATAGCGGAATTGATAATGATATACTAACTAGTGTAAAACAACAGTTATGCAAGTAAAAATAAACAATATAGAATATCATATATAAGTAAATGCAGTAAGTAAAGTGACACCAGGAATTTT
This sequence comes from Allium sativum, assembly GCA_030737875.1. Classification (NCBI taxonomy): domain Eukaryota; kingdom Viridiplantae; phylum Streptophyta; class Magnoliopsida; order Asparagales; family Amaryllidaceae; genus Allium; species Allium sativum. The sequence goes on from CM060922.1 coordinate 1,055,113,986, forward strand.
ATACTGGTTTGTACTTCCCGTACTACGTTCAGCCCCAGACTCCTTCTCGAACTCTACTATCAACACCCTCTCTTCAACCGAAGTAACAAGTTCACAATAATTCGAGCCCCAACAAGGACCAATCCAAGCCCCAGAAAGGATTTCTCGCCTGAGCACCGACACAGGACTTTAACAAATAACAAGAATTTGACTTTTGCTTGTGTTCTTGAACAACACCGAATAGCCAATGATTGAGTACACCCTTACTATATACCCTACTCCCTTACCGTTTATGCCTAACCACTTTTAGAGTAGGAGGACCAAAGACTTACTTCAAATCTAATAAGAGTGGGTCCGATGACTTTGGTTCCTCTCCAAGGAATAAACATTCGGAGGGATCCTAGTCTTAACCACTCAAGAAAAAAACTAGATAAGAAGAGAGTCAGCCACTTAAGACTTTCTCAAGGTGTAGAGAACCTGTCTATTCACGAACGATAGACTGATATATATGGTTATATATATACACACACACACACACTAGACCTCTCACATTAAACTATATACATGTAGATGTTGGGTACGCTGGTCGGTTTCGGGCAGACTTCTACTACAAGTTGGTTTAACCTCCTAAGTTTCAATGGTTCATGGCACCCAGACCTCTCACACTAGTTGGGCCTACTGGTGGTTACTGGATTTACCGATCGGTTTCGGGCAGACTTATACCACAAATGACAACTAACCACGTGTCTGCATGTCATTGTTTATATATATAAATATGTATGTATATATATAATCATTCTACACGCACACACAAGCAATCAATATATATTTACATATATGGGGAAAATTCAAATTTGAATTCTATTATAATCGCATTTATTACGTGAATAAATCGTTAATTACGTTGATTATGTTTATATAAATAAAATAATTATAAGAGCCTAAATAATGTAAATATTCGTATGAACAAGAAACTTTCTAACGAGATGGTAATTGTCTGTCTAAATCAAGGTATGCAAGTTAGTTTTTCCATACTTTACCGGTTACAACTTAGGCATGATGGCATAATAACAATATAACAAATAGCAGTGAATGGAAAATATACATACATACAGATTTCAACTTGCATCCTAGCCTTGTTGAAATGATTTCAATACTAAATTAAAAATAGAGTATTACATATGCTTGTGCATGCACGTTGGTAATTTCTATTTTATCTATTTCACCCCCTTTTGGTGTTATGCATATAAAAACGCTTACATTTGACATACTTCAAGTATGAATACGTTTGAATTCAAAATAGAACCCAAACCTAATCAAATCATGCAATAACCAAATCTAATTTTTTTTAGGTTATAATCAAATATTTAATAAAGGTGAATTACACTAAATAGATACAATAGTAGCAACACCCTTTTTCATCTTTAACCCAATATTAAAATCAAAAATCCACAAAACCCAAATAATCATTACAATTCATCCGCAAATACAAAATAGAGGATTTAGGGGTTTTGGTATTGATGTTATCGATTTCCAAATCTTCCTAGGCAAATCTATCAACATGATAATCTAATAAAAATATGAATATGCCTAAGTAAATGATATTCCACTCGCAGATCTAGAGAAGAACAAAGAGAATTCTATGGTAGATCTAAATCTGTGCTTAACCTTTGTGGCAAATGTGCTCCAATAATCCTCCTAATATATATATGTAAGAAACATTTATTAGAATCTTATATATTTATACCAAATTCCAGAGTTCATTCTAAAAACCTATATGAATTAGAAAAGAAAGAAGATAAGAATGAAGGTCGGAGAAATAGAAGAAATCCTTAACCTTTATTTTCTTGGAATTTAGCAATGGTAGAGAGGCAGAGATAAGAAATGGATAAGGTTTTAATGTGTGATATGAGGGGTTATATATTGTTGCCTATGTGATCATAGACCGTTATATCACTCAGATTTAATCCAGGTCTTTTATTTATATATGTCCCTTCTAAAAAAAACCTAACCACGTAGAATTATTGGGCTGTCTAGCCACCAGGCGGTCGACCGACGGTCGACACCCGAGGGGCGGTCGACCCCCTAGGGACTGGAACGCCCAATAATGTTGTGGAAATGAGGTGCTTTTTTAATTAATTCGTTCTTTTATTTCCTTAATCTTATTCTTTATATAAAATATCCTTTGTCCCTAAGATCTTATCCTTATTTCAAATTTCAAATTCTCCCTCTTTATTTTGAATTTATTTTGGACATATATATATATTATCCATTTAATTGTGTGTATATATATTGCGTTTTACGGTCCAAATTCATTTGTTTATAACTTCTGCATACATTGACTGTTTTCAACTTATTATATATGAAAACGATTCAGAATTTCGCCATGAATCCTAATAAAAGAATTTTGTAGCCAAATTCCTAAAGCTGCAAAATCTCATTTTCCAGCCTTACTATTTAATTACTAATTTTTTTACTAATTATTTATTATTAATACTTATGTATTTTACAGAGTGTTGCATATACCCACATATTTAAATTCAAAATTTAAAGCGTATACTAAAAATGGAAGAGAATAAAATAGATTAGAAAGAACTTAAACAAGAAAATAACATTAGGGAAATGGTTTAATCATAGTGGAAATCACATAATGGGTACCCGATATACGATTGCAATAATCGTATATGGGTTAACCTATACTGCAAGTGGGTCAACCCCGGGTCGACCCACCCGGGGAACGGGTCGATCCACTTTGGATTGAAATAACATGGCTTATTCGTTCTAGACGGCTCCGATTTTATTTGTTTCGATCGAATGAACGTAATTCTCCTGAGCACCTATAAATAAACCAACACGGCCTGACTCATATTTTATGTGACGACGCCAGGACTCTACCATTCCCTTTCTCCTTCAAATTCTTTAGAAATAAAACATATTATTTTTAGGGTTTTGATTCAAGATTTGGGGATAAAGGTTATAGATCTAGGCTATAAATGCTCGGGTTTCTCGTCTATGTAAGGTAAATTCTGTTAATCAGAATTATTTATGATTCCTTTCATTCTTCTAGAGTCACATTCGTAAATCCGTAGTTATTTCAATAATATATTCAACTAGGAAGACTACGGATGATAGATCTGAAACAAATTCAAGTATTGGAAAGCAGTCATGTGAGTGGATTTAAATTATACTTTTTCGATAATAATATATGATATCGTTTGATTCTTGTATTGAATATGTAGGATCAGAATTAACCCTAAAGGGGCTGAATATGGTTTATTGGAGTTTTACGATATATTAAAATTATCACAACACATATTTCAATAGAGAAAATAAATGTAGAAAATAACTGACACAAATTTTACCCAGCTTCAGCAAACCCCCTCCTACTACTGCATTCCTAAGATTTTTTACGAGAATTAAAAACAATCTCTACGCTTACAAAATCCCGGTAAGCTCGTGATACTCGCTGCCAACTCCTCCAATTCTACGCTTAAAACCCTAGACTGATCTTTATACCCAAGATTAGATTTTCCCCGTATTACGAACCCGTAACTCGTAAACCCTTGTTTATAGAAAACTAGAAAACTTATAGATCGGTTACAAAAGAAATATAAAAACTAAAACTAAAACTAAAAAACAAAAAACCCTTAAAAATATTTGGTCATTCCCTTATTTGTCACTTTACTAATAGGGGTTCCCTCTTTATGATGACAGCCAAAATAAAAACTATGGTTTTTGCCCCTTGCTCCAAATCGCGACTTGTAAAATATGATTGATCAAATTCTCTGATGCTTCAAAATTGTGGCTTTCTTGTCGATCTGATTTGGGCCTTGCAATTGAAGCCAATGTGAATAATTCTAATTTAAATTCGTTTGCTCTCTAATTTTTGTTGCTTGATTTCGATGGGATGCCTGTGATGAATTGCGTGAATTATATAGGGTATAGAAATTCTTTTACTTCTCTGATTTCACGCAAATGATTTGGTCTGATGCTTGCGTGATTTTTACATGATTATTGTCGTGAATGCCTGATTGAATTTCTGGAATGTATTTAAATCCATGAATCATTCTTATCATAACAGTTCTTCGTGATGAATTCATTGCTCAAAATGCCATCTGAATTCTACAAACAATGAATTGAAATTTATTCCCAAAGACGCAATTATCTGGAAACATAATTTGGCAATAACACGTTTACAAATATGTATATATGTGTATATATATATGCCATCAAAACTGTTTTAAAATCTTTTTTCTTTTAGACAAAAATCAATTTTGAAAAAGAAAATTCCTTTTTAAGAACACTTGAATTGCTTATATTTGCATTTAAGTTGCACTTTATCTTAGCATACTTGTGTGTGCAATATCTTCGTTGCTAGGCTATTGCATTGTTGTTCTGTGCATTCATGTGCTTTTGCACTATTCTGATTTATCTTGACATTTTCTACATGCAACATGCACTTGTTTGTGCTTCTGGCCTTTGTGCATGTTGTCCTTTCTTTGTTGATTTGCATGGCCCATTGTAGTATTTGCTAACCTTGTACATGTTCATGTTGTCACTACCACTCTTGTGTACACTGCTAATCACATGAGTTGTTGTGCTTGTGATGATGCACCCGTTGTATACTGTATTCTTGTATCCATGTTGTATTATTTGAGCTTGTACTTTGAAATTATGCTATAATGTCCACTCTGGACTTGTTATGCTTTCTGGACCAATCTTGGGTGCTTGCATGGCTTTGTCATTTTATTGCCTTGCTTGAACTTGAAAGTTTGGCTGGTGTACTCTTGATCCACTTTGACCTTCTATTCTCTGCTTTTGTCCATTTTACATTATTTTAGAGAATCTGAACCTTAATGTCATGCATTGTTGCGTTGAGTGTTTGTTTTCTACTGCCATACGTACACGCAGTCTTGTACATGCTCCATGTATGTGTGCATTCACATGTACACAGTGTTGACCCATTAAAAAAAATGTTGTACTGACCATTGAAACATCTTGGACTTGGCATAATTTTGAAATGCTTGAACCTGCTGTTTTACTTCCCATTTGGATATGCAGTTTTGTCATTGTGTATATGTTGCTTTTCACCCAGCTTTGATCTTCCATTCTTCCCTGTACATGCCTTGCGTTACTTGAATTTGAAACCGGCTTAAAACTTGGTTCACCATGCATGAGTTCTTTGCTGCGTGCACACATGCGTACATCTCCATTTGTGCATACATATTGTTCCATGGATATGTTGCGCCTGTAACACCCCGCGTTTTTAATGAAATTAAAAATGTGGAAATATGTATATATATTATATACATAGATATATTTAAGAGAAAAATTAAATAATGACAATAAAATTGCATGTAATAAGTTAATGCAGTGAAATAAAGAAAAAGATTAATAAAAGAAATTACATGCAATACATGAAATGCAAAGAAATGCATGCGAACATTTGAAAAGGAAAAGGAAAATTTGAAGAGCTTCTAGAATTTGGTCACGAAATTAGCGCCATTGCATTCGTGGCGATTTTCTAGTCAATTTAGACCTATGGGTTGCAGAAATCTAATTTAAGATGAAAAAGATATCTTTAGTTAAATATTGCAACAAAACTTGAAAAGAGGAATGAGAAAAGAATAATGGTTACCATTGTTCTAAGTTTTGTTAATAAAAGGATAAGTAGCCCAGTTGGTTAGAACATGAGACTTGCATACAAGAGGTATAAAGTTCAATCCCCACCAGCGCCATATTTTTGTTTTAGGGGAATGGCTAAAAAGCGGCTTAGTGTGAACGTAGTTCAATTAAAAAGCGGTTTATTGTGAAAAGGGTTAATTGGAGGATTAATTGGAAAGAAGGTTAAAAGGAGAAATAAATGATATGATTTATTTAAGAGATTTATATTGGAAACCAAATAAATAATTGTTCGGTACAAGAGCTTTGTATACGCATAAGGGGTGAATGCAGATAAACATAATTCAGAATAAGGGTTGCACGCGAACAAAAGAGGATATTTGAAATTTGATTATTGATAAATCAAATTTAAAATAAATAAATAAATAAATAAATAAATGACGTGTGGGGGTCGACACCCACAAGGGGTGTCGACACATGTGTCGATACCCAAGCAGGGGGTCTCGATACCCGCCCTGCTGCTACGCATCATGTTGCACACATGGCGCGTTTTTATTGGTTAATGTTTGTTTTTTTCCACAACATGGCTATTTCTTATTGGTCGGATGATGTGGTTAGCTTGGATGGAGTTTTAAATTAAATCTGAAGGACTAGATTAGTTTAGCATGCCTATAAATAAGGTGGTTAGGGTTACTTTATACTCACAATTTCTTAGGCGATGCCAAAATTCTACCTCCAAACCTATTCTTCTTTCTCTTCTTCTTCAACTAAAGAAAGCTCTTCCCTTTTCTCTTCTCCTCCAAAACATATTCTAAAAAATAAAAACAAAAATATAGATTAAATCTAGGCTTCTTCTTCTTCTTCTTTAAAGTTAGAGAAAAGAATTCAGATTTTGCGATAAAAGCGCCCAGATTTATTCTGCGTATGAGGTTCCAAATCAGTTAGGAAAGACATGGAAGAGTAGATATGGATTAGATTGAAGATTATTCAGAATTGGGAAAACAAATCAAAGGTGAGTTGGTTTAAATTACAATTTTGAATAAATAGATATCATTTGGCATTCCCCGTAAATAACATAATAAACATGCTATAATTGCAGTCTTATTTATATGATCTTTCTGTTCTTCTCCCTCCTTTTTTTTATTTTTTATAGCCAAGCTACCTTCGAGCCTAGGCCTAACGCTGAAATATGCAAACGTGCGAAATTGGGAATCATTTGGGAAAGATTAATTTAGGCATACTATATATGATTATTTATGACTTGGAAGAAGCGGTATAATGTGCATAATAATATATGACTTGGAAAAAGGGTATGAAAACCTATAATGGAATAAGGATAACTGCAATAAATATGAACAATTGGTAGAATTGGAATAATTGCACTTTACTTTATTAAAGTTAATTACATATATGAAGACGTGTGGCATATATGTGGAATTGCTTATAATTTATATGTGGGATTATAGGCATAAATCGAATTGGGAATTTATGTGTAACTCCCCACGTCCGTTAATGTCACTCACAAAGGAAATGCATTAAGTTTTGTGGAGCGTTATAAGTAAATAGAACAGAATATTACAAGACAGATACGTAAAATAGTACTTAAAAAATTTATAACTTTATTGCAGCAGAAACAGAAATAAGTTTGGTTACATCTTCAAATCCATCGCACCAAAACCAAGTACATAATATCAGTCTTGTACAAAATCCATCAGAGTACATAATTTTTAAAACCATAATCTCTAATCCAAAATGCCATTTGAAAGAGAAACAAAGCTACAGCACTTCGAGAAGGAAAGTACAAATCAAGCTTCAACGGGCCTACCCTGAGAACCGGGTGGGGGGAGGGGGGGGGGAGGGGAAGGAAAGAAAAGAGGCGAAACAAAAAGGGTCAGACATAAAGTCTGGCGAGTCCAGTGACTTTAACAATATAATCAGTAAAGTAACAGGGTAAGAACATAAACTGGATATAAGAGATGACTGTAACATAAGCAGACATGACAAGGTAACAAGATGGACAGGATGTAACATTGACTGCGCTTCTAACCGCTATAAGATATTCTCTACATCGTACCAATACTAGTTTCATACTAAAAGATGATCCCTCTTGGCTAAATAGAATGATGATAGTTTCTTGTACTTCTAGCTGCCATCATAGATAACCAACGTGCACCTTTCACCACTAGATGTACACACTATCCTCCCTGTTCGATTATGTACCTCTAGCTGCTATCATAGGTAAGCAATATGCACCTATCACCACTAGATGTACCCACCCTATTCGATTATGTACCTCTAGCTAGTATCATAGGTAACCAATATGCACCTATCACCACTAGATGTACCCTCCCTATTCGATTATGTACCTCTAGCTGTTATCATAGGTAACCACTAGATGTACCCACTATCCTTCCCATTCGATCGGCTCCCCAACCTCATATATACATGTGTTGGTCCCACAATTGGGTGTATCACTCCCTAAGGTGAAAACCCTGATACTACTAAAATGCACAGCTTATGCCTACATGATGCAATAACGTCTTACCTAGCAGCCCGGATCCACGCACGCACATGACTCCGTTGGACTTGCACTGCCATTGCTAACTATTTATTGACCTCTTACAATCAACCCCAGTAAGCGTGTCCCTATCCTCGACCTAGTTCGAGCTCATATAGATACTGGAATGGGTTACTGGTTGAAAAGGGGACCTAGTTCGAGCTCATATAGATACCTACACTGTCAAGTGTATGGACTCTTTTCAACTAGTAACCCATTCCAGTATATATATGAGCTCGAACTAGGTCGAGGACAGGGACATGCTTACTGGGGTTGATGGTAAGATGTCAATAAAGAGTTAGCAATGGCAGTGCAAGTCCAACGGAGTCATGTGCGTGCATGGGTCCGGGTTGGTAGGTAAGAGCTATTGCATCGTGTAGGTATAAGCTGTGCATTTCAGTAGTATCGGGGTTGCCACCTTAGGGAGTGATACACCCTATTGTGGGACCATCACAGGTATCTATCAGGTTAGGAGCCGATCGAATGGGGAGGGTAGTGGGTACATCTAGTGGTGATAGGTGCATATTAGTTACCTATGATAGCAGCTAGAGGTACATAATCGAATAGGGAGGGTACATCTAGTGGTGATAGGTGCATATTGGTTACCTATGATAGCAGCTAGAGGTACATAATCGAATAGGGAGGGTACATCTAGCGGTGATAGGTGCATATTGCTTACCCATGATAGCAGCTAGAGGTACATAATCGAACAGGGAGGATAGTGGGCACATCTGGTGGTGAGGTGCACGTTGGTTACCTATGATGGCAGCTAGAAGTACAAGAAACTATCATCATTCTATTTAGCCACGAGGGATCATCTTTTAGTTTGAAACTAGTATTGGTGCGGTGCATAAATTATCTTATAGTGGTTAGTAGCACAGTCAATGTTACATCCTGTTCATCTTGTTACCTTGTCATATCTGCTTATGTTACAGTCATCTCTTATATCCAGTTTATGTTCTTACCCAGTTATTTTACTGATTATATTGTTAAAGTCACTAGATTCGCCAGACTTTATGTTTGACCCTTTTTGTTTTGCCTCTTTTCTTTCCTTTCCCCCCCAAGTTCTCAGGATGGACACGTTGAAGCTTGATTCAGACTTTCCTGCTTGAAGTGCTGAAAGTAATGCTCAGCTTTGTTTCTCTTTCATATGGCATTTTGGATTGGGGATTATAGTTTTAAAAATTATGTACTCTGATGGCTTTTGTACAAGACTGATATTATGTACTTGGTTTTGGTGTGATGGGTTTGAAGATGTAACCAAACTTATTTCTATTTCCGCTGCAATGAAGTTAAAAAAATTTCAAGTACTATTTTATGTATCTGTCTTGTAATATTCTGTTCTGTTTACTTATAACGTTCCATGAAACTTAATGCATTCCCTTTGTGAGTGACATTAACGGACGTGGGGTGTTACATTATGCGTAATTAGTATTCACAATAATCCAAGACTTGAAATTGGGCATGAATTAAGAAAAAGATAATGAACGCCTAAGACACGAGGTTACATTTAGTTTGCAGTAGAAGTCTGCCCGGAACTGCCCGACATATCCAGCAATCGCAAACGGTAATCTAATATGAGAGGTCTTAGGTGGAAATCGGACCTGTAATGTTTTCAAGACACGAGGTTAGATTCAGATGCGGTAGAAGTCTGCCCGGAACCGCTCGGCATATCCAGCAATTGCAAACGACAATCTAATGTGAGAGGTCTTGCACGTTTACGGACATAATAAATAATAATGAACACTTAACCAAGACAACACATGTAAGGTTGTCATGGATATAAAAAAGAAGAAGGGGTTAAGTGGGTAACATGGGTAACATGGATAATTAGTTAAACTGAATACTTAACCTAATAAAATCTATAGTGGTGTCACGAACCAGTTGAATTGAGTATGGGTCAAGTAAATTTGTTAAAGAAATGGGAAAGGTTAAGTTAATCTTAATTAATGCCAAAATGGGAAATGATAATAACCTATTATGAATGAACTTGAATAATAAAAGGAAAGATAATAGGTAGGCTTGTCCTAAGGACAAGTGGGGATTATAACTTATGGAATAAGATAAGTTATAAGAAACGATACATAACCGGAGATTGGTTGAGTTGAGTAATCATTGAGTGTCAATCTGATGTTGATTATGGTCTTCGGGGTTGATACTTAGGGAGTTATTCTATTACCAATGTATATGTACTTAATTATAAATTAAGTAGAACATGTTATGGTAACCATAAGATGAAATAATGAATATATTATGAGAATAACATGTTGTAGGCTTATTAGTAAACTTAAATGGGTTAAGTTATAAATGAAATTAATAAGCAAGGGTAACTTGGTAAACTTGAAAAGGAAGTCAATGTGAATGAGCATAACCAAGTTAAATGAGAAGACTGAAAAGGTGGCGCAAGCGCGTAATTAATGATTAGACGTAGGGTCTAATTACATATTAAACTGAGGTGCTTGGAGCAGTCCGTACGTTATAGGATGGATAGCCCAACGAGGTAGATCGTCACGGTGTCATAAGGCACGAGGGCAACGCACATTCATCTGATTATTCTGGCGGCTCCGACGGACTGGAATGGGAAGCGCGCGGCTTACTGAGACATTAAAGGGGTTCCTAGTAGTCCTCTGTGTGGTGGCAGATGTTTAAGGCTGTGCCCGCAGAGGTTGTGTAACACCCCGTATTTTCTGTAAACATTAAAGTAACGAATTAAAGAATAATTAATTACAAATGTGAGAATTAAGGGGAATGGGCTACGTCATTGCGTTCATCTCGGAATTCTGCTTGAGATAGAGTCTGATTTTGCATAAATCAGACTCCGTATGGAGTTATGACCTTCAGAAGATTCAAGAATTTAAATAATTAAACCAGCCCGAAATTCAAATTCAAGTTTCGAAATTCAAAAACCCCGAAGCAGGCTGGGCAGGAAATTTCCCGCCCAGAAATCAGGTCGACTAGGGGGTCGACCTAATGGTCGACCTGGGTCACATAGGACGACCAGGGGTCGACCTAGGGGTCACCTGGGGGTCAACCTCCCCCTCGGGCCAGATCTGAAACATGACGTATTTCTTTGAGTGACGATTTTCTGAGTCATTAGGGCTTATATGACAAGTTCTGGTTGGTTCTCTTAGGTTTGAATGGCTTTGATTGACCCTAGGTTGATCTAACGGCTCCTATTAAATCAAACTTCTATATAAGCAACCTGAATCTAAACCCTAAGCCACACAAAAAATATTCCGAGAGCCGTTATGCTGTCAATACTCTACCTAGAGTAGCCACCATTCTCCTTCAACTAGAAAGCAAGTTAGAAACTACGAATCAAATCTAATTCAACTAAGAGAATTCAACGTCTATAACAAAGGAGAGCTATTCAGTTTCAGAATACAGATCCCAGAACACAAGACTAGTCTCCTTTTTGTAAGTTCAGTTATCATTTAGACCTAAATGATATTAGAATCGTTACTAAAATAACTGGATGTAGAACAACGCCTAATGTAAATTTATGCCTATCCTTTTTGTTAAAACTGAATTGATTAAGACTATGACTCTTATTATGTTAAGTTTGTGATCATGTTGTATGTAATTTGATGATAAAACTACCATGATAAATGCTTGGCAATGAACCTATATGTTGTATAATTTGGCGATGACATATCATGTTATATAATTTGGCGATGACATATCATGTCGTATAATTTGGTGATGACATATCGTGTTGTGTAATTTGGGGATGACATATCATGTTGTATAATTTGGTGATGACACCTATATGTTGTATGTCAATTTGGGAATTTTGCTATGTTTATGCAACTTCAACCATGTTCACATATATGACTAGAACTATATGCTAATATGTTTAGGTTTATGTTAATTTGATCCAACTCAATTTGCAAGTTCACAACTACATGCCTAATTTAAGTTTATGTAGTTCTATGTAAAACCCCTATTATACGATTCATGTTGAGTAGATCAAAATTTGCAAGTCCATAATTAAATGTATATTGTTCTATGCCGAATTCATATGACACATGTGTAGTTAGATCCATATTTTTATGATATTGGAATATTACATGTTCCTCTTTTTTCCCTTTTGTGTATGAGTTAGGCTGTGTAGCGAGCCTAACATTTTATGTGATTTATGCGAACGTTTAATAGGGGTGTCATTGGGGAAAAACATGAAATTACATGTAATTGGCATATTTGACTCATTATCATGTAAATGGTTTATGGCATATAGTGGTATAATTTCTATACCTAAAATTGTGAACTTGATTTAAAGCGAAAGTGGGGCTTGACTTGAGTGACAATAATTTACATATAAACATAAAGAGGTAAATATGTAAATTTAGAAACGACGAATATGCCTAACCCGAGGTTAGAATGAGTTACGGTGTAAGACTGCCCGGAACTGTCTGGCACATCCAGCAACCATAACAATATATATCTAATGTGAGAGTTTAGTGCATTGAGCCCAAAAGAACCTGAGGTTAGACTGAGTTACGGTGTAAAACTGCCCGGACCCGACTGGCACATCCAGTGACCGCAACAATGCATGTCTAATGTGAGTGGTTGGTGCTTTAATGAATGAATTAAAGCTAAGTCAGGAATGGTAGGGTTAAGTTAATTAAGGCAACACTTAGCTAATACAACATGTTAACTAAACTGATGGGTGGGGTTAGGTTAACTTGGACACTTAACCAATTTAACATGTTGATTAGGAAACCCTAGTAACGGGGACCCATTTCAGCAGTAACCCTCATAGATGTATCATGGTACCCTGAACTAGGCAAGGTTGGGCACCATTACTGGGCTGATTATAAGCGGTCAAAACAACGGCGGTTGGTACGTCAGTGTAGGTTCCGGCGGAGTACGGGCGTGCACGTACTCCGTAGTGGAAAAAGCAGGCACTGGGCGTCAGTAGTTATACACTGTGCATCTTGAATCGTGTCGGGTTGCCACCATAGGATTTGATACACCCCATGGTGGGACCAGCATAGGTATCTACAATCGAGCGGGGCCGTATGACACAAGTAGTAAATGCATGCGAGTAGGAGCCGATCGATAAAAAGAGATCACTGGGTTTGAACTCATGATGATGGTTGAAATATCTAGTAGGTGCAGAGAATATGGATATGAGTGCGATAGTATGATTACTTTATCTTGCCTTATCCTATGTTACCTTATTTCTTTGTTATTGTCCTGCGTCCAGTTTATTCATGTCATGGTTCTCTTACCAGTTTACATGCTGAATAATCACTGGACTTGCCATACTTATGTCTGACCCATTTTTCTTTCGCTCTCTTTTCTTCCGTTCCCCCCCCTCAGGTAGCCAGGGAGGGAATAACTCAGCTTAATTTGGACTGTTCATCTTTCCAAGCTTGAAGATTCTGTGATGTATGGATTGGAACCTCTTATCTTGGCTATGGCTTTGTACACACTACCACTTGGGGATTTATGTAGTTTTATTTGTGTTTTATGCTTCTTTATGTTATAATCAAGACAAAGATTTTAATGTAATGATTTGGAAGTTGTTTTGAGACAATTTGCTGTAAAGTTTTTGTTATGAACCACGTATGAAATAAATTTAGTTTTTCTGCTGCTTATATATGTCTGCCTTGCAAATTATCTGTGTCTTTTACCTATAATGCTCCACCAAAGTTAAAGCATTCCCTTTGTGGGTGACCTTAACGAAGGTGGGGTGTTTCAGCAAAGGTTTACCAGATCAGATAAAAATTTTGAAAATTGTTTTTCAAAAAGAAAGTTTAAAGAAGCAATTTTCAAGACAAAGTGTTGTTTTATTTTAAAAAGGCATAATCCCCCAAAGCCATATGCACTATCTTTCTATCCTTTGTTTTGAATCTTTCTTTTTTCGTTTCAGCATGTTTGGGGATCTTAACCTTCCAGAGGGCGTGCCGGTACCCAGCTAGTTCAGAAGGTACCTAGAGGCTAGGGCTAATGTCGCAGGCCCAGCAGACGTTCCTCCTCCCCAGCTGCAGCAGTTCCTCCTCCTCCTCCTCCTCCACGTGCAAATGCTTTCTCAAAAATATGTAGGGACTTTCGAGCCATGGGTGTAAAGAACTTCAATAGAAATGAATCCTTCGTGGAAGCAAGAAACTGGCTCAAAGAAACAGAGGATTTTTTTGTTATCTTCGAAGTGGACGATAGGCAGAAGATACAGTTGGTCGTATGGTTGCTTAAAGACGAAGCCTCCTATTGGTGGGAAGTTACTAATGATGAAAGACCAGTTGAAACTTGGATGGATTTCAGAATGAGGTTTGAAATGAAATTCCTCTCATAAGCTGAACGAAGCCTACAGATGGAGAAGTTCTTAGCTCTCAAACAGGGAAGTATGTCGGTCAAGGAATACGTTAACCAATTCAACCAGCTGCAAGGTTTGGATTGGAGTTAGTGAACACTCCACATAAGAAGGCTCTCCGTTTTGTTAAAGGATTGAATGAGCCACTGCACATCGTAGCTATGTCCTATATACCTATGGGTGCGACTTATGAGAGACTGGTGGACATGGCACTGTTACAAGAAGAAGATAAGGTTGGCAAGAAAGAGAAAAAGGTGGAAGTACCTCAAGATAAGAAAGTGGAGGGATCACAGAGCAAGAAGACGGATTCCAAGAAGGGCGGAAAGAACAACAAACCCCGTGACAAGAGGAAGTGTAATTTTTGTGGCATTCCTGGACATCGGGTTATGGACTGCAGAAAGAAGAAGAGGAAGATGGGTGGTTATTTCCATTGCGGCGAGACATGACACATGGCTAAGGACTGCCCAAGAAAGCAAGGGCTAGTGTAGAGGACTGGACCTATTTCTGGAGCACATGTTCACGCTCTCATGGCACCTCCGCAAGAACGAGGTAGAAATATTTATGTTGAGAGTTTAATTTATCTTTTTGATCATCCTGTTCGTACACTCTTTGATTCTGGCTAATCGCACTCTTTTATACCTACTGCTTTAGTTGAATCTCTGCACCTAGACACTAGTTTAGTAGAGGATCCCTTGGTTGTTTCAAATCCAATTGGGGGCTCAACTTATTTGTCAATGATTTGTTTAGATTTGGAAATTTCTATACTAAGTGTTGGGTTTAGATGTAATGCCTATGTTTTGGACTTCACGGGATATGGGTTGATTCTAGGCATGGATTGGTTATCCAGTAATGGTGCCATCCTCGATTGTGAAAAGAGAGGGGTTAGACTCATGAGTCGCCTCGGTAACACTCTAGAAATTTCTTGTAATCCCATGAACTCTATTATGCTTAGCTATCTAGAATCTCTTGATGCGTCTGTTGAGAATTTGCAGTCTGTTAGAGTAGTCCGTGAATACTCGGATGTCTTTGAAGAGGTGAAGGGGTTACCTCCAAAGCGGGAGATAGACTTCCGCATATACCTCGTTGATAATGCAAAACCCGTTGCTTTAACCGTTAGACACATGGATCCAAGGGAGAGGAAAGAACTCAGCAAGCAAGTTAAAGATTTGCTTGAGAAGGGGTTTATAAGGCGGAGTATTTCTGAATGGGGTGCTCCAATAGTATTCGCAACCAAAGAAGATGGTTCGCTTCGCCTATGTGTTGATTATAGGGAGCTAAACAAGCTGACCAAGAAGAATAGGCACCCATTTCCAAGAATAGATGACTTATTCGATCAGCTTGTAGGTGCATCGGTTTTCTCCCAACTAGATCTAGCTACCGGGTTTCATCAGCTAAAAGTGGCTGAAGACAATATCGATAAGACCGCGTTCAGAAACCCAGATGGTTTCTTCGAGTGGCTTGTCTGCCTTTCGGCTTGACAAATGCACCCGCTTATTTCGTTGACTTAATGAGCAGGGTGTTCAGGGAGTTCCTTAATAAGTTTGTGGTGGTCTTCGTAGATGACATTTTGATTTTTCTCAAAGAGTGAGGAAGAGCATGCTCAGCATTTAAATGAAGTCATGGATACTCTTCGAGCACATCAGTTGAAAGCCAAATTCTCCAAAAGCCACTTCTGGAGAGAGGAAGTAAGGTTTCTTGGACATATGGTGTCCAAGGAAGGGTTAGCTGTGGACCCCGCAAAAGTAGTTGCGGTGCAAGATTGAAAGGTTCCACAGAACGCGACCGAAGTCCGAAGCTTCCTCGGGCTAGCGGGATTTTACTGATAGTTCAACAAAGACATTGTGAAAATCTCAGCTTCACTTACAAGGTTGATGAAGAAGAACCTAACTTTCAATTGGTATTTGGATTGCGATGTTGCTTTCCAACGATTGAAGAGGGCTCTAACAACAGGCCCAGTTCTGACATTGCCGGATGGGAGCAAGATGTTTATCGTATACATGGATGCATGTGGTATGGGACTAGGTGTGGTCTTGATATAAGAAGGGAAGGTTGTAGCTTATGGAGGCAGACAGTTGAAAGTACATGAGAAAAAGTACCCAACCCACGATCTAGAGTTGGCTTCCATCGTCTTTGCGCTTAAGTCTTGGCGCCATTATCTCCTAGGTGAGAAGTTGGAATTGTATACTGACCATAAATCGTTGAAGCAAACTTTTCTCGTAGAAAGATCTTAACTTGAGGCAACAAAGGTGGACGGAGTTCTTGGCATCCTATGATTTTGAGATTTCCTATACCCTTGGCAAGGGAAATGTAGTAGCAAATGCCTTGAGTAGAAAGAAGCTGACCTTAAGTTCTCTCTTTGTAGAAAGGCAAAGCTTGGAGTACATAGCCAACTTTGACTTTAGACCCTCTGTCGATCATGTGACTGGTTTGTTAGCATCGCTAGAGATGCGGCCTACTCTCTTGGACTCAATAGGAACCGCGCAACGTGAAGACCCTCAGCTAGTTGATGTGATGGATAAGCTAATTAGGGTTGAGACTTCAAGTCACCTCAATAGATACTCCATCGATGATTAGGGTTGGTTGAGGCAGGATGGAAGGCTATGCATCCTACAAGCAAGGATTTGGTGAAGAAAGTTCTCGAAGAGGCACACCATTCCAAGTTGACCATACACCCAGGTGGGGACAAAATGTATAAAAATGTAAAAAGGGTTTTCTTTTGGAATGGCATGAAGAGGGATGTAGTTGAATTCGTCTCTAAGTGCTTAACATGCCAGCAAGTCAAGGTGGAGCAAAAGAAGCCTGGTGGTTTACTTCATCCTCTAGAGGTCCCACAGTGGAAATAGGATAGAATTTCAATGGACTTTATCGATGGGCTGCCTAGGTCAAGAAGGGGTAATACCAGTATTTGGGTAATAGTGGACAGGCTCACAAAAAGCGCTCTCTTTATACCCGTTAAAAGTAGAAGGATTACCTCGTCTTTAACATCCGTTTATCTTAAAGAGATAGTTCGACTCCATGGGATACCCTCCAGCATTGTGAGCGACCGAGATCCTATCTTTACGAGCAAGTTTTGGAGGAGCTTGCAAGAGGTTGTAGGCACACAATTATGCTTAAGCACGGCCTATCACCACCAAACCGATGGTAAGACGAAAAGGGTGAACAGAGTATTAGAGGACCTCTTGAGATTATGCATTCTTGACTTTGGAGGAGCATGGGAGGATCATCTTCCTTTAGTGGAGTTTGCCTACAACAATAGCTACCAAGCCACCATAGGCATGGCACCCTTCGAAGCTTTATATGGAAGACCATGCCGATCACCAACTTGTTGGTGGGAGTCTACAGACAAGCTCATAATTGGACCAAATATGATTAGAGAAACTTCAGAGAAAGTGGACTTGATACGAAGAAGAATGAAGACTGCCAAAAATAGACAGAAGTCCTACGCAGATAAAAGAAGGACCGACCTTGAGTTTGAGGTTAGAGATAGGGTTTTCCTTAAAGTATCTCCTTAAAGGAACGTCGTTCGTTTTGGATCCGCAGGAAAGTTGGCACCAAGATTTGTTGGGCTGTTTCCTATCATTGAAAAGATGGCTTACAGAGTAGAGCTGCCCAAAAGATTGGTTGGAGTTCATAATGTCTTCCATGTTTCTCACCTACAAAAGTGCTTACATGAGTCTGCGGAAGTGGTGGAACCAAGCATATTAGAGGAAGCAGAAGTAGAACGAGAGGCGACTGTGAGAAGAGTTCCAACTCGTATCTTGGGTACAAAAGTCAAAAAGCTACGCAAGCGCGAAGTCAAACTTGTTAAAGTTCAATGGAGTGACGCTGAGGAAGACGCGACTTGGGAGACTGAGGCCAAGATACGCGCAGCCTACCCTTTTCTTTTTGAGGGTAATTCTTTGATCTCTTTTTCCTTAAGTTTATTCATGCTCGTATCTATCTTTTTTTTAAATATTTCCTCAGTGCTATTCTTGATCCTTAGGTAGAAACCAATGGATGTAAACATGTATTTGAAACATGTTATGATTGATGGTTGCAAGTGGTTGCAAGTGATTGCTAGTGGTTGCTCGTGGATGCATATACACACACATTAGGTGTTAGATCGGCTCAGTCACTTTCATATTGCATATGCATATATGTACTTGTATATGATTGAAACTTGATGTGTTATCACGTGGATGTTGCATTTGTATGAATGATTGTGCACTCATGTAGAAAGTATGATTAGGGATGATTGCATACATAATGGACTCATGGCACCAACATGACTTGCATTAAGGAGGTCAACTGAATCAGTAGACCGCCTGATTTTGCATTAGATAAGGACATGTACACACACTATGCATATGATCATGAAGCATTAGAAGTCTTTCTAAGGACAATTGACGCCTGTGTTTCATGGATGAGTAGATGGACGATTGGATGGTAGGATATACGTTCTTCTTGACTTGAAGATTTCGAGGACGAAATCCTTTATGGAGGGGAGAATGTAACACCCCGTATTTTCTATAAACATTAAAGTAAAAAAATTAAAGAATAATTAATTACAAATGTGAGAAATAAGCGGAACGGGTTACGCCATTGCGTTCGTCTCGGAATTCTGCTTGAGATAGAGTCTGAGTTTGCGTAAATCGGGCTCCGTATGAAGGAGTTATGACCTTCAGAAGATTCACGAATTTAAATAATAAAACCAGCCCGAAATTCAAATTCAAGTTTCGAAATTCAAAAACCCCGAAGTATGCTGGGCGGGAAATTTCTCGCCAGAAATCAGGTCGACCAGGGGGTCGACCTGGGTCACATAGGTCGACCAGGGGGTCGACCTCCCCCCGGGCCAGATCTGAAACATGATGTATTTCTTTGAGTGACGATTTTCTGAGTCTTTAGGGCTTGTGTGGCAAGTTCTGTCTGGTTCTCTTAGGTTTGAATGGCTTTGATTGACCCTAGGTTGATTTAACGACTCCTATTAAATCAAACTTCTATATAAGCAACCTAAATCTAAACCCTAACCACACACAAAATATATTCATAGTGTCGTCATGCTGTCAATACTCAACTAGAGTAGCCATCATTCTCCTTCAACTAGAAAGCAAGTTAGAAACTACGAATCAAATCTAATTCAACTAAGAGAATTCAACGTCTACAACAAAGGAGAGCTATTTGTTTCAGAATACAGATCCCAGAACACAAGACTAGTCTCCTTTTTGTAAGTCCAGTTATCATTCAGACCTAAATGATATTAGAATCGTGACGAAAATAACTGGATGTAGAACAACGCCTAATGTAAACGTATGCCTATCCTTTTTGTTAAAACTGAATTAATTAAGACTATGACTCTTATCATGTTAAGTTTGTGATCATGTTGTATGTAATTTGATGAAAAAACTACCATGTTAAATGCTTGGCAATGAACCTATATGTTGTATAATTTGGCGATGACATATCATGTTGTATAATTTGGCCATGACATATCATGTTGTATAATTTGGCGATGACATATCATGTTGTATAATTTGGGGATGACATATCATGTTGTAAAATTTAGTGATGACACCTCTATGTTGTATGTCAATTGGGAATTTTGCTATGTTTATGCAAGTTCAACCATGTTCACATATATGACTAGAACTACATGCTAATATGCTTAGGTTTATGTTAATTTGATCCAACTCAATTTGCAAGTTCACAACTACATGTCTAATTTAAGTTTTTGTAGTTCTATGTAAAACCCCTATTATACGATTCATGTTGAGTAGATCTAAATTTGCAAGTCCATAATAAAATGTATATTGTTCTATGCCGGATTCATATGACACATGTGTAGTTAGATCCTTATTTTTATGATGTTGGAATATTACATGTTCCTCTTTTTCCCCTTTTGTGTATGAGTTAGGCTATGTAGCAAGCGTAACATTTTATGTGATTTATGCGAACGTTTAGTGGGGGTAACGTTGGGGGAAAACATGAAATTACATGTAATTGGCATATTTGACTCATAATCATGTAAATGTTTTATGGCATACAGTGGTATAATTTTTATACCTAAAATTGTGAACTTGATTTAAAGGGAAAGTAGGGCTTGACTTGAATGACAATAAATTACATATAAACACAAAGAGGTAAATATGTAAATTTAGAGAAGACGAATATGCCTAACCCGATGTTAGATTGAGTTACGGTGTAAGACTGCCCGAAACTGCCCGATTCATCCAGCAACCGTAACAATATATATCTAATATAAGAGGTTAATGCATTGAGCCCAAAAGAACCCGATGTTAGACCGAGTTGCGGTGTAAAACTGCCCGGACTCGACCGGCACATCCAGTGAATGTAACAATACCTGTCTAATGTGAGTGGTTGGTGCTTTAATGAATGAATTAAAGCTAAGTCGGGAATGGTAGGGTTAAGTTAACTAAGGCAACACTTGAGCAATACAACATGTTAACTAAACTGATGGGTTGGGTTAGGTTAACTTGGACACTTAACCAATTTAACATGTTGATTAGGAAACCTTAGTAACGAGGACCCATTTCAGCAGTAACCCACATAGATGTATCATGGTACCCTGAACTAGGCAGGGTGGGGCATGATTACTGGGCTGATTATAAGCGGTCAAAACAACGGCAGTTGGTGCGTCAATGTAGGTTCCGACGAAATACGGGCGTGCACATACTTCGAAGTGGAAAAAGCAGGCACTGGGCATCAGTAGTTATACACTGTGCATCTTGAATCGTGTCGGGTTGCCACCATAGGATTCGATACACCCTATGGTGGGACCAGCACAGGTATCTACAATCGGGTGGGGCCGTATGACACAAGTAGTAAATGCGTGCGAGTAGGAGCCGATCGTTAAAAAAGGATCACTGGATTTGAGCTCATGATGATGGTTGAAATATCTAGTAGGTGCAGAGAATATGGATATGAGTGCGATAGTATGATTAGTTTATCTTGCCTTATCCTATATTACCTTATTTCTTTGTTATTGTCCTACGTCCAGTTTATTCATATCATGGTTCTCTTACCAGTTTACATGCTGAATAATCATTGGACTTACCAGACTTATGTCTGACCCATTTTTCTTTCACTCTCTTTTCTTCCGTTCCCCCCCTCAGGTAGCCAGGGAGGGAATAGCCCAGCTTAATTTGGATCGTTCATCTTTCCAAGCTTGAAGACACTGTGATGTATGGCTTAGAACCTCTTATCTTGGCTATGGCTTTGGACACACTACCACTTGGGGATTTATGTAGTTTTATTTGTGTTTTATGTTTCTTTATGTAATAATCAAGACAGAGATTTTGATGTAATGATTTGGAAGTTGTTTTGAGACAGTTTGCTGTAATGTTTTTGTTATGAACCACATATGAAATAAATTTAGTTTTTCCGCTAGTTATATATGTCTGTCTTGCAAATTACCTGTGTCTTTTACCTATAATGCTCCACCAAAGTTAAGGCATTTCCTTTGTGAGTGACCTTAACGGAGGTGGGGTGTTTCAGGTTGGGTTTGCGCGTAACTACTAGGTGGGTGGGCCTTGACTACAAGAATAACTTGGCAGTCAGAATGCTGTATGCGGTGATGGAAAAGGTGATTCGGCGGCTGCCTCAACGGAGGCGGAGGGTCAGGACTAACAAGGATAGTAGATCGTCGAGTGCTTTTCGCTTAGCTCTTTTAGTCTTTACTAGTTGAGGGAGGGGCGAAGGTAGGGCCATAGGCACCATAGAAAACAGACCCTAGGGATATTTGTGTGAGAGGCTTTTAAAGGTGGGCCTGCACAGATATGAGGAAAGCTCCCAACCGAGTTCCGTGTTTCTTGTGTAGCCCTGCCATGGAACTCGGGCACACACACGATATGTAACGAGCCGCGGAATTTGCGACCTTGGTAATCGACATAAACTAAATGTCGACTATTCAAGCATCGGAAATACCGGATAGTTAATGAAAGAAGTTAGAGGGTGAGAATAGATAAGATAGAAAATTAGAATAGAAGAAGAAGAACATACAATAGAATAGAGTAACACGAATCTCATAGCAGAACGAATAAAATATACTATATAATACATCTTTGAAACATAAATCTGCACTTGAACATACATATCATTATCAGAGTACATCACTTACAACATAGCGGAAATAAACATTTGCTATAAAATCCTGAAGCCTACTGCTCCTAGCTCTCCAAATACATCTGTAAAATCCCAACTACTTGACTGCCCGTACAAAATTGGGCACCCAAGAGTTTAGGGAAAACAAAGCAAAATAAACTCCATTTCAGTCATGTGACCGGTGAGAGTAAACTCCAAACATTTGTTTAACTTTTAAAATTCTTTTAAAAGAAAGGAAAATCATAAGACCGATCCACACATAAACACGGATGATTTTTACCGTACGACAACTCAAAATATTCTTTTATATCACAACTCTTCTGATATTATAATAATGTCCAAATCAAGTAAATAACAATCTAGTAGAACGCTTTCATCTCACATTCTACATATATAATATACAATTAAAAACTGCAGACTCTTATTGGGTAATGGATTTCCAACTATGACAAGGTATGGAACCAACTTTCGATCAGTGTACTCTAGAAGCGATACACTGGAGTTCAACAAGAACATCTTATAACTCAGCCATACATGACCGGCCATTCATTTCGCTTGAATGTTCCGAACATATTGTAACAACCCGCATTTTTATAACATGTTAAAGCCGTAAATCATGGCAGAATTAAATTTTAAATAAGAATCAAGGGAAACGGGTTACGCCATTGCGTTCGTCTCGAAATTTTACATGAAATAGAGTCTGAGTTTTCGAAAATCGGAGTTCGTATGACCAAGTTATGACCTATAGAAGTTTCAGAAATTTTCAGAATCAAAGACAGCTCGAATTTTGAATTCGAAATTCGAATTCAAACCCCGCAGCAGGCAGGGCGGGAAAACTCCCGCCCATAGACCAGGTCGACCTGGGGGTCGACCATAGTGTCGACCTCCCAGGGACCAGGTCGACCATAGTGTCAACCTGGGGGTCGACCTGTCTCCCGAACCCACTTCCTGAACCAGATGCAACCTGATGTATCTAGACTTGTTTCGTGGCCAGATTCGTCTGCCTAACCCTATATAAGTGCCCCCCTAGCCTCATTCTCTCCACACATTTCTTTCTGTCCTTGTGCTGCTTCTAAGATAATCAAAATAATAAGATAAAAAGGAAGAAAATGGACTGTTTCTTCTCCATCAAGACTACACTTCGAGATTTGCAAATTGGGGGATTTCAATTAGAGCACGATCAATCAAATAGAGATTCAATAATCAAATTCTGCTTTCTAATTCTCGATCCACGCACTGTAAGTTCAAGTTACTTTTAGATAAAAGCTGTAAACTTAATATCCATGTTGTAAATTGGAATTGGATCTATGTATGGTAATTGATTCGTATCTATTCTTGTTCATCTTGGATCTTGACTTTCGCGAATATTGCTTTGGACCTATTCATGTTGTAAATCAAACTCTCTCGTGTCTATAACCTTAACATGCCTATGACGTTGAAACTATTGTTAATGGCCAAGGACTATGACTGTGAACATAAGACTATGCCTATGCCTATGACTGAGAACATAAGATTATGCCTATGACTGTGAACATAAGACTATGCCTATGCCTATGACGGTGAACATAAGACTATTGCCTATGACTATGACAAGGACAATGGTGGCTAATCACCTATGACTCTTGACTATGTGAATTATTACCTACGATTATGAACATAAGGCTATTATCTACGACCATGACTTTGAAACTATCACTGTTAATTGACTATGACTATTTTCCTAGAACTATTTTCGATAATTATCCATGACTATTATGATTAATCGCTTATAGTTCATAATTATGAGATTTCTGCCTATGACCGTGACTATGACTACTGGGGTTAATTACTTAAGACTATTATAGTTGATTCTTCATGCCCATAGTTGAATCCCATGTTGTACACCGAATTTGCAGTTGTTGGATCTCATACCTAGGGTGTGACTTGATTAGTTTATTCGTTATTATGTACACCAAAAACCATTGACCCATTATCCTTGTATTTGGCTTGCTTTTGCATGCCTATTCTTTTATGTCAAGTTTTTATCAGGACTATCGCCTTATTTTGCTAGATTTGAAAACACTGTTAATTTCTATATGCCAGTGATGTTGTAATCGATTATCTCAAGTTATATCATGCCAGTCTTGTAATCTCTTTTATCGCTTTATGCTTTTCCCTTCTTCCTATCATAGTTTTGATGTTATTCCCTTTATCTCTAGATTTAGATTTGCTTGTAATTTAGATCGATTAACGTTTACATGCGATGTGAATACGATTTGGGTAGATTAGGCAAAACATGAATTGGTTATGAACATGAATTATGAACTTGATAATAGGCAAAACTTGAAACATGAACATTGTTATAACTTGAATCTGGATGTGGGCATGAAACTTATCCTTGAAACTTGACACGAACTTGACATGAAAACTTGAACATGGTCATAACACTAGAATAAACTTGAAAATGGCCAACTCGAGGTTGGGTTGAGTTTGCAGTGTAAATCTACCCGGAACCGCCTGGCAAATCCTGTTACTGCAAACAATAGGATCCAATGTGAGTAGTTGGTCATATCGCACTTGAAAACCCGAGGTTAGACTGAATTGTGGTGTAAATCTGCCCGGAATCGCCCGGCATATCCAGTGACCACAACAACAGGTCTAATGTGAGAGGTTGGGGTGCATTAATGAATTAATGCCACATGATAGGGTTAAGTCATGAACATGAAAGACAACACTTAACCAACTTGAAGTATGATTGGTAGGGTTAGGTTATGAACTTGAACGACAACACCTAACCAACTTAACATGTGAATGGTAGGGCTAAATCACGAACTTAAATGACAACACTTAGCCAACTTGATATACTAGACTGATGGGGTTAAGTCTTGAATTTAAATGACAACACTTAACCTACTAGACGGAAACCCTAGTTACGCGGTCTATTTCAGCAGTAACCCACTATATGTATCACGATACCCTGGAACTAGGCAGGGTGGGGCACGATTACTGGGCTGATTGTAAGCGACCATAACGACGACTGTGTGGGTGCGCCAGTGTAGGTTCTAACGGAGTGCGGGCGTGCACACACTCCGGAGCAGAAAAAGCAGGCATTGGGCATCATTAGGTTTATCTGTGCATTCTTGATTCGTGTCGGTGGTTGGCACCATAGGGCTTGATACACCCTATGGTGGACCTAGCACAGGTGACTACATTCGTGATTGGGCCGTATGACACAGAAACACAACGAGCTAGAACTTGTAGGGAGCCGATCAATTAGTGGATTGTTCCGTTGGACCCAGTAATGGGTCATTCACGATTTTGGGCTAAGGGATTATTTCATGATTAATACTTGACATGGGTTGGGCTACTAGTACAGTTGGTGCAGCGAACCTTGAACATGCGATGCTATACTTGACCTATACTTGATTCATCATGTTATCTTAGTCTATCTTATCCATCTTGACATCGTACTTATGTTTACTTTCAGTTTATACATGTCATGTTACCTTTACCTGTTTTTATGCTGAAAGTCACTTGGACTTACCAGTCTTTATGACTGACCTGTTTTCTTTCGCCTCTTTTTCTTTCGTTTCCCCCCCTAAGGTTCTCAGGGAGGAAACTCTAGCACTTAGCTTGGATTTTGCTTGCTCTCTGTCATCTCATGTACGGTTATGTCTTGAGCTATGCTATGGCTGCACGTCTGCTATTTTGGGGGAATAATTTAGTTTTGTTATTTTAAGTTTATGCTTCTTTGTTTAGAACTTGATGTAATGGAATAATGGCAACTTGTACTTTGGATACATGAGGTTTTGACTCTTTTCTTGAAAGTAATAAGATTTGGTTTTTAATTTCTACCGCTGCTTTATTTATTTCTGTCTTGTGATATCTCTGTGAATGTTTGCCCAGATAATGCTCTACCAAAACTAGTGCATTCCCTTTGTGAGTGACCCTAGCGGAGGTGGGGTGTTACACATATTCTCACCTTAAGGTTGGTATGACAACATAACCGTTCTCGGGAGATACATAATTGAAAGAAGTAACAAATATGAATATTCTCTAGATGGTGACAATATACCCTAATTGGGTGTGACCCACTTAGCCATGCTGCCTGCCCGATTTCTGTCATTTTC
This sequence comes from Allium sativum, assembly GCA_030737875.1. NCBI lineage: Eukaryota > Viridiplantae > Streptophyta > Magnoliopsida > Asparagales > Amaryllidaceae > Allium > Allium sativum. The sequence continues at coordinate 1,055,140,666 of CM060922.1, forward strand.
CAGTTGCTGAGGCTTGAGGTCATAACGTATGTTTAACAGACCACTCCTTCATTTACTTTGAATGCCACATCATCATACCCGTTAAATCACAAATTGATTTCCCCAAAAATACCATGGGTATAAGCTAAGAGAGATGAATTCCTCCGCCACCAACGTAAATACATTTGAAACGATCAACTTACGCGGTCTACCAGATATACTCTGTCAGACATTCGTCCATTCAAGTTGTCCTGGGACTGGACAACCCGAAGGCACTATTCTGTAAATCCATCTTAGGCATTTTCTACCTAGGATTTACTGAACAGCCTTTACAAAACTCCATCTTCAATTATCTTCATCATATTTGATTCGCAAAGCTAATGCCATATGGAGTGGTTATCAGATTATATATCTAATCCCAGTCTCTCCGTATTGACAATGAAAATGGTAAAAATATTTAATAGTCGGTGATTTAACTATTAAAGGAAACCATGTGTACAAACAACGGTCATATTCCCAAATCGAAATCTTACCGATCAATCATCATTTCATTTCCCAATTTCCCATTTATCGTTTCCATATATTCATAAATTCCTTATTTTCTAAAATTAGAAAATATACGTTATTAACTTTGGAAAACGTTACCATTTCTGATTCACGCATCAATATCTTCCCACCTCTATCGGTATCTAACTGTAAGCAAGTAAGAGAACAACTTCCCAAGTATAAACCCCGAAGGCCGAAACCAACATCAGATCGATACCCAGAAAGCCATTCAACTCAACTAAATTCCAGTCAGTTTTTAAATTTAGTAATTCCATTTAAATTCCTAATTCAAACCCCCAATTCCTTTATAATATTTTATTTGCAAAATATTTACTTTAATCTAATTTTTCACATAGAATGTGAATAATATTTCTTTATATATTCAAAACAGTTTGATTTTTTATTTTAAAAACAATATCTCAAACCCAAATTCTTTTTATATTTTTATTTGTAGAATTATTCATACAAATCTCCTCTTTATTTCTAACACTTAAATCTCATTTATAATTCCCTTCACATAATTCTATTTATTCTATATAAATCCTTTTATAAAATTCTATTTATTTTATATAAATCCTTTTATATAATTCTAGTCATTTTATATAAATCCTTTTATATAATTCTATTCATTTCCCAAATATTTCCTTAATTATATTTTCCAATATTTGTTTTTCCAAATATTACCTTTTATAATATCCTATTTGTCTCATACATAAATATTTCATTTTCAATATTCACTTTGAAAATTTCCTTTTTTACATTCCAGTATTTCATATGGTATTCAAAATACCAAATAACATGACCAGTGTCATCATAATCAATCACAGATTATATATCACATCATATATCACAATGTATGAAAACAAACAGTACTATAATATTGAGGAATCCAGTTGGATCCCTCCAACCTGTTTCTCTGCATCCACAGATGTTAAACAATATTAAAAACATCGATTTCATTTCAATATGAAATATTCTGATAAACAGAATCAATATTTGATTAATTTTTTTTATATATATATAATTTATATATACATATATATCGTTATCTATAATTTCAACCAATAAATCAGCAATTCAACTAAACAATCAACACACAACAATCAATCATCATTTATCGATACTAGATTATATTTATAAAAATATAAACTGTACAGAGTTAGTGAGTTTTACTCACATTGGATGGTCATCGATAAATAACTATAACTGTTGGTTGATTCAGACAGACAATTTATTTCACTACAAATTGCAACGATCTCCAATTCACTCTAAATCAGTTACACGGTGTAGCCCTCGTCCAAATGATCCCAACGGATTTGACCGTTCGAAATTCTGATATTGTATGAAGAAGATATTAAATTTACAAGTTTGTGTACGTTATTAAAACTAAATTATATATATCTATATTTGAATTTGGCCTAAACCTTCGGTGCCCATCCCAAATGCTATGCACCCACCACGTTAAAACTGGTCTTCATCGACTCCAACTTCCAGTGATATTTCGAACCGCAACTCCATAATCTCCCCTAATTTCAAGCCGCACGCCCACCTTCTATGATTCAATAAAAATCATAAACAAAACATCAACACTTCTCTCTTCCACTCCTCTTTCCACCAATACTATTTCCAGTCAACTCGAGGTACCAATTTAAACCGTCGGTTTTAATTCTTCTTCAAAACCTGAAAATGCCGCTCCAGAAATCCCTATTTCCACCTCAAACCGTCATCATGTCTCTCCATGGATTTTCAAACAGAAACTACCATCACAATCTCCTCCACATTCTTCGAATCCTCCACTCAAAAACTAAGAGCTCGCGTGTTGTCCAAGATCGCGACTCCCAGGAAATTCCTCCTTGCATGAAGATCAGTGCGTCACTTCTTATAATCGCAATCCACCAAAATTTCACTAGAAGCTCGAAATCACCTTACAAACCTATATACACACTCAAAAATCCAAACCGATGCACTGAACTCGAAGAGAACCCAAACCCTAACTCCTCAAACTCACGCTGTTCACAACCCATCGATAGAAAATGATGTCGAGTTCCATAAAAACCATACTGCATTGAAAAGCAGTACATCACGAGTCCAAAAACATAAATTTAGTGATTTATAAATATTTATATGAATTCTAAGATTTTAGAAGTTCACGAATTATGTTTGAAGAAGTTCCCTGGCGACGACACATTTTTTTTGACCAGGGAAAAATGGAATTTAGGGTTAGGAAATGGTGAGGGTATTTATAGTATAAAATAAATATTTTTATATTCGAATATTATATTTATTTATAATCAATCGCTATTTGTTTTGTTGTTTAAAAATTCATGTGATCACATACATCATCCGAAAATCATGAAAATGGGCATGCAGCTACAGTTCGACATTACGAACCCAACGAAACAGGTTTCGTTGAATTCCGAGTCCGTTTGCTCACACAGCGTATTTATAAAGTCAAATTACCGACTGTTTTTCACATTAAAATCCCGCACGGCCACAGACTGACTCCAAAAATCACGGGAATTGAAATCTAATAATAATTTAATATTCCGGATCCAACAAAATTAGTTACGTCAAAAACAGAGCTTGTTTGCAAAAATCGTTATTTTTAAAGCTCTAAATAAACCCATTTAAATATTAATATATTTAAAAATAATTAAATTAAATATTAATAAATTAATATTATTGTATATATTCACATAATATAATACAGCTCCAAAATATTCCTATCTGAATTTGTAACTCAACATTTCAGATCCAGGTTGAATCAATATTCAATTTATATTAAAAATCCATTTATAATATAAATAAATCGTTATAAATTATAAACGAATTCCACAGTGACTTTTCGAAAATTTGATTTGATCATAAATAAAAATCTACACGAAGAAATCCCGATTTTTCTCTTCCATTAGAAAAATATACTTCACCAGCTCCGAACGTTTCTTATTTCATAGAAATCCGGTTTAAAACGGATTCTGTATATTCGTTTAAAGTTCGAATCGCCAAATTATGAACTGCCACGCCATTTCGAGCTCGATTATAATTATAATATAATTATACGTTCAAACTTCGTTTAAATATCGTTATTATAATTCAATTCTAAACTGAATTAAATATTATAAATAACCCAATTCACACAATATTGTGAACTCTACTATTCTCTGACTATCCTGGAATTTAAATATATTAATTAAATATTCAAAGTTATTTAATTTAAACCGTTAAATCACCAAACCATTATTTGAATAATTAAATAAAATTAATTATTAAATCATTAAAAAATACGGGTCGTTACATTCTTCCCCCCTAAAATAATTTCATCCTCGAAATTACTAAGCTAGAAAAGAAACCCTATTAACTGGGTTAAAAATTGTCTGTTTACTTCTTTAACCTCTATTTCACTATACCAATTAATTTTAATTATATATTAATTCATTTCTATTAACAAAAAAATACAAAAATCCTAAAAAAATTCTAATACCCGAAATTTTCGAAAAAAATTTGCCAGCACCTCCTTTGTATGGGTCAATCGGTACAACTACAACTCGCCTCTCTAGGCTTCCTCCAACCCAAAAGAAAATTGAACAGCCAAGCGGCTTGCCAAATCGGCTCATAAAATCACCAAACTCATATAAAAAATAAACTTGTACCTTTTTTCGGGCATATCATTATATCATTCCCACCTGTTACCAATTCTACATATACCAATGTATCCATTCCAATTGATCACCAATCAATTTATTCTCAACCAATTATTCGCTTATATCCAAACCATAATAACATTTCAAACTTGAGTTCCATCCACGATTCCAAACCCTTAACATACCAATTCAACAAAATTCCAGATTCCTATCTCACTATCCAATTTTTATTCTATATCTTATTTTTTGATTTGCTTTCACAAATTCTAATTTGATTTGTTTTCAAATCAAACAATCCTGGGGGTTTTAAACAGTTTACCATATCAAAAATCAAACTTCCCTTTCAGGATTCAAAATAACTTGATTTTTGAAAACAATTCGAAATCAATAAGTTTTGGTAGTAATCTGTCGCTTAGAAACTCAAAAATGAATACCGATGATGTCCGGATCATCATCGGAATTATTTCCCAGCGAACGAAGTGAGTTCAATACTATATCACTGTCAAAACCATTTCTAACCATTTCCATTTTGAAATACATTCAAAATATTATTCATAATGCTTGTAAAATTTAAAATCTCCCAAGATTTTAAAATTCTCATATATTAATCCCAAATTCATCTACAAACACCTTTCTAAATTTCTAGGGTTTTAATTTCTATTCTGATTTAAATTCAGATTTAATTCATTTCGTAACACTTATACGAATTTTGATTGGATATACAATAATAATCTGGGTAAAATTCTTATCTGATTATAATCACAACCAATCATATCCAATATACGATAATACTTCAAATATTTATAATTTCGTTATACGAAAATATAATCTGGGTAAAATTATCTCGTTTTCCCTCTATTCAAAACATACTGTGTCGGTTCATCGCATTCAAGTGTTTATAAGCCCCTACCGATACAGTGGATAAAACTGATCGACCAGAACTCATAAACAACTCAACCAATAAATCACCACAATATAAAACAATATTTATAAAATCTACAAATACGTTCACTCGTATATATACACTCAACTCAATCTAGGGTATTACTAACCCCATCTCTACTGAATCACGCCACAGAGCCAAGGTAATTACTTAACCTTCAGCTCTGATACCACTGTAACGACTTGGGGAATTTGCGACCATGGTAATCGACATAAACTAAATGTCGACTATTCAAGCATCGGAAATACCGGATAGTTAATGAAAGAAGTTAGAGGGAGAGAATAGATAAGATAGAAAATTAGAATAGAAGAAGAAGAACATACAACAGAATCAGAGTAACACGAATCTCACAGCCGAACGAATAAAATATACTATATAACATAGCTTTAAAATATAAATCTGTACTTGAACATACATATCATTATCAGAGTACAACACTTACAGCACAGCGGAAATAAATAATTGCTATAAAATCCTGAAGCTTCTTGCTCCAAGCTCTTCAAATGCATCTGTAAAATCCCGACTACTTGACTGCCCGTACAAAATTGGGTACCCAAGAGTTTAGGGAAAACAAAACAAAATAAACTCTGGGTCAGTCATGTGACTGGTGTGAGTAAACTCCAACCATTTGTTTAACATTTAAAATTCTTTTAAAAGAAAGGAAAATCATAGGACTGATCTACACATAAACACGGATGGTTTTTACCTTACAACTACTCAAAATATTCTTTATATCACAACTCTTCTGATATTATAATAATGTCTAAATCAAGTAAATAACAATCTAGTAGAACGCTTTCACCTAACGTTCTATATATATAATATACAATCAAAAACTGCAGAATCTTATTGGGTAATGGATTTCCAACTATGACAAGGTATGGAAGCACCTTCCGATCAGTGTACTCCAGAAGCGATACACTGGAGTTCAACAAGAATATCTTATAACTCAGCCACACATGACCGACCATTTATTTTGCTTGAATGTTCCGAATATATTGTCACCTTACGGTTGGTATACAAACATAACCATCCCCAGGAGATACAAAATTGAAAAAAGTGACAAATATGAATATTCTCTAGATGGTGACAATATACCCTAATTGAATGCGACCCACTTAGCCATGCTGCCTGCCCGATTTCTGTCATTTTCCAGTTAATGAGGCTTGAGGTCATAACGTATCATTTAACAGATCACTCCTTCATTTACTTTGAATGCCACATCGTCATACCCGTCAAATCACAAATTGATTTCCCCAAAAATACCACGTGTATAAGCTAAGAGAGACAAATTCCTCCGCCACCAACGTAAATACGTTTGAAACGATCAACTTACACGATCTACCAGATATACTCTGTCAGACATTCGTCCATTCAAGTTGTCCTGGGACTGGACAAACCGAAGACACTATTCTGTAAATCCATCTTAGGCAATTTCTACCTAGGGTTTGCTGAATAGCTTTACATAACTCCATCTTCAATTATCTTCATCATATTTGATTTGCAACGCTAATGCCATACGGAGTGGTTTTCAGATATTATATCTTATCCTGGTCTCTCCGTATTGACAATAGAAATAGCCAAAATCTTTTATAATCAGTGATTTAACTATCAAAGGAAAACAAGTGTACAAACAACGGCCGTATTTCCAAATGGAAATCTTACCGATCAATCATCATTTCATTTCCCAGTTTCCCATTTATCGTTTCCATATGTTCATAAGTTCCTTATTTTCTAAAATTAGAAAATATAGGTTATTAACTTTGGAAAACATTTCCATTTCTGATTCACACATCAATATCTTCCCACCTTTATCAGTCTCTAACTGTAAGCTAGTAAGAGAACAACTTCCCAATTATAAACCCCGAACATCAGATCGATACCCAGAAAGCCATTCAACTCAACTAATTTCCAGTCAGTTTCTAATTTCAATAATTCCATTTAAATTCCTAATTCAAACCTTAAATTCCTTTATAATATTTTATTTGCAAAATATTTACTTTAATCAATTTTTTCACATAGAATGTGAATAATATTTCTTTATATAATCAAAACAGTTTGATTTTGTATTTTAAAAACAATTTCTCAAACCCAAATTCTATTTATATTTTTATTTGTAGAATTATTCATACAAATATCCTTTTTATTTCTAACAATTAAATCTCATTTATAATTCCCTTTATATAATTCTATTTATACTATACAAAACCTTTTATGAAATTCTATTTATTTTATATAAATCCTTTTATATAATTTTATTCATTTTATATAAATCCTTTTATATAATTCTATTCATTTCCTAAAATATTTCCTTAATTATATTTTCAATATTTGTTTTCCAAATATTACCTTTTATAATATCCTATTTATTCATATATAAATATTTCATTTTCAATATTGACTTTGAAAATTTCCTTTTTTACATTCCAGTATTTCATATGGTATTTAAAATACCAAATAACATGACTGGTGTCTTCATAATCAATTACAAACTATATATCACATCATATATCACAATATATGAAAATAATCAGTATTATAATATTGAGGAATCCAGTTGGATCCCTGCATCCACAGATGTTAAACAATACAAATAACATCAATTTCGTTTCAATATGAAATATTCTCATAAACAGAATCAATATTTGATTAACGATTTATATATATATCATTATCTATAATTTTAACCAATAAATCAACAATTCAACCAAACAATCAACACACAACAATCAATCATCATTTATCAATACTAGATTATATTTATAAAAATATAAACTGTACAGAGTCAGTGAGTTTTACTCACATTGGACGGTCATTGTTAAATAACGATAACTTTCGGTTGATTCAGATAGGCAATTTATTTTGCTATAAATTGTAACGACCTCCAATTCACTCTGAATCAGTTCCATGGTGCAGCCCTCATTCATATGATAGCAACGGATTTGACCATTCGAAATTCTGATAATGTATGAAGAAGATATTAAATTTACAAGTTTGTGTACATTATTAAAACTAAATTATATATATATCTATATTTGAATTTGGCCCAAACCTTCGGTGCCCGGCCCAAATGCGATCCACTTACAATGTTAAAACTAGTCTTCTTCCACTCCAACTTCCAGTGATATTTCGAACCGCAACTCCATTATCTCCCCTAATTTCAAACTGCACGCCCACCTTCTATGATTCAATAAAAATCACAAACAGAACATCAACACTTCTCTCTTCCACTCCTCTTTCCACCCATACTATTTTCAGTCAAATCGAGATACCCATTTAAACCGCCTATTTTTCTTCTTCTTTAAAACATGAAAATGTTGCTCCAGAAATTCCCTCCCCCCATTGCCGATACTTCTACCTCAAACCGTCCTCCCGTCTCTCCATGGATTTTCAAATAGAAACTTCCATCGCAATCTCCTCCACATTCTTCACATCCTCCACTCAAAAACTAGGGGCTCGCGTGTTGTTCAAAGATTACGACTCCCAGGAAATTCCTCCACACACGAAGATTAGTGCGTCACTTTTTGTAAACGCAATCCACCAAAATTTCACTAGAAGTTCGAAATCACCTAACAAACCCATGTACTCAAAAATCCAAATCGATGTACTAAACTCGAAGAGAACCCAAATCCTAACTCCTCAAACTCACGTTATTCAGAACCCATCGATAGAAAATGATGTCGAGTTCCATAAAAACCATACTGCATTGAAGAGCAGTACATCACGACTCCAAAAACATAAATTTAGTGATTTATAAAATTTTATATGAATTTCTAAGATTTTAGAAGTTCACGAATTTTGTTTGAAGGAGTTCCCTGGCGATGGCGCATTTTTTTTACTAGGGAAAAATGAAATTTAGGGTTAGGAAATGGTGAGGGTATTTATAGTACAAAATAAATATTTTTACATTCGAATATTATATTTATTTATAATCAACTGTTATTTGTTTTGCTGTCTAAATATTTGTGTGATCACATACAACATCCAAAAATCATGAAAATGGGCATGCAGCTACAGTTCGACATTACGGACCCAACGAAACTGGTTTCTTCGAATTCTGAGTCCGTTTCCTCATACAACATATTTTTAAAGTCAAATTATCGACTGCTTTTCACATTAAAATCTCGTACGACCACCAACTGACTCCAAAAATCACGGAAATTGAAATCTAATAATAATTTAATATTCCGGATCCAACGAAATTAGTTTCATCGAAAACGGAGTTCGTTTGCAAAAATGGTTATTTTTAAAGCTCTAAATAAACCCATTTAAATATTAATATGTTTAAAAATAATTAAATTAAATATTAATAACTTAATATTATCGTATATATTCACATAATATAATACAACTCCAAAATATTCCTATCTAAATTAATAACTCGACATTTCAAACCCAAGTTGAATCAATATTCAATTTATATTAAAAATCCATTTATAATATAAATAAATCGTTATAAATTATAAATGAATTCCATAGCGACTTTCTGAAAATTTGATTTGATTATAAATACAAATCTACACGATGAAATTTCGATTTTTCTCTTACATTAGAAAAATATACTTCACCAGCTCTGAACGTTTCTTATTTCACCGAAATCCAGTTTAAAACGGTTTCTGTATATTCGTTTAAAGTTCAAATCGCCAAATTACGAAGTGCCATGCCATTTCGAGCTCGATTATAATTATAATATAATTATACGTTCAAACTTCGTTTAAATAATATATTCGTTATTATAATTCAATTCTAAACTGAATTAAATATTACAAATAACCCAATTCACACAATATTTTGAAATCTACTATTCTCTGACTATTCTGGAATTTAAATATATTATTTAATTACTATATTGATTAAATATTTGAAGTTATTTAATTTAAACCATTAAATTACCAAACCATTATTTGAATAATCAAATAAAATTTATTATTAAATCATTAAAAAATACGGGTCGTTACACGATAGGTGTGCGGGTTAGGCATCGAATACGTTTGATGATACGTACGTGGGATTCTAGATACATGCATGTCTGCTCTGGGTGGTGTATCGTAGACTCTGGGGCATTACTCGATGAAGGAATCAAACTCGATGAAAAAGTTCGAGGATAGAAATCGGTACGCTTACGTAGTACAGCGATAGTGGTTCTATGCGGATGTAGTGTTGTTATATATGTAAAGAGATAGCGTTACTATGGCATAAGATGAGGGATTGCTCACATAAATGTGGTGTTACGGAGGAGACCGTGCTAGTGGGGTACCATAGGGTGTACCTCAGTTTGAGAGTAGCTACATATACATTATATTGGGTTAATCTACTAGGGAGTAGATGGGTGCGACGTGTGTGTGTAAGCCTTGAGCGCTAATAAAACAGATAACCCAATAAATAAGAAATGTGATTGAATGGTATATGTAGGATTATCCAGAAGTGTAATTTAAGTCTAGTCACTAGAACTTGTGTTCTGACCCCCTCCTCATAACATTCACAGGTTAGGTTCATGACAGAGACTATGTAGCTTTGGATACTGGTTTAGCAGTATTGTTATTAAGGTAAAGCTATGTTTTAATTACAATATATTTTATTCCTTCCGCTGTGAGATATTTTCCAAACTCTGACATGTTTTATGTCTCTGTCTTTTCCGCAGGATACCAAAGCAAACCAACTCGGGTTTCGATGGATTGGGTTTTTGAAAAAAAATCGGTTCGTCGGAATTCGGGTTGTTACACTTGGTATCAGAGCTTCGGTTTAGGATTCCTATATAGATAATGAGTGAGCATATTTGTATTTTTTAAAAATAAAAATATATTATATATAAAAACCTAGATCCATAAAGAAGCCCACTAAGTAGAGAAAGCAAAATACGAAAGAGTTGGTATATTGGTTTTGTACACTAAAGGAATGAACGTAATAACTTTGGACCCTTAGGTAGTTTGGGTGGAAAGTGTACGATATGATTGGTATTAGAAAAGATGTATCCCATATGATAGAAACTGAAATGTTAGTTTTTCAGATTAGTGGGTTTGGAATCGGAACCTTATAAATTAGTAAAAGGTTAAAAAGTGGAAAATAGGTTAGGAATATATATAGTTGAGAGAATTGACTTTGGGAAAGTGTCTAGGAAAGCCTAGTTGAGTTGGAGACCCACTTTGAGTCTAACCCAATAATTAACTTTTAAGAACTTGAAATTATAAAAGTTTTGGCAAAAGAGTTTATGGTGTTTCCAAGTTTTAATCTTAAAAGTATTTTTGATGTTTGAAAGAGATATGTAAGAGACATATTTGAAAAATGCATATTGGTTTTTAAAAGTGGGGTATACTTTGTAAAATAATGATTTCTTGTTTTAAAAGAATTCTCTCATGAAAAGGTGTATATTATATAGCATGCATAGCTCACTAGTTTTCATATTATAATATATGAAAGGATTAAAAAGTAAAGCATACAAAATGTTGCATTTTGTGAAAGAAAGTTTTGAAATCTCTATTCTGTTAACAATTAATTTTGTTTATTGTTTTATAAAGGAAAATGTTTAAAAAAAGAGAGAGAGAGAGAGGCCAAACCATGTTTTGAAAAGAATGGAGTAGGTAAGAATTAGTGCCTAGAAAGAACGAGAAAAAGTTTGAGGCTAAGAAGTAAATAGCAAGGGTTATCTTGAAATAATGGAAAATTTCCCTTACAATGCATAAGCATTGTGAGGCCTAGGATTGTTGCTTGAAAAAAAAGTGTAGGCTAGTAATACACATCAAGGACTAGTAGTGACTACTAGATAGTGGAAAGGCAAGTAACTATTGAGAGTTTGTGGTTGGTCTTTTCTTTAGTGAAATAGTCTTATGATTCTTGGCCTTTGGTAGTAGCGGTGTAGGATGTTGAGAGATGGAAAGGCTTAATTGAAAAATAAGCTAAAAAAAAAATAGCCTAACTAAGAAGAAAACAACAAATTCAATGAAGCAACAAACGTGACGGGAAAAGAAAATGAAAATCTTAAGAAAAGATGGATAAAAATGGAATTTTTCCAAGTTAAGTTGAAAAAGAAAATCTTATGTGGGTTGTGCTTAGATAGGAAGATAGGAATTTTTTATAGAATAGTTACATAAAATCCAAGTGCAATTAGAAAAGGTACATAAAAGAAAAATGGAAGATGTGAATTTTTCCGTTTTATACCTTTTTGTAACATAAGAAATTGAATTTAGAAAAATAGATTTTTCTAAATTTTGAAATTTAATGATGGTTGGTAGGGTTTTGGATGCAACAATTGGATGAGCTATGCTCTTATTCTATAAGAGTGTGGGAAAATTTGGATGAAAAGCTATTTTGGTTTTCAAAAATATTGCATTCATATAGAACTGCAAGTATATTTAGGATGTGAGCATCATGTTTTGAAAGAGAATTTAAAAGTTTGCATACATATAGGTGGGACCAAATTAGGCATACATGCATTACTATGATGTATTTCAGTTTGCACATGCGCACAATGTTTGCAAAATTGGATGCACATAAGATGGATGTATATTATACGAGGGATTAGCTATTTAATTCCTATCAAATTTCGGGGACGAAATTTCTTAAGGGTGGGAGAATATAACACCCCGCATTTCTAATGAAATTAAAAATGTGGAAATATGTATATATATTACATACATAGATATATTTAAGAGAAAAATTAAATAATGACAATAAAATTGCATGTAACAAGTTAATGCAGTGAAATGAAGAAAAAGATTAATAAAAGAAATTACATGCAATACATGAAATGCGAAAAAATGCATGCGAACATTTGAAAAGAAAAAGGAAATTTTGAAGAGCTTCTAGAACTTGGTCACAAAATTAGCGTCATTGCGTTCATAGCGATTTTCTAGTCAATTTTGACCTATGGGTTGCAAAAATCTGATTTAAGATGAAAAAGATATTTTTAATTAAATATTGCAACAAAACATGAAAAATAGGAATGAGAAAAGAATAATGGTTACCATTGTTCTAAGTTATGTTAACAAAAGGCTAAGTAGCTCAGTTGGTTAGAGCATGTGACTTGCATACAAAAGGTTCAGAGCTCGATCCCCGCCAGCGCCATAATTTTGTTTTAGGGGAATGACAAAAAAGTGGCTTAGTGTGAACGCAGTTCAATTAAAAAGCAGTTTAGTGTGACAAGGATTAATTGGAAAGAAGTTTAAAAAGAGAAATAAATGATATGATTTATTTAAGATAATTATATTGGAAACCAAATAAATAATTGTTCGCATACAAAAGCTTAGTATACGCATAAGGGGTGAATGCAGATAAACATAATTCAGAATAAGGGTTGCGCGCGAACAAAAGAGGATATTTGAAATTTTATTATTGATAAATCAAATTTCAAATAAATAAATAAAATGACGTGTGGGGGTCGGCACCCACAAGGGGGGTGTCGACACATGTGCTGACACCCAAGCAGGGGTGTCGACACCCCCTGCTGCTACGCATCATGTTGCACACATGGCGCATTTTTATTGGTTAATGTTTTTTTTTCGCAACATGGCCATTTCCTATTGGTCGGATGACGTGGTTAGCTTGGATGGAGTTTTAAATTAAATCTAAAGGACTAGATTAGTTTAGCATGCCTGTAAATAAGGTGGTTAGGGTTATTTCATCCTCACAATTTCTTAGGCGACGCCAAAACTCTGCCTCCAAACCTATTCTTCTTCCTCTTCTTCTTCAACTAGAGAAAGCTCTTCCGTTTCCTCTTCTCCTCCAAAACATATTCTAGAAAAATAAATAAAGATTAAATCTAGGCTTCTTCTTCTTCTTCAAAGTTAGAGAAAAGAATTCAGATTTTACGATAAAAGCGCCTACATTTATGCTGCGTATGAGGTTCCAAATCAGTTAGGAAAGACATGGAAGAGTAGATATGGATTAGATTCAAGATTATTCAGAATTGGGAAAGCAAATCAAAGGTGTGTCCACGTGCTGCTACAGTGTACTTCTGTTTGCATTGGGCTATGCACTTGAGTTTGTGATGTTGTGCTATGCTTGCATATATGTATGCCATGATATTGGACTACTTGGCCGCTGATCGATGTATTTGTATATTTGACACTTGTACATGCTTGATGTACTACCATGTATACTTACATGTATATATATATATACGTATGTATGTGTATATATGTTTGTATATAAGTGTTGCTTCACATCTGCTTTTGTTACATGCATTGAATTTCTTGGTTCATGTGCATTCACTAATATTTAACTATATTGCCCCTGCAAAAAATATATGTGTATACGTACACATGTATGTGTATACATGTATCGTGCATGTGCAATTTATATATGTGAGCTATTCGAATGATAGACAATCTATGAACACTAGAGATATAGTTGTTAACCAACTTTTTGCCAAAAGCCATCATAGTTCATATTGAAGCCTAATATTTGGAAGCGCACCCTTTAGCATTATTCAACTGAATAATTCGGGCAACTCATACTCCAGAAGGCCCAATCAAGGCTCGGCACAAACCGGCCTTCTTCAGAATTCAAGCCCGAGCCAGTTTCCTTCGACTAGTGACTCGCTCACCCCGGAAGAATCGCTCTCCCTAGTTGACTGAGTAAACGCCTTCCAACAAAGGTGCATCGACCGAATATCTCGGATCCACCTGGAAATATCTACCTGAGTCTTTCAAATGCCCAGCTCGACTTTTGAGGCAATAAAGGCGGATAACCATCTCCGAACAAAGCTCTACTTTTGATACACCTCACCTCGAGTGCCATGTAAGCCACTATTTCCGAGGACGCTATTATTCAGCAGTAGACCGGGTCCTATCACCGCAAATACTTTCATTAATCGAGCTCCACGTGTCTGAGCTCTAAAAAAGAGGAAAGCCAAGTGGCAGTCCGCTCAGCCCACTTCTTCACCTATAAATACACCCTTACTCAAAATGGAAAGGGGACTTCTTTTTTCGGCTATGTCAACTTTTGGATGAACCTCTCCTTCTAATTCAAAGCTTCTCCATGGCTAAGTTAAAAGGAGAATTGTAATGGCCTGCAAATCCATACTATCTGAGTTGACTACATACATCACACTTCCAACCCAAATATCACAAAAATACGAATCATTTTTTTAGAAGAAAAAGGTAGAAGAAGAACTGAAACAAACACAAATCTCACATCGCAGTGGAACAAAATAGAATATATCATAACTTTTGAAATACAAAATTTTAACTGTATAACATACAATTATCAGAGTACAACACTTACAACACAACGGAAATAAAAATACTATATATCTAACACTGAAGCCTCTTGCTCCAAGCTCCTTTATATAGATCTGTAAAATCCTGGACTGCTTGATTGCCCGTACAAATTTGGCACCCAAGAGTTTAGGTAAAACAAAACAAAATAAATTCTGGCTCAGTCATGGGACTGTTGTGAGTAAACAATTTTAAACAGTGTGAGAAAATAAATGATATCTCATAAGACCACGCAATATAACACAGAACATATTTTTCCCTTATGAGAATCCAAAACACTTCATTTAACTTCAAAATCCTTTTGAAAGAAACGAGAATCTTTATATCAAAAATATTTTGATATTATAACAGTGTCTAAATCAAATTTATAACAATCTAGCGGAACATCTGCATCTCATGCTCCACATATATAA
Source organism: Allium sativum (assembly GCA_030737875.1). NCBI lineage: Eukaryota > Viridiplantae > Streptophyta > Magnoliopsida > Asparagales > Amaryllidaceae > Allium > Allium sativum. The sequence continues at coordinate 1,055,156,402 of CM060922.1, forward strand.
TATACAATCAAAACCGCAAGCACTGATTGGGTAATGAATTTCCAACTATGACAAGGTATCGAACCATCTTCCGAAAGTGTACCTCTAGAGGAGAATACACTGGGCTCAACAAGAACATCTTGTAACCCGGCCACACATGACCGAGCAATCATTTCTCTTAAGTGTATCAAATGTATATCACCAACGGTTGGGATCAACAACCGTTTTCCCGAATGGGACAACATCGAATAGAATAAAGAATGAAATGAATTTCTCTATATAGATGATAATACACCCTAATTGGGAGCTACCCACTTAGCCATGCTGCTAGCCCGATTTTTGTCATTTCCCGGTTGTTGAGGCCTGAGGCTACGATTGCTTACCATTCATTTATAACACAATCACTTTGATTGCCACATTGTCAGATCCGTTAATCATTAATTGATTTGCATAAATATATTCTGGATATTATGCTGAGAGAATAAATTCTCCGCCACCATATATATTTATACAGACCAACATATAGGATCACTGGACGTACTCTGTCAAACACTCGTCCATACACGTTCATTCTAGGATTGAACGAAACCGAAGGCACAATTTCCATTAATAGAAAAAGCCCTTGCACTCTACTCTATCTCCGATTGTCTTCATATAATCTAATTTGCAACGCTGCTGCCAATACGGAGTAGTTCTCGGATAATAATCCAACCGTTCTCTCCATATTGACAACGATGTTAGCAAACACTTTGATAGTTGGTTATTTAACTATCGAAGAAAAAAACAACCATTCATTCAAAGCATCAAACAAATCACTGGGACTTTTAATTAATATTTCATTAATTAAAACAATTTTCCATTTCCTTATCCATATTCGTTAACACCATATTTTCGATAATCATCTTGGCCTCTTACGCTATTTGGAAAACATTTTCATGTATCGCCTTCTTTTATTTTCTATACTTAGAAAATATCTTCTATTTATAATTAGAGAAAATTCCACTTACTTATCTCTTTCACGACCATTCATTTTTAGACTTAGGAAATATTTATTATTATATTTCCAAAATCCTACTTATTGGTTAAAACGAATGTTGTGTAAAACATCGTTACAACAACCCAAAATATTGCATTTAATTAAACTCTTTAAACATTTATCTTCGAGACTGAATCATCCTATTTATCGGTTAATAAAGAAATCAATCAAGTTGGGGTATAATTACCTCTCAGACCTTCACTGAAAACATTCTTAACTTCAAAATAGACAAGACCATTATTCTCGAATAGCCAACATCATATAAAGCCAATAATTCATTTTTAAAACATATATATATATATATATACATTTCTTTTTCTATTACCAGATTCCAATTTCCTTTTTATTTATAATATTCTATTTTAAGTTCGTTTCCTTATCGAATTCTATATATATTGATATATTGATTTCAAGTTATCAAATTATCTTAAAAATATTATAACTCTTTAAATTTTCAGAAAATTTCGTCATAACCTCCATTGTACAGGTGAGTTGGTACAACTACAAAACGCCTCTCTAGGCCCTTTCCATTCAAAAATAACATTAAAATGCCAAGCGGCTTGCGGATTCGGCGCATAAAACCTCATATGGAATTTAAACATGTAGCTTTTTGTCGAGTACTAAATTTATAAACTTCATTCTCTTCATTCCATACTTGTTTAACGCATATGCGTCCATTTCTAATTTATTCTAACTCAATCTGGCCATTTTAACTCAATTTGCTAATTTATCTTTAATTGGCCCTTTTGCCTATTTTACTTTTTAATCGAACATATCACGTTCATACACAAATTTTAATTTGCTTATTAACCAATCAAATTCCATATTTCAACTCGAGTTTCATATATGATTTCGAATATGGATTACCCAATTCACTTATTCAAAGCCCAATTTCAATTCAAAATTTCATTAACTAATTATTCTTCAAATTAGTTAATTTTATTCAATAATTAAAAATCTGATTTTTATCTCGGAAATCAGTTCACTTACTCCACTTGAGTTCATATTTATTTTATATCTCAAATATGGACTTTTCTAATGGAAATTCAGATTTTATTCACATAAATTCCTTCTATTTATTTAAATAAACCATTATGGTTTTATAATGGGTATGGTGTTGTTTTTCTAAAAATTTGATTTTGACATAACTCAAATTCTATAAGACGAAATGCAGGTTTTTCTCTTCCATTAGAAAACTATTATTAAATCGGTCCTGACGATTCTTATTTCATAGAATTCCGACTTAAATTGAGTTCTATATGCTCAACTGAAGTTCGAAAGGCCAATTTACGAACTGCCGTGTTATGGCAAGTTCGTTTTAATTATATTTAAATATAAACGTTTAAACTATGTTTATAATAAATTTAAACTCCATTCTAATGTATTTTATATATATGTTGAATCCCGTTTTCAAATCCAACTTAATATTTCCGATTATCTCTAATCATCGATTTTTCATTATTCAGTTATCAATTCAATTACAACTCTATTTCTGTTATTATTTTCTAATTCCATTAGAAATAAATTATTTTATAGAATTGATGAAATCTAATTCTAAATGTATATATATCCTTTGGATTTTTCCAATTCTGTTTATATTCCGAATTCTGAAACAAAAAACGTTGTTCCCTTTTCAAAACGATTTCCAATTCACTTTCAAATTCATACTTGAATTTATAATTCCACATTTATCCCATGATAATTATTCCACTTTATAAACATTGTTTATAAATTTTCTTCCTTGTTTTATACATTAAACAAGTTCCATTTCAAAATCTATTTTAAACCCAAAATCTTATTTGGAATATTTTATTTATAATAAATTATATATATTTATATATACAATGAATTTATTTTCATATTTAAATTTTAAACTTCTATTTAATACAATCCAAATATTTTCTTTTCTGAAAATATTTATTTAAATAAATTCGATCTAATTGAATTCAAATCATAAATCCATACAGATTTATTTTAATTCAATTCTCATTCCAACCATTGGAATAATTTCCTCGTTCCTTATTAACATGATTCCCAATCCTCAATTTAAATTCATTTTTGAATTTAAATATTTAAATTATCCAAATGATAATTTTTCCATTTCAGTTATAAAGACCGTTTTAAATTCACTTTACTTTTCTGCATTTTCAAATGAAAATCATTCCATTATATTTATAAACACCATTTAAAAATTTACTTCAATTTCTGCGTTATATAATTTATAAACATCGCTTATAAATTCACCACTTCAATTTCCTTTATTATTTAATTTTTAAACATCATTTATAAATTCAATACTTGTTTTATTTATCCAAAACAAGATAATATTTATAGTCCATTCGAAATTCGAATTCTATTTTTAGTAAAATAGATTTTCCTTTTAAATCTCAAAATATCCTTTTTGCAATATTTTTATAAATCAATATTCAAGGCCAGTAACATTCAACCAATCAAAAACACCCAATTATCAACCACATATTTTCTAGCACATCATATATGATAATATATATGAAACAAAAAAATAACAATATTTTTTAGGAATTCAGTTAGATCCCTCTAACCTGTTTTCCGGCATCCACAGACGTTAGCTAACATAAATAATACCCATCCCGCTTCAAGGCAGGATACCGCGGTATAGAAGGTCATCCACTATCATAGCGTGGGGCGCATAGGGTCATCCTCTAATTATACTACGGGAATCCGCTAATGGTACTGCGGGAATCCGCTAATGGTACTGCGGGAATCCAACTACCAATATATATAATAATAGCCACAAACACCAAGCCTAAATAACTAATATATTTATAATAGCCACACAAATATTTAAACGAATCCAAACAATCAATAAATATTTTAACTATTCAAAATAAATTTTAATAGTAAATTTGGAGTGAGATTTACTCCCCTGATTTTATTTGTCGAATATCCATTTAAAATTCCATACCATCTTGACTATGAATCCATTACCTATGATTATATATTTAACGATTTAACGACTATTCATTTAAATTAACTATTGACAAAATTAAATAAATAATCCTACGTATATTTAGATTTTGTTAAAAATAAATATATACCTTATGGTTACCGCATTTTACTCGACCAAAAGATGAACAAATCTCTTAATATTGCAAAATTGAAATCAACCCAATATGGCATTTCAACGAACACTTCATATTCAAACTCCACTACCAAACTTCATCGGTACATTCAACCTCAGTCCATCCATTCAAACCACTGTCTTCCTTCACTCCATCAACTCTACTATCTAGACAACTCAAAACAGAAATAGATCGAACTCTTCCTAAGATCCAGTTCGAATTACATAGACCTTGCACCCCCTTCAACCCGGTAAATCAAACTCCACCAACTTCCAAAACCTAACCGCAAATGCCAAACTCCAGATTTTTCTGTGTTCATCACCAGCTAATTCGATCTCTATAACAAATCATCTGCTCTTTGCAATTTTGGCCTCGCAACAGTTCACCACTACTAGCAACACATCTTCGACATTGAGGTTCACAACCCCTATCGAAATGGCAAAAAAAAACCTTCTGACATTATCGCAACATCAATGCTTGAAGAAGCGAACTGCAGGAGGTTGGTCGAGCCAATTGCAAGTATACTATCCAGTTGAAATACGATTTTCAAATTCGCGAGACCCTCAACTCCACTATCGAAGAATCCTAAAACCACAACGCACCCACTCGAGCTATAAGGAAGTATCGCACCCCCATCGCCACTCACTTCCGTCATGCCATTTGAAATCGAGAACTTCAGTAACGCTCGCTCACACTAAAGAAGAAGTAGGATCGAAGCTTCGGACTAACAATCGAACTTGATTCGATTTCCGCCCTTTTTTTATTTTGAATGGAAATTTGATTTGGAAAGAGGAATAGAAAAGGGAATCCGATATTTAGCTTGCAGAAGGAATAAAAGAGGGGTCTGCGTAATGTATTTGATTTTGGAGTTGGCCATTTATTTTTCGTCTAAAGCTTTCGATTTTTAATTTTTTTTTGGCTGAACGAAATGAAAACAAAAAAGGAGATGTCACGGATTTATAAAGATGATTGCTTCAGCATTAAAAAATTTGGTATGGTAGCTTAAGGTACTATAATTAAATTCGATTTGATTTGTATTAAATACGATTAGACGTAAAGGGGTTTTTATTCTTTTTAAATAGATATCGATTTGATTTTGATCTTATCTATTACAAATATCTCAGGGTTCATTAATTTAAATCACGAACCACTATTTTAGCGTATAGACCGACATTTAAATGTAATATCGATACTCTAAGCTCAACGGAATATATTCTGAAATTTAATTTGAACGTATATATAAAATAACCATAATAAATTAATATTATATAATTTAAATTCAGAAATAAATAAATTCCTCAACAATTGAATTATTATTATCGTTTGTATTTAAATAGAATACATACTCATCATCTGAAGCGTCACGATTCAGATTTTAACTTCGATTTCAATTATATTTCACATTACGATAATTTGATATACTCGGAATAAATCGTATATCGATTATCTAATCGATAAACTCAATATAAAAATTCATTTATATTCTCAACTCAATATTTAAAACCATATTAAATATTAAAAATAAATTGTTCAAAAATCTGGGTCGTTACATTCTTCCCCCCTTAAAAGAATTTCGTCCCCGAAATTACTAAGATAGGAAAAATAGTACGGACCCATTACTTTTCAAAACTTATTTATTTTAAACTCAACTTTTCAAATTTCAACAAATTTAATTCGACCTAAACTTTTGGTTTGCATTTATTTAATTCGAATGATCTACAATCAATACATTTACATTCAATCTGTATTTCATTAATCTATTCAAACTGATTTTAGTCAATTTATTCACTTTAATTTTTTTAACTGGCTTAAGTTAAATTTAAATTTCAGAATTCAAATTTCTGGGTTCTCATTTCACATCTTTTTAGAAATCATATACGTATTTACATATATTTATTTCCATCTCAAATTCAAAACATTTGAATTTTCAAACCAACTTGGTTTATTTCAAACAAATTTCCATCAAAAACTTTCCTAAGGTAGCAATCCATCACTTAGAAACTTGAAAATGAACACTGATGATGTTGCAGTCATCATCAGAATCATTTTCCAGCCACTGAAGTGAGTTCAATGTTTATCACTTTCAAAATCCACCTAAAATGATTTTGGTTCAAAATCCTTTCAAACACAAAGCTATACTGTTTTAATATACTTTAGAAAATATTTTCAACTTCCCAAGATTCAAATTCTATTTTATGGTTTGAATCTAGTTTTAGTTAATCTCATTTGAATATCTTGTTCATATACAAATTGTGTTTTGTTATATATAACCATTCCAATTTCATAATATTATTTGATTATTAAATTATCAACCAACTCATCCATATATGATAATAATTTCAGAAAATTATCCCTTCTCTATCCAAATAGAATTTTGAGTAAAATTATTTCATTTACCCACTTAAAACAATATCATGTTCTATATTCTATTCAAGTGTTTAGAAATTCCTATCGACTTTGTGGCGTCCCACTATTCGATCAAAATTCATAAGTTACTCAATAGACTAGCCATCCCAATATAAAACAATTTTTATATCCATTAACAAGTATGCTCTCTTGTATATATACACTCAACTCATCCTAGGGTACTACTACTGGCTCCATCTCTAATGAGCACAAACCCACCAAAGCATAGGTATTCGCTCAACTTAAGCTCTGATACCAACTGTAATGGCCCGCAAATCCGTACTATCTGAGTTGACAACATACATCACACTTCCAACCCGAATACCATAGAAATATGAATCATTTTTTTAGAAGAGAAAGCTAGAAGAAGAATAGAAATAACAACACAGAATCTCACATCACGGCGGAACAAAATATAATATATCATAACTTTTGAAATACAAATTTTTAATTGTATGACATACAATTATCAGAGTGCAAAACTTACAACACAGCGGAAATAAAAATACTATATATCTAACACTAAAGTCTCCTACTCCAAGCTCCTTTATATAGATCTGTAAAATCCTGAACAACTTGACTGCCCGTACAAATTTGGGCACCCAAGAATTTAGGTAAAACAAAACAAAATAAACTTTGGGTCAGTCATGGGACTGGTATGAGTAAACAATTTTAAACAGTTTGAGAAAATAAATGATATCTCTTATGACCACGCCATATAACACGGAATGATTTTTAATCTTATGAGAATCCAAAACACTTGTTTTAACTTTCAAAATCCTTTTGAAAGAAACGAGAATCTTTATATCAAAACTCATTTGATATTATAATAGTGTCTAAATCAAATATATAACAATCTAGTGGAACATTTGCGTCTGACGCTCCACATATATAATATATAATCAAAACCGCAAGCACTTATTGGGTAATGAATTTCCAACTATGGCAAGGTATGGAACCACCTTCCGATAGTGTATCTCTAGAGGAGAATACACTGGGTTCAACAAGAACATCTTGTAACCCGGCCACATATTATCGACCACTCATTTCGCTTGAGTGTATCGAATGTATATCACTAGCGGTTGGGATCAACAACCATTTCCCCGAATGGGACAACATCGAATAGAATAAAGAATGAAATGAATTTCTCTAGATAGGTGATAATACACCCTAATTGGGAGCTACCCACTTAGCCATGCTGTCTGCCCGATTTTTGTCATTTCCCGGTTGTTGAGGCCTGAGGCTACAATTGCTTAACATTCATTTATAACACAATCACTTTGAACGCCACATTGTCAGATCCGTTAATCATTAATTGATTTTCATAAATATATTTTGGATATTATGCTAAGAGAATAAATTCTCTACCACCATATATATTTATACAGACCAACATATACGATCCTTGGACGTATTCTGTCAAACACTCGTCCATACACGTTCGTTCTGGGATTGAAAGAAACCGACGGCACAATTTCCATTAATAGAAAAAGCCCTTGCACTCTACTTCGTCTCCAATTGTCTTCATATAATCTGATTCGCAACACTGCTGCCAATATGGAGTGGTTCTCGGATAATAATCCAACCGGGCTCTCCATATTGACAACGATGTTAGAAAACACTTCGATAGTCGGTTATTTAACTATCGAAGAAAAAAAACAACCATTCATTCAAAGCATCAAACAAATCACTGGGCCTTTTAATTAATATTTCATTAATTAAAACACTTCTCCATTTCCTTATCCATATTCGTTAACACGATATTTTCGATAATCATCTTGGCCTCTTCGCTATTTGGAAAACATTTTCATGTATTGCCTTCTTTTGTTTCCTATACTTAGAAAATATCTTCTATTTATAATTAGAGAAAATTCCACTTACTTATCTCTTTCACGACCATTCATTTTTAAACTTAGGAAATATTTATTATTATATTTCCAAAATCCTACTTATTGGTTAAAACGAATGTTGTGTAAAACATCGTTACAACAACCCAAAATACTGCATTCAATTAAACTCTTTAAACATTTATCTTCGAGACTGAATCATCCTATTTATCGGTTAATAATGAAATCAATCAAGTTGGGTATAGTTACCTCTCAGACCTTCGCTGAAAACATTCTTAACTTCAAAATAGACAAGACCATTATTCTCGAATAACCAACATCATATAAATCCAATTATTCATTTTTAAAACTTATATATACATTTCTCTTTCTATTACCAGATTATCGATTTCCTCTTTGTTTATAATATTCTATTTTAAGTTTGTTTCCTTATCAAATTCTATACATATTGGTACATTGATTTCCATTTATCAAATAATCTTAAAAATATTCTAACTCCTTAAATTTCCGGAAAATTTCGCCATAACCTCCTTTGTACATGTGAGTTGGTACAACTACAAATCGCCTCTCTGAACCCTTTCCATTCAAAAAGAAAATTAAAAAGCCAAGCGACTTGCCGATTCGGTGCATAAAACCTCATTTGGAATTTAAACATGTACCTTTTGGTCGAGCACTAAAATTATAAACTTCATTCTTTTCATTCCATACTTGTCTAGCACATAAGCGTCCATTTCTAATTTATTCCAACTCAATCTGACCATTTTAACTCAATTTGCTAATTTATCTTTAATTAGCCCTTTTGCCTATTTTATTTTTTAATCGAACATATCACGTTCATATACAAATTTTAATTTGCTTATTAACCAATCAAATTCCATTTTCAACTCGAGTTTCATATTCAATTTCGAATATGGATTATCCAATTCACTTATTCAAAGCCCAATTTCAATTCAAAATTCCATTAAGTAATTATTCTTCAAATTAGTTAATTCTATTCAATAATTAAAAATCTGATTTTTGTTTCAAAAATCAGTTCACTTACTCCACTTGAGTTCATATTTATTTTATATCCCAAATCTGGATTTTCTATTGGAAGTTCGGATTTTATTTACTTAAAAGCCTTTTATTTATTTAAATAAACCGTTATGGTTTTATAATAGTTATGGTGTTGTTTTTTTGAAAATTAGATTTTGACATAACTCAAAATCTATAAGGTGAAATCCAGGTTTTTTTCTTCCATTAGAAAACTATTATCAAATCGGTCCTGACGGTTCTTGTTTAAAAGAATTCCGACTTAAAATGAGTTCTATATACTCAATTGAAGTTCGAAATGCCAATTTACGAACTGCCGCATTGTGGCAAGTTCATTTTAATTATATTTAAATATAAACGTTTAAACTTTGTTTATAATAAATTTCAACTCCATTCCAATATATTTTATTTATACATATTAAATCCCATTTTCAAATCCAACTTAATATTTCTGATTATCTCTAATCGTCGATTTTTCATTGCTCAATTATCAATTCAATTACAACTCCATTTCTGTTATTATTTTCTAATTCCGTTAGAAATAAATTATTATATAGAATTCATGAAATCGAATTCTAAATATAGATATATATCCTTTGGATTTTTCCAATTCAGTTTATATTTCGAATTCCGAAATAAAAACCGTTGTTCCTTTTCGAAACGATTTCCAATTCATGTTCAAATTCATACTTGAATTTATAATTCCACATTTATCCCATGATAATTATTCCACTTTATAAACATGGTTTATAAATTTTCTTCCTTGTATTATACATTAAACAAGTTACATTTCAAAATCTATTTTAAACCCAAAATCTTATTTGGAATACTTTATTTATAATAAATTATATATATTTATATATACAGTGAATTTATTTTCATATTTAAAATTAAAACTTCTATTTAATACTATCCAGATATTTTCTTTTTTTGGAAATATTTATTTAAATCAATTCGATCTAACTGAATTCATGTCATAAATCCATACGGATTTATTTTAGTTCAATTCTCATTCCAACCATTGGAATAATTTCCTCGTTCCTTATTAACATGATTCCCAATCCTCAATTTAAATTCATTTTTGAATTTAAATATTTAAATTATCCAAATGATAATTTTTCCATTTTAGTTATAAACACCGTTTTAAATTCACTTTAATTCTCTGCATTATCAAATGAAAATCATTCCATTTTATTTATGAACACCATTTATAAATTTACTTCAATTTCCAGCGTTATTTAATTTATAAACATCGCTTATAAATTCACCACTTCAATTTCCTGTATTATTTAATTTATAAACATCGTTTATAAATCCAATACTTGTTTTATTTATTCAAAAAAGGTTAATATTTCTAATCCATTCGAAATTCGAATTCTATTTTCAGATAAATAGATTTCCCTTTTAAATCTCAAAATATCCTTTTTACAATATTCTTATAAATCAATATTCAGGGCTTGTAACATTCAACCAATCGAAAACACCCAATTATCAACCATAGATTTTCTAGCACATCATATATGACAATATATACGAAACAAACAAATAACAATATTTTTTAGGAATCCAGTTGGATCCCTCCAACCTGTTTTCCTGCATCCATTGACGTTAGCCAACATAAATAATACCCATCCTGCTTCAAGGCAGGATATCGCGGTATAGAAGGTCATCCACTGTCATAGCGTGGGGCGCATAGGGTCATCCGCTAATGATACTGCAGGCATCTGCTAATGGTATTGCGGGAATACAACCATTAATATATATAATAATAGCCACAAACACCAAGCCTAAATAAATAATATATTTATAATAGACACACAAATATTTGAATGAATCCAAACAATCAACAAATATTTTAACTAATCAAAATAAAAATTTAATAGTAAATTCGAATTGAGGTTTACTCACCTAATTTTATTTGTCGAATATCCATTTAAAATCCCATACCATCTTGACTATGAATCCATTACCTTTGATTATATATTTAATGATTATACGGCTATTCATTTAAATTAACTATTGACAAAATTAAATAAATTATCCTACGTATATTTAAATTTTGTTAAAAATAAATATATACCTTATGGTTACCACATTTTACTCGACCAAAAGATGAACAAATCTCCGAATATCCCAAAGCTGAAATCAACCCTATTACGACATTTCAACGAAGACTTCATATTCAAACTCCACTACCAAACTTCATCTATACATGCCAATTCCACCTCAGTTCGTCCATACGAACCACTGACCTGCTTCACTCCATCAACTCTATTATCCAGACAACTCAAAACAGAAATAGATCGAACTCTCCCTAAGATCCAGTTTTAATTACACAGACCTTGCACCCCCTTCATCCCAGTAAATCAAACTCCACCAACTTCCCAAACCTAACCGCAAATGTCGAACTCAAGATTTTTCCGTGTTCATTACCAGCTAATTCGATCTCTATAACAAATCACATGCTCTTTGCAATTTTGGCCTCGTAATAATTCACCACTACCAGCAACATGTCTTCGACATTAAGGTTCATGACCCCTATCGAAATGGTAAAAAAACATTCTGACATTATCGCGACATCAACGCTTGAAGAAGCGAACTCCAGGAGGTCGGTCGAGCCAATTGCAAGTATACTATCCAGTTGAAATATGATTTTCAAATTCGCCTCAACTCCACTATCAAATAACCCTAGAATGACAACGCACCCACTTGAGCTGTCAGGAAGTATCGCACCCCCATCGCCACTCACTTCCGTCGTGCCATTTGAAATCGAGAACTTCAGTAACGCTCGCTCACACTAATGAAGATGTAGGATCGAAGCTTCAGACTAACAATCGAACTCGATTCAATTTCCGCCCTTTTTTTTATTTTGAACGGAAATTTGATTTGGAAAGAGGAATAGAAAAGGGAATCCGATATTTAGCTTGCAGAAGGAATAAAAGAGGGGGTCTGCGTAATGTATTTGATTTTGGAGTTGGCCATTTATTTTCCGTCTGAAGCTTTTGATTTTTAATTTGTTTTTGGAAGAACAAAATGAATAAAAGGAGATGTCACAGATTTATGAAGAGGATTGCTACTGCATTAAGAAATTTGGTAGGGTAGCTTAAGGTACTATAACTAAATTCGATTTGATTTGTATTAAATACGATTAGACGTAAAGGGATTTTTATTCATTTTAAACAGATATCGATTTGATTTCGACCTTGTATATTACAAATATCTCGGGGTTTATTAATTTAAATCACGAACCACTATTTTAGCGTATAGAACGACATTTAAATGTAATATCGATATTCTGAGCTTAACAGAATATATTTTGAAATTTAATTTTAACATATATATAAAATAACCATAATAAATTAATATAATTTAAATTCAGAAATAAATAAATTCCTCGATAATTAAATTATTATTATTGTCTATATTTAAATAGAATACATATTCATCTTCTGAAGTGTCATGATTCAGATTTTAACTTTGATTTCAATTATATTTCGCATTACGATAATTAGATATACTCGAAATAAATCGTATATCGATTATTTAATCGATAAACTCAATATAAAAATTCATTTATATTCTCAATTCAATATTTAAAACGATATTAAATATTAAAAATAAATTATTCAAAAATCCAGGTCGTTACAAGAATACTTCTTCTTCTTCCTCAAAATAGAAAAAGCATTATACTTGTAATCAAAAAGAAAAGATCAATACATATAAAGTGGAGTAGGCACCATCTTTTTCGAACAACTATAAAAAGTCTTGTGTGTTCCCTGATTTCTTTACTTTCTTGCATTTCATAATCATTATTCGTGTGCTCTCCACAGGATTGGGTGTTGACTGTCACTAGTGACCAACTTTTGACATCAACACCTTGGCATGCTAGGTATGGGGCACACACTGACATACCCTTCGACCTTCTGCTAATTCCGAACTATGACGAACAAACGGAAGAAAGATGCAACATCTTCCCGTCCCACGAATGCCGATGCAGGAAAGACAAACGCTGTAGAGGCAAGTCAGGAAGCCACCTCTCATGAAGACGTGTCTCACTATCTCATTCGGAATGACATGGATAAGATTATGGCCTAAATCAGAGGCCATATGACTCTTAGGGTAAACTCCACGAACGACAGCAAAAGTTGATGGATCACCTTCTCGATCGAGTGGAGATGGGATTAAACGCTTCAACATCAATTCCTCCACCGACCGGGACTGTGGCAATAATTGATCTTTGGTCTGCACAAAATCAGACCACTGGTCAGATCACACCTTTGCTTCCTCCTGGCTTGGCTCCACCTCCCGACCAATCACAGCCAGGAGTATCGCTTCCAACGACCAACGCAGCCACAGATCCACAGGAGGCCCGCGATCAAGATCTAGATCGTTCAACCACTTTGCCTCCACTCTTGGGGATTGCCCGGCCCCCTGGACCAATCGACCAACCACTGGAGCAGTCAGGATCAATGTCATTCCCATTACAAGCCAGCATCTTACTGCAGACTCATCTTATGTTGCACTTCCTTCAAAGCCTTCCCTTCGAACCAAGGAGACCACTCTACCACACCAGTTCCCAGATTAGTGGATGAAAACGCTACTGTAGACCCTCCTACATCACCTCGGCAGGGGCATCGAAGAACCCCGAACATCACATGATATGTTGCATCAGCCTAGACCCCCTGTCTTGGGTATGGCTCTGTCCAACTCTCATCAGGTTCAAGAAGGGCCAGTTTTCCCAGAACCAACAACTGCGATGAAACCCCTCCCACATCTTCAATCAATTCTTGGAGGTCGAGCCCAACCAAAGACCACCCTTCCATGCATGCTTTCGTTGGATCCCGGTGTTGGAGCTCCCTCGAACGCAGGACTCGATTCATGGCAGCAACTCCTCGGAGATGGAACCTAGCTTGCCAGCATTATCAGACGCTTCACTCGGGGTACATCATCTCATCAGGACATAGATAACGTCCATCGTAGCCTGTTCATTAGAGAGATCAAAAACTCTCGGAATCCCCCGGACTTCAAGTTTCCACCTATCGAACCCTACAATGGCCGAACTGACCCCAACCATCCATCTCATGCGATACATGTGCCACATGGAAGTTCTCTCTGCATCGACCAATGTCATGTCCAAATGCTTCCCGCTCTACCTCATCGACATAGCTGGCATATGGTTTCGACAACTAACAACCGAATCGATTAACAGCTGAAACATGTTGGTCACTCGCTTCATCGAGCAGTTCAGAGTTCACATATCCGGACTCAAGAGTGTTATGTCCCTTTCTTCCATCAAGCTACGCCTAGGAGAGATTCTAGAGAGATTCAACGTGGCCGTAGCATCCGTCAGCCGACCTGTAACGGCCTAGACTTTCCCGATCCCCAAAGAGATGGAGGAGCCCAGATTGCTTCGAGAACACAACACATGAGAATATAAACAATAGAACATTTCATTGCTTATTACCATAATTTACATCAAAGTGCAAGAATATCAGAGTTTAAATAAATAATATATAGCGGAAAAATAAATATCAAAGATTTACAAATTAAAAAGGCAGCAGAAAATAATACATATATAATGCACAGCGGAAATACATCAACTAGCACAGCTGAAAGAAATACACGGATACAAAGCTTTCCGAATATAGCTCCAGCTGTAAATCTAGGATGCTGTGTAAAGAAATATTTGCAAAACCGAAACTACTTGTTGCCCGTGTGGAAAATATAGGCACCCAGAGTTTAGGTTGAAACAAATAACTCCGAGTGAGTCATGGGACTGGTATGAGAACTAAAACAGTTATCAAATCTTTACTTTAAAAGTTGGTAAATCATGGGACCATGCCGTAAAAAACAGAATGGGTTTACTCCACATGAATCTCTCAGTTTAAAATAAAACAACGCAATGCTTTTTGGAAAATATGGCTATTATAAGACTCGGGTCCCATCACACAATGCAATGCAAGCTGGAGGATAGAGTTTTCCCTTATGATAGCAAAACATGCTTGGTACGTTTAAAACAAATCATTTTGATATTACTATAAGTGCATAGTGTCAAAATAAACTTCAAATATAAATATATCAATCATAGACGACATAGGTACCATATACTACGCAGACATACATAGGTTTACAACTAAAACCGAAAAGTCACGTGTTAGAAATTGGATTCCATCTATGAGTCGAGGCAAGGGATGGCTCCTCCCGATTTGAGACACTCTAGCAATTGCCTCAGGATCACACCTACGGGCAACCCTTGGATCTTCATGTCCGGTCCAAACTTACTTTAGTGGTTTGGTTATTCCTGAACACATGTTTTCCGGTCCTATCTCTGAGCCACTAGGGACTCAATATCCGAGGCGCCTCATTCCATCATCCACATAAGCAAAAATGTCTGGGCTCCATACCATGACACCACACCTAGCTAGAAAGAAACGTCGTGCACTCCCTGCAGTCACTAACCCGTTTTTGACTCATACCGGGTGTTAGGCTCGCGAATCAATGTTATACACAAAGCTATGCTATTTAAAGCCGTGCTTTGATCATAAGCCATAAGACTCTACTTTTCAACAAGAAGGCTTGATCATTTGCATCTTAGCATGCCACACTGACAATCCACGCCATACGACTTATGTCTATCTATATATAACCTTTAAGCTCGTACGTCTCAGAGAAGGGTATTAAGCAAGAGAATAAATTCTCCGCCACCAAACAGATATATATTTAATAGAAATCAATCAACACAGAATGAAATCCAATGTCAGACACGCATCCATTTACAAGTCCATTCTGGGTCTGAACGAAACCGGAGGCACCTTATTCCTCACACCATATGTCAAATACATGAGAGAGATCCTCGCATATCTGGTCGATCTCCAAGTACGTCTGGATGATCACCACTTATTACCTTGTCTTGGGTGTACAACCCAATTAAGACATCAATAATCATCCAAATGATGTGAAGATCTCCAGTCTTCAACCACCGTCTTCATCATCGACTTTTAATCATCGTATTAGTTATTCAAAATGGGATAAACCCGGTCTTTCCAAATATCTCGCGTATTTTATAATCAATAATCAAGTGCTATAAAAACACATCATATGCCTAATTCCAATTCAAAATATTCTTTTATTCAAATATTCACTTCTTTAAGGAAATGTACCCATTAATTTTATCAAAGATAATTTTTTTAAAATTATTCTTTAATCTTCCTTCGGATAACAATTTTAAAATATTTTATTTTATCCTTTAACCACTTAAACCAAATTAAGGTTCATCAAACTAGTCAGGATTATCGAGGTTTACCGAAGTAATTATTTAATTTGTTTTTCCAATCCCAACCTATTCATCCCATAGAGCAAAACTAGTAGTACTCCATATCTAACACCCATTATGTTATCGGTAAAATTAATTAATATTTCACGTTCAAATCTAATTAAAGATTTAACTATTGCCTGGAGTAAAACTGGTGGTACTCCATTCTCGATCATTTCATGAATTCGATAAATTTAATTATCCCATTCTCATTTGTAATCTAATTAAGAATTCATTAAAACTCTAGTTCAGTTTTAATCTCAAAAATCATTACTTTGTGATTATTCAACTTTAAGAAATTAATCTTATCCTTAACTGGGTTAAAGAACTATTGACATTTAATCCAAAATCATCTTCCATCAAAATGAAATCTTCACGGAAATCTGATCAGTATATAATTGATACAAATTTCCATATCAGACTAACACTATAAATGGAATAACGGCAAAGCCTTTTAAATTCCATATATAGTAACTGTTAGATCAAAATTTGGCTCTAACACCCAAATTGTTCTGATTTGTAGAGAATTATAACTGAAAAATGAGGAAAAAGCAGAGAACACACAAGGTTTATAGTGGTTCGGCGTTAACGAGCCTACATCCACTTTATATGCTATTGATTATACTTTGAATGCTAGCACAACCAATGATTTCTCTCAAACTCACCCTTACAATTATGATTCCTCTCAATAATCTCGAAGTAAAACTGAGAAGAAATAGTGGTATGACAGTAATGGTGAAATCAATACTCAAAACTGCCAAAAAGTTCCTGAAAAATGCCAAGCTCTGGGCTATTTATAGCTGATTTCTGGTGACGGATCGCGGTCATACGTGGCCCACATCCCGAAGATCTCGGGCCGGTTCGCAGCTTGATGAAGAATTAGTCAAATTAGCTGTTGTGGACAGGTGTCGCGATCTCCTTAAACATCGGATCGTGGATGACCAAGTCCGTGGCCATCATCTTGTCTTCCTGCTCGGATCCGATCGTGATCGTAGCTTAGTGAAGAATTGGTCAATATGACAATTGGTGACACGTGTCGGGAGATCCTGCATTCTCGGATCGTGGTGGACTTGGTCTTGGTCATCATCCATCAGCTTCAGGGATCGGATCGGATCGAGCTAGCGATGGACGGATCGGATCGTGGTCAAAGGAGGCTGATCGCGAGCCGAGGGGAGTATGGCGATCCGATCGGGTCTTCGAGGGTTAAAGGTGTGAAACTTCATATTTTCTTCTTGTGTGTGAACCTTGGTGGCTTGGTCAAAAAGCTAGCCAACATTTTGCCCCCTCGAAGTATATTTTATCAGAGATGGAATATGCTTCGAAACTGTGGAAACATCTTTTCATAGGGAGATGCAAATCAATGGTTGCGTCTGCCTAAAATGTTGTGTCACTTTGGAAAGTCGCATTCCTTGATTGGTATAAATATCGGTTAAATCCTCTATCATGTCTCTGTTTATCGGGTAATTTCTATCTCTGGAATTTTTGGAGACTTCATTGTCGAATTTGTCGAGTGACTGTCAGGTGAACTTTTTAAATTTCCATGAATATTTCTGAAATCTCATTTTCATGAGTGTTTGTCGGATCGGATCGTTCGTGCTTTCACTGTCCACAAGGAGCGGTGTTCGCTATGATGCGATTTTTAGGTGGGCCTTGGGCTTAGAGGGCTCGTCTTTCTTACGAACCAGTCAAGGGACCGCCCTATCTTCCCGATGGGCTTGGCTTTGTGGCCCATCAGGCCCTCACGACTCGTGTAAGACAAAAAGCGGAAGGCCAACGGTCACGAATTTGCCTATACAGGCCCGACCTCGCTTCTTCCTTCTCTCCTTCTTCTTTTGTTCAGCCGCTCGAAGTTTAGCCCGAACCCATACTTTCTTCGATCCCAAAAGAGAAAAAACTCATATTTCTTCACTTTTTAAGATAGGTAATCACGTCAAAAACACATTTTAGCGTCTCTATCTTCGTTTTACTTGAGTTTCCAACGATTTGAGATAAGAATTGGACGGATCTGGTGCCATAGGCGTTGGCTGTTCGAGTTCGGAGGAGGGGAAGAGAGAGAAGGAAGAAGAAGGAGGAGAATGCTAGGTTGGGTCGTGGCGACGATGAGGCAGCGGATCGCGGCACATCCGTTCGTGGTGGTGGCAGTGGCACGTTGAGTTGAATAGTGGATCGGACCGTGGAGATAGGAGGATGTCGAGATAATGATGAAGTGTTAATTTGAGTAGCGGATCGGGTCGTGGTACGGAGGAGCACTAGTTTATGGAGATGTGGTAAAGTGGACCGTGGGGGGTTGGCTCGATCCGACAAGAACCCCGATCCATGCTGCATCACGATCCAAAGAAGGAGGTGATCCATTCACCCCGAACCGCCATGCTTTCCACGATCCGACCCGCACACTCCTTACGAACCGAGCCTAGATGACGATCCAACATATGCTTTGAACTTTAATCAATACATTGCAGTCACAAGATTCTAAACAGTTAGGTTAGAGCCCATGAGATGAACTTCTTGGAATGAACAATGATAGGACTTAGCAGCATATTCTATCCGCTTTGTGACTTTACTTTTCCATATCATACACACTTGTATACACGAGCACTTGCACATACACGGGGATCACGGGTAATTATTTTCTAATCCCGCATGTTTACTCGCCAAAAGAGCAATGTCAGGCAGACGATCTAAAGAATCTGAAATAGAGATGAACCCGGAGATATCAGAACAGCCTAACCCTGAGGTTCCTCCAATTAATCCAGAAGGTGAAGATTCTATATCCGAATATGAGGCAGAAACAGAATCGGATTCATCTAGGAGTACCTCGCTTGATGAGGAGTCTGAAGTAGACGACCGAGCTCCCGACGAGATTCCTGGTGCGCTAGAAATAGAGAAATTCACTGACTCTTTAGCTTCCAAACTTGATGACATAAAGCTTAAGAAAATTTTCTTGAGGCACGGGACCCCCTGGGATGATGTGAGGACACCTGGTAGCGAAGATAGACCTCATCTGGCTCCGGAGGGGTACATGACAATTAGCCGACTCATGTGCTAGGTAGACGCTATTCCTCCGTTTCCTCCAATCGTCATTGAGACCCTAAAACGATTGGGTATTGCTCCAATGCAGCTTCATCCCAATGCCTACGCAGCCCTATACACTCTATACATCGCATATGCGAAAATCCTGCAAATTGAGCTCACGTTTAAAGATTTGAAATTCTATTACCTATTCAAGCATCGCTCCAAGACAACCCCAAATTTTTCTTTCTTCAAATCGGTAGCAAATAGGAAGGTCTTATCTGACGGGTACAGCAACATAGGGGATCCCAAGGACGATTGGTTCTATATAAAGAGACAGGCCGGGTGTTCAAGAAGATGGCTTAAATCAAGTAAATCTTCAACCTTTGAATGAATAACCTGCTTAAGAAATCGAAGCGTTAACACGCTTCTTTTCCCTATGCAGATCACACCTTTCCAAAGACGGAAGGCTCGGTGTACAGTAATCGACTATCCCTTCTTCTGAAAAGCAAATCCGACTTCCTAAAGAACAAGAAATGTATTACAGACGAGAATCTTCACAAGCACCGCCTTCTGGACATAAGGTTTGGACTTGGCGCGGGTGGCAAACCTTACAAGTACGTGCCCCCGACCGAGGGAGAAGGAACGTCACAGGCAGCAGAGACAACTAAAACTTCATAAGAGTCCTTCGCCGATAATTAATCAGGACGACAAAGACTTAAATGTATATAGAGGAGATGAGGCCCGTGCTGACGAGCCTAAGGAAGTCCCAGCCTCTCCGGGGGGTTTCCCCTCAAGGGCCTCTCTACCGGTTGAACCTGCTGCTCCTGATGATTTAACAGAGGAGCAGTTATTTAAAGAGCTGAGCAAGATTCCTTTACCTGATGATGTATATACACAGGAAGACTTCGAAGGGGAGCCATTTTTTCCTATTTCTGAGAAAGCAACTGTTCCAGTTGGAGAACGAGAGACTACCCAGACGAGCCTAACTTCGGGCCCTGGTTTGTTAGGGGGAATTATATGAGATGCACAAATCACATGCACTGTCTGACCCCACACTTTTATACCAACAGTATTCAAGGTTTTAATATGTACTTGTTTCTTTTGCAGGAAATATGTCTCGCAAACGATCTTATTCCTATCGCTCTCTTCGTGAAGGTACACCTAGTCTTCATCCAAATCCTGAGCGTGCTCGTAGCAGCAGCCGAGGGGGAGACAACCATTGGTCCCGGGATTCTCACAAGCATACTTCTTCATAGTCCAGATCTCCATCAAAATAAACCTCTGGAAAGCCTCCCAGTCATCCGATGCCACCTACAGGGGGAAAACAACTTCCCAAAGACTTAACTCCTCCGTAGAGCGCACCATCTCATAGCAGATCATCCAAAAAGCACCACGAGCCTAAGGATAAAAACAAGGATCCAAACAAGGATTCTAAGAAGGAGAAAACTGACATTGTCCCTTCCATCCAACAAAGTTTGAGTGCCCCCGGGGAACGAGACTATATCTATGGTCCTGAGACTCAGGCTAAGCTGGAAAAATTACGAGAACAATTCCCCGATATCTTCTTCGAAAGGATGATGTTCGTTCCGACTCTGGAACCAGTCCCTAGGAATTGGGATACTGAAGTCATCGGACATGTTCGCCATGTAGCCAAGCAGTATGAGGCGATGAAGAAACATGCTGTCAATCTTTCAGACGTCATCCGAACGCTTGAGATCGAAGCACATAGTTCCAAAGTGAAGATAGATAACAATGAAAGGGCCAGGGTAAAAATGGAAAAGGACTTGGAAGATGCACAATCTTTGCTTGCCTTGGCTCAACGAGATGCTAAAAATTACAAGACAGAGCTGGAGGAGGCCAGGCAACGTTTTCATAATGAACTGGATTCTAACAGCAAAGAGCGTGCGTCATTGAAGAAGGAGGTGGAAGACCTCAGGATGGCCAACACCGAACTGAAAACAGCACAGGATCATTTCGAAGATGAAAAAGCTGCTTGGGAAAAAGAAAAGGCAAGCTTGAAAGATAGTTTAGCTCTGGCCGAAAAAGAGAGGGAGATTCTGAATGATCAACTCGCGCGTACAGAGAAGTGCGCGATTCTTGCTAAAAATAATGTGGAAAGTGCCATTGAAATGGCCACTGTTTCTAATGAAAAGCTCCTCGAGAGAGAGAAAGATATTGAAGGATTTGAGGAAATGCTGTTTGACTTCCTTGGCCAGGTCATCAAGACCCGTAATGTAACACCCCGTAATTCTGTTAATATTAATATTCACAAATTAAAGAATAACTAATCCCAGATGTGAGAATTTTGGGAAACGGGTTGCGCCATTGTGTTCATCTCGGAATTCTGGTTGAAATAGAGTCCGAGTTTGTGTGATTTGGACTTCGTATGAAGGAGATATGGCCATCGGAAGTTTCAGAAAATTCAAAACAAATTTCAGAAAATTTAAAATTTAAAATTTGAAGTCAAACAGGCTAGGCGGGAAATTTCCTGTCCAGCACCCAGGTCGACTGGGGAGTCGACTGGGCAGTCGACACCCCCCCAGGTCGACTGAGGAGTCGACTGGGCAGTCGACCTGGTACAGTCGGCTAGGGTTTGACTGAGACCAATCTTGAGCTGCTGATGTGTCTTTAGTGCTGAGTTGGCAAATTAAACGGTTCAGGTTAGTTCTGAGTTGATCTGACGGTCTAAATAAATCCTAAACTCTATAAATACCTAGGTAGTCTCTCACTCTAATTCACATGAAAAATAGAATAGCCACCGTCATACCGCCGCCATGGAACTCAGTGTAGCCGCCGCCAACTAAGAAGGAAGAAAGCTAATCAAAACCCTAATTCTACTCAACTCTAAAGCAAATCAAGACTCTCTTTCTTCTCTAATTGTGAGTATGATGATCTTAACAAGATTATTAGCAACTAATTAGATTAAGATGTGATATGGATCATAAGAAAATGATGTGAATTGTCATATATGTTGTTGTAAACCTTATGCTATCATGTATGTTGTAAATCTTATGTTATGAGATGATGATATCCTATATGTTGTAAATCATGCTATGATGATATTGTATAGGTTGTAGTTTTCTATGCTAAGTTGTGATAAAGCATACATGTTATAAAGTCATGATGTTATTATCTATGCTAATTAGTTCATGTTAATCAAATCATAATGTTGATATTATTTGGGCTATGTTGATCTATATGACAAATCATGTATGCAAGTTTAGATTGATTAGTAAAGTTTATGAACATATGCCATGACATCTATTTAGATCTAGAATTGTGCTATGACATGTGTGAGTTCTATGTGTTAGATGCTAGTTCACATCATTATTATGTTGCATAAACCACATATGCAAGTTTATACATGAATTTGGGTTATGATCATATTATGTAAGTTGTGACATTTAACCAAACAAGTTGACACCTTTAGATCCATGACATGTGTAGTTTTATGCAAGTTTCACCCCTATTATGATTAGATCTATTTTATTTGTCTATATGTTGTGATAATTTATCTTTGTGCTATGAGTTAGACTATTCGAGTCTAACGTATATTTTGCGTTGAATAAGCAAACGTATAACGTGGGGTAGGGGTAATATTAAGGATTTAATATTAAGAAATTGGGGTGCAATTGATATGATTTTGCATACCATAAGTGGATGGCCATAATTGAGTCAATTATGCACATCATTAAAATTGGAATTAATTAATGATTTGAATAGGGATATATTTAAAACTGGGGTAAAAGATTATAAGTGATAATCAATGCTTAGGACACGAGGTTGGACTCGTTTGTGATGTAAACCTGCCCGGACCCGACCGGCAAATCCAGTAGTCATAAATGTCAGCTTAATGTGAGAGGTCCTAGGCCCAAATTAAAGCATAACAGTTGTAAAGACACGAGGTTAGACTCTTTTATGGTGTAAGACTGCCCGGACCCGCCCGGCAAATCCAGCTGCCATAAATGCCAGTATAATGTGAGAGGTCTTTATGAGGTTATGGCCTGAAGGAATTAAGAAATACTTAACCAGATAAACATGTAAGGTCGGACATGGGGGTTAAGTAGGTGCCTTGGGTGGCATGAGGAATCTAGTGAGTGCCTTTAGTGGCATTTGAAATACGATTAGTAAGACTTAACCAAACACACATGTAAATGAACATGACTAAGAGGGTTAAGTGGGATATACTAGTGAGGACAAGCTTAGGTGGATAGCTTGCGGGGGCCCATTTCAACCAGTAACCCAAACGTATCTTTGTGGGCTCGACTCAAGTCGAGGACGGGACACGCATACTGGGCTTGACTATAAGAGGCCAAACGGGGTAGCGGTGGCAACGCAAGTCCAACGGGTTTCATATGCGTGTGTGGACCCGGGCTGGTAGGTAAGACGTTGTTGCATCGTGTAG
This sequence comes from Allium sativum, assembly GCA_030737875.1. Lineage (NCBI taxonomy): Eukaryota > Viridiplantae > Streptophyta > Magnoliopsida > Asparagales > Amaryllidaceae > Allium > Allium sativum. The sequence goes on from CM060922.1 coordinate 1,055,180,532, forward strand.
GTATAAGCCATGCACTCTCAAGTTGTATCGGGTTGCCACTTTAGGGGAATGATACACCCCACTGTAGGGCCAACACGGGTATCTACGAGTAGGGAGCCGATCGAAAGTGGGTAGTGGGGTACACCTAGCGGAGATAGGGGCAGGCGGCACCTATGTAGTCAGGTAGGGGTACACGAAGCTATTTATATAATTTCTAAGTGAAGCAAGTGGGATCAACCTTTAGAGTGACTGGTGTGGTGCAGTGTAGTAATTATTCGTTAATTAGGTGTGCCTTTAACGTTATCTTTATCTGCTCTTCCATACCCAATAGTTCATAGACATTTCCTTGTTTTCCAGCTTATGCCTCGGTCTAATTATTTTGATAATAGTATTGTTAGAATTATCATACTCGCCAGACTTTATGTCTGACCCCCTCCATTTCTATCTTTTTCCCCCTCCAGGTCCTCAGGGTGGGCCCAGCTCTAGTGGAGCTTGACTGGATTGCTTTATCTCTCTTTTGGAAAGCTTGGACCGTTGAAGTAAAGTCCAGCTTGTTATCTTCTTTAATGGTTATTTATGTAATGGGATTATGTATTTTGTTTTATCAAGATGGATATTGTACTTGACTCTGATTTATGGTTTTTATGACGTAACAAACATGTTTAACTTCCGCTGCAATGAAATAAAGTTTTAGATTTTCAAGTACTACTTATTATCTGTCTTGTTGTAATTTTTCTGTTCTATATTCACTTAAAACCTCCATGGAAGTTAATGCATTCCCTTTGTGAGTGACATTAATGGACGTGGGGTGTTACACGTGGTATCAGAGCTTAAGGTTACCAGAACAGATTTTTTTTTTTAGAAAAACTATTTTTCTAAAGTATTTTTGAAAGAAGTGTTTTCAAAAACATGTCTTGATGAGTAATTTAAAGAGAAAAGTTTTTATGAAAAACATAATCCCCAATAGCCATATATCATTATCTCTCGAATTCTCCATTTTGAATCTTTCCTTTTTCGTTTCAGCATGGCTGAAGATCTTAACCTTCCGGATGGTGTAACGATACCAGGATGGTATAAGAGGTTATTAGAGGCTAGGGCCGCTGCAGGTCCAGCCAATGTTCCTCCACCACCAGTTGCACCTGCTCCTCCTCCTCCTCCTCGCGTAGATACTTTTGCAAAGACGTGCAAGGAATTTAAGGCTATGGGTGAAAAACCTTTTCAAGGGTCAGAAACGTTTGTGGAGGCTAGAGATTGGCTTAAGGAGTTGCAAGAATTGCTAGAAATCTTTGAAGTAGAAGAAGGGAGGAAAGTCAAATTAGCAGCTTGGTTAATGAAGGGAGAGGCCTCGTTTTGGTGGGAGGTCACTAATGGGGAGCGTCCTGTTGATTCTTGGGCGGATTTTAGACGTAGGTTTGAGGCAAAGTTTCTCTCAAGGGCAGAAGAGAATCTATATATGGAAAGGTTCTTGACATTAAAGCAAGGAAGCTCATCAGTGAAAGAGTACGTCAACAAATTTAATCAGTTAGCAAGGTTTGGCTTGGACTTAGTGAACACGCCGGAGAAGAAGGCTCTGAGGTTCGTTAATGGCTTGAATGAGCCGTTGCAAGGGTTGGCTATGACCCACATCCCTATGGGGGCCACCTTTGAGAAGCTAGTAGACATGGCACTCATGCACGAGGAGAAAGGCGCTAATGCTAATAAGGCACCCGAGAAGAAAGGGGATCAGAAGAAACCACAACAGCAAAACAAGAAGGGTGGTAAAGACAATAATGGCAAAGGAAAGAAAAGATGCTTCATGTAACACCCCGAATTTTCTATTAACACTAAAGTTGCTAAAATATTAATAAGTGTGTAAGAGAGGGGATGTATCTAATATGAATATAAAAATATTAATAAGTGTGTAAGAGAGGGGATGTATCTAATATGAATATAAAAATATTAATAAGTGTGTAAGAGAGGGGATGTATCTAATATGAATATAAAAATATTAATAAGTGTGTGAGAGAGGGGATGTATCTAATATGTATATAAAAACAATAATAAGTAAAGGGGGATGTATCTAATATGTACATTGTAGAAAATATATATATATTTATGACATGAATAGAAGTTTATTAATGTGCTGAGTGTTTGCTGAGTCACTTCTGACTCATTGCTGAGTCAACAAGATAAACCCCATCTTGTCTGAACGGCTGCGGTTATTTCTAGGTTAAATCTAATGGCCTAAATGAATTCTAAAATCTATAAATAAGTGGGTAGACCCTAGACCTAAATCACTTGTAAAATTAGAGAAGCTACCGTCATGCTGCTGCCATGGAGTTCAGCATAGCCGTCACAAACTAAGAAGAGGAAGCCTAATCATCTACAACTAAATCTACACAAATCAAATCAAAAGATCTCTCTTTCTCTAATTCTTTTCTTTTGTTGGTGAGTATGATGATTCTCACAAGACTATTACAAACTAATTTGACTCAGTTATGAATGGATCACAAGAAAGTGATGTGATTTGTAATTGTAAATTCTATATATTGTGGATCTCTTATTATGTTATTATGTTGTCGTATGATGTAAATTATATATGCTATGTCATGCTATGTTGTAAATTCTCTTATGCTATGTCGTGCTATGTTGAGAATCATGTCAAGCTCTGTTATACTATCATACTATACCATGTTATAAATCATGCTATATTATGTTGAAAAATCATGATGTTGTTGGATCATGCTTAAAGTTATGTTTTTTTTTTCTTAATTTAAATGGATCTTGTTTATGGGAATTTGCCTATTAGGTTAGGTGTACCCATAAACTTGAAACTATAATTAAATAAAACTTGATTATGGGAATTTGCCTATTGAGTTAGGTGTACCCATATAAAACCATGTTGTTAAAAAAATTAGATGATGTTGATTCACACATGTTCATATGTAAGTTTATGAAAATTGATTGAGATCATATTAGGTGAATTTTGAACAAGTTGACACCTTTAGATCCATGACATGTATAATCTATGCAAGTTGGACATATGCAAGTTTCACCCCTTATTATGATTCATTTGGTCACATATACATGTTGTTATTATGATAATCTCTTTTATGCTATGAGTTAGGCTATTCGAGTCTAACATATATTTTGCGAATAAACGTTCAAACGTGGGGTAGGGGTAATATTAGGAATTAATAAATTGGGTGCAATTTTGTAAGATGTTGCATACCATGAATGAATGTCCATAATTGAGTCAATTATGGACATTGTTAAAAATTGGAAGTAATTAATAATTCAATAGGGAATTATTAAAATTGGGGGAAAGTGGATTATTATTAATAATCAATGCTTAGGACACGAGGTTGGACCCGTTTGTGATGTAAACCTGCCCGGACCCGCCCGGCAAATCCAGTAGTCACAAATGTCGGCCCAATGTGAGAGGTCCTAGGCCCAAACTAAAGCATAACAGTTGTAAAGACACGAGGTTAGACTCTTTTATGGTGTAAGACTGCCCGGACCCGCCCGGCAAATCCAGCTGCCATAAATGCCAGTCTAATGTGAGAGGTCTTTATGAGGTTATGGCCTTAATGAACTAAGAAATACTTAACCAGATAATCATGTAAGGTGGGACATGGGGGTTAAGTAGGTGCCTTGGGTGGCATGAGGAATCTGGTGGTTACCTTTAGAGGCATTTGAAATACGATTAGACTTAACCAAACACACATGTAAATGAACATGACTAAGTGGGTTAAGTGGGATGGACTAATGGGGACAAGCTTAGGTGGAATGCTTGTGGTAAATAGTGGGGGCCCATTTCAACCAGTATCCCAAAACGTATCTTTGTGGGCTCGACCCAAGTCGAGGACGGGACACGCATACTGGGTTTGACTATAAGAGGCCAAAACAGGGAGCGGTGGCAACGCAAGTCCAACGGGTTTCATATGCGTGTGTGGACCCGGGTTGGTAGGTAAGACGTTGTTGCATCGTGTAGGTATAAGCCGTGCATGTCCGTTGTATCAGGTTGCCACTTTAGGGGAGTGATACACCCCACTGTGGGGCCAGCACGGGTATCTACGAGTTAGGGAGCCGATCGAATAATGGGAAGTAGGGTACACCTAGTGGAGATAGGGGCAGGCGGCACCTATGTAGTCAGCTAGGGGTACGTAAAGCCATTGGGAAAGTTTCTAAGTGAAGCTAAGTGGGATGAATCTTTAGGGTGACTGGTGTGGTGCAGTATAGTGTTTATCCTTTAGTATTTAGGAACGCCTATAACGTTGCCTTTAGCGATTGTCTGTGTCCTTAATCTGCTCTTCATAGACATTTTCTTGTTTTCCAGCTTATGCCTTAGTCCAGTTATTTTGGTAATAGTATTGTAGAATTATCATATTCACCAGACTTTATGTCTAACCCCCTCTTTTCCATCCTTTTTCTCCCTTCAGGTCCGCAGGTTGGGCCAAGTTCTAGTGGAGTCTAGTTGGATCGCTTATCTTCTGGAAAGCTTGGACTGCTGAAGTAAAGTCCAGCTTGTTATCTTTCTTTTTAATGGCTATTCATGTAATGGGATTATGTACTTGTTTTATCAAGATAGATATTGTACTTGACATTGAATATGGTGTTATGATGTAATCAAACATGTTTTGACTTCTGCTACAATGAAATAAAGTTTTTGAATTTCCAAGTACTATTTTATATCTGTCTTGTTGTAATTTTACTGTTCTATATTCACTTAAAACCTCCATGGAAGTTAATGCATTCCCTTTATGAGTGACATTAATGGACGTGGGGTGTTACACGTGGTATCAGAGCATAAGGTTACCAGAACAGATTAAAAAAAAATTTTTAGAATTTTTTTTTTTCTAAAGTATTTTTGGAAGAAGTGTTTTCAAAAACGTGTCTTAATGAGTAAATTTAAGAAGAAAGTTTTTATGAAAAACATAATCCCAAATAGCCACATCCTTATCTTTATCTTTCGAATTCTCCATTTTGAATCTTTCCTTTTTCGTTTCAGCATGGCTGAAGATCTTAATCTCCCAGAAGGTGTGACGATTCCAGGGTGGTTTAGGAGATACTTGGAGGCTAGGGCCACCACTGCAGGCCCAGCGGATACTCCTCCACCCCTAGTTGCACCCATTCCTCCTCCTCCTCGTGTTGACACTTTTGCAAAGACGTGCAAGGAATTCAAGGCTATAGGAGGAAAAACTTTTCAAGGGACTGAGACGTTTGTGGAGGCCAGAGATTGGCTTAAGGAGACTCAGGAATTGTTGGATATCTTTGAAGTGGAAGATGGGAGGAAAGTCCGTTTAGCTGCTTGGTTAATGAAGGGAGAGGCCTCGTTTTGGTGGGAGGTCACTAACGGGGAACGTCCAGTTGATTCATGGGCGGATTTCAGACGAAGGTTTGAGGCAAAGTTTCTTTCAAGGGCAGAGGAGAACTTAAATATGGAAAAATTCCTGGCACTAAAGCAAGGGAGCTCATCAGTAAAGGAATATGTCAATAAATTTAATCAGTTAGCAAGGTTTGGCTTGGAGTTGGTGAACACGCCAGAGAAGAAAGCTTTGAGGTTCGTTAGAGGCTTGAATGAACCGTTGCAAGGGTTGGCTATGACCCACATCCCTATGGGAGCCACCTTTGAAAAGCTAGTAGAAATGGCACTTATGCATGAGGATAAGGCAGTTGAAAAGAAAGGGGATCAGAAGAAACCCCAACAGCAAAATAAGAAGGGTGGTAAAAACAATAATGGCAAAGGGAAGAAGAAATGCTTCAATTGTGGGACACCTGGCCATCTCAGCAAAGATTGTAGAAAGAAAAAGAAGACTGGTTGTTTTCATTGTGGAGATGCGGGACATTTAGTGAAGGACTGTCCAAAGAAGGGGCAGAGGGCAGGGTCTACCTCGGGAGGACAGGTGCAGGCTCTTATGGCACCAGGGCAGGCAAGGGGGCAAGTTCAGGCTATTGCGGCCCCACCGCTGCAAGAAAGAGGTAGAACAATTTCTGTTGAAAGCTTAGTTTTTCTGTTTGATCATCCTGTCCGTACCTTATTCGATTCTGGCGCTTCTCATTCGTTTATCTCTGCATCATTAGTTGAATCACTGCACTTGAACACCAGTTTAGTAGAGGATCCCTTAGTCGTTTCAAATCCAATTGGGGGTTCGGCTCATTTGACCATGATATGTTTGGATTTGAAAATCTCTATACTTAGCGTTGAATTTAGATGTGATGCTTATGTATTGGGCTTCACGGGCTATGGGCTAATTTTAGGAATGGATTGGTTGTCTAGAAATAGGGCCATTCTTGATTGTGAAAGGAGAGTAGTTAGGCTTGTGACTCGCCTTGGTAATGCTCTCGACATCTTTTGTAATCCCATAAATTCCGTTATGCTAAGTTATCTTGAATCGCTTGACGCGTCTGTAGAGAACCTGCGATCGGTAGAAGTGGTCCGGGAATATCCGGATGTGTTTGAGGAGGTGAAGGGCTTACCTCCAAAGCGGGAGATAGACTTTCGAATTTATCTTGTGGATAATGCTAAACCCGTATCTTTGCCAGTGCACCACATGGCTCCTCGTGAAAGGAGGGAACTCAATAAGCAAGTAAAGGAGTTGCTTGAGAAGGGGTTCATAAGACGTAGTATATCGGAGTGGGGTGCTCCAGTAGTTTTTGCCACAAAGGCGGATGGGTCTCTTAGACTTTGTATGGACTATAGAGAACTAAACAAGCTTACTAAAAAGAACCGACACCCACTGCCGAGGATTGACGATCTCTTTGATCAGTTAGTTGGCGCCTCAGTGTTTTCGCAGTTGGACTTAGCCACTGGCTTTCATCAACTGAGAGTGGCTGAGGATAGTATAGATAAGACTGCTTTTAGGACTCCTGACGGATTCTATGAATGGCTAGTGATGCCCTTTGGTTTGACAAACGCCCCTGCATATTTTGTTGATTTGATGAGTAGGGTGTTTAGGGAATACCTTAACAAATTCATGGTAGTCTTTGTGGATGACATCTTAGTCTTTTCTAAGAATAAAGAAGAGCACTCCCTACATCTTAGGGAAGTGTTGGAAACCCTTCGAGCGCATAACCTTAAGGCAAAATTTTCTAAGTGTCACTTCTGGAGGAAGGAAGTACGGTTCTTAGGGCACGTGGTTTCCAAAGAAGGGATAGCAGTGGATCCCGCAAAGGTGGTGGCCATCCAAGATTGGAAGGTCCCTAAAAATGCAACCGAAGTAAGAAGTTTCTTGGGGTTGGCTGGCTATTATAGGAAGTTTATCAAAGACTTCGCAAAAATATCAGCTCCATTAACACGGTTAACGAAGAAGAACCTGGTTTTTACGTGGGACAAAGATTGCGATGATGCGTTCCAACGTTTAAAGAGAGCCTTAACTTCAGCCCCAGTCTTAGTGCTGCCAGACGGGAATAAACCGTTTACCATCTATACTGATGCTTGTGGGACGGGACTTGGCGCGGTCCTCATGCAAGAGGGAAGAGTAATAGCCTATGGTGGAAGGCAGTTGAGGGTTCATGAAAAGAATTACCCCACGCATGACTTAGAGCTAGCCGCAATTGTTTTCGCGCTTAAGTCTTGGCGTCACTATCTTCTTGGTGAGAAATTCGAACTGTTCACTGACCACAAATCATTAAAATACTTATTCTCTCAGAAGGATTTGAATTTAAGGCAGCAACGGTGGATGGAATTCTTAGCCTCCTACGATTTTGAAATAGCATATACCCCGGGCAAGGGTAACGTGGTGGCAGACGCCTTAAGTAGGAAAAGGTTGTCCTTGAGTCCGTTGTTTGTTGAACGACAAAGCTTAGAATTCATCTCTATGTTTGACTTTAGACCCTCCGTTGACTTAGTACCCGGTCTGTTAGCATCCTTGGAGGTTAGACCTACACTTCTAGGACGGGTTGGTGAGGCACAGCGAGACGACCCACAGTTGGTTGAGATAGTAGAAAAGCTCAAAGGGGGGGAGTCATCAAGCCATCTTCGTAGGTATACCCTAGACGATAAGGGTTGGTTACGAAGGGATAATAGACTTTGTGTACCACAAGACGAAGACTTAAGGAAGGCCATTCTTGATGATGCTCATCGCTCAAAAATGACCATTCATCCCGGCGGGGATAAGATGTACAAAGATATGAAGCGGGTTTTCTTTTGGGCCGGTATGAAAAAGGATGTGGCCGAGTACGTCGATAGATGCTTGGTGTGCCAACGAGTTAAAGCAGAACAAAAGAAACCCGGTGGGTTGCTTCACCCATTAGAAGTTCCACTATGGAAATGGGAAAGCATCTCAATGGATTTTGTGGATGGATTACCAAGATCAAGGAAGGGTAACACGGGGATTTGGGTTATAGTAGATAGACTTACTAAAAGCGCCCATTTTATTCCCGTGAAAAGTAAGAGGACTGCTCCGTGGTTGGCTTCTGTATACATTAAGGAGATAGTTCGTTTGCACGGTATTCCTTCTAGTATAGTAAGCGACCGTGACCCCATCTTTACTAGCGAATTTTGGAAGAGTTTACAAGAGGTGGTAGGGACTCAGCTATGTTTGAGCACCGCATATCATCCTCAGACAGACGGCCAGACTGAGAGGGTGAATCGCATTCTAGAGGATCTTTTAAGGCTTTGTATCCTAGACTTTGGGGGTACATGGGAAGAGCACCTTCCGTTAGTAGAATTCGCATATAATAATAGCTTTCAGTCTAGTATTGGCATGGCACCTTTCGAAGCTCTTTATGGAAGGCCTTGCCGTTCGCCTACATGTTGGTGGGAATCTACCGATAAAATCCTACTTGGGCCCGATATGGTTAGGGAAACCTCAGAGAAGATTGAGTTGATTCGAAGGAGGATGAAAGCAGCACAAGATAGGCAAAAATCGTATGCTGATAAGAGGAGGACAGATCTTGAGTTTGACATTGGGGACATGGTTTTTATCGAAGTATCTCCGTTACAGAATGTTGTTCGCTTTGGGTCCGTGGGGAAATTAGCACCAAGGTTTGTAGGGCCGTTTCCTGTAAAAAAAAACAGGATTGGGAAGATGGCATATAGGGTGGAGTTGCCTGAGAAACTTAGTGGAGTACACGACGTATTCCATGTATCACATTTGAGGAAGTGTTTGCACAAGACCGCGGAGGTGGTAGAGCCGAGCTTGCTTAAAGAGGTGGAAATAGAGCGTGATGCAACAATTAGACGAGCTCCTACATGCATTCTTGGGTCGGAGATCAAAAAGTTGAGGAATCGAGAGGTCAGATTGGTTAAAGTGCAATGGGGAGATGATGAGAGCAACGCAACTTGGGAGACAGAAGAGAAGATGCGTTCGTTGTACCCTTTTCTTTTTGAGGGTATGTCTTTTAATTTCTCCTTTATCGCTTAGCTTATCTTATCTTATCTTTAGTATGTCCTCTCATTAGTATCTTTGACCTCTAGTTAGGATAATCCTATGGTTGAAACATGTGTTTGAGACATTATGTATGATGGATGCAAAATGGATGCAAGTGTTTGCTAGTGGTTGCTCGTGGATGCATATATACACACATTTTAGGCACTAGATCGGCTCAGTCACTTCATATTGCATATTGCATATATATGGATGTATTTAGTATAATGGATGTATAATGGTTGTACCATCATATGGATGCTGCATTCGGTTGAATGGGTGTGCACGCATATAGAAGTAGTATGTAAGCAATTAGGATCTTTTGCATACATAATGGATTCATGACACTTACATAATTTGCATTAAGGAGGTCAACTGAATCAGTAGACCGCCTGATTTCGCATTAGGTAAGGACATGTACACACACTTTGCATATGATCATAAAGCATTAGAAGTCTTTTAAGGACAATGGATGCCTGTGTATGATGGATGAGTAGATGGACGTTTGGATGGTAGGATATACATTCTTCCAGACTTGAAGATTTCGGGGACGAAATCCTAAAAGGAGGGGAGAATGTAACACCCCGAATTTTCTATTAACACTAAAGTTGCTAAAATATTAATAAGTGTGTAAGAGAGGGGATGTATCTAATATGAATATAAAAATATTAATAAGTGTGTAAGAGAGGGGATGTATCTAATATGAATATAAAAATATTAATAAGTGTGTAAGAGAGGGGATGTATCTAATATGAATATAAAAATATTAATAAGTGTGTAAGAGAGGGGATGTATCTAATATGAATATAAAAATATTAATAAGTGTGTGAGAGAGGGGATGTATCTAATATGTATATAAAAACAATAATAAGTAAAGGGGGATGTATCTAATATGTACATTGTAGAAAATATATATATATTTATGACATGAATAGAAGTTTATTAATATGCTGAGTGTTTGCTGAGTCACTTCTGACTCATTGCTGAGTCAACAAGATAAACCCCATCTTGTCTGAACGGCTGCGATTATTTCTAGGTTAAATCTAATGGCCTAAATGAATTCTAAAATCTATAAATAAGTGGGTAGACCCTAGACCTAAATCACTTGTAAAATTAGAGAAGCTACCGTCATGCTGCTGCCATGGAGTTCAGCATAGCCGTCACAAACTAAGAAGAGGAAGCCTAATCATCTACAACTAAATCTACACAAATCAAATCAAAAGATCTCTCTTTCTCTAATTCTTTTCTTTTGTTGGTGAGTATGATGATTCTCACAAGACTATTACAAACTAATTTGACTCAGTTATGAATGGATCACAAGAAAGTGATGTGATTTGTAATTGTAAATTCTATATATTGTGGATCTCTTATTATGTTATTATGTTGTCGTATGATGTAAATTATATATGCTATGTCATGCTATGTTGTAAATTCTCTTATGCTATGTCGTGCTATGTTGAGAATCATGTCAAGCTATGTTATACTATCATACTATGCCATGTTATAAATCATGCTATATTATGTTGAAAAATCATGATGTTGTTGGATCATGCTTAAAGTTATGTTTTTTTTTTCTTAATTTAAATGGATCTTGTTTATGGGAATTTTCCTATTAGGTTAGGTGTACCCATAAACTTGAAACTATAATTAAATAAAACTTGATTATGGGAATTTGCCTATTGAGTTAGGTGTACCCATATAAAACCATGTTGTTAAAAAAATTAGATGATGTTGATTCACACATGTTCATATGTAAGTTTATGAAAATTGATTGAGATCATATTAGGTGAATTTTGAACAAGTTGACACCTTTAGATCCATGACATGTATAATCTATGCAAGTTGGACATATGCAAGTTTCACCCCTTATTATGATTCATTTGGTCACATATACATGTTGTTATTATGATAATCTCTTTTATGCTATGAGTTAGGCTATTCGAGTCTAACATATATTTTGCGAATAAACGTTCAAACGTGGGGTAGGGGTAATATTAGGAATTAATAAATTGGGTGCAATTTTGTAAGATGTTGCATACCATGAATGAATGTCCATAATTGAGTCAATTATGGACATTGTTAAAAATTGGAAGTAATTAATAATTCAAGTAGGGAATTATTAAAATTGGGGGAAAGTGGATTATTATTAATAATCAATGCTTAGGACACGAGGTTGGACCCGTTTGTGATGTAAACCTGCCCGGACCCGCCCGGCAAATCCAGTAGTCATAAATGTCGGCCCAATGTGAGAGGTCCTAGGCCCAAACTAAAGCATAACAGTTGTAAAGACACGAGGTTAGACTCTTTTATGGTGTAAGACTGCCCGGACCCGCCCGGCAAATCCAGCTGCCATAAATGCCAGTCTAATGTGAGAGGTCTTTATGAGGTTATGGCCTTAATGAACTAAGAAATACTTAACCAGATAATCATGTAAGGTGGGACATGGGGGTTAAGTAGGTGCCTTGGGTGGCATGAGGAATCTGGTGGTTACCTTTAGAGGCATTTGAAATACGATTAGACTTAACCAAACACACATGTAAATGAACATGACTAAGTGGGTTAAGTGGGATGGACTAATGGGGACAAGCTTAGGTGGAATGCTTGTGGTAAATAGTGGGGGCCCATTTCAACCAGTATCCCAAAACGTATCTTTGTGGGCTCGACCCAAGTCGAGGACGGGACACGCATACTGGGTTTGACTATAAGAGGCCAAAACAGGGAGCGGTGGCAACGCAAGTCCAACGGGTTTCATATGCGTGTGTGGACCCGGGCTGGTAGGTAAGACGTTGTTGCATCGTGTAGGTATAAGCCGTGCATGTCCGTTGTATCAGGTTGCCACTTTAGGGGAGTGATACACCCCACTGTGGGGCCAGCACGGGTATCTACGAGTTAGGGAGCCGATCGAATAATGGGAAGTAGGGTACACCTAGTGGAGATAGGGGCAGGCGGCACCTATGTAGTCAGCTAGGGGTACGTAAAGCCATTGGGAAAGTTTCTAAGTGAAGCTAAGTGGGATGAATCTTTAGGGTGACTGGTGTGGTGCAGTATAGTGTTTATCCTTTAGTATTTAGGAGCGCCTATAACGTTGCCTTTAGCGATTGTCTGTGTCCTTAATCTGCTCTTCATAGACATTTTCTTGTTTTCCAGCTTATGCCTTAGTCCAGTTATTTTGGTAATAGTACTGTAGAATTATCATATTCACCAGACTTTATGTCTGACCCCCTCTTTTCCATCCTTTTTCTCCCTTCAGGTCCGCAGGTTGGGCCAAGTTCTAGTGGAGTCTAGTTGGATCGCTTATCTTCTGGAAAGCTTGGACTGCTGAAGTAAAGTCCAGCCTTGTTATCTTTCTTTTTAATGGCTATTCATGTAATGGGATTATGTACTTGTTTTATCAAGATAGATATTGTACTTGACATTGAATATGGTGTTATGATGTAATCAAACATGTTTTGACTTCTGCTACAATGAAATAAAGTTTTTGAATTTCCAAGTACTATTTTATATCTGTCTTGTTGTAATTTTACTGTTCTATATTCACTTAAAACCTCCATGGAAGTTAATGCATTCCCTTTGTGAGTGACATTAATGGACGTGGGGTGTTACACTTCAACTATGGGACACCAGGCCATCTCAGCAAGGATTGCAGAAAGAAAAAGAAGACTGGCTGTTTTCACTGTGGTGAAGCGGGACATCTAGTGAAGGACTGCCCAAAGAAGGGGCAGAGGGCAGGGTCTACCTCGGGAGGACAGGTGCAGGCTCTTATGGCACCAGGGCAGGCAAGGGGACAAGTTCAGGCTCTCGCGGTCCCACCGCTGCAAGAACGAGGTAGAACCATTTCTGTTGAAAGCTTAGTTTTTCTGTTTGATCATCATGTCCGTACCTTATTCGATTCGGGCGCATCACATTCGTTTATCTCTACATCATTAGTTGAATCACTGCACTTAAACACCAGTTTAGTAGAGGATCCCTTAGTTGTTTCAAATCCAATTGGGGGCTCAGCTTATTTGTCCATGATGTGTTTGGATTTGAAAATTTCTATACTTAGCATTGAATTTAGATGTGATGCTTATGTTTTGGGCTTCACGGGCTATGGGCTAATTTTAGGAATGGATTGGTTATCCAGAAATGGGGTCGTTCTTGATTGTGAAAGGAGAGTAGTTAGGCTCGTGACTCGCCTTGGCAACACTCTCGAAATCTTTTGTAATCCCATAAATTCTGTTATGCTAAGTTATTTAGAATCGCTTGACGCGTCTGTGGAGAATCTACAATCTGTTAGAGTGGTCCGAGAATACTCGGATGTGTTTGAGGAGGTGAAGGGCTTGCCTCCAAAGCGGGAGATAGATTTTCGAATATATCTTGTGGATAATGCAAAACCAGTATCTTTGCCAGTATGCCACATGGCTCCTCGAGAAAGGAAGGAACTCAATAAGCAAGTGAAGGAGTTGCTTGAGAAGGGGTTCATAAGACGTAATATATCGGAGTGGGGTGCTCCAGTAGTATTTGCCACGAAGGCGGATGGGTCCCTTTGACTTTGTGTGGACTATAGAGAACTTAATAAGCTTACTAAGAAAAACAGACACCCACTGCCGAGGATTGACGATCTCTTCGATCAGTTAGTTGGCGCCTCAGTATTTTCGCAGTTGGACTTAGCCACTGGTTTCCATCAGTTGAGAGTGGTTGAGGATAACATTGAAAAGACTGCCTTTAGGACTCCGGACGGTTTCTATGAATGGCTAGTAATGCCCTTCGGTTTGACAAATGCCCCCGCATACTTTGTTGATTTGATGAGTAGGGTGTTTAGGGAGTACCTTAATAAATTCGTGGTGGTCTTTGTAGACGACATCTTGATCTTTTCTAAGAATGAAGAAGAGCATGCCCTACATCTTAGGGAAGTGTTGGAGACTCTACGAGCGCATAACCTTAAAGCTAAATTTACTAAGTGTCACTTCTGGAGAGAGGAAGTGCGATTCTTAGGGCACGTGGTTTCCAAAGAAGGGATAGCTGTGGATCCCGCGAAGGTGGTGGCCATCAAAGATTGGAAGGTCATTAAAAATGCTACCGAAGTAAGGAGTTTCTTGGGGTTGGTTGGCTACTATAGGAAGTTTATCAAGGACTTCGCAAAGATATCAGCTCCATTAACACGTTTGACGAAGAAGAACCTAGTTTTCATATGGGACGTAGAATGTGATGATGCGTTCCAACGTTTGAAGAGAGCTTTGACCTCAGCTCCAGTCTTAGTGCTGCCAGACGGGAGTAAGTCATTTACTGTTTATACCTATGCTTGTGGGACAGGTCTAGGCGCAGTCTTAATGCAAGAGGGTAGGGTAATAGCCTATGGTGGAAGGCAGTTAAGGGTGCATGAGAAGAATTACCCCACGCATGACCTAGAGTTGGCCGCTATTGTTTTCGCGCTTAAGTCTTGGCGCCATTATCTTCTTGGTGAGAAATTCGAATTATTCACTGATCACAAATCTTTAAAATACTTGTTCTCTCAGAAGGAATTGAACTTAAGGCAGCAAAGGTGGATGGAGTTCTTAGCGTCCTACGATTTCGAAATAGCATATACACCTGGAAACAGTAACGTGGTGGCAGATGCCTTAAGTAGGAAAAGGCTGTCCTTGAGTCCGTTGTTTTTTAAGCGGCGAAACTTAGAATTCATCTTTATGTTTGACTTTAGACCTTCCGTTGACTTTGTACCCGGTTTGCTAGCATCCTTGGAGGTCAGACCTACGCTTTTGGGACGGATTGGTGAGGCACAGCAAGACGACCCACAGTTGGTTGAGTTAGTAGAAAAGCTCAAAAGAGGGGAGTCATCAAGCCATCTCCGTAGGTATACCCTAGATGATAAGGGTTGGTAACGTAGGGATAGTAGACTTTGTGTACCACGAGACGAGGACTTGAGGAAGGCTATTCTTGATGAAGCACATCATTCGAAGATGACCATTCATCCTAGCGGGGACAAGATGTACAAAGACATGAAGCGAGTTTTCTTTTAGGCCGGTATGAAGAGGGATGTGGCCAAGTATGTCGCTAGATGCTTGGTGTGCCAACAAGTAAAAGCGGAGCAAAAGAAACCCGGTGGGTTGCTTCACCCATTGGAGGTTCCACTATGGAAGTGGGATAGTGTCTCGATGGATTTTGTGGATGGATTAACAAGATCAAGGAAGGGTAATACGGGGATTTGGGTTATAGTAGATAGACTTACTAAAAGCGCCCATTTCATTCCCGTGAAGAGTAAGAGGACTGCTCCAGGGTTAGCTTCTGTATACGTTCGAGAGATAGTTCGTTTGCATGGTGTTCCTTCTAGCATAGTAAGCGACCGCGATCCTATCTTCACTAGCGAATTTTGGAAAATGTAACACCCCGTATGTTGAATAACTTGTTATAATATAAATCAGGGCAGAATTAAATTTTAAGATCTGAATCAGGGGAAACGGGCTATGCCATTGCGTTCGTCTCGGAAAAATACGCGAAATAGAGTCCGAGTTTTCGAAAATCGGAGTCCGTATGGCCCAGTTAAGGCCCGAAGAAGTTTTCAGAAAATTCAAATTTTGAAAAATAGATTTCAAATGCAGAAATGGAGCTAGGCGGGAAAATTCCCGCCAGCCGCCCCAAGTCGACTGGGGAGTCGACTTGGGAGTCGACACAGCTAGACCCAAGTCGACTGCCCTGTCGACTTGGGAGTCGACACAGGTGGCCGGGCAGTTTTGCCTGGTGCACCATTTGAGTGAGATTGGTCAGGTTTGGGCTGTGTTGGTGGCTTGTGACGAGATCTGATGGCTCTAAACTATCCTAGGGTTAATCCTATGGCCTAAAACACTTAACTAATCTATAAATACACCCTAAGACTACCCTAATTCATACTAAAATTGGATACAACGTCATCATGCCGTCAAATTGCAACTAGAAGGAGCCACCAACAAATTAAAGAGGAAGATAGCTTCTCAAATCAACTTCTAATCAACTCTAGCAACTTAATCTTCTTCATAGGAGTGCTAATCAACAAGTTGTGAGTTTCTATGCCTTTAGCAAGAAATTGCTAAACTAATTATGATAGGATATAATGAGGTTATGGTTATGAATGTGGATCAATGCAAGTTATGTTATCATATGCTATGTGCTCATGATGTTAGTTATGCAAGTTTTATGCTATATGTCCATGATGCTAGTTATGCAAGTTTTATGCTATATGTTCATGATGCTAGTTATGCAAATCACTATGATAAACATTGATCCATTATGACACCATGTTATGCAAGTTTGGTGTTTGATTATATGCAAGTTCATATATGACATGTTATGCAAGTTTGGTGTTTGATTATATGCAAGTTCATATATGACATGTTATGCAAGTTTGGTGTTTGATTATATGCAAGTAACATGTGCAAGTTTACACCTTTGTATGATATGCATACATTTGCATGTTTACCCCTTTTTATGATATGAGTAACATATGCAAGTTCATCCCTTTTTAGACCTATGATATGTATGCAAGTTTATCCCTTTATGATAGGTCTGTGACATGAACATCTATGCAAGTTACCCTCTTTATGACATATGTGATTCATGCAAGTTTGGGTTGGTTATTTATGCTAGTTGGGTTTGATGCTATAGTCATATATGCAAGTTGACACCTTTAAAACCCATGTTGATGCTAATGTTATGCAAAGTGGAACCCATTATGTTTGTGATGAATCTTCCCTTTTAAGTATGTCATGTTAGCGTATTACGTGGGGAACGATGGGGTTAATATTCATGTTACAAAATTGTGGTGAAATTGGTATGATGTTGCATACCATAAGTGGATGGACATAATTGAGTCAATTATGTACATCATTGAATTGGAATTAATTAGGGAAAATTAATTCAAAATATGGGGGTGATTAATTAGGTGTAATTAATCGACTAAGACACGAGGTTGGACCCTTTTGTAGCATAAGACTGCCCGGACTCGACCGGCAAATCCAGCGGCTACAAATGATTGGCCCAATGTGAGAGGTCTTAGGCATAAACTAAATACGTGACAAGTGTAAAGACACGAGGTTAGACTCTGTTATGGCGTAAGGCTGCCCGGACCCGACCGGCAAATCCAGCTGCCATAAAAGACAGTCTAATGTGAGAGATCTTTACAAAGGTTACGTTCTTAATCAATTAAGAAACACTTAACCAGATAAGCATGTAGTGGGCCATGAGGGGTTAAGTGGGTGCCTTGGGTGGCATGTGGAAATCAAGTAAGTGCCTTGGGTGGCATGTGGAAATCTAGTGGGTTGCCTTGGGTGGCAATTGAAAATACGATTAGAATACTTAACCAAGTGGAAACATGTAATTAAACATGATTAAAGGGTTAAGTGGGATACACAAGAATGGGACAAGCTTAGGTGGGTAGCTTGTGGGGGCCCATTTCAACCAGTAACCCAACACGTATCTTTGTGGGCACGACCCATGTCGAGGACGGGACACGCGTACTGGGCTTGACTATAAGAGGCCAAAACGGGTTAGCGATGGCAACGCAAGTCCAACGGGTTTCATATGCGTGTGTGGACCCGGGCTAGTAGGTAAGACGTTGTTGCATCGTGTAGGTATAAGCCGTGCACCGTTGATAGTATCGGGTTGCCACTTTGGGGAATGATACACCCCACTATGGGGCCAGCACGGGTATCTACGTTAGGGAGCCGATCACTTGGGGAGTAGTGGGTACACCTAGTGGAGATAGGGGCAGACGGCACCTATGTGGTCAGCTAGGGGTACACGAAACTACTAGTTATATTTTCTAAGTCCTTGGGTGGGATCAACCTTTAAGTTAGGAATGACTGGTGTGGTGCAGTTTAGTAATTATCCTTGGGTGGGTAGATGCGTCTTTACCGTTATCATTGGTTCTTCCTATGTCTAGATGGCTGCTTAGTGTAGTCATTTATCCCCATTCGTTACCGTACCAAGTTTATATCATACCCTAATTACTTTAATGATTGTATTGTTAAAGTTATAGGACTCGCTCAGACTTATGTCTGACCCCGTTGTTTTTATCTTTTTCCCAACCCTCAGGTTCTCAGAGTGGGCCTAGCACTAGTGGGCTTTGATCGGATTGCTTTATCTATCTTTTGGAGCTTGGACCGTTGATGTAAAGCCCAGCTTATCTTTTCTATTATGGCTATTAGTATGTAGTGGGATTATGTACTTATGCTTTTATCGAGATGGATATTTTGTACTTGACTCTTGTTGGTTTTTGATATGTAACCAAACATGTTTACCTTCTGCTGCAATGAAATGATGTTTTAAATTTCAAGTATTACTTATATCTGTCTTGTTGTAATTTTTCTGTTCTATAATCACTTAAAATACTCCACCGAAGTTAAGGCATTCCCTTAGTGACTGACCTTAGCGGGTGTGGGGGTGTTACACGTGGTATCAGAGCTGAAGGTTACCAGAACAGATAAAACTTTTAGAAAAACTATTTTTCTAAAAACATTTTTGGAAGAAGTATTTTCAAAAACATGTCTTTTAAGAGAAAAGTTTTTGAAAGAAAAGCATAATCCCCAATAGCCATATCTTTATCTTTCGAATTCTCCGTTTTGAATCTTTCCTTTTTCGTTTCAGCATGGCTGAAGATCTTAACTTTCTGGAGGGTGTAGCGATACCAGTATGGTATAGGAGATTGATGGAGGCTAGGGCCGCCGCTGCGGGTCCAGCAGATGTTCCTCCACCACCAGTTGCACCCGATCTTCCTCCCCCTCCTCCTCCTCGCGCGGATACTTTTGCTAAGACTTGCAAGGAATTTAAGGCTATGGGAGGGAAACCTTTTCAAGGATCAGAAACTTTTGTGGAAGCTAGGGATTGGCTTAAGGAAACGGAAGAGTTGATAGACATCTTTGAGATGGAAGAAGGAAAGAAAGTCAAGTTAGCTGCTTGGTTAATGAAGGGAGAGGCCTCGTTCTGGTGGGAGGTCACTAATGGAGAACGCCTAGTTGACTCTTGGGCGGATTTCAGACAAAGGTTTATGGCAAAGTTTCTCTCAAGAGCGGAAGAAAATCTGTATATGGAAAGGTTCTTGACTCTAAAGCAAGGAAACCTATCAGTGAAGGAATATGTCAACAAGTTTAATCAGTTGGCAAGGTTTGGCATAGACATGGTGAATACACCGGAGAAGAAGGCTCTGAGGTTCGTTAAAGGCTTGAATGAACCGATGCATGGATTGGCTATGACTCACATCACTATGGGGGCCACCTTTGAGAAGCTAGTAGACATGGCACTCATGCATGAGGAAGAGAAGGGTCCCAATGCTAATAAGGCACCCGAGAAGAAAGGAGATCAGAAGAGACCTCAACAGCAACAGCAAAACAAGGGTGGGAAAGGCAACGGTGGCAAGGGAAAGAAGAAGTGCTTCAACTATGGGACACCAGGCCACCTCAGCAAAGATTGTCGGAAGAAGAAGAAGACTGGCTGCTTCCACTGTGGCGAAGTAGGGCATCTAGTGAAGGACTGCCCTAAGAAGGGGCAGAGGACGGGATCTACCTCAGGAGGACAGGTGCAAGCTCTTATGGCACCAGGTCAGGCAAGGGGGCAAGTTCAGGCTCTTGCAGTTCCACCGATTCAGGAAAGAGGTAGAACTATTTCCGTTGTAAGTCTAGTTTTTCTGTTTGATCATCCTGTCCGTACTTTATTCGACTCTGGCGCATCGCATTCGTTTATCTCGTCATCATTAGTTGAGTCATTGCACTTAGACACCAGTCTAGTAGATGATCCCTTGGTTGTTTCAAACCCAATTGGGGGCTCCACTTATTTGTCCATGATATGTTTAGGTTTGAAGATTTCTATACTTAGCGTTGAGTTTAGATGTGATGCTTTTGTTTTGGGCTTCACGGGCTATGGGTTAATTTTGGGCATGGACTGGTTATCCAGTAATGGTGCCATTCTTGATTGCGAAAGGAGAGTTGTTAGGCTCATGACCCGCTTGGGGAACACTCTAGAGATCTCTTGTAATCCCATGAATTCTGTTATGCTAAGTTATCTTGAATCGCTTGACGCTTCGGTCGAGAGTTTGCGATATGTTAGAGTGGTCCGGGAATACTCGGATGTGTTTGAGGAGGTGAAGGGCTTACCTCCGAAGCAGGAGATAGACTTCCGAATATATCTGGTAGACAATGCTAAACCAGTATCTTTGCCAGTACGCCACATGGCTCCTCGTGAGAGGAGGGAACTCCATAAGCAAGTAGGGGAGTTGCTTGAAAAGGGGTTCATAAGACGAAGTATATCGGAGTGGGGTGCTCCAGTGGTTTTTGCCACGAAGGCGGATGGATCTCTCAGACTTTGTGTAGACTATAGAGAACTCAACAAGCTTACAAAGAAGAATAGACACCCATTGCCGAGGATTGATGATCTTTTTGATCAGTTGGTTGGCGCCTCAGTGTTTTCGCAGTTGGACTTAGCCACGGGATTTCATCACTTGAGAGTGGCTGAGGATAGCATAGACAAGACTGCCTTTAGGACTCCGGATGGATTTTATGAGTGGCTGGTGATGCCCTTTGGTTTGACGAACACCCCTGCATACTTTGTTGATTTGATGAGTAGGGTGTTCAGGGAGTACCTTAATAAGTTTATGGTGGTCTTTGTGGATGACATCTTAGTTTTTTCTAAGAATGAAGAAGAGCATGCCCTACATCTTAGGGAAGTGTTGGAGACTCTTCGAGCGCATAGCCTTAAGGCTAAATTCTCTAAATGTCACTTTTGGAGGAAGGAAGTGCGGTTCTTAGTGCACGTGGTCTCTAAGGAAGGGATAGCTGTGGATCCCTCGAAGGTAGTGTCCATCCAAGATTGGAAGGTTCCGAAGAATGCTACCGAGGTAAGGAGTTTCTTGGGGTTGGCTGGCTACTATAGGAAGTTTATCAAGGACTTCGCGAAGATATCAGCCCCATTAACTCGCTTGGCAAAGAAGAATCTAGTCTTCACATGGGACGTAGATTGTGATGATGCGTTCCAGCGGTTAAAGAGAGCTATAACCACAGCTCCAGTCTTAGTTTTGCCAGATGGGAGTAAGCCATTTGTTGTTTATACCGATGCTTGTGGGACAGGACTAGACGCAGTCTTAATGCAAGAGGGAAGGGTAATAGCCTATGGGGGAAGGCAGTTGAGAGCGCATGAGAAAAATTACCCTACACATGATCTAGAGTTGGCCGCTATTGTTTTTGCGCTTAAGACTTGGCGCCATTATCTTCTTGGCGAGAGGTTCGAATTGTTCACTGACCACAAATCATTGAAGTACTTGTTTGCTCAGAAGGATTTGAACTTAAGACAGCAAAGGTGGATGGAGTTCTTAGCATCCTATGATTTCGAGATAGCGTATACCCCTGGCAAGGGTAACGTGGTGGTAGACGCCTTAAGCAGAAAAAGGTTGTCTTTGAGTCCATTGTTCGTTGAACGACGAAGCTTGGAATTTATCTCGATGTTTGATTTCAGACCTTCCGTTGACTTTGTACCCGGTTTGCTAGCATCCTTAGAGGTCAGACCTACTCTTTTGGGACGGATTGGCGAGGCACAGCGGGACGACCCACAGTTGGTTGAGTTGGTAGAGAGGCTCATAAGGGGGAGTCGTCCAGCCATTTGAGTAGGTACACCCTAGATGATAAGGGGTGGTTGCGTAGAGACGGTAGACTTTGTGTACCGCAAGATGAGGGTTTGAGGAAGGCTATACTTGATGATGCACATCGTTCGAAGATGACCATTCATCCCGGTGGGGACAAGATGTACCAAGACATGAAGCGAGTTTTCTTTTGGGCCGGTATGAAGAAGGATGTGGCCGAGTATGTCGCTAGATTTGGTGTGCCAACAAGTGAAAGCGGAGCAAAAGAAACCTGGTGGGTTGCTTCACCCATTGGAAGTTCCGCAATGGAAGTGGGATAGCATCTCGATGGATTTTATTGATGGATTACCGAGATCGAGGAAGGGTAATACGGGAATTTGGGTTGTTGTAGACAGACTTACTAAGAGCGCCCATTTCATACCCGTGAAGAGTAAGAGGACTGCTCCATGGCTAGCTTCAGTTTACCTTCGAGAGATAGTTCGATTGCATGGTGTACCTTCTAGCATAGTGAGTGATCGAGATCCCATCTTCACTAGCGAGTTTTGGAAGAGTTTGCAAGAGGCAGTAGGGACTCAGTTGTGTTTGAGCACCGCATATCATCCTCAGACGGACGACCAGACCGAGAGGGTGAACCGTATTCTAGAAGACCTTTTGAGGCTATGTATCTTAGATTTTGGAGGTACATGGGAAGAGCATCTTCCATTGGTGGAGTTCGCGTATAATAACAGCTTTCAGTCTAGTATTGGCATGGCTCCTTTTGAAGCTCTTTATGGAAGGCCTTGTCGATCACCTACATGTTGGTGGGAATCTACGGATAAGATCTTGCTTGGGCCTTATATGGTTAGAGAGACTTCGGAAAAGATTGATTTGATTCGAAGAAGGATGAAAGCGGCGCAAGACAGACAGAAATCTTACGCGGATAAGAGGAGGACGGATCTTGAGTTTGAAGTTGGGGACATGGTCTTTGTTAAAGTATCTCCATTACGGAATGTTGTTCGCTTTGGGTCCGTTGGGAAGTTAGCACCAAGGTTTGTAGGACCGTTTCCTATTAAGGAAAGGATCGGACAGATGGCATATAGAGTGGATTTGCCCGAGAGACTTAGTGGGGTACATGACGTATTCCATGTGTCACATTTGAGGAAGTGCCTACATGAGACCGCAGAGGTGGTAGAGCCGAGCTTGCTTAGAGAAGTGGAGGTAGAGCGTGATGCGACTATTCGACGAGCTCCTACCCGCATCCTTGGGTCAGAGATTAGGAAGTTGAGAAACAGAGAGGTTCAACTAGTCAAAGTGCAATGGGGAGATGATGAGAGCAACGCTACTTGGGAGACAGAAGCGAAGATGTGTTCACTATACCCATTCCTTTTTGAGGGTATGTCTTTTAACTTCTCCTTTATCGTTTGTCTAGTACTTATCTTATCTTTAGTATGTCCTCTCGTTAGTACCTTTGACCTTTAGATAGGGTAAACCTATGGTTGAAACATGTGTTTGAGACATGTTATGATTGATGGATGCATGTGGATGCAAGTGTTTGCTAGTGGTTACTCGTGGATGCATATACACACACTTTAGACACTAGATCGGCTCAGTCACTTCATGTTGCACATTGCATATAACTGTGTGTAGGTAGCTATATTAATGGATGTATAATGGTTGCGTTATCATATGGATGATGCATTTTTATTGTGAATGATTGTGCACTCATGTAGAGATAGTATGTGTCGATAGGGTTCTTTCGCATACATATTGGATGCATGGCACTATCATGGTTTGCATTAAGGAGGTCAAATGAATCAGTAGACCGCCTGATTTTGCATTAGATAGGGAACATATACACACACTTTTTGCATATGTTCATACAGCATTAGAAATTTTAAGGACAATGGATGCCAGTGTTTGATGGTTTAGTAGATGGTTGTTTGGTTGGTAGGATATGTTCTTCTTGACTTAGAGATTTCGGGGACGAAATCCTTTAAGTAGGGGAGAATGTAACACCCCGTATGTTGAATAACTTGTTATAATATAAATCAGGGCAGAATTAAATTTTAAGATCTGAATCAGGGGAAACGGGCTATGCCATTGCGTTCGTCTCGGAAAAGTACGCGAAATAGAGTCCGAGTTTTCGAAAATCGGAGTCCGTATGGCCCAGTTAAGGCCCGAAGAAGTTTTCAGAAAATTCAAATTTTGAAAAATAGATTTCAAATGCAGAAATGGAGCTAGGCGGGAAAATTCCCGCCAGCCGCCCCAAGTCGACTGGGGAGTCGACTTGGGAGTCGACACAGCTAGACCCAAGTCGACTGCCCTGTCGACTTGGGAGTCGACACAGGTGGCCGGGCAGTTTTGCCTGGTGCACCATTTGAGTGAGATTGGTCAGGTTTGGGCTGTGTTGGTGGCTTGTGACGAGATCTGATGGCTCTAAACTATCCTAGGTTTAATCCTGTGGCCTAAAACACTTAACTAATCTATAAATACACCCTAAGACTACCCTAATTCATACTAAAATTGGATACAACGTCATCATGCCGTCAAATTGCAACTAGAAGGAGCCACCAACAAATTAAAGAGGAAGATAGCTTCTCAAATCAACTTCTAATCAACTCTAGCAACTTAATCTTCTTCATAGGAGTGCTAATCAACAAGTTGTGAGTTTCTATGCCTTTAGCAAGCAATTGCTAAACTAATTATGATAGGATATAATGAGGTTATGGTCATGAATGTGGATCAATGCAAGTTATGTTATCATATGCTATGTGCTCATGATGTTAGTTATGCAAGTTTTATGCTATATGTCCATGATGCTAGTTATGCAAGTTTTATGCTATATGTTCATGATGCTAGTTATGCAAATCACTATGATAAACATTGATCCATTATGACACCATGTTATGCAAGTTTGGTGTTTGATTATATGCAAGTTCATATATGACATGTTATGCAAGTTTGGTGTTTGATTATATGCAAGTTCATATATGACATGTTATGCAAGTTTGGTGTTTGATTATATGCAAGTAACATGTGCAAGTTTACACCTTTGTATGATATGCATACATATGCATGTTTACCCCTTTTTATGACATGAGTAACATATGCAAGTTCATCCCTTTTTAGACCTATGATATGTATGCAAGTTTATCCCTTTATGATAGTTCTATGACATGAACATCTATGCAAGTTACCCTCTTTATGACATATGTGATTCATGCAAGTTTGGGTTGGTTATTTATGCTAGTTGGGTTTGATGCTATAGTCATATATGCAAGTTGACACCTTTAAAACCCATGTTGATGCTAATTTTATGCAAAGTGGAACCCATTATGTTTGTGATGAATCTTCCCTTTTAAGTATGTCATGTTAGCGTATTACGTGGGGAACGATGGGGTTAATATTCATGTTACAAAATTGTGGTGAAATTGGTATGATGTTGCATACCATAAGTGGATGGACATAATTGAGTCAATTATGTACATCATTGAATTGGAATTAATTAGGGAAAATTAATTCAAAATATGGGGATGATTAATTAGGTGTAATTAATCGACTAAGACACGAGATTGGACCCTTTTGTAGCATAAGACTGCCCGGACTCGACCGGCAAATCCAGCGGCTACAAATGATTGGCCCAATGTGAGAGGTCTTAGGCATAAACTAAATACGTGACAAGTGTAAAGACACGAGGTTAGACTCTGTTATGGCGTAAGGCTGCTCGGACCCGACCGGCAAATCCAGCTGCCATAAAAGACAGTCTAATGTGAGAGGTCTTTACAAAGGTTACGTTCTTAATCAATTAAGAAACACTTAACCAGATAAGCATGTAGTGGGGCATGAGGGGTTAAGTGGGTGCCTTGGGTGGCATGTGGAAATCAAGTAAGTGCCTTGGGTGGCATGTGGAAATCTAGTGGGTTGCCTTGGGTGGCAATTGAAAATACGATTAGAATACTTAACCAAGTGGAAACATGTAATTAAACATGATTAAAGGGTTAAGTGGGATACACTAGAATGGGACAAGCTTAGGTCGGTAGCTTGTGGGGGCCCATTTCAACCAGTAACCCAACACGTATCTTTGTGGGCTCGACCCATGTCGAGGACGGGACACGCGTACTGGGCTTGACTATAAGAGGCCAAAACGGGTTAGCGGTGGCAACGCAAGTCCAACGGGTTTCATATGCGTGTGTGGACCCGGGCTGGTAGGTAAGATGTTGTTGCATCGTGTAGGTATAAGCCGTGCACCGTTGATAGTATCGGGTTGCCACTTTGGGGAATGATACACCCCACTGTGGGGCCAGCACGGGTATCTACGTTAGGGAGCCGATCGCTTGGGGAGTAGTGGGTACACCTAGTGGAGATAGGGGCAGACGGCACCTATGTGGTCAGCTAGGGGTACACGAAACTACTAGTTATATTTTCTAAGTCCTTGGGTGGGATCAACCTTTAAGTTAGGAATGACTGGTGTGGTGCAGTTTAGTAATTATCCTTGGGTGGGTAGATGCGTCTTTACCGTTATCATTGGTTCTTCCTATGTCTAGATGGCTGCTTAGTGTAGTCATTTATCCCCAGTCGTTACCGTACCAAGTTTATATCATACCCTAATTACTTTAATGATTGTATTGTTAAAGTTATAGGACTCGCTCAGACTTATGTCTGACCCCGTTGTTTTTATCTTTTTCCCAACCCTCAGGTTCTCAGAGTGGGCCTAGCACTAGTGGGCTTTGATCGGATTGCTTTATCTATCTTTTGGAGCTTGGACCGTTGATGTAAAGCCCAGCTTATCTTTTCTATTATGGCTATTAGTATGTAGTGGGATTATGTACTTATGTTTTTATCGAGATGGATATTTTGTACTTGACTCTTGTTGGTTTTTGATATGTAACCAAACATGTTTACCTTCTGCTGCAATGAAATGATGTTTTAAATTTCAAGTATTACTTATATCTGTCTTGTTGTAATTTTTCTGTTCTATAATCACTTAAAATACTCCACCGAAGTTAAGGCATTCCCTTAGTGAGTGACCTTAGCGGGTGTGGGGTGTTACAGAAAAGCTTACAAGAAGCGGTAGGGACTCAGTTATGTTTGAGCACCGCGTATCATCCTCAGACGGACGGCCAGACTGAGAGGGTGAATCACATTCTAGAGGACCTTTTGAGGCTATGTATCCTTGACTTTGGGGGTACATGGGAAGAGCATCTTCCATTGGTGGAGTTCGCATATAATAACGGCTTTCAATCTAGCATTGGCATGGCACCTTTCAAAGCTCTTTATGGACGACCTTGTCGTTCACCTACATGTTGGTGGGAATCTACGGATAAGATCTTACTTGGGCCCGATATGATTAGGGAGACTTCGGAGAAGATTGATTTGATTCGGAGGAGGATGAAGACGGCGCAAGATAGGCAGAAATCTTATGCGGATAAGAGGAGGACAGATCTTGAGTTTGATGTTGGGGACATGGTCTTTATCAAAGTGTCTCCATTACGGAATGTTGTTCGCTTTGGGTCCGTTGGGAAATTAGCACCAAGGTTCGTAGGGTCGTTTCCTATTAAGGAGAAGATTGGACAGATGGCGTATAGAGTGGAGTTGCCTGAGAGACTTAGTGGTGTACATAACGTATTCCATGTATCACATTTGAGGAAGTGCCTACACGAGACCGCGGAGGTAGTAGAGCCGAACTTGCTTAGAGAGGTGGAGATAGAGCGTGATGCGACGATTCGACGAGCTCCTACATGCATTCTTGGGTCGGAGATCAAGAAGTTGAGGAATCGAGAGGTCAGACTAGTCAAAGTGCAATGGAGAGATGATGAGAGCAACGCTACTTGGGAGACAGAAGCGAAGATGCGTTCGTTGTACCCTTTTCTTTTTGAGGGTATGTCTTTTAATTTCTCCTTTATCGCTTAGCTTGTACTTATCTTACCTTTAGAGTATCCTCTCGCTAGTATCTTTGACCTTTAGTTAGGATAATCCTATAGTTGAAACATGTGTTTGAGACATGTTATGTATGATGGATGCAAAGTGGACGCAAGTGGTTGCTCGTGGACGCAACTACACACACTATTAGGCACTAGATCAGCTCAGTCACTTCATATTGCATATTGCATATATATGGATGTATTTAGTAAAATGGATGTATGAGGATTTTTTTTTATCATATGGATGCTGCATTCAGATGATGATTGTGCACGCATATAGAAATAATATGTAGCATTAAGGAACTTTTGCATACATAATGGACGCATGGCACTATCATGATTTGCATTAAGGAGGTAAACTAAATTAGTGGACCGCCTGATTTTGCATTAGATATGGACATATACACACACTGTGCATTTAAACATGAAAGCATTAGAAGTCTATAAGGACAATGGATGCCTGTGTTTGATGGTTGAGTAGATGGACGATTGGATGTTAGGATATACATTCTTCTTGACTTGAAGATTTCGGGGTCGAAATCCTTTAAGGAGGGGAGAATGTAACACCCCGTAATTCTATTAATATTAATATTCACAAATTAAAGAATAACTAATCTCAGATGTGATAATTGTGGGAAACGGGTTGCACCATTGTGTTCGTCTCAGAATTCTGGTTGAAATAGAGTCCAAGTTTGCGTGATTTGGACTTCGTATGAAGGAGATATGGCCATCGGAAGTTTCAGAAAATTCAAAACAGATTTCAGTAAATTTAAAATTTAAAATTCAAAATTCGAAGTCAATCAGGCTAGGCGGGAAATTTTCCGCCCAGCACCCCAGGTCGACTGGGGAGTCGATTGGGCAGTCGATACCCCCCAGGTCGACTGGGGAGTCGACTGGGCAGTCGACCTAGGTGTCGACCTGGTCCAGTCGGCTAGGGTTTGACTGAGCCCAATCTTGAGCTGCTGATGTGTCTTTAGGGCTGAGTTGGCAAATTAAACGGTTCAGGTTAGTTCTGAGTTGATCTGACGGTCTAAATAAATCCTAAACTCTATAAATACCTAGGTAGTCTCTCACTCTAATTCACATGAAAAATAGAATAGCCACCGTCATACCGCCGCCATGGAACTCAGTGTAGCCTCCGCCAACTAAGAAGGAAGAAAGCTAATCAAAACCCTAATTCTACTCAACTCTAAAGCAAATCAAGACTCTCTTTCTTCTCTAATTGTGAGTATGATGATCTTAACAAGATTATTAGCAACTAATTAGATTAAGATGTGATATGGATCATAAGAAAATGATGTGAATTGTCATATATGTTGTTGTAAACCTTATGCTATCATGTATGTTGTAAATCTTATGTTATGAGATGATGATATCCTATATGTTGTAAATCATGCTATGATGATATTGTATAGGTTGTAGTTTTCTATGCTAAGTTGTGATAAAGCATACATGTTATAAAGTCATGATGTTATTATCTATGCTAATTAGTTCATGTTAATCAAATCATAATGTTGATATTATTTGGGCTATGTTGATCTATATGACAAATCATGTATGCAAGTTTAGATTGATTAGTAAAGTTTATGAACATATGCCATGACATCTATTTAGATCTAGAATTGTGCTATGACATGTGTGAGTTCTATGTGTTAGATGCTAGTTCACATCATTATTTTGTTGCATAAACCACATATGCAAGTTTATACATGAATTTGGG
This sequence comes from Allium sativum, assembly GCA_030737875.1. Classification (NCBI taxonomy): domain Eukaryota; kingdom Viridiplantae; phylum Streptophyta; class Magnoliopsida; order Asparagales; family Amaryllidaceae; genus Allium; species Allium sativum. The sequence continues at coordinate 1,055,210,055 of CM060922.1, forward strand.
TTATGATCATATTATGTAAGTTGTGACATTTAACCAAACAAGTTGACACCTTTAGATCCATGACATGTGTAGTTTTATGCAAGTTTCACCCCTATTATGATTAGATCTATTTTATTTGTCTATATGTTGTGATAATTTATCTTTGTGCTATGAGTTAGACTATTCGAGTCTAACGTATATTTTGCGTTGAATAAGCGAACGTATAACGTGGGGTAAGGGTAATATTAAGGATTTAATATTAAGAAATTGGGGTGCAATTGATATGATTTTGCATACCATAAGTGGATGGCCATAATTGAGTCAATTATGGACATCATTAAAATTGGAATTAATTAATGATTTGAATAGGGATATATTTAAAACTGGGGTAAAAGATTATAAGTGATAATCAATGCTTAGGACACGAGGTTGGACTCGTTTGTGATGTAAACCTACCCGGACCCGACCGACAAATCCAGTAGTCACAAATGTCAGCCTAATGTGAGAGGTCCTAGGCCCAAATTAAAGCATAACAGTTGTAAAGACACGAGGTTAGACTCTTTTATGGTGTAAGACTGCCCGGACCCGCCCGGCAAATCCAGCTGCCATAAATGCCAGTATAATGTGAGAGGTCTTTATGACGTTATGGCCTGAAGCAATTAAGAAATACTTAACCAGATAAACATGTAAGGTGGGACATGGGGGTTAAGTAGGTGCCTTGGGTGGCATGAGGAATCTAGTGAGTGCCTTTAGTGGCATTTGAAATACGATTAGTAAGACTTAACCAAACACACATGTAAATGAACATGACTAAGAGGGTTAAGTGGTATATTGTAACAATCCCCATTCTATGCATCGAAGGATCGTAGAATATTTATTTATTTCCCATATGAAGTCTTATGGTCATGTAACTTTGGGGTCATTTCCCATGTTCATGATTTTTGTAGATTTTTAAATGACCATTTTGCCCCTAGCTGATCTTGTTTTGGCCATAACTTTTGATTGGAAAGTAATTTTGACCTAAAACCACTTCCATTAGATTCGTTTGATGGTTTACCTTTCTGTATAGTGGTCATAATAGCCAAACGGACTTACCGTTTGGGAGATATGGCTGAAATAAGGTTTGGAAGGTGAAAAACTGCTTAACCGGGCCAAATAGGGTGATTAGTGAATTGGCCCATAACCCATTTTGGGATTAGGGTTATGGGGAGGCTGAAATGAGTTAGAGAATCATTCCATTTCAGTTTTCTAGCCTCCACTTATCACCAAGGAACCCTAAAAGTGGCCTCCAACCTCTAAATCACCTCCAAATCATCTTTTGATCAAGGATTAAGCTTAGCAATATCTAATCAAGGGAGATCTACACCAAATCAACATTGGAGCTGCTGTTTAGCATTGGGATTCACGTCAAATCAGAGATTTATTTCAGATCTTAGTTTATTTGTGGCTAAGGTGAGTGATTTGCATAGTTTTACACTAATTATGGCTAAATGAGGGTAATTAGTGTTAATTAGCGAATTTATACACTAATAAATTCGGGAAAAATGTTCATAAATTCTTAAATGATGTTTTAGACCTCTGATATGAATTTGGGTTAATTTGGTTAAGTTTTGCTAATCCTATCATTAGTTTCACCTAAACATGCTTAAGGGGAAATATGGGATTTTGGGTATGTTTGATCCATTTTAACCTATCATATTGATGTTTTGATGTTTGTGGTTGATTATGCATGTTGCTATGACTGTATGATATGCTTTGTGAGTGATTTCAATAGTTAGAATGGTCGAAAACGTCGTCGAATGGCGTAAACACTTGCTGGAACAGTTTCAGAAAGCAGTGCAGGTTTCGGATCGGATATGGGGGCTCGGATCGGATATGTTGAACTGGGCAAGGGATTCGATCGGATCAGAACCTGACACTTGAGAAAATTGGCAATAAGGAAGGCCACGCTAACTGAACTGTTATCGGATCGGATAAAGGAGAAGGGATCGGATCGGATAAAGAAAGAGGGATCGGATCGGAGCACGTGAAGAATGAGGGAGCGGATCGGAGCGGAAGCACGAACTGGATGGGAGATGGAACCCGACCCGACCCGAAGTGAGGTACCCGAACCGACGCGATGGAGTGGACCCGACCCGAACCGACGCGATGCATTGAACCCGACCCGAATCGATGGCTTGAAGGGAATCCGACCCGACCCAGTTTTGACCAATAACCCGAGATGCAAAGGTAGTCCAATATGGGAAGTTAGAGCTCAGGATCCAGTTGGGAACCGATGAGTTCACTTCATGGTTGGGCTTTGCTGCGGGACGTGTGCTAAGGAGTTGTCGACGTTCATAACTTCGATTCACCACTGAAAATGAATGATGGGCTACTTATCAGTGCAGTAGAGTCATTGCGAATCGAGGGGCAAGGTGATGGTAGCAAGACTACGTTATCAGTGCAGTAGAGTCATTATGACTTGAGGGGAAAGTTGATGCGTAGTAAGACTATGAGCCAGCGCAGATGGGGTGAATAACTCCATGGGGCAAGTGGACATAGTAAGGATTGGTAAGGCTATGAGCCAGCGCAGATGGGGTGAATAACTCCATGGGGCAAGTGGACATAGAGAAGGATTAGTGGCTACGTTATCAGTGCAGTGAAGCCATTTATGACTTCATGGGGCAAAGTGATCGTAGCAAGGGTGAGTGATCGAAGTGGTGAATATCGTATGCTTTACGGACTGAGTGAGAGATGTGAGGATGGATGCTATGTTTGATTGTTTGCCATCACTATGACATGCACACCTCCCCCACCTCCGTATCTTTACACCGTTTGATATGGCACCTTAGAGTGTTGTACAGTATGTAGTGCTAACTCTTTGGTTGCAGGTCCAGGTTCAGGTATGTTTCAGTCTACCTGTTATTGTTCACTTTAGATGCTTATCGCTCATACCAGGCTTTATGTCTGACCCAGAGTTTTATGTCTCCTCTTATTACTCTGGGTGCTCACACGAGCAGACTAGAGACAGGTTAGCTGGTGATGCGCGAGTAGCTGATTCGGAGGCGGGCAAGAGGCTTCCACGTATGATATATATACACACATTCTCCCTGTGTCGTTGGTGGTCGCTACTTGGGCATTAGTAGTGTACCTCCTTTATCTTACTTTTGCTTTGAGATAGTTTGAAAAGTTGTAATAAGCTGTATTTTGGATGTCCGCTGCTATGATGTTTAGTTCTTGTTTTCAGCTTATGCACTGGCTCACCTGTTTTATGTCAAGTATGTTATTATTATATTTTATTCTATGCGCTGTGAGACATTCTACAGGTTCTTTACTAGTTCATTTCCTTCTTCCCTTTTTCCTTCTGACGACCCGTTCCGTGCTAACTGGACATGTGTACAGCGCACCTTTGGAGTAAATGTCGGTTGGTGCGGGGCGGGCCGTCACACTTGGTATCAGAGCTCTAGGTTGCGTAGTTAACCTAGGGAAAGACACTAGGGAGAGATAGTACGTATATAAGAGAGCATATTTGTGATTACTTTGGTTTTCAAAATCTATATATATATATATACTATTGGTAGTATAAGAATGAAGTCGCACTGCACTAGCACCACTATGGGGTCGTTAATCGTTTCCCTTTCTCAGATTGATGATGAGCCGAGACACGAGGGGTGCTGGTAGAGGAACCAACCATGGGAATGCTGCTGACATGAGGGCGATGTTTACTGACCTCTTGAGAGATATGCTTAGAGAAGTGCAAGGGGCAGCTCCCAATCCTGGAGTTGGTGTTGGCCCAGTAGTGCAGGCGCCTAGGGTCGATTTCGCCAAGTTGTGCAAGGATTACACTAACCTTGGTGGGAAGCCGTTCCACGGGTCGGAGTCGGCCATAGATGTTTAAGACTGGATGGATAGCTGTGATCGCATCTTTGACAACTTGGGTCTTGAGGATGCGATGAAGAGAAGGCTAGCGTCTCGTCAGCTGCAAGGGCGAGTGATGAATTGGTGGAATGCCATTAGAACAGCTACTCCAGAGGACCAGGTTACTTGGGTTCAGTTCAAGGCTCGCTTTAGCGAGAAGTTTATTCCAGCTGCCCAGAAGTCAGTGTTGTTCAAGAGGTTCTTGGAACTCAAGCAGAGTGGTAGGGCAGTTTCTGACTATATTGCTGAGTTCGACACCTTGTCAAAGTATGGACTATCTCTTATCGATACTCCTGAGAAGAAGAATGAGAAGTTCATTACTGGTTTGGATGGATACTTGGGGGAAAGGCCTATCAACCACATCGATGAGACTTTTGAATCGATTGTGGGGAAGGCTTTGAGATCAGAGAGTCTTTACCCTAAGTCAAAGACTGAGGCTGCATCTGCAGAAGGGCCAAAGCCGCAAGCAGGCGGTGGAGGCAAGAATAACTCTCAGAATAAGAGGAAGCAAGACCAATCTAAGGGTGGCCAGAAAAAGAACAAGAAGGATGTTGAGTGCTTCAGCTGTGGTAAGAGGGGCCATTATGCTAAAGATTGTCGGGCCAAGCCAGCGGATAAGAAGTGCTTCAACTGTGGTCAAGTGGGACATTTCAAGGATAAGTGTCTGCAACCTCTTAAGGAGAAGCAGATTGTGAAAGCATATTCTATTGATGTTGTTCCTTCTTCGTCGAATGCCCCAACTGCGGCGGAGAAAGGAAAGAATGTTTTAATTCAAGGTATGCTTTCTATTTATGATATACCAGTTCGAATTTTGTTTGATACTGGGGCTTCCCGTTCCTTCATATCTAGTGACCTGGTAGATAGGTTGGGACTGGAACCCGAGATAGTCGATAGACCATTGGTTGTGACGAACCCGATTGGTGGTTCGACTAGCCTTAGTATGATTTGCAGGAATTTGGTCTTATCGAGTCATGGATGTATGTTTGTTTGTGATTGCTTTGTTTTGGGCTTTGCTGGGTATGGCATTATATTGGGAGTCGATTGGCTCCAAAGATACGGGGTGGTGGTAGACTGTGAGGGCTTTTTGGTGACAGTGAGGGCGGATGATGGGCGGAGGGTAGTGTTTGGTAGTCTACCTAGCGATGGGGTTATAGCTAGTTTTGTAAATTCCCTCGACATCCCGCAGGATGAGTTGTCAGATGTGCCCGTGGTTGGCCAGTATCCGGACGTCTTCGAGGAGGTGACCGGGCTTCCACCACACCGAGAGATTGAGTTCCGTATTGATTTAGTGAAAGATGCCAGACCTATAGTGATGCCACTTCGTCGTATGGCACCAAGGGAGCAGCGAGAGCTCAGGGTGCAAGTCAGCAATCTTTTGAAGAAGGGATTTATTAGAAGGAGTGTCTCCGAGTGGGGAGCACCAGTTGTGTTTGCCACTAAGGCAGAAGGTTCCCTTCGTTTGTGTGTGGACTATCGCGAGTTGAATAAGGTGACGAGGAAGAATAAGTATCCTCTACCGCGGATAGATGATTTGTTTGATCAACTGGAAGGAGCAAGAGTGTTCTCCCAGTTGGACCTCGCGACAGGATTTCATCAGCTACGAGTAGCGGATGAGAGTGTTCCGAAAATGGCATTTAGGATGCCGTCTGGATTTTATGAGTGGTTGGTCATGCCATTTGGGTTGACCAATGCACTAGCCTACTTTGTGGATCTTATGAATCGGGTATTCAGAGATCAGTTGAATAAGTTTGTTCTTGTGTTCGTGGATGATATCCTTGTTTACTCAAGGACAGAGGAGGAACACAAGGGACACTTGAGGATAGTGATGGAGGTGTTGACGAAACACCAATTGAAAGCGAAATTCTCTAAGTGTCACTTTTGGAGAAGGGAAGTGAGATTCTTGGGTCATGTTGTTTCCGAGAGTGGTATTGTCGTGGACCCTGCGAAGGTGGCTACGGTACAGGATTGGCCTACGCCCAAGAATGCAACAGATGTAAGAAGTATCTTCGGATTAGCTGGATATTATCGTAAGTTTATCTAGGACTTCTCCAAGATAGCCGCACCATTGACTCAGTTGACTAAGAAGAATCAGTCTTTCGTCTGGGACGGAGTGTGTGAGAATGCATTCAAGAGCCTAAAAGAGAAGTTGACGCATGCGCCAGTGTTCGTCATTCCTAAGGGGAATAAAGAGATGACGGTATACACAAATGCTTGTGGTATCGGACTGGGTGCTGTATTGATGCAAGGAGGTAGGGTTGTAGCTTATGCTAGTCGATAGCTAAAGCCGCATGAGAAGAAGTATCCTACCCATGATTTGGAATTAGCAGCGATCATGTTTGCGCTGAAGATGTGGAGACACTATCTCTTGGGAGAAAGATTTGAGTTGTTTACCGATCATAAATCGTTAAAGTATCTTTTATCTCAGAAAGATCTGAATCTCCGTCAGCAGAGATGGTTAGAGTTCTTGGCTTCGTATGATTTTGATATCGCATACACACCTGGAAAGGGTAATGCGGTAGCCGATGCCTTGAGTAGGAGACATGCCAGCTTAGGGGCTATGTTTCTTGAGTGGAAGCAACTGGAGTATATCGCGGGGTTTGATTTCAGACCAAAGTGCGAATTGGATCCAGTCATGCTAGCTAGTTTGACGATCAGACCCACTTTGATAGAGCGGATTGGTTCCAGCCAGAGGGACGATCCTAATCTATTAGAAATCATCTCCAAGTTAGAGATGGACATCGACGGTGAGGAGATGAATGTGTATGGGCTTGATCAAGAGGTATGGCTTAGAAAGAATGGAAGACTAGTTGTGCCCAACGTGAATGGTTTGAGGGATGAGGTGCTTAGAGAATGTCATCACTCAAAACTGACTATACACCCCGGTGGTAATAAGATGTATCGAGACATGAAGCAAACTTACTACTGGGAAGGGATGAAAAGAGACGTTGGGAAGTTTATATCCAAATGCATGAATTGCCAGCTAGTTAAAGCCGAGCAAAAGAAGCCTAGTGGGTTGTTGCAACCATTAGAAATTCCCGAATGGAAATGGGAGCAAGTCTCGATGGATTTTATCGATGGTTTACCGAGGACTAGATCAGGATATGATAGCATTTGGGTAATTGTGGATCGATTGACTAAAAGTGCAAGATTTATACCAGTCAAATCGACCAGGACGGTAGCCAAGTTGGCAGAATTGTATATGAAGTGGGTAGTGAGATTTCATGGAGTACCTAAAAGCATTGTGAGTGACCGAGACCCGTTGTTCACTAGTGGGTTTTGGAAGAGCTTACAAGAGGCTCTAGGGTCAAGATTACATCTCAGTACCGCATATCATCCTCAGACCGACGGTCAAACTGAGAGGGTGAATCGTATATTGGAAGATCTCTTGAGAGCTTGTATATTGGATTTTGGTGGATCATGGGATGACCATTTGCATCTGGTATAGTTTGCATATAATAATAGCTACCAATCCAGTATCGGTATGGCTCCATATGAAGCTTTGTACGGAAGACCGTGCAACTCACCATCATGTTGGATAGAGACTGGCGAGAAGTTTATGCTTGGACCAGATGTGGTGAGGGAAACCTCGGATAAGATTAAGACCATTCAACAACGAATGAAAGCTGCCCAAGATAGGCAGAAGAGTTATGCTGACAAGAGGAGAAGAGACTTAAAATTCTCCGTTGGTGACTTGGTGTTTGTCAAGATTTCTCCGTTAAAAAGCGTGATACGATTTGGTAGGAGAGGCAAGTTAGCACCAAGATTTGTTGGCCCATTCCCTGCTCTTGAACTAGTCGGGAATTTGGCATATAGAGTTGGCTTACCAGAGAAGATGGCGGGAGTTCACAATGTATTTCATGTTTCCCAACTAAGGAAGTTCGTTCACGACTCAGATATGACTATTTCACCTGATCAGTTAGAGGACTTCGAAATAGAACCCAAGGCGGTTGGGAACCGCAAGCCGATTCGTATTGTGGGGCACGATACGAAGCAACTTCGAGGGATGGCGGTGAAGCTAGTCAAGGTTCAGTGGGGCGAGAACGAGAATGATTGTACTTGGGAGACAGAGGAGAGCATTAGGAAGACGTATCCAAAACTCTTTGCCTGGTAAGATTTACTTTACGATTTAGTTATTCCGCATGCTAGGATAGACTTATTTTACTTGTTTTGCATGTTTGATGGTTGTTTTATAGTTGATAGGCATGCGAGACCCTTTTGTGTGTTTTGGTTAGGGAATTTCGGGGGCGAAATTTCTTAAGGGAGGGAGAGTGTAACAACCCGCATTCTACGCATCGGAGGATCGTAGAATATTTATTTATTTCACATATGAAGTCGTATGGTCATGTAACTTTGGGGAAATATCCATTAGAGTCATTTCCCATGTTCATGATTTTTGTTGATTTTTAAATGACCATTTTGCCCCTAGCTGATCTTGTTTTGGCCATAACTTTTGATTGGAAAGGAATTTTGACTTGAAACCATTTCCATTAGATTCGTTTGATGGTTTACCTTTCCATAGAGTGGTCATAACAGCCAAACGGACTTACCGTTTGGGAGATATGGCTGAAATAAGGTTTGGAAGGTGAAAAACTGCTTAACCGGGCCAAATAGGGTGATTAGTGAATATGCCCATAACCCATTTCGGGATTAGGGTTATGGGGAGGCTGAAATGAGTTAGAGAATCATTCCATTTCAGTTTTCTAGCCTCCACTTATCACCAAGGAACCCTAAAAATGACCTCCAACCTCTAAATCACCTCCAAATCATCTTTTGATCAAGGATTAAGCTTAGCAACATCTAATCAAGGGAGATCTACACCAAATCAACATTGGAGCTACTGTTTAGCATTGGGATTCACGTCAAATCAGAGATTTATTTTAGATCTTAGTTTATTTGTGGCTAAGGTGAGTGATTTGCATAGTTTTACACTAATTATGGCTAAATGAGGGTAATTAGTGTTAATTAGCGAATTTATACACTAATAAATTCGGTAAAAATGTTCATAAATTCTTAAATGATGTTTTAGACCTCTGATATGAATTTGGGTTAATTTGGTTAAGTTTTGATAATCCTATCATTAGTTTCACCTAAACATGCTTAAGGGGAAATATGGGATTTTGGGTATGTTTGATCCATTTTAACATATCATATTGATGTTTTGATGTTTGTGGTTGATTATGCATGTTGCTATGACTGTATGATATGCTTTGTGAGTGATTTCAATAGTTAGAATGGTCGAAAACGTCGTCGAATGGCGTAAACACTTGCTGGAACAGTTTCAGAAAGCAGTGCAGGTTTCGGATCGGATCAGATATGGGGGCTCAGATCGGATATGTTGAACTGGGCAAGGGATTCGATCGGATCGGAACCTGACACTTGAGAAAATTGGAAATAAGGAAGGCCACGCTAACTGAACTGTTATCGGATCGGATAAAGGAGAAGGGATCGGATCGGATAAAGAAGGAGGGATCGGATCGGAGCACGTGAAGAATGAGGGAGCGGATCGGAGCGGAAGCACAAACTGGATGGGAGATGGAACCCGACCCGACCCGAAGTGAGGTACCCGACCCGAACCGACGCGATGGAGTGGACCCGACCCGAACCGACGCGATGCATTGAACCCGACCCGAATCGATGGCTTGAAGGGAATCCGACCCGACCTAGTATTGACCAATAACCCGAGATGCAAAGGTAGTCCAATATGGGAAGTTAGAGCTCAGGATCCAGTTGGGAACCGATGAGTTCACTTCATGGTTGGGCTTTGCTGCGGGACGTGTGCTAAGGAGTTGTCGACGTTCATAAATTCGATTCACCACTGAAAATGAATGATGGGCTACTTATCAGTGCAGTAGAGTCATTGCGACTCGAGGGGCAAGGTGATGGTAGCAAGACTACGTTATCAGTGCAGTAGAGTCATTATGACTTGAGGGGCAAGGTGATGCGTAGTAAGACTATGAGCCAGCGCAGATGGGGTGAATAACTCCATGGGGCAAGTGGACATAGTAAAGGATTGGTAAGACTATGAGCTAGCGCAGATGGGGTGTAACGACCCGGACTTTTTATACATCACTGACTATATTTTTATCGTAAATACGTATGTGTAAATACGAGTTTAAATTTCAAACTTTAAAATTTATAATACATGTTAAAATTTGAATGATAGCACTTGCACAAACACAGCGCTTACAAACACTTGTTTTTGCTATGCATAGATTTATAGCATGATGTGTTATAGCATTTGTTTAAATATATTGTTTATAACAATTATATGTAGCATTTTAAAATACCATTTTTTTCCAATTGTGTTTGTTTGCTTTCAAAGGGTTTTTTTAAAGCCTTATGTTTTTAAGTTAAAATCTAGTTTTTCCGCAAGGCATTATTTTTACCAAAAGAACTTGTTGAAACCACATCTCATCGACAAAAGCAAGACTTATCAAAACATGCATGTTTTATTAAAACATTAAAACTTGAATACCCACTTTACTTGCATTTACTTGCAAACATGAGTTCATAAACATCCCATACACCAAGTTGCAACTACACTAGAAGAGCCTGGACTAGAAACTACTTTTGAACAAGAAATTGTTAGCTTGTACACTTCATAGGATGATGTTTCCTTGTTCAAAATTTTCAGTTTTTAATCATTTTTATTTTCTGAAATTTCCTCATCTATTGTCCCCTAAAACTCTTACATTCTTGTCAAAAAAATTACGGCACTAGAAGACCACAAAACATGTATAAACAAACATGGTTTCATTGCTACCCTTGATAAGATTCAAGAAATGTTTTTTTTAAGTTTTCTATGCACAAAAATGACCTGGCCGTGAGCACATAATGGTGCAGAAATTGCAGAAATGTTTTGCCTTGGAAGCCAAGGTGTTTATATTTTATACTTATGTTAAATCAGCACATGTTGTATAGGAGAGATGTGAGCAAATACACGTGAAAACTGAGCATGGTTGAGACATACAGGACTTCTATTTTTGGCTAAGAACATATGATGATTTTTGAAAAGAGACAAGGTACAAAGAGCATTTAATTTGATTTTTCTTAGTACACCAATAGGAAAGCTTTGCGCAAAAATATCTCATGTGGAATGGCTGCTAAAGCCAGGTGAATCCTAGGTAGGTGTGAGATAAATGGTATTTTTTTTATTGTCTTTCAAGGGTCAGCAAAAACAGAAAACTGTTTTGTGTCCTCATTCATAAACCAGCATTTAATGCAACCATTTGTTTATTATTTCTTACAACTATAAATAGCTATACACGCACACCACTTTTACTCACAATCTCACACAAGTTCTGAGTTTCTATCAAGCAAGAGCAAGGGTTTTTAGGAGGATTTAAGGTGAGATAAACAACACATCTATTTTCTGCTTTTCCTACTGCAGTTTTTAGTATTTAACTGTGAGTGAACCTTTTTAACAAAATTTTACTGTTCTTTTCTAAAAATGTAAAGTAGATCTTGTTTGTATTATGTTCATGGAAAAAGGTTATGCTCTGTTGCATATTGATCTGATCAAACATTTGCTGTTTGTCACCCAACTTAAATGCCAATAAGTCAGAAACTGTTTTATACATTGTGACACCATGTTTTGTTTCCTTGTTTGAAACCAGGTACCATGCCAAGGCCGATATGTTAGTTATGTTAGGATCAGGGCTTAGATTATATTCTGTCTTCAATAACCAGTTTAGTAGCCTAGGATGTTTTAAACATGGCAAAATCAATTCAAAGAATACCCTGTATTTAAAACCCAGAACACAGTTTTACACACCAAAACTCTCTGTTTGATGGAAGTTTCAAAACTGTTTTTAATTCAAAGTAAATACAAGGATTGAATCACTGTAGAAAATAATGATTTTTGGAAGTAATTTTGTAATTTTTAATGTCCTGGATAGTCGAAAATTGGTAGATGACCAGAAAATGAAACCTGGCCAAATTCCGATCATCCAAACAGTTTGAATTCGCATGGATGATGATGGAGCCGCATCTTGGATCGGGTAATCAGGGAAAAATACCAGAAAAATTTTCCAATGTTTAGATTGTGTGAAATTAGGGAAAATAGGGTTTTGTTTAACTTATGGGTTCGGTTTGGGTTCGTCGAGACTGCTCTTCGCCGGAGCAGCTTTGGAGGTGCGGTCAGGGGGGGCTCGGAGCGTTGGAGTCTGGTGATGGTGCAGCAGCGAAGTGGTGATGGCACCTGGCTCCGACAAGGCGCGGTGGCCATTTTCTTCGATGACCGTGGTTTCTGGAAATTATGGTGGCGCACTGTTTTTCTCATCGACGACGAGTTGAAGACTGTGGAGACCGTCGATGTGATCAAGGATGGAGAGCCGACTTGCGTGGCCGGTCTCTGGTGGATGGCATCGCCAGAATCCTCCGTGCACGTGCACAGCTTGGTGATGCACAAGGAAGAAGACGCTGGGTTTTTGCTATGTGATCGGCCAAGTAAAATACTGATGGATTCTGTGATTTTCACATGATTTTCAAATGGCCAAGGGGTTGGCACTTTGGAGATATGCATTCGGGTTGGCTCGTATGAACACAAGCTGGTCAGGACAAGGAAAATCATGCAAATGAAAGAAACACTTTGAAAACTGGTACTCTAGTTTGCAAGAGATTTCTAAACCTTAGTTAAAACCGAGTCTTTGATATTTAAAAGAATTATATTCACAATTATAAAAGGGTAATAAAGGAACTAAGATTTAAAATAGGATTTTGCTTTAGTTTTATTTAAGTTTTTATATGTAATAAAAGTATAACATGATTGATACAACAAAATAAATTTAAAGGTGAACATTTTTAAGAAGGGAAAGCAAGTGAATCAGGAATCGATAATTTTTGTCGAGGAATACAGAAGTAGTTAGTTATAAATTTTAGTTTTAAATTAATAAATTTAAATTTATTTTAAATTTAAAAATTTTAGTACCAGTTGAATTCTATTGCAAAATATTTGAAGATCGAGCAAATGGAATAGAGATGTTTTGTAGATGCTAAACTTTTATCAAGTCTAAAACTGTAAGTCAAAACCCTTGTCATCGCAATATAATCCATATTGTACTGTTCTGAACTGACAAATATAAAATGTACTTTTATCTGTTTAGATCAGTAATTTAAAGAGATACCGTTCGTAATCATTTCAAAGTACCGGATAACATTTCCACTTTGAATCGGTTGTACGCTACGCGTCAGAGGTATATAAAGTTGAAGACGGTGTTATGCAAGGACTATATTTTTATATAGTGCCTTCGGTTTGTTCAAACCCAGAACAACTTGTATGGACGAGTGTCCGACAAAGTAATTCCAACTGGTCACGTACGTTGATCTTTTCAAACGTAATTATATGGTGGCAGAGGAATTCGTTTCTCTCGCCGTATACCTGTAATTTATTTTTGAGGAAGTCAATTAGTGATCGGAAGTCTGGACGATGTGGCACTCAAAGAAATAAACAAGTGTTGATGACGTGAGTCTAGCCTCAAGCCTCACACCCAGGAAATGACAAAAATCGGGCAGGCAGCATGGCTATGTGGGTCTCTCCCATTAGGGTGTAGTATCACCTATCTAGAGAAATTCCTTTTGTTTCTTAATCTATCGATTCTGCCCATGCGGGGATGGTTGCCGTACACAACCATCGGTGATATACATTCGATACACTCAAGCAAAATGAGTGGTCGGTCATGTGAGGGCCGGGTTGCAAGAAGTTCTTATTGAACCCAGATGTATTTGCCTCTAGAGATACATCAGCGGAAGGTGGACCCATACCTTGTCAAGTTGGAAATCAGATTTACCTAAGCACCAAGCGGTTTTTATTTGTATACTATATCGGAGAATGTGAGATGCAAGCATTCTCCTAGATTTCTAAATTATTTGTGAAAACCCTTGATATTATAATAATATCTGTTTTAAAAAAGTATACGAAGTGTTTTGATCTCATAAGGTAAAAACCCGTTCCGTACTTACGGCGTGGTCTTATGAGATATTTTCTTTGAACTGTTTTAAACTGTTTACTCATACCAGTCCCCTGACTGACCCGGAGTTTATTTTCTGTGTTTTCCCTTAAACTCTTGGGTATTCATAACACTTGTTATGAATAGACAAGTGAATCAGGATGTAGAAACTTATGAAGCTGAATGAAGATTATCGGTGTGCTGGTCTACCCACCTTATCTACTGTATAATTAAGTGTGCAAGTTAGCCGTCTGTTTATGTATAATTAATGATGTACTATGAATGGGTTGTGTCACAAGGCCTATGATGCTCTGATGTAAAATATTCCGCTGTGTAATATTATAAAGTATGATCTTTTTGGGAAAATTCCGCTGTGAGATTCTGATGTTCTGTGTTTTATCTTCTATCTCTTCTTATTTCTTATTAATGGCACAACTTGAGATGTGTTCGAAAGTTGGGTCGTTACATGGGGTGAATAACTCCATGGGGCAAGTGGACATAGTAAGGATTGGTAAGGCTATGAGCCAGCGCAGATGGGGTGAATAACTCCATGGGGCAAGTGGACATAGAGAAGGATTAGTGGCTACGTTATCAGTGCAGTGAAGCCATTTATGACTTCATGGGGCAAAGTGATCGTAGCAAGGGTGAGTGATCGAAGTGGTGAATATCGTATGCTTTACGCACTGAGTGAGAGATGTGAGGATGGATGCTATGTTTGATTGTTTGCCATCACTATGACATGCACACCTCCCCCACCTCCGTATCTTTACACCGTTTGATATGGCACATTAGAGTGTTGTACAGTATGTAGTGCTAACTCTTTGGTTGCAGGTCCAGGTTCAGGTATGTTTCAGTCTACCTGTTATTGTTCACTTTAGATGCTTATCGCTCATACCGGGCTTTATGTCTGACCCAGAGTTTTATGTATCCTCTTATTACTCTGGGTGCTCACACGAGCAGACTAGAGACAGGTTAGCTGGTGATGCGCGAGTAGCTGATTCGGAGGCTGGCAGGAGGCTTCCACGTATGATATATATATACACATTCTCCCTGTGTCGTTGGTGGTCGCTACTTGGGCATTAGTAGTGTACCTCCTTTATCTTACTTTTGCTTTGAGACAGTTTGAAAAGTTGTAATAAGCTGTATTTTGGATTTCCGCTGCTATGATGTTTAGTTCTGGTTTTCAGCTTATGCACTGTCTCACCTGTTTTATGTCAAGTATGTTATTATTATATTTTATTCTATGCGCTGTGAGACATTCTACAGGTTCTTTACAAGTTCATTTCCTTCTTCCCTTTTTCCTTCTGACGACCCGTTCCGTGCTAACTGGACATGTGTACAGCGCACCTTTGGAGTAAATGTCGGTTGGTGCGGGGCGGGCCGTCACAGATATACTAGTGGGGACAAGCTTAGGTCAATAGCTTGTGAGGGCCCATTTCAACCAGTAACCCAAACGTATCTTTGTGGGCTCGACCCAAGTAGAGGACGGGACACTCATACTGGGCTTGACTATAAGAGGCCAAACGGGGTAGCGGTGGCAACGCAAGTCCAACGGGTTTCATATGCGTGTGTGGACCTGGACTGGTAGGTAAGACGTTGTTGCATCGTGTAGGTATAAGCCATGCACTCTCAAGTTGTATCGGGTTGCCACTTTAGGGGAGTGAAACACCCCACTGTGGGGCCAGCACGGGTATCTACGAGTAGGGAGCTGATCGAAAGTGGGTAGTGGGGTACACCTAGCGGAGATAGGGGCAGGCGGCACCTATGTAGTCAGCTAGGGGTACACGAAGCTATTTATATAATTTCTAAGTGAAGCAAGTGGGATCAACCTTTAGAGTGACTGGTGTGGTGCAGTGTAGTAATTATTCGTTAATTAGGTGTGCCTTTAACGTTATCTTTATCTGCTCTTCCATACCCAATAGTTCATAGACATTTCCTTGTTTTCCAGCTTATGCCTCAGTCTAATTATTTTGATAATAGTATTGTTATAATTATCATACTCGCCAGACTTTATGTCTGACCCCCTCCATTTCTATCTTTTTCCCCCTCCAGGTCCTCAGGGTGGGCCCAGCTCTAGTGGAGCTTGACTGGATTGCTTTATCTCTCTTTTGGAAAGCTTGGACCGATGAAGTAAAGTCCAGCTTGTTATCTTCTTTAATGGCTATTTATGTAATGGGATTATGTATTATGTTTTATCAAGATGGATGTTGTACTTGACTCTGATTTATGGTTTTTATGATGTAACAAACATGTTTAACTTCTGCTGCAATGAAATAAAGTTTTAGATTTTCAAGTACTACTTATTATCTGTCTTGTTGTAATTTTTCTGTTCTATATTCACTTAAAACCTCCATGGAAGTTAATGCATTCCCTTTGTGAGTAACATTAATGGACGTGGGGTGTTACACGTAACATCTCCTGGATCCAGACTACCATGTCACTTTAGCCAACATATGGGATGCAATCATCCAGAGCGAGAAACAGCGATTAGGAGTCAATGAGATTGATGAGAATGAGTTGATGCGGACCATTCTTAGGGATAACGAACCTGAGGATTTAGAGAAAGGCAGACGACTACTCCAAGAAGAGATTGATAAAGAGAAAACTGAAGCCAAGGGCAAAGATAAAGTTGAAGAAGGCTCGAGTTCAGCTGCAGAGCCCAAGGCCTCCGAAATTGAGGAATACAATCCCGACGATCCATTGATTCCTCTGGGTCCAACTCCTCCAGCTGTCGGAGATTCTGCTGCTAGTTTGGATGGAGGATCGGCGGAAGGTATCTCTATATTTTCTCCGCAATTTGTCAAAGCAATTGTCACTTGTCGTCGCCTTGTCGGACAATCAACTGAGAAAACCGCATTCTCTCCCAAAATAACATTTGTTTCTCATGATACAGGTGGCGGGCCAGTTGATAAGGATGCTGAGAAGAAGGCAGAGGCAGAGAATGTTGACATCCCGCCAAGCGTTGGTGCTGATGTCCCCCTAGATGTTGAGCCCATCGAGGCTTTGAGAGATATGGACGGGCGCCACGAAGGCGATGAAGAGGAAGTCGCCATTACCAAAGAAATCAGAGGCGATGAAGAGGGAGCCTTGGCTAGGCAACATGCTGAAGAGGAGAGGCAGTTGCTCCTTATGAGAGGGGAACAAGATCCAATATATGTGCCCCCTATTTCCGAGATCGATCCCAAAACTGGGTTGGTCGTAAGATTTTCCTCCCGATCAATAATTTCACAACTAGCCTCTCAATCCTCTAGTTCTTCGCCAGAGCCTCTTGTTGATAAGAGGAAGAGGAAAAAAGGTGATCGTTCGGATGTTGATAAGGAGGAGTCGGGGAAGCAGAAGAAGAGCAAGAAGCCCACATAGCCCCCTCCCCCCAGCATGAGTAGGATGCAGATATCAGTTCATATTTTGTCCTTAGGATTTTTAAGCTTTCCACTGGCCATGAAATGTAATTGTGAGAATGGCCCTCAGTTTTGTTTAGGTTCCTCTTTATCTTGTATGCTTGCAGTTTATGGATGAAAGTTTATTTCTTTTGCGTCATCGTGTACCTGCATTCAATAAACTCTTCACACTTAGTCACAAATCAGTTGACTATAGTCAAATTGAAATTATATTACAAATCCTTTAAGCGACAGACAAAAAATTTAAAACTATCTATGCACGTTGCCCCCTATCTCTAAATATGGGGGACTTGGAATTTTTAGTGGGATTATAGTCCTTGAGGCACCAAATCTCCGGTAACTCTATACTTTCCCGATCCGTCATCGGGTTAAAGTTCGAACTCGTATCATGATCTGCTCACCGATCCTTCAGCAGGGCAGGAATTCTGGGGGCGCTGAGTCTCTAGCATCCTTCTCAACGCTTAATCATAGACGCTTTTATACTCTCCTGGCGGTCGCCAAGGTTAGAGTTCGAGCTCGGCTGTTCAGTCGCCCCCCGATCCTTCAGCGGGGTAAGAGCTCTTTCTCAACGCTTAATCATAGACGCTTTTATACTCTCCTGGCGGTCGCCAAGGTTAGAGTTTGAGCTCGGCTGTTCAGTCGCCCCCCGATCCTTCAGCGGGGTAAGAGCTCTTTCTCAGCGCTTAATCATAGACGCTTTTATACTCTCCTGGCGGTCGCCAAGGGTAGAGTTCGGTCATGGCGGTTCTTATCATGGTGCATCGCCTTGCTATGTGGACGTCATTTTCGCGTCCTTTACGTTCCCTCTCGGCTCTGGAGAGTTAGAATGCAATCAGTGGTGTGATTCACTTTATTGCACCTTCGTCGTTCTCCCAATCTGGTTATAGAACATTCTTTTCACTAACCGTTGATATGTAGCGCCTGCGTTCTTCAAACCAAAAGGCATTACCACGTAGCAGTATAATCCCAGGTCCGTAATGAAGCTAGTGTGCTCTTGATCTGGAACATGCATAGGGATCTGGTTATATCCTGAATAAACATCCATGAAAGAGAGAAGCTCATGACCCGCTGTTAAATCTACCAACTGATCAATTCTGGGTAGCGGAAAGTTGTCTTTTGGGCAGGCTTTATTCAAATCCGAAAAATCAATACACGTACGCCACTACCCATTGGCCTTCTTTACCAAAACTGGATTTGAAATCCAATATGGGTAGGTTGAATCTCTAATGAATCTGTTACTTCTTAACTTTTCAACTTCTTCTTTCAAGGCTGCGGACCTCTCTGGGCCCAGCATTCGCCTTTTTTGTTTTACAAGGGGATGCTTTGGGTTAATGCTCAATGAATGTCTCATGATTGATGGAGATATCCCACACATATCCGCGTGGGTCCAAACAAATACATCCAAGTTATCTTTCAGGATATCCGTCAGTTCTTTAGCTCAAACTGGATCCAATCTTCAGGACCTTCTCTGGGTCGCTATCATCGATCGGTACATCCACAGTCGTTTCGTTGGGAGCCGCCATTCTGCCCCCAGTCTCTTCGTCCTCTCTGGGATCTATATCCTCGGGCAGTTCTCTGGGCGACTCACCCATAGCCATCCTCTTTAATTGTTATGACGTCTCCTCCCTTGTGAGGGAAGAAGCGTCTTTAGTTTCTATATCTTTTCCTTTACGGAGTAGCTTTAGCTCTGCAATGTAACATGCTCGTACAGCAACCTGATCTCCTCTGACTATGCCAACACCAGCTTCCGTAGGAAACTTCAATAACAAGCACCAGGGGGCTATACAAGCTCTAAACTTTGCTAGGGCCGGTCGGCCCAAGAAGGCATTATAAGGCGATTCAATATCCATAACCACGAAGGGAAGAATTCTCACTCTCTGGCGTTCTCCTTCCCTAAGTGTTACCGGCAGCTCTACATATCCCATTGGAGCAGTTGAAGCCCCGTTAAAGCCACGGATCCATCCTTCACACGGCTTTAAATCTTTCAATTCAAGGTTCATTTGATCGAACGTCTTTTTGAATAGAATGTTGACTGAACTCCCGTTATCCACTAAAACTTTATGGACAGTGGTCGGGCCAATAGGAACTGTGATTACAAATGGATCTTCAGTCGGAGCGTGGACTCCAATACTCTCTCGGTTGCAGAAAATGACGTCATTTGACATCATCTTTTGTTGTTTTACCGGGACATTGTCCTCAGGGGTGCTACACTCTCATGCCTCAAGATGATGCTTTGCTGCGTTTACGTACTGATCCATCACCTTGAAACTATGCCCGGCTAGATGAAGCCCTCCGATTATGGTATTGATAACAAGATCCTTTCCTTTTTGCTGGACAGTTGGCCTGGCAGTAGGTTGATTCTGGTTTTGGTTCGGGGTCTGAATAGCTTGCCCCCTGTCTCTAGGAGTCACCCCGTACTCATCCAACTTCCCTTCTCGGAGTAGCCTCTCAACTACATCTCTCAGATGACGGCATTCATTTGTAGAGTGGCCGTGAGTCTGATGGAAGAGACAAAACTTCCCCGTCTCACGTTCTTTCTCCGTCGAATCTCTTGGAGGAGGCCTTTTATGTTGGAGGACGTTGTATGAGTCTACGAATATATTCTCCAAAGTATCATTTATTGGCGTATAATTTTCGAAAGACCTGGGGCGGGTCCTTCTCTGGGAGTCGTTCCCCCGATTTCTCTTCCGATTATTGCCATTACTGTTGTTACCATTGTTTCCTGACTGGTGGCCACCGCCCTGGTTTCGGTTTCCAACATTGATTTCAACCTTTCCCGAGCTGTCTCCGGTTTGCTTGACGGCCACATTACTTTGGATTTCCTCCATATTTTCCATTTTCATCTTCCGGTTATCATATACCTCCTCCTGACGTAAGCGTACGTTTTCTTTCTCGTAGAACAATTCTCTAGTATGAGGCGGCTTGCCGACCAGGTATCTCCCAAATTCAGTATCTTTATCTACCCCATCAATTAGGGCTGCTACAACAGTTGGCTCATGGGGATCGTTGACTTCGGTGGCGGCTAGGTTGAAACGATCCAGATACACCCTCAAGCTCTCGCCTGGTCGTTGTTTGACAAGTAACAGGTCAATCACACTCTTTGATCTCTGTGCATAAATGCAGAACTGTTCCACAAACTTTTCACTCAACTCCCTGAAACTGGAAATTGATCTTGCTGGTAAGCGAGTAAACCATAATAACGCTACATCCTCCAGGAATATAGGGAATGCTTTGCACTTTACAGCATCAGAGGCTGCAGCAGCGATCATTGACCAAGAATATCTCATTAGATGTTGGATTGGATCAGATCTACCCACGTAACGGTTCATCTGAGGCATGTTGAAGCGCCTCGGGAATCTTATGTCTAGAATGTCATCGGTAAAAGGGGTGTGACTGCGGTCAATTCCCCAATCTTCATTCCTTTGTCCACGGCTATCCGCCAGGATTTGATGGACCATAGCTGCAACATTTGCACTGGTCATCGGAGGCTCGGGATCAGCGTTTCTCGCTCGGTGGAATTCTCCGATCTCTCTTCTAGGAACATCCACGAAGCCCGGAGCTCGGATTGGGCTTCGTTGCCCCCTGCTACCATGAGTATCTGTACGGCGAAGGGGCTGAGGTGGTCTATTCTCAACAGGATTATCCACAACTCGAGCTCTAGGAGTTGCGGCATGATTATTCAAGTTGCAGTCTGAGGGTCCTACACCAAATGTCTCTTCCTCTCGTGATGGCAAGGTTCCAAATCGGAGTTGCTCTATGTTTTCAGCCCTCTCATACGGTCGCCGCGGAGGTTTTGGCGATTCCTCCGACGAAGAAGAGTACTCTAGGGTGAGTGGGCGAACTGGGAGTGTTCTTTGTCTTGCGAGATCATCGATCCTTCTATCCATAGCAGTTAAGTTCTGCTGCAGCACAGAGCTTTGCTGCCTTTGAGCAGCTAATTCATCAAACAGCCTATCCCACATTTCAGAGAAACGAGAGAGATCTCCTTCAGTGACCGAAGCAGAGGGGTCATATTGATCATCAACATTTTCTCTTATGTGCAGAGAACTTGAGCCAGGTCGAACAGAGGTACCAGGATGGGTAGAGTGAGCCATAACCTCCTTTCCAGGTCGAGTTGTAGTCTGGTCATCACTTCGGATCGCAGTGGACCTGTGTCTGTGGCTCGTAGCGCCCCCCTGGGGTTGGATCGTGGTAACATTAGGGGGAGGGTTCGCGGTGTTGTCTCGGGATCGAGTGACGACCCCTTCAGATGCTCGGTTCGTGCCGCTCTCAGTTCGGATCGTGGCGCCACGTTTGGGTCGGATCGCCCCTACGTCTCCGCGATCCGCGAAGCCTTTCTCAACCTGCTCATGCACACTTTCTTCAACTGCTTCATTCGCGACTTCAATCGCCTGCGAAGCTCGTACTTCCTTAGACTTCTTTCCGGCCATGATATCAGATGCCGCTGGAATCTTCAAAAATCTGAACAGTGAAGTTTTGGGACTGTTTTCTTCGGACTTGAATATCCAAACAACGGAGCAACAATCCAATATGCCGAGAAATCAATTCTCAGTGAAAGCACCAAAATGTTAGATCAAAATTTGGCTCTAACACCCAAATTATTCTGATTCGTAGAGAATTATAACTGAAATATGAGGAAAAAGCAAAGAACACACAAAGTTTATAGTGGTTCGGCGTTAACGAGCCTACGTCCACTTTATATGCTATTGATTATACTTTGAATGCTAGTTCAACCAATGATTTCTCTCAAACTCACCCTTACAATTATGATTCCTCTCAATAATCTCGAAGTAAAACTAAGAAGAAATAGTGGTATGACAGTAATGGTGAAATCAATACTCAAAACTGCCAAAAAGATCCTGAAAAATGCCAAGCTCTGGGCTATTTATAGCTGCTTTCTGGTGACGGATCGCGGTCATACATGGCCCACATCCCGAAGATCTCGGGCCGGTTCGCAGCTTGATGAAGAATTAGTCAAATTAGCCGTTGTGGATAGGTGTCGCGATCTCCTTAAACATCGGATCGTGGATGACCAAGTCTGTGGCCATCATCATGTCTTCCTGCTCGGATCGGATCATGATCGTAGCTTAGTGAAGAATTGGTCAATATGACAGTTGGTGACACGTGTCGTGAGATCCTGCATTCTCGGATCGTGGTGGACTTGGTCTTGGTCATCATCCATCAGCTTCGGGGATCGGATCGGATCGAGCTAGCGATGGACGAATCAGATCATGGTCAAAGGAGGGCGATCGCGAGCCGAGGAGAGTATGGCGATCCGATCGGGTCTTCGAGGGTTAAAGGTGTGAAACTTCATATTTTCTTCTTGTGTGTGAACCTTGGTGGCTTGGTCAAAAAGCTAGCCAACAGTAACGGTCTTCCTTGACAGAAGCTCATCTCAATTATTAACAAATCGAGTACCATTCAATTCCAATTTAATATATTAAATTAGAAAACTTCACTTTGGAAAATCCCATTAATCTTAATTAAAATATCATAAATTCCCAAATCATAACTTCATTGCTAATTGGGTTAAAGAACAAATGTTATTTAAAACATTATTCACGATAAACCCAAAATCCCATTTGATATTACATACAAGGCTCTGAGTAGAAATTAATATCAGCTTATATTCGATATCAAATTCTGAAACCAACGGATATCATATTGGGAATAACTATATATGTATCTTCCAAATTCCTCAACAATATCCATAGAATCACGGAATCCAATATCGAAATATTCCAAAGATTATTTCCAATCAAGTCCATTCCAATTCATTCGTTGGGAAATTCTGGTTATATCAAAACCCATTTACAAATCCAATTTATTTATTTAAAACATTGGATTATAATTCTAGTTAATAACTAGTTGATTTAGATAAAAATATATTTTATCCTTTCAAATATGGACTTTTTCATCCAAAAACATTCCAAATCATTTATTATGATTTTACAAAAAAATTCCATATTTTTAATAATTTTATTAAGGCATTTACAGTCGGTTTCCAATAACGGCCACCGAACTGCATCCATAGCGTCCTTTTCTGAAATTGATTTGGACATAATTTGAAATCCAACCAGTTAAATTTAAATCTCTTATATTCAATGGAAAGATCTTTTCGATACAAACGCAACGGTTTCGGTTTTAGGAGAATCCGACGGTCGGATCTCCCGTTACGTCCATTTGAAGTTAATAGTCGAAATTAGCGAACAATCGCTACTCGTTCTATTTAAGACATTAATATATATATATATATATATAATATTTCGTCAATTTCTATTTAGAACATATTTTATAAAATATTTACAAATTCGTTTTAAAATAATTTTAACTTAATTTTCAATTTTTAAATCAAAATTGAATATTCCTTATCATTATAATTTTAAAATGATAATATTTTCAAAATACATGATTTTGAAACCTATTTCCTTTTCGTATTCATTATAAAATGAATAAAATCGATTGATAAACCCGTTCAGGTTAAAATGGCGTTCAGCTACTTAACTCGGCTTCACATTTAAATATTTTTGTGTCCATCCAAAATCAGACATCAAAATTATAATTTACTTCTTCACTGAATATTATTTTAAAATATTCGTTATTTTAAAATATTCGTTATTTTAAAATATTCGTTATTTTAAAATATTCGTTATTTTAAAATATTCATCATTTTAAAATATTCGTTATTTCTGAATCAGAATGCGACTCAATCAATTACCATATAATTTCAGTTATATGGATTTCATACATGGCATGTATTCAACAATAATGACAAATAATCATTCAACATTCAAACATCATCCGGAGTGCAATTTACAACTGTATAAGCATTAGAATAAATAAATAACGCTCATCATAGCCTGTCAACCCATCGATTGACATACAACTAATTATTGGGATTACTGTATGCCAAATATCATCTCAATACCCGTGTGGGGTTTTCAAACAACAACAGTCTACTTAAATAAATCATTGGTTAATAAATTGAACTAATTCTAATTCGATTTGAATTATTTTCTAATTAACCAATTTTACTGTTTAAATTATAAATGGATATTTATATCACATTTCAACAACCACAAAGTGTATCCACGTTGTTTGAAATACGAGTATCTGATATTCAAACAACGCTTCTTGTGTAGATGAGTCGTGAATAGTTCATGTGTTGAACTTAAGCAATGTCACATACAACAAATAAAAATCAACACTGGCAATTTCTATATATTGCAGTTAAACAATAAATAAATAACTGTACAAATTATTTTAGCGAGAGAATTCTCACATTGGGTTGCACCCGTCAGTCTTAATTTCTGAATTTCTATTTTAAAAAAAATGAACAGCCGTTTAATTTTGTCAAAATTTCAAACTGCTTTTGTTTTTGTTCTGGTCAGTTCCATGTTGTAGAGCTCGACGATGCGATTCCAACGCATCTAGTTTTTCTGAATTTTGATATCGCACGAGAAAGTTACGGATTTTAGAAGTTTTCACTATCATTTTATAAATAATTTAAGACTTAATTAAATATTAATTATCCTAGTTAATCACTACCATTCATTTCTGATCTGAAGGCCACCGTGATTTCCCTTTTTACATCATCTTCTTCTCATTTGAAACCTGGGGCATTCGAACCCATATATCAACCGCTAGGTTTTAAAACTTGTAATGACCCACATTTTCCAGGGGTGTAATTAATTTATTTAATTATATAAATAGTGATGTAGTGAATTAAATAGAGGTTTAATTAAATAAAGTGGATAATTAATTTAATTAAATAATTAAATAATATATTTAATTCAGAAATAACCAGAATTAGTGAATTGACAATATAATGTGAACCGGGTCATCCCCAGAATTTAATTCAGCTTAGAGTTGAATTATATTGACGAATATATTCAATCGACATCAGTTTGAAACGTAGAATTTTAATATAATTAAATTAGAGCGCGTAACGACGCGGCAGTTCGCTATTTGGCGATTTGAACTTCAACTGAGTATACATGGTTCGTTTTAAGCCGGATTTCTGTGAAATAAGAAACGTGTGGAGCTGGTGGAGTATATCTTTCTAGTGGAAGAGGAAAATCGGGATTTCGTCGTGTAGATTTTGAGTTACGTCCAAATCAAATTTCAGAAAAGTCGCTATGGAATTCCTTTATAATTCGTAACGCTTTATATACGTTATAAAAGGGTTTTTCAATGTAAATTGAATATCGATTCAATCTGGACTCAGAATGGAGAGTATAAAATTTTTCTGGAGCTGTATGGTATTCCACTGTGAATATATACGAAAATATAAATTTATTTATATTTAATTTAATTTATTTAAATATATTTATATATTTAAATGGATTATTCAAGAGTCTAAAAATAGCCAGTTTTGCAAACGAAGTCGGAATTCGACGAAACCAGTTTTGTTGGATCCGCAATGTCAAATAGTTGTTAGATGTCAAGTTCCGTGATTTTTAGAGTCACTGTGTGGCCGTACGGATTTTTAGAGTGGAAAACAGTCAGTATTTTAACGGTTAAAAATACGCTGTGTGAGCAAACGGAGTCGGAATTCGACGAAACCAGTTTCGTTGGGACCGTAATGTCGAACTCTAGTCGTATGTCCAGTTTCGTGATTTTTGGGTATCATGAGTGGTCATACGAAATTTTAAATGGTAAATACGATTTACAAAGCAATATAAAAATAATATCCTAACCCTATAAATACATCCTAACCTTCACAAACCTAATTTACTTCACCGAATTTCAACTCAGATCCTTTTCTTTGAGCCGCCACCCTCAGGAATGGAAAACGAGAAAACCAATATTCATAAAAATCCTCTAAAATCAAATAAAATGCTAAAAATCTCGAAACAATATTATTTGAGTTCGTTATATGATTAGCTTCCTCCCAGTACTTGTTTTGGGCAATTCGAACACCCATCTTGGTTCGCTGGAAGCTTGCCGTCGAGTTAGGGTTATAGCTCGACTTAAATCGAAGCTTCAATTCATGTTGCTGAGGTCGTTCTCGAGTCTTGGGGGTGATTTCGCATCAGTATGTGGAGTTTGGCGGATTTCCGTCATAATCTTGTTCGGTGGAACACTGTGTTGGTGGGCGAAATGCTGTTCGACGCGGTGACAAAGGCAGGGGCGAGTTGAACGTGAGTGGTAGGGAATGGAAGAAGGGCCGACGAGAAGAAGATTGGTGAAATCATTGTGAAGTTCGGCGGGAGGATGGAGTTGAAATCGAAGGTCAAAGGTTCGGTTATGGTATGTAGTGGGAGCTGAAGTATTGGTACGCTGGACCATCGGGGAAGAAGAGTTGTGAGGGTGGGCTTTTGAATTGGTAGTGGGCCGTTTTAAGGTTAGTAAGGCCCAATCATAAATCAATGGGGATGGATGGGAGTTTGGGCTTGAAAATGGATGGGCCAGGGCTTTATTTCAAAGGGGATGGGCTTCATTTCAAAGGAAGGAGGACAAGTTCGGGTCTGGGCTTCATTAGGGATGGATGGGCCGTATAAATGAAAGTAAAGCCCACTCTTTTAAGTTTAATTATGTATGTATAATATAAATTAGTGTACTAACTTCGTAATTGAATATCTCGGTCATATGAAATCAGAATGACGAACCGTAAGTTGCGTTGGGACCGTATGGACGACGACTACAACATGGAGCTGACTGGAAGTCCATCGGAGCTCGTTTGAATTTATGGCGAAATAAATTGTTTGATTCAGATCAAATAACGGTTTATCGTTCTTTAACGATGAACTGCAAATGTGAGTAAAACTCACCAACTCTGAACAGTTATATTTTTATAATGTATTTTTAGAACGGTTAATCATCTATTGATTGTTGTGTGTTGGTTGATTGATTGAACTGCTAGTCAGTTAGTGAAAATCATATATATATATATATATATATGTAAATATATATATATATAAACCGTTAAATATTTATATATTGATTCTGCTATCAGAATAATTTATATTGAACTGAAAGAGATGATAATCATATTGGGTAACATCTGTGGATGTAGGGAGACAGGTTGGAGGAATCCGACTGGATTCCTCAACAGTTATTTTATTGTTTTTCATATATTGTTATATGATGTGATATAAAATCTATGGGCGATTATATGTGCTTGGACGATATTGAACATCGTGATTTGATATGATTGAATACCATAACATACCGGAATGTAGAAAAGGGAATTTTCAAAGTGATATTGAAAATAGCATATTTATAAAATGGGATATTTATAAATAAGAGATATTTATAAAGTGGAATATTTATAAATAAGAAATGTTTATAAATTGGAATATTTATAAATAGGAGATATTTGAAAAGGAAATAAATTCAAAACATTTCTTTTTGAATGGAAAGGCCTGTGTGGCGAGTTTGGGGATTTTCCCGATGCTCCCGGTACAAAGGAGGTTATGGCGAATTTTCCAGAGAAATTTAAGGAGTTAGAATATTTCAAGAATAAATTTGAAAAGGAAATATTTGTAAACCATTTACAAATAGAATTGGAAAGGGAACATTATAAAAAGGAAATCATTTTTAAAGTGTAGAACCGTTATTTAAAAGTAAATCTTTTCAAATGAATAAAACGTTGTTAAAAAGGAAATCTTTATAAAGTGAATAAAGTAAATCGAATATGGTATTCGAAAGGAGTTAATCGAATATGGTGTTCGAAGTTAGTTAATCGAATATAGACATTCGAAAGGAGTTAATCGAATATGGTGTTCGAAGTTAGTTAATCGAATATAGACATTCGGAAGGAGTTAATCGAATATGGTATTCGAAGTTAGTTAATCGAATATGGTAGTCGAAGTTAGTTAAACGAATATGGTATTCGAAAGTTAGTTAATCGAATATGTTATTCGAAAGGGGTTAGTCAAGTCGAGTTAGTCAAATAGAGTTAACCAGTTAGAGTTAATCAGTTAGAGTTAACCAGTTAGAGTTAATCAGTTAGAGTTAACCAGTTGGAGTTAATTAGTTAGAGTTAATCGATTAGAGTTAAAATGAACTAGAGTTAATCAAATATAGTTATTTGAGACAGAGTTAGTCAAACATAGTATTCAGGGTAAGTTGCCATCTTGTACGACTGCTAGCGTAATTCGCAGGGCTGTAAATAGCCTACGGCGGTCGGATGTTTCCTGAAGGAGTCAGGCGTAACCATTGTGATCACTGCGATCTAGAGTCAAGCGAATGGAGTTTAATCGAACATTAGTTATTCGATAGGAGTTAATCGAGTTGATCGAGTTGAGAAATAAGTTAAGTTAAATAAGTTGAGTTGATCGGGTGGTTCGACCAAGTTAGTCGAGCCTAGTTAATCGAATCGAATTGGTCGAACCAAGTAAGTCGAGTTAAGTTAGTCAAGTTAGTCGAGCCTAGTTAATCGAATCGAATTGGTCGAACCAAGTAAGTCGAGTTAAGTTAGTCGAGCCTAGTTAATCGAATCGAATTGGTCGAACCAAGTAAGTCGAGTTAAGTTAGTCAAGTTAGTCGAGCCTAGTTAATCGAATCGAATTGGTCGAATGAAGTAAGTCGAGTTAAGTTCGTCGAGTTAAATAAATCGATGTTAGTTTCATCGAAAGGAGTTATCGATGTTAGTTTCATCGAAAGGAGTTATCGATGTTAGTTTCATCGAAGGGAGTTATCGATTATAGTTTAATCGAAGTGAGATTTTCAAATATGAGATATTTTGAAAAGGAAGAGTTATCGAATATTAGTTATTCGAAGAGAGATTATCGAATATCGTTTATTCGAGAAGGAGTTAATCAAATATAGTTTATTCGAAGAAGAGTTAATCAATAGAGATTTCTCGAAGAGAGTTAATCGGCGAATTCGATTATATCGAATTCGGGAAAGTACTTATACTTTCCAGTGTTTAAATAGAGATTTATTTATTTATAAATAAATAAGTGTTAGGTTAATTATTCACTAATAAGAATAGAAGTTATAATTAAAGTTAGATAATTCGAAAGTAGGGATTATAACGTTATCGTTATAACCAATGTTTTAAATATAGAAGTAGATTAGTAAAATTGAATCCGAGAAAGGCGTAAAGAAGTTGTTAAAGATTAAAAGATAAACTTTGACCATTTCGAAGTTATAACGTTGTTCAGTTAAGGTCTGAGAGGTAATTATACCCCAACTTGAGTGACTTCCTTCTTAACTAAGAAATGGTAAGGTTTGATCGTAAAGGAGTTTTGGAAATGTTTTCCAAACAAGAATCAGAAATGTTTTCTAAATACAGAAAACAAGGAATGGAAATGTTTCCAGTGTTGATAACATATATTTTCTAAATATAGAAAATAGCAAATGTTGAATATAGGGAAACAGGAGATGTAAAATGAACTAAAGAGATAAATGTTAAATGATGTTTGTTTGATATAATTTCCATCTGGAAATAATATCGTTGTTTGCACACTTGTTTTCTTTGATAGTTAAATCACAGACTATCGAAGTTTTGACCATTTTAACGTTGTTAACATGGAGAGACCGGTTGGATTATTATCCATAGAACCACTCTGTATTGGCATAAGCGTCGCGAATCATATATGCCAAAGATAATTGAAGACGGAGTAAAATGCAAGGGCTGTTGTATAAGTCTTAGATAACAGTGACTAAGATGGATATACGGAATAGTGCCTTCGGTTTGTCCAGTCCCAGGACAACTTGTATGGACGAAGGTCTGACAGAGTATATCCAATGGATCGCGTAAGTTGATCTGTTCAAACGTATTCACGTTTGGTGGCGGAGGAATTCGTTTCTCTTAGCTGTATACCCGTGTTATTTTTGGATAAGTCAATTTGTGATTTGGCGGGTATGACGATGTGACATTCTAAGTGAATGAAGATGGATGTCTGACATAGTATTTCCAGACGGTCACGTACATTGATTTCTTCAACTATACCAAGAGTGGAAGCGGAGAAGGAAACTTCTTTTAGCTGACACGTAATGTATGGTTGTAGACGTCAATTAGTGATTCTGATGGATCTGACAATGTGGCATTCGAAGTGAATCTGATGTGATGATAACGCGTAGCTTCTAGCCTCATCAACCGGTAAATGACAGAAATCGGGCAGGCAGCATGGCTAAGTCGGTCGCACCGAAGTAGGGTGTATAATCACCTATCTAGAGAATATTCATTTGTTTCTTAAATCTATCAATGCTGTCCCATATATACATACGGGAACGGTTGCTGATCCCAACCGTTG
Source organism: Allium sativum (assembly GCA_030737875.1). Lineage (NCBI taxonomy): Eukaryota > Viridiplantae > Streptophyta > Magnoliopsida > Asparagales > Amaryllidaceae > Allium > Allium sativum. The sequence continues at coordinate 1,055,240,484 of CM060922.1, forward strand.
GTGATGTACATTCGATACACTCAAGCGAAATGAGTGGTCGGTCATGTGTGGCTGAGTTGCAAGATGTTCTTGTTGAACTCCAGTGTATCGTTCCTAGAGTACACTGATCGGAAGGTGGTTCCATACCTTGTCATAGTTGGAAATCCATTATCCAATACGTGCTTGCGGTTTTGATTGTATACCATATATGTAGAACGTGAGATGAAAGCGTTTCTGCTAGTTGATATCTATTTGTACATAGACATTATTATAATACCAAAAGGTTTTTGATATAAAGATATTTTGGATTCTCATAAGGGAAAAATCCGTTCCGTTCTGCGGCGTGGTCTTATGAGATATCGTTTACTTGTTCATCTACCTGTTTAAACTATTTTACTCACACCAGTCCCATGACTGACCCGGAGTTTACTTTGTTGTTTTCCCTAAACTCTTGGGTGCCTAAATTTGTACGGGCAGTCAAGTAGTCAGGAATTTGCAGATATACTTGGAGAGCTTGGAGCAGGAGGCTTCAAGATCATATAGCTATAGTTATTTCCGCTGTGTTGTAAGTGCTGTAATCTGATAAGTGTTATTGTATACATAACTGTTATATTTCAAATTATGTTATATATTATATGTTATTCGTTCCGCTGTGAGGTTCGTGTTACTCTGATGTTGTGTTCTTCTTCTTCTTCTATTCTAAGTTTCTATCTTATCTTTCCTCACCCTCTAATTTCTTTCATTAACTATTCGGTTATTTTCGATCCTTGGATGTTCGATATGTGTTGTATATCGGATAACCAAGATCGCATTTTTCCGGGTCGTTACAGTTGGTATCAGAGCTTAAATTAAGAATTTCTTGGCTCTGTGGCGTGACTCGGTAGAGATAGGGTTAGTAATGCCCTAGATTGAGTTTGAGTGTATATATACGAGTGCGTATTTGTATTTGATATAAAAATGGTTTTATATTGTGGAGATTCATTGGCTGAGTTGTTTATGAGTTCTGGTCGATCAGTTTGATCCACTGTATCGGTAGGAGTAAATAAACACTTGAATACTATGGACCGACACAGTATGTATATGTGATATATTATCATATATAGGATGTGTTGGTAGTAATTATAATCAGATAAGATTATAAAATGTGAAATGGTTATATATAACCAATCAGAATTGATATAAGTAAAATATATGAAATTGAAATGAATTAAATCTGAATTTAGATCGGAATTGGAATTTAAAATCCCAGAAATGGGAAAGGTGTTTGTAAATGAATCAGGATTGAATATAAGAAAATTTTAAAATCCTGGGAGATTTTAAAGTGTTTACAAGCCTTGTGAAGGATATTTTGAAAGTGATTTCAAAAATGAAAGTATTTAGAAATGGATTTGAAAGTGATATAGTATTGAACTCACTTCGATAGCTGGAAATAGATTCCGATGATGATCCAGACATCATCGGTGTTCATTTTCAAGTTCGTAAGTGACAGATTACTACCAAAGATTTTGTTTTTGAAATGGTGTTGAGAAACAAGTTGTTCGGAAATTCAAATGATTTGAATTGTTATTATGGTTTCCAATTTGATTTGAAATAAAGACCAGGGATTTAAATTTCAAAATTTAAATTTAACTTATGAAGTTAAATAAAATGAGATGGTAAAAATAAATTGAAATTTAACTTGAACATAGTTAAATAGAATTGAATTGGATTAGAGAATAATCTGTTATGGAATTGGGTTGATAAGTCAATAATTTGGAATTTGATATTGGGGTTCGAATGAAAGTCGATTTGGATTTGAGGATATGAACTGATTGGAATTTGATTGAGATAACACTGGTATATGCTGAGTTGATAGCATATGGAAGTGGTAGAGTTGATATGCCCAACAAAAAGGTACAAGTTTATATTCCATATGGGTTTGAGATGTTGATGAGCCGAATTGGCAAGTCGTTTGGCGTTTTGATTTTCTTTTGGGTTGAAGAAGGCCCAGAGAGGCGAGTTGGAGTTTGAGCTTTTGACCAGTACAAAGGAGGTGCTGGCGAAATTTTCCGAAAATTTAAAGTGTTAGAAAATTTTCAGAATTTTTGGAAATTTTAGTTAGTCGGAATAAATTAATATTTTAGTCAATATTAATTGGTGCAGTTGAAACTGAAGTTGAGGGGTAAACAAATCTTAGGAATTCCAATAGATAGGGTCATCCTCTAACTTAGCAATTTCGAGGACGAAATTATTTTAAGTGGGGAAGAATGTAATGACCCGCATTTTCCAGGGGTATAATTAATTAATTTAATTATATAAATAGTGATGTAGTGAATTAAATAGAGGTTTAATTAAATAAAGTGGATAATTAATTTAATTAAATAATTAAATAATATATTTAATTCAGAAATAACCAGAATTAGTGAATTGACAATATAATGTGAACCGGGTCATCCCCAGAATTTAATTCAGCTTAGAGTTGAATTATATTGACGAATATATTCAATCGACATCAGTTTGAAACGTAGAATTTTAATATAATTAAATTAGAGCGCGTAACGACGCGGCAGTTCGCTATTTGGCGATTTGAACTTCAACTGAGTATACATGGTTCGTTTTAAGCCGGATTTCTATGAAACAAGAAACGTGTGGAGCTGGTGGAGTATATCTTTCTAGTGGAAGAGGAAAATCGGGATTTCGTCGTGTAGATTTTGAGTTACGTCCAAATCAAATTTCAGAAAAGTCGCTATGGAATTCCTTTATAATTTGTAACGCTTTATATACGTTATAAAAGGGTTTTTCAATGTAAATTGAATATCGATTCAATCTGGACTCAGAATGGAGAGTATAAAAATTTTCTAGAGCTGTATGGTATTCCACTGTGAATATATACGAAAATATAAATTTATTTATATTTAATTTAATTTATTTAAATATATTTATATATTTAAATGGATTATTCAGGAGTCTAAAAATAGCTAGTTTTGCAAACGAAGTCGGAATTCGACGAAACCAGTTTTGTTGGATCCGCAATGTCAAATAGTTGTTAGATGTCAAGTTCCGTGATTTTTAGAGTCACTGTGTGGCCGTACGGATTTTTAGAGTGGAAAACAGTCAGTATTTTAACGGTTAAAAATACGCTGTGTGAGCAAACGGAGTCGGAATTCGACGAAACCAGTTTCGTTGGGACCGTAATGTCGAACTCTAGTCGTATGTCCAGTTTCGTGATTTTTGGGTATCATGAGTGGTCATACGAAATTTTAAATGGTAAATACGATTTACAAAGCAATATAAAAATAATATCCTAACCCTATAAATACATCCTAACCTTCACAAACCTAATTTACTTCACCGAATTTCAACTCAGATCCTTTTCTTTGAGCCGCCACTCTCAGGAATGGAAAACGAGAAAACCAATATTCATAAAAATCCTCTAAAATCAAATAAAATGCTAAAAATCTCGAAACAATATTATTTGAGTTCGTTATATGATTAGCTTCCTCCCAGTACTTGTTTTGGGCAATTCGAACACCCATCTTGGTTCGCTGGAAGCTTGCCGTCGAGTTAGGGTTATAGCTCGACTTAAATCGAAGCTTCAATTCATGTTGCTGAGGTCGTTCTCGAGTCTTGGGGGTGATTTCGCATCAGTATGTGGAGTTTGGCGGATTTCCGTCATAATCTTGTTCGGTGGAACACTGTGTTGGTGGGCGAAATGCTGTTCGACGCGGTGACAAAGGCAGGGGCGAGTTGAACGTGAGTGGTAGGGAATGGAAGAGGGGCCGGCGAGAAGAAGATTGGTGAAATCATTGTGAAGTTCGGCGGGAGGATGGAGTTGAAATCGAAGGTCAAAGGTTCGGTTATGGTATGTAGTGGGAGCTGAAGTATTGGTACGCTGGACCATCGGGGAAGAAGAGTTGTGAGGGTGGGCTTTTGAATTGGTAGTGGGCCGTTTTAAGGTTAGTAAGGCCCAATCATAAATCAATGGGGATGGATGGGAGTTTGGGCTTGAAAATGGATGGGCCAGGGCTTTATTTCAAAGGGGATGGGCTTCATTTCAAAGGAAGGAGGACAAGTTCGGGTCTGGGCTTCATTAGGGATGGATGGGCCGTATAAATGAAAGTAAAGCCCACTCTTTTAAGTTTAATTATGTATGTATAATATAAATTAGTGTACTAACTTCGTAATTGAATATCTCGGTCATATGAAATCAGAATGACGAACCGTAAGTTGCGTTGGGACCGTATGGACGACGACTACAACATGGAGCTGACTGGAAGTCCATCGGAGCTCGTTTGAATTTATGGCGAAATAAATTGTTTAATTCAGATCAAATAACGGTTTATCGTTCTTTAACGATGAACTGCAAATGTGAGTAAAACTCACCAACTCTGAACAGTTATATTTTTATAATGTATTTTTAGAACGGTTAATCATCTATTGATTGTTGTGTGTTGGTTGATTGATTGAACTGCTAGTCAGTTAGTGAAAATCATATATATATATATATGTAAATATATATATATATAAACCGTTAAATATTTATATATTGATTCTGCTATCAGAATAATTTATATTGAACTGAAAGTGATGATAATCATATTGGGTAACATCTGTGGATGTAGGGAGACAGGTTGGAGGAATCCGACTGGATTCCTCAACAGTTATTTTATTGTTTTTCATATATTGTTATATGATGTGATATAAAATCTGTGGGCGATTATATGTGCTTGGACGATATTGAACATCGTGATTTGATATGATTGAATACCATAACATACCGGAATGTAGAAAAGGGAATTTTCAAAGTGATATTGAAAATAGCATATTTATAAAATGGGATATTTATAAATAAGAGATATTTATAAAGTGGAATATTTATAAATAAGAAATGTTTATAAATTGGAATATTTATAAATAGGAGATATTTGAAAAGGAAATAAATTCAAAACATTTCTTTTTGAATGGAAAGGCCTGTGTGGCGAGTTTGGGGATTTTCCCGATGCTCCCGGTACAAAGGAGGTTATGGCGAATTTTCCAGAGAAATTTAAGGAGTTAGAATATTTCAAGAATAAATTTGAAAAGGAAATATTTGTAAACCATTTACAAATAGAATTGGAAAGGGAACATTATAAAAAGGAAATCATTTTTAAAGTGTAGAACCGTTATTTAAAAGTAAATCTTTTCAAATGAATAAAACGTTGTTAAAAAGGAAATCTTTATAAAGTGAATAAAGTAAATCGAATATGGTATTCGAAAGGAGTTAATCGAATATGGTGTTCGAAGTTAGTTAATCGAATATAGACATTCGAAAGGAGTTAATCGAATATGGTGTTCGAAGTTAGTTAATCGAATATAGACATTCGGAAGGAGTTAATCGAATATGGTATTCGAAGTTAGTTAATCGAATATGGTATTCGAAGTTAGTTAATCGAATATGGTATTCGAAAGTTAGTTAATCGAATATGTTATTCGAAAGGGGTTAGTCAAGTCGAGTTAGTCAAATAGAGTTAACCAGTTAGAGTTAACCAGTTAGAGTTAATCAGTTAGAGTTAACCAGTTGGAGTTAATTAGTTAGAGTTAATCGATTAGAGTTAAAATGAACTAGAGTTAATCAAATATAGTTATTTGAGACAGAGTTAGTCAAACATAGTATTCAGGGTAAGTTGCCATCTTGTACGACTGCTAGCGTAATTCGCAGGGCTGTAAATAGCCTACGGCGGTCGGATGTTTCCTGAGGGAGTCAGGCGTAACCATTGTGATCGCCGCGATCTAGAGTCAAGCGAATGGAGTTTAATCGAACATTAGTTATTCGATAGGAGTTAATCGAGTTGATCGAGTTGAGAAATAAGTTAAGTTAAATAAGTTGAGTTGATCGGGTGGTTCGACCAAGTTAGTCGAGCCTAGTTAATCGAATCGAATTGGTCAAACCAAGTAAGTCGAGTTAAGTTAGTCAAGTTAGTCGAGCCTAGTTAATCGAATCGAATTGGTCGAACCAAGTAAGTCGAGTTAAGTTAGTCAAGTTAGTCGAGCCTAGTTAATCGAATCGAATTGGTCGAACCAATTAAGTCGAGTCAAGTTAGTCGAGCCTAGTTAATCGAATCGAATTGGTCGAATGAAGTAAGTCGAGTTAAGTTCGTCGAGTTAAATAAATCGATGTTAGTTTCATCGAAAGGAGTTATCGATGTTAGTTTCATCGAAAGGAGTTATCGATGTTAGTTTCATCGAAGGGAGTTATCGATTATAGTTTAATCGAAGTGATATTTTCAAATATGAGATATTTTGAAAAGGAAGAGTTATCGAATATTAGTTATTCGAAGAGAGATTATCGAATATCGTTTATTCGAGAAGGAGTTAATCAAATATAGGTTATTCGAAGAAGAGTTAATCAAATAGAGATTTCTCGAAGAGAGTTAATCGGCGAATTCGAT